>JAUIMM010000178.1:25951250-27355000 GCA_031769625.1 Taudactylus pleione | reverse complement strand
AAACAATAAATCTTTTTTTCTTTTATTTTTATGCTAGTACTGTTTATAACATAATTTATAATCCAAAAGTTAACTAACTTTTATGATTTTATTGCTAATTAAAAATAATATTATTACCTGAAATCAATGGTAGAACTCCATCCCAGATCTTAAAGAGGTCTGCAATAATTGTTGAGGAAGGCCTGTTACTTACATTACACCAGAGGTTCCCAAACTCCACCATTACAGTCCACATTTTAAGGATCTCCATGCTTGATCACAGGTGATTTAATTAGTACCTCAGTCAATTTGATTTAATCATCTGTACTCAGGGTTGGATATCCTTTAAAACCTGGACTGCAATGGCAGTGTTTGGGAACCTCTAATTTACACTAAGGAACAGCAGCGGCTCCTGCCCTCTTACCAGATGGGGGCTGCCTTTGCTGCTGGCTTGACTCCAGGTGCCTGCACAATGAATCTACCAGGTGTCAGGACCAGTGCATGTGCATGAGCGGCGGTGGCGCTGTGCATGCGCACGCTTAACACCAGGTTCTCGGGGTTGCATTGTTTGCAGCCCTGAGAAGCCCTGTAGGGCCACACTAAAGGCAGAGCCATGGCTTCACTGGAAACCACTCTCTGTTGATTGCATCCTGGACTGGCAGTCCCAGGGAGAAGAGATTTTACTGGGGGGGCTGTAGCCTTGCAGCCCCTAGGTAAGATCTGCCACTGCTATAGAACCACCTTAGGCAAGTAGTTAATTATTCCCATACATGCCATGCATGCCAACATTCTGGCTGCACCCTCCAGGAGGGGGCGACCAGGTCAGCATAGTGTGGTGCGTGGTGCTCCATAAGGGGACCTGGTGGCGATGGCATGTTTTATAAGGGATGGAGCGAGGGGAGTGACCACGTGATCGTGTCATCATGGCCTTGTCTCCTGCTACACAATACCGAGATTACTGCCATTGTGAAGCAGGAGGCTGGGCCACGATGACGCAAAACAGCGCAAATTGCATCACTACCCCCCCCCGTGCTGCCGAGGTTTAGAGTTGTGGGGTGCGGGGAGGTCTGGTTCTGGGTAGGCAGCTGTCCAGAAGACTTGTCCACCTTTCCAAGTGGCTGAGAGTGCCACCTGATTCTCGGGAGGTTCCCGGCCATTCCAGGAGGTTAGGCAAGTATGATACATGCATACACAGCAGGTGTATTTTCTATTGTAGTAAATAGGTGGAAATTTATATACTTGTTTTTTAGTACATTTAAGAAGCCAAGTGTGTTGTTCATACAGTACTTTATTTCAGCTACATTAAGTGGCATCCATAGTTCCAGTACCAATGTATTCCTAGATGAATACCTGCTCCTATTTTCCTCAAATGTTACTACATGTTTGGTCATGCCTGATGATGCCAGCAAGCACAGCAGGATTTAACAGACCAGCACAGTGCATTAGACTGACAAACCTTCAGAAGCTAATGTATACAACTTGTTTTATAGAACAATGTTACTGAAAATTACATGTTGCACTTACTTAACTTTCTATTCTGTAAATTAATTTAAGTCAATGGCCCAATATATTTTTCTTGTCTGTTCATTTGCTAACATCTTTAATTTTTTTTCTTCTTTAAATCAATTTAAATGAAAGAAAACATTTTGGAAATATAATAGTCTGACCTGTGTAGAATGCTTAAAACTGTTTAACAGTAGAAAGGAACTTCTATATGTTTAAGAAATTATAATCAAATGCTAAAGATAACAAATTGACTCATCATACGAGCTGTAGAACAAGGCTATAGCACATTTGTGCAATTTCCTCGTCTGACAACAAGGATGCTGGTAGTTTAGTGTATTTTACTTCTGGTGATGTTTTAACAAACAAAGGTGTTCGTAAGTGAAGCATATTTGCATTTTGCTAAAGCAGAAGTGCATATCAATTAGCAATGTATCCTGTATTTGTCGTAAATATGTGAAACCAATAGTTGCTGTTTATTAATCACATTCATCTACTCAATATAACATATCAGTAATTAAACAACACATTCAGTTTTACATATTTACCTATTTTGATATGTGTATTATCAAATTAAAAAGGTTTTTTTTACTTGATTGAAACCTTTTATCTGAACATTCATAGTCAAAAAAGAGAAGGAACTTGTGAAAAGTATCAGAGCAGTTGCAAAGGTTTTAATGACTGTATCTAACTCATGCTGTGACTACATACTTCTCATGTTCTGTTTTTTTTTCATTGTGTTATCTTTTATTCAAATTTAATTTGTCTACAAAAATAATTAACTTTTGTAAAACTTCTGTTATTTTCCATTCTCTCCCCGTTTATTCTCTGAAATTATTATTTGTATGCAAACAAGAGATGACTAAAATTTTTATTGAGCAATTGAACTGTTATCATAATTTTCACTTTTTTTATTTGTTAATTGCATTCTTCCCTCCTCCATTTAACCCTGTTAATCCTTTGTTTTGCTTGTTACAATATCTGTATTAAAAAAAAAACTATATGAATCAAAGTAAGGGTTACTCCAAACTGAAAAACAATTGTAAGCGCTTGTGGCCACCACTGCAAATCGTTGTCGATCTACAAAATGAAACCATTAATTATTTGTTTATACTTTGATCACAATATTTAAGCTTGCAGCCCAGCAACAATGGTTCTTCATTTTCTGCAAGCTTCTACACTACCATATATGCTTCAAACACCATTACATTTTAAAATTCATATGGGGTATACATTGGCCATACAGCTGGTACCATGTATAACATGGGTAAAACCAAGCATGGGTCTATTTCTTTTCTTTTTATTTAAAAATATTGCCAAAAATTGTCCTGGTTGATGTCAATCAGCATTAAACTGTATAAGGCCTATTTGGGTATGGCTCATAAGCCAACCCCTGCCTTGATGTTAGCCTTTGTAACTGAGGTGAATACATAATCTGCATACAGGTTAATGATTCTTCTCATTTGCAATAATATATTAGAAAGTGACTTATGTAAATGCCTGCTTATCCTACAACTAGACACATAGATACTGGTACAGTATTTGGCATGAATGTTGTTACAATTGTTTTTAAATAAATTGAATAAGGGGCTAAAGCTGGCCACACACTAGACCAACTTGCATCCAACCATCCAACTTGTTGATTGGTTGGAATGAAACTCTGGTAAGGTATGGTAGTAAATGATGATCAGCAATTTGCTCCTAAATGCCAGAAAACAGATGAAAATTGTAATTCAGACTAGTTTGTTAAATGTTTGATCTAAACAATTTGTTCAAACAGTTTTTGTCCATTTTCCAGCATTTGGGAGCAAATTGCTGATTGTCATTTGTTATCATTCCTTATCAGATTTTCATTCCAACCAATCAACAAGTTGGATGGTTGGATGAAAGTTGGTCTAGTGTGTGGCCAGCTTAAGAGTGTAAGATGGTGACAAAGGATACAGTCAACATCTGCACTAATAAATAAACATCAGACAAATGCTGCAGCTAGAGTTACACTAGTACCATTAGCACTATCTAGGCACTCCTTCTTGGGTTGTGACACTAGCCTACCCTAGTCAGAACACTACAACCACCTCCTGCACATAATGTATGTATCTACTGATGATGATACTTTGCCAATCACATGAGAAATAATCACACCAGTCAAGAAAAACCCAACACACCAAATAGCTACCAACAAGGCTGATGTGCATCAACATTATATAAGGCCTTTATGGGTGTGGCTCATTAGCCAGCTCTTGTTTTTTCTTGGGAAGAATGGGTGGTAAAGTCTCAATGCATCAGGAACAAACACAGATACTACATAAACAACCTGTTAGCCAACTCTCCAAAGCATCCTATTGACTAACACATAGTCATGCTAGATAGACTCCATAAACTTAACCCACTCCTTTCCATAAATTTAAACTGCTTTGATACAGTCACCGAAACACTAGAACTACACAATGAAAATGCCAATGATAATAATCCCAACCCACATTGTTTATTATCCTCAGGACTATACTGCACATTTTTATGTCTTTTTTAACTGCAGTTTAACGGTAATTAAAGCATATATGCTATTGTAGGAATTAAAAGAAAATGAGGAACCCTTGTATGACCATCACCATGGGTTACGGCGATTAATCAAAGCCACGTGTCATGACTGTATGTATTCTGTGTGACCTGAGTAAAGTGTGCTCATGGTACTATGAGCAACAATCTGACCGTGAGAGTAATGTGTATTATTATAGTTCCCATAAAATATATATTTCAGGAATGTCTGCTTGCTATGAATTAGTACAATGTCAAAACTGGGTTTGCATTGTATCAGCTACTGAACACCAAATGGCCAGGTGTTACTGGGTCTTTGAAGACAAAGTTTCCTGGAAGTAGTGTTTGCTCTTCACCCTGGGGGGCCATTGTGCAAGCCTGATGCCCAGACACCCAGGCAGACAGAGTGTAATTTTGCCCCCTTAGCCTTAGCTTATCAGTCTTCCTACAATAAAATATCTTCAAAACCCAGAGAGTTATATGAGGGTAGGTTCCTGTATCTGGGCTAATTTACATATACACAGACCTTGGGAGAACAAAGGGCCTGTCCCTTTGAGCCTGGAAAGGGTGGGGGCTGCTGGAGGAGAGAGTGGTTGTGGAACCATAAGACCCAGCCACGCATGTTTCACTGTGTTCACTCTACAAGGGAGTAGCTTTGTGCTAGGAGTGCTCCCCATCTCCGGTGGTCTCCCTCCACACAGATCTAAGACCTCATAGTAAGATAGCTTAGGATTCTGACTTTTTATCATTTTCTTTTATTTGAAAACAATTTGTGCATTTATATCTGTATGTCTTGTTTATTCACCTGTTTTTCCTTGTAATTTAAACCTGAAGATATTTTCTCAATAAATCCTAAAAATGTATCAGCATTATCTCTGTGCTCTAATGAACTCACGGCCTGGAGAGGCCCATGCTACATTTGTGTTATTATTTGTGGAATATTAAGATTTAAGTGTCTAGTGATCACAAAAGCACTATTCTAATATTCTTCGTGGTGGCAGCTTGAGTAAAACCCATGTCACAACCACCCACTTGCACCAGGTTGGCGTATCTGAGTGCAGGCTGGGCGCGGTGTCGTAACAAATTGGTGGCAAGTGGTGGGATTTGATTGTTTTTATCATAAGAGCTTAAGTGAATTAGCGGTGTGTGCTGCTCAGAATGACATACTGTGCACAGTTGATCTCTGTTCCCCTCCAATCTCTCTTGTGTTTCTTATTCTACCTTTTCTCTTTGACAAAAAGTGTGAGGTCCAGAATGACCACGGATTACCTGCAGCTGAAAAGGCCAAATGTATGGAGAGAAACATTGCCTGGACTGGCCAGAGCAAAGATCGACTGGTGTGAGCACTCATGGTGGCTTATCAGAATCTTGTTGCTGATGGTAGCCATACACTGGACAACCCTACTGCAGAGGCTCAGCCTGTAATGGACATCACAGTGGATGCTTAGTGAGGGTCAGACACCTCTTCTGGGTCTGCGCTGGGGAGTTACCTTCAAACTGCTATCAGACATATGAAGGACATGGACCCTGCAACAGCTCTGCAGTTGGTGCAGCACTACCAAGTGAAGGCTGACAGGGAAACTTCAGCTGCCGAGTGTAGAGCCAACCAAGAGGCTGAGGCTGCAGAGTGCCAGGCTGAATGAGTTCCAGATGAAGCTGGCCAGAGTCCAAGGCCAGAACATCATCTGTGACCTGGGTAGGGAAAAGCTCCGGCATGACCAATTCCCTGTGTTGTAGAAGGACGGTGGCCATGATACATTCCTGAGGGGATTTGAAAGGACTTGCCAACAATTTGCACTGGAACCCAGTGAATGGGTCAGCTTTTTAACTCCAGGTCTGAAACGGAAAGCGTTCCAGGCATTTGCTGACCTTCCCCTAGAGCTGGATGGCGATTACCGCACCATTAAGGAAGCACTGCTAAAGCAATTTAACCTCATGCTCTTGGTAGATACTGTACACACAGATTTGAAGTGTTGTTTACAGTCACTGACAACATATTCAGAGGCATTGAGTGCCGTAGCACATTGAAGTGAAGAAAAAAACAGTGACAGTGCACATCTCCTGATGAATAAATGAACTGCCGATCACTACTAGAAGAATTTGTAGGGAGACCCAATCCAAGCCACACAGCTCCCCCAGTATGCTCCAAAGTGCCCCCTTTTATGCCACACAGTCTCCTCCCCAATATGTGCCACAATTCCACTCACAATATGCACCACAGTGACCCCCTCCACCAATATGCCACACAGTGCCCCCCTGTATGCTCATGCAACTCTTTTGATCGCTTCCAGGCCTTTGGCTCTGTCTCCTGCATGTACATACAGTACAGGTCAGCTCCTGAGTCCCATGGATATGATGTCATGTGATGCTGAGGATGGGACTCAGGAGCTGATCTGTGCCATATGTAGCAATCATGCAGACCACAGAGTCATGGCAGCTGGGCAGTCCCTGTCCAGGAACAGGTGCTATTGAGCCACAATTTATCCTGCAACAAACAAAGAAAATCTTCATGCTGTAACTCTGCTCTATGTTTGGTCAATGTGTAATCAGAGATATCTCACAGACCAATGGGAGGGTCAAGTAGCAGCGGGAAGATTTTCTTTGTTTGTGATAGGATAAATTGCAGCTTAGATGCTGATAGTTATCCAGAATGTGAATCTTCTACTTTCTGTACAAGCTTGCTGTTCAGATCATTTCTATGGAACTTATCACCTGTATGGACCTTTGAGAATATTTCTGCGAATTTAACTAACTTTTAGGTCAAATTGACACCGGCAATACTGTGCACTGATTCACCCGAACATTTTATTCAAGGACCACAGAAAACTCTCACTTTACTATTATCACACACTATTGTCATAGGATTTGTATTGTTTATAGATCACATTTTATCCCATGTTCCTCATGAAAGCTTCCACGCATAATGTTCTGTACCCATTACGTAGTAGCCTTATTTGTATCTTCTACAAGGCCCCTGTACTTAGATGCACCGTTCTGTACTTAGTCGCACAGAGTAGAGACACCTTTCAGAAATGTATGCCTCTGGTAGCTCCATGTGGGTCAGTTGCCTCATGGCTCATCATAGCAGTCTGCACCTATATTGTCCCTTTTGGATTTTCCTTGTATCTAGCCATATAGTTTTGTAACCACTAGTAGCCTAATCCATACCTATTACAAGCCTCATGTAATGTACTTTTGGTCAGTGGTCATTTTGAGCCATTTAACTTTTGTTAGTCTCTGCCAACCTTAGTAGACTATTTCATATATCAGTGGAGATACAATGCTTGTGTGCTGAACATCAGTGGCAAACGCAGGATTTCTAGAGGGGGGTTTCCAAATGCTTGAATGAGAGTTAGTATGGCCAGTCCATGAAGAGGGCATAATTAGCACTTATCCAGCTTTAATATGCATCATACAAAGTGTATTGTGTGTCATAATTCCAGCATATACAGGACCATAGATCACAATAAGCCAATAATTGCAGCAGTAGGGCCATCCTGTCTGAGCTGAAAGTTTTTATTTTAGATGTGAGCACCATTCCAGAACCTAGCACTGCCCTGGACATACTGTATATGTACATATTGGGCTCTATAGCAGTGCATCCCTAACAATGCATGTTTTCCAAATCCCCTAATTGGTGCACAGGTTATTTATTACTGGCTAATACATGATAAAAGATCCACAGGTGGTGCTATTTATTTCATTTATGATACTGAGAAGAACATGCAGCGCTAGTAAAATTCCATTATATTACTATTTCTATTGTGGTCATGGTGTGGGTTGGGGAGGGGGGTTTCCAGGCAGACGGAAACCCCCCTTGTGTTTGCCTATGAACATGGCAGGTCCTCCAGGTGATACTCCACTTGCATTGTTGTCAAATGTATTAACTTCAGCTACTGTAGCTTCTTTATGCTGGCTGTCTAGTAAAAAAAAAATCAATTACAATGTACTGTATGGGCATTTGTTTATAGTTTTTAGCAAAATAAAATTGTTCCATATTGTGCTTGATATTTATCCTTATACTTATCTATTTTAGAGTGCATTGTACAGCGAAAAGAGGAAGGTGAAGCCCATTCCCACACACACTCACTCTCCAAGAGACTGGCTGCAGGAGTGCCACAAGTTCCTAAAGGACAATCTTCAAAGAAGAAAGTTGGAAAGGAAAACTTGGTCAAGCCAAGAAAAAAATGCTTAGGCTAAGAATGCCATTTTGCATCAAACAAAGGAGAAACTAAGGAGTTGAACACTTGCAAGTGTCTTCCATTGGTGGCATGGATGTGGAGTCAGCAATGAACATTGAGATCCTAGTTGTCCACGAGGATATATCAACACTAATGGATGTGACAAATACAATGCATCAAGATGTTTTCATGTTGGAGCTTCTGGACGCTAAACATGTGCAAGACATGGCACATTCGCCCCAGCAAAAACTGTAGTTTGCAGAGCACAAAGTCTGTACATGAAGCTGTGCTGGTATGGTGAGAGAGCTTCTTAGAAAGGTGAGTCATTTGCAGGCAGAAATGGCTGGTCTAAAAGAAGACCTGCCAGACACTCTTGCAAAAGCCACGAAGCAAGTCATCTGCCAAAACAAGAAAGAATTGCAGTATGCTGTTGGCCATCCAAAAAGGATAATGTATGACTGAGTGCTGCAATATGATGATGAAATGGTCATCCATGTAGCCAGTAATGTAAATGATGTTCACAAGGATTTAACCTTGGACAATGCACCAGTTCCATAATACCACTTTACAGCTGAAGTTAATACATTAGACAACAATTTAAGCAGACTATCACCTGGTAGAACTGCAATATTTAGCACACCAGCACCACTGGCCATATATAGAAATTCTATGCCCAAAATCCCACTAAGTGTCATCTCTACTGAGGCGGACAGCTGTCTGTACAGGGCATCCCAGGGCAAAATGGATAGCTATGCACAAGCCATCTTCCAAGAGTTTGCAATATGAAGTGTATCTAAATTGGGAAAGCATGTCAACTTTGATGGTAGCTGGAAGAAAATGGCAATCCAAAAACAATTTGAAAGAATATATACTGTCAATATCCAAGACAGGTTCAGGATTGGAAAGGCTATATGATGAAGAAAAAAGATACAGTATATTGAATGGGCTGCTACAGATCCCCAGAAGACAGCCATGGAGAATTGTAATCAGGCGGTCAAGACAGCAAGATTTTAACTGTGAAACTTGCAATACTGTCCTCAGCATGACCTGACACCGCTGTGATGTGGAGAAGGACCAAGAGCTCATGATCATTATTCATCAATAAAAAAAAGGTTCAGTATTGTACAGTAAGTGTTTAGTACTGAGGTGGGTGTTGTAATGTGATTATTTTTTTAACATCAATTGATGACTGTATTTTAAGTAGAGATTTCCGCCGACCCTCATGTTTTGGTTTTAGGTTTTGGATCAGTATCTCCCCTGGTTTTTTATCTGGATTGGTTTTGCCAAAACCTCACCTCCATGTCTTGTTTTTCAGTTTGGTTTGGGATCTGGATTTTTTCTTAAAAAATCATAAAAACAGCTAAAATCACATAAAATGGGCCTGTTTTTGTTCCTACAATATTATTCATTTCAATAACATTTTTTTCTACTCATTTCCAGTCAATTTTGACCACCTCACAGCTCCCAATATTAATTTTTTTCATCTAGTTAAGGGCCAAAAGGTTGTGTCCAGCTAGCTGGCTCAAAACTGAGTGATAAATACAGTTGAGGACTGTGCAAAGATGGTTGGGGTACCCCTTGAGGTAAGAAGAGTTGATACTCGATAATTGGTGCAGCCACTGGCTGAAGAATTGATAGTTGGCGCAGACACTGGATGAAGTAAGAAGAGATGATACTTGATAATTGGTGCAGCCACTGGCTGAAGAATTGATAGTTGGTGCAGACACTGACTGAAGAAAGAAGAATTGATACTTGATGAGTGGTGCAGCCACTAGCTGAAGTAGTTGAAAGTTAATTGTTGATACAGCTTCTGGGCTGAGTAGTAGTGGAATGCAGAGCTATGATTAGGAAGGAACGAGTCCTGCAACAGCCTTGAGGGCTGGAACTCTTGGCAATTTGCAGCCGTTACAGCCTTGAGGGCTGGTGAGGAGTGATGACAGGTGGCCTTTGGGCCATGAAGCAGGATGGGTCATGTAGCAGCCTTGAGGACTGAGAACCCTTGGCTGAATGTCACTTTTGTGCAGCTTGTGCCGCCCGGTTGACACAACAAGCAGTAGTTTGTTCAAACTTTTCTTTAAAAAAAATGAAAGAGATACTGTCTGTGGCCATTACAATTTCTGGACATTCATAAACCATAACATTAAAAATGTCAAACAGCAATGCTCCAACCAGCACATAATGGAAAGTAAAAATATGCTAGATGGAATTGTCCTTGGGTCCTCCAACCCACCCCTATGTTGTATACAGTATATGAAACAGGACATTCACAGTTTAACAAACCAATCACATCAGCGACAGGGACTGCCACTTGTGGCTGAATTGATTGGTTTGTTTGGACCCCCCACAAAACAAGCAGCCAATGCGCAGTGGACATTGGTGGCAATGATCCCATACACAAACTGGCTTTACAATTAATTTGATTAGATGTCATCATTGTCATCCCCATCAGTGTGTGCATCCTCCTCCTCTTCAAACAATATGAATTTGTCCCTGCTGGAATCCACCATTACAGACGCTTCTGTATTTTTTGGATGTAAGTGCTGGTAAAGGTATTCTTTGCGGAATTTGTAATTCATTTTGATGAACATCATCTTTTCCACATATTGGGGAAGCAACCTCCAATGACAATCACTGATGAGGTTCCCGTCTGCGCTGAAAACTCTTTCAGAGTACATATTGGAGGGTGGGCAACTTAAGTACTGCAAAGCCAGTTTGTGTAAGGGACTCCAAATTGCCTCTTTTTCCTGCTAGTAGTGAAAAGGACTGTCTGAGGTGCTTTTTTAGGGAGAGCATCCAAATTAGTCATCCACCATTCTCTGAATGGTGACCATATCAGACAGTCACGGTAGACATGTCACTCATTGTAGCCAGTCCTTTCAGACCCAACCAGATGTCATTAGGTTTTGCTGACAGATCTGCATCACCACCAGCAGTAGGTCTCTTAGGAAAATGTAGTTTTTTCCTGTCAGCTGTAGAAACTGAAGGAGGAGATGCTGCCGTGTCACATGTCACTTGAGCTGACATTTTTTTCACCACCAGCTCTTTGCATCTTTTCAGATTTATGTCTATCGGAAAGAAAGACACAAGGTATGCCTTAACCCTAGGATCAAGTATGGTCACCAAAATATAGTGATCTGATTTCTAGAGATTGACGACCCTTGGATCCTGTCAAAACGAATGAAGGGCTTTATCTACAAGTCTGACATACTTAGTGGAATCACTCTGTTTCAGATCCTTTTCACTTTCTCCAGCTGCTTTTGCAAAAGTCTGATTAGGGGAATGACCTGACTCAAGCTGGCAGTGTCTGAACTAACTTCAAATGTGGCAAGTTCAAAGGGTTTGAGAATCTTGCACAACACTGAAATTATTCTCCACTGCGCTTGACTAAAGTGCATTCCTGCTCTTTTCCCTATGTCATAGGCTGCAGTGTAGCCTTGGATGGCCTTTTTCTGCTCCTCCATCCGCTGAAGCATATAGAGGGTAGAATTCCACCTAGTTACTACCTCTTGCTTCAGCTGATGGCAAGGCAATTTCAACAGTTCTTGCTGGTGCTGCAATCCTCAACACGCAGTTGCTGAATGTCAAAAATTTCCAGAAATCTTTTGGGCCACTGAGAGCATCTCCTGCACGTCCCTGTCATTTAAAAAAAAAATGTGGCACCACCAAATTCATTGTGTGAGCAAAACATGGGATATGTTCGAATTTGCCCAGATGTAATGCTCGCACAATATTGCTGGCATTATCAGAAATCACAAATGCCGAGGAGAGTCCAAGTGGGGTAAGCTATTTTGCAATGAATTCCCTGATTTTTTCTAAGAGGTTCTCAGCGGTATGCCTCTTAGTGAAACCAGTGATACACAGAATAGCCTGCCTCTGAATGAGCTGGCATTTGTTAGATGCTGCTGCTGCTATTTTCACTGTTGGAGGCAATACACCTACCCAGTGGGCTGTCACAGTCATGTAATCTTTAGTTTGCCCTGTCCCAATTGTCCACATATCTGTGATTAAGTGGACAGTGGGCACAATGGCATTTCGGAAGACATTAATAAGGTTTTTAATGTCCTTGTACAGATTGGGAATTGCTATTCTAGAGAAGTGGAATCTAGAAGGGACACGGTAGTGGGAACACAGGGCCTCCATTAAATGTCTAAAATCCACTGCATTAATGGCGGATACTGGACGCACATCTAATACCAGCATAGCTGTTATGGCGTTAGTAATCCGCTGTGCACCTGGGTGTTTGCTGTCATACTTGTTTGCCAATGCAATGGATTGTGTAATAGTCAATTGTTTGAACTTGCACTACTAAAAGTAGTCTTCTTCCTGGTCCCCTTCTGGGATGAAGATCCACTCATAGCAACAGCAGCAGCAGGCGTACCACTCAAGGATCCTTCTTAAGAACCATGAATAGGAGAGGAGTCAGTCCTTATGATATTGGACACACAACTACTTCCAATCACAAATGAGGATTTTGATGATGATGATGATGATGATGATGCAGGTGTTGGCGGTGGAGATTGCAGGTCCTTGGATCCAGATAGAAGGGAACAGCTAGGTGACACTGGACTGATTGTTGTTTGATTTTTTGTCCACAAAGTTTCTATACCCTTTTTAATTTGATGAATGCACTGCAAGTGATGTAACAGGGAGGAGGTTCCAAGATACTTAAAGTCCTTACTTATACTCACTGTTACATGGCAATGGTTACAAATGGCTTGGCAAAGGTTGTCTGGATTTAAGTGGAAATTATTCCACCCATGAAGTGTGAATTTTTAGGTCCTTTGCCCAGGCATGGCAACAATGGGATTTTTACCACCATGGGCAACAACTGTTGCCTGATTTACAGTTTTTACACAAACATCCTCACCGTCAACATGCTTATCATCCTTGTTGTTATCTCCAACTACATAAATATCCTCCTCATCCTCCTTGCACAATTCCACAAAAGCATCCTCGATTTCTATGTCAGCATATTATCTTGTGCTGCTCATCCCCACATTTGCAGAGGGCACACAAATGGTGGAAGGAGGATCCTCTTCAAGTACAGTATTAGAAAGGTCAGGCTCACACATGGCAACCGCGGACACACTTGGACTCTCCTCAGGGATTTGTGATTTTTCGGAGCACACAGTTGGTTCTGATGTCTTACTCGTCTTAACAATTTTTTTTTTTTACCTCTACTACAAGCAGAGGGGCTTAAATCATCACTAGAGCCACTAGTCGTAAATAATAAAGGCCAAGTCCTTATCCTTTCCTTGCCACTTTGTGTAGTGAATGGCATATTGCCAACTTTTTGTTTCTCTAAAGCTGACTTAGCTTTAGATTTTTTTTCTTTAACAGCACCATATGCACACACAAAAAATAGTTTTTATTTTTTCACTGGTGGTGTAGCTAATACGCAAACACAATTTTTTTTATTTTCACACTGGTGGTGTGGCTAATACGCAGTTACGCACACATAAAAAATTGTTTTTATTTTCTAACTGGTGGTGTGGCTAACAAGGACATACAAAAACTGTTTTTATTTTTACACTGGTGGTTTGGCAGGCTAACACACACGCACTAAAAAATTGTTTTTATTTTCACACTGGTGGTGTACACATAAATAATTGTTTTTACTTTTTTCACTGGTGGTGTGGCAGGCTAACACGTACACACCAAAAATTGTTTTTATTTTCACACTTATGACAAAGAGCACCCCTGAACAAGGCAGCAGCCCCTTGATAAATGAGACACAGGTAGCACAGCACCCCTACACACCTACGTTGCTGATAAGTGTGGCTAACAGATGCGCACACACACAGAAATAAAAATAAAATACTTTATTCTTTTTACATGGGGTTAATAGCACCCTTGATGGACAGAGTACTCACTGGACAACACAGCAGCACAGCCAGCCCCTATAGGCAACAGCCAACCTCTATGGAGTGGACAGGACAACAGCAGCCAGCCCCAGTATATGGACAACAGCCAGCCCTGCCCCCTATGGACATAAGCAGCCAGCCCGAGACACAACAGTAGCCTAGCCAGCCCCTATGCACATATGGACATAAGCAGATTGCCCCTGACACGACAGTAGCCAGCCCCTATGCACAGCAGAACAGAACAGAGCAGAACAGCACTGCACAGCTCCCAGCTCCCTCCCTCTTCAATCACCACAGCTGGAATGAAGATGGCAGCGATCGCGGGACCTTTATAGAATCCAAAACCCGCGAGAATCCGACAGCGGGATGATGAAGTTTTGCTTCGTTTTCAGAACCGAGTCAGGCGGGAAAACCCGAGCTGACTCTGATCCCCTAAGTTCGGGTGGGTTTGGATCTCTGAGATCTGAAACCGCTCATCTCTAATTTTAAGTTTGTGATGCAGTACCAACTAACAATACTGTTGGTGGTGGGCATAAATAGTACTTTAAAATTAATTTTATTTTTTGTTGTACTGCATATTAATATCATAGTAAAATGTTTTCTTACTGAAACTAAAATCCTACAGTAAAGTAATAAAGATTTTAAAAATATATATATTTTACTGTATGTTGCATATCAGCACTTTACTTGTAACAGTGTTGTCCTTTATCTAACCTTTTCTTTCTTGACCATGCACTGAAAATTTTTTGAACACTTGCACTGAGTACATACTGTATTGTACTGTACAGCAAGGACTGTTGGTTCTTACAGTAACACAGATGTAGTGTGCACCAGGGCACCTGGAGCACATGCGTGCCATGGCGCCCCTCAAATGTGCCAGGGAGGAGATGTTTACAGCATGTGTGGTTAAATTAAAGAGAGAGACGCTGCAGTGGGTGAGATGCACATGAGCAAAAGGCGCATGTAGTGACGGAGGTCATGCCAGGTCCTAGTGCCCAGCGACTGTTGGCCGCCAGTACACAACACACAGAAGCAGCACTGGTGGGTTGACTGTGGCTGTGGCACCCTCGTTGGAGTAGGCGCCTGGAGCACAAGCTCCACTGGCTCTTCCCTTGCTATATCCCTGTACAGTAATACTGTATTTAAAAAAAATGAAGTGATACTGTAGCAACTAGCAATACTGTAAGCGCTGGGTATGAGATACTGTAAAGTGAGACGCTGCAGTGGGTGAGATGCACATGAGCAAAAGGCGCATGTTGTGACGGAGGTCATGCCAGGTCCTAGTGCCCAGCAACTGTTGGCCGCCAGTACACAACACACAGAAGCAGCACTGGTGGGTTGACTGTGGCTGTGGCACCCTCGCTGGAGTAGGCGCCTGGAGCACAAGCTCCACTGGCTCTTCACTCGCTATATCCCTGTACAGTAATACTGTATTAATAAAAAATGAAGTGATACTGTAGCAACTAGCAATACTGTAAGTGCTGGGTATGAGATACTGTAAAGTGGTAACATTGATTACCATATTTTAAAGCACAGTGATTATATTTTTAAATTACATACAGTATTAATGAAAATCTAGAGTACTCATTTTAATTTGTGTTGCAGAGTAGTAATCATTTTTACTTTGTTTCCTTTTTCGGTCACCCTCATGCATTGAGCATTAGCTACTGTACCTTCATCTGCATTTGATACTCTGGACCAAAATTTTGCGTACAGTACACCCTCTCCAGCACCTTCCCCTTAACACCCAGTATTGTGCAGTTCCCCAAAAAGTGCACCTTTTTAAAACCACCAGATCTGTGTGTCAATTGAAGGGTTTGTTTTATGCCAATTTTTCAACTACAGTTTACTGTACAATATATTCTACTACAGTATACTACAGTATAATATATATTGTGAGTAGTAATTTTCCTCATAAAAAAGAAAATGTTATTGCTATAAAGTCATAAAGCTATACAGTTGTACTGTACAGTATTTTAAGTCATATAGATAATTGCAAAATTAATTCTACTGCATTTTCTGGTGCACTACATTTTTGACTTAGTAAAACTGATTCATAATACAGTTTTACTGTAAAACTGAAAATCTATAGTACTGTAAATAATAAAGATTCATGTTACAATTTTTTTTCTGTTGTACAGCATGGTTAGGTCATATTAACATTTTGATTCATACTGATACAAATAACAATTTAGCATAGAACTGAAAAGCTACAGTACTGTAAGTAATAATATTAATTTCCAATTTTCTATTTTCTATTGAACAGTATGTTCATGGCATAATAATATTTTTCTTTTAAATAAAGGAACCTGTCTTTTCTATATATATTTTTTTCAATAAAATTAAACTATCTCATTGTCTGTTCTGTTGCACTGTATGCCAATGCTTGACCAGTCATTACTGTACTGTCCCTTAGTTTGAGGGAATGCTACAGTAGGATGGGCAGTGCACATGCACAGTACTATACTGTACATAAATATTGCCACAGAGAAACACATCCATTCCCCCTCATATAGCATACAGTATCTATAACATATATTTCATGATATTTAAAAGCAGTAATATACTCTATTTTAATCAAACTATTAAAAAAATGTGTGTGCTCCTTCAAGATACATTACAGTAAGTGCACAAAGAATATGTCAAATACTTTAGTAATACATCTGAAACAACTCCCAGTGTCACAGCTGGGAAAAAAAATGTTTAATTACACAAACTGTACAGTACAAAAGTATAAAATACTGTGTGCAGAAGAAATAAAGAAAGCACCAATCAGCTTTTGAGGGAAGCATTCCCAAATACACAAGTAAAGTACTGTACAATTTAACTACATGGTAATTAATTATTTATTCATTTTATACCAATGCACCCTGGTTTGACTGTTTGGATGTTGGTCGGCAAGAACTGGTGTCTCCTTCCCTTCCTACAATGATGTACCCCTTGTCCTTCAAACTTTTCCCTTCCTGTACCCTTAATAAGTAAAATAATGAGTGTGATAATGCCTAGACACTGTGAATATACTGTATACTGGGCAGCTGCAAATACCATAAGTGTCTGGGAGTTAGTAAGATTCATCACAGTTTGAGAACTCCCAGAAACGAAAGAGGGCGACTTAACACAGGCACAACACAGACACTGTATATTGGGAGAACAGATGGGTTGGGTGCGGGATGCCTGAGCTCGGGATCCCGACAGGGTTAGGTTACCTACACTTGTCAGTCAGTATCCTAACCCTCTCCCTACCCTAAACCTAATACAAATATAAGTAAATGCATTTATGTCAGGAGTCAGCCACAATAGGGTTTTCCTTCTTGACTGGTTTTTATGGTACATACAGTATTGCATTATTTACACTTTTGAAACCTACAGTAAAATAGTAAAACCTCATTGCATTGCATTTTGTTTTGCGGGGCTGTGGAGTCGCACAATGCCCGCCTTCACTCAGAAATTGTACCTAGCCGCTTACAGAACATGTTGCAAACCATTGCAGAAGTTAACAAAAACACAGTTCATACATTTAGCTGCTGTTTAAGTGTATATAAGAAACAAATAATATATAAAAAATATATAAATAAATGCATTTATGTTGGGACTCATCCAGAAGAGGTTTTTTCTTCTTGATTGGTTTTTAGTTTTTATGGTGCACACGAAAAGTAATGTGTTCTTTACATTTTTGAAACCTACAGTATAATAGTAAAATATCACTGCAATGCATTTTGTTTTTCCGGGCTGTAGAGTTGCACAATGCCCGCCTTCACTCAGAAATTGTCACTAGCTGCTTACCGAACATGTCACAATTATTTGTCACAGATGCAGTTCATTTACAGAACTGAGCTGCTGAACAGTGGGCCTAATTCAGACCCGCTCGCTAGCGCTGAGCGCTCGCAAGCGGGTCGATGTTGGCCAAGTGCGCATGCGCACAACGGAGGCGGCTCCGTCGTGCGCATGCGCGAGACCCGAATAACGACGGCCAAGCCGTTGCTATGTGTCTCGCACCAAAGGGGCGTGCTGTCGATGGTGAGTGACAGCACGCCCCCTCTCATCAGTGCTGTAACTATAGTGGTGCGACCGGTGCGCCCACACAGAGTGCACATACTCTGTGGGCATAACCGGTGGCACCACCAGTGATCATAGCCACTACCTGTCTTCTACCTGTGTATGCGCCTGGCTGCAATCCTATGATTCAATCAGCGGGAGCTGTCCCTCTCTCCAGCAGGTGTGGGGTCCCAGCATCAGTCTTCTCTGTGGGTCCTTCCAGCACCCTACAAGCTGCACAGTCTTCCTCTTCCAGGGCAGCTCCATTCAACAGGGTACTTTTCTGTGTCTCTTCTTCTGGGGCTGTCCCTGCCTTGCCTATAGCTGGTCAAAAGGCTTCTTCATTCCCTTGAAGTTCTTCATTCCCTTGAAGTTCTTCATTCCCTTGAAGTATCTTCCCTTACAACAAGTGGCTCTCCAGGCAGCAGTGTCTCCCTATCTTTGGTCCTGGTGGCAAGCTTCCCCACAGGGGTCCTCTGAGTCACGGGTACTCCTTCAGGCAGCCGTCAACAGGTGTGTTCTTCTTCCAGGGTCCTTCTTCTTCCCCAACAGTTCCCGGCTGTGGTCTCTTCAGCTGTGACTCTGGGCTCTGTCAGCAGTCCTGAAGGAGAGTGGCTGCTGTCTGTATGGTCCAGCTCCTGGTGCATGGAGAAGTAATGCAGGTCATCTCCCCACCAGGGCTGTGTACTCAGCAGAGTCCTGTCCCATTCAGTGACAGATAGGCAGGCAGATTTACCCTCAATGCAGGGTCCGCTACAAATCAGCAGCAGTCTCCTCTTTGGCTGGCAGTCCCCATGGTGTCTGCAGTGCCATGGTCCCCAGTTCCACATATCCAGTTCAGCCGCAGTTTAGTCAGACTCCCCAGTGTTCCGGGGAACCATTATTTAACCCTAATTGTCTGCTAAAGCCCACCAGCTTGGTCCTGCAATCCTCATTGGACAGGGAGCCACAGTAACAGCCCACCCAGTGGACCCTCTGCCCTGTAACTGAGTGGGCCAATCAATGGGTGGCCTTTTTTTCTGGGCTCCCTGGGTTGCTAGCCAGCTGGCAGATCTACTCCCTGGGCAGTGCAGCCTCAGGGGAGACAGGGGTGCTGGGGTCAGCCAGAGTTCAACAGCCCCAGGAATTCTAGTGAATGGGGCAGTAGTGTGTGTGTGTGTGTGTGTGTGTATGTGTGTGTGTGTGTGTGTGTATATATATATATATATATCTTAAATTAGAGTGGGGAACCCCTTTTAGTACGTATATGGGGGTACCACACGTGTAATGGGCTTTACTACCATGTGGCATAATCTGTAAGAGGCATTACTACTGTGTGGTCATACTGTATATTGGGCATTACTACTGTGTGGCATAACCTGTAAGAGGCATTACTACTGTAAGCATAATTACTATTGTGGGCATAATGTGTAAGGGGCATTACTACTGTGTAGCGTAACGTGTATAAGGGACACTACTACTGTATTTAGTGTAATGTGAATAAGGGGCACTACTATGTCACGCCCTTTCCCTACAAGACCACACCCTTTCTTTGGCGGTGTGCCTGCGATGCACATTGTCCCTGTTTACAATATACAGTAGGAGGGGGGTCACCAATGCTCTTTCTGGCACAGGGCACCAAAATGTCTAGTTTTAGCTCTGGCTCTCATGACTATACACTGGATGAATTTTGTATTTATACAATACTGTAGGTCAGGGATAGGAAATGTTTGGCACTCCATCTTCTGTAGATCTATACATCCAGCATGTCCTGCCAAAGTTTTAGCATGCACTAACATGCCATTGCCTAACCCTACTGTAGGTTATACTAGATTTGTGAAAATACTATGCCATTTTATATCTTTTTGATTTTCATACATATCATGGACTAGTATGCTCAAAACTATATCTCAAAGCAGTATGCCCTGCTACTCTCTGGATTTACAGTAAGGAACATGGAACTACCATATTATTACAGATAGTATAGTTAAAGCATCTGCAATCAAAACACCATTTGCTTTTGTTGTGGCATAATCAGCATCTCTGTCTTGTGTTCTCATTTGGCTGTAGATGCTGTTGTTCGTGTACTTAAATGTGTGATACTTCATAATAATGTGCTTTAATTATCTGACAAAAACAATGACCTCTGTATAAGACACATTAAATTCAATGCTATCATCACTGTAAAAATAATCTTTACAGCAATGTAGGAGTTAAGCCAAGCTATATAACACAATCTAGAGAATGATATTTGAAAGAACATTTACATAATTTATAACAAATGGAACAGAAGTAACTGTTTACACATTCATGCAAAATTAAACAAATCCGTGCATTATCCGGAGATATTTGGCAGGCTCTTTCTGCCAGCATTTTGTACCCATGACATAAAATGATTAGACTGAAGAATGATAAAGTGGTCAAGTTAACTCGGGAGTGGATCATTATGTAATGCCCTTGGGAAAATATTAAACAGTATTGTGGTTTCTGACAGATGATGATACAAATGCATATACTATTTTTTATATATTTATTTTCTTAGTTTTGGCAACTACTTTTAAACTTTTATTGATGGGAAGAAATGCTAAGTTATAATTAACTTAAAAACTTTTTTGCCCAAATATGAATTGATTTTTTTATTTAAAATTACCCCTAAATTAAATTAGTCAAACCAACAATTCATCTCTTTTACATGTTTGTTGCAACTTGTAAGTGTTCTGCTTTTAAATTAGTCCAAATATTTGATTTAAACTGCACAACACTGTGCTTATTAACACAAATGTATGGCAATCGGGAGGATCAAGGGGTGGGCTGACAGGGCCATCGCCCAGGAGTCCTGTAGTCTGGAAGGGCGCAGCTGCAGTCATCCAAGCCCCATATTGTTCCTCCTGCTGCTTCTCCTCTGCTGCATAACTCTCCCTAGTCTGTGCTGCCTTCCCCTGCTACAGTGGTGCGGGGGGAATGAGGGGGTCACTGGCACAAGCAGGGAGAGTTTCTGAGTACTCTGTGAACACCTTGACAAAGGAGCTCAGTGCTCTGAAACGTTGGTATCGATTATGTGACACCTTTCAATATATTTATTTCAACAACCAGCCTCTGAGTGCCGCAGCTTTATTGCTTTGCTTTACATCCATTTGTTGCTGAGGGCACTGGAGCCAGCTGTTTTACAAAGGAGGAGTGCCGGACCACAGAAATATATATATATATATATATATATATATATTCATGCTTGAACACCCTACCAGATGTAACCTACCCAGTGTGCCCCAGATGGCTGCCTCGGTTAGGTTCTTTCTTGGGCAGGATGAACAAATACATGGATCTATTTATTCAGTGCATTTCATATTTCAAATGTTTCAGTCACCCTTATATGCCATGCCAAACAGCAGCACTGTTTGCTGTATTTGCTACTCCCTGTTTTTAAAATGTACTTCCACCCACTGTATGCTATACTGGTGTGCTAAACCTCCACTGAAGTGCATCCTCCATGGGCAGGATGTACTTTACGTGGATCTATTCACACAGGATATATCATACTGCCACACGTGCCACTTTTCTCATATATGCCTTGGATCCTTGCATGGTTCATCACCCACAGTGCAACCTTAGTAGTGTGTCTCACCTGGTACACTCGTGGATGAAAAATACACGGACTTGACTATTATGTTGGGACCCTACTCCTAGCAACAGGACACTGCAACCACACCCATTTTGTGTCATTTCTTCTAGGCATAACCTATTCCACCCAGGGTAATCCTACGTAGTGCGCCCAATATGGCTGCCTCATTTGGTACCTTTTGTGGGTGGAATATATAACCCATGGAAGTTATTTCCCAAAATGTCTGCACCAGCCCTGCAATATGCTTATTGTGCTATCTAGGTTTCGGTTGAATTTAATTATCTGTGTGTTTTTTGGTTTTTTTTGCAACACCAATTCCTTGTTTAATGTACCATGTTTTCTGATGTCTTTAAAGCAACCTTGAGTCCTAAGGGAGAAAAGCGCTATATAAATTATTATTATATGCGCCTTCCTCCCTGTCTACCCCATTTGTGTCTCACTTGTTTGTCTACCCTTCCCCTTTAGAGTGTAAGCTCTTATGAGCAGGGCCCTCTACCCTCTTGTGCTTCGCCTTACTTTACTTTCATCTACTTTTACTCCCCACTAGGGCACCTAACACTTGGTTGCTTTGCTCTGCTGCTTATGTGTGTGTTGTGGTCGCTAATGTAGCAATGTATATTATCCATGTCTTTGTCCTGCATTCTATTGTATTGTACTGTAAGTCTTTAGTCACATATTTTTTATATATTTTGTAAGGCGCTGTGGAACACTTGTGGCGCCATGTAAATGATGATAATAGTAATAATAATGCAACTGGCAGGTGTGCTGCACACCTCCTGTGTACACTGCAGATGATGGATCTGCATGATCCATTATTGTACCTTCTTTGCCTCACTGTGTGGGTCACTCCTCCTGTAATGATAGGCAGCCACACTACTCTGATCTCTGTACGCTCTGAATTAATTAATCCCTGTACCTAATGGGACCATTTCTGGCCACGATGCGTCATTAGTGTCAGACTGGCCTAGCATAATGATGTTGGTGAGATCACCGGTGGGACCTGCAGCTGCTGCAGGAGAGGGATCATACAGCCGTTGACTGCAGTGCAATTGCAGTGATAAGATCCCTGGCTTCCCACACCTCTAAACATGGTGGTACTGCAGCACTGTCCACATACAGTAACAGAGCTGAGAAAAGATACAGTACCCGGAGCATAAGAGTGAGGAGCCGATGAGCACACAGGAGCTTAAGCTTAATTATATTGCTACAGGTTTCTCTAAAGCAAAAGAAGTAGAGGGTTGTCTAGAGGGATCTGAGGAAATGGGAAGTGTCTGTATTGCTAGTTTTTTCTTATAGTCACTGTGACATAAAGGGAGATTTATTGACTAGAGTGGTCAGAAAAGTAATGTGGGATATAAAGGGGTCAGTAATATAGTTTAGGGTATAAAGTGGTCTGTAATGCAGTGTAGGGTACAGAGTGGTCAGTGATGTAGTGTGAGGCATAGAGGTATCAGTAATGTAGGGTATAGAGGGGTTAGTAAAACAGTGTAGGGTATGTAGGGGTCAGTAATGTAGTGTTTTGTATAGAGCAGTCAGCAATGCAGTGTATAGTAAGGAGGGGTCAGTAATGCAGTGTAGGTATTGAAGGGTCAGTAATGCAGTGTATGGAGGGTATGGAGGGGTCAGTAATGTAGTGTAGGGTATAGAGGGGTCAGCAATTCAGTATAGGGTATGGAGGGGTCAGTTCTGTAGTTTAGGGTATACAGGGGTCAGTAATGCAGGGTATAGAGGAATCAGTAATGTAGTGTGAGGTATAAAGGGGTCCATAATGAAGTGTACTGTAGGTTATAGAGGGATCCGTGATGTAGTGTAGGGTATAGAGGTGTCAGTAATGTAGGGCATATAGCAGTCAGTAACATAATGCAGGAGTTAAAGGGGTTGTAATGTAGTATAGGGTGTAGAGCGGTCAATAACATAGTGTAAGGTATACAGGGGTCAGTAATGCAGTGTAGATGGGTCAGTAATGTAGGGTATAGAGAAGTTAGTAATGTAGTATAGGGTATGGAGGGGACAGCAATGTAGTGTAGGAAATAGAGTGGTCAGTGAAGCAGTAGTGTAGGGCATAAAGAGGTCAGTTATGCAGTGTAGGGTATAGATGTGTCGGTAATGTAGTGTATAGAGGGGTCAGTAATGTATTGTAGGGTATAGAGGGGTCAGTAATGCAGTGTAGGGTATAGAGGGGTTAGTAATGTATTGTAGGGTATAGAGATGTCTGCAATGTAGGGTACAGAAGGGTAAGTAATGTAGTGTAAAGTATAGAGGGGGAAGTAATGCAGTGTGGGTCATAGAGGGATCAGTGAAGTAGTGTAGGGTATAAAATGGTCAATAATGTAGTGTAGCTTAAAGAGTGGTCAGTAATGCAGTGTAATGTATGAAGGGATAAGAAATGTAGTGCAGGGTATAAAGAGGTAAGTAATGCAGTGTAGGGTATGGAGGGGTCAGTAATGTATTTTAGGGTATAGATGGGTCAGCAATGCAGTTTAGGGTATAGAGGGGTCCATGATGTCATTTAGGGTATAGAGGTGTCTGTAATGTAGGGCACAGGGGAGTCAGTAACGTATTGTAGGGCATAAAGGGGATAGTAATGCAGTGTAGTTTATGAAGTGATAAGTAATGTAGTGTAGGGTATAAAGGGGTCAGTAATGTAGTGTAGGGTATAGAGGGGTCAGTAATGCAGTGTAGGGTATAGAGGGGTCAGTTAAGTAGTGTAGGGTATAAAGGGGTCAGTAATGTATTGCATGGTATAGAGGGATCAGTAATGCAGTGTAGGGTATGGAGGCGTCAGTAATGTATTTTAGGGTATAGAGGGGTCAGCAATGTAGCTTAGGGTATAGAGGGGTCAGTAAGGTATTGTAGGGTATAGAGGGGTCAGTAATGTAGTGTGGGGTATTGAGAGGTCAGTAACATAGTATAGGTTATAGAGCGGACAGTAATGCAATGTAGAGGGGGTCAGCAACATAGTATAGGTTATAGAGGGGACAGTAATGCAGTGTAGGTTATAGAGTGGTCAGTGAAGTAGTGTAGGGTATAAAGGGGTCATTAATGTAGTGTAGAGTATAAAAGTGTCCATAATGTAGTGTAGGCTGTAGAGAGGTCAGTAATGTAGGGCATAGAGGGTTTAGTAACATAATATGGGGTATACAGGGGTAAGTAATGCAGTTAGGTTATAGAGGGGTCAATTATGCAGTGTAGGGTATAAAGGGGCAGTGATATAGTTAAGGGTATAGAGAGGTCAGTAATACAGTGTAGAGTATGGATGGGTCAGTAATGTAGTGTAGCGTATACAGGGGTCAGTAATGCACTGTAGAGTATAGAGTGGTCAGTAATGCAGTGTAGGGTATACAGGGGTCAGTAATGCACTGTAGAGTATAGAGGGGTCAGTAATGCAGTGTAGGGTATGGAGGGGTCAGTAATGTAGTGTAGGGAATAGAAGGGTCAATAATGCAGTATAGGGTATAGATGGTCAGTGTTATAGCATAGGGTATGGAGGGGTCAGTATTGTAGAGTAGAGTATTAAGGGGTCAATAATGTAGTTTAGGATATAGAAGGGTCAATAATGTAGTCTAGGGTATAAAGGAGTCAGTAATGTAGTGTAGGGTATGGAGGGTTCTGTATTGTAGTGTAGGGTATAGAGGGATTAGTAATGCAGTGAAAGGTAGAGAGGGGTCAATAATGCAGCATAGGGTATAGATGGGTCAGTAATGTAGAGTAGGGTATGGAGGGGTCATTAATGTAGCATAGAGTATGGAGGGGTAAGTAATGTAGTGTAGAGTATGGAGACGCTATGGAGGGGTCAGTAATGCAGTGTAGAGTATGGAGACGCTATGGAGGGGTTAGTAATGTAGTGTGTGGTATAGAGATATTAGTGATATAGTGTAGTGTATATTGGGGTCAGTAATGTATTCTAGGGTATAGAGGAGAAAGTGATGTAGTGTAGGTTATAGAGGGGTCAGTAAAAATACTAATCCCAAGTACAGAACTTAGTACACTATTATTGAATTAAGATGCAAAATGCAGGAAAAAGTACACAATTTTGGGTTAAAAAAAGGCAAAGGTCAAAGGGCCAATACCAGTGACCTGCACCATGCCTTCCACCACGGATATATAATTTTTATTATGACAGTGGAGGTGGCACCAAAAAAAAATTTCACTCTGGGCTCCACTTTGTCTAGACCCGGCCCTTATGGCAATATTTCATGCATTTGAGTTTTGCAATAAAATAATCCAGTTTATAGAGATGCAAAGTTCTGCTGACATTGTTTTTGAGTTCCATTTTTTTCACTATCCAGTGGAATGCCATTCAAACTGATTTTATACAGTATATTTGTATTGCACAGAATATATATGCTGTGAGCAGAACTGAAACAATGCCAGTAATTGTTCTGTATGGTACACTTGGAATATGACTAAGAACAACTTAGCTAAAACTCAATCTGCAAAATTTGCACAATATTTGACCAAATGCAGAACAAGAAAAATTGTTTGTGGAAAATATTTTCCTAATGTGTGACAAAATAAAAGATGTGCGCAGAACCATGTGTTTTTGTTTTTGATCTAATACTTTTGTTTTGGTATTAACATCAATAACATTACTTTACAGTCATTTTCTGTAAATTTAGACCACCAGATAGCTCACAATATTCTTTTCATCAATATTGGCCAAAGGCTTCAAAGAGCTAGTTGGCTAAATTAAGTGACAGAGTAGCGGCATAAACACTTGGCAGTTTAAAAGAAAATAGCATATCTATAAAACATAGTGGCACAGCAGTGACATATAGTATGGCAGTTTAATAAACTATAAAACTCTATAGAATGTTTTCATTCATTAAAAACTAATAGCCTAAAAGTAAAAGCCTAATAAAAAATAAAATTTATTGCCATCACACTTCCCCAAAATGCAAATCATAGGCCTCAGGTCGGTACAGTTAAATGGAGATGGAAAAACAGGCTAATAGTTTTTAAACCAATACAGCAAGGTGGGCAAAGCCCATAAAGAAAACTGGCGCACTCTGGTATTGTTCTAGGTTCCTCCCAACCACCATTATGTTGTAACTTAAAAAGGACATGCACAGTTTAACAACCCAAGCACTTCAGCTAAAGGCACTGCCACTTTTGTAGGTGAAATGCTTGGTTTGTTTGGGCCTCCACAAAATCTAAAATTTTGATGGATTGGATAAACCAAGCTACCAATAGGCTTAAGGCTAACAGTATTAATCATCTTCAAAGTTCAAGATGTCAACATCCTCTTCACCCTCATTAGTGTTATTATCATCATCATACAATATTAGCTCATCCCCACTGGAATCCACCATTACAGAAGTATCTGTATTTTTTTGTAAATGGCAGCAAAGGTCTTCCTCTTTGAATATGTAGTTCATTTTGATGGACATCAATTTTTCCACCTTTTTGAAAGAAGCTTTCGAAGCCAATCACTCACAAGGTTTCCGACAGTGCTAAATAATATTTCTGAATACACACTGGAGGGTGGGCAGCTTAAGTATACCATAGCTATTTTTTTACTCCTGGTTATCAAAGGGACTGTGTGAGATGCTAATTTGTACATTATCATTAGATAATCGTCCATCATTCCATTGATGTGTACTGCACAGAATAAGAGAGGTGTCAATATATATGGGCAAATATTTTAAGCTTGACCAGATGTTATAATGTTGTTTCATTCTGGTGCACTGAGTTGACTCATCATCATCACCACCAGTGAATCTCTTGGAAAAGATAATTTTTTCCTAGCAGTAGCATTTGCAGAGACATCGTGTCATGTGCCACTTGAGTTAGCAACTTGCTTGCAAAGAGCTGTTTTCTTCTCTCAAGATCTTTGCCAGTTGGAAAGAAATACACATAAGCCTTAAACCTAGAATTAAGCCTAGTTGCCAAAATGTACTAATCCAATATAAATATGTTGCAAACCTTGAGCCCTGACAAAGTGAATAAAGAACTTGATCTTTAAGTTCAAGATACTTAGCAGAATTGCTTAATTTCATCTCCGACTTCAGCTTTTCTAGCTGCTTTTCCAGTAATTTAATTAAGGGCATGACCTAACTCAGGCTGGCAATGTCTAAACTCACTTTATTGGTTGCAATTTCAAATGGTTTCAGTAGCTTGCATAAAACCAACTGTACTCTCCAGTGTGCTGCAGTAAATGATAAATTGTCCCCCTCTCCCTATCGCATGGTTTGATGTGCACGTTTGGATTGCTTGTTGCTCTTTTTCCAGTTGCTGAAGCATTTAAAGGGTGGAATAACACCTGGCTACTACATCTTGTTTCAGTTGGTGGAATGGCAACTTAAACTGATTTTGCAACTGCTGCAATCTTCTACATGCAGTTTTTGTCTAACGTTGTGGTACAGTGGTGGAATTGCTGTTTTGATTAAATAGAATTGTATTGGAAAATGTTAGTGTATACACAAGAACTCAATTTGTTGACTAAAACCAGATGCATTAATTGTGGATATTGGATGCAGATTTAATGCTAACATAGCTGTCATGGTTTCAGTGATGCAACAGGATGGCAGCTGTCATACTTGGTTCCTCTTGTAAATTATTGTTTCACAGTCAATTGTTTGAAATTACTAGTCTTCTTGGTCTGCTTCAGTGATGAAGATTCACCATCAGCAGCAGCCTTAGTGTTCAAGGATTCTTCTTGGGACTTCTGAATGAAGGAGGAGTCAGTTTACCTTTGAAAATTGGGTGCAGGACTACATCTGGTCATTAATGAGGAGGTTGATGATGAAGGTGTTGGCAGTGAAGATTGCATGTGCTAGGATCTATCCATGCTACTGATAGCTGATGCTGGACTGCTTATTATTTTGAAGGTTTTCCAGATTTTGATAAATAATTTGCATGAACTTGCTGTAAATTATGTAACAGGTAGGAGGTGACTAGATGGTTAACATCCCTACCCCTAATTGCTTTGGCCTTACAATTGCAACATATGTCTTGGCAAATTTTGTCAGGATTTGGATTAAAATTTTCCACACAGAAGAGGAGGCTTTCTTGGTCTTATGCCTAGGCATGACAATGTCCTTATTTTTCCTGGCAAGAACTGCTGTCCATTGTGTCAGACTTGCTTTGACACAAACAACATCACTAACCTGAATATCATCAACTTGTTCTTGTGCAACACATTCATCAATAGCCTCATTTGTGTCAGATACACAATTACTGTATTCCCCTCATCCTGTTGCACTTCTAAAGTAGTATCCTCAATTTGTATGTCTAAAAGATCATCATCATCATTCATTTTACTAATATTCTATCTTCACATTTGCAGAGGGTTCAGAAATGGCGGAAGGATGCTTCTATATGATTACAGAGTCAGAAATGTCAGACTCACACATAGCACTCATGAACAGCCTTAGACTCCCCACAGAAATCTGATAAGTTTGTGAATACACAATTTGTTGCTTGTTTAAGAGGTGGCACATCTAGAGCAAGAAGGTGGTGCATGCAAGGTTACAGAAGATAAACATTCTAGTGCATCCCCTTGATTTTCTTTAAAAGTAGATGTCAAGAAAAACAAGGGAATAGACAGTTAGTTAGAGGGGGATGGGGGAAAGAAAAAGGATTGGTTCACCTCCAATTCCTCATATGATATATATTTATCAAAAGAAGGACACTCTTATAATATTCAATAAGATGGAGGGGGAACCTAACTATCTGATGAATTCACGTGTGTCACTACTGCCTCTAATAAAATAGATGAACTTGAAGACTTATAAGAAGTACCAATTTTGATGTCTGACCCTAATTAACCCCTCTTTTGATCTCTAGATGCTGTTAACTCTTATTTTATCTTATTGTTGCATCTATGATTAGCAGCATAAATAATTAATTCAGCAACGTGCTTGTTATCCATCATCAAGTCCATACCCAATCACCTATGATGTCATATAGGTTATATGGGTTTATTAGAATAGTTACATATTATCCCCTTAGTAATTCATAAATATCCATTCATATTATCACTCCTTCACAATAGGATTGTCATCTATTATGTACTTATAAATGTATGGATATATGTCTTGAACAGGGAAGTTGTACAATACCCCCTTACTCATTTATGGGTATATGCCCTTAATATATGGTGCACATTGGAAGTAAGTCTGTGATATAATTGGTCTGAATACATCATGATAAATATGTGTACTCTAAATAATGAGTTGATCTCATTGACAGCCTTATCATGTAATTTGCTTTTATATCCAAGTGAATGCATATGCTGTATATTATCTCCTAGCAGTTCCTAGTTATGGCTGTGATCTCCACAAATCTCACTAAGTACACATATACACCGTCAGTATCCTCAGGTAGTTATAGATAGTGCACAGGTTCTGTTCATCAGTACATTTTTTGCTAGACTGCAGTTTCTCCTTTTCAGACACGTATTTTGAAACAATGTTGCCAGTCACGGCTGGTTCAATACACTGTAACACATAAACACTCACATACTGAGACATCCTGTCACTGGACGAATTTCACAGTGAAAATCAATTATTTAGCTCATTCAGTTAAATGACATCATATTAATTTTGACATGAGGTACACATGGCGAGCATGCCGATGCATGTTTTGCTGTTAGCCTTTTCAAGGCAACCTTTTCTTTCTCTTCATATGTGATTAAAAGTAGATTTTTAAGTTTTATGACAACAGCACAAGTACTGGGTCACACTGGTTCCATTGACTGATCCATGATTGAATTTATTTTTCACATCAGGACAGGAGTAAAGCTGGCTACTGTAGTTTAACTTAACTGCCGCCACACCAAGTAAACATAAATTGAGATAGGGATATGATGTACTGTTACTTTTAACATGCACTTTATTAAAAAACTGTAGATTTTTTTTAATTCAGATAAAAAAAATGTTTCCACTATAATTTTTGGGAGTATAGCTAATAGAGACCCAACAACAACACCCAGATTAAGTATAGTAATATATACTGCTTTTCCAAGACTCACACTCATAAAATACTATTTCAATAAAATTATGAGACTGCTGTTTTTTTTACACCAGAACAAAAATGTGTTATTTCCACTTTAATTAATTTTTTGGGATGCAGCTAATGGGGACATGACAACACCAATAGTAAATACAGTAATATAAGCTGCCTTTCCAAGACACACACTCTTGAAATACTATTTAAATTGAATTATGAAAGAATGCAGCTTTGTGCCACCAGAAAAAATATATTTTTTCTACTTAAGTATTTCTGGGGGTGCAGTTAACAGGGACATGGCAACACCCAGAGTAAGTACAATAAAATATGTTGCCTTTCCAAGACACACAATTGAAATACTATTTAAATTGATTAATAAAAGATTGCAGATTTGTTTTGACACAAGAAAAAAATATATTTTACACTTTATTTTTTTAGGTGGAAATAATGGGGACACAACAACAGCCAGAGTAAGTACAGTAATATAAGCTGCCTTTCCAAGACTTACTTCCTTGAATACTATTTAAATTGAATTATAAAAGACTGAATTATAAAAGAAGTGGTCTTCTTTGGGTTGCAGCAAACTCAGACACAGCATAAACAGTATACTATTTTTTTAACAAATAATCTTGAAATCACAATGTATCTCTACCCTCATGCATAAGTGAGCATTTAGATATCCTTCTGAAAAAGACTATTGCAACAATTCACTTTAACAAACATAGAGTCTGATTAAGATTTGGGAATAGGGTAAAATAGAGCAAGTAACTGTGTACCTGGACAAACCATGTTGCAATGCACGGGGGGCAAATGCATACATTTTTTGCATATGGGGTAAATACTGGCTGCTTTTTCATGTTGCCCACAAATGCTGGACAGCTTTATTTTTACACTGCAATTTAGATGTCAGTTTGGATGCACCATCCCAAATCTAAAGCTCTCTGCACATTTTACATCAGCTCCACCTGCTAGGCAACATGGTTTTACCAAGAGGAAAACTTACTTGCTCTATCTTACTCTATTACCAACTCTGAATTAGGCCCATAGACAACAACCTGTTAGCAGCACAAGATTGCAGGTGCTACTATGTCTGACAAATAAACATATACAACAGATTGTTTCCAGCACTGGAATATAGGTGCTTCTATGTCTGAAAAACAAACACACAGTAGTCTGTTTGCAGTTTGCAGTGCACTGGATTGCAGTTGTTAGCTAGTTTGTCTGACAAAGAAGCAAACACACACAGTGACAAATATACCTGCAGTCACTCTTCACAACTACTCCATTAACCTACAACTCTCTCTAATGTAATCTAATCCTCCTAATGGTGTCCTAATGGCTTCCTAATAGCATATTTTGAAGAGCAACTACAGCCTACACTCTTTCCCTCCACTTTCCTTTGTGAAATGTAACCTGTGTGATTATTAACATTAATAACATTCATTTACAGTAATTTCTGACAATGTCACAGCACCTAAAATCACAAGGGAGGATCTTAAGTGCAATCCAAAGCATATCAGACAATGTTTTTAAAACCGAGATCCAAACTTGGCAGGAAGTTCCGAGCCGGGACTCAGTTCTACTTGGAAACCACAAGATCAGGTGTTTCTGGATTTCTGCAAAACCAAACTGCTCGTCTCTAGTTAAGATGCATTTTGTTTCTTTGTTTCTTACTTAAAAAAAGGCAATTCTTAGGTTTAAGTTTTTAGATAAAGTGGCATACATTCTAGGATAATGTGTAAAATTTGGAAGATGAGTGAAAGTTTATAGTGTGTTCCACCAAATGTTCACCTCATTTAGCATTTGGGGTTTTGCCCTTTCTCTGGCAGAATATGGCATGAAAATACTGGCATATCTATAGTGGGTGCAGGGTTTGCAGTGCACATGGGTCCCTGAATCAAGGGGGGACCATGCCGCACACCTTGTACCTATTGAATATACTTATTATGTGGCTGCCATTCAGGAAAACCACTGTAAAATGGCAACTGCATTATTTGAATGGAGTTATGTGCAGTAGAAAAATCAATGTGGAAATGGCATCCTCATTTCTCCAGATATATAGACATATGCAATGGGGGCACAGTATGCAATGGGGGCACAGTTATGTTACACAGGCCCCCTCCTCTTATAAAATGCATGGGCCTCAAATGTTCTGTATGGTATTCTCCCCATTTTTGTTATCCTTGATTTTTGCCTGTGTATTCCCCAAAGACATATCAGTATTTAATGTAAGAGTCATTGTAATTTTTATCATTTAACTGCAATTCATTCTTTCATCAAGCAAATTTCATATTTTCTTATTTCCATCCAGTTGGGCAGGGACCACTGATGAAAATATTTTTTCATATCTTCATGTTACTGAACTCTAAGCTTTGACAGGACTATTCCAGGACATAGATTTTTTTTATTGTCTAAACAACACCAGTGTGACTGCTGAAATATAAATCGTTTTCACTATTCTTATGGGTTTTCAAGACCCTGGGATAGCAAAACATCCATAGATCAAGCTTCAAAAGTCATGTTTTACAGTAGGGTTATTGGGCCTGACTCAGAGTTGAATGCTGTTCCGATGTTCACGGAGTTCAGCGATTATCGGTGGTTTGCGCATGCATCACAGCCACATTGTGCATGTGCTGTGAATAAATTGCACTCATGTTCTCTGTGAGGATTCACTTGCAATTTATTGACAGGAAGAGGCCATTCTGTGGGTGGTTACATGGAGCTCCGGCCAAAACGTGGGCGTGTCGGGGCTGTTTTCTGGGCATGTACTAGCCAGCATCTGCGATCACACATGCAGAGAACAAAGCTCCAGCGTCTAAATTACCATGTCCATTCTGAGTGAACATAGACTCACTCGAGGAGTCGATGTTTTGAGGTTCTGCGTCCAACGTTGCATTTGTGTATGTAGTTGAGGGCAGCTATGTGGGCTCCAGTGGGCATCTCAATACAAATTATGCTGGCTGATGCATTAGCATATTTTAGCAATTGCTAAGCAGCATAACTGTGAATCAGGCCCCTTGTTCTGGATATGATGTACAGTTTTAGAATGGTGCCAAACATCAACTGGCGATGACAAAAAGTTGAATATTGGTTTCCTCAGATCATTTAACTTCTCTCCACTAGGTATCTGGTTCTTCCATATGTTTTCAGGCAAACTTTAGGTAAGATTTCTTGTTTTCTTTAACAATGGATGCTTTTTTGCAATGCTGCCATAAAATACAGATTAGGAAAGTCCAATGGCTTTCCCTGAATTGTATCTCCTAATAGGTTTTAATAGGCTTCGTCGTGGCCTATAGTACCTAATAAGTGCCTTTTTACATGTTTGTTCTAGACAGATTGACAGCTGTGATTCTTTAGTTCATTATGAATAACTTCCAGTGCTCCAGGAAACTTTTAAGTTTTTAAAATCTTTTATCCTTTCCCTTATTGGTGCTTTTCAATATTGTTTTTGCTAGTTTGCTTTTAATTTTTTTTTAATCTTTATGATGGATCTTGTTTGTAAATGTGTTAATTAACTGTGGGTCCTCTCACAAACAGATATGTTTGTTTTTAAATAAATGTAAACATTTTAATTGCATTCAGATAGACTCCAGCCATTTTATATAACAAAGAAAGACAACTTATAGCACTAAGAAAATTTTTTCCAAACTGGTCCATTTTATTTCCATGCTGTAAAGAAAAACAATTGAAAACAAATTTTTAAATATTGCCAAAAGGGAGGACAAAATATAATATTTTGCCACTGTGCACATATTATAATAGGTTTTATATTAGTAAGAAATAAAAGCAAAAAATGAAAGCAAAGAAAATATTTAACATGTTACCAATGTTTGAGTTAAGGAGATGTAGAAGAATGCCTGAGTTTAAATGACTAGAAATGATAAAAAAAAGTTTGTTTCATTTTTATAGTCAATGGGTTCCAGCTACATTGAAAAGACCGCAAGTTTCCAAGTGTCTGCACTGTGTGTTTGAATATGTCCAGTAATTCTAAAAATAACAATTGGTTGTTCTGGAAAAGTACCAATTTTAAATATGTTGTTACTTAACAATTTCTATTGTTTTAAGGGAACCCGCTGGATTTATAAAATACAACTATAACTATAAAGAAAACCACAGGTTTCATGTATCTAATATTTAATAAAATACAGTTGCAGTATAATTAATGTACTATTCTATGCATTCATTTACCACATTAAATTGCATTTCATAGCACAGAATCTGTGTGCTGAAAGGTGCCATCAATTACACAGATTTAGGTTTTTGCCTGGTATATTAGGTGTATTATGTGGTCTTTCTATCACTTATGATCTTTGGATTAGCATATACAGTATACAAGTATTACACCATATTGCAACATTATTGCAAAACTCACAGAACAAGCAAGTAAATGACTAATGATGCGTACACACGGGACGATCGACAATGATGATATTGTTGTACGATCTCCCAGGTGTGCTGGACAATCGATATCGATCATCCAGCACACCAACAATTCACCAACGATCGCGGGTCTCTATAGTAACCTGGTTGATATCGACCAGGTTGGCCTGCATGCACGGGTGATGGACGAAATCGATATTATCCATACGTACCCACGCATCACAGGTTGTTGGGCACCGAAAAATGCACGATATGAACGATAACAATGTGATCGATATTGTTATCGTTCATATCGTCCATTTTAATCATACAGTGTGTACGCACCTTAAGGGTATATGAACAACAGCACATAAAAATATATATATGCAATTTTACACTGGACAATCTAGTCTTGTCATTTTTTTATAATACATTAAAGTACCTATTTAAAGGGTTTTTTATGAAGCCTAATAGTATATATTTATTTTTATTTATTCTTTTCATTTTAGAAAACCCTAAAAATGAACATGGGCAAGAAGTTGGTGGTTTTATAATTGTGGTTGTATAGCTGTGACTTAAAATCCTGATCATCAACAGCAGGCATGCTTTGCCTTTGCAAAGTATGTAACATTGTTTCATAAATGAAGCACCTACTCACCATTTAAAGATGTATAAACAATCAATGTGTTTTATATTCTATATAATTATATCTATACTAATATAATAAGAACATTGTGTCTGTCTGTTTATTCCAAGTTGGCGCAAAAACTACTGAACCAATTTTCATTGACACTGCATAATTGCGTAATGGAAACTCCTAAAAATAACCTGCACTTGTTTCATCTTGGTATGTCAAGTTAAAGCTGAGCAATATCAAAAGCAACAGTTATTGACATCATCAATGCAAGAGATAGGTGTGGCACTATGTGCGCTGCTGGTAAGGGGTGGGGTGAGAGGTGCTTTGGGCCCACAGTCACTTGAATAGGATAGGCTACATAGCAGCCTGTGCGCACGTTACACAGTGACATTGGTGTGAGTGGTGGGTGAAGGTGCTGCTGCCACCAGTCTTCATAGCACTGCTGGTCATGTGGGCCACTCCCGCGACAGGGCCCTATGCAAATCAATACAACTAGAACCCCTCAAATAACAAAAATGTTGGCAGAAGTGATATTATCATGGGTGAAGTCGCAGGCAACATCTAGTATCTTATATATTTACAACCACAAATTATACATTACATTGCATCGTACTTGTACAGCATAGGGTTCATTTCAAGTTGGACAAGTAGGAAAAGATGCACACAACAAACTTATCTGTACTGTATATGTTGAGTGGATGCATTTCAAGATGCATTCAGCTCAAAAATAGCACCATATATGCAAGATGTACATTATGTATACAAGTGTGTATGCATACAATTGTGCAGAGTTGTGGCTTGACAGTTTTAGTATAAATGTAAAAGTTACATTACTTTATTTGTACACAATATAATTATGTTTTGCAACATCATATATACAAGAGAAAATAGTATCTTCACAAATATTTATAAATGTGAAAGTAATTTTTTCCAAATGAAATGTATTCATATACAAATATTTCCATGTATATTGTTGACCACTTTGAAAATCAAATGTGAATATCCCTAAAAATGTTGAATAGATAGTTGCAGCTTGAAAAGATATAGCTAAGATACTGATGATTCGAGCAGGGCCTTTCCTACCTATATATCTGTCTGTTATTACCCAGTTTTGTTCTATTAATGTTTACAATTGTAAAGCGCAACGGAAAATTCTGTGCTATATAAGAAACTGTTAATAAATAAATAAATTATAAATTCAAGTATTTTCTTTTGGAAGTGTCATAATGTTGTTAGCCAATTAGAATCAGCTAGGTAGTGCTGCTGATAGCCATCATTATCACTGTGTATCTGTACATTAGCCCTGCAGCACCCGCAAGAGTTACACCTCTTAAAGAGCCTATTATATATGGAGATGCATCCATGGCTATTTACGACACACATGTGAGAACATATTGTCACAAGTACTCAACCATTCAACCTACTCTTGCCTATCATGCTCCTGTTCAGCCTCACCAGTCAATCATTCACAAAGCTCTACAAAAGGCTATATAAGTATACATTTTTGGTGCACAAGTGCAGTAGGGAAATGGATAACTTACATAAATAAAATTCACTTATGTCCAACTATAAATCAGTCCTTGTATTAGGAGACCTTCAAAGCTAGATTATGTGTTCAATTACATACTTTACGTTATGGACTATTTTCAAGATAAGTGACAATAAAGGAAAACCCTATACAAATGACAGATACTGTATGTCATGCAACTCCAAAAGTGCTTATTAGCTTTGACAAAACCTAACAATGTAACACACAGAGATTAAATACTGTAGCTACAACATCATTTATGCAGTATAATCCAATATTTTGATGTTTTATAGTGGTATGATAATTTTAAGTATATGGATAATTATTACAATGTTACGAATTGGTGTGTGTGCACATGTGTGTGCATAGGCTTGTGAGTGTCTATGTATTTTTATGCATAAAAAAATATTTACTATTTGAATTACTTTTTAAAGTCGCCTTTTTTCCCACTTGTGCAAAACATTTCGGTTTTATCTGTATAACACCTCCATGACTTGTTAATAATGCTTATCAACATGTTTCTTACAGTATATTTTCAGTTAATATTAAGATCGGAAGCAATGATTCTAATTAAGGGATGCAAGCTACCCATTAGGGTGTTATATTTTTGTTTATAGATGTCAAGCTCAAAACTGTAGTCTAGGGTGGATTGTTTTAGATACATAAAGACACAGTAGCACTTTGACGACATACTGTAACTCCTTAACACAGTCACAGCTGAATACATATCTCACTGCACCAAAAGAATAGGAGAGTAGAGATGGAAATATTTTCTACACTTACAAAACATAAGTTACAGTTGTTTGTACATGAATTTTAGGAAATAACATTAAAATGAGAATCTACAGTCAGAAAAAGGAGCTAAATTGTCTGTTTGTCATCCATATGGCTAATGATGAGCATAACATAACTGTAGGATATATTTATCAAAGCTTGGAGATATATAAAGTGGAGATAGACAAAGTACTGTACCAACCAATAAGCTTCTATCTGTCATTTTTAAAACACAGCCTGTAAAATTACAGTTAGAAGCTAATTGGTTGGTACTTTATCTCTCTCCAAGCTTTGATAAATATCCCCCCACAGTATTACATATTTTATTCATTTACATATTTATTGCAGAGTCGTATTATTTTGATAGCGATGAGTGACGTAATTATGCAACTTTTGTGATCATCTAGGTGACAGTGATTCTGAGCTTCTGAATAAACTTTTAACTTCTGCATGACCAAAATGCTCTGCAGGGGCAAGATAAGATAGAAAAAGAGGTGAATTTATGTAGCTACTCTGCCTGCTTACATCCATTTCTACAGAAATGTATTGAAACACTGATATTAGTTGGACTAGTCAAATGATTATCATTCCAATATCATTTTACTTGGCCTATGTTTCAGTCTTATACAAACAATAAAAGTGCATTTGCATTTTCTCCTAGAAAGGCCTTCTGAAGAGTCATTGGCAACTCTAGCCAGATGCCTACCATCCTACTTCATCAATTAAAAAACCTGAACCACTCCATATAGGATTCAAAATCTATGCCTTCACTTAGCATTAAAACAATAAGTATAATGAGAAAAGTAAATATATAATATTAATCTTTTTTATATTTTAACTATTTACAGATATTTATACACAAAGCTTTTACAAACTAATAGTATTTAATTGTATTTAAAGTCTGGAATTATCAAAATTATTACTTATTTGAATATAATACAAAATCATGCCTGTATAACATCTACAAGTTTCAATGTTTTACCGACAATTAAACAACTCCTGTATATGGGGCTGAAAATAATCACACTTTTTAAGGTGGAGTAAAGGGAAGTTTCATTAAGTTGATGTAATAATACAATATTATGACAGCAATAGGTAATAGTAGGTAAGAAAATGTAGTGTAATGTAATGACATACAATAAAAACAGAAAAAAATGTGCTTCACAGTAAGTGCTGCCAATTAACCCCAAAAGGAGGTCACTCACTCCTGTACATAATACCAATCTAAAACAACGGGTCAGCCTTTCTCAAATGGGTAACTCCCAGATCACACACATATATATATATATATATATATATATATATATAAAACACAAAGTCTGGCACTCCATATAAAGCAAAAATAACTTAGCTGGCTGCCCACACGAGTAGGTTAACCAGGGTATGGTCAAAGTGTGGCACTCCAAGCATAGAAGAAAAGACTCTCAAATGGCAGGTTTGTGGTCAATGTTCCAGTGCCTTTAATATAACAGCAGTTGGATTGATGGAAGATTTAAGGAAAACCGCACAGATTGATTATTATTGATGAAGATCCTTTGGAATTGATACTAAATTGATATGGACATATATAAAATGTGATCTGGGAGTTACCCATTTGAGAGTGCCTGACCCATTGTTTCAGATTAGTATAATGTAAGGACATGTAAGTAAATAAAATATACACTTTGCAGTGTGGATATATAACTGATTGTGTAGATACACTTTAAAAATGGAACTATATGGTATTACATATGTTTATACTGTTGTTCCTATTTCATCTTCTTAAACATGGTTGTTCTTGAAAATATAACATGTTGCTTTAGTTATTAAAAGTTGACATTGGTTTCCACAATAGTGAAAAGGGAAAAGAAAGTAACATAACTGATGTTCTAGTCACATCTTTACAAGACTCAAATCTATTATTGTCAAAAAAATAGATTAACATCCTCAAGAGCAAAGTTCATGTGGTTTGATAAATAGTACCAGCTACAGTTCAGAGCAAACTAAAATTTCACACAGCTACAAAATGGCTGCTTGAAGTTGTCTAAGACTATAATTTGTCAACTTTAAGAGCAAGTAACTGCCAATTGTAAAGTGTTATTGTATGCAAACATAATATATTGTAAACAAAACAAAATGTAGCATGTTCAACCTATTCATTAATTGTGTTATCATGGTACTATAACAAAAATGAGGTTTAACCATACATAGAATGTACATGATCAAGTCTCTCTACGCAATTGAAAAATAGTACCATGAGCAATGACAAAGACCTGTTGTCACAAACTATTAGTGTTAAATAATCCATACTCATATAAACCTACAATCCACATTTGTTGTATGTGGGAGGAAAGGGGGAAGGGAAGATCGGAGCACTGGTATAAATCCCAAAGAATCAATAGTATAAATGGTAGGTATATTCCACAACAATTAGAGACACAATTCAGTCCTATATGAGAAATGGTGAATACAAAGTGTGGAGGTGAACCAGAAGAGTAAAACAAGTATGCAATATAGAAAACAAGAAAAAGCACTCTTTTGGTTGAGGCACTCACCTACTATTAATATTAAAAGTTATGTTTTATACAGATGATCTGCTCACTAAGGTAGGTGAGTACCCCAACCAAAAGAGTACTTTTTCTTGTCTTATATATTCCACAATAGTTGTAAACTAACATTCCAAACAAATTCACTATTCTATAAATATTCAAATGATAAGATTTCAATATGCAACTTTAGGCCTGACCTTTCCATATACATTATCGCACCATTGCATAATGTTTAGGAAAGCATTAAGTAGTGATAAATATTCCAAACTATACTGAAGATTCTGCCTAACATATTAATGTTATACTATATATTTAGAATCCAACATGTTAAGCATGAGGAGGTATTATCCCTTAAAATTATCAAAAGTTGGTGGCACTCCCCAGGAGTAAAAAGGCATATATACAAACAGGATTCTGTCTAAGATAATAAGGCATGGTGATTAATATATCAAGTAGAATAAAACAAAAAAATGGATAAAGAATTATTAATCATAATGTGCATGCAGAAATTTTAATTATTTCCTGCATGTTATAACCTTAGATAAGGAAAAAAACACTGTTGTTACATTGATGGGTCACTTTACTACTTTTTCTACATTTTTCCAATTGTTTTGTTATCCACAAAAAATAGCCAAAATAGAAGATCAGTTGAAACTCATCATTTCATGATGAAGACTGTGATCATCTTATGCTAGTTTCTCTACTAGTCCATTAGCTCATGGTTTATTTATTGCAAAAGGGACCCTTTGATTTCTCTATCATGTTTTCTGGCATAATCTATCAGAAATTTACACAGACTAAATATTTTTTTAATAATAATAACAATATTCAGTTAAATAATACATTATAATAAGAAATAGAGATAGATACTGTAGATAGATATATGCTTTTATACTGTTAATAACATCTATTGTTTACTTCAATGCACTAAAATATTGAATAAAAATGTTGCAAAAAAATTCAAAAATAGCAGTACATACAGCAGCTATAAAATCTTAAAAAGCGACTTGTCAATTTAGTTCAAAATTTTAAAAACATATTCAAATATGATGTATAGGAAGGTAACTATGGAATGTGAAATGTGTCAAATACAGTTATTCCAAAATTTATTGAAACAATAAAATGTAATGTCTTGTGTAATTGGAACAAATATCGTGGGTTTGCTAAATGTAAGAATTTAAATTAGAAATAATAATTTGAATCGCTTATTATCATGTGGTTTATAATTTTAGTATTGTCCTCTTTTAAAACATGTAAAAATACAATTACATAGTTAGTAAAACTGTATATAGAAAAATATTAAAATTTTTTACTTATTTTCGTAATTTAAAAAAAAGAAAATGAGGACTCGTATATGGACTGAGTATGAATTTTAGGAGAATGTTTAACTATGATAGTAAGTAAAAATAAAAATTTATAGAAACCTCAGCAGAATTTAAAAAGTGAGAAAACAATTGATAATTCAGAATGTATCTCATACATATACTGCCACCACTATTTAATGTGACAGGTCCTGCAACCTTGATGATTTTATGTTGTTTGTTTGTAGAGAACTATTCTGAATAAAACAAATGTAATATATATATAACATTATTATTGATCTGGAAATCTATACAATGAATTATGCAAGAAGCTTTCAGCTTTGTGGTTTATACGATACAAATATTACCTATCATGTAGGAATAGAAAATGCAACAGAAGCTGCACTGAGCAGATATTGAGCAAGCACAATAACTATAAATTAAGCCAGTCAATAAAAGAGATGGAAATCTTTAAAACAGCCATTGTAGTCTAGCTTCTGTAAACTTTGTTTGATGCTGTATCTTATTTTTGTATCTTGCTACAGCAAGAAATGTAAGTATACATGACTTAAACACATTGTAACACTATTCATTTTTGCATCATTCATTTAAAAATAAGTGTATTACAGGTTCCCTCTATCTAGGACATAGTCTCATTTTCTGGCATGATGAATAATACATTTTGTCTTGGAGCAAAGCCTTGACATCTTTCTTAAGAGAGCAAAGACTTCTGGGAGTCTGAAACTGCACTATACAATGGGCCGCTTAGTCATGCCAACTCCTCACTCTCCCATCAGAAGAATCGCATCCCCCCGCCAACCCCCAACCGCAGTTGCGTTCACTGCTATTCATCTTCGATGTTCTCTAGCATACTGTATGTTTATAAACCTTTGTACATTGCATGTTTTATGTTTTATATAATATGTAGGATGACTGAAACTCTCAGAATTTGCAAAACCTTTTAAGGTACAACGTCTATGTATCTATAACATAGTGTTTAATCACAGCAGCCCCAATACATGTAAGAAATATATATACAAGTATCGTATTAGGCAGCTATTAACTTCCATCCACATCAGTAATAACCAGTTTGTAACTACCAATGTGGCAGGAGCCATAACATATTATGCGTGTGCGCTGCCCCTCGCGCACGATGCGTTGAAATTCTTGATCAAAGGACTATGCACTCAAGCAAACACTTGGAAATAAATGACAGCTTTTAATTGGTAAGCTTTACTTTTCTTTACAGCTATATACTTTGTCGTATTGGTCAACCTAATTTACATTGTCAGCACCCTGAAAATAAAATATCAAGAAATACACAAACAACACAAAACGAAATAGGTAACTCCAATCGTGCAAATGTTGCTTGTCTGTATAAAGCACTTCTTGACACAGTCATGTCCAGAAATCCAAAAATATACATTACTGAGACTGAAGCCATTCGTTTCTTAAGGCTATACAAACACTAAAGAAAGCATTGCAAGAACACGTATTCAGGATTTTGAATCTTCTCTTTGTTATTCTCTCGCATCAACTGTGTGGTCCGAGTATTTGTCTCAGAACAACAACAAAAGTCAATGATCCCAACAATAAATTCCGATATTGACTTTACAATCACAGGTACAAATTGCTCAGGTCGATAATTTCATTTATCCTAAAGATCACTGTCGTCTAAAACTAATTAGAGGCGCAGTTTCCCAAGGAAATGTCAATATCATAGTAAATATTTTACCTAGAAGATAATTAATTCTTCTACAGAAACAATCTGGGAGGGATGTTGGAGATAATACTGTATCTTGTTCCACCATATTAATGGCTACATGGACAGCCGAATCCTTGCTGTTCACTCTCTTGAACTCCTTATAATGGAAAAACTAAAAAGCCAGAGAAGGTCGAATATTTCCAGCCTCCCATGAGGTTCCCCCTATCCAGTCTGAGGTGGACTTTATCAGCCCTTTCCATGTGCAGCAGGACCCCGTTACTGGCCGCTTCCCTGGTAACATCCTGATCCCCAGCAAAGGCAGAAATCACCGGGTAGTTATTCTGCATTAGACTTACCTGTAACAAAGAGAAGAGAAAAGAAAACAGCATTGTCACTTATAGAAATGACGTGTTATTGCTAAGACTGGCCCATCCAATAAATCTGCCTAATTGCCTATTTCACATAATCACCCATTTGCCTGTAACATTATGAGAGGACACTTTCAATATTTATTCTGCATGGACCACCCCCATTTCTACCTATAAATGACATATATAAGCCATTGCTATTACTATCAATGAAGATGGCGTTATGACACATTGCTGTCCTAGTAGGGGTGTGCTATATACTTTCTATACGCCAAACATTATAAATAGTCGTTTTACCGTGACAGCGTGTCTCTCCATATGATCCGTGAGGCTAATTATTAAATACTGCGGGTCTGATAAATGCGCATGGCTACTAACCTGTATCGTCTGTCTGTTGTACACTTTCACCACGTGAAAGCTGAAGCTATAGATTCCTTTTCTTGGCGCTACAAACGCACTGGCTGCAAGGTCAAAATGGTTTCCAATATTTACTAGCACCTAGAAAAAGGTTAAATCACACCTTTAAATCACAGTAGTAAAATAGAGTGCGACTTTAGTAACACCGTGACAGCCTTTGACGTCTTTATATATCACCCAGGGTTTGTGAAGGCTACTAGTGTCATGTATGATAGAGTTTTTCTTCTTCACTATAAGTCATTCAGTCTCACAGAACATGCTTCCAAATGAGGTGTTAAGCCAAGGTGAGGCAACAGTCTAGCTAGATATAATATTAACAACTTTCTAGAGTGATAGATAAAATAACAAAATAGAAATAGGATGTGATAAGTAACACTACCAGGGAAATGCACCTTTCACGGATTATATTACTGCAATATACACGATATTATATATAATACAACTCTGTATAAGCAAGGTTACAAGATTGCAGCGGGGCTATTCTTCATATCTTTCCGTAGGTTTGAAAAGGCCAAATACAATCTATCGAGGAGCCATTTCTGTGTCAAGTGTATATAAGAAACAAATAGGAGCCATTCCTGTGTCAAGTATATATATAAGAAACTAATAGGAGACATTCCTATGTCAAATTTATATTAAAAACTAATAGGAGACATTACTATGTCAAAATGTATATTAGAAGCTAATACTAGACTGATAATTATTTTACGTATGTTTTCCAAAGCAGTTGTAAATCATTTCACATGATCAACAATAAGAAATAGATAATATGATCATTGCTATTTTTATAATGATTTTTCATATTTAAAAATACCTTAACACACCAATAAGGCAAAACACCTGTCATGTCCTACTGCTCACCGAATCCACTGAAAGTATACAGCAGATTTCATTGCCGCTCACTGCGCTTCCCAGAAGTACTGTAATCTATCACAGTGGTCCCATCTAGCTGAACTATGTCATGGACAGTAGTACCATACCTGTTTATAATGTAACTAAATATCATTCTGCTACAGTAGGCAGCACAATATGTACATTAGCTAAGTAATCTTTAACATTAATTCTATAGTGCTTTGTGGTATCTTTTCCAAATTCGGGGATATAAATAAAGATCTAGGATCTGTCAGCAAAACGCCAGCCAAACAACTGAGAATATATCTGGATATAACTTTTTTTTCTGAAATACTATTAATTCATGAACCGAGAAGGTTGTAATTGCAAGTAGTTTGTAGCAAAGTCTAAAAAGTAACATTTTCAAGGAGAAACATGTCCAAGGTACATTGTAGTTAGAATAAGAGTTCGCATTCCACGGTGCCGTTATATACACTTTCGAGTACAGTCATGTACAGTACTGTTTTTTATGTTGATAAAGTAGCACATCTCCATACTCTATACTGTAAATACAGCTTAGAATGGCCTCAGTCTAATTTCCACTGCTCTTGTCTTATCAATGTCTTATCATTTAAAAAGTGAGCTTGGAAAGAAATGCACATTTCACAAGGAATGAGACATTATGAAAGGTGAATCATCCTGTTGTCAAGTTGTTAATGGGGTTATATAAAAAGCCTGCCAACTTCTTCTGCAGTTATCCAGTTAACAGCTCTACACAATACATGTCACTACAGATCTGTGCTCTTTACAATTTCTAGCACAGTGTTGCTGTGAAAAGCCATGATTTTATTGTAAAGAATCATTTGAACTCTAGATAATAATTGTAACAATTCCTGGGGAAATCAATGTTATGTTTTTGACACTGTTGCTACAAACAATAATCAAATTGGCTTTATAAGTCGTGTAAAATCTGCTGCATGTTGCCAGTATTTATCTACAGACTACTACACAGAAAGTCTGGGCAGGTACATCCCTTAGGTAAACGTACAGTATCTAATGAGTTCTAGCTTCTAATGTAAGATATGACATTTAAGGCTTGAGGTTATACCTGATCGAAATAGATAGTCATGGTGCGGTTGCTCATTTCAGAGGGCTCATGGTTGGTATTCCTAATTGCTGAGAAGGCCACTTTGGCACTCCCAGATCGTACTGATATGCCCAAAGACGACGTGATTGCTCCATCTGAAGACGGGTTTGAATCACAGACAACCAGGCACTTTCCTTCCAACACGATAGGTTCTGTGTCATTCTGAGCCTTGACTGTAGGTGGCGCAAGCAGCATCAGCACCATGGACAGCACCAGCTTAACAACTCTTAGGAAGCTTTGCTCCCACTTCAAAGGTTTCAGCGCAGTTCCAGCTCTTTTCTCTCCTGCAGCATTCCCCCATAGAGTCATCCTGCTACAGCAATCAGAACTCAATTAGCTGGCAGCCCCTGACTCCAGCAATTGCACTTGCACACTGCTTTCCTCGGTGCGTCTAAAGACTGCTATTTAGCTGATCTTTTCTCAGTTTGCTTGTTGTGTTGAACCTTCAAACAAAAGCAACTATCAAATGGAGGAAACATTGCAACAAAGATATTTTACGATAGTCCACATGCCTCTCATATCATGATAGTTTGCTAAACATGTCTTTACAGTAAAGCTCTATTTTACAGCCTTTGCAAACTACCTTCACCAATAATTTCCTTGCTACGTAAAATACACCAATGCATCATTTGTAACTGCTGAGCTTCTGCTAGAAAATAACGTCTTGCTCTTAACTTTTGCATATATCCATAGCCCTTAAAAAGATACAGGTGATAAATACATCCAAAAACGAGAGAAATGCTGCAGACATTATCCTCCTGACTGATAAACTTTTCCAGCCCCTTCACTTCTGACCTGATCTAAAGGCCAATTACAGTAGTTGACATGTGCTCTCTATGACCAAAAAGATAAAACAATAACTTAAAATAATCAGTGTTTAAAAATTAAGACAAATCAAATCTCTTACATGCAACATAATCTAAGACAAACATTGGACTTGCAATATGAGACCGAGCATATCTGTCACATCCCTGCTCCTGAAGTTTACACGTGTCATGGAACTCATATCTGAAATATTAAGCATAAAAAGTGACACAAAATGTTACCTGGAACGTCCATTGTGTGATAATACAAATCAGGCTGGCTTCTTGGTTGCTTATGAAGTTGTATTGCTTAGACACATCCAGCAGTGGTTGTGCTAGCAAACACACAGCAAAACAGGAGTCTCCTCATTCTCGCCCGCCCATCGCTAATAGTCTCTATCTCCCTCCTCTCCCACTCTCACGCTTCCTCTCTCTATCTCGCCTCTTTGCCTCGTCTTCCTCCCTCCCTTAACTTACTTTACATATCTGTCATTTCCTCTCCCACTCTCTTCCCTTCATTAAAGGAGTTCATGTCTTTTTTGCTCTTGCACATATTATCTGCACATTCACATGGACACTCATCATCTATAAAGTGATCACCAGACCCTGGGGGGAATTCCCTTGGATATTGAAAATGGAATTAAGCACTTGCCAAAGGAATAAAGTCACTGTGGTATATTATATAATCAAAGATCAAAAAACATTTGGAACTTGACAGACACATAAAAAACTTAAAAAAAAAAAACCTCACACCAGTATATGTTGCTGTAAACGCATAATATAGTTTTGATTAAACAATTTTAATCAATTAAAACAGTTTGGGAATTATTTCTGGGTAACATCAATGCAACTGACTTCTATTTTGTATTGTAGCTAATTATTATAGATGCTTCAGTCCGCATTATAAACTGTTTATTTCTCAAACACAATGCTTCATTGTTCGTTTTGGCAAATAACTTATTTATCAGGACTATCGAACCTTCTGTTACATCCCAATTAAATGTAAAAGCGACATTAGCTACATTTATTGATGGTTTAGTGGCGACACCTAGTGTAGGAATCTGGAATTTGACCTTTAATATCTCGGTATTAGTTTGTGTTTCTAGGGACTGAAGGCAGTTATAATCCTTAATTAAGTCTTTTCCCCAATGCGAACAGAGCCTATGGCTTCAGTACTGCCATGATGATGTATGTTACAGTCAGAGTTATCATCAGTTATATGTCTGCAGTGTTTCACCTAGCACAGCGGGCAGTATCATTGCGCTGTGCTAAATGAGTTGGCGTGTAGAATGTTCATACGTATTTAAAAACTAAAGAAATAAGAAATAAAATAAAAAAAATGACAATCTTATAACACTAGAACTATTTTCAGTAATAAGTGAACGTACAGACAGACGTGTATCAATTTTGTAAAATATTGGAAAAACAAATACATTTTCAACTGGAATAAGCCTTTTTTATGTACTTAATGAAATACATAGTTCACATAATATAAATATTAGTGACTTTATACAGTAATTAGGTTTTGCTAGACCTCTAATACTCGATAACCATTTAGTTACATAATATTTACAGAGTTCTGTAGAATATAGTATGATTTGACCTTTCCCCCTTAATCTCCCTCACTCAGCTGAGATTTTTGGGGTTCTCCGTGTGTTATAACTGTGAACAAACAATACAATATATTTTTTTTTACTATTGTTCTTCTGTACTGTAGTGTAATGTACATATTATTACATGAGACTCTATGCAAGTTACTTGTCTGACAGTGTTACAGTGACATTTTATGGGTATATTCTTGCATCATATAGGACACTTGGAACACAATGAAAACATTTACAATAAATCCAATAAACTCATGCATAGCTGGATGACATGTCAACTTGGTTTTATTACAGAATATACCTGTGTGATGATATTTCAGTGCCCTCTTGACGATTGGTTTTCATGGAAACGTCCTATAGGATTCCCTGGGGGATTTTTGATGTGATCACACAGACATGTTTCATGGATGGGCAATGTCTAACTCGGCATCAATTTGCATGGATTAATGGTTTCTAAAGAAAACATCTTGGAGTAGATGTAGCAAGGAGATTGTGCACGGAGAATTATAACCAAATAAGGCATATTCCTCTGTGTATTTGTGCATCGGTGCATTTAGATATTTTATTTAAATTGTGCTGTATGAGTTCTGGTCTTGGAGATATATTCACAGAAAGGTTTTCAAAATACACATCTAATGTTATTTTCCCATGCAAGCAGCAGCATTGGCAGGTGCAGCTCTGTTTAATAATTTTGCAGTGAGTGGTAGGATCCAGCTTGTGGAGCATAATATTATGATGCATAGCTCATAGTCATTTCTTATTATATTGTTATTGTTTACATGTATAACACACTTGTACATACTAGTTCACAGAAGAGACAGTTTGATGCAAATTGCCTGATGTACTTTTCAGTGCACATTGGTCCCTCACTTTGTTACAGTGCTGTGTTCTATATATAATGACCACTTAACATTTACATAGTAGTACATAAGCTGTTTGCATTATGCAATAGATTTGGCTAAAGATTTTTTTAAAAAACCTCTTGCTCTATACTTTATGTAATATCTTCTGTCTGCAATATATTAAATTCTTGCTGCCATCCTAGATTGATGTGACATGATTTTATGAATGTATTGAACAGAAGTAAAGTTGGTTAAGAATATTATTTGAAGTTTTAAACTTTTGAAAGAAGTGCCCCCTATTCATGAAAGAGTTTACAATGTATTAAACCTGTAAATGTTTTTTTATTGTAAAAACATTGTTTCAAACTCAAACAATAACAAGATATTGCTTAGTCCTGCCTTCATAAAATGTTTAATCCATGACTTGTTACTGTATCTGAAGCTTTGGACCATACAGCCAAGCATCTAAGCCAGGGATGGGGAACCTCAGGCCCAGGGGCCGTATAAGGCCCCCGGAATCATTTGGTCTGGCCCTCTGAGCTTTTTTCTGCTAGCCTCATCAATCTAGCCTCATCAGTCTATGGAGCAGTGCTGCCTGGAGTATCCTTAGGACGCTTCAGACAGTCACACCGTTGCCCTTACAGCTACCCGGAGCATCCTCAGGATGCTCCAGGCATTGCAGTAATCACCCCTATGTGACATCACACGGAAGGGGAGTAGCCTGCACTGGGCCTGCAAATAGTGTTATATAGATATCAAAATTGCCCTTGGTAGAGGAAAGGTTCTTCACCCCTGATCTAAGCTATAGGACTTCAGGGACTGCCTTTTGTTACAGCTAAATATTTAACATTTTGACTCATCAGTCCAGAGCACCTGCTTTCATTCCACTATGATGGATGCTGCGCCACTGTTGAAAGCTGCAAAGGTATGAAACGAGTGATATACAAAGAAAAAAAATTAGCTGTTAAATCACAGTACATAATCTTTAATTGTTTTAATTGTTTTATTGCATCTGGCTCATAATTGGAAGGGTATGGTTGGAGGGGTTTGATCACAAGGTGTCTCTCTCTCTCTGTTATATGGCAGGGTTTGGTATGATACCTAGGTGGCTGAATAGCCACTGGGTGAAATGCAGATGCTGGAAGCCCGATGATGAGAGATCCCGACAGGGTAGGTTAGTATAGTAACCCTACCCATCTCCTCCCCTAACCCTGACTCTCCCTTGGTGGTGCCTAACTCTAACCTCACTGGGGGAGTGCATAACCATAACCACCCCCTGGTGGTGCCAACCCCACCACATCACACCCTAAACCTAACCCTCCCCGTAGAGTGCCTAACCCTAACCACCCCTGGTGGTGACTTACTCTAACCTCCCCTCCCCACAGCCTAACCCTATTTCTTCTCAGAGGGGTGCCTAACCCTAAGTTCCACAGGGGTGCCTAAACCTAACCCTTCACCACGTGACTGATACCTTGCCTCAGTGTCCTTATGATCAGAATGCCAGCTTCTGGGATTCTGGTGTCAGCATCCCCAGTCATGTCAGGATTTCAGCGCTGGTCTTGTCTTGGTGATCGTCATCCCGGGATTTTGACAGCCAGCATCCCGGTTGTCGGGATTTTAACTGTATCCCATATGGCAGTCACTAGGATTCTCTCTCTGTTGTTCACAAGGACTGCCTCTGTTTTTCTGTCCCATAGGTAGATGTGGCAACACTATGCTGGTTATTGTGATGCTCATAAATCGATGTATTTGAACCTCTGGTTGGACTGCCGTAGTCTTCTTTGTTTGGTCACAGCGAGTAAAAGATCTTTGTATGATTCATTATGGCGGATGAGGAAGACATGTCTGTGTGATTATGTTAGAGATGTGTGATTTCTGGGCATTCCCAAACCTGAAATAGCAATTGCGCCGAAATGCCACACTATAACACTAAAAGTAATGTCACAAAACAGTCTACTGCACGTCTTTGAATCGTTTTTAAAATGCTGCAAAAAATGTATTGAATGTGAAGGACGCTACTTTGAAAAATAAAAATTTTCAGATTCTGTGGAGTCATCTGAATCTGAATAAAAAATCTGTCTCATTACTTTTCAATCAGCTCTCGTATATAAAACACAGTTATACTATATATACCAGATATTCTGCACCATACAGTGATTCTTTATGTATTGCTATATATTTTAAGATGGCCAACCGCACCTGGAATTTGATGCAGTTGACCAACTGAACATATATTACTACATGTTATGTAGAACATAATATTACTTACCCTATATATATATATATATATATATATATATATATATATATATATATATAAATATATATATAAATAATTATGGACTTTTGAAGACTAACACAGAGATTTTATAAATTGCGGGAGCTTGAGAACAGGTGCAAATATACAATGATGATGATGATGATAACATTTGTTAATGACTAGTTGTCAGTGCATGGAATGTTGTTGATAGGTACTTCATTTGTTCATCATACATATATTGTTGTGTTTATATATTAGTGATTGTTTTATTTTCTGGTATTTTAAATGTATATGAGTTGAAAAGTTGTTCCTGTTAAATTTAGATTTTTTTTCAAGACCAGCGGGCAGGTTCAGAGGGGCTAATTTAGTAATCCAGACTAAAAAGGGGCTAGCCCTGCCCTAAAGGTGGCAGCCCTAGTAGTGACAAGCAGCCTTGAAACAGAGCATTCATGATGGATTTCTTAGTCTTAGTGAGACTAACAGCTTTCATTCCACCATGTTGAATGCTGCACCACTTTTGAAAGCTGCGAAGGAATGAAATGAGTGAGATAAAAGAAAAAAAATTGCTGTTAAATTACAGTACATACTATTTAATTGTTTTATTGTAGCTGGCTTATAATTGGAAGGGATTGATTGGAGGGGTTTGATCACAAGGTCTCTCTCTCTCTCTGTTGTATTACAGTCACTATGATTCTTTCTATGTTGTGTGGAGGTCACTAGGATGTTATCTTTATTATTTGACATTGACAAGCATGCTCTATAATGCATTATGGTTAGAAGCATGCTCTCTATACTGTGTGGCTATAACAAGGATGCTTTCTGAATTGTATGGTTGTCTCCCTGATGCACTCTGTATTATACAGTGGAAACCAGGATGCTCTTTATATTGTATAGTGGTCACTCAGAATCTCTATGTATTGTATGGTGGTCATTGAGATTATATCTCTCTCTTTATTGCTTTCTATGTTGAATATATATCACTACAATGCTCTCTCACTAGGGTTCTTAATGCATTGTCTGGGTATTGTATGGCTGTCCCTAATATACTCTCTGTATTGTATGTTAGCCACTAGGATGTTCTGTGTATTGTATGATACCAACTGGGATGCTTTCTGTATTGCATGGCAGTCATTTGGAGGCTTTCTGCATGTCCAAGTATAATGTTCAGGTTCTAACTGTGATGAGCCTTTAGTCTCTATGGACATTTGCTTAGCATCTGAATAGTGAAAGCTCATGAGACAGATCTTTGTACTAACATTGAATACAATGTATTAGTGCTTATTAATTACAGTAGGTCACCTCTAAGGGGATTTTCTTAACTACAAAAAAGTAACCCCATTTTGTCTATCCTATATGTAAAATAGGCATATGTTATAACATTAAAGAGACTACTGAGTATTGCATTTATAAGATAGCTCATTAAGCAAGTATCTACCTACTAAGAGCATGACACATACTTGTTCTGCTACAGAATATCCATTTATAGTCAGTCTGCTTTACCCTTTTTTAATACATTGGTGTAGATTAATATTTTAGTTCAAATGGATTGTTCCAGTAGGTGGCTTATATTGGCCAAAGTGGTTTTGCAGTGCCAGCAGTGTTAATAATAATTTAGCCTGGTTATTCTGGATAGGCCAGTCTGTGGCCTAAATTACTCTAAACAACCCAGCATTTGGGGAAGTAGGAGAAGATTACAAAGGAAAGGAAATACTGTAGAGCAGTGGTTTGTAAACAGGAGGTGTAGAACAAAAAGTTAAGGCAGATTTTGGGAAGACCAAAGTTTACCTTTGCAGCAGATTGGGTAGGCTTGAACTGGATTTACAAGTCTGTTTATCTGGGGGTGTATGTCTAGGAGAGCTATGTGTTGTAATTTGTGGGTAAGTGTGATTGGGGGAGGACTGTATAAAGAGCCAGAGCTGTGTCCATGACCTGGTACATTTTTCACTTCCACTTGTGGAACAACCCCCAGCTGTCTACATTAAATGGTTTGTCTTATTTTTCTTTCTGAAAATAGTATTCATCTACTGTATCCTACAGTTATCGAAATAATATAAACTATGCTATGTTATAAAAAAATCTATACTAGTAGCTTTCCTTACCATAGCAAACACTACTTCTTCCATGGGCATCTTTGTGTTCCCTACGTTTGCTGTTTTTATTTTCAAAATAGCGATAACAAATAGCATTACATTCCAAGACCACAGAATACATAGCAGTACTATAAAACAAGTTATTTAGCAATTTATAGTAAGCTCCAATAAAGAGATAGGTTTACAGAAAACCTTTGGTTACCTGAAGACTGTGGTATGGTCTGATTGGGTGAGGTAGGGATTTCCATAAATGCATAGAAACATGGTAGAAGACTTGTAGATGGGAGAGAGAGCTGGTTACCAGAGATGTTGTGAGGCAAGATAAAGATAGATCTCAGAAAACAAGATGGAGAGAATTTAAAATTTTGTTTGAGATGTTTGAAGGGGTAGTGCTATTGAGGGCTGTAAATGTAAGGGTAAGTAAATTGAAATGTATTTTGGAGAACATGGGAAACCAGTGGAGGAATGTACAAATTTGTGTGCAAATATGTAGATCCATTAACCCTAGAGATAAAACCTATTACCACCCATATAGTGCACAGACACTAAACCCAATCCCAAAACGTATTCCAGACATCACTCGCAGTAATGCGAAATTTAGGTTAGTTGAGTCACTACCTTGCTAGCAAGTGATAGCAATATAATAGACAGATGATCATCTCCTCCTAAATTCATATTCTATACGCTTACCACCCAACTGCTGACAGCATATGTCATAATTCCCAGAATTTGCCAGTGTCCCCCTTTGTACTCCACCTTTCTGTAGCACATACTCAGTGAAATCTTAGTAAATAACTTCACAACAACACATTGCTACAGTAGTTACAAAAAAGTTTTTCAGGATTGGAACTCCAAAATGAGACATTCCCGAAAAATAGAGATATATAATAACTAAGGGGTCTAATTTCTAAGCTTTGTTAGGAGATAAAGGGTATGGAGGTAAGATACCAGCCAATCAGCTCCTAACTGCCATGTCACAGTGTTTGAAAAATTACAGTTAGGAGCGGATTGGCTGCTACCTTATCTACGTTCACTTTATCTCCTAACAAAGCTTATTAAATAGAACCCTAAATCTCTCACATACTGTAAATAGTTACAGATTACCTAAATTTGTATGTAACTTTGCACCAGATCTGATCCTATGGTCTTCAGATCTTGGGCTTCATTTATCAACAAGTTTTATCACTCACAACGAGTGATAAAACACATTGTGTATGATAATGGTGCTCAAGTCAAACAGCTCCAAATTATCATCTGTTTGAAAAATGACAGTTGTTTGAAAAATGTAAATCTCTCTCATATATATATATATATATATATATATAATCCACTAGATGGATTTTGATAAGGTTTTCACTATTCTATACAGCATTGATCGAGGAAGGTTTAGGTTTATATACCACTCATCTGTGACAAAAGGGAGTTGAGCAGTGACGATTTAACTGAAGGAAGTCACAGAGATAACTGTTGTGCTAAGTGAGTGACTGCAAGCTGCTGCAGGGGTGAGGGCTGTGCTCTGATTGGCTCTCTGAGACAATGATAATGCTTATGGTAGCTGAAATACAAATCTCTCATCCATGATCCTCTTGCCTTTCCCAGTACAACCCAGCATGGGTGTTGTGGTGACACTGGTGAGATGCAAGGGGCAGGAGTGAGAAGCAGGGTTTTGTGTTGAGATGCAGAGGCCTGTGGTGAGATGCAGGGCACTGTGGTAAGTACCAGTGGCAGGAGTGAGACGCAGTGGCCTGTGGTGAGGTGCAATGGGCTGTGGTGAAGTATAGCATGCTGTGGTAAAATGCAGGGGGTGGAAGTAAGAAGCAGGAGGCTTTTATGAGATGCAGGGGGCTGTGGTAAGACGCAGGGTGACTGTGGTGACATGGCGTAGGTTGTTTTGCGATGCAAGGGGCTGTGTTGAGATGAAATTGCTCCCGTCGAAGCCTGAGCGGGTTGTTAGTATTTTATAAATTAAGAAGGGTTGTCCTAAAACCATAGAAGTTTGGAATTTGATTTCATGTATATGCTTTGTACAATGTGCCTCAATGAGCCTCTGGAGAATTTTCTGCCTTTTCACCTAAACTTGTACTATTAGTGAGCTTCAAAACCAATACATAATATTGTGCTTACTTAGTGTACTTAAATGATGTTCAATGTGTATTAAATTTATTCATCAATCTAAACCAGTAATTATCTTTATGGGCAAGCAATCTCAACTAAAACACAAATTCCACCATTTTAGCTTATGAAAGTCCAAGAGAAAAAAACAAATCTCAACCTTGCTCTCAAATTACATACTAACACACTGATAATTCCAAGCAATGAATCCGGTTCAAGTTTAAACAACAGTCACACCTTGGTTCCCCCTTGCACCAAACACGGATTATGATAGGTGTGGCTGGCTTTCACTCAACTCACAGTTAGAGATGAGTGGTTTGGTTTTTCTGAAAACTCAATACACCCCAATTTGGGGTTCCGAGTCAAACTGAGTCCCAGCTCGGATAACTTTGGGGTTCCAGGTAGAACCAAGTCCTAACCCAGGAACCAGGACTCTGGCTATTTAAAGTGATCATGGACAATGGTAACATTTCATTGATAAAGACAATCAGTATGCTAGAGACATCGGGCAGCCAGTGTGATGAACCCCGCTGAGGCCCGCCAACTTTTCCCCCTGCTGCAGGCTGCTTGAGACACAGTGCAGGACTGAGCATCAGACCCGGCACTCCTGCACTGCTGAGCACCACACACATTGGCCGAGCATGGAGGTGAACCAAGGCTGTAGGGTAAGATAGGCATAGACTAATTCCTGCGGTCCTTCCTATTATAGGACTTCAAGAAGCACTATAAATGTATTTTTATAAATATTTTATTGCCATATTTGTTTCATTTTAATATAGCTACTATTATCATTTACATTTTTTTTTACAATTTTACTAATTACTCATACAATATAGCACTCTTTCTGTAATTAGCCTAATTTCCTGTCACACTGCAGTGTCTGCCACGAGAGCTGCTTAAACACACAGGGAGGACCAGGGGCGTAAGTTCATCCCAGTTGTCCAGAGGCAAGCTAGTGTTTGGCGCCCACCCTCCAAAAAAAAAAAAAAATAAATAATATATATATATATATATATATATATATATAGAACAAAAAAGCTGCGACACTCCAAGATTGGTGAAGTAAGTAATGCTGTATTTAAGCATTACTTACTTCACCAATCTTGGAGTGCCGCAGCTTTTTTGTTCTATTGTCTTTTACACTGCTGAAGGCAACCAAGTAGCCACTGTCATTATATACTGAAGTGCCGGTCCATTGTTGCTAGTTTATATATATATATATATATATATATATATATATATAGCCAGGCAATCACACCTAAAACTAATATATGAAGAGGATTATATGGTATTCATGTATCAGATATAAATAGTTCTCCTAAAATTAATGCCTAGGTACAAACATATATATGTAGTATTTACAATTTGTAGATGAGGTATTGGACACCCAGCAGGACACCACCATTTGTTTTGCTGTGGCTTTTACAAGGTTAGGCTTGGCAGCACTGATTCAGGCATGGACACTCATATACAATTATGTCTGATATGCAAATTTTGTTCTACAGCTCCAGGTACGCTGTGTGACAATGGCTGGTGGGTCAGAGTCATACAGAATCACTGAGTTTCAGCCAACTCTGCAGCAGCATATGCTGGCTAGCAGCCATTTGTTGTGATGCAGAATGGGCGGTTACCATTGGGTGGTTCTCTGTACCGGTGGTCCCTGGGATAGAAGATGTCTCAGGTCGCAGCTCACTGTCCAGCAGAAGTGGTGGGTGCACTGTTTCGGCTGCAGCTCAGGCTGAGGGGTATCAGGAGACAGCCTTCCTTTCACCTTTTGCAGGTAGCTCCTGGGGAGCTGCAGTGGAATATCAGCAGTCACACTCATTTTACTCTGTGAACCATGCTATTGCTGCTGTACATGCTATAGATGGAGGAGCCCCTTCAGGGCTTGGGGCCTGGAGGCAGGTGCCTCCATTGTCTCTGGGAGCTATGCTTCTGGGGAGCACTAGTGTTTTGGTTTTGTTTATGGTATAATTTCATACACTCAGCTGCACCCGATACACAATGTCTGACTTTACACACTCACATAGAAATATTATATCTGAACAATTTTTTTCTACTGATCTAAAAACAAATGATCTACCCATAGAAGAAAAAGGTTTCTGTGCCAGGTACTTAGAATTTGAAAAACTGTGTATAACAGAAACAAGACAATGGTGGGAAATAACCACACTGAAAAGATATTTAGAATTGGATTTAATCTCACGGGGATCTGACTTTTGTACCTAATAAGGATGATTTCTATCAAGCCTGAAACATGACTTTGAACCAATGCTCCAAGTCTTTAATGAAACTCATTATAAAAGACAGGGAACATTCTTTAACACAGATTCAAGAAAAAGTAAAACATTTGGAGGAGGAATTTAAACCTGTTAAAGAGATTGACGACTACAAGAAAATAATACAAATAACCAATGAATAGAATAGAGAACGTAGAATGAGAAATCAAAGAAAGAAGAAGGAAATTTCTTAGTGATTGGAAGATAAGAAGATAATGAATCCAACAATTATGAGGGGAAAATCATAGTACAAGATAAAGAAGAAAGGGAAATACAGTATGAAAGTGTGGAGAGACAAAAAAGGACAATCCCACATAAGAGAACACAACCGCAGACATAGATAAAATCTAGGAGATTTTTGTTGAACTCACCAAAAAATTATGATCCTCCTAGAAAGTAGTACAAACCTTTTAATGAATACAACTTCACATATAGGAAAAATGAGAGAAACCCTTCTAATAGGGTTTGGAAATTAAGTTCAATTTACAAGTTTGACAGGAGAAATATTGCAAAGAATTATTTTGAAACAGGGAGAAAGGATGCATATATGGAGGACAGCAGAATTTCATATCAATTGCGACAAATAATTTTAGAACAACACCCAAAAGAGAAGGAAGAAGTCGCAACTAAACAGAGAAATAGATCAGATGTTTTTTAGAATTTTTGGCAGTGGAGGACAGAGAAAAGATACATAACACATCCCAAACAAGAAATAAAAAGTAGCATCTAATAAAAGAGGTAAAAGAGGAGGGGTTAAACATATAAAAAGGGAACAGGGAGTGATTAAACCAGAAGGGGTCTTCAACCTTAGTTTATTGGATTTGATTAAAGAACAGATGAATGTACTTAACAAAGGATAGAAATTTGCCCTACAGGCAGGTCCGAATAAATTTGTGATGTACATAGACCTCCATAAAATTATGAGAAAAATATGTTTAAAAAGTATTATATGAAGGATCCCATTATGAAAAGGGATGAAGTGTGTCACCAAACACAAAAGGAAAATTTCAAACATACAGCATTCAAACCACAAATCAACTTTGTTCCATATAATATGAAGGGCCCTAATTTAGAAACGTTCCAGAAACTAGTTCAAAAAGATATTGAAAGATTGCCAGACAGACCCAGGATGAAATTTAACCTCACTCAAGCTGAAAAGAAGGCATTGTAAGAATTAATACATAATAAAGATGTAGTAAAAAAAAGTACAGACAAAGGCGGAGAATTAGTGCTAATGGATAAAGATAAATATTTATCTGAGACAGAGAGACTCCTCTTGGATGAAGTTACTTATAAAAAATTAGACAATCCCCACAGAAGGATTCAGGAAGAAATGAATGGTTCATTTGGAAGATGGTTACCATATTGGCATACTTTCCAAGCATGAATTTGATTTTGTAAATAATGTTGCAACTAGAATTCCAGTTTTCTATCAAATCTCCAAAATACATAAGAATTTAGTAAACCCATCTGGTCGCCCCATAGTCTCATGGATTAATTCCCTTACATCTAATCTATTGGGATATGTGGATTTTTTTCTTCAACCATTAGTTATACAACAGAAAAGCTACAGTATGTGAAAGATACCACGACAGTATTACAATGCCTTGCAGAAATAAAATGGAGTCATTCTTCCTTCTCACACATGACGTGAAGTTGCTATACACCTGCATACAGCATGCTGATGGCTGTGCACATACATACCACTACCTGTGTGAAAATCAGAAACTTCCACACAGCCAGATTAATTTTATTATGGTTAATAGTATATTGTAGAACACAACTATAAGCAAATGAAAGGAACAGTGATGGGAAGTCATTTTGTGCCAAGTTATGTGAACTTATCCATGGCAAAGTGGGAGGATGACTGCATCTGGAATGGTAATCCATTTGCAGGGAATCTGATAACATGGATCTGTATAAGTAGATAGGGTGTTCTGTATCTGGGATGGAGGGGAGAAGAACTTTAGCGATTCTTGCTATATATCAATCAAAATAACCTAAACTTGGCTTTCACCTCTACATACAGCATCAGGAGGGTGAACTTTTTGGACCTTGATATCTATATTGAAGATGGACATATAGAAACCCAGACCTACTTTAAAACTGTATATTGCAATAATAATTTACTTGCATCGAGCAAACACCATCCACAATGGATTAAAAATATCCCAGGGGAACAGTTTCAAAGGATTAAAAGGAATTGTTCAAATTAAATTGCATTTGAAAATCAATGTAACTATTGAAAACAAAAATTCCTGGAAAGTAACTATAATTAGAAATTGCTGGATAAAAGTTTGAAAATAGCGAGAAATAAGAAAAGAGAAGATCTAATTTAATATAACACAATGAAAGAAGAGAAGAAGTCTGAGATCCTATTTATTACTATACACAACAGCTACACAAAAGGGTTGGAGACTATACTAAGTAAATACTGGGGTATGTTAAAAATTGATCCAAATTTATTTCAGACAAACCTGTAATAGTTTACAAAGGGCAAAGACATTAAATAACATGTCAACCTCAAACGTTATCCCCTTAGAAAAAGACAAGAGAGCAACTGCAAAAAAGGCTTTTATTATTGCAATAGTTGCCAAGGATGCAAAATCCTGGGAAATATTTCTACCAAACCAATTAAGGATTTTAAATCACATGTTACAAAAAAGGAATACAATATAAAAACTTTTAAATTGTAACTCGGAAGGAGTCATCTATTTGATGACATGTCCGTGCAGGCTGCAGTATATAGGCCGCACGAAAAGAAAATTAAAGGTGCAAATCAATTAACACACTTTGAACAATAAAAAGGTCTTAAGACACAACATTTTTTAAATCACCACAACAGACACCGTGGAGGTTTAATGTTCCATGCCATACAAAAAGTGGCGCCGGATTAGAGAGGAGGGGATTATTTGGAGTAAATGTCTAAAAATGAGACGGAATGGATTTGCAAACTCAGAACCCTCCAACCAGCCAGTCTAAACCTAGATTTTGAATTGAAACGTTTTTAAAAGTAAATGGCACACATGTTTTATATTGTAGCTTAACCATAGCAGCACATTAACTTTGGAATTCTAATTTCATTTTTTTTTTTTTTTGTATATTTTGTATACTTGTTATACTATATTTTTTGCATATACTTTTATATGTGACTTTTGATATAGTTTTTATATTTCATATTGGATGAAGTGTTTTTAACTTAGAATAAAGACTAATGTGATTTTAAACACACAAAATAACTTTTCCACATATTCAGCTCCAACCAATTAAAGAAGAGCTCTGGTTATTTATAGTGATCATGGACAATGGTAACACTTCCTTTATAAAGACAAATTTACTGTTGAAATTTGTTGAAAGTATTCATAGCTGGAGCGTGCACCAGATTTTCCTGGCTTTCACTATGCTAGAGACATTGGGCAGCCAGTGTGATGAACCCTGCTGAGACCCACCAAGTGAAGTTCCCCCTACTGTGGGCTGCATTAGACATAGTGCAGGATTGAGCACCGGGCCCAGCGCACCTGCATTGCCAACCACCACACACAGTGGCTGAGCATGGAGGTCAACCAAGGCTGTAGGGTAAGATAGGGATAGACTAATTCCTGCAGTTCTACCTCCTATAGGACTTCAACAAGTACTCTAAAAAGAGCTATAAACTTGTGTTTTTATAAGTATTTTATTGCCATATTTATTTCATTTTAATATAGCCACTATTATTATTTAATTTTTTCTTACAATTTTACTGATTACTCATATAATATAGCGCTCTTTCTCTAATTAGCCTAATTTCTTGCTAAGTTCTCAAAAACAGATCTTGCATGTTTTGGATTGCATATAAGTCCCTCCCTCATGATTTTAGGTGCCATTTCTCAAAGGAGAGTATATAGAGAAGGTGTGGGCTGTAGTTTATGCAGAAATACTACATACTAATCACCATTAGAGAGAGTTGTAGGTAGATGGAGTGGGTGGGAAGCATGTAAAAGACTGCAGTCATCTTTTTAACTGTGTATGTTTGTCAGACACTAGCTAGCACCTGCAATCCAGTGCAAACAGGCTCTTGTGTATGTTTGTTAGAAGTGAACTACAAGTGAGCTGCACTTAAAATTGTATTACATTGATGTGCTATATTCTTTTAAACTGCCGTGGGTTTATGCCTGCTGCTCTGTCGCTTAGTTTAGCCAGCCAGCTCACTGCTGCCATTGGCCAATATTGGTGGAACTAATATTGTGAGCTTTGAGGTTGACATAATTAACTGGAAATTAATGGAAATTAATGTTATCAATATTAATAATACTATAGGAACAAAAGTTCAAGGTCCAAGTTACATGGTATTACCTGTTTTGATCAATTTTTAAAGAAATCCAGATCCAAAAGCAAAGCCGAACCAAACACTTGAGAGTGGTTTTGCCAAAACCAAAACACAATGATAATTTAGAACCAAAATGAAAACACAGGGATTTCCACACAACTCTACTCACAATACTCTAAGATAGTTTGGATTGAGATATGCCAATGATGAAGACCATTGCTGCTTAAAGAACTGTCTCTATAACAAAATCAACTAATTACAGTTCTTTATCTAAATGAAAGGTTTATGTTGTGATTATCTGATGAAGTCAACTAAGAGGTCACCATTAGTGTGTCTCATAGTCACATTTTAAGTTTCCTTTCTGTGAGGAATTTGCATGGAGCAGATTTTACTATATTTACTATATTGTAGCAGACCTTTAATTCTAAATATTTAAGTTAATTGTAAAATAAATTCATGTGCCATGGTGCACAATTTGCTGTAATAAACCCCTCGCTCATCTGCACAGTAAATGTATTCGTTGCAACTATACACAAATCAGTGTGACAAAAAGGAGCTCTTAGTTAAAATGTTTATATGTTACTTTTGTTTTTGTATCATATTGTTTATTTTTGTTCCCCATATTTTGATATCCATTTTTGATTATTTGTAATATATCTGTGTAGTGTATTTAAAATAAAAGATTAAAATGTTTATAAGCGCAATGAGGCTCAACAAGAAAACGTGTTCTTCTGCTTTCACATATGTATCTAGCTGTAAAGAGCAAGCAATGCATGTACCGTGCACCTACATGATTTGAAAAATACCCTGCAGTAAACCTGCCATTGATAGCAGCCATGGCTGAATGCACTGAATTCATTCCTGGCCACAAGGGACAAATAAATAAAAGTTATCTTTAGAAATAGAGAAGCATAAAAAAATAAATTAGAGAGCATGATTTCAGTAGCTGAAAAACATTGTGTTAATTGGTATATAATAGGTAGTTATGTACAGTATATAAATTGCCATTTTATGTGATTCACTGTAAAAAGCCTAGAGATCATAAAAGCATTATATCATATGTGCCGTGTATTGGTTCTGCATTCATTTATCATGTAAATAAATGTTGTTTATTCCTATCACCACACATAAACATATGGCTAGAACAAGAGATAAGTAATTTCTTTTAATTTCTACATGTAAATAAAGAAAACTGAATGGTAAATAGCTTGTCTTGAGATACTGCAGGTATAGTGGCTGCATACATTAGGCACACAATTTCACCGTTTTGACTATTAAATTGCTTGATATTTACAGAGATCGTTTCTTGTTTACACTAAGATCCTATTTCTAGAGAAATCAATGGTCTTGGTACACTGGGTTGTAAAGAGAACGGAAAAAAAGTTAGCGATGAAAGCAATCTGAAAGGGCAGCTGTGGTCTAACTAATATATGTGACTTTCCTGAGAATAATATAAGAAAAGATGGCAATCAGATGTACTTGACATTATTATGTTTAGCTTTTTAAAGGGCATTTTACAAGGAGCAAAAGATAAAAGCTGTTTTAGAAGTTGAGGCTCTTGGGGTTAGGAGAAAAATAACAAAGTGAATAGTAAAGGAGACGGGGAGGTAAACAGAGAGGTTGTAAAGTGTCTGAAGAATGGTGTATTCAAGAGGAATGTTAATACCATTAGCAGGTAGCTGTTAATCTGCAGATTATTATATCTACAGTATATATGTATTTCTTTCAAGTGCTCCAGACAGCACAAAGGTGCTATACTCTATGGTTCTAAACTATAATCTAGTTGCTTGGCAAGTCATTCATATTTCTGCAGTGTAGTAACAGCTGTGAAACTGCATGTATACTAACAATTACTGGAAACTATATTTATGTGTTGATGAATTTCAAGGAGGTACAATATCAATAAAAAATGTGTTCTTTTTCCTACATCTCATCTTAACTATGTTGGTGAATTTCCCCTTTCTCTATTTGTATTGTTAAAATTTGTAATGCTGAAATGTAAAGATAGATAGATAGATAGATAGATAGATAGATAGATAGATAGATAGATAGAAAGAAAGTGAGCACGTATTTACTTGACGTATTGTTTAACCCCTGTCGTACAACCACTGTACACTATTGGTAATGCAGGGCCTGTATACAAAACATCATCTACATGGCAACATTCAAGTGATACTTCCCTCTCAGCACAGAAAGAGAGCTCTGTGTTTATGTAACGGCTGCTCTACGTCCATTATATATGGACAGAATTGTGGTGTGAGTCATACAGTATCTTTGGTGGGCATAAAATATTAATGACTGTTTTATGTACAACCTAGTTAACTCATGTTGAGAGAGCTATTATTAACAGGGGAGTTGTTATGAAAATAAATGATAGAATACTGATATCATAAAAGGAAATGATAAAGGGGGCTATGGTAAATAGGTTTGCCTACAATTCAATAATGTGACCTTAATAAGCTTGTTTTTTTTAATTAAAAAAACTCTTTTGGGATATAAATACAAGTGTAATTGTTAATTAAAATGTTTGGCCTTGCTTTAAGCATAACTGAGGGTTGTGGATTATTACTTAGACAGTAAAAATGTACACAATCAAAATATAGACACCATAATGTTGACAGGTGCATTGTTTAGACAACCAAAATGTCAACATGGACTATAAGTCAACAATCAATATGTAGACACTCATATTGTAGATAGGGACATAATGTAGACTTGGACATAATGTAGACAATTAAGATAGTGGGGTCTATTCATCAATACAAAAAAATATTTTGTGATAATTAATTCTTGAAGTCGCATCGAGTTCAGTCTCAGTATCAGAGGCATTCATCATGCCTCCTTTACATAAGTATCTCTTCCGAAAAGCTGCTCTTTTTGTGGAGACAGCTTTTTGGACGTGCTAGATACTTCTCTGCATTCTTTGCATCACAGTGGCACCGGCTGCTGTGTTTTTTCATGTCTAAGGGGCCCAGGACTGTCACTTTTCCTTGTACCCGCACCCTACCTGCAACATATGCCAGTCTCCTTGCTCCATCATCTCGAGTTGTGTAGGGATCTGTCCCCAGGTGGCAGGTCCGGCTTCTCCCACCACCCATCCTCTGAAAACCTCAAGCCCCCTACCGGGTCTGCCATATAGAAACTGCAGCCACAGGACTTCCCAGCTGGAATCTAGCAACTGCAAGATCCGTTCCCCGGCGGTGTGTTCAACTCCCCCCGCTGTCCGCATCGAGCTAATGTGTGCAACCAAGAAATGTGCAATTATGTGGATTTTGTGGCCTTTACTATGTGGGCCAGACTACCCAGGAATTCCGGAATAGAATGGTCCTGCATAGATCGACTATCAATCTCTCATTGTCAGGTAGAGATATTGACCAGTCAGCTGCAAGGCATTTCAAAGACACGCTCTTTCAGTTTTATGATATATGATAATCGATCACGTACCAGAGTCCTCAAGAGGAGGTAATAGGGGCAAAGCTTTACTTCTGATTGAAGCATGTTGGATATTTAGGTTAGATACCATATGCCCTAGGGGTCTGAATGATACAATTAATTGGAATTCCTTGATGTAAATATTTAATATATCATCCTCACACTAATGATCTTAGTGTTTGCTGTATTGTGACAATAGGTTTTTAGATTCTATAATGTGGTTCACTCGGATTATTTATGTTTTATTACTTCTCCACCTGCGAATGTATTTATTAGCACTGTATAGGGTTATGAAGCTGCTGGAGATGATAGCTTGTGCAGTTGTTTCAAAACTGCCTAAAGCATCCAAATCATTGGGTTTAAGGAGAATTGTGAGTTTTAACTGTTGCCTTTTAAAACATTGGGGTCTATTTACTAAGCAGTGTTAGGAGACAGAGTGAAAAGTGATAAGAAAGTGATATGGTGCCAGCCAATCAGCACCCAAGTGTCATTTTTCAAACACAACCTGTGAGATGACAGTTGGGAGCTGATTGGCTGGCACCTTATCACTTACTTATCACTTTTCACTCTGTCTCCTAACACTGCTTAGTAAATAGACCCCATTGTTTTGTGGGGGTTTGGGAATTTTATGTGCATGTGCAGCTCCCCATTACTGAACACCAAATAATGAAAACCCTCCATTTAGTGCAATAAAAACCTATTTAATATAAATAATATGTTTTACTGTAATGGTTTATATTTTGAGCTTTTTATTTTACAAATGAAAAAATTTCAAGAAATAAAATATAATATTTAAATGGTATTACATACATCTGGAAGAGTAAATTATATGCAATGTCATGCTTCTCTGCCGGAGTATTTGGGGCCTATTCATCAATCTTATTGTCCCCTTAAATCATGCAGAAACCGCAGTTTCCCTGTATCTATGCAGTCTGCTAAAGCTATTCATCTAAGCATTGCAAGATTCTGCAGTCCCCAAAATTCTCTATGGTGACTGAAGTCCACTAAATTTACAAGCTCTGAAAAGCAAGCTTCATGCCCAATAGTTAATTCCATCTTTAATGGTGTTTGCCATTTCATCCTATATATTACAGTATTGTAATTTTTCTTCAGATCAATTCCCAACAGCCTATACTTGCACACGAGGGGCACAGTGGTCCAACATGTACAGTCTCTGAACTCGGTGCAAGCCGTCACTTTCCTTTTTACTCTTCAGCAGGAAGGACTCTTTTTATAACCACTGTCCTGGCAAAAGAATGTTGATAAATAGCCCAGGAAAGTCATTCCTTATCGCAGTGCCATGTGGTGATAAGGAAATATACTTTTTGAGGGCCTCACTACCACCAGTGATAATCTTCTTGTTATGATGCATAGGTGATGTGTGGGAGTATTAAATGCCATTTCTCTGTTCATGTCATAGTGGTGCCAATACATTAACACTGTCCAAATACTGCCACTATACTGTACATGAAACCAAGTCATATTGGCACCTTGTAGCCATAGGCATGAATAAAACAACAAAAAAAACCCAATGGTTTGCGCTACCACTACATACAAATATATATAAGAAATAATTAATATAATGAATATAAATATTTTAATAGATACATGAATAAAAAAATAATATTAATACATATAAAAATAATATAATGATTTAACAGGAATCATTATATTATTTTTATCTGTATTAATATTATTTTTTTATTCATGTACCTATTAAAATATTTATATTAATTATATTACTTATTTCTTATATATATTTGTATATAGAGGTAGCGCAAACCATTGTTTTTTTTTTGGTTGGTTTATTTTTACAAACATACACAGAGTTTGTTCAGTTTGCTGCAACCCTACTACAATCCTAATAATAATATCTTCTACTAAGTACAGGCGCCAGAATTATTTTCCTTTTTGCAAATGAATAAAACAACGACTGTATTATATTTATACATTTTGTTACTCAATCATCCTGATTCTTTTTAGAAGATTCCTGTGTCCTAAAAAAGCAGTAATTTGCGATTTGTGTAATCTCACCTGTAAGAGTCACCTCATTTTTTAAAGCTGTATTTTCCAATGGTTTGCAAACCACAGGAAGCTATATCCAATGGTTTGTATTTATTACATGTAAGAATAGGGAGGCGAGTTGCAAAATGTCAGCTTTGGAACTGGCAGCTCCATGGGGATTTTACAGCAGTTTTACTTCAATAACTCCAGGGGTTTGTAACCTTCCCAAAAACACTCCATAAAGCGAATTTGGTAAATAAATGTAACCCTAGTCTATGCTCTTTGTAGAGGGTTCCACAGCCTATCAGGACTAAGGGGTTAATGTATCAAGCAGTGAAATAATGGAGAAATGGACCAGCGGAGAAGTTGCCCATAGCAACCTATCTGCTTTGAGGAATCATCTATCAAATACATTATATGAAATGATAGGCAGATGCTGATTGGTTGTCGTGGGTAACTTCACTGTTTTCACTGCTTGATACATTAACCCCTAAGTTTGCAGAGAGAGAAAATTTGTAAAAGGAGCTTTGTACAAATGTCACATTAAAGTCTAATCTCCAATGTCACTTTGTGTGTGATCAAGTTTTGCGGCATTATCCAATTAGTTGTGAGATTATGACAAAACCTTGAGGGCTAATACTTGGCAGGTTACATGGGCAGGAAACATTGGTTACATATGTTTGCTCACTTTCCATAAAGGTAGGAGCAAATAGATCTTCCTACAACAGTAAGTCATATATGTGTGCAGTCACACAACGTGCAATGTTCCATCTTCATTAGATCTGTTCCTTTGTATTTACACAGTGCAAAGTTACTCAAAATATGCACTTATGTGCAACTTCATAAACTGCAAAATGCCTAAGATAACAGCATATCCACTAATTTATTATATTTCAATAATCTTTCTCCTCAAAATGAAATATAATGTTTGTGCTGCTTGAAAAACTAGGCATACCAATGTGCCTACACATTATAAAGTAACAATTGCCTTAATTTTGACCACTTTGTTCTCCAATCTAAAGTTTAGTCATTGGTGGTAGTCTAGCACAGTGGTTCTCAAAATCGGTCCTCAGGACCCCACACAGCTCACGTTTTCCAGGTCACCCAGCAGTTGCACAGGTGTATTCATTACTCACTGACACAATTTAAAAGATCGACAGGTGGAGCTAATTATTTCACTTGTGATTCTGTGAGGAGACATTGAAAATATGCACTGTTTGTGGTCCTGAGTGAGAACCTGTGGTCTAGCACATAGGTGCAAATCGAGGAGCGCAATGCTGACAGAATTACTTTTGTGCTGCTGCTGTTTGCGAATGATCTCCAAAAATGTTCTATGAGTACAAAATTGTGTGACATACATTCATTTCTTCAGTTTATTATTATTTTTTATATTTTCACAAATTAAGATGTTTTATACTACATTTCAAGACAGTTCTGTTAAAAATGTTTTCAAATTTGTTTCCTGCTTGACGCAAAAGTGTTTCACTGGCTGTGAGTCACTGACATAAATCAACAATTAACCCATGGTTTGTTTTGCAGAGAACAGAAACAATTATATTACTATGGGACCTATTGATCATGTTATATTTGGGGAATATTCCCCCAAAACATCTGTTTTCAAGGGATACCTGCAATTAGTAACGATCCCCCAAATCTATGAAAGAGGAACCTCAGCAGATATCGCTGATATCTGCAGAGGTCACTTCTTTCAAACAGCAGACACAGCCCCCATAGGTTTCAGTAGGAGCTGTGAAGCTGTCAGATTTACCAAGGTCTGGAATGTGAAGAAAATTCCGTACTCATCACTGGCCAGTGAGCATTGGCCCATCCTTAAAGGCGCCTTTATGTATAGAAATCAATTGCTGATTTATCAAAAGGCAAAAAGCCTTTCTACTGTGGTAAACTAGTGTTATTGCTGCCAAATATATAAAATGGTTTATACAAATGCCTAGACCAATCACTCTACAGAAATGAAAACAGGAAAATCTAATGAGAAAACATATGAGATCAATTGCACCAAATGCAGCAATCTTAAAACCTATTATAGAGGAGTTGAAGGTGTTCTTGGGAACCACACTATCGGCTCCATCTCTATACTACTTTAACTGCTGTCATGGTGGTTCTGGTGGACACCAGCATGGGTTTCTTCACTACCTAGATATTTTACACACACAGCCAGTGACAGCAGAGGTTTTCTTAAAAGCTAAGTACAAGTGTAATGCCATTACAGATAATAGAAAATATGATGTGTACTTGATTCTGCGCTACCTATCTCCACATGTAAACCAATAGATGATAAAAAACATATGGAATGAGGTCACATTACATATAATCCAGTCAAAGTCCTTCTTTACAGGTAAGTCCACCTTGTTACAAGAGGTTCCACAGGTGTTTGCAGCCTTGTTCTAAAACAAGAATTGTATCTCCCATGCAATGGGCAGATACGAGAACAGAAAGAAAAATAGTACAAAACCTTAAGATAAAAGGTCAATTTAGTAAAAAGATGCACTTACAAGATCAAGAAATAAAAACAGCATATAACACAAATCTTTTGTGGCTGAGCAGCGCCGCTTTCAATGTCCTCCTTGGATCACCCAGATGGAGTTCAGGCTGGAGTTGTAGATACAAGTCCGGACTGTGTCTCCCCTGTTACCAAAGGTGATGGACTGCGATGATCACAAATGTAGCCATTAGAGATAGCAACAGGCTATTGCTTAAGCATGTTTGACAAATCAAAAAGCAACTAATGATGTAATGATATTAGGTTCAGTATGTCTGTTTCGTTACTGTAAACAGCTCCTGCTGATAGTATAATGGGGTAGTGGGATCTCCCCTGTAGCAGGGTGCTAGACTCCAAAAAGGATTTTATTGCTGGAGAAAATGCAGAATTTATAGATAGGCATTTCCAGATGATTGATTTCTGAAAGGGTGAGGGGTGGCAACTGGGAATACAGATCTATAAAACATCATCACAAGTAACTAACTGTATATAATATTCCTATTTTCCAGGGTACTCATCTTCTGATCTATATATGTACTGTAGAAAGCAATGAGGTGAGATAGAATAATGGTACTGAGCAGCTTTGTATTCTTTTGTGTCAAATAATAATGTAGAATTGTATTATTATACTAAAGTGAATCTCTCATCCTTTTACGTACCTAAATGGCTAGTGTGGCAGGAACTAGATTTTAACACAGCCGTATTTGGACTAAGGGCCTGATTCAGATATTTATGCTAATGAAATTGCAGTTGCAATCTCTCATAGACAGCAATTTTGAAAATATGCTAATGACTCCAAAGTTTACCTGAGCATAGGGACACCCAGTGCTGCCTTCACATATCCATCCGATGACATGCAACAGTGTAAACACCGGGTACATCGACGCAGATTAGACAGCACGCAGCTTCTGAGTGAAGTCTGACCTGCCTCAAACACTGCATGTCTCCTGACAACCTGAGAGCTCTCATGCTGCAAAGAAGATTGCAACAGGGTAGGCAGGTACACGCCTTAGATTTGATTTAAAAATGAGTAGAATAATACAAAGAAGACATTTAGAACATAAATATATTCTTTGTTTATTACAATAATTTTTATAGTTAACACTCACCAGCTTTGTGGTGCACCCTGGGACTGCAGGGAGACAATATATGAGGCAGCAACAGCTCAGCCTCACTTATCTATAGTCAGACACTGCTTGCAGGGCTGGAGGCGGGGCCACACCATGGGCAGTAAGCTGCACAGAAAGAGAGCTAATAGAGGCAAGCCTCTAAGTATAGGGGACGTGCCTTGAGCACTGATGGACAAGTTGGCTGTGTCATGTGACCAGGAAGTGCCCTGCAGTGTTTAGAGATCAGAGCTGAGTGAGCAGCAAGAGAAGACACAGTGATGCAGAGGGGAAAATCAATGGACACTGAAGCCTAAGTGTAGTCAGGGAGCATTACAGTGAGTATGGGGGGGAGACAGGCTCCCTACACTCAGACTCATCTCCATGTGTGCCTCCCCAGCCATTAACCTCACTGCACGTCACTGTATTGCAATGGCTAATTTATGCACACACATGAAATGGCATTTGAACAGTCTGACACGCCTGTGTTTTGTAATTACCTCCCCATTACTTTCCTCAAATGCTGAATACCTGTCACTCACATTGCAAGTGAATTCTCTGTGCGAGCATAATTGCAAATCAATCACAGCAGATTTTGTGCATGTTCAATAATTTACAATCGCTCAATCTCTATAAATATCGGCATTGAGTAAATCTCTGAATCAGGTCCTAAGTTACATGGTCTACCTAAGAAAATGCAAAAAAGCAGAGCATAGAACTGCAGTTGCCTACCATTAATAAGATGCCTTGTCTCTCAGTGTTTAAACTTGTATGGGCTTATGTACCTTGGAGAGAGATACAGTGGATGTAGATAGACCAACCACTGATTGGCCAGTTAGTATTGATCGCAGCCTATGCAGCCACATCTTTTAGTATGACAATATTGGTCCTGCAGGACTAATGGTAAATCAGTGAATGATGCAGACACATACTGTAGGCTATAATCAATACTAACTGGCCAGATGTTGAATGTAATCATCTGAGGACCAGCCTGGTCCTTCCCCCAGTACAGCCCTTCTGCCCAGTGGCATAACTAGGGGGAGTCAGCTGGGGCACATGCCCTGGGCATCTTCAAACCAGTAGCACTGGGGGGGGAGGGGCGCAGCCTGCCATGGTCCAGGACAGTGGTTTCAGTCAGTGTAGTAAAACAAACACACCACAACCTGTGCCAGGTGGTACACTCATACTACCCAGCAGCGGTGTGTCTGTTTTAGCAGAGAAATGAGAGTCAGACAGACTCTCATTAGCTGCTGCACCCATGGCTGGAACCAGACCAGAGCTCACTCATGAGCTGCGCTTTCCAGCTCCCGCAGTGGGTGATGGGAGAGATGTGATGATATCATGACATATCTCCCATAGTGCCAAGTGGGAGGACGGAGGAGTGGATGGTGGCGGGTGCAGGAGTGGGCATTCAGATAAGTATTGGTTTTTTTTGTGTGTCTTTGTGCTATATATGTAAGGGGCACTGCATAGGGGGGACCCCTATTGTTGGCACTTCATAGGGGGGGCCACTACTGAGAACGCTGCATAGGAGGACCACTACTGGAGGCACTGCATATGTGGCCATTACTGGGGCACTGTATAAGGGGAACTACCAGGGGCACTGCATAGGGGGACCACTACTGGGGGCACTGTATAAAGGGCACTGCATAGGGGAAACCACTACTTGGGGCACTGTATAAGGGGTACTACTGGGGGCACTGCTTAAGTGGGACCACCACTGGGGACCCTATATAAGGGGCACTACTGGGGGCACTGCATAGAGGGGACCACTACTGGGGGCACAGTATAAGGTGCACTGCATAGGTGTTACCACTACTTGGGGCACTGTATAAGGGGCACTACTGGGGCACTGCATATGTGGGACCACTACTGGGGGCACTGTATAAGGGGAACTGCATAGGGGGGACCACTACAGGGGGCACTGTATAAGGGGCTCCAGTGGGAGAACTGCATAGGGGGACCACTATTGGGGGCACTTTATAAGGGGCACTACTGGGAGTATAGCATAGGGGGGACCTCCACTGGGAGCACTGTATATGGGGCACTACTGGAAGCACTGTATAGGGGGGACCACTACTGGGGGCAATGTATAAGGGGCACTACTGGAGGCACTGTATAGGGGGACCACTACTGGGGGCACTGCATAGGGGGCACTGTATAGGGGGCACTATATAAGGGGCACTGCATAAGAGGCACTGTATAAGTGGCACTACTGGGGGCACTGCATAAGAGGCACTACTGAGGGCACTGTGTAAGGGTGCATTACTGGAGGTACTGTATAAGGGTGCACTACTGGGGGCACTTCATAAGGGGCACTGTATAAGGGGAACTGTATAAGTGGCACTACTGGGGTCACTGCATAAGGGTCACTGCATAAGGGTCACTGCATAAGGGGCACTACTGTGGGCACTGAATAAGGGGCACTACTGGGGGTACTGCATAAGGGGCACTGTATAAGGGGCACTGTATAAGTGGCACTACTGAGGTCACTGCATAAGGGTCACTGCATAAGGGTCACTGCATAAGGGGCACTACTGTGGGCACTGAATAAGGGGCACTACTGGGGGGCACTGTATAAGGGGCATTGCATAAGGGGCTACTACTAAAAGGGGTATTGCATAAGTTGTACTGCTACTGGGGACATTGCATAAGGGTCACTACTACTGTAGGCACTGCAAGATGGGCTTTACTACTTTACTACATTTAGATCCATATGGAATGGAAAGGAATGTTCCCAGAGTGATGAGAAACGGTATTGTCATGTTGACACCCCCCCATTTTCAGTGACCACGCCCCTTGTGACATGTGGTCATGCCCACTTTTCAGCGTGTGCACATACTTGGGGGAGGGCTCTGGTTTTTATCTTGCTATGGGCTCCGAATACCCTAGTTACACCACTGCCCACTGCTTCTGCCCCTGCGTTTGGTAAACTTATACTTCATGTGGTTGGGAGTAGGTGCAAAAAATTATGTTCATGGTTGCCAGCACTATTGAACCACTTATTTGCTGTTTGTGAATTTGCAACTGATGTTAATTTCGATTTTTTTCATTGTACATCAATATATTATGCTTTTGTGTGCATACTGAAGATGGAGAGTTGGATTATTTAAGAAGTACTTGAAGTTTTATTGATGTTATAAACATGGGTGTAAGTGTATGTGTGTACAGTATGCCTGTCATAAACCAGGCACATTTGCTACTGGTGCCAACCTGTATGTATCTTCCAATAGATACTGTACAAACAAATAGATCCAGGAGAAAGATGCTACCAGAGATCAAGTTTACAGCTATATAGGGAAGGTGTCAACTCTAGGCTACAACAACATAAATATATGGGGGGACAGCACTTGAGGAAATAAAATTCTATTCTATAAGGCTTGATATTAAATAGTAGAATATTTGAATAGCCACTAATAAAAATATATATATAATATACACATATTAACAACACAATATAAAAAACATTCATTATGTTGACATTGTTGAAATGTCAACATTATTAGAATGTTGACAATATGTTCCTGGTGGTCTAGCAGTGACTTATCTGGTATAGCAAATCTGGCAGCTACAGAGGTGATTTCTGGTCTGGTGTTAACTTCTAGCTCACCCTGCACTGCTTCTGGTGGGGAAGATTACAAACCCCTAACCCTCCCACTAGTACCTAACCCTTCCCCTAGTGCCTCATCCTAATTAGAGATGTGCAGGCTCGGAACGGTTCTGATTTTCCCACCAAATTTAGATTTTTTTTTTCCCGCCAAATTCTGGGTCTCAGAAAGAGATCATCTTTCATGGACTTTTGTTCATGAAAGATGATGTTTGTCTATGAAAGATTAAATATTGCCACTTTTTGAGACACATATTTGGTGGGAAAAATCAGAATTTGGTGGGAAAATCCAAACCGATCCGAGCCTGCACAACTCTAATCCTAACCCTCTGCTCCCATAGCCTAATCCTAAATCTCCAGTGCACAAGCCTATCCACAACCATCCAGTCCCTGCAAAATGTTGATATTTAACATGTCAACATTGTGAACATGTTGGCATTCTACAGATACCAACATGTTAAATGTTCTCATTTCACTATATCGACATCATAATTGTCAACACTGTGTTTTCAAAATTATGAATGTAACATTGTAAATGTCAACATTATGACTGCATTCTTATAAAAAGGTAGGGACTGTTTTCAGAATGCAATAAGTGGAATTAGATCAAAATATATGGGTTTCCAGTGGGCCAGCCAGTACTATCAAAGTGTCCAATATCAATACAAAGTTCTATACTTAAAAGTGTTGATACAGTATGTGTGTGCTATTGGCTGGGGAATGCAGGTTATAATAGCAACACCCACAGAGGCCAGATGCACTAGACAACCAAAATACTTAACCAGGTGTGAAGTTTATTGAAGTGTAGTATAAGTTGCTTGTACAGCTGTACTTACAGTTGTACACTTAGTAATCTAGATGGAGTGGAGCTTGAGCGGAACATGCAGAGCATCAGCCGATGTTGTATGAAGGTAGCTGTGCGGGTATATGAGGACATGCAGGCCATATACAGGATAATGTAGCAGTGTCTATGGAACTAAGTGGAACTTGTCTATGTCCCACTGTGTTGCACATAAACAGTGACAAGATGGCACTGCAGATGCGCAAAAGATTAAACGTTGGCTACAGTATCTTGGTAAAGTAGAAAGCTTCAAATAAAGAGCATTCATAGAGGTAGCGCAGTAGCCCACTCCATATTTCAACACACTCTCTCGCTACAAGCTTCTCCATGTTGCACAAACATTTTTTTATATATTTGTTGCAGTAACCTCTAAAACAGATCCTATTTCCACAAGCTCTTGACTATTATCACACTCAACGTTGATGACTCAGTTCACTCAAAGTCTCTTTAAGGAGAAGAGTTTCCTTGGTTACCCTGGATTTACACTGACACCAGTCATTTGCTGACTTTATCTATTGTATATTTTAGGTATTAGAGAATGTGTTATGTGCAAGCTCCTCATAATATCTCATTGGTGGTTTTCCACTGTCGTTGATCTTGAAAAACTTATTTTCTGTGGTTGGATGTCCACGCTAATAGCCTTTGGTTGAGGTATGTCTCCAGATGTTGACATCTCCAATAACACATATTTGTTCTGCAAATCCAATTCTAGCTTTTCTTTATAGGGTGCTGTCTCTGTGGGTGTGTGCATAGGCAGTACATCCATAAACCCTAAGATGTTTGATACTATGGGGTCTATTTACTAAGCCTTGAATTGAGATAAACTGAACAGAGATAAAGTACAAGCCAATCAGCTCCTAACTGCTATGTCACAGACTTTGTTTAAAAAATGACAGGAGCTGGTTGGCTCCATCAATTTTATCTCCATGCAAGGCTTAGTAGATAGACCCTTTGGTTTCCTGACCATGTCTCTATTGGTGTCTTGTCATTCAAGGCAACTGTGGGAGCAAGATTTTTTAGATGAACTGCTGTCGAAACTGCTTCCTTCCAAAAACACTTGTCTAGGCCAGCAACTTTTAACAAAGATCGGTCTCTCTCCATTATGCTATGATTTGCTCACTCATTTACACCATTCTGTTCTTGTGTGTATGCAATGGTCAGTTGATACTCCATGCCATGCTTTTTCAAGAAGATTTCCACATATTTGTCGAGGTATTATCATATATTGTCAGACCTCAAGGCTTTTAGTTTGTGACTGAATTGAGCCTCCACTAATTTCTTATGGTCTGCAATTTTATTCATCACTTTTCTTTGCGTGTAAATCTTGAGAAATCATCAATGAAAGTTATGAAGTATCTGTTTACACTTTAACCTCCACTGGACCATGGATCTGTATGCCCCAACTCCAGAGTTGCCTCTATTTTTCTCCCTGATTTTTCAATGAACAATAGCTTTGCTTGCCTGTTCTACAGCTTTCACACTTTGGCTTTTCTGTATTACTGATATTTCTGTAACCATCCCATTTAGAAGTTTCTGGTGACCTAACCTTCTGTACCAAAGTGTCATAGACTATAAATCAGAAGTTATCATCGCATAACACTTTTGTGTGTCAATGACATATAATTGAAGGCACAGGGTACATGTTGCTTTTATAGTCCCTCTTTTGTTCTGTATGGTGTATTTTCCTTTTGTGAACTGGACTCTGTAGCCTCGTTGCTCTAGGATACTTATGTCTATGAAGTTTGTCCCCATATCTAGTACATAAAGAACATCTTGGATTTCTGTGACTTTAGTTTTAGTCCCTATTTTTCAAGTGTGTCCTTATTGTCCCCACTTTTGTGGCTGTAAGCACTTCATTTTCAATATCCTTGGCTGTAATAGGATCACACATGTTCAATGTCATGAACCTCTTCTTATTACAACTGAAATGTATTGTGGCACTGAGTCAATATACCAATAATCTTTTCTGTGATTGTCTATGACACTCAAAGTTGACTCAACTTTGCAGCTGCACTTCATGTGACACCCAAAGCTGACTCAACTTTGCAGCTACACTTCTTACATTATGTAGCATTCACATTTTTTTGTTTACATTCAGATGCTTTGTATTGTATTTTATGACACACATACTGTAATACTTACATTTGAATGTTCTGGGCTTCTCACTTTTAGAGTGTAATGTAGTATTTTCAGCATTTAACTCAACTGCACATGTTCTTGGAACTGTAGCAGTTTTGGCCTAATAATCACTGTAGTTAGCTTGGCTGTGTTAGCTTCTAATGCTACTACCAGGAAATGAAATTCAGGCATTAAGTTCTGTAGCATTGTCATAGTGATCTCCTTGTCATCAACTTGGATGTCTACAGATGTTAACTGCGGCAGTATGGACATCATTTAGTCAAAGTAGTCACTCATACTGTATTATACAGTATTCTTTTCGTCCCTTATTATCATATTCTGTCTGCATGGCTATCAACATGTCTTTAGCTGACATTTGCCAATGTTTAATAGAATAAAGATGTTGAGCAACACTTACAGTAAGTCTATTGTTCCCATTAATTTTCCTATATTGACTGGGTTTGGATTGTTATCAGGATCAACTGTAACTTTCCACAACCTCTGACACTTTAGTTGCATGTTCATTGCAAATTTCCATGTGGTGTAATTCTCTGAACATCTCAGTTTAATGAAAACAATAATGGATGCAGCTCCTGTGTATATGCTGTGCACTGAAAACAGTTATCAGTCTCAATTCTCTGTGCTGACACTTCATGCTAACATGCTGTGCTGACAAGTGTCTTTTGACATCTAGGTGCCTAGCGATTGTGTGCCTGGGTCCATAACCCGTTGATATGTGTGTGCTATTCATAGTGGCATCACTAGAGTCAGTGTTAACCAATGCACCTACTCACCCTGTCACACCCAACCTCTGCAGTACTTGTTAATTCTCATAATTCCTGGAGCTTGCACAGCCCTGTGGGAGCTGCTGGTCAGCCCCCAGCCTCTCTGGGCACAGTGTGAATGACGTGTATGTACTGTATGCATATGGCATCCATCACCACTCTCACTGCTGCTTGATGACACCATTTAAAGTTAGTGACACCAAAATAGCAGAGCAGCTCTGCTATTTTATTGTCACACCCTGGTATGGAGTCACCCATCACAGCCCACACACCACTAATGATGCTACTGGCCATTGATGTAACACCAGTGGAGTCCAGATTCAATAGACAACCAAAATAATTAACCAGGTTTAAGGTTTATTGAAGTGTAGTAGAAGTTGCTTGTACAGCTGTACCCACAGTTATACACTTAGTAATCTGGATGAAGCAGAGCTTAAGTGGAACACAGAGAGCACCAGCCGATCATGTATGATGGTAGCTGTGCAGGTACAGTCAGGTGCATAAATATTGGGACATTGACAGAATTTTCATATTTTGGCCTCTATTCACCACCACAATGGCTTTGAAATGAAACAAACAAGATGTGCTTTAACTGCAGCATTTCAGATTTAATTTGAGGGTAATTACATCCAAATCAGGTGAACGGTGTAGGAATTACAACTTTGTCTATATGTGCCTCCCACTTTTCAAGGGGCCAAAAGTAATGGGACAAACTAAACAATCCTAAATCTAACTTTCACTTTTTAATACTTTGTTGCAAATACTTTACAAGCAATTACAGCCTGAAGTCTGGAACGCATAGACATCACCAGATGCTGGGTATCATCCCTGGTGATGCTCTGCCAGGCCTCTACTGCAAATGTCTTCAGTTCTTGCTTGTTCTTGGGGCATTTTTCCTTCAGTTTTATCCTCATCAAGTGAAATGCATGCTCAATCGAATTTAGGTCAGGGGATTGACTTGTCCATTGCATAACACACTTTTTAGCCTTAAAAAACTCTTTGGTTGCTTTTGCAATATGCTTCGGGTCATTGTCCATCTGCACTGTGAAGCGCCGTCCAATGAATTCTGAAACATTTGACTGAATATGAGCATATAATATTGCCCGAAACACTTCAGAATTCATTCTGCTGCCTTTGTCAGCAGTCACATCATCAATAAATACAAGGGAACCAGTTCCATTGCCAGCCATACATGCCCATGCCATGACACTACCACCACCATGCTTCACTGATGAGGTGGTATGTTTTGGATTACGAGCAGTTCCTTTCCTTCTCCATACCCTTCTCTTCCCATCACGCTGGTACAAGTTGATCTTTGTCTCATCTGCCCATAGGATGTTGTTCCACAACTGTAATGGCTTTTTTAGATGTTGTTTGGCAAACTCTAATCTGGTCTTCCTGTTTTTGTGGCTCACCAATGGTTTACATCTTGTGGTGAACCCTCTATATTCACTCTTGTGAAGTCTTCCCTTGATTGTTGACTTTGACACATATACACCTACCTCCTGGAGAGTGTTCTTGATTTGGCCAACTGTTTTGAAGGGGTTTTTCTTCACCAGGGATATACTTCTTCTGTCATCCACCACAGTTGTTTTCCGTGGTCTTCCGGGTCTTTTGGTGTTGCTGAGCTCTCCGGTGCATGCTTTCTTTTTAAGAATGTTCCAAACAGTTGATTTGGCCACACCTAATGTTTTTGCTATCTCTCTGATGCGTTTGTTTTGATTTTTCAGCCTAATGATGGCTTGCTTCACTGATAGTGACAGCTCTTTGGGTCTCATATTGAGAGTCGACAGCAACTGATTCCAAATGCAAATGTCACACCTAGAATCAACTCCAGACCTTTTACCTGCTTAATTAATAATGAAATAACGAGGGAATAGCCCACACCTGTCCATGAAATAGCTTTTGAGTTGATAGTCCCATTACTTTTGGCCCCTTAAAAAGTGGGAGGCACATATAGAAACCGTTGTAATTCCTACACCGTTCACCTGATTTGGATGTAATTACCCTAAAATTAAATCTGAAAGTCTGCAGTTAAAGCACATCTTGTTTGTTTCATTTCAAAGCCATTGTGGTGGTGAATAGAGGCTAAAATATGAAAATTCTGTCAATGTCCCAATATTTATGCACCTGACTGTATATGCAGGCCATATACATGATAGTGTGGTAGGGTCTCTTGAGCTAAGTGAAACACATATTGATTGCCAAATGAGATTTGCGAGAAATGCATGAAAATGTGGGGAGACCATCCTGAACCCCCCAAAATGGATAATTTTGTTAGCAGGACCTTTATAGAAGGCTGTTTGTGTACTTTAGGAAGGTACTGTAGGTTTTAAAAAGGGTGTCAAATGGCTAATTTGTGGGGGAGGGGGGGTTTAAATGCAAGAAAATGATAAAAAAACAACCTTTTTCCATTTAATCCCAAACGAATTAAACGAAAAATGGCAAAAAAGTAGAAAAACAGGTGATTCTGGGGTACTTTGAGGGCATCTTGAAATATTTGAAAAAAAATTATAAAAACAATTATATTTCAACTAAAAAATTATAGTAATTAAATTTGGGGTGCCTAAACTAACGAAAAAGTTGATTTTGTTGTAATTGGAGGACATTTTTTTTACCCCAAAAAATGACGTAATGAATTGGACTAATTAATCTAATTGGAAACTTCAGTCATTAGGGGGTGTCCAAGGGATTCAGCACAGTTACCCAACATTTTAACCTTAAAATAAAGATTTCCTTTCCTCTCTCACACTCAGGGAGGTGCGAGTGGAAGTTGCAAATTCAGTTTGACTGATTCAGTGCAAGTTGCTAATTGGATTGCAAAATTAATTCGCTATGCAAATTCGAAGTGAAAATAGCAACTCGCACCTCACACCTCGCAATTCGCGCCTAATAGGATTAACTCCTTTGACACTACCATTTAATACCAAGCCGTATTAAATTGTATTATTTCCTCAAGTGCTGTTTCCCCATTTACTATATTCATCTTTCAATAGTTGCAGCTTTGCATAAATTAAATTGCAGCTGATTACAGTATGTGAATTGCATCTGGTTTGGATTACAGCCAACTCTGCTTCAGCCTCTAAAACTTTAACCCACCAAGTGATCTATAGAATTCTTCTCTGTTCCAATTGTGCTTAGGGTCTGATTCATTACGAATCACTATTGAGATTACAGCTGCGATTATGCACTCAGTTCTGCTGCGAAAATATGTTTGCAACTGCTCACCCAGCATACAGACGCCCACTACCGCTTTTTCACATCCGTAACACCTCGCAATCTTGCGTTTACATCGGTAACATTGAGTAATATCGGACCCTCATGCAGAATTACAGCAGGTTTTACATGTCTCAGAAGTAGGGGTGAGCGGGTTCGGATTTCTGAAATCCGAACCCCCCCGAGCCCCCCCGATCCGAGTCCGATCCGAGTCAGGCTCGACTTTTCCCTCCTGACTCGGATCTGAAATCGAGGCAAAACGTCATCATCCCGCCTTCCGAGTCTCGCGGGTTTTGGATCCTATATAAGGTACCCGCGTCGGCGCCATTTTCTCACTCGGCTGTGGACAGTGAAGAGGGAGGGTGGGAGTTAGGGCTGTGTAGTGTAGTGTAGTGTAGTGTAGTGCTGCTGTTGTCCACTACTTCAAAGTCCATAGGGGCTGGCTGTGTTGTGCTGTGCTGCTGTTGTTAATAGGGGCTGTGTCCACTACTTCAAAGTCCATAGGGGCTGGCTGGACTGTGTTGTGCAGTCAGTTCTCCATAGGGGCTGTGTCCACTCCAAAGTCCTGTGCAGTGTCCCAGTCCTAAAGGAGTGCTGTAGTGTTGTCCAGGGGGTGCTCTGTCCATCAGGGGTGCTCCCCACAAGTGCTAAAAAAATAATATATTTTCTGTGTTTGTGAATTGTGTGCGCAGTAGCCGCACGTGCATCAACAAAGTAGTGCCAAGCGTGCGCCTGTGTCATAAGTAAAGGGCCGGCTGGCTTGACCGTTAAGGGTGCTGTAACCCCCGAAAGTACACTCCAGTCCAAACCCAAAAAAAATTTATTTTCTGTGTTTGTGAATTGTGTGCGCAGTAGCCGCACGTGCATCAACAAAGTAGTGCCAAGCGTGCGCCTGTGTCATAAGTAAAGGGCCGGCTGGCTTGACCGTTAAAGGGTGCTGTAACCCCCGAAAGTACACTCCAGTCCAAACCAAAAAAAAAATTATTTTCTGTGTTTGTGAATTGTGTGCGCAGTAGCCGCACGTGCATCAACAAAGTAGTGCCAAGCGTGCACCTGTGTCATAAGTAAAGGGCCGGCTGGCTTGACCGTTAAGGGTGCTGTAACCCCCGAAAGTACACTCCAGTCCAAACCAAAAAAAAAAATATTTTCTGTGTTTGTGAATTGTGTGCGCAGTAGCCGCACGTGCATCAACAAAGTAGTGCCAAGCGTGCGCCTGTGTCATAAGTAAAGGGCCGGCTGGCTTGACCGTTAAAGGGTGCTGTAACCCCCAAAGTACACTCCAGTCCAAACCAAAAAAAAAATTATTTTCTGTGTTTGTGAATTGTGTGCGCAGTAGCCGCACGTGCATCAACAAAGTAGTGCCAAGCGTGCGCCTGTGTCATAAGTAAAGGGCCGGCTGGCTTGACCGTTAAAGGGTGCTGTAACCCCCGAAAGTACACTCCAGTCCAAACCAAAAAAAAAATATTTTCTGTGTTTGTGAATTGTGTGCGCAGTAGCCGCACGTGCATCAACAAAGTAGTGCCAAGCGTGCGCCTGTGTCATAAGTAAAGGGCCGGCTGGCTTGACCGTTAAGGGTGCTGTAACCCCCGAAAGTACACTCCAGTCCAAACCAAAAAAAAAATTATTTTCTGTGTTTGTGAATTGTGTGCGCAGTAGCCGCACGTGCATCAACAAAGTAGTGCCAAGCGTGCGCCTGTGTCATAAGTAAAGGGCCGGCTGGCTTGACCGTTAAAGGGTGCTGTAACCCCCGAAAGTACACTCCAGTCCAAACCAAAAAAAAATTATTTTCTGTGTTTGTGAATTGTGTGCGCAGTAGCCGCACGTGCATCAACAAAGTAGTGCCAAGCGTGCGCCTGTGTCATAAGTAAAGGGCCGGCTGGCTTGACCGTTAAAGGGTGCTGTAACCCCCGAAAGTACACTCCAGTCCAAACCAAAAAAAAAATTATTTTCTGTGTTTGTGAATTGTGTGCGCAGTAGCCGCACGTGCATCAACAAAGTAGTGCCAAGCGTGCACCTGTGTCATAAGTAAAGGGCCGGCTGGCTTGACCGTTAAGGGTGCTGTAACCCCCGAAAGTACACTCCAGTCCAAACCAAAAAAAAAATTATTTTCTGTGTTTGTGAATTGTGTGCGCAGTAGCCGCACGTGCATCAAAAAAGTAGTGCCAAGCGTGCGCCTGTGTCATAAGTAAAGGGCCGGCTGGCTTGACCGTTAAAGGGTGCTGTAACCCCCAAAGTACACTCCAGTCCAAACCAAAAAAAAAATTATTTTCTGTGTTTGTGAATTGTGTGCGCAGTAGCCGCACGTGCATCAACAAAGTAGTGCCAAGCATGCGCCTGTGTCATAAGTAAAGGGCCGGCTGGCTTGACCGTTAAAGGGTGCTGTAACCCCCGAAAGTACACTCCAGTCCAAACCAAAAAAAAATTATTTTCTGTGTTTGTGAATTGTGTGCGCAGTAGCCGCACGTGCATCAACAAAGTAGTGCCAAGCGTGCACCTGTGTCATAAGTAAAGGGCCGGCTGGCTTGACCGTTAAGGGTGCTGTAACCCCCGAAAGTACACTCCAGTCCAAACCAAAAAAAAAATTATTTTCTGTGTTTGTGAATTGTGTGCGCAGTAGCCGCACGTGCATCAACAAAGTAGTGCCAAGCGTGCGCCTGTGTCATAAGTAAAGGGCCGGCTGGCTTGACCGTTAAAGGGTGCTGTAACCCCCGAAAGTACACTCCAGTCCAAACCCAAAAAAAATTATTTTCTGTGTTTGTGAATTGTGTGCGCAGTAGCCGCACGTGCGTCAACAAAGTAGTGCCAAGCGTGCGCCTGTGTCATAAGTAAAGGGCCGGCTGGCTTGACCGTTAAGGGTGCTGTAACCCCCGAAAGTACACTCCAGTCCAAACCAAAAAAAAAATTATTTTCTGTGTTTGTGAATTGTGTGCGCAGTAGCCGCACGTGCATCAACAAAGTAGTGCCAAGCGTGCGCCTGTGTCATAAGTAAAGGGCCGGCTGGCTTGACCGTTAAAGGGTGCTGTAACCCCCGAAAGTACACTCCAGTCCAAACCAAAAAAAAAATTATTTTCTGTGTTTGTGAATTGTGTGCGCAGTAGCCGCACGTGCATCAACAAAGTAGTGCCAAGCGTGCGCCTGTGTCATAAGTAAAGGGCCGGTTGGCTTGACCGTTAAAGGGTGCTGTAACCCCCAAAGTACACTCCAGTCCAAACCAAAAAAAAAATTATTTTCTGTGTTTGTGAATTGTGTGCGCAGTAGCCGCACGTGCATCAACAAAGTAGTGCCAAGCGTGCGCCTGTGTCATAAGTAAAGGGCCGGCTGGCTTGACCGTTAAAGGGTGCTGTAACCCCCGAAAGTACACTCCAGTCCAAACCCAAAAAAAAATATTTTCTGTGTTTGTGAATTGTGTGCGCAGTAGCCGCACGTGCATCAACAAAGTAGTGCCAAGCGTGCACCTGTGTCATAAGTAAAGGGCCGGCTGGCTTGACCGTTAAGGGTGCTGTAACCCCCGAAAGTACACTCCAGTCCAAACCAAAAAAAAAATTATTTTCTGTGTTTAGCCGCACGTATATATCAAATCGATATAACATAAATGGAGGACCAAACTTTCTCCGATAAAAATAAAATAGAGAATGATCAAGAACCACTTCCTCCTAGTGCTGAAGCTGCTGCCACTAGTCATGACATAGACGATAACATGCCATCAACGTCGTCTGCCAAGGCCGATGCCCAATGTCATAGTAGAGGGCACATACAATCCCAAATGGCAAAGTTCAGGAAAATGACCTTGAAAAAGACATTTAAATCAGCTGAAGAGAAACGTAAACTTGCCAATATGCCATTTACGACACGGAGTGGCAAGGAACGGCTAAGGTCGATCCCTAGTATGTTCATGACTAGTGGTTCAGCTTCACATGACGATGGAAGCCCTCCTCCCACTAAAAAAATCAAAAGAGTTAAGCTGGCAAAAGCACAGCGAAGAACTGTGCTTTCTAAGAAGATATCACAAATCCCCAAGGAAAGTCCAAGTGTGGTGGTGGTTGCGATGCCTGACCTTCCCAGCACTGGACGGGAAGAGGTGGCTCTTTCCACCATTTGCACGCCCCCTGCAAGTGCTGAAAGGAGCACCCACAGTCCACTTGCTGATATGCAAATTGAAGATGTCACTGTTGAAGTACAACAGGATGAGGATACTGGTGTAGCTGGCGCTGAGGAGGAAGTTGGCGAGGAGGATTCTGATGGTGATGTGGTTTGTTTAAATCAGGCTCCGGGGGAGACAGTTGTTGTCCGTGGGATGAAAAAGCCCATCACGGTCATGCCTGGGCAGAAGACCAAACATTCCACCTCTTTGGTCTGGCAATATTTCTATCCAAATCCGGACAACAACTGTCTTGCCATATGTACCATATGTAAAGGTGAAATAAGTAGGGGTATGGACGTCAACCACCTAGGAACATCCTCCCTTATACGGCACCTGCAGCGCGTTCATAAAAAGTTACTGTCAAGTTCAGAAACTTTGGCTAAGACCGTAAGCAGTCCAGGGACACCTAAATCCCGTTGTCCTGTTGTATCCAAGCGCCTGCAAACCACACCGTCAACTCCCTCCTCGTCAATTTCCTCCTTAGTCAGGATCGGAAGTAGTCCTGCAGGCCATGTCACTGGCATGACTGACTCTCCTATCCGGGATTCCTCTGGAGGATCCTGCATTGCTACGCCTACTGCTGCCGCTGCTGCTGTTGCTGCTGCTGGGAGTCGTTCATCATCCCAGAGAGGAAGTAGGAACACCACTACTTTTACTAAACAATTGACCCTCCAACAGTCCTTAGCGAGGAGGATGAAGTACGACAGCAGTCATCCTGAAGCAAAACGTATAACTGAGGCCTTGACTGCTATGTTGGTGTTAGACGTGCGTCCGGTATCCGCCATTAGTGCAGTGGGATTTAGACAATTGATGGAGGTAGTGTGTCCCTGGTTCCAAATCCCGTCTAGATTCCACTTCACTAGGCAGGCGATACCGAGACTGTACAGAAACGTCAGAAAAAGTGTCCTCAGTGTCCTGAAAAATGCCGTTGTACACAATGTCCACTTAACCACGGACATGTGGACAAGTGGAACAGGGCAGACTAAGGACTATATGACTGTGACAGCCCACTGGGTAGATGTATCACCTTACGCAGCAACAGCAGCAGCGTCACCAGTAGCAGCATCTCAGAAATGCCAGCTCGTTACAAGGCAGGCTACGCTGTGTATCACCGGTTTCAGTAAGAGGCACACCGCCGACAACCTCTTAGAGAAACTGAGGGAAATCATCGCCCAGTGGCTTACCCCACTTAGACTCTCCTGGGGATTTGTGATATCTGACAACGCCACCAATATTGTGCGGGCATTACATCTGGGCAAATTCCAGCACGTCCCATGTTTTGCTCACACAATAAACTTGGTGGTGCAGAATTTTCTGAAAAGCGACAGGGGCGTGCAGGAGACGCTTTGGGTGGCCCGAAAAATTTCTGGCCACTTTCGCCATTCAGCGACTGCGTGCCGAAGACTGGAGCGCCAGCAAACACTCTTGAACCTGCCCCGCCATCACCTGAAGCAAGAGGTTGTGACACGGTGGAACTCAACCCTCTATATGCTTCAGAGGATGGAGGAGCAGCAAAAGGCCATACAAGCCTATACATCCACCTATGACATAGGCAAAGGAGGGGGTATGCACCTGACTCAAGCGCAGTGGAGAATGATTTCCGTGTTGTGCAAGGTTCTCCAGCCCTTCGAACTTGCCACACGTGAAGTCAGTTCAGACACTGCCAGCTTGAGTCAGGTCATTCCCCTCATCAGGCTTTTGCAGAAGCAGCTGGAGAAAGTGAAGGAGGAGCTAAGACGGAGCGATTCCGCTCGGCATGTGGGACTTGTGGATGAAGCCCTTCATTCGCTTTGCCAGGATTCCAGGGTGGTCAATCTGTTGAAATCAGACCACTACGTTTTGGCCACCGTGCTCGATCCTAGGTTTAAAGCCTATGTGGTGTCTCTCTTTCCGGCCGACACAAGCCTGCAGAGGTGCAAAGACCTGCTGGTGAACACACTGTCAGCTGAAGCGGAACGTGACACGTCAACGGCTCCTTCTTCATTTTCTCCCGCAACTGGGGCTGCCAGGAAAAAACTTAGGTATCCTAAGCAACCCGCTGGCGGTGATGCAGGGCAGGCAGGACCAAGTTTGGACATCTGGTCCGGACTGAAGGACCTGGCAACAATTTCTGACATGTCTACTGTCACTGCATATGATACTGTCACCATTGACAGAATGGTGGAGGATTACATCGGTGACAGCATCCAAGTAGGCATGGCAGACAGTCCATACCTGTACTGGCAGGAAAAAGAGGCAATTTGGAGGCCCCTGTACAAACTGGCTCTATTTTACCTGAGTTGCCCCCCCTCCAGTGTGTACTCCGAAAGAGTGTTTAGTGCAGCCGGGAACCTTGTCAGCGAAAGGCGTAGGAGGTTGCTTCCACAGAATGTGGAGAAGATGATGTTCATCAAAATGAATTATCAGCTCTTCCAGGGAGACCAGCCTCCAGAAGGTACAGAGGGACCTGTGGTGGTGGATTCAAGTGGGGACGAGTTAATACTTTGTGAGGATGAGGATGTACACACTGAAGAGGGTGAGGAATCGGTGGATGAGGAGGATGAGGATGACATCTTGCCTCCATAGAGCCAGTTTGTGCAGGGACACATTAATTGCCAGCTTGTTTTGTGGGGGCCCAAACGAACCAATCATTTCAGCCACAGTTGTGTGGCAGACCCTGGCGCTGAAATGATTGGTTTGTTAAAGTGTGCATGTCCTGTTTATACAACATAAGGGTGGGTGGGAGGGCCCAAGGACAATTCCATCTTGCACCTCTTTTTTTTCTTTGCATTATGTACAGTTTGGGGCCTAGTTTTTCAAACTGCCATCCTGTCTGCCACTGCAGTTTCACGCCTAGATGGGTCACGTGTTTGTGCCGCCCACTCGTGTCGCTTAGCATAGTCATCCAGCTACCTCGGTGCAACGTTTTGGACATAAAAACACTATTGTGAGGTGTGAGGTGTTCAGAATAGACTGGAAATGAGTGGAAATTAAGGTTATTGAGGTTAATAATAGCATAGGAGCAGAAAAACCTACAAATTCTGTGATTTTAGCTGTTTTTATGCTTTTTTAAAAAAAAATACAGATCCAAAACACAAAACCCAGAACCCAAAACACGGAAGGGTGGTTTTGGCAAAACCAATCCAGATCCAAAACACGAAGAAAGATCCAGATCCAAAACCAAAACACAAAACACGAAAAGTGGCCGGTGCACACCCCTACTCAGAAGTTGCAACTCTCATCGCACGCAGTGAGTACACAAGCTGCAAATGCCATCGCAGTGACTAATTTATGCCCACCCAGGAAACGCCGTTCAAACAGACATACACGCCTCTGTTTCTCCAACCACTTCCCCATCACCACTCCCAAACACTGACATCTCATCACTCACTCTGTGATGGCTTTGTATCTGCGTACATGATCGCAGTGCGATCACAAAACTGGCCAGCACACTGCGGTGCATATGCATGCGCAGTACGCACCATCAGCCGATCTATGTACGCTGTTCCAGTTGCGAACTATGATGAATCAGCCTCTTCGATCAGAAATAATCTGAAACCTGCCTTTATTTTGACCCACCCACACATCTGCAGATGTTAGCTGACCTTCATTCTTATGGTGCATACACACGGTCAGATTTTTCTTCAGATCTGTACGATAATGATTTCAAAAATCGTTCAATCGTTCATATCTGAAGGAAAATCTGACATGTCTGAATGATGAACGATGCGCGTTCCCGATGGTCAGTTAACGATATCTGACATCTGATGTGTTTGCAGTCAGATTTGGACGATTCCATTCATTTTAATGCAGTCAAAAATCATTCGTAGTTCAAATCATTCAAATCGTTGGTCAAATCGTTCATCAAATCATTCAATCGTTCATCTGACACATCTGGCAAATCTGACTGTGTCTATGCACTCTTATAGATAAAGTATTAAATATGTATAACTATCTGATTCCAGCTTATTTTCACAATTAGAAACAAAGGGCCTGATTCTGACCTGGTCACAAGCACTGTGCGCTCGCAACCGGGTCAATGGTGGGCCACTGCGCATGCGCACGACGGAGCCGGCTCCGTCGTGCGCATGCGCAAGACCCGGATAGCGATGGGCAATCCGTCGCTCCGGGTCTCGTACCAAAGGAGGCGTGCTGTCGATGTTGAGTGACAGCATGCCCCCTTTGGTGGGCGGGCCAGGGGAGTGGCTGCCCAAACGGAGGCGTTCCCATGTGAACGCCTCCTTTTGGAGCCGGCCCCACTGACATCACGAGTGATGTCAGTGGGAGAGATTTCAGCTCTGTTAGGGCCGAAATCTCTCTGGGGCTTGCGGCAATGAGACCCTACCACAAGGGTCTCGTCGCAAGCCCGATTGTCACGATGGTCTTGACCATTGCGACCATCTTCCTGGCCACTCGCTATAGCTGTGGGTGGTCACCCACAGCTATGCGAGCGGCCAGGAGGCCATTCTAAAAAAAAAAAGAACGGCCCTGATTCAGAGCAAGCGCTCTGTAAGAGCGTCCGGCTCTGAATCAGGGCCAGAGTCATTGGGCCAAATGTAATAGGTAGTCAGTTTTAGTAACAGTACAAACTCGCGCTTTCTCATACTTTTAAAAAGTGCGAGTTTGTACTGAAACTCACAAATTCAATAGCCTGCGTACTTTTCAGCTCGAGGCTACTGCATTTTCGAGTTTAGGTGAGTTTAGGACTAGGTAAACTGCCACCTTTTAATGCGAGTAACATTAAAAGGTGCGAGTTTTACAGAAGCAATCACATATCAGTGAGATCCGTGATGGCTTCTGTGAATGATTTAAAAAAAAGGACATGCACCCCCTCCCCAAAAGCCTTACCAGCCCCGGCCTTTATAAAGCCTGATCTGGTTCTAGAAATGCAGGGGCCAAAATGCGTAGGGAGCCCCTGTATATTAAGAACCAGCACAGGGCTTTGTTGAGCTGGTCCTGGTTCTGGAAAATCAGGGGACAAAATGAGTAGGGGTCCCCTGAAAATTCCAAAACCAGCACCGATCTCTTTCTAGCGGGGGGATAATGCCACAGCCAGGGAAAACCTTTCACCGGTTTCCCCGGCCAAAGCATTATCCCTGACGCTAGTCAGTCCAGGCCGGGGATCCCTGGGGAGTTGGGTACCCCCCCAATAATGGGGTACCCCTCTGCAGGGCACCCCCAGCCTAGACTGATAGCCCGCGGCTATCCCCGGCACCCTAGGGCGGTGGGTGTAAAGTGTAAAATTAAAGTTTCCATATTTTCTTTAGTTGTAGAACCACAAGTACCAGCAAGCCTCCCCCGCATGCTGGTATGTGGAGAACCACAAATACCAGCATGCGGGGCATTTCGGGCCTGCTGGCACTTGTGTTCCACAACTAAAGAAATACGTAAATAAACAAACACACACCGTGAATGTAAAATTTTAATAAAACATACATGCACACTCACACATACTCACCTAGTATCCGAAGTAATCCATAGGGGTACCTGAAAAAAAAATCCATACTCACCTCTCCTATGAGTAGATCACGTCTACTTGTCCAAGTGCCCCGGTCATTTACGCGGAGCAAAGGGATGTGTGCACACATACCTTTGCTGTGTCCGGCATGGTTGGGGGTTTTTGCGTGGGTTTTTTTTTTTTTAACCCTTGGAATGCCTACTTGGACAAGTGGATGCGATCTACGCATAGGAGAGGTGAGTATGGATTTTTTTTTTCAGGTTCCCCTATGGATTACTTCAGATACTGGACTGACTAGCGGTCAGGGATAATGCTTTGGCCGGGGAAACCGGTGAAAAGTTTTCCCTGGCTGTGGCATTATCCCCCCGCTAGAAAGAGATTGGTGCTGGTTTTGGAACTTTCAGGGGACCCCTACTCGTTTTGTCCCCTGATTTTCCAGAACCAGGACCAGCTCAACAAAGCCCTGTGCTGGTTCTTAATATACAGGGGCCGCCTATGCATTTTGGCCAATGTATTTTTAGAACCAGAACAGGCTTTATAAAGCCCGGGGCTGGTTGTGCTTTTGGGGAGGAGGTGCACATCATTTTTTTTTAACATTTACAACCTTTTACATAAGTACACACAGAAACATGCATGTATCTCATGGATATGCATGTTTCAGTGTTAATCTGACATGCTCAGGATGTACTCATTAGCCTGAAGCAGGTCTAATATTTGGGGACTTTTGGTAATCTTTTTTTTGCGAGTCTAAAACAGACAACCTATTACATTGGGCGAGTTGATTGTTTTCAATGTGAAAACATCTGGATGCGAGTTTGAGAATGGGGAGTTTTAGTAACTCTGAAAAATGCGAGTTTTAGTGAACTAACACACTATTACATTGGAGAGTTGTGAAAAATTGCGAGTTTAGCACCAAACTCGCAATTTACCAAAACTGACACCCTATTACAGTTGGTCCATAGTGTTAAACTTTGTAGATGTTGGCATATTAGGTTCTTAATGTTATTATTTATTTTAAAGTTACTGTAAGATACAATTCTGACACATTTTGATTTGCATCTATGATGATACAATAACATTATGTACAATGGGCCTTACGCAGCTTGGATCGCAGTTGCTAATACGCACACAATCAGCCAATTGTTGCGTATTGCGTATGCATCGCAGTTCACATGCACGAGCCGGCCACTGCGATTGGAACTGCCATTGCAGTGTCCATGCAGACCTATTGCTGAGTGATTGACAGGAAGTGCCGTTTGTGGGTGGTTGGCGAAACGCAGGTGTGCCAGTGCGTTTGAACACCGTTGCAGGGGCATGCATACATTTTCCAAAGTGATGCCATATGCAGTTTGAGTACTCACAGGGTGCGATGAAGTTAGCAATTCCTGAGTAAGGTCAGAGCTTGTGCAAGTGTGCGTGAGGCTGCGATGGTACTCGATTGTTCTGATGGTTTCGCAGTCTTGCTAAACATTACGGATGTGTGTAAGGTAAAGTGGGTGTCCTTATGTTATGCTGCGGCGGCATAGTGATCACAATGGATTAGCATATTATCGTAGTTGAACTGTGTGCATAATCGCTATTGCAGTCGCAGTTGCGATCGATATGGAATCAGGCCCATAGACAGTAATAATTTTCACTTAATATTTCATATTTAATAATTTGCTCCTAAAATTGAGGCATCTTTAAGTTGATTCCTGTCTGTAGAAATGATCAATCTGATCTGTTTAGTCATCCCATAAAATAATAAAAGAGAAATGAACAGGACACAATAATCTGGTTGGGTACGGGATCCCAACGATCAGGATGCCAATGTTCAGAACAGAGCCGTAAGTAGACTTTTTGGTGCCCTGTACTAGATAGAGCATTGATGCCCCCCTTATTTTTTAAATAGGGAGATAACACACCCGAAAAAGGGCCATGGCCTCATGGGGAAGGGCCAGGGAAGAGATGGGGGAGGCCAGGAGATGCTAAATACCGACCGCCGGCTTCCCGACTCTCTAATCCCGGTGCGGTACTAATGACAGGCATCAAAAACTTGACGCCTGTCATTATACATATGCCGGAAGACCGACGCTCGGCATACCGAATGAAGGTAGGCCGGGCGCTGGGCATGGACAGCCGCAGGGGGGGGTGGGGTTAGGGTTAGGTGCTTGGGGGGGAGGTTAGGGTTAGGCACCCCTAAGGGAGGGTTAGGGATAGGGGGTAGAATTAGGTTAGAACATACTTACTTTTTGACAATCGATATTTTCACCCTTGCCGGGCTGCCGCTGTAGGGATTTGAACCGGTAATACCTACTACACCCTATTAAACACATGATTTGTCAAAAAATATATAAAGTAAAAGACTAAATAAATAGTTTTATTTTGTATTTTAGATTTATTTTTCTAAAGGGAAAAAATGTTCAGTAATGAAATGCATAACACTCTGTGAAAGCAAGATACACCTATATGAAGAGTACCTTATACACTACTCTGTTGCCAATCTATTTGCAGTCATCCTTTCTGATACTATGTTATCATTTTCCTTTACTTACTTTGATCTACACATATCCTTATAACCACTCATACTGCACACACTTTACATCTCCCTAGAAACCAAATAACCTTCAATATCTGCACCATAAAGGGGCTCTTAGCTAAGAGAAACAGATGTGGAAATGATGCATTGCTTAAGTGTGACCTTGTGAGGGAGCTGATATTATTATAGGATATACAGAACACACATTTAAGTTGATGTTATGCAACACATAAAGGTAACACGCATCATAAGCAAACTAATTACTACCCATATTACCAGTCTTGGGACTTGACAGCTTGGGGACTTAACAGCCCTGCTGTAACTACTGTACTTACCTACGGTAAGTTGTTTCTGATATATATAGATAGTATATTGGAGATCACTGTTACCTCTAAACTGAACAATCGAGATTATAGTGTTAAAACTTAAATTCTTTTGAAGGAAAAGTTTTTGTACAAGGGACTAGGGGCCTGATTCAGACCCGTTCGCAAGTGGCCGCTCACTCATACGCGGCCGATGTTATGCATTTGTGCATACATATGCATCGCAGTGCGCATACAGGAACTAGTTTGAGCGATCGGGTAGCGCTCACTCGCCCAGCAAATACAGCCCAGTTGAATGAGTGACAGGAGAGGCCCTTTGTGGGTGGTAACAGGGGCAGGCCAGTAGTAACGGGGGAGTGGAGGTGCGAATGCAGGCGTGCCTAAATGTTTCAACACCGTTTCAGAGGCGTGCATAATTAACAGGCAGCATCATAGTACACATCACCTGGTTGATGTTTACACAGAACTGCTCGCAGTGCTTGCGGTAGGGTGCAGTCAATCACAAGTGCTGTGGTCTGATCTGATGGTTCCCTATGTACCGATGGTTGTATATACTTCCTGGAGATGACGTACGCTAGTGTGTGGCTAAAGACAGGCTGGTGGGCGTCTATAAACACAAAGTGATCGCTCGCCAAGACATAGTGGGCGTGCTTATGCTTTGCCGTGCGATCGCCAGCCTTGATGTCACTTAGCTGAATTTGCATGAGAGCGAGCAGCAGCATCTAGCGAATGGGTCTGAATCAGGTCCTAAGTGTCAAACAGACCTTCAGAGATTTATGTACAACGTTTCATTAACTTGGACTTTGAAAACGAATGGTGAAGCCCTCTTCAGGTTTATGCTGTGCATTACAATTTTACAGCTGATTCAATTTTACACTTTACTCGTTAACAGTCAACACACTCCAAAAACGTGTATAGCAATGCAAAGGACCTAAGTTTGTAAAATAAGGTATTATAGAATACTCTCACAATGCTTTGTGCGAATCTTACTGTTTTGTGCTGGACCCAGAAATTGAGCTCCAAAATGTTATTCTTTATTTATTATAATTATTAAGTTAATTATTAAATCATTATAATTATTAAAGCCATAGCGTAAGAATGCTGAAATCAAATAACACTGATTGCTGAATGGGTAGGTAAATGGATTGAATATTGTACTAGAGCTCAGTAGTCAGATGACCTTCACCTCCTTTGTCATGTAATTGGAATGCAGACTGATGGGACCAAAAGGCTTTCATTATTCTGAACCACTTTCCACCTTGGACCCAGAGCTATACATATGGCAGTACGTAAGAGCAGGCAGTGAGGATGGGGATCTAAGAAACGTGTCATTTCTGTCTATTGATTATACCAATGTTTACAGGACGATAAAGAATATTTACAACTCAGAAACTAACTACAAGTGTAAGAAGCCAGACCGGAGAGGCTGAAAATATCAAACTTGCATGAGTGGCTTAGTATCCCAGAGATACTGTATATCTTTGTGCAAATAATCTCTATTGCTAACTAATAACTATAACAAACAAAAAACAAAAATTTAGGTTGCGCTAGTGTTAATAGGCTGTTTACTTAATAGATATCTGACTTTACTGTACTTGCCCTACGTTGAAATACCCCTTTCATCCACCATTTTGCTTTTCTCAGCACAGAGTTGCATGTAATTATGCATAGGGTCTTATACATACACAATTTTCATGTGCAGCACTAAAAGATGCATTTTATGCTACTACATGGGACCTGTGTCCAACTCAATAGCAGCCACTGTCCACTGAGGGTCTAGGAGTTATCGCTAAGCAATACTACAGAAGTAAAAAGCCAGAAACTATATGGTTCATTGACATTAAATCAATAGAAATGACATCCAGGCTGGTGCATACCTAATTGATTGTTTGACATTGCCTGTGATATTAATAAATATCAAAAGATTTAGGAATTATGTGGTAGATGACATTTGAGAAACAAACCTACAACTGTCTGATGCTGAGGTTGTATGTTTCAGAGCAAATATAAGTGAAGGAATATTTCATTCTCAAAAACATTACATATAAGATATCAAATAAGAGAGTGCATGAAAGTAATAATGTCATGCCAGAGAAACAGGTTTGGGTTTGGTGCACTGCCTCTGATAATAGCTGGAAAGACATTCAAGATGAGCAGCGATCCGGACAGCCAAGCACAGTCACCACAGATGAGAATTTGTGTGGCATTGAATGTCTTATTCATGAGGCCAGATGCATTTGAGTTAGTGATATTGCTGATGAACTGAACATCTCAGTGTGTACTGTGCACAACATCATTCATGAGCGACTGGGGTACAGGAAAAAGTGTTCATGCTGGGTACTGAAGCAACTCACAGACGTTCACAAAACCAATGGGGTGAGATTGTCTTTCGTACACTTGATGCGGTACCATGAGGAGGGAGGGCAGTTCCTGCAGTGTTTTGTTACAGGCGATGAAACGTGGGTGTACCATGTGACACCGGAGATGAAGCAAGCATACATGACATGAAACACGGATCATCCCAACCTTCAAAGAAATTCAAAACAGCTCCACCAGCAAAGAAGGTCATGGTGACCATGTTTTGGCACCACAAAGGCATACTTCTTGTTGATTTCTTCACCAAGGCAGATACAGTGAATGCTGTCTGCTATTGTGACACATTGAGCCGGTTGCAGAGGGCAATTAATTGAAACAACCTTGGTTGCTGCAAACAGACATCGTTTAGCTGCGTTGAACAGTTGTTATAGCGCTACCAATAGGAGGTAGTAGACCATCCTCCCTACAGCCCTGACCCGAGTGATTTCCATCTCTGTGGACCATTGAAGAAATACCTGGGTGGAAGGGGATTCACAACTGTTCAGCAAGCCGTCATGTCCTCGATTCAGGCGCTTGACACTGATTTCTTCTATGCTGTGATATACTGTATAACTTGGTATCCCATTGGTACAAATGCTTAGACAAGTATGTGGACTATGTCGCAAAATAATCTTTACTAAGACCATTCTATTGATTATATGTATTTGTACAAGTTTAAAAAATGTATGCAATAACAATGTACAGTATAAGGGTGGTTCAATAAATAAGGTAACAAGAGGTCTTGTTATCATATTTATTGAACCACCCTTATACTGTACATTGTTATTTTTGAAAGCAGTTACATATACTGTAATTATAACAGGATTTTAAGCCATTTATATTTATAAATTATATTCAAATGCAATTGTTTACAATATAAAAACATTTATATAGAAAATGAGTAAAGAAAAGTATGTTATTCTTGTGAAACAAATAACAATTACAATTAAAGATACCTTAGTGAATTTAACAGTGTATACTACCATATTTTTTGTAATCGATAGAAGAATCGTAGCCCAATAGACAAAACACTTTTATATAAGCTCAAGATAATGAAGATGTCATGCATAATAAATAAATAAACCAGCACAAAGAATCAGAAAGCTAAGAATATTGTGAATAAAAGATTACAACAAATATCCTAGAGCCATACTCCCATAGCACGGAAAAAACAAAAGAATTACCAAACTTTTAAAGCAAAGATGGTTATTTCCACAATTTATTCTTATTTTTCATAGAGATGACACATGTGATCTAAAATACAATTTGAAATAAATGCCTGGGGATGGGAATTTATCAAATGCTGCTTTTCCCAGTAGGTTTGAAATCAGTGCAGATCACAGCATATTGCTGCCAGTTTTACCCACCAAACCACCAGAGTCATTATTCAGCATCTTGGAGGGTTACAATCTAATTGACTGTGATGTGTTGAAATTTCAGTCCCCAAAATAGCATGTGGTGTAAGGCTAACCACAGTTAATGGAGAACATTTATAATTCTGGGGTAGTGGGAGGGGGGAGTATGCATTGGACCAATGCTAAGTAGTCTTGTTACCTTAATGATCCTCCTGGTTGGTGGGTACCAGGGTAAAAAATTAAAACGTGCCCTGATAGTTTACAAAAAGTAATTAATATCCTGTTTTCAAATAATATATTATTACTGTGGAGCCTTTATTTTTTTGCAATGAATGCTTGAGCTGTTTTTCTTCTAAACATATCCCTACTAATATATAAAAATGAAACATTGCATGCTTATTGCTCAATCACACCCAAACCTTTTGATTGACTTGACAATTCTCATAAGAAAAGTTTACAGGCCGGGTTAGAACATAAGCCGTGTGTTTTCCAATACCTCTCACTAACATTCACTTTTTTCAGGTATTGGCATACCAACTCCAACATGCATGCATGGCAAGGAATTCACTTGCAGAGCACATAACAGGGAGAGCTGTAGTGCTGCCAATCGCGTGGGCACTCATGGGCAACCCAGAGTTGCTGACTTTAATGCACATTTCATTCTACACATACATATAAAGACATATACATAACAAATATGATTCCAATGACTAATGCCATCCAAAAAAAATTAGTACAATCAGAGAGATACTAATGCTGGGTACACACTAAACAGATGTATCTGTATATGATGGTTATTCATACACACTGAACAACCATCATCTGTGTTCAGTGTGTAGGAGGGGGCGGATCCTGCTGGCCAGGAGGTGGGTCAAGGGCATGTCCACCCCCCTCCCCGCGGCTGCCGCTGCATGTGTATGGGCCGTGGCATGTGTACGGGCTGTCTGCAGACATATATGTCCATCAGCTGTGCAGCACAGACAATATTATATGTCTGTCAACAATGTTGTTCACAGACATATCGCGGGTACACACTGGCCGATGGGCAGCAGATACTGTATATTGGCCGATCAATTGATCGACCAATATATGTCAGTGTGTACCCAGCTTAAGGTCAAGTTATTAGAGAGATACTACAGTAAGCTCAAGTTAAAATATATACAAATACACAGGTTTTAGGCATTGTGCTGCACAGCAGTAAGTCTGAAATTAGTTACCACAGAAATTTGGACTGGAGTAGCTGCACGTAGCAAAATCCAAAATGTTTGTAGATTATAGTACTGTATGTCAGCGTCTTCGGTCACAATGTGTAGGAGTCTGCTACAATAAACATGGTTTGAATGATATATATAAGAGGTTTTGGGCACTCCACACAAAGAAAAATTGCTGCCACCTATTCACATCAAAATGATCATCCCAAAGATCAAAGAATAAACGAGTGAAAAAATAAATATGATATGAGTCAGGGCGCTAAAATTCTAGACACCTTGGAGTGATGTATGTATCAGATATATACTTATATTTATCTTTTCAATATAGACAAGGATTCCGTATACTGTTTGTCACGTCCTCAATGTGGGTTGGATTCACCAAGGGTTTATGCAAACAAATAAATAAATGAAATGTAAAAACTGAAGAAAAACATAGAATCAAATAGTCTCTTTCTCAACATAATTTATGCAGCTATGCGAGATAAATCAACTCACTGAGTAAAGGGAGGTGATTTTCCCATAAAGTTATCTTTTATTAGGATGAGAATTATAGCTCCTATAGATTAGTAGTATCTCTGACTTGTGAAGTATAGTTGATATCTAGTGTATTTCGCAGACGTGGCGTACCTCACTGACACTAATATGCATGTAGCAAAGCTTGTAAAGGTATCTTTATAGGTCATTCATAATAATGTGTACCGATATTCACAAGTTATCATGGTGGTAGAAAGCATGTAGCGATATCTTTAAAAATGATTTCTGGAATATACTCCAATATTAATAAAAGAGCAATGTTTTTTTCACACAAAGATAAAAAAAACAGTAGAATAATTAATCAAAAGTTACATTAGACTGAAGGGATAGGCAACAATAAGGGAGAGGCAGACCAAGTAATGAGAAAAGTATAAAAAAAAGTCCTGGGATTTATATGAAAAAGTTAAATGGTCATACCTTTACTCCAGTAGTGTGTCTAAAAAAAGTCCAATCAAGTAGTAGGTCCTCCGAGCCAACATGTTTCGAGTTAATAAACTGTTCATCAAGGCATCACATCATATCTATTTTTTCACTTGCTACAATAAACATGTTGGGGTATATTTACTAAAGTGCAGGTTTCTAGAAGTGAAGATGTTGCCCATAGCAACCTATCAGAGTCTACTTATCATTTATCTAGCACATTCTAGAAAATAATAGCTAGAATCTGATTGGATGCTATGGGCAACATCTTCACTTCTATAAACCCGCACTTTAGTAAATTTACCCCATCATGTCTACTGTTTGCTGTTAATTATAGATAGTTTGCAGCCATATACTGTATGAACTGGAGATACTGTCCAAGACCACTATTCATAAGAGCTGCCAGTCCTCATAATGCAGATAATTGAAAGTGGCTGGATATTAAAAGGAAATCCTTAAGGGATGTTGGGAAGTTGACATGTTGGGATCTGTTTTAGACATGAGCCTCCAAGTTTCTAGGATGGCCATGTTTGATTCATTTTTCATCCTTCTCATGCAGTTCAGTAGTCATAATCTTTGGATTACTATTTATCCTTCAACATGAAGATGTTATCATTGGTGTAAAGTTATGAGTTTTGGATGGAATATTTCCTTCTAAAGGCTCCAAAAAGAGGAATATTTTTAGGAATTTGTCCATTGGGAAGTTTAGCCATTTCAATCTGAACATTAACAGACAAAATATCCATAAAACTTGTAATAATGAAGCTTTGTGTCGAACTTTGTATTTTTATTGGAGTTAGTTTAAACCACTTAACTGACAATTTTTCTAGCAAAACCGGTCAGAAATCGCCGGGTTCGGAGGAGAATCCAAGGAGTCAGAAGAGATCTGTTCTCCACACGTGTACAACAAATTTTCTCTTCATAAGCACTGCAGGGTGGTGCGGTTGCACCTTCTCAACTGAAGCACAGCTGGCTGTGTTCGCATCCCGTATGACCACGTCAGTTAAGTGGTTAAATGTTAAAATTTATTTCTATGAACCTTATTTATGAAATTCCCTAGATGTGCACTGGAAAATGCTTGGTTATTTTTTCAAACCTTGCTTGTCCATGATGCACACTTCATAGTACATGCCAATTCTCTGCTACTTGGTAGAATAGTATTGAGTATATGGGAAAGATTTCTGGACTGCACAACCTGACTATATATATATATATATAATGGGAGGTGCTACCTTAGGAGACTAATTGCAGGCATGGAAACAGGTGCACAACTCCAAATTATTAATAATATATATATATATATATATATATATATATACTGTATATATAAATGCAATAAAATTTTGCAATCAATAGAGGTTTTTAGCATAATCATGGCCAAGGTTATGGGCTTACCCACCATATCCAGGTAACCTCTTTCGGTAAGGTCCCTAACATCCTAGGTCCCTAAAATCCAGAGCGCAGGACCCCCCAAAACTGACAATTATAGCTTGAAACATTACTTGTCTGTGAGCTATTTTTGGCCACTTTTTGCTCTCCTAGAGGTAAATTTACTAAAGGTTGATTTCACTCGATTTTAATCTTTCAAATCAATCTAAATTGATTTAAATCAATGTTGTGTTCCTTGGGCTAAATCACACATTTACTATCACTTAAAAAAATGCAAAAATTGTCTGTTAGTAAATGTGTGATTTAGCCCCAGAAACACAACATAGATTCACTGTACAGGTTGAGTCTCCCATATCCAAATATTCCGAAATACGGAATATTCCGAATTACGGAATAATTTTGGCATGACTGAGATAACAAAACCTTTGACTTTTGATGGTTCAATGTACACAAACTTTGTCTAAGGCACAAATTATTAAAAATATGGTATAAAATTACCTTCAGGCTGTGTGTATAGGGTGTAAATGAAACATAAATTTATTTCATGTATGTACACAAACTTTGCTTGAGCCACAAAATGTTTGAAAATATTGTATAAAATGAGCTGCAGGCTATGTGTATAAGGTGTATATAACAAATAAATGCATTACGTGTGTATATTGGGGTCCCATTCCCAAGATATTTCATTATGATATGCAATTATTCCAAAATACGGATTATTCCGTTATCCAAAATACCACTGGTCCCAAGCATTTTGGATATTGGAGACTCAACCTGTATATCGATTTGAAATAGATTAAAATCGATTGTATTCAACCTTTAGTACATTTACTATTAAGTTTTTCCGCCAATGCCATTTGAAAGGTGTTTATGTCAACCAGAAGGCAACGAGGGATAAGAAAATGTTTGTCCTCCACTATAGCACCCTAGTGTTGAATGAATACATCATGAATACCACATAGTTCTGGGAGGAACTATCCACTCCATACTAGAGCTGGACATACAGATGTGTCCTCATACATTCTTGCTGCAGTCACCTCAAACAACCCTTATGGCATGCCAGGTCCCATGCGACTGTGCTAGCAAGGCCATTTTTTTGCATTTTATGCATCCTAAAATGTATCTTAGTCACAATTCAATGAGATTACAACGTACCAGGAGACTGTGATGATTAATTTGATATGTAGCACTTGTATATCTGTGTGTGACTGAATCTGTATAGAAAATGCTATGATGCAGTGACGGCAGCTTTTTTCCAAGCCAAGTTCCATTTTGCTTTGTATACAGTCTCAGTCGCACACAGATATACAAGTGTTGCTTATCAAATTAATCAGCACAGTCTAGATGCATTTTCGGGTGAAAAAGACACAAAAAAGACGTCCGGCGCTATAAGAGTAACACAGGACCTGGTGGTTCATTCCTGCCACATGGCATATTGAGGCTACTGTAGATGTATAAGGACATATCTGTATAGTTCAAAAACAGCACTAGAGCCATATGTTGTCTAAGCCTATTAATGTAAAAATAAAAGAAGATAAATAAATATTAATGTTTCAAAAACCCAGAATCACCCAATATTAAAATATATCTTTAACAGGCCACAAAGTATTTAACAACATGTGTCCTATGAATTTCAAAGAGTAATACATCTTCATTGATGTATTGATTTTCTATAAATCTGAAATAGTTCAATAATCTATATATACAGCCATAACCAAAAGTTTTGAGAATGACACAAGCATTGGTTATCACAAAGTTTGCTGCTTCAGTGTTTTTAGACCTATTTGTCATATGTTACTATGGTATACTGAAGTAAAATTACCAGTATTTCATAAGTGTCAAAGGCATTTATTGATAATTACATTTTTAAGCATATGCAAAGATTCAATATTTGCAGTGTTGACCCTTCTTTTTCAAGAACTCTGCAATTCGCCCTGGCGTGGGGTTGTGTGGGGTTGCTTCTCAGCCAAGGAAGTGGACTCACTCACAGCGATGAATAAAGAATTGTACCAAAACATCCTCCAAGAGCAACTTCTCCCAACCATCCAAGAACAGTTTGGTGATGGCCTTTTACAGCATGATGGAGCACCTTGCCATAAGGAAAAAGTGATAACTAAGTGGCTTGGGGGAACAAATCATCGAAATTTTGGGTCCATGGCCGGAAAACTCCCCAGACCTTAATCCCATTGAGAACTTGTGGTCAATACTTAAGTGACGGGTGGACAAACAAAAACCCACAAATTCTGACAAACTCCAAACATTGATTAGGCAAGAATGGGCTAAAATGTTACTTTCGTCTGTACAATGTCCTGCCTTACTGTCTCATCGTGGCTGCAGCACAGTTCTGAATTCATACACCAAATGTAATTTCAAGTGTTGACAAACATCACTGGCAGTTGGTGGAGCTCCCCTATTTGAATAGTGATGGAAGGGAATGTAGGTGAGGTGAAAGAGGAAAATTACAAGTTACAACAGCAGTGAGAGGGGAATGTGTTACTATAGAGGTGAGGGAAAGGAATGTGTTACTACACAGGTATCAGAGGGGAATGTGTTACTACACAGGTGAGAGAGGGGAATGTCAAATGTGTTACTACGGGTCGAGGGAGGGGATGTGTTACTACAGGTGTTAGCGGAGGTAATGTGTTACTACAGAGGTGAGGGAGGGAAATGTGTTACTACTGGGGTGAGCAGGAGTAACTTGTTACTCCAGAAGTGAGGGAGGGGAATAAGTTACTACTGGTGTGAGTGAGGGTAATGTGCTACTACAAGTGTGAGGGAGGGATTGTATTGCTACACAGGTGAGGGAGGGGAATGTTGAATGTGTTACAGCATGGTCAAGAAAGTGAAATGTGTTACTACAGAGGTGAGGAAGTGGAATGTGTTAATACACAGGTGAAGGAGGGTGATGTCTTTCTATAGCAGTGAGGGAGGGGATTCATTACTATAGAGGTGAAAGATTAGTCCAACTCATCATCCACAACAAAGTGGCCCTGGGTTACGTACCTAAGCATTAATCACTGGTGGGGAGTCCAGAGGATCACTTGGGCTGATCCCAAAGTAGGTATGTCTGTTTTTTTAAAAACTTTAATAGTAATTACCGGAGATTAGGTGAGGAACTTTAAGTTCCTCTATCTCCCCAATCCTGGCACCTACAGAGATGAAGGCACTGTTTTAAAGAGTGGAGTCCCCTCTTTCAAACTATGTTCACCTATAGAGATCATTGTGATCACCAGGCAAAGCTCCCTAAACTACAGAAAAATCATGGAGTCCAGGAATGCGGGAAGGTCTCCCCCCAACTGACACCCATGAAATCAGGGGCACCCATTAAACCATTTTTTAGCTATTTGGATTACATTTGTGAATTAGTAAAAAATGTTTTTTCTGAAAATGTTAAGTTTTCTGGAAAAAAACACTCACTCACTCTTACACTCACCTACACTCACACACTCTTGGTCTTCTTAAAATAAAAAAAAATAAATAAACATGGAGTGAGTGAGTGTGTGAGTGAGTAAATGAGTGTGCAAGTGTAATAAAACAATAAAACCTTTGGTGTCTATGTACTGTAATTGTTTCAATATTTATTTTACAGGTGAACTAGAAGTACCAGCGGGTCCTTAATGCCTTGCATGCTGATACGTGTGGTTCTCAAAGTACCAGCATGCGGAGGTGGCTTGCTGGGAGCTCTAGTTCTCCTGTAAAGGACAATATTTTTGTCACAATCAACCTGACACCCACTGGGGATAGCCCCAGGCTATCATCCCAGGGATTGTGTGCTCTGGAGAGGGGGACCCCTTTATTGGGGGGTCCCCACCTCCCCAGGGATCTCTAGCCTGGGCTGACTAGCATAGGGTGATTATGCTTTGGCCGGGGCCCCCCTGTGAAGCATGTCCCATGGCTGTGGCATTACACCCCCACTAGAAAGAGTCCGGTTTTGGTTGTGTATAATACATGGGACCCCTACTCATTTTGTCCCCTGTATTTTCACAACTGGCTCAGAAAAGCTCGGTGCTCGTTGTGCTTTTAGGGGGTGACCCCACATAAATTTTTTTATTTTAACACTTTTCTAGTTTTTTCCACACAGAAGCATGGATCTGTGCATGCCTCTGTGTAACTCACACTATACTCACTAGCCTGAAGCAGGTCTATTTGTTTGCAAGTTTTAATTAAGTAATATTGGGGTTGATTCAGCACAGGACGGAATTCAGCACTGCACGCAAGTAGCTTTGCAATTCCATGCTTACAAAAATGCAAATGCAGCAGGAGGTGTATGACACCCCCTGCTGCATTTATGATCCCAGCACTGTTACCGCAGCCTTGCTGGCTTGCAAGACCAGGAAACTGTGTCCATGGACGCAGCCCTGGGCCTTGCCACTCCCAGAAAATGGGGCCAACACGCGCCCCTTTCCAGGAACACCGGGCGTTCCCACACCACGGGCCAAATGTAATAGGGTGAGAGTTTAGAAAAGTGAGAGTTTCTGACACTTTTTAAACTTTGCCAATGTAACAGAGTCCAAAAACAAAGTAAAAGAGCGAACTTGCATGTTTTTTTAGACTTAAAAAACTCTCACGATTTAAAATCTCATTCAGATGTTTTTCCATTGTGAAGATAAAACTCAACCAATGTGAGAGTTTACTGCTAAACTCTCACATTTTCTAAACTCTCACCCTATTACATTTGGCCCCACGTCTTAAATACATCTGCCTGTCAATCGGCAATATGCGTTCAGCATTGCACTTACGTGCAATGCTGAAGTAGTCCCATTGTGCGAGTTAAAAACTCATACTCTGTTACATTGGCCGACATGTATATTTTCCATGGGAAAACATCTGGATGTGAGTTTCGGCAGTACGAGTTGCAGGAGTGTGAGAAACATGCAAATTTGCATGTTCTTAAACCCTATTACGTAGGATGAATTCTAAACATGTGCAAGTATAGTGCTATACTCGCACATTTATAAACTCGAACCCTATTACAATTTTTCCATAGAGATAGGTAATAAAAACACATTTTTTGATATTTATTATACTGTATACACAGAAGTTTTACTCTGATGATTTTAAAGAAATCCCTTGACCCTCTTTTTTTGGCATACAGTATGCTGTTCGTATCCATTACTGATTCTTAAAAAATTATCTATAAAAATTGTTTCTAGGGTTGGTAACAGGTCCAATGTAAAAAGAAATAAAACATTTATATTAAAGTGAGAACTGCTAAATACCCATGCTGAACTAATATTTTTTGCATATTTTCTTAATTTCTGACTACTTGCAATATACACACAGTTTCATTTGTGCACAGTGTTTCATTTTGTCATTAAACTTTGTGTTATATTGTTACAGTTTGTTTTACATTGTCCCTTATATTTGAGCATATTTAAGGACAGTAGAAACCTGTTTTAGGATAGTTTGTAATTGTAATACAAAATGGCTATGACCAAGTAAGCCTAGTTTTAGTAGTTAATTATATTTAAAGTGAAATATTGCTTACTAGAGCAAATATGTAATGTTTGATATGAATGGGGTCGATATATATAATCAAAATAATAACATCTTGTTCCCTGATTGAAAAATAATGCCCAAAAGAACAATGTAATTGAATATATTGACTATTTAGCTGTTCATTCTATTAATATTTTCCTTTTCATTTCAGAATTGCCATTTGAATGCATCTACTGCCCTCTGCTGGATAAATGACTTTACTACCAGTCCTTTAATCTGCAATGGAAAAGAAAGTCTCTTGCATTGCATAATAATAATAATAATAATAATAATAATAATAATAATAATAATAATAATAATAATAATAATAATAATAATAATAATTTTAAAGTTAAACAATGATACCACATGCAAATAAATATAGGCACATAAACAATTTAATTGTAGCATGGATTTCATATATACAACTTGTAATATGTGGTGACCTTGGGAAAATATGCAAGACCATAAAGTTATACCTTTTGTGTATTATAATTGTGTTGATACATGGGAAGGTAAAACAAAACCCCCTGAGGAACAGTATCTAATTTAACCTCACAGAGGAAATGAGGCACAGAAAATGCTTCCCTGACAACATAAATGGCAATTTAATTCCGTGGATCAATCGCCCCAATAAAAATATTTATTAAGCTGCAATACAGATGATATATCTTGTATCCTTTGAAATATGCAGTAAAAATAAAATGCAGGTGCACACTCTAAACACTAAGAATACTTATTTGCAAAACAATTATGATAAACTGTACAATTAACTATAGGTTCTTAGCACGTTTGAACAAAAATGTGTTCACGTCAAGGTGAACCCCATCAGATGGGTCCCTAACATCAATAATACTAACACATTATGACAATTAAGATAAGATTATGTGATCTGCGCTATGTATAGGAAGCAGCTCCTATTAATTCTGCTAGTTTTAGGTATGTAAAGAAGCGCTTGTAGAAAATGGTGTCGAGTGTGAATATGATAGGGTGAAGATTAATAGATGTAAATAGAGGAAACAATGATGAGGTTAAAAATAAATGATAAATGAAAAGAAAATATAATAAATAAATATTTAAAAGTGGAAAGACAAATAAAATCAATAAAATTATGGAAAAACAATATATAAAATGGGGAGATGAACACTAAATGATATGGCAATGCTGCAATGAAAAAGTTAGTAATTGTGGTGATACCACTGAATGTTTATAGCTTTTTATTGTATATTTGTGGAGCCGGGCATTGGGGGCTGTAGACGAAGTGTACTCTGCGGGTGGTCTGGCTTGTTCGATCTGGGGAGACACTCTTATTGCCTAACTAGCTTGCCCTGATCCTACCTTTGTCTCCTGGCATAGTCACCTCTTCCTTGCAGTGGTGCTGTGATGTCACGCAGCCCGTCAGCATCTTCTGTTTACCGGAAGTGATCACAATCTCACTTCCGGTTGGTGTCTGTCAGCTTTCCCATCAATCAACGTGTTTCATGCAGTAATGCACTTTGTCAAGGATGGTTCTACCTTGTAATTGGTCCCTATATATAGCAGGGTGTTTGAATAAAACTTTATTTAATTTACTTTAAAAACAGAAGTCCTCAGCCGGATCTTGTATGCAAAGAAGCTGCAAGCACATGCTTAGGTGCTTATACTATGCAGCATTGCCCTTAAATGAAGATAAAAATAAGAATGAAGATAAAAATAAGGGGGTAAAAGTAAAAAGATTTAAAAAACAAAAATTAAAATTAAAATAGTGTATAGAAAATATAAAAAATTAAATACAATGAAGTATAATATGATAAAATATAATATATAATTATTATTATTATCATTTATTTATATGGCGCCACAAATGTTCCGCAGCACCTTACAAAGCACATAAACAAGTTGTAGACAAGAGACTTACAGAACAATACAATACAGGACCAGGACATGGATAATACATTTTGCTACATTAGTGATCATGACACCCAGCTAAGCAACAGAGCATAAGCAGCCAAGTGTTAGGTGCCCTAGTGGTGAGTAAGAAGTAGATGAAACTAAAGTGGGGAGAAGTACAAGAGGTTAGAGGGCCCTGCTCATAAGAGCTTACATTCTAGAAGGGGAGGGGAAGACAAACAGGGGTGACACAGATGGGGAGGAAGGTGTATGTATCAGGGAGTTAGAATGACAGCTGGAAGCCTTTCATGAAATAATGGGTCTTGAGAGCTCGTTTGAAGGATTGCAAAGAGGGATGGAGAGTCTGTTGGGGAATGGGAGAGAGTTCCAGAGGTGGGGGCAGTGCGGGCAAAATCTTGGAGGCGGGAGTGGGAGGAAGTAATCTGCTGGCATGAAAGGTGGCGTGCATTAGTTGAACGAAGAGAGCGGAAAGGAGAGTGAAGGGAGATGAGATCAGAGATGTATATGGGAAAAGATTGGGTGAGGGCTTTGTAAGTGAGCGTGAGAACCTTAAATTGGGTTCTAAAAGGGAAGGGGAGCCAGTGGAGGGCTTGTAGGAGAAGGGAGGCAGATGTAGAGCGTTTGGAGAGGAAAATAAGCCGTGCAGCAGCATTGAGGACAGACTGGAGAGGAAAGAGATGGGATTTGGGGAGGCCAGATAGGAGGAGGTTACAGTAGTCCAATCTGGAGATGACCAGAGGGTTTTTGTAGCATCCTGGGTGAGATAGGGTCTGATCTTAGAAATATTTTTGAGATGGAAATGACAGGACTGTGAAAGGTTCTGGATATGTGGTTTGAAAGAGAGGGATGAGTCCAGGATGACTCCAAGACAGCGCACTTTGGGGCTAGATGAGATAGTTATACCATCAATTGATAAAGAAATAGTGGGAAGTGTGGTTATGTGGGAGGGTGGGAAGATGATCAGCTCTGTCTTAGACATAATAAGTTTAAGAGATCGCTGGGACATCCAGGAAGAGATGGCAGAGAGACAGTTGGAGATACGAGTCAGAAGAGAGGGGGAGAGATCAGGGGAGGAAATGTAGATTTGAGTATCATCAGCATAGAGATGATAATGGAGGTCAAAAGAGCTGATGAGTTCACCTAGAGAGGAAGTTTAGAGGGAGAATAGAAGAGGTCCAAGAACAGAACCTTGAGGAACACCTACTGTAAGAGGCTGTGGGGGGGAAGAGGAGTCATGAGAGGAAACTGAGAAAGATCGGTCAGAGAGGTAGGATGACAGCCAGGAGAGGGCAGTGTCATGTAGACCAAGGGAGTGAAGGATATGCAGCAGGAGAGGTAGGTCCACAGTGTCAAAAGCAGCAGAGAGATCAAGGACAATGAGAAGAAAGTAGTGGCCCTTGGATTTGGCAGCAAGGAGGTCATTGCTGACTTTTGTGAGGGCAGTTTCAGTGGAGTGGAGAGAACAGAAGCCGGACTGAAAAGGATCAAGGAGGGAGTGGGAGGAAAGAAAAGTGGTAAGGTGTTTGTAGACAATCCGCTCAAGGAGTTTGGAGGCAAAAGGGAGGAGAGAGATGGGTCGGTAGTTAGAAAGAAGGTTAGGATCAAGGGTAGGTTTTTTTAAGAATGGGGGAGACAAGGGCATGCTTAAATGCAGAAGGAACAGTGCCTGATGAGAGGGAGAGGTTAATGAGGTGGGCAAGATGGGAGCAGGCAGAAAGAGAGAGGAAGCGGAGGAGGCGGGAGGGGATAGGATCAAGGGGGGAGGTGGAAGGGGGGAAGGACTGGATAAGGGCCATGACTTCCTCTCCAGATACAGGGGAGAAGGATGCTAGAGTTGGTAAAGTTGATTTGGAGGGGTGATCTGGGAAAGGAGGAGGTGGAGAGCAGGGGGACTGGTTGGATATGATGTCCTGACGTATGGAATCAATTTTAGATGTAAAGTAGGTAGCAAAGTCAAGGGCAGAGAGCAAGGAGGGGAGACGAGGAGGGGGTGAGCAAAGGAGGGAGTTGAAAGTGGTGAAGAGACACTGGGGATTAGAGGACTGAGAGGAGATGAGGATCTTAAAATATGACTGTTTAGAGAGGGAGAGAGCAGCACTATAGGATGAGATCATAAATTTGAAATGGAGAAAATCTGCCATAGAGCGTGATCTTCTCCACTGTCGCTCGGCGGTTCGTGAACACTTTTGCAGGTATCTGGTGCATTTGGAATGCCAGGGTTGAGGAGTAGATCTGCGAGTGTATATAAAATATATAAAATATAAAATTGGTATGTGGGTAATAGGAATTCGGGATTTATGAGTTTCATGGAGAATCTTGTTTACAGGAAGGCATTGAGCTCAATATCTGTGTTAAGGCCCCTTGGTATCAGGGTATTAAGTTCATACATTATATCCACTTGGTTTTGGTCTTTTTCAGTTCTGTGACCAAATCGCCCCCTCGCCAGTGTGCAGTTACTTTCTGGATTGCAGTAAACTTCAGTCCATTTGGACGTTTTAAGACCTGCGCTTAACGTGGTTGCTGCTACAGTATATAGTGATAAAAAAGGAGTCCCTAGCGAACACCCTAGAAATATGGTATGGAAGAAATGTATAACTAAGCGTCACCACTTCAGTTTAATGCACCCACTTCTGTTGGTACGCCTTGATTGATTTATTATTGATGGATTAAAATTTTATGTGTTGTGCCATACACATATGTTATATACTATATATGTTGTGTTTTTGAAAACTTTGTGATTTTATGTTGAATTAAATTTGCGGTATTTCACTATCTTTGGACCCTTATTTTTCTCTTTTTTATCCACATATGGATGCGTAAATTTGGGAGAATAAGAAGTACCCATATCTTATCTGGCTGCAAGTGGAACTTTTTGGATATTTGTGCATCTAGGACTATATACAGAAATAGAAGAATACACATTATTTTCATTTCTTATTATTTTGAGTTTATGTATTTGGACAGATACATATGTGACCCTTTAATACTGTTGTTCTCTAACTTTTGTGGTGGCGCTTAGTGATACATTTCTCCCATTCAGTCCATTTGGATTCTTGTCATGTGTATCTAAAAAATGTTTAGACCCACTGTGTGTGGATAGTCCTCTTTTAATATTATAGTGCTTAGCAAGGCAAGTTTTTATCTTCCTTTATGTTTGTCCCACATACTGGAGGCCACAGGGGTACTCTAATAGCTAGTTAGGTAATGCCCACATCGAGCAAGCCAGACTGCCCATAGAGTATGCTCCATGTAAGCCCCCGATGCCCGGCATTCAGTGGTATCACAACAAATAGTAACTTTTTCCTTGCAACATTGCCATATCATTTAGTGTTCATCTCTCCGTTTTATATATTGATTTACCATAATTTTTATTGATTTTATTTGTTTTTCTACTTTTTAATTATTTATTTCTTATATTTTCTTTACTTTTATCATTTATTTTTAACCTCAACACCAGCAGCATGTCAGTCATGTTGTGGCTTTGGGGCACTGTGGCCAATGTCACAGATATAGATCTGAACATGCGCAGTGCGATTCCTGCACATGCACAGATCTGCAAACATCTGAGATTATGACAACAGTCTTTTATTAGACTTTGCTGTAGCTGCTTGTTACTGATAGATGCTATTTAGAATCAAATGCTATATACATACTTCTTTGCTCTCCTGATAGTGCATTGTGTTTTGCACTCCATTTATTTTCTTATCAAGCACAGGGCCAGACCTGAGGATAGGCGACCTAAGCATTGCCTATGGTGACCTCGCTTCAGATGGGACACACAGGAGCAGGCTGAGCTTCCAGGCTCAGCATCCAGGAGCCAGTGCTGGATTAATGAGAGTTGGGAGGGCACCTGGTATGGTCACCCTGGGCCCCCAGACAGGGTCCAACTGCCCAAAACTTCCCAAGAACAAGAAACCAGGGATGTGGATGTGGAGAACTGCAGTGCTGAGCACACCCAGCTCCTTAAGTGTAATGTCACATCCATGATGCTTAAGAGAGACAAGAGCTACTCTAAACAGGAGCAGCTGCTGCTGCAGCACTGTACATATGAGCCAGAGCATGAGGCTGCAAAATGATTACAGACTCTTCAACATGACCCATTCCACCAGGTACAAAATGCTCTACTCCGGGACTTCCCACCTAATTTATGATTGCAGCCACCTGTGTTTAAACACCTGTCTCATCAATGAACTAGTTCAGCACAGGTGTAAAAAAAAGAATTAACAGATGCACAACTTTAATTATTCTCTAAAGACCTTAATTATGATTCAACTACTGATCCCAACAATTATGATATATATATATATATATAGAGAGAGAGAGAGAGAGAGAGAGAGAGAGAGAGCTCAATAGGTTTGTGAGAACATATTCATGATAGAGTATTTTTTTAAGAAATCTGCTAATAGATCTGCTATTGACACTAACCGTTCATCCAATTATATTCGATAAAGAAGTAGAAGTACTTAATGCTTAGAATCATTATGGAAAGAAAGTATTCTTTCAACACAAGGAACCAAAAAGATTTTTGATATTAACTCCACTCATGATCCCCAGTCTGGGAAACTTAAATGTAAATCTGAGTTTTTCCTATACATACAGGGAATCGGTATGACATACCGCCGGCAGTGCCTGGTGGACAGATGAGCAGAGCTGGGAAGCGGAAGCCCGACAGCGCTGGAAATCCAGATCGTCACTAAGGTAAGTATATACTAACCTAACCCCCTAACCCTCCTTAGGGGTGCCTAACCGTAACATCCCCCCCAAGTGCCTAATCCTAATCCCGCCTGTAAGTGCCTAACCCTAACCCCCCCTTCCCTGCTGCCTAAACCTAAGTCCCCCGGGGGGTGCCTAACCCTAACCCTCCCTCCCCCTAGCCTAACCCTAACCCTCCTGGTGGGGTGTCTAACCCTAAGTCCCCCCTGGGTGCCCTAAATCTAACACTCCCCCCCCCGCGGATGTCCGCTCATGGCGCCCGGCATCCCTTCAATCGGGATGCCGGGCGCCTGTCGCCTGGCATCGGGGAAATGTCAGGCGTCTACATCTAGATGCCCGGCATTTCACCCTCGCCAGGATATGACAGTCGGGAAGCCGGCTGCTGGTATTAAGACAGACGGTTTCCCGATTGTATACCACATACAGGCCCTGATTCAGACCTGCTCGCTGCCACAGGCAGCTCGCAGGGTCTTTGGGCGTGTTTTTTTTGTCTGGCCGCTCGCAAAGCTGTGGGAGACCACAGCTTGTGTGAGCGGGCAGGAGGCCATCGCAATAATTGCGACCATTGGCCTTGCGACGAGACCCTGTGGTAGGGTCTCGGCTACCGCAAGGCCGAGTGGACATCCTGCTCTAATAGACTTCCTGCTCTCATCAGTAGTGATGTCAGTAGGGCCTCACACAAATGCAAGACTAAGGCAATGCCTGCATTTGTGCAGCCACCCCCCCTCCCCGCCTACAAAAAGGGGCGAGCTGTCACTCACCATCGACAGCTGCCCCATCTTGTAGCGAGGCCCGTAGCGACTGAGCTGCAGTCGCTGGACGGGGCTCGCGCACACTGGAGGTGGCGCATGCACAGTGGGGTAACATTAAGCCGCTTGCGAGCGCTGTGCATTTGCGAGTGGCTCTGAATAAGGCCCACAGTGTGAGAGGCCCCTTTGTTGATTGCTTCTGTCATCTCACTTTAGACAAATTATATGAAATCTGTGCTAATTATGAACATATTAAACAATCAAATATTACACCTCAGGAGAAGCAAGCTTTAAAATGACTTATGGAAGTAAGCTTGGGAAAACCATATTCTATAATGTTCTGGATGGACACCCAATGACTAGTTAACATAACAAACACTACTTCTTTTCTGGATGAGGCAGTTAATGAGTAAAGTTCAAGGGACCTATCACAGTTTTTGTTTCCTTTATATCCTGTCACCGCATTTATCATAATTTTCCAAAAAGACGTAAGGATATATTATCATCTCCTGGGCATCCCATTATTTTAGGTGTTGGATTCATCACTTTCTATTTTCCCAATATGTAGACTCCATTGTTTAACCCAAAGTTCTCAGTTTAAGATCACATTTTCATGACTCTACACATTTACTAATTTAGCTGTTGCCCGCAGCTTCACCCACAATGAAATCGCTTCTGCCGACATTTTTTTATTTGAGGTGTTTTAGTTGTATTGTTTTGCATAGCGGCCCTGTTGTGGGAGTTGCCCACATGACGAGTAGCACTATATAGACTGCTGGCAGCAGCACCTTCACCCACCACTCACACCAATGTCACTGTGTGCCCTGTGCACAGACTGCTATGTAGCCTATTCTATTCAAGTGAATGTGAAAGCACCTCTCCTCCACTCCTTACCGGCCGCATACAAAGGTGCCACACCTATCTCTTGCATTGATGATATTAATACATTTTGTTTTACCTATTGCTCAGCAATTATTTGAAGGGTATTTTTTTCATGAAAGCAATAAACCTGAGAGTGCTCATAGCAAATTGCAATGGGGCAATACCAAGACTAAACATGGCTATAGTTCACTTAGCTGCATTTGATATAAGGTAGGTCAGTTTACTACAATGGGCACCAAACCAGGAATTTGTGAACATCACAGGTACCCCAACATAAAAACATACTCTGTGAATTTGCTATTTAAATAGAATATAAATAATTGGTCATCTATACTTATAAAAAAAAGTTGTAATGGTTGTGTCTGCACATAGATTTATTTTTGAGAAATGCACTCCTTGGGACTGTGTATAAACTATGGAAACAAAAATATGTTTTGGATTGTTTGTTTGTCTGTCTGCCTGTTTTTTCCAGCATTATTATACAAGAGGAGTGGCTTTAGACTTCACACCCTAACTGCTTGTAATGAGAGGTGCTATCTTGCTGAGATTTATAGTACTACGCATAGAAGAAACGGATTCAGATGCTCAATGTCATCATTATTACTCTAAATTGAAACATATATTACAATTAAATATCATATAAGAGGTTGTTAGCATATATTTGGCCAAACATATGAGCCTGGCCACCAACGTTCAGGTCACCTCTTGTCAGGCAAGCCCCTAACACTTTGGGCATCACGCAAAAACTATGGGATGAATTTGTATTGCATTTTAAATTTTGTATAGCTTAGTCACCTAGAAAGAAGGTATGTATTATCTCAATATGACATAAGGGAGATGAGCAATACAGTTAAAACCAGCTGCTTGACAGTTGGTGTGTGCAGTGTGCAGGTTCCTCCAGCCAAAATTGACTAGATGTATATAAATATAATTTTTTGGGGACAAATAAACTTTTAGGTACTGTTTACGACCTATAGAGACAAAAATGTTTTTATCGGATTTTGCATAGGCTCCTCAAATCTTAAAATGACTATATGCTTAAATATATATATATATATATATATATATATATATATATATATATATACAATATATGCATATGTTGCACACCACAAAAGCAAACAGTTATATATGTATGCATATAGAAATACATAGTTGTGTGTGTGTGTATATATATATATATATATATATATATATACATACAGTCAGGTGCATAAATATTGGGACATTGACAGAATTTTCATATTTTGGCCTCTAATCACCACCACAATGGCTTTTAAATGAAACAAACAAGATGTGCTTTAACTGCAGACTTTCAGATTTAATTTGAGGGTAATTACATCCAAATCAGGTGAACGGTGTAGGAATTACAACGGTTTCTATATGTGCCTCCCACTTTTTAAGGGGCCAAAAGTACTGGGACTATCAACTCAAAAGCTATTTCATGGACAGGTGTGGGCTATTCCCTCATTATTTCATTATCAATTAAGCAGGTAAAAGGTCTGGAGTTGATTCTAGGTGTGATATTTGCATTTGGAATCAGTTGCTGTCGACTCTCAATATGAGATCCAAAGAGCTGTCACTATCAGTGAAGCAAGCCATCATTAGGCTGAAAAATCAAAACAAACCCATCAGAGAGATAGCAAAAACATTAGGTGTGGCCAGATCTGTTTGAAAGAGTCTTAAAAAGAAAGAACGCACCGGAAAGCTCAGCAACACCAGAAAACCCGGAAGACCACGGAAAACAACTGTGGTGGATGACAGAAGAATTATTTCCCTGGTGAAGAAAAACCCCTTCACAACAGTTGGCCAAATCAAGAACACTCTCCAGGAGGTAGGTGTATATGTGTCAAAGTCAACAATCAAGAGAAGACTTCACAAGAGTGAATATAGAGGGTTCACCAGATGTAAACCATTGGTGAGCCACAAAAACAAGAAGACCAGATTAGAGTTTGCCAAACAACATCTAAAAAAGCCATTACAGTTCTGGAACAACATCCTATGGACAGACGAAACAAAGATCAACTTGTACCAGAGTGATGGGAAGAGAAGAGTATGTTTGGGCATAGGGCCCCAGGGACTGGTCTGGCTGGGCCTCCTCAGGGCATCACCACTTAATACACATAGTTGCTTTTCACATCACCTTTTATGTTTGTTTATTATTCATGTATTTTTTCACATATATTTTAACCTCTCATTCCACACTTAATGATTACTCACATACAGCTATACTTTACACTGCACTGTCACTCTTTTTCCATTTTCGTGTGATGCCCTGGGGGGGTCCTGGGCTGGACGTTTTTTGGGGTGCACTGCGCCCCGGACGTGAACCCCTTAGTGTTAGGGACTGCTGGTAACAGAGAAGCCGTGACGTGGCCCAGCAGCCTCCCATGTATTTGCAAATGCATGCAACTAATATCTCTGAATTTCTATGACCATATAGTCTTCATATATTGTTGCAGGTATTATTCAGTGTGCTGAGGTACAATAGGGGGTTAAATCCCCCTCCTTTTTCTACTTGGTATGACCCCTCCCTTTCATGCACCTGATTAGTACTGCTAGATTGATTGAGCAGCTGCCATTTTTGTTTGTTTGGAGAAGGAAAGGAACTGCTCATGATCCAAAACATACCACCTCATCAGTGAAGCATGGTGGTGGTAGTGTCATGGCGTGGGCATGTATGGCTGCCAATGGAACTGGTTCCGTTGTATTTATTGATGATGTGACTTCTGACAAAAGCAGCAGAATGAATTCTGAAGTGTTTCGGGCAATATTATATGCTCATATTCAGTCAAATGCTTCAGAACTCATTGGGTGGCGCTTCACAGTGCAGATGGACAATGACCTGAAGCATACTGCAAAAGCAAACAAAGAGTTTTTTAAGGCTAAAAAGTGGAATGTTATGCAATGGCCAGGTCAATCCCCTGACCTAAATCCGATTGAGCATGCATTTCACTTGATGAAGACAAAACTGAAGGGAAAATGCCCCAAGAACAAGCAGGAACTGAAGATATTTGCAGTAGAGGCCTGGCAGAGCATCACCAGGGATGAAATCCAACGTCTGGTGATGTCTATGCGTTCCAGACTTCAGGCTGTAATTGCCTGCAAAGGATTTGCAACAAAGTATTAAAAAGTGAAAGTTAGATTTAGGATTGTTTAGTTTGTCACATTACTTTTGGCCCCTTAAAAAGTGGGAGGCACATATAGAAACCGTTGTAATTCCTACACCGTTCACCTGATTTGGATGTAATTACCCTCAAATTAAATCTGAAAGTCTGCAGTTAAAGCACATCTTGTTTGTTTAATTTCAAAGCTATTGTGGTGGTGAACAAAGTCCAAAATATGAAAATTCTATCAATGTCCCAATATTTATGCACCTGACTTTATATATATATATATATATATATATATATATATATCTCAAGATCTGTTTAGCAGGAAAATCCAACTATATATTAAGCACTAATCAGGCAGCTTATCTTGACTCATGCAGTTGGAGTATACATGTCAATCCAGTAGATGGTGGACCGAGACAAATACTACATATCATAGAGTTGCTGATCATGTTACTTACAACCATTCAGTGTTACTATAGGTTAAGTAGCCTTTACGTGGCTTGCTCATGAGTTGGTAGCCCTGAGCAACTTTGTGTTAATCCTTGAAGGAAAACTGCAATTACTGTTTATAAAAACATTTTGTGATCAATGTCTACAATATAAAATATACATCACAATATTAGATGTCACTACTGTCTTTGTAAAATTAGCTCCCCTGAGCAATAACAGACATCCACGCAAAGCGAAGCTGCAGGCAAACACTAGTAATAAATAAATAAATGACTAACACATTTTTTTACAGGATCTCCATCCCAAGACTGTCACTTGCTGGCTACCATGATGGTCATTCACTTTTTATACTATATGTAGAGGATCTTTGCTTGTGTGCTGAATAGCCATTCTCATAGCCATCTGTCAGGTCAGTAACAGTATGCTTGGCATCTGTCTCTGGCATCATGCTTGCTACTGGACACAGAAACATTGTACTTATGACCATGGGCACAGAAGTTGTGGCTGCAGCTGCTGTCACTGCTGTCAGTAAGGAGGCCACAGAGATGGTGACAGCAATGACAGTTGAACTGTCGGAGTACAGCAGCTGAAACTGAGGTAACTCAGTCCTTGGTGTGATGACATTACTTGGGCAAATATATACAGAAAACAGATAAAAATACTTTTAAAGACAGGGGCACACCTCAATAAAATATAACTTTTAAGAAGTACCAAATATAAAATATATAATATAATAATGAGTCTAAATAACACAATATCTGAACAAACACTTTTGTGGGTCTCAAATAGACTCACAAAACTAAGCCTTATGGGTCTGGCAATACATAGTATGAATAGAGCAACAGATAAAATTAAAATTAGTGAAAAAACCACAAAAAAAATCACACACAGTGTACATTAGAGTGATGTTAGTGGTTAAATCAATATGACCACTTAAAGAATCATGGCAAAATATTGAAAAATGTGAATAAATAAGGTGAAAAAAACAAGGTGAAAAAAACATACATGACATTTAAAATAACAACATGACCAATATATGTGCCTGTAATTGCATAAATGCAGACATGATAATCATACAATCTGTGGCATCCCTCGTACACATGGGAATGAGTTTTATCCAGCTCAGTATGAAAATAACATAGGTCAATGATGCTGGATAGAGGAGAAGATTAGACTGTGTATTTATATGCACTGGCATCTGCTGTTCCCAGTCCTGCTGAGCATTTAACTGGGAATGAGAGCCTCATGCAATGGCACAGTGAAAGAACAATAGACCTGCTTCTGCTGCCAGCCTCAGAGTCAAAGCTCTACTCTATTACAAAGTATTACAAGAGTATCAGCTATGTCATGGCTGGTGAGAGAGCAGGGGAGAAAGATAAATACCTGTGAGTTAAAGTGATAGGACAGGATTCCCAGTGGAGGATTGGTCAGAGGATGCAAAGGAATCTCCCCTTGACAAAGCCCCCAGTGAAACGCGAGTTCGCACTGCTCATGGGTCCCTCTGTGCGCAAAGAGGACCTTTGCATATGCAGATATGTGTCAGTTTATCACACAAACATTCTTTATACTGCACTAATGCACCATTTTAATTTGGATTATGTATAATGCCCCATACTAATGAATGTTTTGTAACCAATCATATGAAATTAGACCTGGGATATAGAGTCCCAATGTATCTATATGAAAATACAATCATATGAGTATGATTACAATTAATTAAACATGCCCACAATTGCTTTAAAAGAGGTCTTATCACAGAGAACTCACAGGCTCTGATGTGAACAAGCTTCTCAGTGAAACGTACGTCATCTATCTGTGAGGGCTGAACTGCCGGGCCTCTGTATGGCACCCATGTGACCTAGCACTTTACAACACCTGAACGTTGCAACTTGGGACCACTCTCCCGCACACCCATACTCACACTGCTCGCCCTGTATACAGGTATTTCTGCCGGCTCTCTCACCCAGGGATCTCCGATGTATTCGCCCTGCAATGTGGTATCACAACAGGGGATAACCAGAGACCGCATGGACAGAAGAAGCTGGTCCTATTCTCCTTGCTTCTATTTTGAACTTAGGGGGTCTCGCTCTCCCTCTGCTCTGTTCAATACCAATAGGCAAACAGGTACAGAGGTGAGGGGGTCTTCCTCCAACAAGTCAGAATCCTTTGACCTCTTTATCCTGCCTTTATTCAAGTATGCAATATCAATTGTTTGCTATTTGTGTTTGTAAACTAGCTAATATTAATTTTGCAACACAGTAGAGGCAATTACATTTTGATGACTATTGTGGTAAGAATTGTTATATGTCATAGGTGACATTACTTGATATAGGAATATATGAATCTGCATATACCTGATCAAATGCTTTTGGGAATTAATTAGCAGTTAATAGAAATTTATTACAACGGTGTGACATTTGCAACAGACAATTTACCATGTACACAGATTACAAAAATGAAGGTATTGCATGAAATAAAAACAAATCTGGTATATGGTCTAATGTCATTTAAATACTATTATTTGAAACAATTGGTAACAATAGTTATTTCACTCTTCGTCTTTTGAAATACCTGATACTTGACTAAAAGCAACAATGTGTTTAAATTGAAAGCTATGCGGCTTATTTATTAAAAATATTTTGCTGCTATAAACACCACATGTATTCCTACACTACCTTGAGCCAGAATAATACTATTCATGTATTAAATACTCTCCCTAGAATTGGAGAAGTCCTTGGCAGCGATATATATCTGTTTAAAAATCGCTTGCAGGATCAAGCTTGAAAATAAACAAACTGTTTTTGTTGTTTAGTCAATTTAATATTTTTGATGTATTAAAAGTTAAGTTTTAGACAGTATTGTCAGAAAAGAGTGCACCAAAAAGGAATTTTTTTTTGTAGTTAAACCATTTTTTCTTGAATGTTTCAACACCCACTGCATGATGTGTACAAGCAGAACAGAGCAGCAAATACAACATTTCAGATTTAAGGTTTAAGTCTTACGTTGTGTCTTTCTTGAGAATTCTTGAGCACCATAGCTGCTGCTGGGAGTTGATTTTCATCCCAGAACGGATGAATACATTGTTTCATCTTCCCAACAGACACAGATCTGAAAAGATTTAAAGAACTACTACAGGAAATAAAGGTAAATTGGAGGCCTTTACACAAACTGCCTTTGCTTTACTTGAGCTGCCACCTTCCAGTGTGTACTCAGAATGAGTTTTCAGCACAGCCGGGAACCTTGTCAGTGATCGGCCTGAGACTACTTCCCCAAAATGTGGAAAAGATGATGTCCATCAAACTGAACTACAAATTCTACGAGAAAGACCTTTACCATCAATTCCGTGCAAAAATCACAGAGGCACCTGTAATGGTGGATTCCAGTGGGGACAAATTAATTTTGTGTGAAGAAGATGATGTATACATCACCCCAGATTATACCATCACCCAAGCCTATATTGTCATCCCATTGTGTGTTGTGTATAAATTACAACTGCGCTTCCTGTTAGATTGGGGATTCATTGTCCACTTTAGTGGATGTGAGATCCATTTTAGTCCATATCACCACACCCGGTCCCTACACATCTTCTGACCTGGGCTACAGGAGGAGCAGCTGCACAGTTGCATGGAGTTGCCCCTCTGATTCGCTGAAATTAAGGTAGAGGGGCCATGGGTAGGGAGTAGGGATACTATAATCAGAGAACGCAGTTTTAGCTGCTTTATTCCATTTTTTAAATCACATCCTCTATTTTCACCTTTTGAAAATGTTTATGCAAATCTCTGCTGATTTTGTGATGTCATGGCGGACACACACATAGAAAACATACACATTGATTGATTGAATATTTATTATGTTTTTGGCACTTGGGAAGGAGAGCACCCGAACGAGGCAGCAGCTACGTTGCTTGGTGATAAGTGTGCCTAATGCACACACACACACAGAAAATAAAACACATTGATTGATTAATTAAAAAATTTTTGGACATTTGGGAGGGAGAGCACCCGAACGAGGCAGCAGCCTCTTGATAAATGACACAGGCAGCATCCCTGTGCACCTACATTGCTGATAAGTGTGGCTAATGCACACACACACACACAGAAATAAAATAATTTATTTTTTTCACACTAGGGGGAAGCACCCCTGAACGAGGCAGCAGCCCCTTGATAAATGACACAGGCAGCACCCCTGCACACCTACGTTGCTGATAAGTGTGGCTAACATGCACACATTATATATTTTTTTCACACTGCGGGTGAAGGGCAACCCTGATGGACAGAGCACCCCCTGGACAACACAGCAGCATAGCCAGCCTGCCCCTATGGACAACAGCCAGCCCCTATGTACAGGAAAACAGCCAGCCTCTATATTGACAACAGCCAGCCAGCCCCTATGGACAACAGCCAGCCCCTATGGACTCAACAGGACAACAGCCAGCCAGCCCCTATATGGACAACAGCCAGCCCTGCCATCTAGGGACATTAAGCAGCCAGCCCCTGAGTGACAACAGTAGCCAGCCCCTATACACATCATCAGCAACAGCAAAGCGATCACTTTCACAGCCCCCTCCCCCTTCACTCTCCACAGCCGGAATGAAAAATTACGGCGATCGACGGACCTTTTATACAATCCAAAACCCATGAGAATCCAACAGTGGGATGATGACATTTTGCCTCATTTTGAGATCCGAGTCAGGTGGGAAAACCGGGGCCCAATCGGATCTGCGTCGTATTTCCTAAGTTTGGGTGGGTTTGGATCTCTGAAATCTGAACCTGCTAATCTCTAATATATATATATATATATATATATATATATATATAGAGAGAGAGAGAGAGAGAGAGAGAGAGAGATGTAGTTATTAGAGCGGCGGCCAATGTGTTTTTTTACAGTATGGACCATGGTGTATTATTTTTTTTCTGTCCTGGCCAATGTGTTTCATTTTTTTCTTGTGACGGCCAGTGTGTTTTCTTTTTTCCTGTGGGGGCTAATGTTTTTTTTTCCTGTCGGGAATCAGTTTGTTTGTATCTTTCTTGTGGGGGCCAATGTGTTTTATTTTTTCCGTGGGGGTTTATTTTTTTTTTCCTGTCGGGAATCAGGATATTTGTATTTTTCTTGTGGGGGCCTATTTTTTTTTTCTGTCAGGGGTCAGTGTGTTTGGTTTTTTTTCTGTGAGGCCAATTTGTTTTATTGTTTCTGTAGGAGTCAATGTGTGTTTTTTCAGTGGAGACCAATGTGTTTTTAATTTTCTTCTTGTTTTGGCCAATGTGTTTTTTTTTTCTGTGGAGGGCCAATGTATGTGTTTTTTCCTCTGGGGGACAATGTGTTTTATTTATTCTTGTGCATTGTTTTTAAACTGCGCATGTGTCTGCATTACACAGTTTATGCATCCTGACAGTGTTCATACAGAGTTGCAGTGTGGATTCAGATGTATGCTCCAAGAAATGTATTAGAAATGTGTTGGATGTTCCCAGGTGGTTACAGGGGGCTGGCTATAGAGATGGTGAATTGCTCACATTGAAGGCCATACTCAGACGGATGATCTGCACCTAGCATTGGGCTAGGAAAAGTTTAAACGGTGCGACTGATGGTGGTCTCTAAAGACACACAAAGCATGATTGCAGCATCTGTAGACACTGAAAGTGGGCATCTCAGTCCTTGCATATTCGAAAGCACGTATGTAATACAGGGAAGGGCATTGTAGAGTCATTAGCATAAAGTCACAGACGCAACTGCAACAAAAGATGCAAGGAAGGCTGCAACTGTGTCCAGCTCAGAATCAGACCCTGTGAGGAGGAGGGATCCCACCCCACCTTGATACTCAACACTGCCTCAACAGATCCCGCCCCCATTAGGGCTGCTTCAATAAATTTCTTGGGCTGGTTTTCCATCCCAATCAGTTAGACTAATAGTTTAATTGAGTGTGAAAAACTACTCAATACAAAAATGATCCATTCATAGAATGATTTGTTTTAAGAGAAAATATGTTTTGTTCCACTCACAATAGGACACAGTTTTGTGCCATGATCCTACATGTAAAACTGCAGCAGGAAGTAATCAGCCTAATGTGTGTATTTTAGGTTGCACATAGCTTAACATACATGCAGTACTGTACAACTGATTACACTGTGTAATTGCTCATCATCAGTGGTGGCTCCAGAGGTGGGGTTGCAGCACAGTTCAAAATTCAAATAGGGGAGTCACACCAACTGCCAGTGAATCCTGGCCAGTGATGTTTGGCAGTGTTTTGGTTGGCAGTTGGTGTGGCTCCCCTGTGTGAATTTTGGGCTGCGCTGCAGCCCCACCTGTCGCTGTTCCTTCTCTCAAGGCATAGGGAAGGTATGACTGGTGCTTACCTCTATTTTCCACCTTGTGTTAATACTTAATAGTTAATACACATGCATAGTAAAGCAGATTATTTCACCAGGTACACTATAATTAAAAATAATGATGATAGTTTTTGCCCGTCATGGACATGGAATTGAAATTTAAAATAAATCTTTATTGTAACTTTATATCTTCAGGAAGCATTTATTTGTATACAGTACCTGACCTTCATAAAGTGTCATTAGAAATGCATTTTTATTTGTATACATATATTTAGGCAACATGCATGATATCCCATTCATTTAATATTTAGTTTCTCTGAATTTCTCCTTAGTATTAATATACAATATATTTAAATAGCACCAGTATGTTCCATAGTTTTTTTACAATTTCTTATACATAACTATATATTTCCTAATTGAACATCAAGCTTAAAAAGTAATTAAAAACCCCAAAGAGCAAATAAAACAATGTACAAGTTAAGAAATCCATTGCAAACTTCAATTTCATTTGATTGACAAGTAGAGACAGCCAGCATTCCTTAGTGGTGACAAATCTCTCATGTGGAAGATTAAATGAGTTTCCCCTAAGCGCTTATGCCCATAGAAAGGGCAAGTAATTAAATCAAAACTCACATGTCAATTTAAGAAGGGCAGGAGGGTGAATATTATAAGGCCCGAAGTGCTATGTGCCCTCATAGCATTCAATTTGTCAATGGAGTATTAAGACTGACAATACTGTAAATGTCATGCCTATTAGTGTAACTACACAAGGAAGAAATGACAAGAACTCATTTAATTGACAAGAAAAAAGTCACCTGAAAAATATTGATAGGATAATGTTTTGTTAATATGCATTTTCCTCCTGTAAAATATTTAGTTTCAAATAAATGTACCAACACCATCAATGATACAGATGTGACTTCATCATGCAATCGCGCCAAATAGCCATTCTTGACGCACCAGGTCCCGTGCGAACCCGGCTAGTGCTGAGCATCTTTATTGCATAATTTTCACTTGACTATGTGTCTTACGCACAATGCGATGTGACCGTTTAATGAGACTGCACTGATTTAATTGATTTATGACATTTGTACTGTGTATGAATCTGAATCTGTACACGAAGTGCACCAATGCTGCGGGCTCTGCTTTTTTCACTCCAAGTTCCGTTGTGCTTCATATACGACTTTGTACATATTTAGAACTAATTCATGTGCAGTTAAGTCACAGCCTGATGTCTCTGGTACAGATTGAGTGGTGTTTCGCTGCATCTGTGGTGTGAATAAGATACTAACTTAAAGATAAAGGGGCCTATTCATCATACCTAAAAAAATCGATGGAGGTAATTAGGTTTAGACCTCGCATGGAGTTCTACCTAATTACCGGAGGAATTCATCATCCCTCCTCTCCATTAACTATCTATTTGAAAAAGCTGTCATTTTTGCGATGACAGCTTTTTGGGAAATAGATACTTTTCCCTCTTTACACTAACTTACCGCAGCTGGAATCTGTACTGTGCATGCGCTGTTACATTTGTAAAACCAGCACTTGAGCAGCACTGCCAACACCTAAAGTAATTTTGTGTCCCCTCCCCCCCTCCCCCCTCCACATACCTCCCCCCCTCCCCCCTCCACATACCTCCCCCCTCCCCCCTCCGCATACCTCCCCCCCGTCCAACTTACCTGCCCGCTGCAGTGCCTCCGGCTCCAGTGTCTGCTCTGACACGTGTTCTCCCACATGACCACAGTACAGTTTAGAAAAAAAAAAACTTTTTTTTTTTCAAAACTTTATTGTGTTCTGCTGGGAGAACACGTGTCAGAGCAGCTACCGGAGCCAGAGTACGGACCAGAGCGCCAGAGGGAGATGCCGGGGGACCTGCCCACGCTGACACAGGTAAGTTTTACCTGATATTCGCCACCTCACAGTGGCGGAGAGTAAAGGGGCCTATCCGTTTATAGACTTGAAGGTCTGAACGTCTAGCGTTCAGAGCTGCAAGTCGTCGGGTGCTGAGCGGCACTGAAAGATGTTCACTGAACTTCTTTTCAGTGCTGCTGCTGCATGTCCGGCTTCCTATCTCCTAGCATGCCGAACCTGATGACTGTCGTCTAGTTGACCGGCATGTTGGAGAGATAGTCTGGTTGGCAAGGACCCAGCGTGCATACGCATTGCTGGTCCTTGCCAGCTATCCACTAGTAGACTTTCTGCACGTTCCAACCAAAACCTCCTGGTTTTGGTCGCATTGTGCAGAAAGACGGCAAATGGATAGGTCCCTTAACTCTATCAAATTCTGAAAATACATAGGCCCTGATTCAGAGCCGGACGCTCTGACCAGAGCGCTCACTCTGAATCAGGGCACACCTCCATTAATATGGAGCGTCCTCCTGGACGCTCGTATAGCTGTGGGTCACCACCCACAGCATATACGAGCGTGCAAAAAGATGGTCGCGATGGTCTTGACCATCGCGACCATCGGAACTGCGAGTGAAAGCCTGCGGTTGGGTTTCTCAACCGCAAGGCCAGGAGTGATTTTGGCTCTATCAGAGCCAAAATCACTCCCACTGACATCACTAGTGATGTCAGTGGGGCCGGCTTCAGACGGTAGGCGTTCCCTTGGGAAGGCCTCCGTCTGGCAGGCACGCCCCCGGCACGCCCACCAAAGGGGGCGTGCTGTCAGTCACCATCGACAGCACGCCCCCTTTGATGAGACACTCCGAGCGAAGGAAAGTCCTTCGCTCGCCGGGTCTCGCGCATGTGCACAATGGAGCTCCCTCCATCGTGTGCATGCGCAGTGGGGAACATCGACCCACTTACGAGCGTACTGCCGCTCACGAGTGGGTCTGAATGACCCCCATAATTTTCAGAATTTGATGAATACCATCATTTCCATATCCCCATACTAATGTATGGGGAGTATGGAAATTAATGCAGGGGGACTTAACTAAGAGATATCAGTGATATCTCCTGTGTTAAGTGTCTTCATGAATACTAATATAACGTTAATTAAGGAAAATGTTCTTAAAAACATTATTTTAGTGTTGATGAATAGGCACCAAAGTCACTGCACAGCTCAACGTGGCTAACTAGCACTAGGTGTCTCATACCGCATGGCATATTGAGGCTACAGTAGGTGTACACATCTGTACATAGGGCCTGATACATGAAAAATAATGAATGTCATATCGTAAAAGAAAATTGTGTTCATTAGCCTCAATTCAGTACTGGTTGTTGTGTTAATAAGTGATCTTATTGTGTAGACAACAGCATACAGTAACTAGGGGGTGCAGTTGCTATGGGGCACAACTTCACGGTCACATTTTTCTAAAAAAAAAAATACTCTTTGTTAGGGTACATTACTATATTTTGATACAGGGCCACAAATGTATAGTTAGAAATGTGTTTTCAGACAATGACATGACCCCATATATGTGTTATACATGTGTGCCAAGACTTACAATTTGTACACATATTGCATTATTTACACTAACCAGGCTGTGGAGGGCATTTGAGTCATGAACATGGATGCCTTGGACAACTTCATGTAGAATGATACCCTGGACCCTCATATTCCAAGTTATTTATGACTAGGATGGAACTAACCAAATGTCTAGCATGCCGCCTTGCACTCCTCCGCCATCTTATTCTTCACTTTGCACTTGATGTAAGAGAAGCACTTCCTGCATGGATCAATGTCCCTTATATATGCCCTTTAGCATTCATAACCTGCACCACTGACAGTCATATCTGTTTCTTTCTTCACACTCAAGGTTGTGCCAGCCAGTCTACCATAAAGCATGTCATAATTTGGCACCACAGCATTCATCAGGACCACATTCTCCCTCAAATGAAACCAGATGTTGCAGCCAGATTTGGTCTTTGTGGGCTGACTTTCCTCCTCTGAGTCCAACTCCACCTCCTTCACTTCCTCAGCAGCCTATGACTCTCTCTCCTCCTCCCAACTCCTTCTCCTCTCCCCCTCCATATACTATCACATAACACAAAGGGCAAACAAACACAGATAAAAGAAACTTAAGCTAACACAAACACTCCACTCCACACAAGCACACTACAGGGACACACAAATAAACACTGACAAGACTGGAAAAAAAAAGACAGCAAACAAAAACAATGACAAACTTTAAAGTGACACAAGACAACAGGCCCTAGAGGTTTGTTGATTTGGGTCAGGACCCCTTGGGCTAGCTGCATGTACTGGAGTGTGAATAAAGCTGGATGGCTTAATAATACTATTCTTCATGCAGGCCACTAGGCATAGCAGAGGACTGATGCTGCAGAGCAATTAGCAGAACAGGTATTGAGAATAGTTGCAGGCAGGATTGTCTGAGTCTGAAGCAGTTAGATATCTTGAAACAGACTGCAATTATACTGGAACTGAGTGTCAGCAACACAACTGAATCAGACTGCAGGAAACACTGGAACTGAGTACTGGAGCACTAATGAAGAAGGCTGCAGTAATATATACTGTTAAGCAACATTGGAACAGGTTCACTGGATTTTACTGGAGAGAAATCCTATAAAGCAGTTACTGGGGCAGGTGTACTGGAACAAACTAAGGCAGAATGCTTGTGAAGTAATTACTGGAGCAGGTGTGCTGGAACACATTGAGGCAGAATGCTTGAAAAGCAAACACTGGAGCAGGTTTTCTGCATAGCAGTGGAGCAGAATGCTGTGAAGCAACACTGGATCATGCCCTGACATGAGACACACTATATGTGACCCCACGAAGGTAGATGCCTACCCGAGACCACAGTGCTAACAACAGTTAAGGGAAAGGGAAGATACTTTTGTTAGCCTGAAACAGTTTAAAAGCACTAGTCCTTTTTATTTAATACAGTGTATGAACTCAACTGTATACGCCCCCACTGAGGAATATTGACATTACCTAACTCTGGACCTTTTTACGCTGGTCATATTGGATGCATAAGATTATCCACTGAAATGTTTTAATAACAAATGGCTTAGGTGGTACTATCTAAAAGCCATCAATTTATATGATTATATGATATGATATAATTTATATGATTTACTTTAATGTTGGTTTTTATTTTGGTGCATGCTTTTATCTATGTATTTTATTAAATATACTGCATGTATACATGTTTCCAATTAAATATATGTTAATAATTATTTTAATATGCTAATTTATTGGTCTTTATACCTAAAGGAATTAAGGTATCCTAATGTTTAATATAACATCATTACCAGTACTGAGCATTTAAAGGCATATTTTAGCACATACATATGTACCTAATTCACCTGCATATTTTATACACACAACCCCCCCACTAATATAGCTTAACATATCACATACCTGAATATTAAGTGAGTGCCATTGGGATAATGTCTTTGCTAAACCATGTTCTAAAAAAAGGGAAGTTAAAAGGACTACCCAATGTCCCAGGAAGCACCCTGATACACAATCCTAAGTTCCCACAATCTGGAGTGCCACGGTACTAAACTAAATATCTCCTATCCAATACTGGATCATATTTTCTGGACAGCACTGCAGCAGAATGTTGTGAAGCAATAAAGGAGCAGGTTTTCTGGGTACCACTGGAGAAGAATGCTTTGAAGCAATACTGGAGAAGTTACTGAATCAGGAGCCAGAGTACTGATCCTCAGAGAGAGATGCTGTACTAGCAATTTGCTAACAGCAGTTCATGATTTACATAGGGCACCCTGAGTGCTTATAGGCTGGGAGAGACATGTGACCAGAATGCTGTGAGCTGGTTATACTTAATGGATCATGTGATACAGTCCAAAATGGTGGCACCCATGAAGCAGAACAGCAGGAACTGCTGGAAGTAGAACACCAGCCACATTTATAGACAAGTGATGACAGGTCTCAGGGATGCCACACATGGCCAGTGGTTATACCTCTGGACTTAGTAATGGGTACATGAACCTTGATATGTGACAGTACCCCCCCCCTCTTAGGAGTGGCAATGACACATTTGGCTTGTGGCTTTGAAGGGAACTGAATGTGGAATTTTTGGATCAATCCTGGTGCATGTACATTGGAGGCTTAGACTTAAGGATGTCTTTGACCTAATATTCCTCTCCATGCTGTGCCTACATTTTTGGAGAGCCCTGATTGAGATAGAAAAGACCACAACAATAAAAATGAGGGCACTAGTCTGACTGGTGACAATTGCAGCTTTCTAAAGGTTGTTGCTCTCTTACTGTTAATGCAAATAATTGTAATGAAGAACCTTCATCAAAGAAAGTGCTATTCAATTAGTCAGAATTTGAAAAATTAAATGTATTAAAATGCAATATATTTAAAAAGAAACCTAAACAATTGCCCTAGGTTCCTACAAAGGAGATACATATATATATATATATATATATATATATACACACACATATATATATATATATATATTCTATACAACTGTCAGCTGATGTTAACAATTGTTTATATTGTGGTTGAAGCATTGGATTTGAGAATAGAGTATTGTTAATTATTTATCCTATCATGGCTAATTATTAAATAGCATATTTTTTCATGTATCTTATTAAATATATTACATTTTAATAAATGTAATTTTTCAAATTCCGACTAATTGAATAGCGCCTTCTTTAATGAAGGTTCTTCATTACAATTATTTGCTGATTGGGATCGTAAAAGCTGTTAAGCACCAAGGGTTTCAATTAGAAGATATAAAAGGTATTGGATATCCAAAGAAAGAGAGGCAACTGGAGCTTGTGCAAGATGGGATTAACTACCCAAGAAAAACTGAATTGCCCAATACACTGTGGTGCAAATTTCATTGACGGGGTTTATGCACTATGCTGATTTGAGGATATAGATTTTTGTGGTCTTTATAGATAGTAACTGAGAAGCCTGCTCCTAATAGATGCCTCCATTGCTCTGGGGGTAATTTCACTGCAAGTTGATTTTTATCTCTAATAGAGTAAAGAGGTGTCCTCATACACCTAGCCTTAATATACCATGTGGCGCAAGATGCCTGCTATGAGTGACTTGAAAGGTCCCGTGTGACTCTGCTAGTTTAGCATATCATTGCAGTAAGACTGCATGCGTAATCGCAGCCATAATCACTGTTGCGATCCGTAATGAATCAGGCCCAGTGTTATCATTAAATACATACTTACAGACATTCAGCTCCCTCCTTCTGGGAGGGAGATGAATGTCCGCGCACTGCGGTGGGCGTGGCTGGGTAATGGCACGGTTTTGGGGGTGGGGGCGGGGCCACATGATCACATCATATTGGCTCCACCCCCTCTTCACAATGCTGAAAATATTGGCATTGTGAAGCAGGGGGAAGAGCCATGATGACACAATTCAGCATGAATCGTGTCATCAGGCCCCCCGCTGCGGGGGTTTCTTGTAGTAGTCGGGGGCAGGCGGCAGCCGGGAGGCTTTCCTGCCTTTCCGGGGGGACGGGAGCGGCACCCAATATTTGGGAGGCTCGCGACCAAATCGGGAGGGTAGGCAAGCCTGATTTAATATCACAAACAAGAGTTCATTATAGTTCTTCTGGGGGTAATCTGGGGCTCATCTTGATAACAAGTGGGTCATACTGATTTTATTGATACTGTGAATGTTTTTTTGATGGTAACCAGTTTTCCATTTCTTTTACACTACTGTACATATTGCTAACTGCCAACGTAGTCATAGCTGATCATAATCCAACACAAAACAACTGTCTTTCTCCTTCTGCAATTAACCCTCTTAATGTATTTGGTCACTGCAAAGAGCTATCTTGAGGAAGTTTAATTTAAACAGAAGTGCACATTTTGTGAGACAATATAGAAACATTTTGATTTAACTTTAACAGTCCACTACTTGCTAATGCTGATTAAGATACATTATTTACATAGTCAAATGTTCCTAATAAGTGTCCTTTGCTTATATGTAGTGTGATAGATATAACGAAATTAGTGGTTTAAGGATTCAATACCTTCTCTGGATGCGTTTTGCAAGCCCGGGATTATTAGGGATAATGTGGAGTGCATCATCCCTGTTATAGATGGTGAAAAGAGATATATGACATAGGAGAGAATCTTCAGTCCTACATAGAGTGGAGACAATACCTTATTGAAATTACACTGTGGTGGTTGAGTGCTAGCAATAAGCAGAAAAAGAATAGCAGAAGTATGTGCAGTATATGTATATTATCCCAGTTCATGTCATTTTCCTTTGATATTGTGTTGCTGATGTGTATGTGAGATTTTAAAGCTGTCAGTTGTTTGTTGGCCTTCTTGGTTGAAGTACCAAAATTCTTGCCCTGTCGCATGATAGCAGGAAAGCATCGGACGCTGTAATAAATTAGGAAATTTATTATTAGTCTTTTCATCAAATAAGCAATATTTGATTATTATAATAGTAAACCATGTAAAAAACCCTTGTCCTAACCAACCAAAAAGGTCACAAGCACTACCTTGGTGTAAGCTCTGTAGTATGTCTTGTAAATGTCTGGTCTTTTTTTGAATTGTGTTATAATTATCAGTAATATTAACAGATAAATGGATTTTTTTACTATTACTTCCTGTTTTGAGCAATATACAATCAATGACAACTTTGTTTTGTAGCATTTCTTCTCTAATATATCTCAGGTCTTCATTTATAAGTGCAATAGCTGTGTTGGTAGCATTGATGGGTTTTGCTAACCTACATGCAATACTATCTATTACTCTGGCATTGTAAAGACTAAGGCCTGGCACCTCCACTAAGAAAAAAAGCCAAAGTACTGTACTCAGAAGTAGAGATCCCTGATCTGATTCTATTATATTGGGTATAACATTTCTGGACACATACTGTATTCCCGTACAATCTTTTTTTGCTGTGAGACTGGCAGTACATGTTACAGCTGGCAACCATTCAGCACACCTAGAAAACATACAAATACATATATAAAAATGATTCAGGGTGGAAGCTATAGAAAGTCCAACTATTCCCTGGAAAGGTTCTTGTGTTGGTGAGATATGAGCTATTGGTGTCGGAACAGTTTTGCTTGGGATCTTTTTTATACAGGTAAGGCACAACCTAGCTTTCTTACCTTTGTAGGAAGAGAAGTTTGGAGCACAACAGTACTACTGGACCAATATAACCATACCTTCCTTCCCAATGTGAGTAAGCCCTTTGGCTGCCTTGGCCAGGCCAGGTAATAGTGATATTGATGCAACTGACCATCTCATTTGATCTCTCCAGATGCCATTATCATCTGGCTCACATCCATTTGCCTTCCTCAAAATTTCCTGTTGTGAGCAAGACTGGTACACATGTATTAGTTTTACAAAGGTTACAGGTGTGAAACTTTGCAGTTACAAAACTTTAGCAATTATATGGACCACATTCTCCCTTGTTCTGGCTCTCATATTGGCCTTCTTAGCAGCTTCATTAGCCCTCCCATTCCCCAGTGAGACTGGGTCATTATGGCTATTGTGTTTGGCATTTCTCCAAAGTTACCTCTTAAGGCAGCTGAATAGTTTTAATTAAGTATTGGACTATGCCTGCATGTTATATGGGTGTACCACTTGATTGAGCTTCCAAATAGCACCATAATCATGCAGAACATCAAAGGCATATTGTGAGTTAGTATAAATGTTGACAATTTTGTTTTCTGCTGGTTGACATGTTCTTCCAAGAACAATAAGTTCATCTTTCTGAGCTGAATGTGGTGGAAGAGATGATGCACCTCTATTACTTCTGTATCACTGACAATAGCATATCCTGACTATGCCTTGGTCATTTTGTCTATGGCAGCTTCCACTTACATAAAAATTTATGTCAGAAATTTCAATGGATGTGTCCCTAATGCCAGGTCTAGGGGCCTGATTCAGTTGTGGATGATATTGCACAGCCACAAAGAAGTGGCTGTGCAACACCGTCCAACTAATATGCAAATTCAGACATAGGTGTCTGTAGGAAAGATACCTACTGCATGCATCTGTAGATGCTGTCTCCAATCACCATCATGACCATTGGTTGCTGTTTTGGCCAGGCTGTGCAAGCTAAAGCTTATCAGCCTGGCTGGTTTATAACCACTTGTGAGGCCAGGAAATCTGCATACAATGGCGACATGCCCCAGTTTCCGGGAATGCAATCTGGCCCATCCCCTCCCTGCCCTCATGGGCAATCAGGCTGCTGCTAATGGGGCATTATGACCGTGATTGCAGGACCCATTCTGCACATGCACAGAATGGGTCCTGTGCTTACGCACATGCCCCACCATAAGATATTGTCGAACCAGTATAATTGGCTGAGACAGGATCAGTTTAGAATTAGATCGGGGCAACGCCATTTTGCGAGTGGCAATGAGACGCCATTTTGCGACTGGCCGCCCAGTTCCATTTTAGTGAAACTCACCATTATAAGTACATATGGCGATGCTATTACTTAGCGTTGTGCGATTCCCATGCAATAGAAAGAAGCTAAAAGTCCTCACCATGTAAATACAGACAGTCACTAAAACATATAAAATGATTAACCCTGCAAAACACATACCATGGTGTACTCCACAAAACACATAGTCGCACAGCGCTACCATCTTTTCCCAATTCCCCAATACTTACACGCTGCACACTCACATAAAAGGTTCCCTAGCATTAAAGTGTAATATTCAAGGTTTATGCAGTAATTATTAACGTTGTGTAATAAAGGTTATTTGATATCTAAGGTTTAGTACATGGTAAGCAGACCGTGTTTGGGTTTGTACTGATCCACTGTGTCTCAACAGATTTCCGGTATCATCGGGGAGAAGATCGCAGCATGCATCTGCAAACTATAGACTATAGAGAGTTAAAACATTAAAATGTACTCTGTAATGTTACCAGCTTAGATTAGCATGCAGCAGGAAAAAGGACACAAAGGGTTGTTAGAGGCTGTTGTGTCCATTTGAATTGACCTATGAACTATCCTGTAACAGAAGCACCTTTAAGAAGAACCAGTGGAATCATGTCAAACTTGTCTATTGTATTGCCTATCCCTGTAAGAGTATATATGTGCGCTCTCTGATCTAATGCTGATGCCAGTATTTGGGCCCAGAGCGCTTGCATATATAACAACTGTACCTTGGGTCTGTATGATTTATTTGTGCTAATTGTCTTTAGATCACAGCGTGTAACCATCTGCTTTTTATATTGAATAATAACTTTTTGTGCTTTGGAACCACATTCAAAGTCTGAAAGCATTTATTTAATGTGCGACTCATTATGCTAAATAGCGACAATTTTAGAAGGTATAGGCAGGATTTTAGAAGGTATAGACAGGATTGCATAGAGGTTTTAATTAGGTATCCATAATATGTATGTAAACTATCAGGTTTCCATACATATATAAATCAAGTCCTAGAGGTGCAATGGTCTTGTGTGAGTACCTCACAATCATGATCCTCATGAATTAGTGTATTGCTCATTCTCTCCACCTCTTTTGACAGTCCTGTCACAGCAAGAAGGAATGTTGATGGATTGAGTGTGCTGCAATGCTGTAGTATGATGTTGGAAGGCATTAACTCATTTGGTGAGTCTAGCAGCAGTGATGTTTTGTAGATGAACCATTAAGCAGAGCTGACATTGCATGTGCAACCTGTGTACTGTAGAAGCCAACAGGATGATGCCAGTCACCATGTTTCTGGATAAGTACTCCTGCTGTGCATTCAGACAATTCTATACAAAAAAGGAAGTATGGTTTTGTATAACAAAGCACACCCAAAGCTGGGGCAGACATATGAGCTCCCTTAAAGCTCATGGAATCAAGTTCTGTATTTTAATCAAGATCAACAGGGTCAGGTTTTGTTGAGGAGATTAATTCCTGCAGAGGCTATGCTATCACTGTATAGTGAGGAGTGATACAAAGTCATTCCATGATTCTTGAACATAACAATAAGTCATCAACATATTGAATGAGTTTTGAGCCGTGTACTGGCTTCCAATTTTGCAATGTGTCATGCAGTGCTTAGCTAAAATAACTAGGAGCATCCACATAACCCTAGGTTAGACATGTGCACATACATTGCAGGTGCTACTAGGGGTATATGATTGGTTGCCGAGTTGGTTAGCACTGGATGACATGTCTATACTACCATATTTAGGCCCGTATTCTATTAGAGGCGAAAAATCTGAAAAGTTTTGCCTGTATGACTTTCTGCCTCCTTCACCTGTTTCAGAGGCAGAATCTTTTCATGCGCATCCCAGTTTTTTGCCTAATTCAATTCCAAAACTGGCGAAAATGGAAAGCGGTGAATGCAGAACAGGCGGAAAGTACTGAATTGATTGGGGGAGTCAGTCTGTACCCCAAAATAAGATACATTGACACTGGAAATCAGTACAGATGTGTACTATTAGCCCCTAAAAAAGGTACTTTGTGTCATTCAATTATGTTAAAAGCTTTATATCTGCTTATTTGTAAAAGTGCTGAAAAATTTAATTTTTTTGGTGAAAATAAATAGTCCTGGAATTTAATATGGAACACTTTGAAAACAGAAGGAAAGTCCAAATCCACAGAAACTTATCTCCAAATGGCACTTTTCATCTCTAATTGAATCCGGCCCATAGAGCCCTAAAGCCAATCACAATTCTATATGATTTAGAGGGTTCTGGTTTCTTAATGGGAAAGACAGAATTGTTGGCTGAGCTAACACATTGCACTAAAACACTCTGATGAAGAATTGATTGATTTTACAGTGGGAAAAATCCCCTATTAAATTTGGGATTCAGGGAGTACAAGGCAATATGGAGGCTTTCTTCCTGACTACAGTTGTACTATAACAGGTGTGATATCATCCATTAAACCTACTTACTCTTTGTGGGTGTCCCACAATGATTGAGGTATTTGCTTTAAGAGTGCCTCACATATGTCTGAATCACATATGTCTGAATCTGCATGTTGAAGTTCAAATGTCTGTTAAGGGATCAGGGTGTTTATGACAAGTTACTTCTGCCTGTGCAATATATAAAAAAATCCCATCTGCTACACAATAAATTACACATCCCAGTTTACATAGTAAATCAGGGCCAAAAAAAAGATTAGCAGGGCATTGGATGCTAGTGAAAAAGAATGCTTATCATGTAAAAGCCCTATTTGAATGTGGCTGTCTAAGAATATGGGTAAGTTGTACGTGTTTAGATTCATCAACTGCCTTAACACTATGTCCCGCAAATGTCTATGAAGACAGTACAGTACGTAGGCTGCTCCTGTGTCCACCAGAAAGTCTACAGGTGTATAATTTACATTAGATATGTGCGTGAACCTCGTGTTTTCGTTTTGGATCTATATTAACTTTGTGTTTTGGTTTTGGCAAAACCTCCCTCATGGGTTTTGTTTTGGATATGTATTCTTTTTAAAAATTATAAAAACTGCAAAAATCACATAATGTGGGCCTGTTTTCATTCCTACAGTATTATTAACCTCAATAACATTAATTTACAGTCATTTTCAGTCAATTTTGACCACCTCACAGCTCACAATATTGTTTTAATTCAGTTTAGGCCAAAATGTTGCACCGAGCTAGCCAACTGACTAAACTAAGTGACAGCAGTGGGCAGCACAAACATGGGGCAGGTCAATTTCCAACACATCTAGGAAAGAGAATGGCACTGAAGTGGATGGCAGTGTAATAAACTATATGTTCCTATATAAAGAACTCAAGAATGTTTTTATCAAGAGCTAGATCATAGGCCTGAGGGAGATGTATGTAGTTGAAGGTAGGTAAAGGAAGGAAGGGTTGATTCATAGATTATTTAATTAAAGTTTTGGACTGCAAAGCAAATTTATAGGGAGGAGGGGGGTGGGGGTAGTATGGAGAGCGGGTCAGTCTCATAAATTAATTGATATATGTAATTTGTTTGTGTAAGGCTGATTTGGAGTTTCCTAGCTCTGCAGTACAACAATTAATTTTCTTGACTTCTTGTCAACCCTTCTAAAGAATCCTTGGCTATTAACAATGTTTCTTTTCTGGTTAAAAAGTGGGCAACACAAACACGTGGCAGTTCAACATCCAACATGGCACATCTAGGAAAGAGAATGGCACTGCAGTGGCAGACAGGACGGCAGTTTAATAAACTATTTGAGGCCATAGAAAGAACCCAAGAATGTTTCCATTAATCAAGAGCTAGATCATAGGCCCGAAGGAGCCTATGCATGTAGTTGTAGGCAGGGAAAAGAAGGAATGCTTGATTCATAGTAAATTTAATTTTATATTTTTTAAGCATCTTATTAAAGATGTGTGCATATTCTGGAAATGTTTCTTAGATATATGTATCAGGATATAGAGTGGCTGTGCACAGCAAATGACAGTGTTGAGTCATTGATAACTCCAACCCAGTGAGGTTTGGAAGTAGGGTTTATTGTTGTGTTGACAACAAAAATAGATATGTCAAGTACTGTAGGTGGCATCTTTGGGAACCTATGATTGAGCCTTGAGAACGATGTTAAGAAATCAACACAGAATTTTAAGAAGTAAGAAGAGAATTAGGAAAAGATAGTGTCTTAAAGATCTAGGAAGTGTAACATTGGTATGAGAATAGAAAAGTCAACAGTGTGAAATGCATCAGAGCAATCCAGGAGCCTTAGAAGTGAATAATGTCCTTTAGATTTTGCAATAATCAAGTCATTGACCGCCTACTGTAAGTCTTTGCAAGTTTGTGGATTGATGGGAACAAAAAGCAGTCTGAATTAGATCCAATAGTTTGGGAGGATAGAAAGTAATGTAAGTGTGGAAGGCAAATGTAGACAAGCCTTTCAAGAATCATGGAGGGACAAGGAATTTATTGTGAGCAGTGGGACAGTATTATAATAGATAGCTTGGATCAGAAATGTGTTTTTCAGCACAGGAGTATTCACAGTGTACTTGAATAATGATGGAACAATACCACTAGAGAGAGAGATTACAGATTGTACTTAAGGTCAAATGAGCTCAGAAGACAGTTATCAATTGATTTGTGTGGGTGTATGATGTCGAGGAGAGGTAGAAGATTAGAAATAAAGTATGAGAGAGTAGATACTTGATCTGTGGGATTAAATAAAGAGAAGATGCTACAGGGTTCAGGGAAGTAATTGAGCAGGTTGCTAGCTGCAAAATGTTTCATTTAAAATCTTATAAATATTGAGTAGGCAGAAATATCTTGGTCATTACTTTTAGTCCATAGGTTTGGTGTCGGAAAAAATAGATGACATATTGTAAGAATGTTTCTTTGGCAGTGTATATAGTATTTTGGTTGCTAGATAGCAGTATATGTGAGAGTCAGTAGAGTATACATTTATGCCAATAACAATCTAGTTTATGAGAAAGTTTTTGACTATGTCATTGTTATTTTGATGTACCATGGCTGACATTAAAATTGTGATGATTTTTGTCATCTAAGTGGATCTTACCTACTGACCACATTCCTTTCCATACTTCATTTTTTCAATAGAAACAACATACTGTAATAGTAAATATGTGGATATTTAACTCTTACTATTTGATTTGAATTTGTAAATATATCTGAAATTGGGACTTATTATTTAATTTACTCTTTGAATTAAGGTTAGCAAGACATATGAACATTTTTAAAATCTTATTACTAGTATATACTCTGATGGTTTATTTTGTATTTTTTTAGGAGGCAGTGAATTTTGATTATATTGATCATAGTAGGGATGTATAGTGTTCAGTTGCTTATATTGCCTGTTATGAAATAGAAACCTAATTAAAAATTCTGCAGTCTTACCAGTCCAACTATGCACCACTTATCCCAAGGGTGCAGAATCTAAATTCATTACACGTTTTCACCAGTGACGCCTGCAACTGTATATGATCATTGCTGCTACTGTACACTGTGCAGGTCGCATTGCCAGTGTAAGCACCAGACATGATGGGATAGGACTGATCAGGACATCAGAATACTGTGGAAAGAAAAGGTAGAGGCTTAGTGAAAAATATTTAGTCTTGACAGGATGAAGGCTAATAATAGACAAAATTTGATCCGAGTTCATACTCTGGAGAAGGCAGATTAAACAGAAACTGGTCCAGAGGTCAGAATAGTCAGAAAAATTAGCAGAGTCTTGTAACATAGACTTCAGTAAGTAGTAGGAGGTAAGGCACAATCAGGGACAGTCAATATCACCAGAACAAAAGTGGAGGTTGAATCTCTGTTAATTCAGTGCTGGACTAGTGGCAGAACAGCAGCAATTCAAGCTCCTATTCCCTACTTCTTTATACCAATCCAAAGTTCCCTAAAACATTGTATTATATTGGCATGAGGCTCAATTTTGCAGTCAGTCGCCAAATTTGTGGACTTTTATCTAGAGACATGCACAGACCCCCATGTTTTAGCTTTTGTTCAAAACCATCTTCAAGTGTTTTGATTTGGATTTGGTTTTTGGATTTCTTTAAAATCATGTAACTTTGACCTATTTTGCTCTTATAGTATTAGTATCATCTATAACATTAATTTCCAGTTAATATTGACCACCCCACAGGACCTGAAATCATGAGCTATGGACTTAAATGCAATCCAAAGCACATGGTTTTTAAATCCAAGTTCCGAACTTGGTGAGAAGACTCAAGGCGGGACTTGGTACTACTTGAAACCCCAAAGTGATCCAAGCAAGGACTCAGTTCAACTTGGAACCCCAAATTTTGTGTTTGTTTGGTTTTCAGGTAAACCAAAATGCTCATCTCTACTAATGTGTGTCAGGAGACTGATCTGTGCACTGATGCTTAACTAGCTGAACTACACATGTGTCCCTCATAATGATGATTTAGAGGCAGTAAGTGAAGCTGCTCTAATATAGAATGCAGTCTTAACGTTGACACCAGAAGGTTGACATTCATGTTGTTGATGTGGTTAAAAGTTGGCATCATAAATGTTGACAACTGGAAAGTTGACATATGAAATGGTGACATCATCAAAATATTGATATTTACATTATGTACTGTTAGGGTAAGCATTAGGGTTACGGTTAGGATTAGGTCAAGACAGATATGAAAATGTTGATCACTCACGATGTCATTATGATCATATCAATTTTGTTGTCATAACATCAGTGTCAATATGGTGAAAGTCAAAATGGTCAATGTTGATATTAAGAACATGCTGACATGTTCAATGTCCACATAATGACAATGTCCATATTCTCATGTCAACATTATGAATTTTGATATGATTGAGATATAGTGTACCAAATACTTTTAATATGTTATCCCTAAATTGGTCCTCCAATTGCATTTATTGACTTATTAGGAACAGTAATTGAGTCTAGTTTTTTAAATATATGGATCATCTTACATCACAATGGGGTCAAACCTAGCCCAGCTTATGCTAATATTTTAAGGACCACCATGATTGATACAACATTATCCCTAAAAATGACTCTATGATTTTTGATTTACAAATTATTACATTTCCTTACTTTCTTGGAAGCAGTGAGTTGAAGTTTGTTGAAATAATTGCAGGTTTAAATAAATTGGATAATTTAATCTGCTTCACTTGCAATATTCTTAGAATAACAAATTTAAATAATTATGAAAGATTATCTTCTCCATTGTTTACCACAAGTTTACAGATTAGAATACCATTTTACTCTTCTCCAATCATCATCCTTTGGCTCTAAAGAACATACTTCCTATCTCTCAATTCATGAGGGTTTTGTAGAATAACTCTAATGAGTTTCTGGTGGAGAAACCATTAAATGGTATTAAATATATATATATGGATCATGACTATACAATAATCAGTACTGAGAGTTGTCTAATCAGGGCTAGTTGTTTTCTATGGCTAGAGATTGATTCAATCACAATTTCAAAGATGAGTGACTATTGGAATTCATTTCAACAGTATTTTGAAGGAAGTTAAGGTAATGAAATAGAATACAAGAGTTTAAAAGGATTGGTTTGAAAGCTCCTCTCAAAAACCTAAATAGAGTTTAGAAACTCAAGAAACTACTAACTGTAAACCTGCAAATGCAACACCAGAAAAACAGTTACAGCAAAGAAAATTGGGATGTTTTAAATGCAAAAGCTGAATTTTCGACAGAGCAATGTTAACAAGCATCAACTTTTCCCAGCCACTAAGTAGAAAGAAAAGGTCTATAAATTTTAGACTTACCATATGATGGACTATAATGCATACAGTATATCTTGGCATGCCCCTGCAGACTTATGTATGCCAGCAAGACCATACAGTACATGTACATGCTGCAAGAGAATGATGCAATATTGAACTTAAAATAGATTGTCATATGCTGGTGATATAACAGATGAACCAGATTTTGAAGTTGAACACCACATTACAAAGTTAACATATATAATAATTGATTAGTTTTCCCGACTTGACAGGTTGACAGAGGTTTTGAAAGATGGCTTCTCCTTTGAAAAATGTTGTCAACATAGATCCATTTATTGTATATGGTGGCTCTGAGGAATTGAATGAATCATAACGTGATGTTTTTCGAAAAATATGATAAATGCATACCAGTTAATTTTACTGGATATCCATCTAGACATTTTATTTATTTTCTATATTTTATTTTTTAAACTTTGTTATTGTAGTATATATAACATACATTGGGATACAGAGACCTAATAATTATATTTAAAATTCCTGTGAACATTAGTGGGAGCATTATTTTTGCTCACTATATTCTGAATAATTTACTTAAGTAGTTTTGTAGTTTCACTTTAAAAAACATTTTAATATGTGGTGACACTTGTAGAAGTTTGTGTGTCCTCATCCACTGAGCATTTTTAAGCCATATGGTGTGAGACACCTGGTGCGATTGAGATGCAACCAGATGAAGAGCATATCCTATTTTGCTTTACATTTTGTGCCTTAGATGCATTGCAGACACAGGAAAAAAGCCACTCACAGTGTACTAGAGATGCTAGGCTGTGACTTTAACCACACAGGAATTGGTTTTACCCTCATACAAAGTTACAGATGAAGCATAATGGAACTTAGCTTGGGGAATAGCCATGGCTACTCACGTTTTTACACAGATTTGGACTCAGATGTAGAAATGTTGCAAATCCCAGTGGTCAGTGTATGCTAACACTGCAATTATGTAATTTCCAGATGTTTTAATTATGCGAATAAGAAGAACATTTTGTGTGAAAAAAATGCTTGATGCATGGGACATGGTGACTGAAGCCACGGTATAAAAGGACACTTGTATATTGAACCTGTGTTGTGGTAACAGTCATCAGTATAGCACCCTTGGTTGATCATACAATTATTGGGTTTGATAGTAGATTATGAGTTTTTAATGAAAGGGTGAGTGTGTTAGCTTTGAAAAGTAACTTTATTTTTTGAGTATCAATTTTTGAGGTTTACCATTTAATGAGATGTTGTCACCTCATTGCATAATACAGATTGACTTACTGTTGTAGTGTACATTTTATTTTCAGAGGGTGGCTGATTGAAGGTTTAAATGCTATATTGAATATCAAATGGCATTTGTTTGTAATTCAGTTAATTTGCATTTCCTGTAAAATGAAAGATAAGCTTGTACAAAACAAGCAGATGGGGAAATTGGCTGATGGTATTTGTGGTTCTGTTCTTAATACATTTGTGGGTAGAATTCACTATTTGAAGGTATGACACAGTAAAGTATTTGAGAGTGAATAAAACCTGTTTTTCTACTATGGAAAATACTCTCTATTTCTGTGAATATTTTTGTGATTTAGGGGAAAATGTATCAAACCATCTAAAGAGGGGTGAAGTGGAGAAGTTGTTTATAGCAACTAATCAGCTTCTAGCTACTGTACCATTCATTAATTGCATTCTATAAAATGCTAGATAGAAGTGGTTTGGTTACTATGTGCACTTCTCCAATTGTCCACTGTTTAGAAGGCATGATACATCCCCTCTTAAAACTGTGGTTAAGTCAGATCTTTTACACCACAGCAATTTCATTTTGAATTATGACAGTGCTAACTTTGGAATTATATAGAGTATAAGTAAATATAGGAAAGGGACATAAAACCTAATTTTCATGGTCCCACATCGCAGACTGATAAATAAACTTGAAAACTTGGGACTGGATTCTAAGGTGGTTAAATGGATAAGAACTTGGTTGCAGAATAGGAAACAGAGAGTTGTAGTAAATGGAGTGCAGTCTCAGGAGGGAATTGTGACAAGTGGTGTAAACCAAGGTTCTGTACTTGGACCAGTGCTTTTTAAAATCTTTGTTGGTGACACTGCAAATTGTATTAAAGGGAAAGTATGTCTTTTTGCAGGTGACACAAAAATATGCAGCAGGGTTGACACACTTGGAGAAGTAAGACAAATGATGGAGGATCTAGGTAGACTAGAGCAATGGTCAAGAACATGGCAACTACAGTTTAAAGCTAAAAAACACAAAATTATGCACTTAGGTCTCAAGAACCCAAAAGCTAAATATAGTATTAAGGGTACTCTAATGGAAACTACAGAGGAGAAAAGGGATCGAGGAATTGCTATTATAGGTGACTTTAAGGCAAGTAAGCATTGTAACAAAGCAATGAGAAAGGCAAGTCTGATGTTTGGTTGCATAAGGAGAGAAATCAGTAGCAGGAAGAAAGAAGTAATAATGCTCCTGTATAGGTCATTGGTACAGCCTCATCTAGAACACTGTGTTCAGTTCTGGATGCCATATCTCCAGAAGGATATAAATACATTAGAGACTGTACAAAGAAGGGCAACTACAATGGTGCATGGCCTACATTACTAATACTGATAGTGTTTTAACTAATGAACTAGTCAAATAAATCCCCATACATTGGAGTTGGCACATTTTCTTTATTGAGAATTTTCTGTCAGAATTGCTGTTAAATGGGCAAAAGGCAGGGGACACTTTCTTAACAGAGAAACATGCTCCCCCTTTGGTTTCAGCTCCCAATATAAAATATAATCCTATAAAAAATAACATGATTTTATACTCAAGAAAAAATCACAACAAATATAAAGAGAGCACTAATAACTGCTGACTGAAATATCTTAGAAGAAAAGCCAGGATAGATGCTATTTAAAAATATATAAGACAATAGTAGATCTGCTGTACTGAACAACTTACAGGAGAACGTACTGTATATACATATAACACATATAGGTTGAACAATAAAAAGTAGCAAGAAGGGATACAATACATTACAGACAAAACAAACACAAGCAAAATAGAATGCTTTTATTGCACATTTTAAAGTTAAAATTACCTTTAGCTTGTTCATAAGAAACTTTAAATTTTTCCTGAAATTCTAAAATGTTATAACCAAATTGATCTGATAATGTATTTGGATTTATTAGCCATAGCATTGCTATTTGTCATCAAATTTAGAATATGAGTGGATCATTGCAGTAGTGTGCATAGAACACAATTCTTACTCATTCAGATATTATACACATCCACTTGTATTTCAGGAATAGTGGACCTTAATAGCAAACCTTTAAAAATAAACTAGTAAATATATATGTCATAATTCTATGCACTTATAGTCAATTACAATTTTGAGTTATTACCTTTTTTCATTGTAGAAATATATGTCTCTTAATATTACTAGGAGCTAGGCTGTTTACATAGAGTAGAGTACTATACAATTTATAGTGTACAAGACAAGAATCTCACTCACTTGGCAAATTATCATGAAAAACAACAGAATACTGTGTTTACATGGCATTGCACAGTAATAGCTTTTGGTATAGCTTTTGGAAAAAGCATAGACATAACAAAACTCATGATTAATTTGGAAATAACATGTTTACAAAATTATAACCTTTAAAGATTTTTTTTACATTTTTTATTATAATGACCTTTTATAAACTAAATAGCACCACCTTCAAATTAGAATACATATCAGCATAATCAGTAGATTAATTTTTACAGTGGATCTGACATTTAATCAATCTTCATCATCTGCTTATCCATTATCTTCCATATGTAATGTTGACATGGGATAGAAAACTCATAACTAATCAGATTGTCATAATATTCAATACAACAAAGATTTTTACAGGAATTAAGACTGCTGTTATTTCAGGAGGCAATGACCTGTCCAAGTGGGAGATTGTGTAAATGAGAACATTACTGCATATGACAAGGGCAGTGAAATGATTTGAGGGTAATAGAGGTAATTAGGGAGTCCCAGACTGACAAGCTATAATAAAATGAGTAGGGTACCCCAAATCCAGAGGTTAGTAATGTAAGGCTTCTGTCAGATGGCTGTTGGAAATCTGTGGTCTCAAATACACGTTTATTTGAAACAAAGCTAAAAAAATCTAATTTGAATATTCTTTACTTATTCACCTTTCTTGTGTTCTGTTTAAAGGGTTGAAAAACTAAACAAAGAAGAATGCAACACTTTACCGCTTTCATTGGATTTTGAAAATGGAAAACTGTTCAGTGCTATTAAATGTGGTATCTGATTCATTGGGAGCAGCACACAACCAATCAAATACCAACATTTATTGCACTTAAAGCTACACCTACTTCAAAAGAACCTTGTCAAAAAATATCTAATCCTTTATGCTGCTTTTATGGTCCAAGATAAGGTGTTATTAAAAACTGGATACATTGTTGCTTATTTATTACCCATTGGAAATACAAGAAAAGCATTTAAATATATAGAATATTCTATCCTGGCTTCCATTGTAATCTTTGCAAAGAGTACAATAATAGGCACAAGGAAGCAAATACTGTTGCATAGAGTAAAAACATAAAAGCAATAATGTTTGCCATCCTATATTAAAATATCAATCTGAAGCTGTCAGAAATTACTGAAGTGAGACACACATTTCAATGGGGAAACATTTCCTTCTTACATAGTAAAACTCCAGCTGTAAAAATGCTGTAAGAAGCAGTTTTACAGTTTAAGCACTCTAGTGTGACAAGGAAAAAGTAATTTCCATTTCATTATACTGTACACCTGTATGGGATTACTCTATAAAAAACATAAACAAAAACATGTTTACACAGTTGGACAACAATTTAAAATGTAAACCATGCCAAAAACATTGCAGTTATTTTACTTGCATGCAAAAGTGATGAAAACCTGGTATACAAAAATAATACCTATTAATGTTTTTTGTATAGAATATGATGTACTTCTCATCCCAAGAAATATCAAGAAATACCTTTTACACCTTTTTTCTAAGATGTACCTGTAATTTTTGTAGGAACTAACTTGTCACTTCAGGATATTCAAACAGCCTAGAAATTCTGCATATTTTTGGCTTTCTTCTACATTGATGCTTTTATTTTTAATTAGAAACACCTATAGTACATAAAAAGTACCAAATGTTTATATATAATGGGACAGCAACAATCCATCTAAAAATATCAGGTGATCCTGTCATAAACTATACATAGACCACAATTCCATAAATACACTACAAATAAAACTCATGGCCTGACTTAAATTGTGTGGCCTGTTCATTTTACATGATACTATAGATAATAGTTAGGTAATTTCGCTATAGTGGGATTTATGGTTATGTTAGCCTTGGTTTGTCTCATGCATCCAAGCCATGTAAGAAAAACCCTAAACCACTCTCAATAATTATTGAAGCATTTATTGGGGTTTGAGGGGAGGTTCGGGAGATTACATGTCTGTAAAATGAGCCTGCAAATTTGGGAAAACCCTAGAAGACAGCAGTGTAAAAATACATAAATCTACTCTATTTGTATCTCTAAACGCAATTTTTACACTTGGCAATGTACTACTTCTCTTTCTTCTGAAATGGGTCTTGATGACGGAAACCATGTAATCATGGCCAAGCCTCAATCACATGATGACACAAATTGCACCTTTACCAAGTGATTCTTGCAGGGCAGTGATGATGTGAACTCATCATCATACCCCTAACACTTAACCCAGGAACCGCCCCTCTGGGATCTCCCGGAGGAGAAATTCAAAAGTAGGCAAGCAAAATCTATTAACTACCACAAATTCATACATTTAGAATTAAAGAATCATACTGCTTCTGTAAGAATAATGTACTGTCTTCTATATTTTTGTCTCTCTGGTCATATTGCATGTTATTTACCTCATGACAATATCTGAACAAAACATGTATGCATTGAAACAAATGCAATTTTATTAATATGCAAATAGAAAACAGAGCAGTGATATAGGAATGCACTGTTGCTGTATTATGAAACAATAATTTTGAAATATTGTTTATGTGTTTTTTTTGTAACCTGATAGACTGTTGAATGTGAACACATATTGACCAAGCTGGGGAAAAATTGTTCCTTTACTAAACCGGAACCAGGATCATTATATTTTTTTCCTTACTTACAGTATGTAACAGAAAAAAAATGTCCAAGTTTCTGCCCCCCAAAAATTGTAAAACAATACATATTCAATACATTCTTGACAAAATTGTATACTCTGTAGTGTCTATTTAATATTTCAAATATATGGTTTAGGTCTGGTAGTTTGGAATTGATTAATTTCAAGAAGTTTCCCTAGTAAATAATTTGCTTCACATATTTATTTCAAATTAATGTTTAAACATTTTCAATAGATTGACACTTTGATGCTATGTTGACTAAAATTAGATCAAATTATAATTTTAGAATCCATTAAAATGTGTTACCTGCATGTGTATTTCAAATAATGTAATAATTTGACATGTTTTATAATATAGCAACCACTTTAGTATTTTGCTGTCTGGGTAATATTATTAAGAGCAAACTGGTCAATTGGCACATCAAAAGTATTGTTCATTAACTGTGCAGCAACTCCAAAAACCGATGCTATGGAGACCTGTCACTCCCTCCATGGTGCTGGGGTTACCGGATATCACCATAATTCCAAAACAATTGTAATCCATCTACAATAAAATTCCATGTAAATGAGATATCTGTGAATGTCTTTAATAGTAATAAATAGATTATATATACTGAGTTACATCAATTACATAATGGCATACTATTCTTGTTAAAGGAAAATGCTATGATTATCTACTTTATATAGTCATTTAAAGAATTTAAACTATTTTCAAGTGAGTGATTCTTACATGAAGCATTCTCTTTTATCAAGTTTACCACCGATTAGTCTTCTGTGCATGCGCACCACCATCTTGTCAATGTGTATGAGTGCCACGATGGGACAAATACATGTTCCACTAAGCTCCAGAGACCTTATTGAGTATCCTGCATATATCTTGCAAATACTGCACATATACACTGCTTGTACTTCCACTGCTACCTTCATACATCACCTGCTGGTGCTCAGTAGGTTCCACTTATGTTCCACTCCATCCAGATTACTACGTGTATAACTGTGAGTATGAGTACAAGTATCTTCTACTACACTTCAATAAACCTATAAACTGGTTAAAAACATGGGCTGTTTAGTGCATCTGGACTCTGCTGGTGTGCTGGTGTTACTATTACAACCTGCATTCCACCACCAATAGCATGCACATATCAACAAGGCTGACTTTTGCTGATATTTGACAGATATAAGTAAATATGTACAAATCATTTTCTGAATAAATATCCTGCCTTGGCTGCAGAGGGACGGTTAGGTTATGATTAATTAAACATTAACCACATGCTAAATGTGAGGAGTATCTTTATAAATAGAAACCATATAAAATACAGAATTATATAAAAAATGTTGGAACCGTAGTGATGACATCACTTAAATGTAATGCCTTGTGTCACATGATTAGTTTTCTTAATGGATTTTATAATTGTCTTGAAAGGTAAAACACCTAGACAACTTTTTTGTTCCAAATGAAACCTGTGTATTAAAAATAAATAGTGTGCCCACTAAATTAAACAAATGGATATTATAAGTAACTTTATTCAGTGACCTACATCATTTTATATTAATACCTCAATATCACTATTGTTCTAATATTTTTACAGCTACGGCAGATGTACCATATTTCTTATATCATCATCATCATCATCGTGATGAGGATTTATCTTTTACAAATGCTAGACACACATTTAATCACAGTGACAGCATTAGTATAATTTTATGAGCACTACCAAGGCCAGGATTCTTTTATAAGTAAACGCATGGTTGCAATTACCATATTCAAAATTTTAGGTAAATGTATTTACAAATTATTGTCAAGAAACACTTGTATGTTATTAGAAAAAACATATCACACTTTCTCCCTATCATAACAGTGTCTATGTACTGTAAGTGTTCAAAAATGTATTTCAATTTCTACTATAGGTACAATGGGAGACCATTAAGGGAGATCATATTGCTTAAAGCATAAAAAGCATGTCATTATTTTATTGGATAGAAAGTATATTTTTAAGGGATTCAAGTGATCCAGACCAACAGTATTACAATTTTTCTAAAGTATATTTTAATACATATTCCAAGATACAATGATGTATGTTTTTTTTATTAATTTATATAAAAGATAACATAGAAACCAGTTTATTTTAGTACTTCATTATTTTTTTTTATATATATATATTTAATATGCTTGGATTTTTTCATCACTTCACAAAAAAGTTATTTTATAATTAAAAATGTATTTAGATTACTGAGAGGTTTTCAAGCCATATCTATTTAACAGCAATATTAAATAGAAAATGTTTGATTTCTGAACATGGAGATTTTATCTTATTTTTAAGATCAATAAACTGTTAATTTAATAAATGAAACATCATTTAAGAGCTTATTCTAGGAAATACTATACATATATAGAAAAGTACAGTATGCAAGCAAAAAAAGAAACTAAAACATTAGTGATATCAAATGATAATGCATGCTTATTATATAATTTTAATAAGAAGCATCTTTTCCTACTCCAAATTTATAATTACTAATTTTAAAAGCATTGCCTTCTAATTGTTTACCCATTTAAAATGTAATGATTCCTGTACATAAAATATCAACGTAAATTTGTTTTCTACACTTAAACAAAATTATGACTAAAATAAGAAAAAATATACATAAAAGATCTTATTGCCAGTTAGTGATTTAATGAAATGTTCCTTATTTTTTTAATGAATATTTTCAATTCAAATACTATGTATTCTGTCATGTTTATTTCATTTTTCTAATTTTAAAATCCAGGAACAATCGTTTCAAGTATTTAGTAAGATGAAAATAATATACAAATTTAGAACCTTTATTGAGAGAAAAGAGTGTTATTTTTTGTTTCACATCAGTTTTCTTCAATAAAACATAAAATAAAATTTCAGCTCTTCAAAATTAAAATACCAAATAATGCTGGGATATCTGCAATCAGTAACTAGATTCTTCTTCAAGTATCCAGTAAATTTCAAAATGTATTTAAAAACTAAGGAGCACTTGGTGGCCAGCAACCAAATTACAACAAATGTCATTGAGTAGCAGGAACATCGTGTTGAGGGTAGGAATGTCTGTAAATCCTATATTTGTAACAAGGCAGTGGAATGAGATTAGAACAGAGTCCACTCTCTGAAAATGGGCATAATAATTCTGTAAAGAACATACTCATTTTCTCCTAGAGGTGCAAAAAAATGTTCTTCTCTGAAAGCAAAATAAATTATTAAAATAGTTCATCCTAAAAAATAAAAACAAAAATAATAATTAATACATTCCATAACAGCATTCTAATAACACAGGTACAGTCAAAGAAAAACAGTTAAACCATATTGCTAGATAAGAAGAAATAGGATATAATCTACTAAAGGTCATTTTGTTTACACAGCAAACAAAAAATAAATCTTACTTTTTTGTGAGTTATAGGTCAGTTTCCTGATCATCATATCTATTAAAGACAAACTGACCTAAAAAATACTAGTTTTACTAACCTCCGGAAAAAAGCAGATATTCCTGAATCAACAATTTTTACTGATATATTTAGAACAAGTGAATACAGTATATAATATAAATAAATAAAAAAAAAGTAAAGTAAATAGTTCTTGGAAAACATCAACATTTTTTCATTAGCTTGAAAAATTCAATTCAAAAACAAGTTAAATGAAGAAAACTAATGCACAGTATGCACAAGCATTGAAATGAAGCACTTATTCATTTTAATGTTGTTTACACAGGTGAGCAAATAACAGCACTGAAATAAATTAAATAAGTTAAATTAATGTGATTAGCTCAATCTATGGAGGTTTCTCAATGGGCTTGTAAGGGAAAGCTCTGAAATGTGGACACCAGAATGAATGTGCCATACACAAAGAAATGCAAGATCAGCTGGAGTACATCTCACTTTTGCAGGTTGTCATAGACTGAACTTTTCCCTTTAATTTGAACATGCTTACTCTTTTTAATGAAATATATGTAGCCAGAGGCATATGGCGGGTGGCTCTGGTGGAGTACAAGCTCCAGGCACCTAAAAGTTAGAGGGTGCGCCACAGCCTGACTCTGGTACGGCACCTACCACCTGCCCATGTAGGCTTTGCCTTCCACACTCTCCACTCCCAAGTCATGCATGTGAAAATGATGTCAGACGGGGGCGGAGATTAGATGGGACCAAGTCTGGAGAGAGGAGCCACACTGACAAGGGAAAAAAGTGAATTCTGGCTGGACTTTGTTTATAGGCTGGCTACCTAAAGTATGCACTTAATAATTTATTGGGGCGGTCACTATTGGGTGCAATATAAATATAAGGGATGGGGACCTGCTACAAACAGTGAGGGGGAGGGCAGGATGGGTCCTGCTTAATCACACACAGATTCTTGTATGCCTCTGCCTGATTAACAGGCAGAGACATTTACGGGGCACTGCGGGGGTGGCTGCCGTTCCTGGAAACAGGGTGTGTCCACACTGTTTTCCAAGACTGGCCAGCCAAGAGACTGTGTGGACATACGCAGTTTTCTGGGCTTGCATGCAGATCAGGCTGAGTAAGCTGAGGCTTACTCAGCTGGCTGGCTGCCCAGCACTGTCTGCCATCGTGACCGATGGTCGCAATGGTGATCCCAGCCTGCAGCCTCTGTTTCAGTGCTGGGATCACAAATACAGTGGGGGTGTCATACACATTTGCATTATTGCCTGCAAGCAGCTTTGCAATTCAAATCCTTGCTGAATCAGGCCCTACAGTATGTCACCAATTTAGGATTTTTAAATATTTTTTATTTTCAAAATGTAACATGCCCCCACATGTTGGCCATGCCCCCAATTCAGTACAGGGAAGGGGGGGCGCCAAAACATAGCCTTGCTCAGGGCACCATGGCACCTAGCTACTCCTCTGTATGTAGCACATACATTAAAATTAATAACACATTGAAGAGGTCAGCAGGTAGGCAAAGTAATTTGCATTGTTTCACATCACTGGGGTCATGGATTTTATTTGGAATAGAGTCCTTTCTGTGTGGAATTTGTATTTTCTCCTTGTGTTTGAATGCATTTCTTCTGGGTGCTCCAGTTTCCTCCTATACTACAAACTTATACTGGCACATCAATATTTATTGACAATATTAATCTTAGTATGTGCATGTTTCTGTGTAGTAGGGAATATAGAAAGTAAGTTCCACTTGGGCAGAGACTAAAGTTAATGATGAAATGTTCATTTAGAAAAAGTTTTGCATTATAGGTAGGTACTATATATATATATATATATATATGTAATTAGTAATATATAGGAGCTAATAAATAAGGTGATTTCACCTAGTTTAAATTCATGAAATTACAAAAATCACTGCTTTATAAATAAGGATCGGACAAAGAATCTTTATTTTTCCCCAGAAATTTATAATGATATATGATTAATTTAAAAAAGATTGGAAAATTTACATTTAATAGATCCCCTCTCTGATGAATACATGACAAATTATGATATTAGAACTACATAACATGAAATTAAGAAAACTTTACCATTAATCAAAAAGGTTTAGCATATTGCAAAATAAGTTTAAAATCAATTACAAAGCATTTAAATAAGTATACTTATCATTGGTTCTCTATAACTGCAAATTAATAAGACATGATTCAGAATTTTTGTATTTATTTATATATATTTCTTATGTATTTAAAGGGACACTAACAACGATCAACTGATTTTAACTTATGTAAACACATATGTTATTCTGCCATTTTATTATTACAACTTGCAACAAATATCTAAATTACAGTATGATAGTAAGTAACAGGCAAAAAGCTACCAATGAAATATGTAAAATATTATTCTAAGTTAATTTTAATTAATCACATCAATTGCACCCTTCTTAATTTCTCAATTTAGAATATATTTATAGGTTAAAAGCAGCTTAAATGCTGATAAGGATTTAAAACAAGCTTATATTTTATGATGATTTACTATATACTTAAAATGGAAAAGGATCAGAATCTGGATTTTTTTTTTAAATAAATTCATTAATTTACCAAGCTCCCATGTTTGTCAGGATCATGTTTCCCGATGGTGTATGTGATCATTCCTACCTATATTTAATCCCCATGTTCCCTGCCCGTGTTTCCCTCTCGAACAAGCAGCCTGTACATATCAATGAGATACGTGCAGGCTCTTTGTGTGTGTGTGCGTTTGTGTGTAACTAAAAGTTAATTTAAAAAAAAAATTACGTGGCCCCAACCCAAAGCATAACCAGTCCTGGGCCCCTGAGCCATTGCTGGCTCTAAAAATATGGGGAAGAAAATGTGTAGGTTTCCCCCGTATTTTAGGAAACAGCACTGGGCTTCCAGAGCTAGTCTTGGTTTTAAAAATAGGGGAAAAAATGCATGGCACTCCCCTTATTTTAAAAACCAGCACCAGAATCTAATCTAGCAGGTGTGTAATGCCACAGCCAGGGGATCCTTTCACTGGGTCTCCCGGCCAAAGAATAAACACCCCAAGCTATTCAGCATAAGACGGGGATCTCAAGGGAGTTGGGGACCTCCCCATTAAAAGGGTCCCCCCTCTCCCAAGCACCCTAGACTTACCCTGAAGCCCAGGGCTCTTCCCTGCACCCCTGGTCGGTGGGTGCAGGGGTAATATAGTGAAAATTAGAATTATACTATTGTTTTTTACAGTAGAATTACAGGTGACAGCATGCCTACCCTTTGGCACTTGTGTAACTACAAGTGCCAGAAGGCGGCCGCACCCTTACCTCCACTGTAAAAGAAAGACAATAAACACACCATAGTCTTATGCTGACTAGCTTGGGGTGTTAATGCTTTGGCCAGGGAGACCCGGTGCTGGTTCATAAAATACAGGGGAACCCTACAAATTTTTTTCTCCTTAATACTTTTAGAACCAGGACTAGCTTAGGAGCTAAATTACCCATTTATTGAACCCCAGAAGGCAGAAACATACATGAACTACACTGATCTGTGTATGTTTCTGCTAGACATGCTGCTCATGAGGGGTCTATTTGTAAGTTCTATTATTACACCATGTTTGTTTCTATTACACCGGTAATTCTAATCATGATTTTTGGTAAATTCCTGTGCTGTATTCCTCTAGAGGGACAGTACTGCCATGTTCAGATGATGGTGTCTTCATTTCTATTTGTATTTTCGGGTGCATTTTAACTTCAAAATTGGCTGTGATCACTTCTAAAGATACAGAAAATACCACCATTTTTTTTCATAAAAAATTCCCGTGTTTGCAAAATGGCAATTTAGCCTTTGATTGCAATCTCAGACCAATACAGTTCTTAGTAAATTTACCCCTTCATCTTTTGCTGTCAAGTTCATAATTTTTTTTAGACTGCATCAATTATAATGGAATAACTGTTTTATTTTATACTCTATACAGCTATTTGTTTTAAATATATGTTTCCAATTGTTTTTTTATTATACTATATGTATATGTTAATGTACTATTTCATAGGAAGTTGAATGGGATGTAGAGAGGCTGGTGCTCAGAATTTCAGCACCAAAATCCAGATGGTAAGTAGTGGGGTTAGGGGGAGGGTTATGGGTTAGGCTTAGGTGCTAGGGGGATGGTTAGGCTTAGGCACTAGGGGCGAGGGTATAGGCACTAGGGAGGAGGTTAGGTTTAGGGTGCAGGGAAGAAGGGTTAGGGGTGGGGTTAGAGGTAGGGTCAGGATACTTACCAACAGGTGTCAGTATCCTATCCCTGTCGGGATGCCAGCATCGGGATCCTGACCACTGGGATCCAGAGCGCCAGCATCTAATACCGAACCCAGTTGAACATATACAATCATGTGTTAGAACATACAAATACATATAATAATTAGGGATGTGCAGGTTCGGATAGGTTCCAGTTTGCACGTTGAGATCGGATTTTTCCCTCCAAAAAAACGGAACTCAGAAAGAGGCAAAATGTCATCTTGCATGGACGAACATCATCATTCCTGGACAAAAGTCTAGGAATGATGATGTTCGGAATGATGATGTTCGCCCATGCAAGATGACGTTTTGCCTCTTTCTGAGTTCCGTTTTTTTGGAGGGAAAAATCCGAACTCAACGTGCAAACTCGAACCTATCCGAACCTGCACATCCCTAATAATAATGGAACTGTGGCACAGTGAGTAGCTGTTCAGAAAACAAATCGATATTGGTTTACACCTGACATATTTACAAGGGTTTCTATAGCAGTGACAGTCAACAGGTTAATAGTCTGACAACTATGGTAATTGTTGCTTCACAAAATAATGAGCTGGGTACTTAGCTAAAACACTAATACTTTGTGAGAAATAGACATATAGCACACCTTTTGTAGTTTAAGGTATTAGTGTCCCTTAATTATGTTATCCATATTTAAAACATAATAATTGAAACATGCCACATATTGTTTGCTTACCTTGAGTCAGCTCCTCATACCCTAGTTGTGTTGTATTCAGTTTCATGTTTGTTTAGAGACCCAATGAGGCAGAACCTGGAATGTTATTGCTATTTCATTCAATGTGTTTGTATAAAACAGATTACATTCAGATATGGTTTCATTTAACAAGTCACACAATACAATAAACACACTGGCATGCAAAACACACTAAAAGAAGAGAGAGCTTTTAAGAGATATAAGTGATTTTAATGTGCAAAGAAAGTATGTAGTGCATGTAACCAAACACATAAGCACAAATATGCATGCACTGCAAACACAGATAAACATACAAATAGTGCTATAACATCCAATGGTTCATGGAGGGGTTATTCCCTAAAAATGTCTTCATAACTCTAATTTACAATCATTCAGTGTGCAATACATTCTAAAAAAGATATTTGCAGTAAAAATTCTATTATATTTTTTAACTGATTCATAAAACAGAACCACGTGTCATGTCTAGCAATATTTAATAAACAATACCTATTATCTGAGCTACTTCTGAAAAATTCTCAAATGCTAGTATGATATTACATGCATTTAGGAATATGGCAAGCTTTGAGATATTAAAAAGTGCAATTTATCTATTAAAAAATGAATCATTCTCCAAAAGTAAAGTCAATAAAAGTATAATGATCTATAAAAGTTTTGTCTATAAGTAACTATTTTAATTTATAAACAAATGAAGATTTAAGAATAACTTTTTGTCCAGAATTTTTTTAAATGAGAAAGGAATACTTTATTTTCTTATGATAAATGGCTGTGTGCTCATTCTACTGTAAGTTGATTTTTTCATGTGTTTGTTTTTCTGCTCAGAGTATAAAAATTAAATAAATAAAAGGTTAATAAGGTAATGAAAAGGAAATGGTTAAACAAAATATGAAAGTAAGTAAATTTTGAAGATAAAAGCATGTCCTTAGGTAATAGTCTTCATCAAAAATTTATTGATACTGACCGCTGGACAGCTTTTTCATGTCTGGACAGCCTGTTGCTTGTGGTAGGGACTTCCTCAATTTCATCAATATCACATGCGTCTGCAGCATCCTGTGAATAACTATGCTTCATTACAAGGATGTTTCTTCTGTTCATAGGCTGTAAATTGGTTTTAACAGGCTGGTTTGGTGTGTCTGTTAGTATGGTAGCTTCCCTTGTACTAAGGTTACTACGGCTGCCCTTAGTGCTAGACAGTAGTGATCCACAGTGATGGTCATGAATGCATTTTGAAGATGATCTCCGTAACTTATGGTAATTTTCAAAATCATCTGCAACATCAGCAATGTCAGCAGCAGCTCCTGTACCTCTAAGAGTGCATAATTCATAATGAGGAGGTTCAAAGACCTCCTGGAATACTGTTTGGTCAAAGTCTGCTTTCCTTTGGACAAACTTTTTACGAGGTTGCTTAATCTGTACGATTACAGATATAATAATGAGGATGATAACAATGCAAGAGGAAACACCAATAACTGTACCACTGGTATTTGTAAGCTGGTCCAAAAGGCTTGATTTTCTTTTTTCTGCAGGTTAAGAAAATTTAGTGAATAGTATTAGCTGATGTGATTTAAGAAAAACATTTTCATTCTAATTGGTTAACACTGTATTTATATTTAATATATTGTAATTAATAATATTTTCTGAAAGACAATAAAGTATACCCTATTGATCTAAAAAAAATAATATATAGTTTTACATTTCAAATTTTTCTTGAAGAAAATGTACTAAATTCAATTAAAAATTACAAATATGAAAACAAAATTGAATGACAAATTGTAATGCAGTAGATTTTATTTTTTGATCCTATATAGTACATAATGAGAGAACCAGTGGGAAATCTGGAGGCAGGGGACCATATGTGTTCTAATGACAAGGATAGGGCTAGGAAGAGACAATTAGTGATGAGGGTACTGCCTTTGACTGTTTACAGCAGGTGTGTGGAACCTTTTTTTTGCTGAGGGCCATATTGATATATATATAACATTATTTGTGGACCTGGAGCAGGCCATGCCCACTCCACGTGATGTCACATGGGGGTAGGGCCACAATCACTGGAGCTGTAAGGGCAGCAATGTGACTGTCTGAAGTGTTCCAAGTGCGCTCCAGGTGGCACTGCAGCATATATTCGGGCTGCAGGGTGCCATTCTAGGCCCCCAGGCAGGAGGTTCCCCATCCCTGGTTTACAGTCTAACAGGGAGGAGAGTTACCAGGAGGGTGAAATGTGAGAAAGGGTAGATGGGTGGTCAAAGGTGCTGAAAATATCACTATACTAGCCAAATCTCTGATAGAGCAACAGAGTGAGTTCCACAGTAAAGGGGCAATGCAGGCAAAATCTTGTATGCCAGAGTAAGAGGACATGATCAGAGTGGAACTTGCAGATGTCATTGGAGGTGTGGAGAAGACGGGTGGGAGTTTGGGCAGAATTTATGTCACAAATATAGGTTAGAGGGAGTAATTCAGTGCAGTGGTGTATTTATAATGGGTGCAGGGTGGCGTAACTATAATAAGTTAAGGGGGACCCACACTGCACACTCTGCACTCTTTTAGTATATTTACCTCTCTGGAGTCTTGCGTTGGCACTGTGCAAATCCCCAAGAAAATGCCACAGCCACCATTTTCCCAGAGATTTGTGCATGCATAGTACAGGGAACACAAAAAAGGTAAGTGTTGTCCTACATGCAGTGCACCTATTGTAAGTAATTAAATAAAAGTTTACTTTTATTCTTATTTATATTAAAAATTAAAATAAATGCGAACCCAGCAAAATAATTAAAAACAATTTCAAAAGAATATATACTGTAGATCAGTGGTTCTCGAACTCGGTCCTCAGGACCCCACACATGACACGTTTTCCAGGTCACCCAGCAGGAGTACAGGTGTATTCATTACTCACTGACACATTTTAAAAGATCCACAGGTGGAGCTAATTATTTCACTTGTGATTCTGTGAGGAGACATTAAAAACATGCACTCTTTGGGGTCCTGAGGACTGAGTTTAGAACCTGTGCTGTAGATAAAAGTACAAAGTAAAGCTGGCCACACATCTAAAGATTATCTGTCCAACCAGCCAACTAGTTCACTGGTTGGAATGAAAATCTGGTAAGGTATGAAAGCAAATGACAATCAGCAATTTGCTCCCAAATGCTAGAAAATGGACCAAAACTGTTGAACAAATAGTTTAGATCAAACATTTAATAAACTTGGCTAAACAAACATTTTCATCTGTTTTCTGTCATTTAGGAGCAAATTGATGATCATCATTTACTCCCATATGTTACCAGATTTTCATGCCAACCAATCAACAAGTTGGCTGGTTGGATGTAAGTTGGTCTAGTGTGTGGCCAGCTTAAGTGTAAAAAGTCAGAAGAAGGGAACATAAAACTCCCTTAGTCTCTAAATAATTTTTCAATATATAGTATCTAGCAAGTAACACTCTAAATATATGAATCCACCCCTGATTGAGGGCTTTTTCTTTTCACAGCAGGGTACCGGTGTATGTGTATCTATTATATTGATTATACTGCAAACATCACACTTTAATGCACTGCAATACTACAGGTATAGAGCTTATAATAGTAGGAATAATGAGAAGTTTACTGCTATTGAACATCAAAAGTATGTTAACACAGCATATAGGCCCTGATTCAGAGCTGGACGCTCTGACCAGAGCGCTCGCTCTGAATCAGGGCCCTCCTCCATTAAAATGGAGCGTCCTCTTGGACGCTCATATAGCTGTGGGTCACCACCCACAGCATATACGAGCGTGCAAAAAGATGGTCGCGATGGTCTTGACCATCGCGACCACCGGACTTGCGAGGGAAACCCTGCCGTCGGGTTTCCCAGCCGCAAGGCAAGGAGTGATTTTGGCTCTATCAGAGCCAAAATCACTCCCACTGACATCACTAGTGATGTCAGTGGGGCCGGCTTCAGACGGTAGGCGTTCCCATGGGAACGCCTCTGTCTGGCAGGCACGCCCCGGCACGCCCACCAAAGGGGGCGTGCTGTCAATCAACATCGACAGCATGCCCCCTTTGGTGCAAGACCCCAAGCGATGGAAAGCCCGTCGCTCGCCGGGTCTCACGCATGCGCACGACGGAGCTCCCTCCGTCGTGCGCATGCGCAGTGGGGAACGTCGACCCACTTGCGAGTGTACTGCCGCTCGCGAGTGGGTCTGAATGACCCCCATACTACCTTAAGCTTACTAATATATAAACATTTTTCTTAAGAAAAAAAGTTTAAAGTTTAAATTGCATCCAACTTTTATTATTTGTATATGCAATATAAGTAATAAATACTGCAAAGAAAGAAATATACAGTAAATGTTATACTGATGATGTATTTTTTTGTGGAGAAGACATACTGAGTGGGGCCAGTCACAAATAAATAAAATATTTAAAATAGGCTTCTATACACAAAATGTAAACTTTATATTCTATTAATTCTTATCTACTTTTCTTTGGAAGCACAAATTAAAGTGCTTCCAAGTTAACTTTTCCTTTAAAAATATAGTAAAACAACTGTAAGGCATGATGTCAAAAATAGGACTGTGTATTAGATAAGGACATGGCTAAAGATTGCGCACAACCAAGTCTGCGTATTAAAACATTTAATAAAAAGTACTATGCGGCACGCTGTGAAGGGAGGCAATCCACCTCCTCCATGGCTAACCCAGGCCCCACAGTCAAGCCTGGGTATATTTAGTTCTTGCACACCCCCTTGATTGCTTATGTTCATAGACAGCATAAAGAGCTTTACCCAAAAGGGCTTTGACAACTATAAAACAAATCTTTGTATATGTATGTATTTATTTAGAAAGGCTAATGAAAGCAATATAGAAAAAGTATATGGTCAGCCATAATTTGTGCCCTCTTTAGCCCTAGTTGTTTGATATATGTCTAGCAACTTTTCATTGTTATATACTAATATATATATAACCATACGGTTTCAAATGTCCCATTAAGGGTTCTTAGACATGATCTGAAATTTCACAAAACCTATTGAATTTCTGACACTCAAACTTCAAAAAGCATTGAAATTATGATCATTAAGGCTGACGCCTTAATGGACGTGTTACTTGCGTATTACAGATATGGTATGCCATCACACCTTGTGGTTAACTGCAGGTTCACAGAGTAAGATTGCTGCCACTCACAAAATGGTAGAGCTGCTAATTCACATAATTGTGTGCTCATTGGAATACACACATGCAGTCTATGCAACTGAGGTCTGAGCAGTTATGTGGCACACACAACTCATTCAGTGCCCACAATCTTCGCATTCAGTCACCACAATAATCCCACTGGGTTCCAACATCCTTTTCACTCAATACATCCATTTCATTCATTATACACATTCAGCTCCCTAATTTCTAAAACTATCATACTCTGTCTATGCATGTACACTATCTTCGCCTCCATGCTTTTATAACTTCAGCTGTGTGTTCTACCAACCATGCTAGTCTGCATGCCCTCATTCACACCAATATGTCTTTCCCCATGTGCACCATCCAGTTTTCCTGCATCCATGCCACTGTTTCCTTCCATCTGCACCACTGCCTTGCCCCCAGCCACGTCACTCTATCTTCCCTTCATTTCTGCCACTCTTTATTCCTCCATCTGCACCACTCTGTCCACCCAACAGTGCCACTCTGTCATTCCCCTCCCACCCACACCACTCTGTCTTCTCACCCATCCGCACATATCTGTCTTCCACAATCCCTACTGTTGTGTGTTCTCACATTGTGCTAGTCTGTATTCCTCATCCACGCCAATCTGTCTTTATTCATCTGCGCTTCTCTGTCTTCCTGCATCCACGCCACTCTGTTCATATCGCTCTGTTCCCACAAACCATGCCACTCTGTCTCCCCCCTTGGGGACCAATGTTTTCCACCAATCTGCATCACTTTGGCTCGCCCCCATCTGTACTGCTTAATCTTCCCCTGCCCCATCCGCACAGCTCTGTCTTCTCTCCCATCCACCATACTCTTATCCCATCTGCGCAGCTTTATATTTTGTTCAGACCTAAGTTGCATAAACTGCATGTGTGTATTCCAATGAGCACATAATTCTGTGAATTAGCAGCTCCACCATTTAGTGAGAGACAGCAATCTCACTCTGTGAGAGTGCTGAATCTGCAGTTAACCACATGGTGTCATGGCATACCATATCTGTATTATGCAAGGAACACGGCCATTAAGGAATTTCATTGCTCTTTTTAAATTTATTAACTATCAGGGTTTGGAGGAGCGGACCAGGCCACCTGCAGGGGAGAAAGGCAACAAAATGGTACATTAGTGAAGGTGGAGGAAGGCCAGCACACAGGAGATGTTTTGGCAATGCACAAGGAGAGATGGCTATGGGGGTGCACTGTAGGAGTGCGGGGCAGCAGCAGCAGTGGGGTGCAGACCAGTGGCAGCAGTGAAGGAGTGCACAGGGGCATCAGTGGGTGACAGATGTGCTCACTGGCACTCGGCATGCATCTCAGAAAATAAGCCACAGATGCATGGATGAATCAGTGAGATCCATCTATGCATCTTTTTGTTAAAATTTTAATTTGTGTAAAATAAAAATTTTATAAAAGGGAAATGCCCCCCCTCCCTCAAACAGAACCAGCACCGGGCTTTTCACTGCCGGTCCTGGTTATGAAAATACAGAGGACAAACAATGTAGGGGTCCCCCATATTATACTCTACCAGTACCAGGCAAATCAGAACCAGTCCTGCTTGCCAAAATACGGGGGACAAATATTTATTGCAACCAGCACTGGGCTCTGAGCCAGTCCCAGAAATACAGGGGAAAAAAATGAGTGGGTGTCCCTGTATTTTCCAGAACCAGCACTGGACTTTTTCTAGCGGGGTGCTGATGCCACAGCCAGGGGAGCCCTTTCATCGGGCCCCCCAGGTGAAGCATCAACCATGACCGCTAGTCAGCCCAGACTGGGGATCCCTTGGGAGCTGGGGAACCCCAAAATAAAGAGGTTACCCTTTCCAGGGCACTCCAGGCCTAAGCTGACAGCCCGGGGCTATCCCCGGCACCTCTGGGGCAGTGGGTGCTGGGTTGATAGTGTAATATGGTGTAAAAAAATAGGAAGTATAATATTGTCTTTTGCAGTAGAACTACAGGTTTCAGCAAGCCTCCCCCGCATGCTAGTACTTGTAGAACAACAAGTGCAAGCAAGCGGGGCATTAATGGCCCGGTGGTACCTAGAGTACCCCTGTAAAATAAATATGAAAAAAAACAGAGACTGTATGTTTTATTATTTTATTGTACTGCACCTTCACATGGGGGGCCGCAGCCTTTAAGCTCTTTTTCATGGATGCCGCCTTCCCCAGGACTTCCACTGTGACTTCACCTGGAGGGTACCAACCATCTAGGACTTCCCCTCTTCGGCAGATCTTCACTGCTGCATCTTTAAATTTAAAAAATGGTGCTGAGGCACCATTTTTTAAATTGGCACATGCGGTTCTCACCAATGAAGTCAATGGTGAGAACCGCTCATTGTCTGAGAGGTGGAAGGCTCACCTCTCTCAGCCAATGAGTGCTCAGCAGCGGGGTTTCCATAGTGAAATCCTGCCTCTAAGCTCTCATTCGGGATGTACATGGGTTGTGCATCACATTTTTTTGTTTTGCCAAGCCCGGGGATTGCCTACTTTGGACCAAAGAGGACAGATCCATGCATAGGAGAAGGTGAGTATATTTTTTTTTAGGTACCCTATGGATAATCTACTGGAGAAGGTGACCGATGGCTATAGAGATACATAGGTGAGTATGTGTACATGTGTGTGTGAATGTGTGTGTGCATGTTAGTTTAATAAACTTTTATTTTGTATGGTGTGTGTCCTGTGTTTATTTTAATATTTATTTTGCTGTGGTTCTCCAAGTACCAGCATGTGGGGCAAGCTTGTTGGGATGTGTAGACCCACAGCTAAAGATAATAATATCAATTCTATTTTTTACACAACATTTACACTTTCAACATGGCACCCACTGCCCCAGGGGTGCCAGGGATAGCCCTGGGCTATCAGCCAAGGCCTGGGGTGCCCTGAAGAGGGGGACAATTTTTTTAGGGGGGGGTCCCCATCTCCCCCAGGGATCCCCTGCCTTGCCTGACTAGTGGTCAGGGTTGATGTTTCGGCTGGGGGGCCCGTTGAAAGGGCTCCCCTGGCTGTGGCCTCAGCCCCCACTAGAAAAAGGCCAGTGCTGGTTCTGGAAAAGACAGGGGAACCCTAATCATTTATTTCCCCTGTATTTCCAGAACCAAGACCAGCTCAGAGCCCAGTGCTGGTTGTGCTGAATACAGGGTATCCCTATATTGTTTGTCTGTCAAATTTTGGCAACCAGGACTGGTTCTGAATAGCCTGGTGCTGGTTGTGATTAACACTGGGTACCCCTACATCGTATGTCCTCTGTTTTTTTGCACAACCAGCTCCGGGTGTTTAGTAGTGACCCAGTTGCTCCCTACAAACCTGCTCTTACCGCTGAGACCGGCTACCTCCCTGGGTCCTACTGCCCACCACTTGTCCCACCTAGGCCGCTAATGGCTACACCACCACCACTGCTGCCTGTTTTCTCCCCCAGGTATCAGCTGCTGCTAACGTCTGCTACCTCTCCCCGGGTCCCGGCTACAGCAAGCGCCGGCTTCCTTACCCCCAGTCCTGTCCCCTGCTACCACCCGCAGAAGACTGCCATCTTGGTGTACCCAAGTGAAGCCACAGTGAGTACACCTGCTGAAGGCACCTACTGTGGCTGTGCAAGGAATTGAATCTTCCTATCTCTATAATTGCGCAATTGTGAGGTAATAGTTTAAAAACGGTAACTTTCTCAATTACCTGAACCCCAAAAGGCTCTACCCTGGAAAAACAGCTACCTAATAAAACAAACCCCAAGTCTAAATTTGCCCCTACCCTGAGTTATGCCTTCCCAAAAATCCCCCATAGAGAACAGCAGAAAAGTGGTCCTATCTGAGAGTGTCAGAAAAAAGTGACAGTTGGAAGTTTAGATTACTCCCAAATCCTCATTTTTTTGCCCTGAAATTTGGCATACAGCACCGAGCGACAGTTCCACCCGCCCATGCCAAATTTCAGCTGAGTACCTCAAATAGCTTTTGAGGTGTAGCCCCTTAAACAACATGCCCCCCCTCCAGAATTATCTGTGGAGATTTCAGTTATTTTCAATTCAGCCTTAATATAAGGGCACAACTGTGCCCTTATAATATATATTTATATGAGGCAGTTAACCATTTTATTTACATTTTATTTGGAACACATTATATCTAAATAATAAAATTGACTGCTGATAAAAAATATGTCATGTTAGTGGTTAATAACAGTTGGTCTGAAATCTGACCATTCCCATTAGAGTCATTGATGTTACTTCCAGAAAGTTCAGGCATAATACACATCTACAAACTATTCTGTTGTATCCCATACTTACTCATCACATACCACATTCTGATAAAAACATAGACCCTTCTAATAATCAACTAATATTAACATCACAACAATGTCCACAACTAAAACTGTATAACAGCATAGAAGAAAGGAAGAAGGCACATAGGAATGCACACACCATATATAAAAAAGAAAAAGGTGAGAAAGTCTCAAAACATACAATAGTGAAGATGAAAAGGAAAATAGTAATGCTAAGGTTAATCTATATAAAAAAAATTTGACTACTGATAAAAAAATTATGTTACCATGTTGGGTCAACACGAGTGCACGGCAGACCTAATATGCACAGCAAGCGCTCGCCGCCATTGCTGCATACTTGCCTAGTATCATAGAATTTTTGGGAGACTGCTGTGAAGACTGGCAACTCTCACAAATCTCATTCTCAGTTGTAGTGAGCAAATCAAGTAGTGTTATGATTCATAGCAAATTGCATAATCGTGGTCCCACACCCTGCAATGTAATGCCAAAAATCAAAGCAAAATGTTGCGATGTTGCCCCCACCTCAGTCAACTAAACCTTCCTCTCATCGGCCCTACTAGGGAGGGTATTGTCAAGTATGCATCAACTGTCAAGCTTAAAGTAAAAATGTCAAAGTCTAATGCACAGTGAAAAATGCAAATCACTCAAAATCATTACCCTTCTCTTGGCCTCCACCATCCACAAACATATACACCCTTTACTTTACTCTGTAAGGTAGAGTCTTCATCCTCCCCAACTAACTTTAAATTACAATCCCCATCCTCACTGCTGTGGTGTAATCACACACCGGACACCAATGATATACGAGTGTGGTTCTATAAGTAAGGTAACAAGGTCTCCCACATGTGTAATGTTCTCTATTTCATTCTAATTTCCTGCCAGAGCAGGTAGACCACTGCTTCCCCTCATGGCCATTAGACTGTGCCTCATATCAGTAACACTGTCCCAACATCAGTTGCAAGATGGTGGGACTGGCACATACATGGTCAAACATTGAGGTGCATACAGATGTGTCCACATACATCTATCCTCCGTGTGCTACAAGTCGCGCTACACATAACGTGGGTGCGTCTTTTTGTTCGACTTTTTAACCTTTGTCTTAATCGCACAGCAATACAAATAGGTAGCACAAGCAGCTTTTGTTGATTGATCTATGTTCTGTGAGCGACTATGGCTGTATCTGTATGCAAAATGCTACGGTACAGTGCCAGTGGCTGTAACACTGTAACATAGCATTTTACATGCAGATACACCCACAGTTGCACACAGAACATAGGCATACTGCATATCATTTGCTGTGCGATTAAGATGCATTTGAAGGTTAAAAAGTCACACAAAAAAAACACTCAGCGCTAGTCACGGCATGGTGCAACTAGAAGGACTGTTCAAAGCGCAAGCAGGCTAGATGTATGAAACCCATCTGTAGTTTGATTAGATTTCTGCATCAATATGACACATCAGCAGCTGAAATTCATTGTCAACTTGTCGGGCAATTGTTCAAAAATGACCTGGGTTGCTGCAAATAGGTGTCATATTGCTGCATGATTAATCCAGGCCACACTCAGCAACTGCACATATCAGTTGTTACAGCACTACCATTGGAAGTTTATGAACCATCCTTCCTACAGCAATGACCTGGTTGTAGGAAGTGATTTCCAGAGGCATCTGGGTGAAAGGTGATTCACAACCGATCCTAAAGTTCAGCAAGCCGTCATGTCCTGGCTTAAGGCACTTGACACTGATTTCTTCTATGCCGAGATAGATGCCTTGGTGTACCATTGCTTAGACAAGTATTTGGACTATGTGGAAAAATAATCTGTAACAAGGCCATATTATTATACGTACAGTATATATATATACAAGTTGAATAAATGTACGCAATGAGAGTCTTGTTACCTTATTTATTGAACCACCCTTGTACTTTCACACGTTAGGGTTTTCCTGACCTACATAAACTGACCAGCAGTCACCCATTTCCTGGCCAGCATGTAACTGATGGAGGTAGGGTGAGCATCCTGGGGAATGGGTTGTGACAAAACATCGGGAAAACGTTTTTACCAACTACATGGCAAATTCTGTACACGGAGTGGCACCCAAAATTTTTCCTGTACTTATGGTGTTGGGCAGACCCTGACCTTAACTCCGACAACATATTGCAAACCCCAGCAGTCAAATCACTTGATTTTACAGCCAAATTGAATCATTATCTTTTAAGATTTCTTAAAGAATATTTTGACTATGCTATAGAGAGTACAGGAAGACATAATTATTATTTTTTTTTATGTACAGCCATGGCCAAAAGTTTTGAGAATGACACAAGTATTGGTTATAACAAAGTTTGCTGCTTCAGTGTTTTTAGACCCTTTTTGTCAGATGTTACTATGGTATACTGAAGTAAAATTACAAGCATTTCATAAGTGTCAAAGGCTTTTATTGACAATTACATTAAGTTTATGCAAAGAGTCAATATTTGCAGTGTTGACCCTTCTTTTTTAAGACCTCTGCAATTCGCCCTGGCATGCTGTCAATCAAATTCTGAATCAAATCAAATCAGTAATAACTCCTTTATTTGGCTTTTTTGCTGGAGAAAAGATTACCACAGAGAAATCACTGAACTTGAGATGGATACAATACAGATGTGTCATCCTACATCTATCCTCAATACTTCATGCAGCGTGACACGCCTGGCGTGGGTGAGCCGCCAGGTCCTGTGCAACCGTGCTAGCATCACAAGCTCTGTCCCTGTAAGAGATTTTTGACACATTCAAGTAATATTTCCTAAATTTGCAATGCAACTTTAGGCAAAAGAATATCACACTTCAACTGCATTTTAAATGTGGATTGTAGTAAATATGATTTGAGAAGGGTGTATCCAAACACTAATCTCACAGTTACTTGCTCTTTTTTTGTTACTCATAACTCAGAATCAGACCCTACTGTATGTATCACTGTGATATGAAGCAATAAAGAATGACTCGTAACTCAGGGTAATAGACCCCACAGTTGGTTATAACAGAAGATAAGTTCTGTATGGAACTAGATTTATAGATTTATGTAGAATTATGTTCTTCATGAATATGTATAATGATGACACCATAGATTCACATTTAAGTAGCAATTAATATTTATTTGTGCTGTAATTTAATGTTTCTTCTATAATCAAGTCATATGCTATATATTACCTTTGCAGTGGTTTTCATCCCAAGGGTATACACAGTTCTGAACTCCATTGCAAACCAATGTGTTGTTAATGCACATATTACTATGACAAAAAAATGAATTTGCTTCACATGGAGCTAAAATGAAAAAGAGAGAAACATTAAAATTACTAACAGAAAATAATTATTTGTAATAGTTTTTTTCAACTATATTTAAATAAAATACAGAAGGCCATTTACAAACTGCAAAACTTACAGACCCACAAAGCTTCTATAAATGGGCAAGCCCACTACTTGCCTGCCTAGTGAAATTCAAAGTATGACACACAAAGAGTACAACATTATTTCAAAGTACAACCTACTAATACCGCAGGTCAATCTCCTTTATTCATAAACTCTTTTCATCCAGTTTGTGTGATTGTAGCCTTTTATGGTGCATTTGACGATATACTGAACACTTGATTGTCAGAGATGTGCAGGTACGGATTTCTGAAATCCGAACACACCTGAATTTAGGGGTTCCGATTAGATTCACCTTTGTGACCCGGTTCGAACCAAGGGCCTGACCCAGAGCCGCTCGCTAGGATGCACGTAGCCGTCAGCTGCCAAAGTATGCAAATCCCGCGATCGCTAGCAGGACATTAGGACATCCACTATGTCTTGCCGTGTGATCACAGTATGTATTTAGATGCCAACCAGCCTGTCACAAGATGCCCACTTTCCTTAGTAATACACGTCATCTCCAGGAAGTGTATGGAACAATCGGTAACATCGAGTAACATCGGACCCATAAGCAGGCTGAGTATAACCATACTGCAAGCACTGAGAGTGACGTGTATGCTGACGATGCATCTTAATTATGCACGCCACTGTAACGGCGTTCAGATGCACAGACACGCCTGCGTTCGCACAAACACATCCCCATTTCCATGGACCACCCCCTGTCACCACCCACAAATGGCACGTCCTGTCACTCATTCTAGCGGGGCGTCTGTGTACAGGGTGCGAGCGCTTCACGATTGTATGGATTGGTTTGCGCATGCGCACTGCATCTTGTACGTATGCGCAGATTGCAAAAATTGGCAGGTTACGTGAGAACGCATCCTAGCGAACATGTCTGAATCAGGCCCCAAATCCCAGTTTAGATCTGTTGCTGGTTTGGAACTCGGATTTAAAAACTGAACTCTGGTTTTGGATTTGGACATTTTAGCTGTATTGGTCGATTTTTTATCGATTTTTATCCGAATACAAAACCAAAACACTTGAGGGTGGTTTTGCAAAACCAAAACACATTGCTGAATCCAGATCCAAAACCAAAACATGGGGGTCTGCGCACATCTTTACTTATTGTATTTAGTCTTTATCTCCTGCTCGTGTGTACAATGTCTATTAGACAATCAGATCATCAGCATGTTCACAGCTGAATGTGCAGATAAAATGACTACTTGTATAATTATAATAGTAAGACAGAGCTCTGTCTGACAGATATAGTATCATGATGAAGTTAGGATCAGAGGAGCTCATGCAGACCCAGTCGCTAGATGCATTCGCTCGCACCCTGTGTATGCATATCCAACGCACGCCCAGCAAGGCAGGCGATCGCATCGCAAGGCATTAGCACACCCACTTTGACTTGACGTGTGATCACTTTGTGTATGCAGACCCCACCAGCCATCCATAAGACGCCCACTTGCGCACGTCATCTCCTGGAAGTGCATGAAATCATTGGTACATCGAGCACCATAGGATGCGATCGCAGCACTCGAGGTTGACTATACCCTGCTGCAAGCACTGCGATCACTTCAGTGTGAAATACAACCAAGCGACCTGTTCTATGATGCTGCCTTTTAATTATGCACGCCTCTGAAACGACGTTGAGACAATCAGGCATGCCTGTGTTCGCACCTCCACTCCCCTGTTTCTAGTGGACTGCCCCTGTCACCACCCACAAATGGCTTCTTCTGTCACTCACTCTGCTGGGCTGTCTATGCACAGTGAGCGATTGCTTCCCGAGCATTCGCACTGGTTTGCACACGCGTATTGCGACGCAAACGCATGCACAGATTGCAAATATCAGCCAGCTAGTAGCGATGGCATCCTAGTGAGCGGGTCTGAATCAGCTCCAGAATTCAAGCAATAAAACTGCAGACTCTGGCCCTGATTCAGAGCCGGATGCTCTGACAGAGCGCTCGCTCTGAATCAGGGCCGTCCTTCTCTTTTTTTAGAGCGGCCTCCTGGCTGCTCGCATAGCTGTGGGTGACCACCCACAGCTATAGCGAGCGGCCAAAAAGATGGTCGCGATGGTCAAGACCATCGCGACCATCGGGCTTGCGACGAGACCCTTGTGGTAGGGTCTCATTGCCGCAAGCCCTGGAGTGCTTTCGGCTCAGAGGCACTCCCACTGACATCATTTGTAATGTCAGTAGGGCCGGCCCCAGATGGAACGCCTCCATCTGGCGCTATCCAGGTCTCGTGCATGCGCATGAAGGAGCCGGGTCCGTCGTGCGCATGTGCACTGGGCCAACATCGACCCGCTTGCGAGCGCTCAGTGCTCGCGAGCGGGTCTGAATTAGGCCCTCTGTGCTACATAGTGGAAGGGAAAGGGATGGGAGGCTGCGGGGAAAAATACAGGGGTGACAAAATAGTATAAGAATCATATGAACTGTAGTGCACTGTAGTTCATGAACCATAGAGCATTACCAAAAGTGGCCATTGTCGGGCCATGGAAATTATACTTTGAAATCATTTAAAAAGTTCTCCATGCAATGTTGAAAAGGTTTTAATGAAATCTAGACAATTGAAAAATAAAATTTCAGGACAATACTTTGTTCCATTTTGCAGAAACTAGCAATAGGACTGCATTTATTTTTCACTTACTCCAAGTAGAACCAATGGGCCTGATGCAGAGTTAGAAGTAACTTGGGCATACATTATATTGCTCCAAAGAAATATGCATGGAAAAAAAGTGTTTTATTTGCCCATATACAGAGTTGTACTGATCCAGTCCAACTGTGGATGCAATATTGTTCTCTATTTCTGTCAGAACCAGCAGTCTTGGACACCACTGGCCTGTCTCCAACACTCAGCAGGTCACTGATTCCTGGCCTTCCCAAAAAGAATCCTCAACAGAACCTAGCTGGGCTCAGCCTCAGTCTAGAGGTGACAAAGCACTTCACTCAGGTGTTACCTGAGAACCTGCTCAGTGCACTCCTCTAGTGCTTGAGTATATATTGTGTTCTACATAGGTTCTCCCACTCCAGAACAATACTCTCCAGTATAGTTTTCTTCCAGTGTTGTTTAAACTCAGGTGTTCAGTTTTATTGACAGCAGCATATCCTTACCCACATGAATCCATGCAGAGTCCTCATATCAGCTCTCTGTTACATTCACAGGGGTACCCAACTACACTGGGCCTTGACCTATGCCATCACTGAGTAAAGTCCAAAGCCTCCTGCATGGATTCCTGGTGGTCTGGTGGGGGTGTTAGACACTGCAACAGGGTATTAGGTTGCACCAAATTCACCTGTTTGTATTCAGCTGCTGTGTGTGTGTAGTGTACTATGTTACACTTGCTTTCTGTGTTGAGCTTCAGGGTTATTGAAATGCCAACACATCCATGCCACTAACTGTACACTACACGCTGTACCCACAGTGCCAGCAAATACGTGTATCTAGTTGTATGCTATGTGCTGTTTCAACAGTGCCAACACCTCTGTATATCTGATTGCATGATATGTGCTGTTCCTACAGCTTTACCACTTTTGGTGTTCCCCCGCAGAAGCAAAATATGAAGGATTTACAATTTCTGCAACAGATGGAACTAATGGTGCATACACACGGTCAGATTTTTCTTCAGATTTGAACAATAACGATTTAAAAAAATCGTTCATATCTGAAGGAAAATCTGACATATCTGACATGCCTGAATGATGGATGATGAACGATGCACGTTCCCGATGGTCAGATAACGATATCTGACATCTGATGTGTTTGCAGTCAGACTTGGACGATTCCATTTATTTTAATGTAGTCAAAAATCAAAAAGTATTGAGTGATACAATGCAATTTGGTGCTACTTTGTTAGAGGAACATGAACTGGATTGTACTGCTTTAATTCCACCCATTCCCCAGTGTTCAGTGTTACTATAACCAAAATCTGTAGTGTAAATGGAGTTGCTAGTAAAAGGAGTTTTATTGTACTATTTATCTAGTGAAGTTTTGTTCGATCTATATTCTCAGGGCCGGATTAAGGTCTGTGGGGGCCCCTGGGCAACAAACTTGTGGGGGCCCCTTATGCAGTGCCCCCAGTAATGGTCCCCCCTATGCAGTGCACACTGTAGTAATGCCCCTTATATAATGCCCCCAGTAGTGCCCCCAGACCCAGTAGTGGTCCCCCATATGCAGTGCCCACTGTAGTAATGCCCTTATGCAGTTCCCCCAGAAGTGGTCCTCCTATGCAGTACCCCTTATATAATGCCCCCAGTAGTGGTTTCCCTATACAGTGCCCCTTATAAAGTGCCCCCAGACACAGTAGTGGTTCCCCCTATTGCCCCCAGTAGTAGCCCCCCCTATACAGCGGGGCCAGTAGTTGTCCCCACTTTGCATTGACCCTAGAAAACGCCCCCCAGTGCCCCCATGAAGCGGCCCCCTGTACATTGCCTCCTATAGCGGCCCCCCTATGCAGTGCCCTCTGTAGTGGCCTCCTCCCCTATGCAGTCCCTTGTAGCTGCCCCCCCATGCAGTGACCTCTGTAGTGGCCCCTCCCCTATGCAGTGTCCCCTGTAGCTGCCCCCCCCCCCCACCATGCAGTGACCTCTATAGCGGCCCCTTCCCCTATGCAGTGACCTCTGTAGCAGCCCCCTCCCCTATGCAGTGTCCCCTGTAGCTGTCCCCCATGCAGTGACCGCTGTAGCGGCCCCCTCCCCTATGCAGTGTCCCCTGTAGCTGTCCCCCCATGCAGTGACCACTGTAGCGGCCCCCTCCCCTATGCAGTGTCCCCTGCAGCTGCCCCCCTCATGCAGTGACTGCTGTAGCTGCCCCCTCCCCTATGCAGGGACCTCTTTAGCAGCCCCCTCCCCTATGCAGTCTCCCCTGTAGCTGCCCCCCCATGCGGTGACCGCTGTAGGGGCCCCCTCCCCTATGCAGTGTCCCCTGTAGCTGCCCCCTCCCCTATGCACACACAAACAAAAAAAAAATCACCACTTACCTGAATTCCCTCTCCTGACGCAGTCGGCGCTAACCCGCTCCGAGTCCCGGCTCTTCCACTGCACTATGGGAGAGACGTCAGCGTCATGACGTCTATCCCATTATCAGCAGATGCGGGGGAGCCAGAAGTCGGAGCTCATGAGTGAGCTCCGGCTGGCTCCCTCCGTTGAGCAGCAGCCAATGAGAGTCTGACTCTCATCGGCTGCTGTAACATACACACAGCTGCCGCCGGCGGCTCACTGCGCGGTCTACACTACACTAGCGGAGGGGTCACTAGCGGTGGGTGCAGACAGCGCACCGCTGCTAGTGGGGGGCGCTCCGGGTGTGGGGGCCCAGGGACGACCGCCCCGTCGCCCCTCCCTTAATCCGGCCCTGTATATTCTGTAACATCTTATTCCAACTGGAAGTAAATTAATTTATAAACTGAACACAGTAAGAACATCTCATCGGGGGAGCCTAGTGCTGATGCGCTGTGTCTCTGTCCCGGCCGGCTCCACTGAGCATGCGCAGGATCTTGCAAGTATCGTGAGATCCCCGCGTGCAGACCTGGAACCGGCAGCCGCTGCAGCAGGGACAGCGCTGTCCCTGCTGTGGGGATAGGCTAGCGCCAGGCTGTAGCTGTCGACAACAACAGCTATAGCCGGCCGAACGTTCATGCGGTATGACTGTTCGTACATGACCCTGCCGCTCAGTGCTGCTATCTTGTAGATAGCAGCGCCGATAATGACAGGGGCGCATAGCGCCCCGGTCATTTACCGCCCAGACCCCCGATCATACATCGGGGAGAAGCGGTATCAGCGCACATAACGTGCGCTGATACCGCTTCTGTGATTCATACATCTACCCCATTATCTTCTAATAGCAGCTATAAAATTCATCAATCAACAACTCGGATACACAAAAGTAATACTCAGTATCTATATAATGTAATTGACAGCTGATAGAAATACTGTTGTCATTACAGCTACTGTAATTTATCATAAAGACAATACATGCTCTAAGCTCTAAAATATACCTCCATTAGACTTGTTAATATGCAAGTGTGGCATAATGTTACTGAGCAGAAGGATTTTTTTTTAGTGTGTCGCGAAGATGTTACATTTTTGTGTCACAGTGAATGGACATATTTGGATTTAGCCCAAAATTCCTGAAATAGGATAAACATGTATGATGACCCCACAACTCATTATTGCCTCTGATCAGTAAATAACTATTTCTTATTTCACTTACTGTACAACACAAGGCTTCCAGGGCTTTATATCATGGCTATGAACAAGCATGCAGTGTAAAGTTCTCTGTCCAAGAAGAGAAAATGAAAGCAAAGTTGCTGTCTTGTATACCAACAATAACAGAGGGAGACTAAGAAGACCTATACATCACTTATGCACATATCAGCGATGGACTAAAATAATTGATGTAGTGCATTAGGCTAATTTAACACCTGTCAATTTCATGTAGTTTAAATGTTGTTAATGTTTAAGTGTCCTACAGTAAATGCCTAAACCCCCTCCTTTCCCACCTCATTTGGACATGTTCTCTGTGGCCAGTTTTTGGAGTGATTTGATAGATTTTTTGTGGCACTTCAACCATAATCAATAAACATATATTACAAAATATGCCCAATGACAACTAGATGATGACACCCCACATCTTTCCAAACAAATTTTCTTTGCTTTCAATTTTCAGCTGGATAGCAATCACACACACACACACACACACACACACACAATGAGCATTTGAAAGCAATCGACAAACACTTAAATGCCAATTTAAACGTTGGTATATACCACAGGTTCTCAAACTCGGTCCTCAGGACCCCAAACAGTGCATGTTTTCCAGGTCTCCTCACAGAATCATAAGTTAAATAATTAGCTACACCTGTGGATCTTTGAAAATGTGTCAGTGAGTAATGAATACACCTGTGCACCTGCTGGGTGACCTGGAAAACATTAACTGTTTGGGGTCCTGACTACTGGTATATACTGCACAAACATGTAATCAATGCCCAGAAAATTCTGCAAACTCTGGAACAATTAGATATACTGTATTCTCCATTTATGATAGATGAAAAATGCAGTGTGAAATTTTAGTCCTGAGGTAGTGGTGAATATAAAATGTTTTTTTTTTTATTATGATATTCACTTTACGTGCTGTACAGTATGTTGCAATGAAGAGTTATTCTCATTAATTTGCAATGAAGCCATAATATTGTATTTTTTGGATGATGATAATGTGATCTTGATGCTTCTATCATTGTTTTGTATATATAGTGTGCAAATATTTTTCTGTAAAATGTTATTAAATAAAAGAAAAGTTGGGATACTGTTTGTATGTGAATCTGGCTGATTATTTTTATACCTTTTTATGATAAGAATAATGAATAAAATACCAATCACACAAGTCTGCTAGTTGAAAATATTCTGACTGCAAGTAATGAGAAGAACAGCAGATGGCAGTGCTTGATTATAATATGATGTGTACTTCATTTTCAGCACATTCAATATCTATGGGCACACAATCTTGGTCATTTTGCCTTTTGAAGTACACTGTAACTAGCCAATATTCATAACAACTAGCCAATATTCATAACAATTACAATGTACAATTACATGTACATTTATATTTATGCTTTATAATAGAAATATAATAGAAAAGTAAAATCATGATACTAGATTTTAACCACTTAACTGATGAATGTTTTTTTATAAAACCTGCTCAGATATTGTTTTTTTTTTAAGAGTGAATTAGGTGAAGAACATCTGTTTCAACTTATCCTTTTTTTTGTTGTAATATTTGTTAAAAAAAAAAATTGTGTTTTGAACATTGGGAACATCGGAAACATCGGACATATTGAAACCATCGCAACTTTCCATTTAGAGTGGCTTCAGGCACCAGGCACACTTGGCGGTGAGGGGGGGTTAATGTACCTTTTACCACCGGCTGCTAATCTCTGCAGCCGCTGGGTGGGGGTCCTGTTGTGCTGACCGATCAACAGTGATCGTCAGCACATCAGACACTGGTGAAGGATGCAGGCAAGCAGAGGGACCAGAAGGTCCCTCTGAGAGCAGCAGCTGCCAGAAGATTCTCTTACTACAGCCGCCCACATTATCTGACTGGTCGAAATATTGCGACCAGATCAGATAAAGCACTGCCTGGTGTGGTTGGAAAAATGCGACCATGCCAGGCAAGTGGTTAAAGCTGCTGTGTGTGTACATATGCTGTAGGTAACATCTTTTGTAAATAGACCCCTACTGTAAACTTCTGTGATTCACTGCTGCATCAGAGGACGAAGGATCTGATCATCTGCGAAAACATCAGCCATCTGAGTAATCCTCAGATTTAGCAGGATGGGCAGTGTGTTCTCTCTGCTGGGGGCCAGGAAATCTGCATCAGAAGAAGCAGGCCCTAGTCTTGGCATGCCTTGAAAACAGGGCCAACATGCTTCCCTTTTCAAGAATGCAGGCCATCACCGCCCTGGGGACTGCGACTGCCCTCGCAGTCAGTAATCGGCACATGTGCAGTACAGATTTTGCGCAAACGCCGGGCATTAATCATTGGAGTTGTGCGTAAACCATCGGGTTTCCATAGTATTGTATTTTTATGTGCGATGCTGTAATAAAACCATTTTACTTCTAGTGTAAATTATGTGCAAGCCTAATAATAAAACTATTTAAACTCATGAATTACACTATAGAAGGGATACTGAAATTACTATTTATAATTAAGGGCTATTTTATTTACCTGGATATTAAAACGAATGGACACTTTGGATAATTTTACAAGAAAGTACCTACTTAGAAATACTGCATGATTGATTTGGTGATAGTTTAGTTTGTTTGGTGATACATTATTATTCTATTTGCATGTTCTTATTAAATTTCAAACAATTCTCTTTTGACATTATCTGGATGCTAAATGTATAATGTTTGTATTTTGGTTTAAAGACCTAAGGGGTAAATTTACTAGGGAGAGAGCTTTTAGAAAAGAAGATGTTGCCCAGAGCAACCAATCAGATTTTAGATATTATCTTCTAGAAGGTGATAGTTAAATGTTAAGTAGAATCTGATTGGTTGCTATGGGCAATATCTCCACTTCTAAAAACTCTCACTTAGTAAATATACCCCTTAGGGGGTAAATTTACTAAGATGGGAGTTCTATTTAAGAAGTGATATTGCCCATAGCAACCAATCAGATTCCAGGTATTATCTTCTAGACAGTGCTAGATAAATGAGAAGTAGAATCTGATTGATTGCTATGGGCAACATCGCTTCTTAAATAGAACTCCCATCTTAGTAAATTTACCCCTTAGTGTCAGTAATTTTTCTTGAACACCAACATTAAATTGTAAGTTACTGATGTGCCCTAAGAGAAGATAAAATTGACTACTAGTTTGCTTGTACTTTTGAAAGTAGAAGTGGGAAGCAACTGTGATAAGATTGGGGAAAACATTTGTGAACAGATGAATTACCACTAGAGATTAGCAAATTTGCTGAATAATATTGCGCAGCTGTTAAATTCCAGTAATCCAATCTTCAAGTTCCACTTTTATGCAATAATTTAACAGAAGTGCTGCAGGAGACACACCAAATCTGCTATTCAGACATAGGGTGCATACACACCTGCACAATATCTTTGACCGATTTAGCCAAATCGAAATGACAAATCGGGCATATCGTACAGTGTGTATGCCCAATTTGCGCGTACCCACGGTCGCATGCGATATCGTGCAATTGGCTGTGCTGCACAGTCAATCACATGATATCGCATGTGAGCCTGTACATGTTAATGAAGGACGGAACAGTGATTGTTCCGTCTTTCACTAAATCTTTCAAGTGTGTACCAGCAATTATGCGATGTCCAGAGTGAAGGCAAATCGTCCTGAACATCAGCACGATTGCTGGACGTTTAGGTGTGTACCCAGCCATAGAACTTGCTCTAATGAAGTAGAAGTGTCAAGTATTAACCATTTGTTTTGTACTGATAGCATGTCTAGGTCACAAAAGTTCCATAGGGTCATTGCAGGCTAGACAAGTTAGTATCTCAAAGTCACACAATTTGCTTCTATGTGGTGGTAGTTTAAAGTATTCCCAAAAGAAAGAGCAATCTGATCATTTCAAATAAATAAAACAACAATCGTAAATTTGGCTCAAATGTCTCCTGGATTCTAAATTTTGGGTATTCAGGAAAATGGCATATCACTGCAGTTTAAAATACTAATAACAACGTGTAATACGTTTTTACATTCAGGATATCTATGTACACCAGTGGGGTGTACATAGATATTTTTTATGAAAATGTACGGAAGTACAGAGATGTCCATGGCTGGTTGATCCTGGAGGGGGGATCCCATTTTCATTTTTGGGGTCCCCGCTTTCCAATTTTTTAGCCCTGAGCTGACCAGATTGGGCTGGTTGTACAATGTGGCAAGGGGACCCCACGCTGTGTGTCTCCTTTCTATAGTGTAAGCACCTCATCTGGTTATGCCCGGTGCTGGTTACTGGAAAAACGGGGGACCCCATGCCATTTTTCCCCCCAATTTTCCAGTACCAGACTGGACTCAGATGCCCCGGGGTGGAATTGCTTTTGAGGGGGGACCCCACACAATTTTTTGTTTAAAATGTATAACTTTTTTTACAGTATAATACACAAAAACAGAAACCGATCAGTATCAATGTCAAATCAAAATCGACAGTCAAATGCACTGCATAGTAAATTTGTGATTTTGAGACTAAAATGTTCCAGTGAATTCCAGCAATTTTGTTTAGAATTCAAACACAAATCTTAGTCAATTTCTCCCTTGGTCACAGACCATTACTACACCAAGGACTACAGTGACTCAAAATCCCTAGGTGGAACTGGTAACACAGTATGTATCTTCTCTTCCCTCAGTGGGATATCCTATTTCAATGTTCCCAGGAGACTAATTAACTATGGGCCTGATTCAGAGTTGTTCGCTAATGCCGTTGCAGCTGCAATGCTAAAATATGCAAATGTCGCAGCCAGGGGAGTAGCGATGGTGGCTCCAGTGGAGCACCTGCTCCAGGCGCCTGCTCTGGCCAGGGCGCTGGAGATCAGCCAACCAATAAAGGACAGAGCTCCTGCTGAGCTGAGCATGAAGCACATAAAGAGATCAGTGCTTCCAGAAAATGGGCATGGTGTGGACAGAGCGGTGCTTGTGGCTCCGTCCCACACCACGCCCCCAGCAAGGATGCACTGATCTCTACATAAGGCATAATGTGAATTATTATTATTATTATTATTATTATTAACAGTTTCTTATATAGTGCAGCAAATTCTGTTGCGCTTTACAATTTGAATCAAGATTAACATTATACTGGGTTGTAAAATACATGACATACATAAGGGTAAGAGGGCCCTGCTAGCAAGCTTACAATCTATAGGATGAATAAGGGGCATTACTATGGCATAATGTGAACTATGGACATTACTGTGGCATAATATGAAATATGGGGACTACTGTGTAGCAAAATGGGAAAAAATAGCCCAAACTGTGGAAAACGCGAATTAATGGCACCAATGTGTGGCATTACGTGCATTGTGGCCATTATTTTGTAACATAATGTGAATAAAGGGCACTACTGTGGCGTAACATGAATAAAAGACACTACTGTGTGACGTAATGTGAATAATGAGCACTACTGTGTGGCATAACGTGAATTGTGGCCACTACCTGTGGTTTATTTTTAATTGGTGGAATTACTTTAGTGGGTTTGAAAATATCTAGCCCTCCATGTCCCAGTTTGATACTGCCCCCTGTTTATATTTATTTCCCTTTAATTTGCCCCTACATGCTGGACACGCCCCCTACCTGGCACACTTGGGAGGGAGGGGGCGCGGTAGCACACACATGCTCCGGGCACCATGGCTAAATGCTACACCCCTGGTCGCAGCCACTGGGAGATGTATGGAGACACCAACCCTCAACTTTGCAAATCCAAGCATCTGTGTAACATATCGCTGCATCTACATACAAAGACACAGCATCGGTTGCAGATCATTTGATTGTGGTAGTCTTGAGTGAGTTTATAGTCCTGCAAAATGGATGTGGGAATTGAGACACTGGAGTCATATTTCCTATGTACGGGATCACAGTTGTAGCGTCATGACACATCTGCATTCTTTCCCAGCACACCCCATTACCTCCCCAAAATATTCCCTGACTGTCAATTACACTGAGAGTAAATAGTCGCTGCGAGCATATATGGTAATGTACCTTGATGCATGCACCATACTGATGATTATCACTCAACTGCAAAAACATCGGCAAAGCGTACAACTCTGAATAAGACCCCATAGTAGCCCACTGTTGGTAACACTATATGCACCTTGGATGACCAGCCTTTTCCTCTTCCTCATCCCTATGTGGTTCATATGTATTGTCAGTGTAAAGTTTTGTTTAATTAATTGCATTGTTTATATATGTACTTTCAATTAATGCTTTCTATTATTGTAATAGTCAGCAGTACATATTACAATAAATCAATATATATGATACTCTCACACAGTTTCTCTATACACCGATTAGCCATGACTTTAAAACCACTGACAAGTGAGTTGAACAACATTGTTGCAATGGTACCTGTCAAGGGGTAGAATATTAAGATATAACTTTTTTAGACACATTAAAATACATTTTCTGTTATAATGCACATAGTTGCATCATCAAAAAGAAATTAAATACGTTTTACACTAGAGGTGATCATGCCCTCATCCAGCGAAACACGTGTCCTGGTCTGTGCATGGATCGCACTGCGGTCCTTTAACATCAATATTATATCACTTGTATCAATAATACACTCATAGAGATAAATTTAAGTCTGAGCCATGTCCCAGAAATATATGGTGGTATAAAAAAAAAACACTTTAGTGCAATCTTTTAATTGGACCTGAAGTAGACTTCCAGTGTAACGTTATTTGATCCAATTAAGGTAAGGTCCGAAGAAAAAAAATCTGTGTATGATAATTGGTTCCAAAACACATATTTTAGTGTCACAATTAGTGACCATATTTGAGGTATAAACGGACAAGTATTTCATAGAATGTCCCACATAGTTACCACGCTGGAACGTAAAGGTTCTTCTCAAATTTGCCAAAAAAACACATTGATGACTCCCAAGTCTTTTGGGCCAATGATCTGTGGAATTATGAGTGAAATAATTTAACTTTTTGGAAGACATTAGATCTGGTGCAAAGCTAACACAGCATTCAACAATAAAAACATCCTACCAACAGTCAAAGATGATGATTTAATGTGATGGTGTGGAGGTGCTTTTCTACTTATGGACCAGGGTGACTTGTCATAATTGACTACCCAAAAATTTTGTGTAATAATCCATGATCTGAAGCTCAAGTGCAATTAGGTTATGCATTAAGACAATGATCTGAAGCACAAGAGCAAGTTCACTTCTGAATGGATAAAAAGAAACAAAATTACGGTTTTGGAGTGGCCTAGTTAAAGTTCAGTATTTAATCCAACTGAGATGTTGCAGCAGGAATTTAAAAGGGCTGAGTTAAAGCAATTCTGCAAAGAAAAGTTGGCCAATATTCCTTCACAGTGATATGAAACTCCAGTTACTGGTATTGGATGAGGAATGCTTCTGCACCTCCTCCATTCACACTGCATCCAGGTAACTGAACGGCAGTCTCTGTTCAGCAGGAGGCCTGACCTCCAACATGCACATGTGCGCCCTGTTGGCACGTCTTTCCTCCTCTGCATTCCATGTTAATGGATGTGCCCTCTGAGACTTCCGTTACAAGAGAGCCATACAGATCCTGCAGAGTACCGCGAATATACTAGATCATCACAGTTGCCACAGAGAGGCATAGCACCACTAGCCACCAGAGTGTTTGTCATCATACCAATTGTCACACTGCAGGTCGTCTCTTATATTCAGTTATGTTTGAACATCTGAAACTATTAAGTTTGACTAATATGCAAAATAGAAGAAATCCTGGAGGGGGGCAAAAACTTTTTCATGCCACTGTACAGTCTCGAAGGGGCTATGGATGGACATATAAGAGGAGAGGGGGGAACCTTACTATATCTGCATGTTTTGTTGAAACTCTGAAATTGCTAAATATGGGTAATAGGGCCAATTCACTGTCATGTACATGATATTCGTACAAGTTTTTACATACAGTATACATTTTTGTTAAAACTTAACATAAGGAAGTTATTATTTTAAAAAGATGGATGTAAGATCAAAGTGCTTAACTAAGCTTATTGTTTAGGTAGAAAAAAAAATCCTATTATACCCAACACAATATCACAAAATTTAGTCGTCACGTACGGAACAAGCCAAGTCCACCAGCGTTTTGTAAAGGAAATTTCTACTTGATACTGTAATTCAATCAACTCTTTGTTTTACGAGCCAGTATTATTTATTTATTAAAATCTATGAGAAAGAGCTATAATTTAACTTGTCAACCTATGATAAATACTGAAAACAGACACAGCTACAGTATAGATTTTTTTTACAGTGTCGTGTATGGGACAGGAGAGTCACTTACGGTCTTTTGCACCATTAGACAAAATGACTTTAAGTAAAACTAGGCCTATTACTGATTAGAAACAATATTTATTGGCTAAAGAAACATTGCAGAAAACTAAATAATCATTCACACAAAATTGACTAATTATACAGAATAAGGTGAGTATTTGTAATATACACAAGTCTATTAAAATTATACTTAAAAGGTAATACAGTTACAAAATTATCATTAATAAGCATTATGATGCTAATTATTAAGTATTTTTTAACTGATTTAAAAGTAACTGAACTTGAGCAGTCCTCTGTTGTTCACTACAATGGAATTTCAGCACTTCCTCATAACTGTACATACGGATACAGTCCCAGGGTTGTGGTCATTTGCAATGTCTAGGGGCACCTGTTGGAGCCATGACAGTGACTTTGAGTTGATTTTGAGACATGGGCCCTCATTCAGAGCCGCATGTTAACAACAGTACGCTCGTTCCGAGCGATGTTTGCACATCTGCGCATGCGTACGCTTTTTAGTACGCATGCGCGAACCAGTCAGTGCGGCCGAAAATCCTTTGTACGCTATATAGCGAGTGCCTGCTATTTTGAGTGACAGAATGAGGCGTATGTGGGTGGTAACAGGGGAAGGTGTTTGAAAATGGGGAGTGGAGATCTGAACGCAGGCGTGCTTAAAGGTCAAAACGGGCGTTTTATGGGTGTGTATATTTAAAACAGCAGCGTCATTGACCACGTCACTGGGTTATTTTATAGCCCGAACTGCACGCAAATTTGTGGTAGCAAACACCAACCACAAGAATAGCGAGCAGTTCATACGCTGGTCGATGTACTCGATTAATCTAATAAATAGCGGACATGACGTAGGATGCGTGCGGCCAGGGGGCGTTTTTAACAAATAAACGAGCGTATGTTTTGCTCGCTCGTTCAGACTTAGAGGTGTGAACAGACTGCAATGTGCGTACGGATCATTTGAATAGCCACCCCTTGTTTTTAAACGAACGACCGCAAATAGCGTACGGCTCTGAATGAGGGCCATGAACTTTATAATTTCTCCTGAATATTCTCTCTCATATTTCACTACTACCCACTAACCAGGAACAAAGTTTGAAGCTATATTCACAGCTGAACAGTTGTGGAGATACCTGTCCAATGGCGTATCTATAATGGATGCAGGGCATGCAGGGCCATGAAAAGCCGGCCTGGGCTCGGGGGAAGGGGGCATGGCTGAATTGCGGAAGGCGTGACCACGCCCCCTTAAGAAAAAAAATAAGTAAATAACATTTGCAGCGCCACCCCACAGGCACAGAAGACTGATGCTGCTCAGCAGCAGTGAGCAGTCAGTCTCACACAGCAGTCCCTAATGGGCCCCACTAACAAGCCTGAGCCCAGGTAATTAGTACCCACCCACCCATCTTGGCACCCCTGATTGTGAGGTGCACACAGGCCACTGGGTCAAGGGAGGCCCACTCCACACACCCTGAACCCATATATAGTTCTACTTACAGTACATCTCTGGAGTCCTGCATCTGTCGGTGGCGTGGAGCTGCATGGTGTGGTAGTCATTCTCCTTGAGATTTGCGCATGCACACTAAAGGTGTCCTCAGGAATACGGCACAGGTGACATTTTCCCGGGGATCTGCACATGTGCAGTAGACTCTGGAACCAAGCCAGAGTCTACTGTTCTGCCAGAGAGGAGGGCACCCACGCGAAAGCAGGATATGGGCCCGCTCCTCTCTTAAACTGTCCGTGTGCCTGTCTGGACTTCATTCCCCATTGAAAGTGCTGTCTTCTTACAGAGACAACATTGTTAATGCAGGACAGAAAATGGAAGTTCTTTGACTCCTGGAAAAGGTGGCACAGGGTTGTTCTGAAGAAATTACTTCCTAAAAGTGGTCTGTTCCAACAAGGTACACCTGCATCTTTGTACTTTGCATCAGTGTGGCAACTGATGCAAAATCTTTAGCTGATTATATGACAGTGCCATCATTTTTATTCTGACGAGGTGTTTTATGTGACCGCCAATACCATCCACAACTCCTTTACCATGTGAAGTCATGAAGTACTTCAACATAAAGTTTTAGTTGTACCTACAGTATGTGATAGAATTTGTAGCATATTTACCATATACTTGTTTTTGAATTAGAAAGATGGGCCATCACTCCAAATCACTTCTTTGTTTATCCCATTATTGTCTGTCTTGGTAATCTCACTATAAAGTGTGTCTAAACCACTAAGATAGTATCTTTTTATTTTTTGGTCAAATCTGAATAAAATAACATATGTTTTACAAGTAAGATATTGGTTGGAGTAGCTTACATAGTTGAATGTATGTAGCCAATTCAGTTATGGGATGGAGACATCAAAATAAATGCACAAGACAGTTACATTAAAATGTTAATGAAAGAATGTTATCTCTGTCCAGTACGTGACATCATGTATGGGACCAAACAAAAACAACAATAACTTCTCCTAAGTCAGTGGTTCCCAAACTGTGCGCCATGGCACTCTGGGGTTGAGACACTTGCAGGGGTGCCTCAGGTTGGTGGTCCTGCACCAAATCAAATTATTTATGGTCAATGTAATGTAAATATGTGGACAAACAGAAGCGCAAACCTGTCCACCAGCACATAACTAAACCTAAGGATGACATATAAGCACAATTTAATTCACTTTACTACTTTACTACATTTTTTTAAAAATTTCTCAATAAGAAACATTTGAATGAGGGGTGCAGTGAAAACAATTCTGATACTCTAGGGTGCTGTGGTTTGAAAAAGGCTATATATGACTCAACACAGTTTATAAATTAGTATGGCAAACTTTAACAAATTAATTTCTCTGTAGAAAAGTAACCTCTATTTGGTCACGTACGGGACATTGAAGTACTCTTGGAATGTAATTTGACATTTTGTTTCTTTGTATGGAACCCTTAGAAGTACTAAAAAAAAGTTGTTTCTAAGCTATAGTTTCATAAACCGTTGCTTCTAAATAAAAATAGAGAAACCTCAATAATGTCATACTGCATTTCCCAGAACATGCAAACAAACAATATTGACACCATTTGACAAATGAGATGATGGTGGCCATATTTAAAACAGACTTACTTATAAAAACTAAAAAATATGAACAATGGAAACTGGGTTATTTTACTTTAAGGATTGAAAAAGCTAATAACATTATAGTTAACAAATAAAATATTTGTAAAATTCTTGTCAATTTACTAATTTTCATCGAATGGCCCAATAGGTTAGGTTTGCATCTGCTAAAAAAAAAGTTAATAGCATTAGGCTGAGGAGTGCAAAAAAGCAAAAATGTATTTAATCCATTTAAAAGTCAGGAGTCATCAAAACAGAACCTTCCATGTATGTCTGCAAATTTGTTAAATGCTAAACTACTGGGACAAGACAAAACAATTACATTTTCTTAAATGTCAATACATGGATGATAGATGTGTATTATACAAAGCTAGCACAAAATAAATCAATGGTAAATCAAATAATACAAACAGATCCTATTTAAAAATAAATGAACCGTTTTATTTCAATTGGAACAAAACCACAGTAATATTAAATATCTTATTTTAAAACCTAAAAAACAGTGTGATTATTTTTAACACTTCAAATATGGTATTATTAGCCACATACCTTTGTTTGAGTTTGCCAGTGCTCCAACAACAATGTACTAGACCTCACTCTCGCTTGCACAATTAACTATGTTAGTGTGGGCTACCCTATGTAATGTATATGATTGAACTGTTTATTCTTGCTTGTCCAATCACATTATTTACCTCTAGCAAAAGTGCTCTCCCTGTACATGTAAATACACACTTGACTACTCTCCTGGAACAGCTAAGAGGCTCCCGAAAATAAAATATGTATATAATTTCATGCATTCCACAATTTTACCTGGGTGCAGAGCTAGAGCAGGGTGATTATCCACCCTGTGCCAGTTCCCCCTCCTCAAAAATGTCATGATGTCATGCTGAAAGGGCAGGATTGCCCACAACAGGAAGAAGAGCACTGCCCGAAGCATCCTCAGGCTGCAGTGTACAAATCCAGAGCATCCTACTGGCTGCAGGGTGCCATCCGTACATCATGCAAGGCAAATGCATGTGCTGTGGAGCAGTGGCAGGGCTGCTTTAAGGTCCCTGTGCCCTGGGTTATTTCTAGGTATTATACACTTTACATTTTTGGTGTATGATATGCTTTTTTATGCTGGCAAGCACAAATGAACATCAGTAGAGAGAAGCTTGTACTTGTCATTGTATGTAGATGTGCCTATGCAGAATTACTGCATATATTGAGAGCTTACAAGATACTTTACAATATGCTGTAATCATTAGGTAGAACATTTCTGCCATGATCATAAAGATTGATGTAAATTTATAGTGCTATTAAGGATCCACCCCAAAGAATATACTGTAGAAATGGGAATGTTTCGCTCTGAATGTCAATAGTTTATTTGGTGGGTTAGATGCACATTTAAGTTATTTTTCTAGTTACATTGTTAAATGTTATAACAAACATTTATGTTAAAGTTATGAGCAAAAAAAAACCAAATGTACCAATAATAAATAAACTACAGTAAAATATTTCATTTTCTATTTAGCCGTCAGAAACAAATATTGTAAATACTCTCTATTAAACTGTCTACCAAAGGGTGCTTAGGGGCTGATTCAGCATTGCACACTGGTTATCAGGAATCTGCGCGTGCGCATGACCCATTATGCTTGACAGGTAGAGGCATTTAAGGGGCGGTGCGGGGACGGCTCGCGTTCCTGGAAACAAGGAATTGTCGGTCCCGTGAGTGGCAAAGCCATGGGCTGCATCCACGGATGCAGTTTCCTGGCCTTGCAAGCCAGCCTGCATAAGTTGAGGCTTATTCAGCTGGCCAGAGTCCCAGCGCTGTCCACGATCATGACCGATGGTTGCGATGGTTGTCCCAATCTGTGCCCTTGGTCGCAGTGCAGGGAAATGTCAGACACCTCATACTACATTTGCATTTTTGCAAAGATGGAATTGCAGAGCTGCTTGTGTGCAGCTTTGCAATTCCGTCCACTACTGAATCACCCCCTTAGTGCATTGAACGTTTGCAGTGATTTCCTGTACAGTTAATTAATAAATCTTTTGTGCCTGTATTTTCTACTTACAAACATACTTTACTGTATCACTCTTCATTTGTTATCCATGGGTAAAATACAATATTACGCTGACAGAGAAAGTAGTACGATAGCTTCCATTCAAGTCATTAAATGTTGTTTTCAAATGAAATTAGATTCCCTGGATAGACTATTATATGCCAATATAATTTTAGATACAACTAAGAATAAAATAAAGTGAGAATAAAGCAAACTAAAGAGGACTTTAATAACACAGTGTGTTGTGCATAAATATCCTGTAACCCATACAACCAAAAACATCTCTCACCTTTCCCAAAAAATGGTAACTTGCTAGCAGTTATCAAAGCATTATTAATACGTATTATATTGCACCATTAAATAAGTTTAATTCAGTAGATTTATGTTTAGGTTTCACATTTTACATTAAAATTAATGGAAATAATGGGGTTATGGGACAGCTGGCCACTATTGCACCCTAAAATAAGGTGCAATTTATTTTTACTAAAAAAGCTGCAATTTTGTATATATGCAAAGCTGCTGCTAATAAAAGATGCAATGCAGCACAGTACCAGCAGGTTATATACCCAGTTAATGACGGACATACTTTGAATGCACAATTGCTATTTACCATAATTAAAACTTTGTATACTTATCTTCTATAAGGCAACAATAGAATTACCAATGTGTCTCTACATTATAAGTAAGAAAGTGTGTGTGTCTGTCTGTCCTTTATGCACAGCTAGACTTTAGTACCTAGCTACACGAAATTTGGCATGGTGGTGTAGTTTGACCAGGATTATTTCTTTGGTTATGTTTGAAGTTAGTCAGGGCCATAAAGGTCTACATGGTGCCCATCAAGAGGTCGTGGAGTCTCTGAATTTGGTTTAAGCCAGTTTGTTCTGGATGTCTTCCAGTGCCTAAAACTGCACTGATCTGAAAGCACAAGCTGATATGTACCAGTGGGGTGCAGGCAGAGCTCCAATGAAAGAGCAGTGAGTCAGAGGATCAACTGTCACACTGCACCTGCACTGACGGTTACTAATTTACTCCAAGCACATTATCATATGTCATGGTATCCAATGTTGGTATGTCGAGATTGCTGGTCTGCATTGATATATGTTCAATCTGTATTGATTTTTTTAAAGTGAATTGGGAAGCTATACTGATTTCTGTCCTGTAAATCATTCTTCTCCTGTTATACCCCATTCCAAGGAGTCAAACAATATGCCTGTCTGAAGTGTCATTTACTCATATATTGCATTGGGGATGTAGTCGGCATCCCGGCGTGCGGGATGCCGGTGGTCTGAATACCGGCGCCGAAATCCCAACAAGTCGGGATCCAGGTCCCAGTATCCCGACCGCCAGCATCCCAAATGTAAGTATCGGGATGTTAGGGGGAGGTTAGGGTTAGGCATTAGGGGGAGGGTTAGGGATCATAATCATCAACTATCTGTACCTACGCTTAACGACTGACAAATAACATCTGTATATGTTTCCAAGTGGTTACAATTGTGCAAACCCACCCTCACTTTACTTGACCTATGTTGGAATGCCTCTTCACTTCTACTTGCAGTCTCTCCAAGCTGGTATAAGTGCCAGAATCACATAAATCTGCATAGACACATGCACATGTGCCCCCTTTTCAGGGCAAGCACAGAGAGATTTCATACAAAATACAATTTGCTCACTGGTATAGTACTTTTCATTAGGCCCAATATGTCTTATGTAACTTAATTTTATAATTATATTTATGCTAAACAGGTAAAGTAAAAAGCAGTGTTGCACCTTAACCTACAAGATGATTTGAATAAACATGCACTATGGTATATTAGTATATCCTATGACATAATGCGCCTTACGTTCTTGGAAAGATGTGAAGAGCATTTGGAAACGACTTGTGCGGCTGCCTTCATCTGCCCACATTCGGATGACTCCAAGACCTGTACGCAGCATCACATCATTAGCAACTGTGCTGCAAAATTTAGCTTTCAAATCTTCTACTGAACTACTTCCATCATACACAGCAACAAAATTTCTTTTACATTCATTTGAATTTTGCATTTCATAGTCCAAAAATCGCAAGTATATCTGGAAATAAAGAAAGTACATTTTGAGAGCACTATTACACATTGATTGAGCATTCAGAGTTCAATCAGTAAGTACTTCAATTATCTGCTATTCAAAGCAAACCATTTATTAAACTGCACATTCCATCCATTATTGATGAAAAGAGGTTATTTAATACTTGCTAGATAAATGTTTCCCGAGAACATCTCAAAATGACTAACTTGGAATAGTAAAGGTACAGAGATATATTATGTAATTAAAAACTTAATCACTATAGATTTTAACAAAACACAGATTATGGTATATACAATACTGTATGTATTCCTACTTGTTTTAGGCTTACAGTAGATATAGAAGTACAAGATTATATTTGGATATAGATCTAATGTTTTTATTAACATTAGATTTTAACTTTAAATTTCAAGAGGTCAAACAATGACAAAGGGGGTCTCAGATAATCAGGAATCACCGATACTTATGGAAGTAAAGCAGATAACAGATCTATCCATGACTCCGCCTGCAGGAATTTAGCCAACATTAGCAGCATTGAGATGCAAAAAAAATCAGCATTAGCAATCAATGACTTGCGAATATCAAAAAGAGAATCAGAAGGTGAAGCTAAAAGCACTGAGACAGCTATCCTAATAATTAAACTCATAACTCTGGTCCAAAACACCTGCACTACTGGACATTCCCATAACAGATTAGAAAAGTAACAGGAATAGGAATGGCATTTGAAAATCGAACCCACGACCTCAGTGCTGTGAGGCAGTAAGGCTATCCATTACACCGTCTGTGCTGCCATAATTAGACAACAACAGCAAAGACCAGGAAATAGTCAACATCCACAGCAGAGACACGTACACCAAGCACAAAACACATACACTCCTCTCCTTTTCATCCCATACACCAAACTCTTAATTTCCACAACCACTATCAGCAACAGAAAATGCCCAGTGGGCCATGGTATAACAGATGAACTGTTTCAGATTAATGCAAGATATCAAACTAATAATATGGACTAAAGACCATCATTAACAAGCAGTAGAAAGAGGTCCATATGAGACAGAGAATATCAGGTGATCAGGCTTAGATAAATGCAAAGTATCACAGTGCAGCATAAAAAAAACAAAGTTAAATTAAATCAAAACATTCTGAGCTATTCAAGCCCACTAGGTCTCTGCCTCCTGATGAGTAGCAAAGAACTTTGCACAGCTCTCAGTCACAACATGAAGATTGGCAAGAAATAGCATTGCATAGGAAAGTTACAATTCCCACAATCATAATTTATCTTGGAGATACAGTATTGTCCACGGCTTTTGAAAACATCAACCAAGAAATTTGGGAACACTGATATCCACTGATTATTTAACAGTGGGGATCCTTGTATCCAAGCTAACTTCAGAATAGCACCTCTGTCCTTATAATGAAGAACCTTAGCTATAAACTGCATTGTGAATCGTACGGAGTTGGGGTCTGTGTTGGCACCCTGTTGGCCCGCTCAATTTTAAACTGAAAAAATAAGGCCTCAAAGAATTATAAGTTCACTAGCCATTGCTCCAAGAATTCCTCCTGTATAGTACTCTCAACCATTTCTGGGAGACCAACATCATTCTGAGGAAGGTGTAAGAAAGAAAGTTTTAGCTTAATGATTCAAGGAAATTAAGTTGTGCTTTCAAAGTGAAGCAAGTTGTGTATTCAAATTAATAGTTGTATCTTCCAAAGTGGAAGTACAGGTATCAGTTTTCTCAACTTATCCCTTAATGTGGAAAAAGTTACTACGACCAGCAAGCCATCCCATAATACCGAATATAGGTTTTCTTACTTCTAATCTGTTTGTTCATGTTGATCTCTTTCTATGTTACAATGTTTCAGATCTATTGAGACACAACGCATATCTTGCGATAACCAAGGAATCGTTTGGAGGGATCATTATTATCATTTTATGATATGGAAGTTCAAGCATCATATTATCATATTCAGGGCTGCCATCAGAAGTTGGCACTGTCATAATAGACAGGGCCCCTTCAACCTTCACAAACCCCCACCACTTCCCACAACCCCCCTTCCCCCGCTACCGTACCTATACACAATATTTTATATATATATATATATATATATATATATATATATATACTGTGCATGTTTTAGTTAAGTCAGTGGGCCTGATTCAGAGCCGGACGCTCTGAATCAGGGCCCTCCTACCTAAAATTGGAGCGGCCTCCTGGCCGCTCGCTTACCTGTGGGTGACCACCCACAGCTTATGCGAGCGACCAAAAAGATGGTCGCGATGGTCAAGACCATCGCGACCATCGGGCTTGCGACGAGACCCTGCAGTAGGATCTCGCTGCCGCAAGCCCAGGAGTGCTTTTGGCTCTATCAGAGCCAAAAGCACTCCCATTGACATCACTAGTGATGTCAGTGGGGCCGGCCCCAGACGGTAGGCGTTCCCATGGGAATGCCTCCGTCTGGGCAGCAACGCCCCCGGCACGCCCTCCAAAGGGCGCGTGCTGTTACTCACCATCTACAGCACGCCCTCTTTGGTGCGAGACCCATAGTGACGGCTTGGCCGTCGCTGCTTGGGTCTCGTGCATGCGCACGACGGAGCTCCCTCCGTCGTGCGCATGCACACTAGGGCACCATCGACCCGCTTGTGAGCGCTCAACGCTCACGAGCGGGTCTGAATCAGGCCCAGAGTCCACACACACTTTAACTTACCTCTCTCGCTCCATACTTCTTCTGTCAGTCTTCATGCTCCGGGCGGCTCCTCAGTCCTCACACCACTCGCCCTCTGCAGCTCCTGCCATTCAGCATTGCGTGGAATGACGTCACGCGGTTCGGCTTCAGGGAAATTAGAACAACTTTATTGACAGCAGTGCCGGGCACTGCTGTTTGGCCAATCCAGTAAGGTGGGAGGCGGAGCGGGAGGATGGCTGCCGGGCCCGGCTGGGTGAGGTGACTGACAAGTCACTTAACTGTGACTAATGTGCGGCGGCGGGGCCATGTGTATAGTAGAGGATGCCGCCAGGCCTGTCACTGTGCCACTTGCGGCCAGGGGGTTAGTAGTGGCGGGCAGTATGTAGCAGGCGCTAGGCAGGCTTCCCGAGTGTCCAGGCCCAGTACAGTACCGGCAGTCCCCCCCTGATGGCTGCCCTGATCATATTCCCCATTCTTCAGGCTTATTACCTAAGTATTTATAAACACTTGGGGACTGACTCAAACCTGCATGCAATCTGCACGCAATGACGATGTTCATTTAGTTGAGTGATTATTTGCAACTACGCATGCATTACACAGAGAGTATGCACAAAGTGCTATTGCGCTAGGGTCAGACGGTATCACAAATGTTGTGGCAAATGGTGGCCATTCCTGTTCAGTGACTGGCAGGTAGCTATTAGTGCATGCAAAAATGATCAGTTGGTGTGTTATAGGAGTGTCGCGGTCGTGTCAATGCAAGTGGCTGCATTCATAGATCCACACTCACAGGCATAGCAGGCCATAGACAGAGGGAGAAACATCACCTGCCATGGGGCTGGTGCAAGTTTCGATGGTGCAACCAATGGTGGTGTATAAGGATGTACCCATTGGTATTACAACATGCTTGAGTGCTAACAGTGGGTACTCGGTCCTTGCACATTTGGGCACATGGATGTACACAAGGGAAGTAGTTTGCATAAAGTCACAGACAGGCATCAGCCAACAGGCACTGCAGTGTGCGCTTCTACATCTAACTCCGAATTAGACCCTTGGCATGGCCATAGGGACAAGGTCCATTCCGGGCATTATGAGAATTTTGCCAGATAAATATCATTTTTACATACATTTTGACTGGAACTTTTTGATGCTGTACGTGCTAAGTATATGTTATTTTTATTTCAATACCCTTGCTCGAAAGAGTATGTAGAGTAGTTAGGATAACTGAGCTTTTTAGAGCATAAACAATATATTTTAAATTAAGTGAATACTCATTTGCTTATACGTTTTGAAGTTAAACATGGAGGAAATCCTGGATGTTTTAGAGTGATATAGTATAGTATAGTATAATATAGTATAGTATAGTATAGTATAGACTATATAGAATGATGGTCAGACTGTTGGCAGATAAACTACTGTAGTTCTAATAATCTATGCACCAGGGAGGACCTAGATATGTTTATATTATGTACTCGTACATGCACAGGGTGCCTTACATTTGGGATTAATAATTAACTTTTAATGAATAACTTTTGTACCTTATTCTTTTTAAACTCTTCTGCAGATTTTCCAATTTAGAACGCGTGCTTTAGTTGTTAAACAAACGATGGTGATCATAAAGCAGAGATATGACAATGAACAACAAAAAGCTAGGGTAAAGGCCCCCATACACCTACCAACAGATTGCTGGATCCTGCAATGGAATTCGAAATGCCGATCCACCGGTCGGAAATGCAGACCGGCGGCCTACGATGTTCTGCGATCCATCGGAGTTACGTTGAAATGCTCCATGTTAAATTTCACCGATTTGCAAATTACAATCATATTTTGATTGTGATCAGCAAATCATGCAACCCAGCATCTTAGGATGGAAGGAATGCGGCGATCCGTCACTATTCTATGGGTCCCTTAACACATAGGACATGCAGATGGTTCCAGTTAACCACTTAACCGGCTAATATTTTTTCCAAAAACCACTCAGAATATGTCCAGTTTTATGGTTGAATTAGGTCAAGAATAGCTATTTAAAACTTACTGTATGGAACATAATATTATTTATTTTTTTTTATAAAAAAATATCTTTTAAAAATTAATTTGTCTGTTTGTTTGTCTGTCCGGTTATGCATTCGGACACACCTGCACCAAATGGGATGAAACCAACATGAGGTGGTCCAGTTGGATCCTGGCCAGGTTTTAGGGGGTTAGGGACCTGGTCGGACCTCCCGTTGGTGTACGCTGGGCAGAACTTTGACCCAGGGAGCCTGTTCTGAGCCTTCCACTGGATGGATTTGGATGAAAACCTCAGAGTGGTGGCAGATGGTCTGGGATGCCTAACTTAATAACTTGAAGATTTAAACCCGGGCAATGCCAGGTACTTCAGCTAGTAACACATAAAAATGAATATCGATATATACCAATATATCGGACCATCAATGATCAGGCTATCATGACCATTGCGGCTATGCATTGGGGATGTTAAAGGCTGCTTCTCTTTGAAGCCAACAGGTAAAATCAGTGGGAGCAGGCAGTCAGCCACTGGGTATAGTAGGTGCAGAACTGGTTCTACCGGCAGCTGCTCCTCTCTGCAGCTGCCGGCTAACTTCAAGGGGGACATGGTTCCCTGGCAGCTGCTGCTCTCTGCAGCCACCAGGTACTTTATAGTGGGGACAGAGCTGGATCTACCAGTGGCTGCTGCTCTCTGCATCCGCTGGGTATACAATGGGCAGAGTTGGATTTACCTGCGACTGCTCTTCTCTGCAGCTGCCGGGATGAGGACACATCTGTATTTCAGCGTTAAGCACATTAGAGTCTGCAAAGTTGAATTGCACCAAAAACACATCAGAGACTTTTTTTGGCAGCATAAAATATGCATATATGACATAAATGTATATTTTATGCTGCCAAAAAAGTATCTGATGTTGCTATATATGCACACCACATGCATTTCTCTGCTGATATTGTTGCCTTTTACTTTTATAACCCTTACAGAGAGGTAGATCAAGGGAGAACAGGGAGGACACACATCAGCCAAGTACAGAACTGGTGTGTTCATGTAATTGTGGCTGAAGTAGATCAGTACACTTATCCAAGGATAGAGAGCTGCAGGCAGTGGCAGGCTGGGCCGGGGGGCAGGGTGCCATATGCCCCCCGGGCCGGTAGACTTTTGCCTCAGTGAGGGCCGGTATCATATGACTGACGGCCGCTTGACAGGCAGAAAGTGCTCTCAGTCGCTCCGACTATAGCAGCATCAGAGCGGCTGGGCAGCACTCTCTGCCTGTTACCGAGCTGTCTGTCACCCTATGTCCTATGTAGCAGCGCTCCTTCCGAGGCCGCTCCGCTGCAGGGGCTGTGCACCTACCTCTGTGTCCTCTGTCTCTTCCCTCGGGCTCCATCCTCTCCCCGGCTAAGGCCCCGCCCCCTCACCGGAAGGCCCCACCCCCTCTCCTACCCTGACTGACTATATTAATCCATCACCTCCTGTCCCTGCTGAAGACCCCGCCCCCTCACCACGAGTTTCCGCCCCTTCACTGGTCTATCCTGTCTGTGTGATCTCTTCCTGTACCCTGGAGGTCCGCAGGGACCAGAGACACAGCAGACTTCCAGGCAGGTAAGTGCCAGTGGAGATGTACATGTTTAAATGACATTTGAGAGGGAAGGGGGGGGTGTTGGAATACTTATGCAATGGGGGGCTGTAGTTATTTTTATCTTTGGGGGGATGGGGTGTTTTAATACTGTCGGTGCTGGGGGTGATGTAATGTGTGTGAATGTGGGGGGGGGTATTATTATTTTGTGTGAGGGCTACTGTATATTCATAATACCTGTGTTATATGTGGGTCACTGATGATTTCTGCATAATCTGGTGATTACTGCGTTATCTGGCAGCCATTACAACGCTCCCTGATCAGGTGGTCACTGAGAACCTCTCTGCATTATATGGCAGTCACTGCGACGCTCCCTGATCTGATGGTCCTTGCGAACCTCTCTGCATTATATGGCAGTCACTGCGACACTCCCTGATCTGATGGTCCTTGCGAACCTCTCTGCATTATATGGCAGTCACTGCGACACTCCCTGATCTGATGGTCCCTGTGAACCTCTCTGCATTATATGGCAGTCACTGCGACACACCCTGATCTGATGGTCCCTGTGAACCTCTCTGCATTATATGGCAGTCACTGCGACACTCCCTGATCTGATGGTCCCTGTGAACCTCTCTGCATTATATGGCAGTCACTGCGACACTCCCTGATCTGATGGTCCCTGTGAACCTCTCTGCATTATATGGCAGTCACTGCGACGCTCCCTGATCAGGTGGTCACTGAGAACCTCTCTGCATTATATGGCAGTCACTGCGACGCTCCCTGATCTGATGGTCCATGGGAACCTCTCTGCATTATATGGCAGTCACTGCGACACTCCCTGATCTGATGGTCCCTGCGAACCTCTCTGCATTATATGGCAGTCACTGCGACACTCCCTGATCTGATGGTCCCTGTGAACCTCTCTGCATTATATGGCAGTCACTGCGACACACCCTGATCTGATGGTCCCTGTGAACCTCTCTGCATTATATGGCAGTCACTGCGACACTCCCTGATCTGATGGTCCCTGCGAACCTCTCTGCATTATATGGCAGTCACTGCGACGCTCCCTGATCAGGTGGTCACTGAGAACCTCTCTGCATTATATGGCAGTCACTGCGACGCTCCCTGATCTGATGGTCCCTGCGAACCTCTCTGCATTATATGGCAGTCACTGCGACACTCCCTGATCTGATGGTTACTGCAAACCTCTCTGCATTATATGGCAGTCACTGCGACACTCCCTGATCTGATGGTCCCTGCGAACCTCTCTGCATTATATGGCAGTCTCTGCGACACTCCCTGATCTGATGGTTACTGCAAACCTCTCTGCATTATATGGCACATCACTGCGATGCTCCCTAATCTGGCTGTCACTGCAACCTCTCTGCATAATAATGTCACTGCGACACTCCCTGATCTGATGGTCCCAGCGAACCTCTCTGCATTATATGGCAGTCACTGCGACACTCCCTGATCTGATGGTCCCTGTGACTCTCCCTGCATTATATGGCAGTCACTGCGACACTCCCTGATCTGATGGTCCCTACAAACCTCTCTGCATTATACGGCAGTCACTGCGATATTCCCTGATCTGATGGTCCCTGCGAACCTCTCTGCATTATATGGCAGTCACTGTGATGCTCCCTAATCTGGCTGTCACTGCAACCTCTCTACATTAATTAAAGCACACCCACATTAGGTACACCTTACTTACAGAGGCTATTATCATGTGTCTTTTCTCCATTGCAATGCGCTGGTGGAGAAATCGGGCCACTTACTTGTGTCTGCCCCCCAGGCCAAAAGTTGCCAGCCAGACCCTGGCTGCAGGAGATACAACAATAGATTACCCTGTCTGGCTGTTCTTCATTCATTAGTGTTGCTACTATATTATAAAGTTGTGGCCATCTATTTACATTACTTAAGTAATATTTCCATTTGGCCTCAGCAGAAAAGAAGATTCCCATTTGATTTTCATAAGGAAACACAAAAGATGTTTGTATTTAATTACATTGGTATTTGTATTTTGTATGTGTGTATTTAATTAAATTTTGACATGGAACATGTGACTTTTGCATTTATTAATAACAGTGGGGCTCATTTAGAGGTGCACATGAATCCTGGTGCATCTGCAATTATTTACGCAGTAGTTGTAGCAGCACCAGGACTATGCACTGAGACACCCACTAGTGCTGTCTGAAATCACATATCTGATGCACCATCAATCTACTGAGCAACCCTATGATCACTCAGAATGTCCGTCGCAAGTAACCCACCGGAGTCTTTACCACTGTGCATGAATGTACATTCCCAAGCTGAGGCATGCCCTTAAAATGGTCTGGACATACCTGCATTTTCCTCACCACTCCCTCGAACAGTCAGTCACACTGCGTACAAATCCTCACTATGACCTCCATTGGTTATCTAACTTGGCGCAAGTGCAGTGCGACTCATACACATGGAAATTGTAAAATAATTGCTCAGGTTCGCAAACATCGGCTTTGCATGCACCTCTGAATCAGGCCCGTTTTTACAACACTATTCTGTCTTGGGAATATGATGCTTCATTACATTATTGCTCTCTAAGCAATCTCTACACTAAGGGACATAACTAAGTAATTGAAGGCCCCATAGCAAAAGCATGTAAGGGCCCTATGTACCACTCAATGATGAAAAATGTAATAACACATTCCGTTGATAAGGAAGATAGTGCCCCCTAAGCTCTGGGTCCCATAGCAGATGCACCCCTTGCACCTATGGTAGTTATGCCCATGTCTACACTTTCTCTATGCAATCGTAAGCATACACACTTCTTACTCTTGATGCCAACATTGTTCATTTGCTAGAGATGTACAACTGGATGCATCTTTGAGATGTTTCTGACTGAACATATCCAAATATACAGTATGCACTTTATTATGCTTTCTCTTCCAGCTGCATGAACCACATTGTGTGCACTGTAATATACTAGCGGTGTGCACCGGCCACTTTTCGTGTTTTAGTTTTGGATCTGGATCTTTCTTTGTGTTTTGAATCTGGATTAGTTTTGCCACAACCACCCTTCCGTTTTTTGGGTTCTGGGTTTTGGATCTGTATTTTTTTGGAAAAAAGCATAAAAACAGCTAAAATTGCAGAATTTGTGTTTTTTTTTGTTCCTATGCTATTATTAACCTCAATAACATTAATTTCCACTCATTTCCAGTCTATTCTGAACACCTCACAATATTGTTTTTAGGCCAAAAGGTAGCTGGATGACTATGCTAAGCAACACAAGTGGGCTGCACAAACAAGTGGCCCATCTAGGAGTGCCACTGCAGTGGCAGACAGGATGGCAGTTTGAAAAACTAGGCCCCAAAAAGTACATAATGCAAAGAAAAAAAAGGTGCAAGATGGAATTGTCCTTGGGAAATGTTTCCTGGCAGCCCCAGCTGCGGGAGAAAATGAAGATGGAGCTGTTGACATGTCATGTTCTGCTTCAGCTGACATTGTTTTCACCAGCAGGTCTTTGCACCTCTGCACACTTGTTTCAGCCAGAAAGAGAGACACCACGTAGGCTTTAAACCTAGGATTGAGCACGGTGGCCAAAATGTAGTGGTCTGATTTCAACAGATTGACCACCCTCAAATCCTGGCAAAGCAAATGAAGGGCTTCATCCACAAGTCCCACATGCCGAGCGGAATCACTCCATCTTAGCTCCTCCTTCACTTTCTCCAGCTGCTTCTGCAAAAGGCTGATAAGGGGAATGACCTGACTCAAGCTGGCAGTGTCTGAACTGACTTCACGTGTGGCAAGTTCGAAGGGCTGGAGAACCTTGCACAACACGGAAATCATTCTCCACTGCGCTTGAGTCAGGTGCATACCCCCTCCTTTGCCTATGTCATAGGTGGATGCATAGGCTTGAATGGCCTTTTGCTGCTCCTCCATTCTCTGAAGCATATAGAGGGTTGGGTTCCACCACGTCCCAACCTCTTGCTTCCGGTGATGGTGGGGCAGGTTCAAGAGTATTTGCTGGCACTCCAGTCTTCGGCACACTGTCGCTGAATGGCGAAAGTGGGCAGAAATTTTTTGGGCCACCAAAAGCATCTCCTGCACTCCCCTGTCATTTTTCAGAAAATTCTGCACCACCAAATTTATTGTGTGAGAAAAACATGGGACATGCTGGAATTTCCCGAGATGTAATGCCCGCACAATATTGGTGGCGTTGTCAGATATCACAAATCCCCAGGAGAGTCTAAGTGGGGTAAGCTATTGGGCGATGATTTCCCTCAGTTTCTCTAAGAGGTTGTCGGTGGTGTGCCTCTTACACCAGTGATTCACAGCGTAGCCTGCCTTGGAACGAGCTGGCATTTCTGAGATGCTGCTACTGGTGATGCTGCTGTTGTTGCTGTATAAGGCCATGCATCTACCCAGTGGGCTGTCACAGTCATATAGTCATTAGTCTGCCCTGTTCCACTTGTCCACATGTCCGTGGTTAAGTGGACATTAGGTACAACCGCAATTTTTAGGACACTGAGGACAGTTTTTCTGACGCCTCTGTACATTCTTGGTATCGCCTGCCTAGTGAAGTGGAATCTAGATGGGATTTGATACCGGGGACACACTACCTCCATCAATTGTCTAAATCAGACTGCACTAATGGGACCTTTTACAGAATCCAAAACTAGCGAGATCCGACAGCGGGATGATGACATTTTGCCTCGATTTCAGGTCCAAGTCAGGCGGGAAAACCAGAGCCTGACTCGGTTCCCGGATCTGATCGGGGGGGCTCAGGGGGTTCGGATTTCAGAAATCCGTACCAGATCATCCCTATATTATACATTTGCAAACATTGCTTTTGAGATAAGATTTTGACCCTGTTGCAAGTTCTACCTATGAGATGCTTTTAGATTCTGGTGTAAAGAGACAAATGTCATATTTAAGGCCCTGTTTATCACAAACCACATTTTTAATGTGAATGTGGCAAAAACATATTCACAGAAATTTTGTACAGTATGTTTCTCTTGCCAGGAGGTGGTAAAGAGCTGAAAGCAGAGTGATAGTATAAGCAGGGCTGGCTCCAGGGGTCGGAGCACTCTGTGCCAGCTCTTTACAGTGCGCTCCAACATCGCGCATGGACCGAAAATGGGGGCGTGGCCTAATTTCCATAGGTCATGCCCCCTATGTGATTTTGTGTGGAGGCGTGCCGCAATGGAATGCCTCCAAATAATGTCAGGCTGAGGAGCCTCTCTAGCTGGTCATCCCCCAGCCCTCTCCCATCACTGAACGGATGCCGCGCGCATGCGTGCAGCATCCTCTCAGACTCCGGGGTCCGGCACCGCCACACAGCTCTGGCGGTGGGGGTCCCCAACCTCTCTATTTGACCACCCGCAGGCCACTCGGCCCATGGGTGTAACAGTGGGACAGTGCTGTCCCGCTGAAATCGGGTTGTTGGGGAGGGGTGCTCCCTCTATGGGTGGCGCCCCTGTTCAACCGCACTGGAGGAACACCCCTAGAGCCGGCCCTGTGTATGAGCGGCTAAGGCCTATTTGGTAAAATTTGTGTTACAGTAGCCCATACACTACTATGGCATTAGCAGCTGGGGCCAAGCTCTTGAATTCAAAGCATTAGAGAGCTTGGTAAATCTGACTGTATAGCAGCCACCATAGAAACCTTCGGGGGCTGATTCGCAGTCAGAAATGTAGGGAATGCAGCAGGTATTGGAGATATTTGTTGTGGTCCCTCCATGTTAAATCCTGGAGTTGCTTAAAATTTGTAGGTATCCCCCCACAAATGGCTGTTTTGGGGGATTTCCCACAAATATTGTTTAATAAATATACCCCTTAATAACTGTCTGCCAGTGTTCATTTGAACTTTTCCCCCATACAGATAAATTTCCCAAAGTACTATTGTGTGACTTCTTATTTGATCCTCATCTTGTTATTAAAGAACATGTGAGTTTAGGGGTACGATGGGAACATGTTTAAGTCATATTTAATATTTGTTATGCTAACTTTTGTGCCTAAGTTGAAAATCCACATTAACACCTATTCCAAAAAAGGAAACAATAAAACAATAAATCTGAGGCGGATGCAGTCAGACCCATACTAGTGTCTTTTGCTGCACTCACTTTGGTGATTTTATGCTAATGCTGCTACAAAGCCCTTCCTTGGTCTACATCTGTATGTGTGCATGTACAAGGACTGAGACACCTACATGCAGAGTCTATAAATGCTGCATTACCAGCTGGTGCATCTTCTATATGCGCCTTCGGTTGCGCCATTCAAACTTGCACCAGCCCTATGGCAGGTTCAGTTTCTCCATCTCCATATGAGGTCCTGTGTGAGCGACTCTGCATCTCTGTATGCAATCATTTGCAGCGACACACCTGCAGCACTATCATAAGACGCAAGTTCGCAACATCTACGTGCATCTTTTAGGCTACCCCTGTGTAACCTCCCAAAAACCGTCCAGGGGTTGCACCTTACATTTCTGTTACCATGCGTCTAAATTTGTTCTGCAACTCTGTACAAACAATAGCCGGAAGCATGCACCACTTGAAACATATTTCTCAAGTGGGTCCGACATTGCCGCTGAGTCAGAATAAGACCCATGATTTGTACCACTCTAATAGGATGTTTATGTTTGTAAAAGCTTTGGGGTCTGTTATTCGCCTAGATAAAATTCAGGAGATGTTAGTATGTTCATTATTATTCTATTATATTTCTTGTTCTTAAATTACTACACTGTATTAGACTTTATTTTTTTCTATCACAAAAAAATGCCTTAGGAAGGCAAATACAGTATAGTATTTCTTCATTACAAACAAAACATAGAGGCCTATTTGTCAATTAACAGTTGGGGGTCATCCCCGTAAACATCAGTTTTTGGGGGCACCCACAAATATTAAGTATCAATGGGATGTATCTATGATGGACCACAGCAGATATTGGGGATATCTGATGCAGTCCTTCATTTGTGACCACTTTATCGCTTTATTGCTGAATTTACCAAGCTCTGAAAGGCAAAGCCATTGTAGCCTATGAATACTTTCCTCAACATTTATCATGAGAGGTACCCAGCGTGGTCAACAGAGCGTGCATGCGCAGTTCAGTGGCCAGGCTCTGAAGGAGAAAAGAAGTAATCGCATTAGAGATCACTACTAACACAACGCATAGAAAGGCTCCTTTCAGAGCCCTCGTCCCTGCATGTGTTAAATGGTTCACCTAGGGGATCCATAATTTCTTATCATCGCAATAAGCGGCAATAAGAAATCATAATTATAATAAAATATACAATAGTGCCTGTTATACTCACAATAGATATGTTTTCATTTTCACAAATAGTGCTGTAGTATGGTAACTAGTCCATCAGTTAGCCATTACTGTTATTTATATTATTAGGCAGTCATGTATCAATGTTGCTGATATTAGAATATATGGTTAGATTCACATTTCACACAGTCACATCAATATTGTGGTGTGCCGCTGTCAGTTTATCACTCAGCCGCTCCCGCTACCAATATAGTCTGCGGAGCATAATATGATGTCTCCAATTAGATGTGTATAAAGGTGCATAAAATATCAACATCAATAAAAGTGGGTGTGTATTATGTGATATCATTTTAGTTTATTTATATTAATAAGGTGGTAGTGTATGTGTAAATTATAAATACAGTGAGCAGTGTTCTATAGGGTTTAGTTGTGATTCAAAATCCTCATTGTGCACCATTAAATTACGTTTTATTTTTCTTCTTTGTTGTTATATTATTGAATAGCAGTATACAGCATATACAGCATATATTTTCCTTTTGTGGTGATTTGTAATGGAGATGATTTTACCAAGGACCACATTGGATCTAATGCACTTTGAACACTGATTTGAGCACATTGATCTGATTTGTCTGTCAATATAACTTTATTTTAAAGAACCATAAACACAATTTTTATTCTTGATATTTTTATGCATTCTGGAATTACACCAAGGGAATTTGCTATTCAATTCCTAAAATGTAAGAATTTGGATCCCACAACAACTAGTTGATATTCAGGTTAAATTTAGACCTTGAGATGGCCCTCAGTTTTTTTTTCTTCCATCTGAGCATGTTTGTTTATGTCATAAATGAATCTCAAAAATAAAATTTGTACATTTCAAAATCAAGGTAAAATATTTAGCTGAACTGCATCAGCAAAAACAGAGCACACAAGTCAAAGCTACAAGCATAATGGTAAAATGTAATAAAGATAAATAGTTAAGTTTAAATGGATTATTAATTATTTTGAAAACATGAAAACACATTTTAACTTGAATTATATGAAAATATTTAGAGAATCTATATATAAATCTGATTATGCAAGTTTTTTTATAAAGTTGTTTATCTTTGAATAACAATATATAAATAAGGGGAAAGATTATTTTAGATGAAAAGCAAGATTAATCCCCTGTTACTCACCTGTCAAACTTTGCATCAATTATATTTAATTGCCCTCTATCTGCAGTATTATTACATATGACGACCAATGTAGAGCTACTTTTATTATCCTTTATATGGTGACATAAAGTGTCTGTACAGCTGTGCTATATCACATATATAACACTAAAAGACTACATGCCATAGAAGATTCTGCTTTACTTCTGTACATTTGCTTATATATGTAAAGTTAAGTTGGGACTGTGAAATAAACTATAGAGCTATAGAGATAATAGTAATGCAGTTTAAGCCATAAATATTTTTTTATTAACATCCATTAACTTTCAACTTTGAAATATTTTTGTATAATGTATGGCCTTTTACAGTTTGTTAAATAAATGTAGTGCTTTCTTATGTATTACTTATGTATTACAGAACAAAAGTGTGCGGTGTGTGCAATGTCATCATCTACATGTATCTAATCATAATCCCTTCATGCTTGTATCTTCTACCGTTTGTAGGTTCTGTGTGAAAATGCTGGTTATGTTATGTATAGTATTGAAGTGTGCGAGTTTTTGCTACTTTTAATAACACAACTGACCTTTGAGCGTGGTGGTGCCCGAATATACCATTTGCAATCAACTGCCTCATCTGCAGAAGCCTTTCCTTCTTTAAGGATTTGCAGGGATTCTATTATTCCTTCCGGTCCTCCTATTTCAAATTCACAAACTATAATTACAAAATAACAAAAAAAGCAGAATGTATTAAAACACACTTGAACATAGGATAGATGATAGATAGATAGATAGATAGATAGATAGATAGATAGATAGATAGATAGATAGATAGATAGATAGATAGATAGATAGATAGATAGATAGATATAAAGATAGATAAATAGATAGATAGACAGACAGACAGATAGTTTTGTCAGGATGTGATAGTAAAGCTACATAAAATAAACAGCAGGATGTGGCTACTAACCAGGTAATGGTTTAAGAACTCCAAGGTCTTTAAAATCTGGATCTATTTAAAACAAAATAGAAAAGTTAAAAAAATAATATAAAATTGTGGCATTTAAAAACATGAACTATATAAAATCTGTCTTGTATTAGGGATTTTGTTGTGGCTAACCATTCTTACAGTGCCTATTTACTAGACTATTGCATATACTTGTAATAAATCCCCTTGTTAATGAGTTTGAACCAACACCCAGAAGCCATACAGTATTTCTAATTTGGTGTGTTGCACAGATGAAAAACAGTGGACATATTGAATAATAAATGCAAGTATAGGACTGCATATGAGCTGATCATGTTGTAAATTCTCTGGCTCCCATCCGCTCACGTGTAGACCTCTCTAGCTTTGTGATCGTGATCCCCTCTATTTTCAATCTGCACAACACATTCTAAATAATTTAATTACACATTCTAAATAATTTCATTAAACAAAGTCAACTACTTATTAGTAAGAAGATTGATCTGATCCTTTTAATATATATAAAACCTCTGTATTATTGATTACACTATAAATCTGTGCCCTGATTTGGGCAGGAGTAGTTACAAGTCTAGCACAGTAAAGTACTGCAAAATTAAAATATATAGCTCAAATTCATAGAATTTATTGGATCATGATTTTGTATAATATAATATTATTAAAGGTAAATCACTTTTTTATATGCTAATTACTAAAACACCTATTGATCACTGAAAGAACTTGTAAAAGGGTGAGTTACTCTTGCTCAGACCGTTGCTACCACATATTACAAATTAGTATTGCTAGTTCAGTGCAACATACTGAAGGTACAGCAGCTGCTGCACACATGTACAGCAGCTGAATTTCATACAATTAATCTTGATTTAGAGTAACAATTTACTAGTACTTCTTATGGTTTGTTTTCCACTGGCTAGTAGTTACCAGACCTATTACCAGACCTATACAGCATTGTTGGAGTTGGTCTCTCCTGTTGCATTCAGTAAATGTCCTTCACTAATCTTTAAAGAAGCGTATGTGGTGAGCTACATTCCCTGATCATTATTCCGTACAGTAGGATATGTCTTCAGTGAACTGGAAAGTACTGTCAATTCAGGATGACAAATTAATAGCAGCTTGAATTCATGCAATTTACCTTTATATGGTGTTACATCTCCTATCACACCCAAATAACAGTCATTGCAATGCTTTCCTCCTGTCATTGGCAGGACAAATCTCATTTATATTTTTGCTATAAGTATAACACACTACAGCTTTTATGCATAATTGTATTATTTTGCTTTATGAATGTAAGCAGGAAAAGGGTGCACATGTGAAAAGCCCATTTCCATGCATATATTCTCTATGGGACCTATTCATCATCGAGTATCCAACTTGAGATACGGTGGTGGATTCTTAACTACCGGTGCAATTCATTATTGCTCAAAAAAATAGCTGTCCCGATAAAGTGACAATATTACTTAGCTGAGGTCATGAACCCAGATAATAATGAATGGGCTTGTTACTTAAAACATGCAGAGACTAACGTTTCCGCATGTGTAACTGATCCATTAGTGATCATGAATAGGTCCATATGAGTCATCTCAAGAATTGTCCAGCTGTACATCCTAAACATGTATGCCAGGTTTACATCAAAATAATAAGTGTATAAACCTACGCCCCACAGCAGCATAATGATAGATGGGAGTGGGTTCACAGCACAATGCAGCATAGCCATGACCCATGTTTAGCACTCATAAAGGACTAGGCTATTATTTAACCACCTACAATCCAAACTCTCATTCATTGCCACACACCAGTAAAAGGTGTCCATTGAACATCACTGCTTTGCTAATCAGAGCAGCAGTGAACCCGACATAAATTTTAATTATGGGACACCATTGGTGGGACAACAGGGCATTACCCTTAAATGAAGACTTGGAGTTGGGAGGTGGGATTTCAGTGTGTGTATATTTATACACAGTGAAGACTGAATTAATATAGAATGAACGCTGGCATTAATAAATACAAAAGTTAATTTAAAATGCAAACTATAATTCATAATTATTATTGATATGTAAGATGCCTCCATAGTGTTCTATAGCACCTGACAATGTGAAAATAATAAAAAAAAAGGCCAAATGTGGTTCAGAGTGGAGATTGGGACATTTGAGAATGTATTATGTTGAGAGGAATGTAGGTGATAGTAGGGTAGGTTCTAATAAAGATGTTCATTTTCAGAGAGTATTTAGATGTTGAAAGGCTTAATTAAAGTAGATGAGGTGAAGCATTCCATAAGTGGTGGAGAATTCCATAAGTGAATAGCAGCACAGAAGAAATCAGCAAGAGACAGTGATCAGATATTAGACAATACCCAGGTCAGATGTAAATGTAAGTGATTGAGAGGGAGTATATTTAGAGATTATATTTTAGATGTACTGATGTGTTGTAAATAATACACTATTACTGCAGTCGGGCCAAACAGCGCTTCTCAGCGCGCCAGGTCCCGTTTGACTCAGCTCGTGCCAACCATCTTTTTCATGTCTTTTATTGCCTTAAAATGTGTCTTAGTCACAATTGGATGAACCGACAAAACATTTCATGAAGCTGCACTAATTAATTTGATATGTGACACTTGTATATCTGTGTGCAACTGAGTCCGAATCTGTATATATAGTGCTATGATGCAACTGCTGCAGCTTTTTTTCACACCAAGTTGTGTTTCGTATACAGACTCAGTCGCACACTGATATACAAGTGTCGCATATCAAATTAATCAGTGCAGTCTCGTGAAGCAAGTTGTCGCATCTGATTGCGACTAAGATATTTTTTAATAAAATAGATGTTCCACACAAGCCAAGTTGCACGGGAACTGGAGGATTACTTTCGCCAGTTGTCTCGCGCCGCATGGTGCATTGCTACTAGGTGTATGGGGACACATCTGTATGAAGGGATGGTAATGTTTAGTGCTTTGTATGAAATAAGGAGTCATTTGGATTGGATTCTAAAGGCTAGAAGAAGTCAGTGTAGGGATTGTAGATTAGTGTGGCAGATATGCAGCAGCAAAATAGATTTTAAATTGGATTAAGGTGAATGCCACATACAGTATGTACATACTGTACAGTGCCTGCTTGTCCATGGTTTGCGTTTTTTTATTTTGTCAAGTTCCGTGGATGTCTACCTGGAGAATGGGACCAGCCAACGCCATGGAGTAGGTAAGTATTTTTAGTGTGAATGTACACTTGAACAAATAATAAAGGGTTAACATATTCAGTGTGTTTGTGTCTTGTTTTATTTAAATATTTTCTTTACTGTGGGGGTACAGATACCACCAGGCCCTTACTGTCCGGGAATGGTGGTTCTCCAAGTGCCACCAAGCTGGGGCAGACTTGCTGGGACCTGTAGTATCACTGTAAAGATCAATATTTGAATGGAAGATTCCCAAAGTAGACCCCTGGAGTATCCTTGGGAGGGAAGACCCATTTTTTGGGTGGTCCTCACTTTCCATGGAATCCCAGGTCTGAGGTGACCAATTTGGGGCTGGTTAATGTGGTGGCAGGGGACCCCGTGATATGTGTCTCCCTGCTATAGCATTAACCCCCGGCGGGTTGCACCTGGTGCTGTTTACTGGAAGTAACAGGGAAACCCATGTTGATTTTCCCCAAAATTGCAAGTACCAGAACAGGCTCAGGGGTACGGGGCTGGTTAAGCTTTTGTGGTAACCCCATTCCAATTTTTTCTAAATTTTAACTCTTTATTTTCACAATCACACCCAAAAGCACTGCACAGAATGTAGTGATCTGTGCAGTACTCAGTGAAGTCTATTGAGAAGGGGGCAAAATGACTGATCTCACACATGATACAACACAATCAGTATCACCATCGGATCAAAATAGACAAGCAAACACGATTCTTAGTAAATCTGTGATTTTGGTCTCATGCAATTCCCTATGATATCCAGTGTGTGTTTTCTCAGTCATTAGAGTTGCTAGTGGAGGCTAGGTGAGTAAATAAGTTAACTCAAATGAGAAAATAAGAAAAGTGTGTGAAAGGGCTATAAGCACTAAAAGAGTGAATCAAAATGTATGTAGGAGAAGAGGGTAATCAACATTGTCAAAAATAGCAGAGACTTTGCTGTTAGAAGCTTACTGATAACTTTTGTGATTGCAGTGACTTACCAGTTAAACATTGGGATTTAGTATCTGGGTACCTTACCAGTAAACATTGCTATTCACAAAAGGGTGCAGGGCCAGCACAAGGCCCAATAATACCCTGTTACAGCACTGGTTGCAAGTTTCCAGCAGCAATAAAGTTGCTGGAAACTGCATAGAGTTTTGTTGAGTATCAGTGGAAACTTAACTAATGAAATAGGTTGTTGTGAGTTACTATCTAACTTGGCAACTGTTCAGTAAAGGAAAAATCTGGGTGGAAAAGTGCATGGGGTCCATCCAATTGTTCTTTACCACCACTAATCTTAACTAGCCAGGGCTAGTGGAAGCACACACGGGAGACCTGCAGTGTTGGGGTCTCCCCACCATTGTTCCCTAAGCCCAAGGCCAGTTCACACCTGGGTTAGTTCCCTTAGGGAATTGGGGTTGGCATAAACATTGTTGTCCAAGCAGCTCTAGTGAAAACAGCACAAGGGATCTTTTCCATACTCCTGGTGGCAGTGGGTGTGGAGGGCAATGCTTAATTGTATAAATATTAATTTTTACAAGTGAAATACTGGCCCCAGCATGCCTGCCAAGTTATGATGGCACTTAGAGAACCACAACTGCTAACATGCCTAGACATCAAGGGTCTGCTGACATGTGTAGTCCACCTGTAAAAAAAAATATTAAAAGAAAGACACACACGCTCTGTAGAAAAAGTGTTTAATTAAATAATAACTTCTCTACACACCCTTGTTTAACCATTTATTACTCATTCAATCCATTAATAGAACTCCTCTTGGTCCCATGTAGGCATTCCATGAGTCTTGGCAAAAAAAAACTCAATTCTTAACATGGCACAACTTGTCCGTTTTGGGACCCAGCTGCTAATTAGAAGTCAATAGTGGACACTCTCCATACGAATGAATAGGGACGTGCTGATTGGTCAGAGCATGGGAGCTGCCACAAGCTGATTAATTAGTGCAGCCCTGTTAATTTTATTAAGATGTTGAAATTTAATTTTCATGCTATTAGATTAAATCTTTATGTTTAGTGAACTAGAAGAGGCTAACAGGTTATCAGTTTCGTATTACATATGTTTACCAATACTATTATCTTGTTTCAAATGATGAAGATATTAAAATATGAAAGTATGATTAGAGATAATATTATTGAGACTGCTATATAACTTTTTTTTGATACTTTTAATGTGTTGGTTTCCTTGTCTGTTTCCCTAACAACTAATGTATAATAAAATACAGTGAAGCTATTGGTGACTTACAGTCACATGTTTACCAGCACAGATTGCCCTGCTATTTTGGCATTCTTGTCAGTTTGTTGAAGTTTATGCAAGCTTCCTGGCAGTGAATATGTTATGTTGTCTACCACACATCATTGGCAAGACTAAGCCAAGAAGATCCGAGAGTTAAGCATTTTCTCTGTACTTACAACTTTAATGGAAATTGAGATAACATAAATTGATTACCAGGGTATTTTAAGAGAGGAAGGGCCCATGTGCAGCCTCAGTGCAGGACTCTACCTTTCTGGCAGCTCAGAAGACTCTGGCTTTGTGCACTTGCTCTATAGCTAAAGCATACACATTTACAGTACAGGTGGTTTAAAGTTATAGGCAACTTAGTCATATCTGTGCTTGTATCTCTATATAGGATTTGTTTAGTGAGGGTGTTTTGAAGGTTTGTAGATACTAGATTACATACTATGCTAAGTTGTGCATTTCAAATGCATCTTTTGCACTATGGCTAACAATGATGGCTGCTACTGTATATTACCAAGAATATGGGTAGGGGCAGTGCAGACACATAGTTGCATACTCTGCATAAGGGTGAAGTGTTGTGCATACAATACGAGTATAAATGTGGACAACTTGTGTGCAACTGATCCTGCCCATAAATGTGTAAGTAGAGGTTGCCTCCTTTTTGCTTTGAAGTATTTTTTTTATAAAATATGATGGCCATTTTTAGTATTAGACACAGTTGGCAGTTTTACCAACTACTATAGCTTTATATATTAAGCCATTATTAAGTTGTGGGGTTCACAATCAAACAAGTTAGGTTGATGACACAACTCTGTCATCTATGTACCAACTGTGAGAACCTCATCTCCCACTATAGCTTGCTTCCTAATCAGTGTTTTTGGGATTTAGGAATAATAAAAAAAGGTGCGCTTTAACTAATATTCTGTATGTCAGATATGGAGAAGGCTGCCAAAATAATGAGGTTAAATCTAACTCCCCTGCACGACAATAATCCAGAAATACAAAAAAGTTTTTCATTTTAGAGGTCATACAACTATTTAGCATGTGATAGGTTGCAATAAATTCTAATTTTAGGATTGTTATGATATGGGATTTGAACCACTGTTTTATCTTTAAACAGACAGTCTCTTTTTTATAGTGCAAATTTTCGTATGTTTGAATTATATTAGATAATTATCTGCAGAAAACATCTACCAAGCAATGCAGAATCATTCATCGTTACAGCCTATATTTGCATTTTCAATTTGTGTGTTTTAAGTAATTTACTGTTGTTGAAATGGATTTTCAATTTGAGCAGGAGACCAACTATATGTGGGTGATTTTAATTGAATGAATAAACCTGTTCATAATTATAATTGGAAGCCCAACCTATTTATACGTTTGGGTTTTTAGTAAACTGACCTTCTGAGGAAACTCTCAAAAGAGAGAGAAACGCGTTAAGGATTGTACTGAGCCTATATCAACTATCTATTAAGGATCTCCCAGTTCGTGACCAAGAACTCCGTTTATGGCTACACTGCAGGAACTGGACTGATATGGTGAGCAGAACAGCCTGACACTGTGTGTTCACAGACTGCTAAATTAGCCAATACAACTACACACCCACCTTCAGAGGAAGGAACATGGAGTGAGGCAAATGACTGTTTATTGCAGAGTCCGTGCCAGAGAGCAAAGGTTCATGGGTCTCCCTCACAGCGACCGACTGTAGCCTGCATCGGGAGCTGTGTATCTGCTCGTTAGTAACTACCATCACACTTTGTTCCAGACACAGTAAGTGGCAAAGCAATATTGTGTCACTGACCAGCTACTTAACATTGCATATCTACAATTCCATTGGAGTTTCCGGAAGTTTATGCGGAACTTTCATATTACAATACTTTGTATTTTACATTGTCACAATTTAGACAATGGGACATACCTTCCATATATTGAAATCTAATGTCATACCCTATGGGACATTATTGTCGTCAGTGGACCCACTGGGATTAATAGAGATGCAAGGGATTCAACATTTTTTCTACCATTGGATAGGTATATTATTCATCAATAACATTCCGCTACTTTCTATATGAATATCTATTTTAGGCTTGGATTTTTACTGATTTTATGTATGCTTATTAGCTATACTTATTATATTGTTATGATATCATAATAAATTATATTATTGTTATATGAGCTGGAAAGATTGTATGGATTATGTTTTACTTAAATGACTGTTTGCTTATACATGATTGATTATTAAGAGAATGGAGTTTTTGGTTCTAAATACTTTTTAGTTTTTTGGGGATTTAGACCTGCCACCCAATCCATCCATGCCAGAAAGACAGGATTCATTGCAAATGATTTAACTAACAGGACTCCTTGTATTCATTAAGAACTGTTGCTTCACTAATGTCCACCTATACAGATGAATCATAACTGTTAGGAATGTCACATTGCTGATGGAACTACTATTTTAGCAATAATGATTCAGATCAACAATATATGGTCCAATTGTACATCAATAGTGCACATATTTGTATCTTATGAAGATTTATATGCACGTTGCCGAGTACTTGGTAACTATGTGTGTATTGGTCCATTTTGACCAGCATTATTTAACATATTATGATTATTCAATATATGTTTTAATGATTGACATACAGATGTGTCCACATACAGTACATCCATCCCCCATGCGCTACAAGTTGAGTTACACATAACGAGCGCCGTTTGACTCAGTAGCACCGAGCATCTTTTCATTAAACTGTTTTCCTTAAATGTGTCTTATTTGTATTTTTATTTTTAGTGTTTTTATATACTCTTTTATATACTGCAAGTGCTGTTTTTTTATCCATTTTGTATAAATAAATGAAATCCCTGCTATCTGAGTATCTGGAACATCCTACAGTTTAAACCTGTAATAGTATTTTTGAATGATGTTTTGCTCAGGACCAACTGGAACTTCTGGCACAACATGGACAACTACTGGTAATGATAGTACCACTATGTTTAATGTCAGCAGGTCAGTGCTAATAATCAGGGTGCCTCTAGTCAGCTCAAGTAACAATAGCTCATTCAGGGAGTATAATTTGAAATCTATTGGTACCTAGATCCACCTGGCTCAATTTACGAACATCACATATAACACAATGTATAACATTCAGTATAACCTATGCAGGCTTTAATTTTATTTTTAGATAGCACGGCACTCTGCTCTGTTCATAATCCATTTTATTTTGTATGTTATTTTTTATTTCAGGGCATACCATACATTCTGTCTTTTGGGGTATTTTTATTTTTGTTTTTCCAGAAGTGTATTTGAATAAACTGTACACCATGTATTTTCAGTTAGTACTGATTGTCCTAATGTTAAGGAGCAATAATTGTATTAAATCCCAACAGAAACCAACAAATTAATATTGAGCACATATTTACAGTACAGTATGTGCATTTTCAATTTTGTTCTCATTATTATAACAAAGAAATTAAATAGAATTCAATGTAATAGAAAATGAACAAGAACTAATCTATTTAGCCAAAAATGAAACTAATATAAAAGCCAGTGTTTTATTACACATTGTTCTACTCAGCAGGTTCACTGGACTAAACTACCTTTAGTATTATCAACATATACTAGCATGTCAATACATTAGTTAAAAGGATACATTTTCTTTCTTTTGGTTCTATCATATTTAACTGGACAGAAAATCCCTTCAACAAAGTTGTATTTAATAATGGATAACATTTCATGAAAATAAGAACATGCTGAACAAAGTAGGTAGTGCTGGAGCAGGGTAAGAATTTGCCCTGTGCCAGCCCTCTCTAAAAACATGTGTCATCATGTTGTCATGACAAGGGGGCAAGAAGAAGCTAGGATGTCTCACTAGGCTGCAGGGTGCTGTTTCAAGCTATGGAGCAGGCAGCACTCTGGAAGACAGCACTGCTTGTCCAACCATAGTTATGGCCCTGAAAGTAGGTCTCATATGTAAGGTATATTATACTGGCACAGGGAACTGGTTAAGATCTACTTTGCCTCGATAAAGACAATAGAGAAACAAGTGTCAGCTTCTCACTGGACTAGCTAGTGGAACCTGCCTACTACATGCTATAAAACTAACTCTGGCAACCTCTGTATCTACCTATTAATGATACTTATATATAGGAGATCTTTAGCCGAGTTCCATGGCATCCAGTTTAAAAACTGACAGTTCTCAACACTCTGCAGCTCTAACACTCTCAGTATAATACCTATCTCATTAGTCTAGCAGCACTCATACAAGGAACTGACAGTCTAGCAGCAGTCATATAAGGAACTGACAGGTTTTAACCCTACAGTTCCAGGATATAAAGATTTATTTAGTGAATTGTTTAAATATTTAATACCTAATTCATGTATTGATTGGTTATTACCCTGCAATCCTCTGCATAGACCTTTCTCGGATATACTGTATAGAATAAAAGGCAGCTCCAAGATAAATAAATATAGTATACTCTTCTGTGATGTTTATTCCTGAAATTGTATCTATCAAAGTAGAGACAGCACATCATATTGTACTTGGACAAGTCTCAATTCAACAGCATCCCAGCAGTGCTACATAGTGACTGAAATGTTGCACAGTAACAGTTATCTAATAGCAACAGTATAAGCTTATAAACACAATGAAGTATTCTGTTGAAATTGCAAACAATGTAAGTTACATTTTATAATTAAATAGAGCCTTCTCAATTATCACTACATTTGGAAATGTTTGGGAACAAAAAAAATCATATCTATTACACCTGAATATAATACTGCACCATAATAGCATAATAGGGACAGTCATGCTGTAAATCCATTAATAACAACCTAATTAGTGAGCATACCATTGTATACATCTTTATGGGAATAACAGTTATAATAATAGACCTAACACATCTAATTTATGGGTTCATGTACAAAGGGGAGATATGGGGGCCAACTAAAAAAAGACAGAAAATGTCTGTACATACTGTATGTACTAAATTGATTTCTCTGCACTTAGCATGCTAGTGCTGAGAGCAGGCTAGAATATTGGCACTGCCATAGGCACCTACAGCAGTGCTAAGTGACCCAGCTGTTACTAAGAAGAGAGCCACTTACAGTCAACTGTCTTCTCCAGCGCCAGCTTGGTCACCTCTAGCTGCCGTTATCTGCTTCTTCTCATGTGAAGGAAGTAAGCTGTCTCACTTGTCAGCTGTTAATAAAGTTTGTAAAAGTAAAAAACAAATCTCAATGCTGAAGCTGCACGTGACTCAGGGCATCAGAGGTAAAAGGCGAGAGTCTACAGTAGGTGGGAAGTCCAGGAGCAGAGCAATTTGTACCGGGTGGAACGGGTCATGTTGGAGGGTAGGATATATGGATCCCTTAGTAACTAATGTGTTAAAATAATACAAATGTTCATGTTGTTAATAATACATGACAGCTTATACCATGACTATCAACTAATTTTATACAATAAGTCATGCTGTGAATTAATTTGTTTTGATATCTCCGTTCTCCTAAAATAGATGTGTAATATTCCACTGATTTTGAGAAAAAGAGGGAAACATAACCACATTATATCACCTATGTGTTCTTATTCACATAAATACACCCAATTTTGAGATCATTATAATACTTGTCCAATTAGAAATTAAAACACCCACTCAATTAATTTTGAAACAGACAACTTTATATATCTGGATGCCAACTCTTTAAACAAATTATTATCATTACTATGAAGTTCAGGCATTTCTTTTAATATACACTTCATATTTTGTCTTTATTATCACTTAAATATGAGTTTAATATTTCACTATAGTTAGTGTTTATTTCTTTAAAATACTTTTTTTATATGATCTTAATAAAAGTAAATTTTTAATATATATATATATATATATATATATATATATATATACAGTCAGGTCTATAAATATTGGGACATTGACAGAATTTTCATATTTTGGCCTCTATTCACCACCACAATGGCTTTGAAATGAAACAAACAAGATGTGATTTAACTGCAGACTTTCAGATTTAATTTGAGGGTAATTACATCCAAATCAGGTGAACGGTGTAGGAATTACAACGGTTTCTATATGTGCCTCCTACTTTTTAAGGGGCCAAAAGTAATGGGACAAACTAAACAATCCTAAATCTAAACTTTCACTTTTTAATACTTTGTTGCAAATCCTTTGTAGGCAATTTCAGCCTGAAGTCTGGAACGCATAGACATCACCAGACGTTGGGTTTCATCTCTGGTGATGCTCTGCCAGGCCTCTAATGCAAATGTATTCAGTTACTGCTTGTACTTGGGGCATTTTCCCTTCAGTTTTGTCTTCATCAAGTGAAATGCATGCTCAATCGGATTCAGGTCAGGGGATTGACTTGGCCATTGCATAACATTCCACTTTTTAGCCTTAAAAAACTCTTTGGTTGCTTTTGCAGTATGCTTCGGGTCATTGTCCATCTGCACTGTGAAGCGCCGCCCAATGAGTTCTGAAGCATTTGACTGCATATGAGCATATAATATTGCCCGAAACACTTCAGAATTCATTCTGCTGCTTTTGTCAGCAGTCACATCATCAATAAATACAAGGGAACAAGTTCCATTGGCAGCCATACATGCCCACGCCATGACACTACCATCACCATGCTTCAATGATGAGGTGGTATGTTTTGGATCATGAGCAGTTCCTTTCCTTCTCCATACTCTTCTCTTCCCATCACTCTGGTACAAGTTGATCTTTGTCTCATCTGTCCATAGGATGTTGTTCAAGAACTGTAATGGCTTTTTTAGATGTTGTTTGGCAAACTCTAATCAGGTCTTCCTGTTTTTGTGGCTCACCAATGGTTTACATCTTGTGGTGAACCCTCTATATTCACTCTTGTGAAGTCTTCTCTTGATTGTTGACGTTAACACATATACATCTACCTCCTGGAGAGTGTTCTTGATTTGGCCAACTGTTGTGAAGGGGTTTTTCTTCACCAGGGAAATAATTCTTTTGGTCATCCACCACAGTTGTTTTCCGTGGTCTTCCGGGTCTTTTGGTGTTGCTGAGCTCTCGGGTGCGTTCTTTCTTTTTAAGAATGTTCCAAACAGTTGATTTGGCCACACCTAATGTTTTTTCTATCTCTCTGATGGGTTTGTTTTCATTTTTCAGCCTAATGATGGCTTGCTTCACTGATAGTGACAGCTCTTTGGATCTCATATTGAGAGTTGACAGCAACTGATTCCAAATGCAAATGTCACACCTAGAATCAACTCCAGACCTTTTACCTGCTTAATTGATAATGAAATAATGAGGGAATAGCCCACACCTGTCCATGAAATAGCTTTTGAGTTGATAGTCCCATTACTTTTGGCCCCTTAAAAAGTGTGAGGCACATATTGAAACCGTTGTAATTCCTACACCGTTCACCCGCTTTGGATGTAATTACCCTCAAATTAAATCTGAAAGTCTGCAGTTAAAGCACATCTTGTTTGTTTCATTTCAAAACCATTGTGGTGGTGAATAGAGGCCAAAATCTGAAAATTCTGTCAATGTCCCAATATTTATGGACCTGACTGTGTGTATATATATATATATATATATATATATCTATAGATATAGATATATATATGGTTCCTTCAGTCAGAATATAGTTTCAGCTCCCCACTGCACTAAAATATAACTCTGTTTTTCTTTCTTTTTCAGAAAATCTACTTAAGTAAGCACTTATGGGGGGGGAATGAAGTTAGCCGTGATAAGCTGCTTTTTCATGAAAAACGGCTTATCAAGCGACTAAATGCTTTTAGCGCAATCCTATTAGCTGCGGTTTTCTCGGATGAGAATTCTCCATAGCATTTATTGCAAATTAATTATCACCATCTTCTAAGCAAGTGATACATTTTGAAAAATCCCTATTTTAAGTTAAAATGTCGGGACTTGGTTCATAACCACTGGGACACTTTCCTTAACAACTAACAAGAGACAAAAAAAGTTATCCCAGATTTATTCATTGTTGTTAAATTTAGCAAATTTCCAAATGCAGCGTGGAAAGGCATTCAGCGCTATGTTTTGGTGCAATCTCTAATACCGTCCTAATTGTGTAAATATTCAGAGATACATTTACAAGTGTATTACAACAGTAGGAGGTCCTAGATTCGCAGGATCATCCATACAGGTAAACTGTTTTCCTTAACAAAAAAATACTTTTTTTCTTATGCAGAAGAAAATGAGCTGGCTTGGATTTCTGAAATGTGAACTTTTAAAATTAGTATCATTATGTGATCACAGAAATTGGTGCTGAGAAAACTGTGATCATTTACAAAAAGGCATACTTGCCAACCAGGAGGTCTATGGAGAGGGAGTTCCAGACAGCCACATGCCTCCTCCATCTCTCCTCCTGTCTCTTCTTGCCCTTTGCTCTCCTTACACTAAGTCACTCTTTTTGTCTCAGTTTATCCACCCTTCCCTTTAGATTGTAAGCTCCTATGAGCAGGGCCCTCCTGTTCTCACTACCTACTTTTCTGGCACACCATTTTCACACTACACCTATTCCTTGGGCTCTCTGCCCCCAGCACTCCACTGTTTTTCCACTTCCTGCATAAGTTCTATACCTGTTAGTTGTACCCACGCTAATGGGTACAAGTTTCCGTAGCTGTGTTTAGAGTTGTGGTGATATTTTTTCATTTGTTTTTACTGTAGTTTTCCTGTTTATTGTATTGTGCTATTTTACTGTGTACTGTTTACTGTACTGTACTGTTTTACTGTGTACTGTGTTACTGTTTGCCTTCTGTATGATGCTACGTACCACATGTAGCACCCAAAAAATAAAGTATAATAATATTAATAATAATTAAGGGTGCCATGAGTTGTGACATAATTACATGACTCCCGGCTTTGTATCACTGGGGAGGGACTATGATGATGCCATTTATATTGAATCGCTTCATCATGCCTCTTACAATGCTCACCCTACCTGGGACTGGAAAACTCTCCCCCAAATTAGGAGGTCCCCAGAAGATCCAGGAGAGTTGAAAAGTATGACACAAAGCAGTGTTACACAATACAATATCTTAGTATAAGCAAAAATATTATAGTTATCTGTCTACTTTGAGACAAAGCTGCCCTTTGACCTACTGCAGTGGTTCTCAAACTCGGTCCCCAGGACCTCACACAGGTCACTTTTTCCAGGTCACCCAGCAGGAGCACATGTGTATTCATTATTCACTGACACATTTTGAAAGATCCACAGATGAAGCTAATTATTTCTCTTGTGATTGTGAGGAGACCTGGAAAACAGGCACCGTGTGGGGTTCTGAGGACCGAGTTTGAGAACCTGTAATCTACTGTATACCTGACTAGTTTTATGTACTAAAGGTATAGGCAGGACAAACCATTAAAAGGAAAAATTGATTCTAAAAATATTGATTATACATTTTTTTTATAAAAAATATTAAGTGTTTTTAGCAGGGTAGTTAATCTTTCATGTCTTTGCCAAAATATTGTATTGCTCTATAAGTGTCTGAAGCAGAGTTGGTTGCACAATGGGTGTAAATTACTCAAAAATGTTCATGCAAAAATAGAATATTTTTGCTCACAAAATATTAATCTCGACTGATCAACAATGAGGCCACCAATAAGTGCTAGTGGAGCATTCACAAGCATCAAATGAAAAATAAAATATCAACAATTGAACAGTGCGCTCCAAATGGAGAATTAATAGATATACTTGTAGTTCTCAAATGTCTGTGTCTCTTTTCTTAAATTTAAGTTTCTTCTTTATATGATGTTTTCAAAAACTCTCTCAGTGCATATGAAGGGAAAAAACAGAAGATACAAAATGGCTGATAGTGTAGTATTTAAATAACTAAGTTGTCCATATAATCCTATATAGAGTCCCACAAACGATCCAATCCACAAAGTAATGAGGTCTGTGTCAAACTATTGATAGCGGATCACCCACAAGTGAGGGTATATAATGAGATGCTCACAATAAAGCTTACATCCGTCAGAATACACCATATATATAATGGTTTCTTTAAAATTCTTATTCCTCTGTGTGAGAATCGATTATTATCTTTATCCTTAACACACCGCGTGCCAATCATGTAGATCAAATATGCTTACACATATATTGTAGTGGATCCTCACATAGCAGTATCTTTAAAAAAGAAATACTTTTCCATCCATTGAAATGTATTAAATAAAAAATGTCTATACACATGGACAAATAGTCTTTATCAAGGCATTATCCACGCCCAGGGAAAGGGACGGGATATCATATAGGATAAATACCAGCTTGTTTGGGTCGTACACCATTGCCTTGATAAAGACTATATGTCGAAGCGTTGGTGTGGTGTAAATATAGCCATTCATCATTGGATTAGCAAACCATTAGTTCACCACTTGGGTAAGAATACCCGGGTTTTGTTTTTGTTCATATACTTTGTTTTGTTTTGTCTTCTGAAATTGTCTATTTTCCCAGTGGTGTAACCATCAGTAATGCTAATGTGGTCCATGTGTATGGATATGGCTTTTTAAGAAGATATTTTCTTGGATTTTACAAATAAATAGACATTTTTTTAGTTAACAAATTTCAATGGATGGAAAAGTATTTCTTTTTTAAAGATACTGCTATGTGAGGATCCACTACAATATATGTGTAAGCATATTTGATCTACATGATTGGCACGCGGTGTGTTAAGGATAAAGATAATAATCGATTCTCACACACAGAAATAAGAATTTTAAAGAAACCATTATATATATGGTGTATTCTGACGGATGTAAGCTTTATTGTGAGCATCTCATTATATACCCTCACTTGTGGGTGATCCGCTATCAATAGTTTGACACAGACCTCATTACTTTGTGGATTGGATCGTTTTTGGGACTCTATATAGGATTATATGGACAACTTAGTTATTTAAATACTACACTATCAGCCATTTTGTTTCTTCAGTATTTTCCCTTCATATGCATGGAGAGACACAGACATTTGAGAACTATAAGTGTATCTATTAATTCTCCATTTGGAGCGCACTGTTCAATTGTTGATATTTTATTGTGATTTGTGTAGGTATTGATAACACCTATTCTGAACTGGTAGCTGCTCCTTTACTGCGCAAGGGGGCATCAATTTGTTTTTTATCCAATGAAAAATGTATGTTAGTCCCAGTAGTTGGCATATCATAATCCCCTATTTGCAGCTATAGCAGGGTTGCTGGAGAGCAGCACAGCAAGCTCACCACTATCCAATATTGGTGGCTTGAATCTGCTCAGCCAATTCGAGGTGTATTATTTAAAAAAGGTACAGTCAGAGAGCCAATCATGGCTTACCAAGGGCCCAGGACCTGGTAATAAGAAATAATGTACCACCGGAATGTATTAAAGTACATATGCTGCGACAGGAGCTCCTTCCCTGCAATGTGAAAAATTAAAGTGATTGCTAGTACAGTCACTTTAGTTTCGGTTTCTGGGGCTGGCGCACTACTACACATATGTGGTCTGCTAACCACGCATGTGCAAGCAGATAGTACTGGGGAGGAATCCTATGGATTCCTCTACTGCTTCACTGTCATGGGTTATACTATAGGCTACAATTCATAATGCCATCTACATATTACATTAGCTACTGGGGCCAAGCTAGGAATTCTTTGCATTCCACAGCTTGGTAAATTCACATTGTAGCAGTACCATTTTGCGATTGCATATGGGGGGCCGCTGCAGAGATCTCCAATGTCTGCAGTGGTCCCCATAGATACTTTCAAGGGATCCTTAATATTTGCAGATATTTTCAGGGAGTATCCAGCAAATATTATTTGACAAATTGGCCTCTAAAGGAGAAGAGAATAAGAGGACAAAGAAATGTAAAACATCGGGGTGTCAAGTGAAATAATTTAGGTTGCTATATTTTTTAGTGGAAAAAAGAAGCAAGAAAGAAAATAGAGAAGAAAAAGAAAACAAAAGATATAAGTCGATATGGGCAATGTGCAGAGATACACTATGCATGCTTGCCCAAAAAAGTGGAGAATTTGTTCCATTGATGGAAATTAATTTTATTCTTAACAAAAGTCACTGACATTATTGATGTTCACTCAATGATAGTTTTCTGAAAATCCTAAATGTGCAATGCAATATGCTATTTTACATATCTATTCAACAGCATATATACTGTATATAACTTAACACTGTCCAGCCAATTCAGCATTGCATGCAAGTCAGTTGCAATTACATGCACTTTACTCAACAGTTACTTCTACATGGAACTACAATAAATGTGGATATCTGCAGAGTTGTGTGCATCTATATAACCCAACCACCCCTATCCAACCATCTGTTTTCATCATCATTATCAGCCCACACATGAACCAGCCCTATGCTTGGTGCAAGTGATGTTTATGATGTCAGACAGATCTTTGATTATGCACAAATCATTATAGCTTACGCTTCCATCTACAGTACATGCCCATGACATTCCTTACAAAACTATCTCTTTCCCACCCAGATACTCCCTTTCAGCTGCAAGTAGATATGCAACTGGGAAGTATACAACTCAGAATCGCCCACAGATGTGTATGGTTAGCTACAGCGCATGCATAGTGCTAAAAAACATAAGATCTGTCCGCAAACAGACTTACATGCAACTGTACTTTAGCATCAACTGCAAGTAAACTAAGATAATCATTGACTCACTTACTAAAATCACTACAATGGAAACCTCTACAGAATGAAAAGTTGATAAATAACTAACAATAATCTAGATCCAGTTAGACCAATAATGGCTACTGTTTTCAATACGACTCACAATGAAGAAAATTAGAACTCTGTCATCCATTAAACTATCATTTTAAAAGTAAAAATAATATTAAGCATTTTGTAACTTTCCTTGATGTACCACAAAAGTAATATTTTGTTCTAATCAGTTTTAGTGGAAATCATAGCGTACATAACAAAATTGCCAAGGGAATAAAATATGGTTGCTGCCTGAACTTTGTGGAATAATTTCACCCAACTACTCCAAAATAAAAATATTTGTCTATATTGTAGAAAATAATGAACTGAATTGCGTTGCCTGTCCTTGAAAGCCAGAATAAATTTAGTAAAGCAAAAATGACTTGACTTCCTGTCTGCTCAAGTCCCTCTGCCCACTTAGTATCAACATTATACAGTATATTCTTTCTGTTTTACTTGTTTACATTAGGAGAAAAACAATACATTTAGAGGACAATTCCACCTTCAGCTTTTTAATTTTCTCAGCAATTCAACACTCCACTAAAGACCACGGTGTACTTTCTGTAGTAATTGGTGCATTATAGTTCCATCACAATGAGCATAAAGATAAATTATCTCTATAGTGACATGTGGTTTAGCTTCAGACACTATGCAGTGTTCACGAGATGGCTACCGGAGGTCAAAGCTCACTACTGTATGTGTAAAGTGAGTACGTCAACCTCACAATGCCAATACCAGGATCCTGACGGAGGTTTAATGCTGTAAGTTGCATGTTTAAAGTAATTACAATGGCATGGATAAAAAGCTGACTTTGTGAGTTGACATACAGCACATGTGGTGAGTATTGACCTCATGACCTCATGGTGAGTATTGACCGCATACCGTACATACAATTACTGTATCTGCACATGAGATAAAAGCTTTGGTTTAATCTAGAATGTACTCAGCATTGGAATTTACAGGTAATTTAAATATCAAAACTATTTGGTCATTAGTAAGATTGTACACATTCTGCTAGAAGCAAGTGAAATAGAGCCATTAACCTTACAAAAAATAAGCATATGTATATTAGTTTAGTATGCATAACAGTGGTCAAAGTGGGGTGGTGTACGATGGTATGACATACAGCCACTTTATTTTTACTGCAATGTGGAGAAGTTTCTCAGTGCTGGGACCGAGTATGGGATCCTAGTCCTGGAAGAGCAGCAACACAGTGGCATTGTGTAGAGGTGTGTCCTGCTGGGCACATATTTCTGATTGGTGTTGGGATGAAGCATGGGGTCCCAGAGCCAGGGCAGTTTAAACTTGTCATTGGCTGTGAGCCAATCCTGGCTCTTGGATTGGCAGCCAATCAACAGTCATGGTCAGAGCCAAATGCAAAAGGCAGCAGCTGCTTCTAATTAGCTACATGTCTGCATGTATATATATATCTCCTTAATGTTGTCTTTGGGTGTAGGTTGGAAGCAGAATCTGGCTTCCCTAAACATCTGCCGATGCCACCACCATGGATTTCAAAGACTACAAGTTGACATCCAAAACAGCAATTTGGGGCCAAACGTAATAGGGTGAGAGTTTAGAAAATGTGAGAGTTTTCTCACACTTTTTAAACTCAGCCAATGTAATAGAGTCTGAAAACAAAGCAACAGAGCAAACTCGTATGCTTTCCAGACTCAAAAAAACTCTCACGATTTAATATCTTATTCAGATGTTTCCCATTTTGAAGATAAAACTTGACCTACGTGAGAGTTTTCTGCTAAACTCTCACCCTATTACATTTGGCCCTAGGTGTCTGTCACTTTAAATTTCAAAAGTAGAACTTTTCCTCTTGCTGTAATTTTCAGTGTGTAATGCCCACATTCTCCACCACATGTAATAGAATTGGGGTAGGAGGTCCCTCTCCTGGGGTAGATGGACACCTCCAAATATACAGCAGGCAGGAATCAGCACACCAGTCCAGGTTTTCGTGCAAACTAGCTGCAGCTAGGTTTTATTGTGCAATATAAAATAAAATAATAAAAATAAATCCTAGCCCGTCTGGGCACTAACTAAACAGCAGATTCCCTCTCTCAACATGGCAGGGCCTACTGCCCTCACCACAACATAGGCATATATGCAGTACTTACAAATGGTACATCACAGTGTCTCTTGAACAAGCCTGTCTGCTTGATCTACCAAGGTAAATGAGATCCTGAACTAAACCCTCACACAGCTTATATGAGCCTCCCACAGCTGCATGTACTAATCAGCCTGTTCTCAGACTTAAAGCCAGAAAGGCTGAAGCGGCTTTGTGGATGGAGCCCTCTCTTCACTTTCACATCCACACCCCCAGTACCCATTATCTGGCTTTTACCAAAAGCCAACATTGTAATCCTTTTAGCAGAACATACTTCTCCTAGGGGTCTAGAACACATAGGCCAAAAACCTAGGACAAACATATCTGCCATTAACCACTTCACCAGTGCTTCTATCACTATATATTATATATATATATATATATATACACATATGTATATACATATATATATACATATGTATATACATATATATAATATATATATATATATATATATATTGTGACACAGTCAGATTAGGGGTCCCTCTCCTGGGTAGAGGTCCCCTTCCTTACACACACACACAGCAGCAGGGAAGCAGCACACCAGTCTGGATGCGAGTACAAGCTGGTCGGCGCCAGTCTTTATTGTACAGTGTCAGAAATAACATAAAGAAAACATAAACATAAATCCTAGCCCTGTCGGGGCACTAACTTCACAGGTGGTTCCCTCACTACCAGAACCTGGCAGGGCCTAATGCCCTCACCAGCAACAAAGGCACAGCACAACACTCACAGTTAGGTTTCCAAGTGTCTCTGAGCAAACTCCCTGCCTGCTCTCCCAGGTGAGACACTCAGCCCTAAACACACTAGGCTTATATTGGCCACTCTCAGGTGGAAACCCTAACAAGCCTGTTACCAGGCTGCGAAAACCAAAACCTGGAGTGGCCGTGGGTGGAGCCCTCCCTCTCCTCTCACCCACAACCCCCAGGTCCCAAACCGGATTTTCAAAAAGCCGAGACTCAAGCCTGCTACACTGCAGACTTTCTCCTGGGGGTTTAGAACACATAAGACAGGAATCTGGGACAAATGTACCTGCCACAGACCACTTTACCAGTGATCCTATCAAAATATATATATATATATGCCTGGTGCCTCCACAGTGATAAAGCCAGATATCCAGATACACCCTTATTTAAACAATGGAGGCATATGTAAGGTGTGAATTAAAGCTGATAAAATAGTATCGCATTGATAAAATATTAATATGCAATAAGAATATACATATGTAAATTAGAAGTGATAAGAAGTTAGTGAAACTAAACATATTGAATATGCACATTATAGAAATGTATGTATTTTAAACTTCCAAGTTGGCCGAATGCTAAAGAATTGAGTCTTTATATAAAAACATATTTTTTGTGGCTAACATAAACTTATTGATAGTCTAAAAGCTCACAGTGAAAGCTTACAGGGGGGGAAGCGAAAGACTAAGAATGACTGTGCAAAATCTCACTGCCCACCTTGCTGTACAAGATCTCATGCTCGAGATATCAGCAGGCCATCTGTGATCAAATATTTAAATTCCTGATATTAGGGAGAGAAGCCAAACCAGGACACTGTTGTTAGGAACTATTCCTAGAGGTCAAGAGGACTTTGACCTATGGATGTTAAGTTGCAGCCCAGGATATATGCATACAAGCAACAGGAATTTAAGTAATGTCACTTAAAATTTTCTGAGATGAAGATACAGATTACATGTTCGCACTGTTTACTTCTGAATTTTGTAATGAGCTGTGATATATAAGAAACTGTTGAGTTGTGATAACTCAGAGCTGCTGACAGAAGCTACCAAGCATTCTGCCGCTGCGTCTATAGCTGCTGATATCATTCTCTGATTTATATTCCTCTGCTGAAAATATATAAAAAGAAGAATCTATTCTTTTACCTCTTGCGTGGTGTACAAGTAATTTCCTGCTTTGATAACAGCAAAGCAGCATACAAACAATTGGAAGTGTGGCTCTCAGGGACCACAACAATAATACTGCAGTCACCAATATATCAATGCTTCAATCTATATAAAGATTAAGATGATGATCTTAATATAGATTGAAACATTGATATATTGGTGTACATGTAATATATCACATATATACATCACAAAACTTAGATAAAATAACACTCACAACACTCTGGTTTAGTTTTAATAAGACTTCAATATTTTTGTGATTAAGAAGCATATATAAACTTTTTTACCTACACTACACTACACTCACTCATAGCCTTGAGAAAAGGACGCTTGAAACGTTTTGTATACATGGACTGACATGTGTTGAGATCAGAGCTTTTTGTTGGGCATTTGTTTTGATGGAACATTTTTGCTATTGACATGCAATGTTTATTGTGAACACAGATGCTGCTATGATCCTATGGTGCTAGATCACCCTCCACCAACTGTGACTATTTCTTAAGAGAACTGAATGTGTGCAGTATGCTTACAAAAATTGGAACCAAAGTGTCTACTTTGGATTGTGATATATTGCTTGTGTCAGCCGGTTTCTGTAATCATTAGGAAACTGGACACACAGTTTCTGTTTGAAACATAACAAATATTTAAGTCTTATCAAAACTAAAGCAGACTGCTAAGTGTGATATTTTATATAACATATATATATGAGTCTTAAATCTATGCACTAAAGTTCTTCCATTAAAAACAGTAGTAATAACAAAGCACCTATTGGAGGACTTTCTCCCTTTTTATTCTCCTTTAGTGTACATTGTAAGAAAAAGAGCTGCATTACCCTGTACTGTCACGAGAGGGCACCAAAAGATTAGTAAAAAAATATACTTAGAGACAACATCTGCAATTTTCTATTGCTACACTTCTTTACCAACATAAAAATCATAAAAATATCGGTCTAGACCCTTTGAATACAGCTCCATGCGCATACTATTCAAATAAAATCCAAAAGAACATTGGATACCAACTGTCCAACATAATATAAAATTAATTTATTTATAATCTATATGATCTCATACTGTTTATTCGCCATTAAATAATCCTTTATAAGAAAAATGACATAACTCCTACTGAGAAGCAAACAGCACCTTCACCATACTACTTTTCTTTTACACTAAATTACACTAAGCCACACATTTTCATAGTAGTCTTGCTTATTATGTTTCTATATGATGTAATAATAATAACATTAATAGCAACAATATTATTTATTTTGGGCTTTTATCTAAAATAACTCAAGAAGTTTTGGTTAATGATCTTTGTATATTTTTGCATGCTTGCATACTGTATTTGTCATTTAGTGTACATACAAATAATGAGTGAGGCTGCTGACATACAAGGTGGTTTATTGAATCACCTCCTATGCTTTAAATATTGACTTTATGCATTTCTGATTAGCAATTTTTCAAAGCCAAAGATAACCCTGAACCAACTGGGAATGACAAGAGGAAAGAGAAAGCTTGACTGCCTCCATAACCTACTTTGGAATTTCAAGGTCCAGACTTAAAATATCACAACCAACTAAGCCAGAAATTATGATACACATAAAATTTAACATTCAATCTGAACTCCAGCCATTATTGGGGAGTTCAGATCTGAAAATATGGCATTTAAAACCTGAAGAGATGCTTTAGAAAATAAGTGGACAAATTATTCAGTTATTATGGTTTAATTGAAGATGCATTTATTAAAAATATGTATCAATTGGACACACTTACAGATCAAATAGAGGACCAGGAAAGCGGCTCAAAACAAAACATTATAAGGGCCATTGGAAAAAAGAAGATATTTACCTGACAGCCAATGGAGGGGCAAATTTGGTATCATGGTAAAGATATATAGATGATGTATTTTTATGGAGGGGCACAGAAGAGAGTTTGACAAAAAAATGTAATATTTTAAATGAGAATAAAAGGAACATCAAACTTATATATAACCTTAGTAAGGAATATTTAATTTTTTGGGGGATTTGAACATCTATATTAAAGAAGGCAAAGTCCACACTAAAGGGTACAGGAAGCCCACAGACTCCAGCACCTACCTCAATGTCAAAAGTGAACATCATTGAAAATGGTTGAGGAGCCTCCCCAAAAGTAAGTTTCTCAGACTGTGAGAAACTGCACAAAAAAAAGATGCACTTATGGTACCAGGAAATACTATGAAACAACGATTTCTTCTCCATGGGTATGAATTAGAAACCACACAAGAAGTGGAAGAAAAGACTATGGCCACAGATAGGGACAATTTATTTGTACCAGATTCTAAATGAAAAAAGGAAAACTCTAAAAGTATGGAATTGGCCTTCATTACCCAATATGGCTGCCAACATGAAGACTTAAAAAAGATTTTTAAAAAAATAATGGAACATATTAAAATGTGACATAATACTTAAAAAGATCTGCCTTCATCTACAAAAAGGCACCAAATTTATAGAACCACCTAGTTAAAAGCTTTTGGATCGAAGGAAAAAGAACTACATCACGACAAAGGGATTCCACAGATGTGGTACATGTGTAGCATGCAAGACATTAAAGAGTAACATTACTAAAGTAGTGGAATTGGAAGTGAATGGAACAAAATACAAAATTACCCAATTTATCACGTGCCATGCCACTAGCATTATTTACTTGATTGAATGCACCAGTGGCCTAAGATATATACAGTAGCTAAAACCGCCAGACCACTAAAAACTTGCCTAAATTAATACATTAGAAATATAAAAAAGGGGACTGTATCCCACTCAATCCCAGATCACTGCAAGAAGGATCACCAATTCACCAATTCCTGATTTTTTATAGGACTTGAACATTTTTGTGGCAGTTGGAGACAAAAACACAGAGTCCAAACTAGCAAAAGCAGAGATGAGATGGATTTACGTCTTTAAAAAACCCTCATCCCCAATAGTCTCAATACATACTTTAAATTGAAATGGAGACCATCCTCATCCCCTCTCATCTCAAACCCAACCCATTTGTTTACACCTTTTGTCCTTTGAAGATATTTATTTTGATCTATCTTAATAAAGATTTTTTTTTTTATAACATAATTTTTCTAGACATTTTAAAGAAAACTAGCTGGGATACACAGTGTTGTCTGGATTGAAGACTGACCCTGAAGTACACCTGTAGCCTCAATTTTATTAAATTGTCCTCACCTATAACCTGGATAACTATGCAAATTAGGAGTAAATGACAGTGCAGGCAGGCATATTCTCATACTGTTTGTAATGGGGTATACCAGGAGCAGACTAACTTACAGAACATAAATCAGTATAGCTTCCAAAATCACTTGAGTTTCAGAAATCACTGCAGTACAGAAGGGGTGATTCAGCTGCAGATTGATATGCTATTGCAGCTGATAACTTGTTAACTGCTGCAATAGCTGTAATATGGTGATGCAGCTGGAGGCCTGATCCGAGTTGCATCCAAGAACGCAGCATTGAATCATGTGAAAACCTTTCAGCCAGCTGAGCAGACATGGGCAAGCTAGCTGCCACAGATAAGTAAAGGAGGCCAGGAAATCTCTGTCAGCCAACCGAGATCCTGGCCTGTCCACTTCCCCCAATGGTGGCGACACACCTACATTTTGGGAAACTGAGGCCATTTCCGTCCCCTCCTCACCCAGAAATGTCAGAAGACTGTCAATCACTGAGAGTCTGCTGTCGGAACTGCGTGCAGGATCACAGACCCATATTGTGCATGCACAGTATGGGTCAGGCGCATACTCTGATTCCCAATAACTGAGAATCTGTGTGATCCCTGTCACTGCATCCACAACTGAATCACTCCCTGAAATCACTCTGCAGACCAACATTGAAGACCATGTTTAGCAGGGCTGCCATCGACGGTGAATACCGGGACTGGAGTCCTGTTCCCAGACAGTGCCACAGTGGCACTGTGTGGTTGTAATCAATCTCCCCTGCTGCTTGTAATCTCTGTATGGTAAGCTTTGCCAGGATCAAAGATGTTGATTAATTATGCTGTCTGTCACAGTCTGAATGTATAGGGTGTTGAGCTGCTCATAAGCCTGTCTCTGCTAAGATCCCTGGGGCGGCTGCTGTAAGATGAGACAGTATATGAAATGCTAATAATGCACACTGTTTAATGTAAAAGTTTATTATGCAAACACAGAGGGCTGACTAAGTCTGCATTTCATGTATGCAGCTGTTGGAAAAGTGATATAACAGCACTTTGAAGAAGAGATGAGAGTGTGTCACTGTGTGTATGAAGACAGCCCCAGAACCTGTGTAATTTAAGAGTGCCCCAGTTTTATGGGACTGTGTGACAGTGTGTGGCCCTGACGAAATTCAAACCTAAGCAAAAACCTAATCCTGGTCAAACTACACCACCTTGCCAAATTTGGTGGAGTTAGGTAAAAACACACAGACACAAACACTTTCTTACTTTATATATATAATTATTTTTTTTTATATATATTTTTTTTCATTTACATCTTAATGTACCACAGCCATTTTATATATTTTGACCGAGAAATTTTAGATGGAGAAATTTTTTAATTATTTTTTTTCTTTGATTAATATGATCAACAATGCTTGCCATCTATATTTTTGTTTCATAAAACTACACATACAATGATGTTAAGCTTTTCCCTAAAGCAAGATGGTGGATTTTATTTGTAACATATAATATTCATGATCCCAAAGCCTGTGTATAACCTCAGTTCCAGGAAGTGGAAGTGTAGGCAGAATTCATTTTCCGTTTACCTACGTCACTTGCAGTCGGTGCCTAAACACTTTGGAAGCTTCCCCCAGTGTTAACACTACTTCTGGAGGACACCAGATGTAATATGCACACCAGGAACTTCCAGCTCAGCTACCAACATGTTCTCCATGGCCCAGTGGAAACCGGAAGTAAAGGCAGGAGTTAACTTCCATTTTCAGCTGAAGAGTTAATTGAACTGTTTTTAACTGTTTTGTTGAACATATTTATTATATAGGATATTATGCCTCATGGTACTCTGTATCACCTATGCTCTTAACAGGATTTACCTCACCCTTGCCCATTTCCTGTCTGCCACTGGAAGTGCACAAAGACAAGGGTATTCAAACCCGATTCAGTCACACACACCAGCATGCTTTGACAAAGACCACAGCAGGTTGAAACGCATCAGCACAGGTGTGTGTACCTTCTCTCAGACCAGAAGTCTAAGGATATTATGTATTGGGACCCTGTTGGACCTCTTAGGACTATCTAGACTCCTAAGGAACTGGTTACAAATGGAATCCATTGTCCATCCATCGGGTATGTGTCTGCCATTTTACAATTAAAAAAATATATTATCCTTATTCAGGATAATTACAAATTGTGTGCTATTTCATGGATATTATCTTATTATTCATATGGTTTACAATTGTGTTTTCCCTTGTGTTCAAGGGTAATTGAAAGGTCATTAGAATTTGTTACTTTAATAAATGTGATTTATTTTAGCCATTTTGAGGTTCATTTCCTTACATTGTGCAAGGGTTATAAGACATCTATCTGCACACGTTGGGCCTGATTCAGACTTGGGAATAGAGTCAGATATCTCTCTCAACTGATCATCTTGGTGAAACCATGCAGCACTGCAGGTGGGGCAGATTGAAAATGTGCAGAGAGATTTAGATTTGGGAGGAGTGTTTCCAAACTGACATCTAAATTGTTGAGTGATAATAAAACTGTGCAGTATTTGTTGGCTACATGCAAAATCAGCCAGTATTTACCCCACATGTAAAACAAAATATGTATTTACACCCCTTGCATTGCAATATGGTTTGTTCAGGTTCACAGTTGAGAGAGATATCTCACTCTGGCCCTGATTCAGAGCCGCTCTGACCACCCACAGCTATAGCGAGCGGCCATGATGATGGTCGTAATGGTCAAGACCATCGGGCTTGTGACAAGACCCTTGTGGTAGGGTCTCATTGCCACAAGCCCCAGAGAGCTTTCGACTCAAACAGCGCCGAAAGCTCTCCCACTGACATCACTTGTGATGTCAGTGGGGCTGCCCCCAGACGGTAGGCATTCTCATGGGAATGCCTCCGCCTGGGCAGCCCCCCCACCGGCCCGCCCACCAAAGGGGGCGTGCTGTCACTCAACATCGACAGCACGCCCCCTTTGGTGCGAGACCCAGAGCGACTGATTGCCCGTCGCTATCCGGGTCTCGCGCATGCGCACGACGTAGCCGGCTCCATCGTGCGCATGTGCTCTGGGCCACCATCGGCCTGGTTGCGAGCGCTCAGCGCTTGCGACCGGGTCTGAATCAGGCCCTCTATTCCCAACTCTGAATCAGGCCCTTTATCCCTCAGGGTTGCCCACCCTCTCTGCCTTTCCAAAAACAATATAAGGATTAATAAAAAAATACATAAAATGTTTCCATAGACAATTTGTCAACATGTCTGGAAGATCTATTTAAAACCCTTTCCCAGGCTCAATTAATGTTGACTTGTTATTGTACTTACCTTCAATCCTTATTTTGGTTATATAGTGTTGGACAAGACTATGGACCTCATTCAGAGTCAGTCGAAGCGGCCGCACGGTCGTACGGGAAAAGGGGCCAGATATTCAAATGATTCCCTCGCAAGTTGCGTCCCTAAGTTCGGATCGGTAGCTGGCCGACCAAGGGGGGGAAGCGGTTGGAATTCAAAAAAATACGCCCCCTTCTCGTACGCATTGCATGTCATCTCCGGGCATATAGGGATTAATCGAGACCATCAGGAACCATCGAAACTGGTTGTAGAGCTTAAGGTTGACCATACCCTCTCTTAAGCTCTACAATCATGTCAGTGTAAAAACCTCCCATGTCACATGTGCCATGACGCTACTTTGTTAATTATGCACTCCCATAAACCGTATGCACTCCCATAAAATGCCGTTCACATAATTAGGCACGCCTGCGTTCGGATCTCCACACCCCCGTTTTCAAGCACCTTCCCCTGTTACCACCCACAAACGCCTCATTCTGTCACTCAAACTACCGACCTGGCTGTGTTCAAGGAGAGAGAACTTTCTGATCATAGCGGCTAGTTTGCGCACGCGCAATGCGAACTTTACACATGCGCAGTATAGCGAACATCGGTGGCGTACGACTGTGCGGCCGCAATGACCGACTCTAAAAGGGGTCCTATATCTCTATGTCCATGAAGCGTCAGATCAGAAGTCAACAGGACTCTGACATAAACTAGAGCATCAGAGTAGGAAGGTAAGTGGTAGAAAGGGGAGAAGTGGATTAAAGGGAAGAAAGTTCATTCTGGGGCAAAGTGGAAAAGTGGGGGCAGATTTTAGAAACAGTGAAAGAGTATTTATGATTAGGGAATAAAGAGAGGCAGATAGGCACACAAAAAGGGGGAAAGAAAGAAAGAAAGGACAGGAAAATTGATGACTATCTGTGACTTTAAAAATAAAATGCAATTTGATAAATTATTCCAATAATTCAAAAATAGTTAACATACTGTGCTGCACGTTACTCATAATTAAATGTGAAAAATAGATTACTAACTAATAAGTTCCTTAAAAGACCGCAGGGGTCTATTTATTTTGAAATATTATTGTAATTGTAAACAAATAGTGATTGGTATTGGCAAATCAGGTTGTCCAGCATGTTGGATTTCACAGACTAATCAGTGCTGTAGATTGCTGGTGTATGGTAACAGTGGGTTCCAGTCAATAAATCTACACTAAAAAGGTTGACAATGTCTATATAGACCCCAAATGGTAGACAGTCAATAGGTAGACAGGTACAAAAGGTCAACATGGATGAAGATAGACAGGTACAAAAGGCTGACAGGGTCAAATGGTTGACATTGAAATGGTCAACACAAAAATGGTTTACACATGGTTTTTTAGGGTTAGGCACTTACCGGAGGGTTAGGTTAGGCTCTAGGAGGGATGATTAGGGTTAGGCACTTAAACCACAATGGTCAGGCACAAGGAGCGACAGTTAAGGTTAGGCACTTACCGGAGGGTCAGGATTAGGCACTCACCCAGACCTTTAAGTTTAGTCACGAGGAGGGAGGATTAGCGATAGGCACCAAGGGGAGGGTTAGGGTTATGTATTTGGGTCAGAAAAAAAACAAGTGTCCACCTTCTCTCAGACCAGAAGTCTAAGGATATTATGTATTGGGACCCTGTTGGACCTCTTAGGACTATCTAGACTCCTAAGGAACTGGTTACAAATGGAATCCATTGTCCATCCATCGGGTATGTGTCTGCCATTTTACAATTAAAAAAATATATTATCCTTATTCAGGATAATTACAAATTGTGTGCTATTTCATGGATATTATCTTATTATTCATATGGTTTACAATTGTGTTTTCCCTTGTGTTCAAGGGTAATTGAAAGGTCATTAGAATTTGTTACTTTAATAAATGTGATTTATTTTAGCCATTTTGAGGTTCATTTCCTTACATTGTGCAAGGGTTATAAGACATCTATCTGCACACGTTGGGCCTGATTCAGACTTGGGAATAGAGTCAGATATCTCTCTCAACTGATCATCTTGGTGAAACCATGCAGCACTGCAGGTGGGGCAGATTGAAAATGTGCAGAGAGATTTAGATTTGGGAGGAGTGTTTCCAAACTGACATCTAAATTGTTGAGTGATAATAAAACTGTGCAGTATTTGTTGGCTACATGCAAAATCAGCCAGTATTTACCCCACATGTAAAACAAAATATGTATTTACACCCCTTGCATTGCAATATGGTTTGTTCAGGTTCACAGTTGAGAGAGATATCTCACTCTGGCCCTGATTCAGAGCCGCTCTGACCACCCACAGCTATAGCGAGCGGCCATGATGATGGTCGTAATGGTCAAGACCATCGGGCTTGTGACAAGACCCTTGTGGTAGGGTCTCATTGCCACAAGCCCCAGAGAGCTTTCGACTCAAACAGCGCCGAAAGCTCTCCCACTGACATCACTTGTGATGTCAGTGGGGCTGCCCCCAGACGGTAGGCATTCTCATGGGAATGCCTCCGCCTGGGCAGCCCCCCCACCGGCCCGCCCACCAAAGGGGGCGTGCTGTCACTCAACATCGACAGCACGCCCCCTTTGGTGCGAGACCCAGAGCGACTGATTGCCCGTCGCTATCCGGGTCTCGCGCATGCGCACGACGTAGCCGGCTCCATCGTGCGCATGTGCTCTGGGCCACCATCGGCCTGGTTGCGAGCGCTCAGCGCTTGCGACCGGGTCTGAATCAGGCCCTCTATTCCCAACTCTGAATCAGGCCCTTTACCCCTCAGGGTTGCCCACCCTCTCTGCCTTTCCAAAAACAATATAAGGATTAATAAAAAAATACATAAAATGTTTCCATAGACAATTTGTCAACATGTCTGGAAGATCTATTTAAAACCCTTTCCCAGGCTCAATTAATGTTGACTTGTTATTGTACTTACCTTCAATCCTTATTTTGGTTATATAGTGTTGGACAAGACTATGGACCTCATTCAGAGTCAGTCGAAGCGGCCGCACGGTCGTACGGGAAAAGGGGCCAGATATTCAAATGATTCCCTCGCAAGTTGCGTCCCTAAGTTCGGATCGGTAGCTGGCCGACCAAGGGGGGGAAGCGGTTGGAATTCAAAAAAATACGCCCCCTTCTCGTACGCATTGCATGTCATCTCCGGGCATATAGGGATTAATCGAGACCATCAGGAACCATCGAAACTGGTTGTAGAGCTTAAGGTTGACCATACCCTCTCTTAAGCTCTACAATCATGTCAGTGTAAAAACCTCCCATGTCACATGTGCCATGACGCTACTTTGTTAATTATGCACTCCCATAAACCGTATGCACTCCCATAAAATGCCGTTCACATAATTAGGCACGCCTGCGTTCGGATCTCCACACCCCCGTTTTCAAGCACCTTCCCCTGTTACCACCCACAAACGCCTCATTCTGTCACTCAAACTACCGACCTGGCTGTGTTCAAGGAGAGAGAACTTTCTGATCATAGCGGCTAGTTTGCGCACGCGCAATGCGAACTTTACACATGCGCAGTATAGCGAACATCGGTGGCGTACGACTGTGCGGCCGCAATGACCGACTCTAAAAGGGGTCCTATATCTCTATGTCCATGAAGCGTCAGATCAGAAGTCAACAGGACTCTGACATAAACTAGAGCATCAGAGTAGGAAGGTAAGTGGTAGAAAGGGGAGAAGTGGATTAAAGGGAAGAAAGTTCATTCTGGGGCAAAGTGGAAAAGTGGGGGCAGATTTTAGAAACAGTGAAAGAGTATTTATGATTAGGGAATAAAGAGAGGCAGATAGGCACACAAAAAGGGGGAAAGAAAGAAAGGACAGGAAAATTGATGACTATCTGTGACTTTAAAAATAAAATGCAATTTGATAAATTATTCCAATAATTCAAAAATAGTTAACATACTGTGCTGCACGTTACTCATAATTAAATGTGAAAAATAGATTACTAACTAATAAGTTCCTTAAAAGACCGCAGGGGTCTATTTATTTTGAAATATTATTGTAATTGTAAACAAATAGTGATTGGTATTGGCAAATCAGGTTGTCCAGCATGTTGGATTTCACAGACTAATCAGTGCTGTAGATTGCTGGTGTATGGTAACAGTGGGTTCCAGTCAATAAATCTACACTAAAAAGGTTGACAATGTCTATATAGACCCCAAATGGTAGACAGTCAATAGGTAGACAGGTACAAAAGGTCAACATGGATGAAGATAGACAGGTACAAAAGGCTGACAGGGTCAAATGGTTGACATTGAAATGGTCAACACAAAAATGGTTTACACATGGTTTTTTAGGGTTAGGCACTTACCGGAGGGTTAGGTTAGGCTCTAGGAGGGATGATTAGGGTTAGGCACTTAAACCACAATGGTCAGGCACAAGGAGCGACAGTTAAGGTTAGGCACTTACCGGAGGGTCAGGATTAGGCACTCACCCAGACCTTTAAGTTTAGTCACGAGGAGGGAGGATTAGCGATAGGCACCAAGGGGAGGGTTAGGGTTATGTATTTGGGTCAGAAAAAAAACAAGTGTCCACCTTCTCTCAGACCAGAAGTCTAAGGATATTATGTATTGGGACCCTGTTGGACCTCTTAGGACTATCTAGACTCCTAAGGAACTGGTTACAAATGGAATCCATTGTCCATCCATCGGGTATGTGTCTGCCATTTTACAATTAAAAAAATATATTATCCTTATTCAGGATAATTACAAATTGTGTGCTATTTCATGGATATTATCTTATTATTCATATGGTTTACAATTGTGTTTTCCCTTGTGTTCAAGGGTAATTGAAAGGTCATTAGAATTTGTTACTTTAATAAATGTGATTTATTTTAGCCATTTTGAGGTTCATTTCCTTACATTGTGCAAGGGTTATAAGACATCTATCTGCACACGTTGGGCCTGATTCAGACTTGGGAATAGAGTCAGATATCTCTCTCAACTGATCATCTTGGTGAAACCATGCAGCACTGCAGGTGGGGCAGATTGAAAATGTGCAGAGAGATTTAGATTTGGGAGGAGTGTTTCCAAACTGACATCTAAATTGTTGAGTGATAATAAAACTGTGCAGTATTTGTTGGCTACATGCAAAATCAGCCAGTATTTACCCCACATGTAAAACAAAATATGTATTTACACCCCTTGCATTGCAATATGGTTTGTTCAGGTTCACAGTTGAGAGAGATATCTCACTCTGGCCCTGATTCAGAGCCGCTCTGACCACCCACAGCTATAGCGAGCGGCCATGATGATGGTCGTAATGGTCAAGACCATCGCGACCATCGGGCTTGTGACAAGACCCTTGTGGTAGGGTCTCATTGCCACAAGCCCCAGAGAGCTTTCGACTCAAACAGCGCCGAAAGCTCTCCCACTGACATCACTTGTGATGTCAGTGGGGCTGCCCCCAGACGGTAGGCATTCTCATGGGAATGCCTCCGCCTGGGCAGCCCCCCCACCGGCCCGCCCACCAAAGGGGGCGTGCTGTCACTCAACATCGACAGCACGCCCCCTTTGGTGCGAGACCCAGAGCGACTGATTGCCCGTCGCTATCCGGGTCTCGCGCATGCGCACGACGTAGCCGGCTCCATCGTGCGCATGTGCTCTGGGCCACCATCGGCCTGGTTGCGAGCGCTCAGCGCTTGCGACCGGGTCTGAATCAGGCCCTCTATTCCCAACTCTGAATCAGGCCCTTTATCCCTCAGGGTTGCCCACCCTCTCTGCCTTTCCAAAAACAATATAAGGATTAATAAAAAAATACATAAAATGTTTCCATAGACAATTTGTCAACATGTCTGGAAGATCTATTTAAAACCCTTTCCCAGGCTCAATTAATGTTGACTTGTTATTGTACTTACCTTCAATCCTTATTTTGGTTATATAGTGTTGGACAAGACTATGGACCTCATTCAGAGTCAGTCGAAGCGGCCGCACGGTCGTACGGGAAAAGGGGCCAGATATTCAAATGATTCCCTCGCAAGTTGCGTCCCTAAGTTCGGATCGGTAGCTGGCCGACCAAGGGGGGGAAGCGGTTGGAATTCAAAAAAATACGCCCCCTTCTCGTACGCATTGCATGTCATCTCCGGGCATATAGGGATTAATCGAGACCATCAGGAACCATCGAAACTGGTTGTAGAGCTTAAGGTTGACCATACCCTCTCTTAAGCTCTACAATCATGTCAGTGTAAAAACCTCCCATGTCACATGTGCCATGACGCTACTTTGTTAATTATGCACTCCCATAAACCGTATGCACTCCCATAAAATGCCGTTCACATAATTAGGCACGCCTGCGTTCGGATCTCCACACCCCCGTTTTCAAGCACCTTCCCCTGTTACCACCCACAAACGCCTCATTCTGTCACTCAAACTACCGACCTGGCTGTGTTCAAGGAGAGAGAACTTTCTGATCATAGCGGCTAGTTTGCGCACGCGCAATGCGAACTTTACACATGCGCAGTATAGCGAACATCGGTGGCGTACGACTGTGCGGCCGCAATGACCGACTCTAAAAGGGGTCCTATATCTCTATGTCCATGAAGCGTCAGATCAGAAGTCAACAGGACTCTGACATAAACTAGAGCATCAGAGTAGGAAGGTAAGTGGTAGAAAGGGGAGAAGTGGATTAAAGGGAAGAAAGTTCATTCTGGGGCAAAGTGGAAAAGTGGGGGCAGATTTTAGAAACAGTGAAAGAGTATTTATGATTAGGGAATAAAGAGAGGCAGATAGGCACACAAAAAGGGGGAAAGAAAGAAAGGACAGGAAAATTGATGACTATCTGTGACTTTAAAAATAAAATGCAATTTGATAAATTATTCCAATAATTCAAAAATAGTTAACATACTGTGCTGCACGTTACTCATAATTAAATGTGAAAAATAGATTACTAACTAATAAGTTCCTTAAAAGACCGCAGGGGTCTATTTATTTTGAAATATTATTGTAATTGTAAACAAATAGTGATTGGTATTGGCAAATCAGGTTGTCCAGCATGTTGGATTTCACAGACTAATCAGTGCTGTAGATTGCTGGTGTATGGTAACAGTGGGTTCCAGTCAATAAATCTACACTAAAAAGGTTGACAATGTCTATATAGACCCCAAATGGTAGACAGTCAATAGGTAGACAGGTACAAAAGGTCAACATGGATGAAGATAGACAGGTACAAAAGGCTGACAGGGTCAAATGGTTGACATTGAAATGGTCAACACAAAAATGGTTTACACATGGTTTTTTAGGGTTAGGCACTTACCGGAGGGTTAGGTTAGGCTCTAGGAGGGATGATTAGGGTTAGGCACTTAAACCACAATGGTCAGGCACAAGGAGCGACAGTTAAGGTTAGGCACTTACCGGAGGGTCAGGATTAGGCACTCACCCAGACCTTTAAGTTTAGTCACGAGGAGGGAGGATTAGCGATAGGCACCAAGGGGAGGGTTAGGGTTATGTATTTGGGTCAGAAAAAAAACAAGTGTCCACCTTCTCTCAGACCAGAAGTCTAAGGATATTATGTATTGGGACCCTGTTGGACCTCTTAGGACTATCTAGACTCCTAAGGAACTGGTTACAAATGGAATCCATTGTCCATCCATCGGGTATGTGTCTGCCATTTTACAGTTAAAAAAATATATTATCCTTTTTCAGGATAATTACAAATTGTGTGCTATTTCATGGATATTATCTTATTATTCATATGGTTTACAATTGTGTTTTCCCTTGTGTTCAAGGGTAATTGAAAGGTCATTAGAATTTGTTACTTTAATAAATGTGATTTATTTTAGCCATTTTGAGGTTCATTTCCTTACATTGTGCAAGGGTTATAAGACATCTATCTGCACACGTTGGGCCTGATTCAGACTTGGGAATAGAGTCAGATATCTCTCTCAACTGATCATCTTGGTGAAACCATGCAGCACTGCAGGTGGGGCAGATTGAAAATGTGCAGAGAGATTTAGATTTGGGAGGAGTGTTTCCAAACTGACATCTAAATTGTTGAGTGATAATAAAGCTGTGCAGTATTTGTTGGCTACATGCAAAATCAGCCAGTATTTACCCCACATGTAAAACAAAATATGTATTTACACCCCTTGCATTGCAATATGGTTTGTTCAGGTTCACAGTTGAGAGAGATATCTCACTCTGGCCCTGATTCAGAGCCGCTCTGACCACCCACAGTTATAGCGAGCGGCCATGATGATGGTCGTAATGGTCAAGACCATCGCGACCATCAGGCTTGTGACGAGACCCTTGTGGTAGGGTCTCATTGCCACAAGCCCCAGAGAGCTTTCGACTCAAACAGCGCCGAAAGCTCTCCCACTGACATCACTTGTGATGTCAGTGGGGCTGCCCCCAGACGGTAGGCATTCTCATGGGAATGCCTCCGCCTGGGCAGCCCCCCCACCGGCCCGCCCACCAAAGGGGGCGTGCTGTCACTCAACATCGACAGCACGCCCCCTTTGGTGCGAGACCCATAGCGACGGATTGCCCATCGCTATCCGGGTCTCGCGCATGCGCACAACGTAGCCGGCTTCATCGTGCGCATGTGCTCTGGGCCACCATCGGCCTGGTTGCGAGCGCTCAGCGCTTGCGACCGGGTCTGAATCAGGCCCTCTATTCCCAACTCTGAATCAGGCCCTTTATCCCTTAGGGTTGCCCACCCTCTCTGCCTTTCCAAAAACAATATAAGGATTAATAAAAAAATACATAAAATGTTTCCATAGACAATTTGTCAACATGTCTGGAAGATCTATTTAAAACCCTTTCCCAGGCTCAATTAATGTTGACTTGTTATTGTACTTACCTTCAATCCTTATTTTGGTTATATAGTGTTGGACAAGACTATGGACCTCATTCAGAGTCGGTCGAAGCGGCCGCACGGTCGTACGGGAAATGGGGCCAGATATTCAAATGATTCCCTCGCAAGTTGCGTCCCTCAGTTCGGATCGGTAGCTGGCCGACCAAGGGGGGGAAGCGGTTGGAATTCAAAAAAATACGCCCCCTTCTCGTACGCATTGCATGTCATCTCCGGGCATATAGGGATTAATCGAGACCATCAGGAACCATCGAAACTGGTTGTAGAGCTTAAGGTTGACCATACCCTCTCTTAAGCTCTACAATCATGTCAATGTTAAAACCTCCCATGTCACATGTGCCATGACGCTACTTTGTTAATTATGCACTCCCATAAACCGTATGCACTCCCATAAAATGCCGTTCACATAATTAGGCACGCCTGCGTTTGGATCTCCACACCCCCGTTTTCAAGCACCTTCCCCTGTTACCACCCACAAACGCCTTATTATGTCACTCAAACTACCGACCTGGCTGTGTTCAAGGAGAGAGAACTTTCTGATCATAGTGGCTAGTTTGCGCACGCGCAATGCGAACTTTACACATGCGCAGTATAGCGAACATCGGTGGCGTACGACTGTGCGGCCGCAATGACCGACTCTAAAAGGGGTCCTATATCTCTATGTCCATGAAGCGTCAGATCTGAAGTCAACAGGACTCTGACATAAACTAGAGCATCAGAGTAGGAAGGTAAGTGGTAGAAAGGGGAGAAGTGGATTAAAGGGAAGAAAGTTCATTCTGGGGCATAGTGGAAAAGTGGGGGCAGATTTTAGAAACAGTGAAAGAGTACTTATGATTAGGGAATAAAGAGAGGCAGATAGGCACACAAAAAGGGGTAAAGAAAGAAAGGACAGGAAAATTGATGACTATCTGTGACATTAAAAATAAAATGCAATTTGATAAATTATTCCAATAATTCAAAAATAGTTAACATACTGTGCTGCACGTTACTCATAATTAAATGTGAAAAATAGATTACTAACTAATAAGTTCCTTAAAAGACCGCAGGGGTCTATTTATTTTGAAATATTATTGTAATTGTAAACAAATAGTGATTGGTATTGGCAAATCAGGTTGTCCAGCATGTTGGATTTCACAGACTAATCAGTGCTGTAGATTGCTGGTGTATGGTAACAGTGGGTTCCAGTCAATAAATCTACACTAAAAAGGTTGACAATGTCTATATAGACCCCAAATGGTAGACAGTCAATAGGTAGACAGGTACAAAAGGTCAACATGGATGTAGATAGACAGGTACAAAAGGCTGACAGGGTCAAATGGTTGACATTGAAATGGTCAACACAAAAATGGTTTACACATGGTTTTTTAGGGTTAGGCACTTACCGGAGGGTTAGGGTTAGGCTCTAGGAGGGATGATTAGGGTTAGGCACTTAAACCACAATGGTCAGGCACAAGGAGCGACAGTTAAGGTTAGGCGCTTACCGGAGGGTCAGGATTAGGCACTCACCCAGACCTTTAAGTTTAGTCACGAGGAGGGAGGATTAGCGATAGGCACCAAGGGGAGGGTTAGGGTTATGTATTTGGGTCAGAAAAAAAACAGGTGTCCACCATTTTTTTGTGTTGACCATTATTGTGTCAATTTGTTGACCTTGTCTTTTTTTTGTACCTGTCTATCTTCATCCATGTCAACATTGAGGCCTATCTAGACATTGTCTATCTTTTTAATGTAGATCTTTTATACCAAACTCGGTAACAATCAGCCAATTAGAAGACTATTACTAGTAAAAATTATGAACGTTTCAAGATTGGCAGATCTGTCTTTCCTGACAATGATCTGCTAGTCACTGAAAAATATTTGTAATGTATGATTGGTGAGTTGGAGAATCTTTAAATTAGGGGGAAAAAATCACAGAATCTGTGAATCTTTTTTTGTTATTGCTAATGTATGGGTTCCTCTACTTCTAGTAATCATTACCTGGCCTATACTAGGTATAAATTATGCACCTCCCAACAGGTGTATATTTGCTTCTTGTTGGTATGCATGAACCACATTTGTGTGAACTCATCTTCAGTTAGAACATCTATTCCCACTGCAATGAAGCCTCTGCAGTTGTCAGTGTCAATACCCTCAATATGAGTATAATTCTGCATCTCCGCATTTTCATGCACTCATTTTTCTGAACATGCATAGGTTTAGGCACTAGGGGGGTAGGTTAGGCTTAGGCCCCCGGGGATGGAGGGTTAAGGGTAGGAAGAGGGGAAGGGATGCCAACGTCAGAATTTTGACCACCGGGATCCCGAGCGCTGGCATCCCATACCCAACCCTGAGGCAAAAAGGCATAGTTAGGCACACAGCAGGGGGTAGCAAGGCACACAGCAGGGGGTAGCGAGACACACAGCAGGGGTGCACAGGGGAGGTAGGGTACACACTATAACTGAAATCTTGTTTTACTCACTGGTTGTTGCTGTCACAGAGCTGAGGAGGAGGCTGGCTGAGGGTCCATCCAGAGGAGTGAAGCAGGGAGTAGTGCATTGGTACCAACAGCTGTACTAGGGAGGTGGGGACACTGCGCCCTGCAGTGGAACCAGGCTTCAAGGCTCCTTCAGCCAGCTTAAAATCCCCCTCACTGAGGAGGCCAGTTTGAGGGGCTGTCAGGCTGTGACTGCTGACAGACCAGGCTGTCACAGAAACCAGTGGGGGATGGGCACACACAGGCAGCCAATGCCGGTCTCTGCACATGAAGCTTGCAATGGATGCTGCTGCAGAGACCTTCCGGCGGGGTCAGGCACCTGGCAATGTGGGAGGGCGGCCAAGTTACTGTGGTACACCTGGCACATGCAGGCAAGTGCGCAGGGGTTTGAAGGCACAACATGCCTGTTAGACTCTGCAGCTTGGATGCTGCTGAGGGGACATTCAGGAGGATGACGGCTTCTGGCATCCGGCGCACGCAAGCCATGGGTGGGCACCCAGCAGTGGATCAACTTCAGAGGAACACACTGGACTCCAGCGGGGGACACTCACAGCATTGATGGGCAGAGATAGGTGGGCGAACGGGCAGGCACCGGCTGAGTGACTGACAGGCCAGCATTTTCACTAAGCCAGCTGCATAAATACAAACTGTGGCTGGCTTAGGGGGCTGTCCTAGCAGGTGGAGACCCACACAGCCCTCTGTCCTGTCAATTATGTAAGGCGCTGCGGAACACTTGTGGCGCCATATAATCAAAAGATAATAACAATAAATTAGAGAAAAAAAAAATCTTAATTGCTTGATGTGCCGGTATGCCAAACCGTTGTATACAGGCACAACTTGAGCACTGCACAAACCTATTTTTAGATGACTACACTTTGAGCGTGTCAATATGTCAACAGCTTTCTGGTTCCAAAATCTTTATTCTTTGGTAATAGGAGCTGGGCAGATCATGGCATTCCTTTGCTAAATGCAGGCCAAGTGCAGGAAGATGACACATACAGATGTGTTCGCATACATCTTACTTCCTTGCGTGTTAAACAGCCCCTCTAGTTGCACCATGTCGTGGCATTACTTGGTAGTGCTGAGTGCCTTTTCCTGCTACTTTTTCCTTTCAAATGCATCTTGTTCACACAGTGATGTGAATAGGTGGCACAATCAGCTTCTGCTGATTCATATTATATGCAGCATGCCTATATTCTGTGTGCATCTAGTTTATTTTTCACCACACACTAACTGGGATTTCACTAGTTAATAAATAAACCTGTATGGTCATTGCTACATGAAAAGGAAATAATACTTTACCTTTGCCAATAACAACTCCTTGCAGTACACAAACTGTTCAGTCATTCACACTGCAAGGAAAGGTGATGTCAGAGAGACAAAATGCATGTTCACAACATGAACATAATAATGAAATTCAGCAAATTGACACTAAAATTCCTTCCCAAAAAAACTATTAACATTCTAAAAATCTATTTTATTGTTTGGTCATCAACAAAACTAGGAGATGGAGATCCACCTAATTCTGCAGCTGATGCACAGAATATAGTGCAGGAATACACAAATTGCTTCTGCCTGACTATGATCCACTGTACTGCTTTTCTCCCAATGTACTAGTGGACTCTCTGAATCTGTTTTACTCTATGTACTGGTGGTGAAATTGTAACCAGAGTTATGCAATACTTGCCTATTCTAAGAGAATGTCTGCGAGGTACCTGATTTTCTATAGAACAGATTGTCAGATTTCCCCAAAGAAATTGGCAGTCCAAGGAATTGATGAAGCATTGTGCACTGCCAAGATATATACATATGTGTCCTCTTACACTATTGCTGCAGTTGTGCCAAACAGCTCCTCTCGGCGCACAATGTCCTGAGCATCTTTTTTACATCTTTTTCACCAGAAATGGGATCCATAAGATGCACCAAAAGACTACACTGATTAATTTGAGATGCAATATTTGTATATCTGTGTGTAACTGAGTCTGAATCTGTATACGAAGTTCTGCTGTGCTTCATATACAAATTCAGTTGCATACCGCAGATTAAATTAATCAGTGCAGTCTCATGGTGCATATTATTCACTTTGCATTGCAACTAAGATTCCTTTTCCATCAAAAAAGACATTAATAGTGCTGCCAGAGTCGCATAGTTTCTAGGGGATCACTTTTGACAGGTATCTTAGGTGGCATGCCTTATTGAGGCTAAGTGTATGGGGTAAATTTACTAAAGTGACAGTTTTTAGAAGTGAGTTTTAAAAGTGATGTTGCCCATAGCAACCAATCAGATTCTAGCTATTATCTTCTAGAAGGTGCTAGTTCAATGTTAAGTAGAACCTGATTGGTTGCTATGGGCAACATCACTTTTAAAACTCACTTCTAAAAACACTCATTTACCCCTATGATTACAAACCTGTAAGGTCACTATTTAAAAACAATTCTGTATGTAAAAACAACTTCTGTACCGCAACAGGTGTAATATTACATCAAATTGGGGCAAATACTGTAAATATTCCTTGACAAGTAAAAACGAAATTAGAAATTTTTTAAATATTTTTTCTGCAGATTTCTAGAGATGAGCAAGGACAGTATGTATGAGATTTTGTTATGACTTCTAACATGTTTCTGGTTTTAATTAGGGATGTGCACTGACCCTCCTGTTTTGGTTTTGGATCTGGATTTTTTCTTAAAAAATAAAAAACAGCTAAAATCACATAAAATTGAAATTTTTTTGTTCCTGCAGCATTAATAACCTCAATAACATTTTTTTCCACTCGTTTCCAGTCAATTTTGACCACCTCACAGCTCACAATATTGATTTTTTCATCTAGTTAAAGGGCCAAAAGGTTGCATCCAGCTTGCTGGCTGAAAACTGATTGATATAATTATTAATAGAGTTGAGGACTATGCAAAGATGATGGTTGGGATACCCTTGAGGATTGAAGAATTGATAGTTGATAGTTGGTGCATCCCCTGGCTGTAAAATTGATAATCAATTAAGTAAAAAACAATTAATTGGTGCAGCCCCATGGCTGAATAATTAATAATAATTTAATTAAAAAAGTAAAAAACAATTCATTGGGTGCAGCCCCTGGCTGAATAATTAATAAAAAGAAATTCATTGGTGCAGCCCCTGGCTGTAAAATTGATAATAAATTAATTTAAAAAACAAATCATTGGTTCCTAAACCAACCATAACATTGATTTAAAATGTTAGGCAGCAATGCCCCAACCAGCACATAATGGAAAGGAAAAAGGTGCAAGATGGAATAGTCCTTGGGCCCTCCCACCCAACCTTATGTTGTATATGAAACAGGGCATTCAGATTTTAACAAACCAATCATTTCGGTGACAAGGACTGTAAATTATGGCTGAAATTATTGGTTTGTTTGGACCCCCATAAAATAAGCGGCCAATGTGCATTGGACATGGAAATGAAAATGATCCCATACGCAAACTGGCTTTACATTACAAGTTGTCGTCATCCTCGTCATCCCCATCAGTGTGAACATCCTCTTCTTCACACAATATTAATTTGTCATTGCTGGAATCCACCATAGGAGCCTCTGTAATTTTTTGATATATAATTGATGGTAGAGGTTTTCCTCGTGGAATTTGTAATTCATTTTAATGAACATCATCTTTTCCACATTTTGAGGAAGTAGCCTCCTATGCCGATCACTGACAAGGTTGCCAGTCACACTCTTTTGGAGTACACACTGGAGGGTGGGCAACTTAAGTAATGCAAAGCCAGTTTGTGTATGGGACTCCAAATTGCCTCTTTTTCCTGCCAGTACTGAAAGGGACTGTCTGATATGCCTATTAGAATGTTATCTCTGAAATAGTCCTCCACCATTCTGTGAATGGAGACCATAGCACACAGTCACGGTAGAAGACATGTCACCAGTAGGCAGTTCTCTCAGGCCTGACCAGATGTAATTTTTTGGTGAACGATCTGCATGACTAGCAGACATTCTGTAAGAAAAATTGAGTTTTTTCCTGGCAGCTGTAGAAACTGAAGGAGAAGATGATGGCGTTTCACGTGCTGCTGCAGCTGACAATTTTTTTACCAACAGCTCTTTGCGTAGTTTTAGATTTTGGTCTGTTGGAAAAAAAACTCACAAGGTAGGACTTAAACATAGGATCCAGAATGGTCCCCAAAATATATTTTTCAGATTTCAATAGATTGACTCTTGGATCCTGGTGAAGTGAATCAAGGGCTTGATCCACCAGTCCAACATACCTTGCGCAATCGCTCCATTTCAGTTCCTCCTTCAGTTTCTCCAGCTTTTTTTGCAAAAGTCTGATGAGGGTAATGACCTGACTCAAGCTGGCAGTGTCTGAACTAACTTCACGTGTGGAAAGTTGAAAGGGTTGAGTACCTTGCACAACACGGACATTATTCTCCACTGCACTTGAGTAAGGTGCATTCCCCCTCCACGGCCTATGTCATAGGCCATTGTATAGTCCTGGATGGCCTTTTGCTGTTCCTCCATCTGCTGAAGCATAAAGAGGGTAGAATTCCACCAAGTTACTACCTCTTGATTCAGCTGATTGCAGGGCAAATTTAACAGTACCTGCTGGTCATGCAATCTTCAACAAGCTCTTGCCGAATGTCTAAAATGTTGCGCCACCAACTTAATTGCGTGAGCAAAACATGTGACGTGTTGGCATTCGCCCACATGTAATGCTTTCACAATATTGGTGGCATTGTCCGAAATCACAAATCCCAAGGAGAGTCCAAGTGGGATGAGGCATTTAGCAATGATTTCCCTGAGTTATTTCTAAGAGGTTCTCAGTGGTATGCCTCTTACTGAAACCAGTTATACAAAGAGTAGCCTGCCTCTGTATCAGCAGTCTTTTGGTAGATGTTGCTGCTGCTGTTGCTGTTGTAGGCAATACACCTACCCAGTGGGCTTTCACATTCAAGTAATCCTTAGTTTGCCCTGTCCCATTTGTCGATACATCAGTGGTCAAGTGGACAGTGGGTACAACAGCATTTCTGAGGACATTAATAAGGTTTTTTTTAATGTCCTTGTACAGACTTCGAGTTGCTGTTCTAGTGAAGTGGAATCTAGAAGGTATCTGGTAGCGAGGACACACAACCTCAATTAACTGTTGAAAACCCACTGCAGTAATGGCAGATACTGGATGCACATCTAATACCAGCATAGCTGGTTTGGCATCAGTAATACGCTGTGCAACTGGGTGATTGCTATCATACTTGTTTGCCCTTGCAAATGATTGTTTGACAGTTAATTGTTTTTTGGAGGATACACTACAAGTAGTCTTCCTCCTGGTCCCCTTCTGGGATGAAGATCCACTCACAGCAACAGCAGCAGCAACAGGCGTAGTCATCAAGGATCCTTCTGAGGAATCACATGTAGGAGAGGAGTCAATCATGCTTCAAATAACAATATTGGATGCAGCAGGACTACTCCCGATGATGAATGAGGATGTTGATGATGCAGGTGTTGGTGGTGGAGATCAAAGGCGCTTGGATCCCACAGAGAGGGAGCAGGTAGGTGACACTGGACTTGTTATGTTTTGAGTTTTGAAACTTGGCCACATACACTTTGATATTTGATGAATGCGCTCCAAGTGACATAACAAGGAGGAGGTTCCTAGGTGGTTTAGGTCCCTCCCTCTACTCACTCAAGCCATATGTAACAATGGTTACATATGGCTTGACAACTGTTGTCCGGATTGGGGTGGAAATAATTCAACACGTAAGAAGTGGATTTTTTTGTCTTTTGCCATGGCATGACAACAATGGGCTTTGGCTTTTTCAATCCATGGGCAACAGCTGTTGCCTTACTTACACAAAGGACATCAACATCCTCATCACCAACATCTTCATCATCAACATCCTAATCATCCTTAGCGCCTTCAACTACCAAAATATCCTCCTCCTCCATGTGCAATTCCACAGAAGCATCCTCACTGACTACGTCTGCAGGATGTTGACTGCCCTTCCCCACATTTACAGAGGGCACACAAATGTTGGAGAATCCTCCAGTACACAAGTATTTAGGTCTGGCTCACACATGGCAACCGTGGACACACTTGCACTCTCCTCGGGGATTTGTGATTTCGACTTCTCAGGGCACACAGTTGGTTTTTCCAGAGCTGTCTTACTCTTCTTAACAACTTTCAATTTTTAAATGGTACCACCACCACTACTATTACAAGGAGAAAGGCTATCAGAACCAGCAGTCAACATAATTAAAAAGGCCAAGGCCTTATCCTTTTCTTGCCACTTCGTGTAGTGAATGGCATATTGCCAATTTTTTTGTTTATCTAAAGGCAAATTGCCATTCGATTTTTTTTTCTTTACTACAGTAAAAGTAGCTTTACCATATCCATTGCGTGACTTAAGCCCTGGGGCATGGGCCTTATAGAGGACAAGGAAGTTGATGGCCTTGCATTATCATTATGACTGCTGGCAGCAGCTACAACATGTGGTTCTTGGCCTTACTCTCCTATCATGTGACAGCCCTCCATATTTTCTGCGGTTGAAACAGTGTCACAAGCACCAATAGTGTAACCAAGGTGCGGTTACAAAATTCACACACGTGCAGTCATGCCCACACAGAAAAAAATATACAAAAGACACTATTTTTTGGGGGGGGGTCTAGAACTTGGGTCCAGAGCACAGGTTGATGATGACTGGAGTTGGGTAGCACTAGGTTGCATTGCTGTATCTTGTTTGGCTAAGCCTAACTCGCACACACACAGAAAATAGACAAAAGACACTATTTTCTGTGTGTTTATTTTTCGGGTCCAGAACTTGGGCCCAGAGCACAGATTGATGATGACTGGAGTCGGGCAGCACTATATTGCATTGCTGTATCTTGTGCGGCTAAGCCTAACACGAACACAGAAAAAAATAAAAAGACAATATATATATTTTTTTTCTTTCGGGTCCAGAACTTGGGCCCAGATGGACGCAGCAGACAGCACAGCTCCAGCCTAGATGGATCAGCACCAGCCCAGATGGATGCAGCAGACAGCACAGCATCAGCCCAGATGGAACAGCACCAACCCAGATGGACACAGCAGACAGCACAGCACCAGCCCAGATGGATCAGCAACAGCACCAGCCCAAATGGACACAGAAGACAGCACAGCAGTGACAGCATCAGATGGATCAGCAGTGCACCAGCCCAGGATACAGCAAACAGCACAGCACAGCACCAGCACAGGTAAGTAGTATTACCTCTCCCAGCCATACACTACCCACCCTCCCTGTTCAGTCTCCACAGCCGGAGTGAAATGGCGGTCGCCATGTGGTCCCTTATATGCATAGAGACGAAAGCTCGCGAGCCGCGTGATTTCATCTCTATGGTTTTGCCTCGGTTTGAGATCTTGGGCCAGTGGGGGAACTGAATGCTCGTTCGGTTCTCACCCTGGATCTCAAAATTCGGGTGGGTATGGATCTCTGAGATCCGAACCTGCTCATCTCTAGTTTTAATGCATTTTTATATTAAATACCAATGTTTAATGATGGTTGTTCAATGTATTTGTTACAATTGAATACACAAAAATGCTTATGTTCTGCTGTGTATATATAAGCACACCAATATTTCCATACTGAGAGTGTAATGGTTAGCATTACTATTTCACAGCACTGAGGTCGTGGGTTTGATTCCCACCACGGCCCTACCTGTGTGGAGTTTGTATATTCTCTCTGTGCTTGCATAGGTCTCCTCCGGGTACTCCAAGTAATTAGCTCCCAACAAAAATTTACCCTAGTATGTATGTGTGTACATGTGGTAGGGAATATAGGGCAGGGACTGGTGTGAATGGCCAAATATTCTCTGTAAAGCGCTGTGGAGTATGTGTGATGCCCTCTAAATCTGTTTGGCCTTTACACTTCATAATATGAAGTCTTAAAGGATGAAAGCCTAACATTTATAAAGTGTGTTTTAAAAGAGACAAACCTATTTTAGAACATTTGTTTTAATTGTATATTAATTTCAACAGTTTGATAATAAAATAATTAATAACTAAAAATACATATTCAATCAAACTTCCCTTGCAGCAGAACCCCAATACGGCAATAGTTTAGTCCTTACTAGATGCACAACCTGATATTATCTTGGGATTTAGTCTTTAGAACAACAACTTAATAACTGTAATAAACGGTAATCTCAACGGTTTTCAGCACCTTCACTTACAAGGAAAAAGGCAATTTTGAAAAATCTGCTGTATGCATCTGACAGCGTCTACTGCATGTCCCTGAATAGCATGACAAAGAATATGTCAGCATGTAAATCTAGTTATGCTGGTCAAAAACATTTTACTATAACATGTACTTAGAGCAGAACTAATGCCAGCTGCTTTAAAATGTCAGCAATCTTTGTGGAGTGTTGGAGACATGAAATTGCTCAATACATTTCCAGTAGTTACAAAATAATTTTACAGTTTCTCTAAGGACTTTGCTCTAAAGTTCACCATCCCATAATCCAGTGGTGTATCCACCATGGGTGCACGTTGTGCATTGTACAAAGACCATGAAGCAAGGGGGCTCTGCATCGACTTGACTTATGGGCACACCCTCAGTCAGGAGCAGTGTAAGAGAGGAAAGGGCCTGTGTGCAGACTCCATGTGGGTCCCCTCATATCTGGCAATGCAGTAGACTCTGACTTGGTGCCATAATCTACTGTGCATGTGAAGTTCTCTGGGAAAATAGCGCTGCCTGCAGATCAGGACTCCAGAGAAGTGAGTATAACTAAAAATGGGTGCAGGCTATGCGGTGTGGGTCCCCCTGGACTGAGGGGCCCATATGCACCACACACATTACACCAATTACAGATACACCATTTGCACTCAGTCATGGATATGCCCACTTCCCTGCACCAATTTTTCTGTCTCTTCTATCAAGGAGATACTTTCCATTTCCTCAATGCTGATTACTTTAGCTCACACATGGAGTCCCTGAATCAGGTCAGCTCAGAATGGCAATAGCATAAAATATTTATAGAACTAATCAGGGGTTGAATATGAGATCCACATGGCCAGGATGCTGATGGCCAGACTACCTACAGTGGCATCCTGACAGTCAGAATTACGACAGATTTCTGTAAGTATTATGGGCCTGATTCAGACCCGCTCGCGAGCGCTGAGCGCTCGCAAGCGGTTCGATGGTGCCCTAGTACGCATGTGCACGATGGAGGGAGTTCCATTGTGCGCATGTGCGAGACTCGCATAGCGACGGCCAAGCCGTCGCTATGGGTCACGCACCAAAGGGGGCGTGCTGTCACTCACCAACGACAGCACGCCCCCTTTGGTGCGAAACAGCTTGGCCGTCTTGGATGGCTAAGCCATCGCTATGCGGGTCTTGCGCATGCGCACAACGGAGATCCCTCCATCGTGCGCATGCGCACTAGGGCACCATCGATGAGCGCTCGCAAACGGGTCTGAATCAGGCCCATAATACTTACAGAAATCTGTCGTAATTCTGACTGTCAGGATGCCACTGTCGGTAGTCTGGTGGGCGTGCCGGGGGCGTTGCTGCCCAGACAGAGGTGTTCCCATGGGAAAGCCTATCGTCTGGGGCCGGCCTCACTGACATCACTAGTGATGTCCGTCGGAGTGCTTTTGGCTCTGATAGAGCCAAAAGCACTCCTGGGCTTGCGGCAGCGAGACCCGCATGGTCTCGTCACAAACCCGATGGTCGCGATGGTCTTGACCATCGCGACCATCTTTTTGGCCGCTCGCATAAGCTGTGGGTGGTCACCCACAGCTATGCAAGCGGCCAGGAGGCCACTCCAATTTTAGGTAGGAGGGCACTGATTCAGAGTGTCCGGCTCTGAATCAGGCCCTATATCCCTTACCCACCCCTTCCACAGCCTAATCGTAACCCTCCAGTCCCGCAGCCAACCCTAACCCTTCTCTCCCACAGCCTAACCCTAACCCCTCCCTAGTGTTTAGCCCTAACCTAAGACTTATGTCTCCAATCTGTTGGTATTCTGACTGCCTGGAAGCCACTGCCTGCATTGTGACCATCGGCATCCTGACTGTCGGGATGCTGACTACATCCCCTAATCAGAATAGAGGGAAAAAAAATATATATATTATTTTTACATTATCTAATTTTGTTTGAAAAGTACAACTGCAATCCAGAACCAATTCTCCAGCACATGTGCCTGGCAAAAACAAGTCACACATATGTGCATAAAGACTTTGTGCATATTATTACCGAGTTGGGTATGGGAGGCCGATAGTCGAGAGGCCGGCCGTCAAAACACAGTCAGTGGAATCTTGATGCTTAGAATCCAGACTGTGGCTCCATAAGTATTCTCACTTTCCCCCCTTCACTTCCTATCCCTAACCCTCCCTTGCTGCATCCTAACCCTAACTCTCCCTCTCCCTGTTAGTGCCTAAACCTAACCCTCCCCTTTAGTGTCTAATACTAACCCCCCCCCGGTGGTGCCTAAACCTCCCCCCCTCCCCCCACAGCCTAGCCCTAACTCCACCCCATGACATAAAGCTAACTAGGCCTACTATACCTACATTCGGGATGCCGCTTTCAGGATTCCATCTCATCTGATGTCGGGATTCTGGGGTTGGTGTTCTGGCTGTAGGTCGGAATTCTGGTGCCGGGATTTTGACCACCAGCATCTTGTGCAGCGGCAATTTAACTTCACCGCTTCTTACCAGCCAGTATCACCAGGCATCTGAGTATTAGGGGTAAATTTACTAAGATTCGAGATGGTCCCGATTTTCAAAGAGATTTATTTCACTGGTACTCACCAAAACTCAGGTGATTTAATCCCTTTTTTTATTCCAAATTTACCAACAGGCGATTTGAGGCTAAACGAGTTTGCCGATGGTGAAGCAGAATGAGATATCTCTCCCGAGTAACTAATTTTGCAGGAGATTACTCACCCGAGATTGCAGTGTTTTCTCTCTGCAAATCTCTCCCGAGCTAGCAGCCAGCACATATCAGTGAGATATGTGTTTGCTGCTTGTGTGTTAAGACTTGTACAAAATAGATAAATGTTTTTTTTTTAAAATAACGTGAGATCTCCCACCTGAAACACTAACCAGCCCCGTACATGCCAGCTAGTCCTGGTTCTTAACATTACAGGGAAAAAAATGTGTAGGGTTCCACTGTAATTTAAGAACCAGCACCAGGCAGCAGGGACAGAGCTGGTTTTAAATATACGGAGAAAAAAATTAATGTGATGTACCCCGTATATTTATAACCAGCCCTGGACCCTTTCTAATGGGGGACTGATTCCACAGCCAGGGGTGCCCTTTCACCGGGCCCCCCAGCCACAGCATCAGCCCTGACCATTAGTCAGCCCAGGCCAGGGATCCCTGGGGAGTTGGGGATCCCCCCCAATAAAGGGGTCACCCTCTCCAGGGCACCCCTGGCCTAGGCTGATAGCCCGGGGCTGTCCCTGCCATCCCTGGGTGGTGGGGTGATAGTGTTCTCTGCAGAAATCCAGAGGGGCCCGGATACTCTGTATCAACACGCATCAGCATGTTGATACAATAACAATAATGAGAACTCAGGGCTTGAGCTCTCATTATTGCCGGGACAACAGCCAATCAGCGGTGGCTTATATTAGCAGCCACTCATTGGCTGGGACCACTCTTGGCCAACTCTTTCCCACGAGCTATCAATGGCACACTGTAACAGCATGCAAAAACATTGTTGTTACACTGTATCTGGTGCCCGTATTGGATTTCTGCAGAGAACATCGGGGGACATAAAGGTGAGTATTGAATCTTTTTTAACAGGTAATTCATTGGGATACTTTATGTTGACAAGGGGACAGGAATATCTGGAAACAGGTGAGTATGTGTAAGTGTGTTTATGGATGCAATAAAGCTTTATTTTCACAGTGTGTTGTGTGTTTTATTAACCATTTCTTTACAGGTGAATTACAGGTACCAGTGGGCCCTTAATGCCCCTCATGCTGGTACTTGTGGTTCTCCAAGTACCAGCATGCAGGAGAGGCATGCTGGGACCTGTAGTTCCACTGTAAAGACAATGATGAAATTCAAATTTTTACACTACACCCAACACTATCAACCCGCCACCCACCGCCCAGGGGTGGCGGGGATAGCCCCAGGCTATCAGCCTAGGCCAGGGGTGCCCTGGAGAGAATGACCCCTTTACGGGGGGTCCCCAACTCTCCAAGGATTCCTGTTCTGGGCTGACTAACGGTCAGGGCTGATGCTGCAGCTGGGGGGCCCGGTGAAAGGGCACCCCTGGCTGTGGTATCAGACCCCGTTAGAAAGGGTCCACGGCTGGTTTTAAATATACGGGGTACCTCACGTCAATTTTTTTCTCTGTATATTTAAAACCAGCTCTGTCCCTGGTGCCTGGTGCTGGTTCGCTACACATTTTGTTCCCTGTAATGTTAAGAACCAGGATAGTTGCCATGTCCGGGGCTGGTTAGTGTTTTTGGGGGGGACCTCATGTAATTTTTTTACAAATTAACCCTATTTTAACTATTTACACAAAGTAACATACACAAATCACAATGATTTGTGTATGTTTCTGACCATCTCACAGTTCAGGGGGTTGAGAGTTTGAAAAGTGATTTTGACAGAGAGTTTGCTCCTAACTCACTCAAGCTTGTCATCCTGATTCTTGGTAAATTTGAGAGATGTAGGTTTTAGGTGAAATGTACTTCCGATTTGGCCCGATGGCGATTTGATTCGAGATTGCTATCTCACCCGAGTTTTACGAGTGAGATGAGAGAAATCTCTCTCTAACTCACCCGACTTTAACTTTAGTAAATTTGCAAGCAGGAAAAAAATTAATTAATCACACAAGATGGTCATCTCGACCTATCTAGATGCACATGTGTATATGTTTGACATCGCGCAAGACTTGTTCTTTAATCGCAATGTTCGTGATAGAATTATCTTCTATTCCCGCTATATAGATGATATTCTATTATTGTGGAAAGGCAACTATGAAGATTTTAACTAAATTATGACCCAGATCAATAATCTTGACTGTCCTATTAAATTTACTTGGTCTATGAGCTTGGAATCTATACCGTTCCTTGATGTTTTAATTTCTATTATGAATAATAAATCTATACCACCATCTACAACATGGTTACTGATTGTAACACTCTATTGTTAGCAAACAGCTATCATCCACCGGCTCTCAAAAAGGGTTTACCCTTCTTTCAGATGTTGCAAGTCAAAGGATAACAAGTACTGATATTGAAAGTGAGATTAATATGGCAGTTATGTTGGATAAATTTAAAGCACAAGGTTATTCAGACAAGACTCTTCTGGATGCAAAACAAAAAGTGGACTTGATTCCCAGAAGGGAAACGCTTATTGATTCTAAACAGGACGTTAGATCTGAGACCATCAATTGGGTACATAAATATGACAGTGCCAACTTACAGATTTCTAAATCCATTAATACCTTATGGCCCTTGTTACAACGAGACAAGGACCTAAAGTGTTTTAAATATAAAAGGATTAGACACTGTTATCAAAGGGGTCGCAATCTTCTAGACTGGCTGGTACATTCCGACATCACAGATCACTTGAAAAATCAAACAGTTGTTCACAAAAATAGTGGCGGTTGTTATCAGTGTGTGGGATGTACTACCTGCAGACACATGATCAGTAATAAGTTCTTTTTCCATCCTCATACGGGTCGCAAATATTCTATCAACTATGCCTTCACTTGCACCAGCACGTATGTGATATATCTTATTAAATGTCTGTGTGGATTGTGTTATGTAGGTAAGACCATGCGTTCAATTAGTGGCATTACATCGGTCAGCCAATAGGGCTGCAATTAATGGGAAAACAACTGATCAGCCCGTGGCTAGACATTTTTTTGAAGCAAAACACAACCTCGCAAGCCTCAAACACATCCTCATTGATCATGTCCCTGAAAGCGTCCGTGGTGGAGATCGCCACAAGAGACTCCTTCAGCTAGAGTCCTGATGGATCTTCACTCTAGACATGGTTAAACCCCGTGGCCTTAATGACCATTTAACGTTTAGTGCTTTCTTATAACTGATCTAGTGATGATGGGTTCTATGAACACTTTCTAGTTTGGACAAATAAATTATATAGATTTTCGGCATAGTTGTCTATTTAGTGCACTGCAATTATTGTGCTTTATCTTCATGAACATTTGCTTGTACATTTTATGCTTGAGTGATAAGTATGACATGTTATTAGGGTCATTAATTCCTCCTTAACAGTATTAATAGTGCAGCTAACGCTGTCTGCATATATGTGTTCGAGTATGTTAGATTATTTATATTTATGATTTGGGTTTTATCCCGCAGATCTGCTCTGTTGTGTTTTATTATGGTGGTGGGGTTGTCACATGATTTAGGCATCCCGGTTGCTGGGATACGATGACGCTCCGGCTCTGTGGTCGCTTCCGGCTCATGTTCTCATGCACCGGTGGACGGGAGACGCTGTTACAAACTTGGTGTACAAAGGAATGTAAACACGTTTATATCTTAATTAATTAAACACCCAAAACGTTGGACTATGGCTGCCGTGTTCGGCTCATGATTTAATCGCCGACATAAGACACTGGAGTGCCCTCCACAATTTTGCTATTTGTATCTGTTACGGAGGGAGTTGGCACCAGGGCAAAATAATGTTATCATATATATATGATCTATAACAGTTCAGACTTTGTCTGCATTACATCAGTATATATTGTAATTGTATATTATTGTTTATTTATGTTACAGTTTTACTATTATTTATTTTACTATTGCAATAAACACAGTTCTTCAGATCTTCACATATCTAGATTGGATTATTGAAAAGTAGAAGTGATTATGCTGTCGGTCTAATTTCAATCACTCCAAAGGAAAGATTTGTTGAGGACAGAGCAAGGCTATTTTCAGAGTCCATTTCCCTGACCATTGTCAAATTGCCCCAAAAACACATTCCACATTACCGTGATATGAAGCCATAAGAAACTTTACTTTGTACTCTTACAGACTTCATTAGAAAATAGGCACTATATACACATAATATCAGCATAAATACAACATGTTTAAAAGATATTAAAGATAAAAACAAAGTTCATATAAGAATGGTGGTTGTTAACCTTATATATGACAGAAATTGACCACACCAGCATATTTAGTTCAATGTTCTGTCATCACTGAGTTAAACAATTTGGCGAATTATAAAGAATCACCTCATCAATTTATCAACCTCATGAATAATGTAAGGCACTTCCCTGCCTTTGCCTATATTGCAGGAGTTAGTTATTCTGATATCTTCCCTCCAAATAGCCCACTCTTTTGACAAATACCCCCCAAGTCTCCGACATGTTGATTATGATTAGTCAGAATTAGCTTGAGAATATGTTGCATAAAAAATAAATTTGTAGCTTTCTTGATCTCACACTCCCTGTCCCCCTCCTTTCTTTGTTCTGTAACCCTCCAACATTTTCTACAAGTCTATATTGCATTGATCCATATTACATGGGGCTATGCAGATCCAAAACACTGAATAGTTAAATTACTGGAATAAAAAGAAGGAGCCATGTCTTCCCTGTTGTTTCTCTACTTTAAGCACTAAAATGCAACCATAATCAGAACCTATACATGTTGGATCCTGTCACAGGTCCATTATCCATGCAGGAACAAAATCTCTGTCACTATTGTGTGAGTCCAGCACATTTTATGTTAGATTGCCAATCCCAGAGAAAGAGTTTTAAATGGATGGGAGATATCCCAGAAAAAGACTACCTTGATGAGATCAGCTCTGGAGTATCATTCCCATATCATCTAAGTTGACTGCATTCCACACTGACTGCATTCCACATTGCTATGTTTCTCTTCAACTACAGTTACATTTAGTCACCTGTCAGATACTGTCTTCAACCTCAGTGGAGTCTGGGCACATGGACAATCTTGGCAGTGGTTGATAAAGAGATTCTGTATGCTCACTGCCAAGATGCTTTGTGCTGCTTTGTAAACCATTGCAGAGTCTCCTATAGTCTCCAGACCAGAGATTAGAGAAACAATACCTATTTTATTGGAGGTCCCTAAGGGACATTGAGATCTGCTCATTCTAATTGTTGTCCACTCATGTGATTGTCCAATAATGACTTACTTTGCCTAAACTTATCAGTATATGGGTTATACACATTCACAGCAAAGCCTGTAGACATCGTTATTTGATGATGCTTTATTTCAGAACTATTAAAGAGATTGAGTTCCTCTGCAATATTAACTTTCCAACATTTAGTCACCTGTCAGATACTGTCTTCAACCTCAGTGGAGTCTGGGCACATGGACAATCTTGGCAGTGGTTGATAAAGAGATTCTGTATGCTCACTGCCAAGATGCTTTGTGCTGCTTTGTAAACCATTGCAGAGTCTCCTATAGTCTCCAGGCCAGAGATTAGAGAAACAATACCTATTTTATTGGAGGTCCCTAAGGGACATTGAGATCTGCTCATTCTAATTGTTGTCCACTCATGTGATTGTCCAATAATGACTTACTTTGCCTAAACTTATCAGTATATGGGTTATACACATTCACAGCAAAGCCTGTAGACATCGTTATTTGATGATGCTTTATTTCAGAACTATTAAAGAGATTGAGTTCCTCTGCAATATTAACTTTCCAACATTTTGTAAATAAATACTGAATTGCAAGATATCTTAGACCAGGGCTGTCAAACATGTGGCCCCTCAGCTGCAGTGAAACTACATATCCCAGCATGAACTGTGACAGTTTTGTTATTAAGGCATGCTAAAACTGTGGTAGGGCATGCTAAGATATGTAGTTCCACAGCAGCTGTTGGGCCATATGTTTGACACCCCTCTCTTAGACCAATATCTGGACATATGTGGACAATATTTTAATATATTGTTGAATGTCATCTAAACACAAACACTATGTAAGAGCTATTTTATAGTATTTTAGAATCTGTGGTCCATACATCAAGCTTGAAATTTGCATCATTAAAGTGGAGTCGATACATTTTATGAGAAATATTATCTCAATCAAGGGATTAGAGATGGATCATTCCAAGACTCAAGCTATCAAAGATTGGCTTATACTCAAAGTTCTTAAATATTTGCAAAGCTTCTTACATTTCCAAGATTGCTCAACCAATACAGCTTTGATGCACAAAGGTGCTTCTGTTCACGAAGCCTTGTGTCAACTCAAAAGGTTTTCCAAACAACCCCAGTGCTAGACCATCCCAAGCCTGCAAAGCAATTTATCTTGAAGTAGGGATGGACATCAGAAGCCGATGGTTAACAACTATCAATGTTTCTGATTCAATGGAAGTACTGGTTATATTATTTAATGGTTGCAATGCGATGATTAGTTGCCATCGCATCGCAGGATTTGATGTCGGAAGCATGGCAACTATTCGATGCCGTGCTTCCGATGTCTATCCCTATCCTGAAGTAAATAAATCTAAAACCGGAGATGGGGCTATGTTCTCCAAATACAATGTGATAAACAACTATTATATTATTATTGTACCATTGTGCATTTTACTCTAAATGGGTATTTGGTGGGCAATAGAGAACTATTAACAATTAGCTTAGCATGAAAGGAATGGCAACATCTCAACAAGGTTTCAGTACTCCAAAGAGAATATATACAGGTCAATGGAACCTTGATTTTCTAAGATTGGCAAAAGAACTTAAACTCCTGTCAGGCCAGATGTGCCCTGTTCTTTACTCATTGTCACTTTTTAGTTGAATCTCAAAACACTAAAAGAGTTGTCCTATCAAGGCAGTTTGTGAGATCATGGAACCACCAAAACAATGAACCCATTATGTAAACACACAGTCTGCTTGTTATAAAGACAGATATTGTGCAGTAGCCTCATAAACAAAAATATAATATGTTATGATCTCAACCAACCTTAATGAAGATAGAGCAAATATTTCAGCTTTTAGGAAAAGTGAATTTTAAAGAAACACAACTCCTCATACTGTGTGTATGTGTTCAGGTGAGCTCATTTTGCCATCACTTATCCTCCTTATTTGTAATAATTACTTTACATACACCACACTCCTGATGTAATACTATATTATCATCATTTACTGACAATATAATGAAAAAAATAAATTAAATTAATTGATTTCCTATATTATATTTAATAGCTGTATAATATTTAGTAGTTCAATTAATATTATACAGTGATTTATCATTTGTAGCAAACAGACAGAATAGTACATATTTTTTGCATCACTGCATGTTAATACACTTTTCAAATAATAGTGTAAGACAGTGGTTCCCAAACTTTTTCAAATCATAGCACCCCTGGGCCAAAAGTTTCTAATTGATAAATTCAGCAAAAATTAAATGAAGTAAATTGTGCTTATATGTCACCCTTAGGTTCAGTTATGTGGTGGTTGATAGGGCTTCGCTACTTTAGGTAAACATATTTATTGGCAGTCATTATCACAGGTTTTGCCTATCACATGGACTAAAAATCATTTTATTTGGCACTGGACCACCAACCCAAGGTATCCCTGCAAATGCCCTGAGGCACCCAGTTGGGGAGCCACTGGTGTAAGATTTACAAAACAAAATGTAATAGTTTAAGCATAATTACCTACTGTCCCGGAACCTGTGGGAGAATCCTGAACTTTCAGGTAGCCCCCCGCACTCCTGTAAAAATAGGCAATCCTCCTAAATCCCGCACAATTCCCAGTGAAGTGGACAGAATGGGGATAATAATACCAGCAATCCACAGATCTGTGAGGAGGAATGGGACCTAATAATGTGATTCTATGATAAACACATCATTTGATCGCTCCCCTTATTTAAATCTATCGGTTTGCAGCATTCTGTCATGAGGGGGCAGGACATAATGACCCAGCACCACTCCCATCTCCTCTCTGGACTTCTCCTGGAGAGGAAATTACTATAGTGGGCAAGTATGAGTTTAAGGTATATTAATAAAAATATTTTTTAAGATATTATTAGTGCGTCTCAAATAAAGAACTTTCTTTATGTGTCTCTAAATGTGCATCGATTTCCTAAAAGTGTCAGTTCTTGAACTAACTCTGATTGGTTGCATAACTGGTGGGGGTCTGATTGTGAGATATAATTTTGTTAATTTTGGTATTTTTTAGAAAGAACAGGTGGTTTTATTTTTATTAATCATTTCACACCCACATAATCTGGTCCTGTTGTTACACAAGCATTTTGTAAACAACTGTTTGTCTCTTCATGATGACCTCTTCCAGCTTAACCATTTTCAGTATGAATGCAAACCATAAAAGCCTGGCCTCACTATCCTTCTGACTTTTTGGGTCTTAAACATGTGGTGTCAGAAATGTTAATCCATAGCATCCAATCAGATTTATGTTTGGTTTCATTTTGTTAACTGAACTACAAAAATCCTAGCTAAAGTCTGTTTGGTTGCCGTGATTCATACATACTTGCTGACAATCAGCTCCCTCCTTCCGGGAGGGAGCTGATTGTCGGCTAACAGCGGGGGACGTGTCCGGCCAGTTATTACACACTGGGGGCGGAGCCGGGGGCAAGGCTGCACGATCGCGTCATCGTGGCCCCGACCCCTCTTCACAATGTCATTATTTTCGGCATTGTGAAGCAGGGTGCAGGGCCACGATGACCCGATTCAGCGCGAATCGCATCACCGCCCCCTCCCCCGCTGTGGGGATTTCTAGTTTATTCTGTGGGGAAGTCGGGAGACTTGCCTGCCTTTCCGGGGGGGTCGGGAGCAACACCTGATATTCGGGAGGCTACTGGCCCGGGAGGGTAGGCAAGCCTGGATTTATAACACATCTTCCTGTGCACAAGTTTTCAGTCTACTAAATGCTATTCTGCACTGTATTTGTAAATTCACTTTTGCTAAAGTTGTAGTTTATACAGAGAGCTGGTATAAAAATTCTGCTGAGTGATGTGGTGAGGACAGGACTCGGAACACTTAAGGGCATATTCCACAGGTAAAATGTGCAAAACTTTGCAGCCATAAGCGGAACAGGGTAAATATTTTGCAGAACAAGGAAAATATTTTATTTAACACATTTGAAAATATCTCTCATTTCTAGTAAGCAGTTTAATAAGAGCTTGTATTATCTTATGCCACGTATAACAGAATTAATTATGTTACAGCATCCTGCACTGTTTCAAAGTATAACAGCTTAAATATTTTTTAATGAAAATTTAGTTGAAACAGAGCAAGGCATGATTTTACTAATGCTACAATGTGTGCAGAACAAAAACAATTGCAAGATTGGTCATGTAAAAATTAAGCTTTTTATAATCATTACATAATTATTAATCTAATTATGATGTTATATCACATTGTGTTGTTGAGAAAGCAATACATACAATACATGAATGCACAATTTAATAATACCAAAATTGCTTTGATTTAAGTATGTTAGTGCCATAATAATGACCTGTATATTAAAAGTCAGTGCAGGGTGCTTTGGCCATTAACTATTAGATAACATCTGGCCAAAGATGTTTGTTAGTCCTTTTATATAACAAATGGCGGCTTCACAGTTTCATCTGGAAGGTTGGGTTGTGACTGGAATAATAATGTAGCCAGTCTGCTCTGTCACGCTTCAAAAGATTTTTTAATAATGACTGTGACACAGTAATCAATTTATTTGAATTTTGTTTCTTACTGTTCTGAATGGACATATGTTTATCAGTGCAATACTCCTAGCATAGCTGATAACCGACATACAAAGTTTAAGCTATAGAGAATCAAACAATTGCTTTTTTTTTTTCTAAACTATGGAGAAATATTCAGTAAGAGAGCTATTGCCATAAAATAATATATGGAACTGTTTGGTAATTTAACAAAACGCTTCTGTACAATATTGTTAGAATTATTATCTGACAGACAGTATAACACACATATTTTTTTGTGAAGGGTAGCTTTATTATTGTCCAATTTTATGGTTACAGAAACATTAGATTTGCACAATTATTTGCATGTAGATATAACTTTATATGCAATTTAAAATTTAACTTTAATTTATATAATTAATGTTAATGTAAAAATGTACTTGCCACACCGTTACTTTGTATTTCACTGATCACAGCTGGGGAAAAGGAGTGCCAATTATAGAGACAGAGTGTCAAGCCTATAAGTTTTTGATGAGTCTTTGAGTCATTAATGAGTTCTTCATGTACTCCTATTCTCTGCATACAGGTTTTACACGGCCTCCTCTGCTGATAATATTATCTAGTTAGTAAATAAGGTCACCTTATGGACACTTTGCTTTTCTTTTTATATAAAGGGGTTACATGTTCAAAATATCCCTTAATTGTCTATTTTGCAAATAAAGCTCCTATTCTCATTATAGCATTTTAAACTAAGTAGCACCATAAGGTTTTCACATTAATCAGTTTAAATATAATTATATTGGTATTTACAATGCACTCATGAGGCCAGGTATAGTTAGAGGCTTGTATTCTCTAGTACCTTACCACAGATAGAATGGTTAGAGCTAGATACACTGTTACACATGAAAAAAGGATTACATTTGTAAAATACACTTTTATGGTTGATTTTGCACACATAACTTTTGGCAAAGGTGATCTTGTGAAATAGTGATGGTCAATGGCAAATCTGTGAGGGCAGATTATTGATAAGATGGCAGAACAGGTACTACCATTGCATCTCTGGATATTGTGGTGTTATAATGTCCCTTCTTTTAAAAGGCCTATAATACCCTTGTTTGAGATCCCTAGTGCAAATATACACACTTGGAATGTAAAATACTAATTATTTATTATATCAGTAGCCATACAAATGATACATTATAATTGTTTTATGATATTTTTCTGTCAGTTAAAATAGATGCACTTTATGTATTTTGCAAGCTCAGTATACAGAAATTGCACAGTGTATTTAAAAAAATGTGTAATTCATAAGCATTGAGTGAAAGAAATCCTCACAAAAGTAGTCTTTGTTGTCATATTATCTGGGGAAAATTTGTTTTGCTTTGTTTCGTAATCTAATGTTTGGAATCTACTACTCTAGAAATCCTGCATTTTCCTCTGGGCAGAGTTGGAGCCTCAGTAGTAAAAAAAAAAAGACAAGATATGTGGTACCAGACACAGATTGGGATGGAAAACCAGTCTTGGATATTTCTGGAAGCAGCCCTAAATGTGTGCCAGGCTTTGTGGAGGGAAGGGGTGGAGGCAAGAGATAATGTATGACGTACAGATAATGTAAGGCTGTTCAGTATGTGCTGCCACTCAGGATCCCGACGGTCAGAATCCTGATGTTGGTATACTGACAGGGTAAGACACCGATACCTGTCGGTAAATATCCTAACCATAACCCTACTTCTACCCTGTACCCTAAACCTAACCTCCCCCTAGTGCCTACATTGAACCCTCCTCTCTAGTACCTAGCCCTAAACTGCCCCCTCTAGTGCCTAACCCTAACCCTCCCTCGAGTGCCTAAACCTAACTCCTAACCCCCTCCAACCCCAATATTAACAGTAGGGATGCCGGCAGTCAGGATGCTGGCACCGGGAATCTGACTGGTGTTGGGATTCCGTCGCCCACCGGTATTCTGAGTGCTGGCATCCCGACAGCCGGGATTTCAACTACCTCCCCTGTACTGGGAACATCATTCTGGTCTGTACTTCCTAAACTTGGAACATCAATCTGAAATACAACAGGATGTGACCTCTATTGCCTAGAGGCCACCATATGAAATATTGGAGCCTATAGGCTGGTATATACGTATGTCCTAGGTGTTTGATCTGGTCAGTATGTGATAACCTGAGTGTTTGATCTGGTCACTATGTCATATCCTGAGCATTTGTTCTGGTCAGTATTTCATGTCCTGAGTGTTTGGTCAGGTCAGTATGTGATATTCTGAGTGTTTGGTCTGGTCAGTTTGCAGTATCCTGAGTTTTTGGTCTGGTCAGTTTGAGGTGTCCTGGGTGTCTGATCTGGTCAGTATAGGAGGTCCTGAGTGTTTGATCTGGTCAGTCTGTGATGTCCTGAGTGTTTGGTCTGGTCAGTATGTAATGTCCTGAGTGTTTGGTCTAGTCAGTAGGTAATGTCCTGAGTGTCTGATCTGGTTAGTGTGTAATGTCTGAGTGCTTAGTCTGGTCCTTATGTAATGTCCTGAGTGTTTTGTCTGGTCAGTATGTGATGTCCTGAGTTTTTTTGTCTGGTCCGTATGTGATGGCCTGAGTGTTTGGTCTGGTCAGTATGTGATATTCTGAGTATTTGGTCTCTTAAATTTTTGGTGTTTTGAGTGTTTGGTCTGGTTAGTATATGAGGTCCTGAGTTTTTGGTCTGGTCAGTATATGAGGTCCTGAGTGTTTGGTCTGGCATACCTTCTGAAGAAACCAGGACTTTTATACAGGTAGAAACGCATCAAGGAACACTCTGTAAAGCTCTGCCAGACTGTTTGTGCATTGGATCATCACTGCCGATATTCACTGGATTACTGCATTTACCAAGTTCACCTTACAGGACTGTATCTATTACATACACATCTCCCTGACAGGGAGTCAGCTGTGACATCACCATCTGGTTCACAGCTTGGCCAGTCAGATCGATCGGTGACCGTCAAACCAAGAAAAGAGACAGATCACCTGGTAGTGACTCATTCAGAGTCCACGCTCCTGCTGACAAGCGGTGGAGTGCTACTTTCTCCACAGATCACACCAGCATCTGTGTGTGGGTCACCAATAACCGAGGACTGAGACGGTAATTATTAACCACCCACACATGCAGAATTTGCACTCCTGCTCTCGGGAGGTGGAGAACTAGTCCCCACAGATACAGCGTCTGGGGTTAATGTGTGAGTCAGACAGGCATTGCATCCTATCATCACACAAGCTCCCTGCAGTGGTAACATTTACTTCTTTGGCAAACTTTGCAATATTTATACAGTAGAAGATACAATTGTTTACTCCTATCTGGGAATAGGACATCTCCATATACTTTGAATTAAACTGCACTGATACAGTAACCAAAAATCCTTGCACATTAGTGCATAGGAAGGTAACACCTTAATTGCATAAGGAGCTGGAAAAATCTTTTTAAAGCATTGTCATTGATATTATATTGTAATCATTTAATGATTGGTATAAAATATATTTTACATTATTAATTGTGTTTTTCTTCACAAACCAGCGCTCCTACTTTTTATATATCCAGATTTCCTCTATTTAGCAGGTAGCAGATCCTGCTTGTGTGGAGCTGCTAGTGTGAAAGATTTTTGTATTGACTGGTTGAGAGGAGCACCTTATCTTTCCTTAGTGGCGTAACTAAGAGGGGTTGAGCAGGGTGTGAGCCCTGGCCCGTCTTAGTTAGCCAGTGTAGTGCCGACCACTTTGAGTGTGGTCAGCACTACACATTATACACAGGATCGGCGCTAGGCTTCCCTGCGCCCAGCGCCGGTCCTGTGCTGCACTGCCGAGCCCCTTCCCTCCCCCTGAGCGCTTACTCAATAGCGCCAGGAGGAGGGTGGGAGGTGGGCTCAGACTGTGCAGCTGCTATTGGTGCCTTCTTCACATTTTTTACATTATGGTTTGGCAATATTTATGGTTATTTTATAATTTATAATTATATTATATTTTATATTTTTATTGATTTTCTTTTTTTGTATGGCCATATATGAAATTATTTTAATGGAAGTTAAATAAAATTATTTTTAAGAGATATATATTTTTTCAATACCAACGGACATCAGGATTTAAAATGAATGTCTAAGGCGCTTATGCAATTGGAATAAGGTGAGCAGGATATTATTTACTATTATTCTGACTTAATGACAACCGATTTGCACTATGGAGGCATGTTTTATTTTCTTCACATAACGACTACGGCCAGGATTTGAGACCCATCCAGATCGATTCATCGTTGCTATTGCAACCACCGTAGGACCACGGTGTTGATTTGTGTCCATTGTACTGATCTCACCTATAAAGGGTGAGTATATGTCTATATACATTCTTTTTTGTTTTTTATCACAGATTTACACTATATTTTTTTCCATTCTCTTTTTTTTCCCCAAAACAAAACTGATCCTTGGGAGCGTTGCTATGTCCCATATATGAAAAATATAAAAACATAGAACCGCAACATAGTGCAATAAAATTACATTTTAATATATAAAATAGCATAAAACAAATATACACCAAGCTGGTAAATTTCCAATCAATATTGTGCAGGGAATGAAATGGAGACTTTTACCAAAAAGAGGTGATACTCGGGCATGTATTTGGTAACAATATGAGGGGTATAGGTTCTGGACACCTCCTGGGTAGGTGACATAAGGATTGCATCTTGGAGAAGTGACTGTGGAGACCTAACCAAGCATCGGTGATAGAGGCAGTGAGTGGAGGTGTCCGGAACCTATACCCCTCATATTGTTACCAACTACATGCCCGAGTATCACCTCTTTTTGGTAAAAGTCTCCATTTCATTCTCTGCACAATATTGATTGGAAATTTACCAGCTTGGTGTATATTTGTTTTATGCTACTTTATATATTAAAATGTAATTGCACTATGTTGCGGTTCTATGTTTTTATATTTTTCATATATGGGACATAGCAACACATGATCTTTTAACACTTCCAATTGGAACAAGGAAGAGAAGACTATCAAAAGAAGGGAAGTGTTATTTCTTTTAATATTCAGTGGTGAAGGATTAGCGCCGGTGTTTCCACTCAATTGTTTGTTTGGTGTATTCTGTGTTCGGGTTAAAGGATGTTAACCCTGTTTGGAAACAGGCAGCGTTAATCCTATTCTTTTGCGCCAGGAATTTCTGTACTACTGTTTTATTTATAAAAATTTAGATGATCCTTGGGAGTGCCGGAATACTTCTATACAAAAAACACGCTTATTCAATAGCGCCAGGAGGAGGGTGGGAGGCGGGCTCAGACTGTGCATTTTTACACACATGTCACCGACAGACTCTCATTTGCTGCTGCACCCACTGCAAGAGCCGGGCTGGAGCTCACTCATGAGCTCCGCACACTGCATATGTGATGTCCTGAGTGTTTGGTCTGTTCAGTATATGAGGTCCTGAGTATTTGGTCTGGTCAGTATATGAGGTCCTGAGTGTTTGGTCTGGTAAGTATGTAATGTCCTGAGTATTTGGCCTGGTCAGTATGTGATGTCCTGAGTGTCTGATCTGGTCAGTATGTAATGTCTTGAGTGTTTGTTCTGGTCAGTATGTGATGTCCTGAGTGTTTGGTCTGGTTAGTGTGTGATGTCTGAGTGCTTAGTCTGGTCAGTATGTGATGTCCTGAGTGTTTGGTTTGGTCAGTATGTGATGTCCTGAGTGTTTGGTCTGGTCAGTATGTGATGTCCTGAGTGTCTGGTCTGGTCAGTGTGTGATGTCCTGAGTGTTTGGTCTGGTCAGTATGTAATGTCCTGAGTGTTTGGTCTGATCAGTATGTGATGTCCTGAGTGTTTGGTCTGGCCAGTATTTGATGTCCTGAGTGTCTGGTCTGGTCAGTATGTGATGTACAATATTAAAGGCTGCAAACAGGTCAGTTAAAAATGTGGTTGGAAGAGGACAACAATAGGCCTCAGCATGAAGCCTGAAGAATATGTGAACATTGTGTTTTGTCCACATAAATACGGGCAAGATTGAATGATTAATTAACCTGTAGCTAAGGTCATGAATATCTGTACAATGCTATTTGACATTGACCCCATACACATAAACTAGAAATTTCATGCCTAGCCAATCTGCGTCTAGTCAATTTGATTGAAATATTCATGGATAAATTACTTGCATGTAATATGCTAATGATTTGCATGTTTACTGAAAGTAATATACAGAAGAGTCTAGAATAGACATAGAGCATGTGCTATTTATTTAGGACAGTGATAATGATGCAGTTACACATAGGGGAATTAATATAGTATAGTACTGTACATTAATATCACTTAAACAATATAAACAGATTCAGCAATTATTGTTATTCATCATATGAATCCAATGTATAGTGTGTAAGAACCTGTGAAACGCAGTGAGACTAGGCACCTGTTAATAAAAGTTTAAGTAGATGTACGCTTTGTGGCAGACATGGCAACATATATCAGATGTGTCATTTGATGCCAGGTGTAATGAACTTATGAGAGTTTTTGGCATGCAACACACAACTGCATGGCAATAAGGTTGACTTTCATATTCCATCACTAACTCTATCAGGGGCTGGCTGGCAACTTTTAGCCTGGGGGGCAAATGCATGCAGGCGGCCCTGGCAGAGGAGTGTGTCCAAAGAATATGCGTGCTATGGCGACCCCCCCCTCCAGTGTTCCAGGGAGGAGGCGGGTCCATATGGGATTAATGTAAGGTAAAAATAACGATTAGGGCAGCCCCCTGTCATAGTGCCCATATGCAGTGCCCCCGTGTGCCACAGGAGAGAACACCCTTATGCAGGCCTCCAGTAGTGCCCCCAGTAGTAGTCCCCCCCTTGTAGTGCCCCCAGTAGTAGTAGTCCCCCCCCTTTGTAGTGCCCCCAGTAGTAGTAGTAGTCCCCCCATTTGCAGTGCCCACAGTAGTAGTAGTCCCCCCCTTTGTAGTGCCCCCTTTAGTAGTAGTCCCTCCCTTGTAGTGCCCCCAGTAGTAGTAGTCCCCCCCTGTGTTGCCCCCAGTAGTAGTACCCCCCTTGTAGTGTCCCCAGTAGTAGTAGTCCTCCCCTTTGTAGTGTCCCCAGTAGTAGTAGTCCCCAGTAGTATTAGTCCCCCACCCCCCTTGTAGTGCCCCCAGTAGTAGTAGTAGTCCCCTTATAGTGCCCCCAGTAGTAGTAGTCCCCAGTAGTAGTAGTCCCCTCCCCCTTGTAGTGCCTCCAGCAGTAGTCCCCACTTGTAGTGCCCCCAGTAGTAGTAAACCCCCCCTTGTAGTGCCCACAGTAGTTGTAGTCCCCCACCCCCCTTGTAATGCCCCCAGTAGTAGTAGTCCCCCCTTTGTAGTGCCCCCAGTAGTGCCAGACACCCCCCCAGTAGACACACGTAATATAAAAAACAAAATAAAAAAAACACTTACCTGAATCCCCACTCCCGCCGCCGCCATCTGCTCCTCCGTCTGTCCTCCCGGGCCAGGCTGCTCTGCATTATGGGAGAGATGTCATATGACATCATGACACCTCTCCCATTGCCCACTGCGGGAGCCGGAAGATGGAGCGGCTCCCGCAGTGGGCGCAGCAGCAGCTACTGAGAGTCTGACAGACTCTCATTGGCTGCTGCTTACAACAAACACACAGCTGCCGGAGCCGGCGGCTGTGTGTTTGTCAGTGTAGTGCTGACTGAACTCCGTCCGGTCAGCACTACACACGCAGTGCAGTCTGTGTCACAGTGACACAGACTGCACCGGCCCACGGCCCGCATGATGCTGCGGCCCGGGTGGCACATGGCACCCTGCCCTCCGGCCCAGCCCACCACTGAACTCTATCATATGGTTATCTAAATATATTAAAGAAGTAACCCTATTTGAAATGAAGGTAAAGAAGCCAAAAATGAAAACATGATACTCTTATCAGTACAGCAAAAATCTCATATCAATATCTATCGTGAGGCCGCCGGTCTCAATCCCAAAGCTGGATTCCCGACAAGGGACTTAAGATAGGCGTCGAAATACTGACAGAAATATATAGCCTCGATGCTTCAAAACAGAATACAAATATGTAGTATGGTAAGATCTAATATCAAACTCCGTATATTTCTAAAAACACTGATGCCAATCTTAATACCGATGCTGAAATCCAAGAGGACGCGTGCCCCAATGAAGATAAGCTGGGGCACCGTAGGTGTTAGCCACTGGGGGGGGGAGGGTTAGGTTTAGGTAAGTTAGCAAGGTTAGTATTAGTTTTTTTGGGGTGAAGGTTAGGGTTAGGCACCCCTAGGGGGGAGGGTTAAGGTCAGGCACCACTTGGGGGGGTTAGGGTTAGGCACTAAGGGGGGATGGTTAGGTTTAGGCATGAAGAGGGGAAAATTAGGTTTAGGCACTAACGGGGAGTGTTAGGGTTAGGGTGCAGAGTGTGGAGGGTTAGGCTACAAGAAGTGAGGGTGTGGGCTAGGGGGAGAAGGGGGAGGGTAAGTATACCTACCTGACCCCTGTCAAGGTAACAACCATTGGGATGCCACTGTCTGTATTGTGACAGTAGGCATCCCGACAGCCATCATTACATACCCATTCCTATAGCTTCATAGTATATAATATTATTTACTCTGAAGGCTAACATCATTAATCAGCGCTCACAGTACAGTAGCTGGGTCTATGAATTATTTACAATAAGGCTCACACCCACACAGGCAACAGGAGGCTTTGTATCTGCTTTGAAATCTCACAATAACAGAGGAATACTGATTTCCATACCTACTGTAGTGATCTTTATAGAAATTTAATGTCAATCCTTCATTACCTGCCCTCCAAACCAAGTCCCAACAGCTTTCTGTGCTCATATAGCTGCCATCCTCTGTAAGGATTTCCCAGGTGGTCCAGCTCGCTAACTTGCTAACCCCTGCCCCTGTCAGTCCCTCCCCGGCCTCTCCATAGTTCACAGATGCAATTACCTGCATTACCTCCATAGCTTTCCCCAACTCCAAGTCAAAGGTAACTATGCAGACAATGTCTAACCACATCAAGACCAGTGAGGTCAAGCCTGTGGGTGCTGCAGTCATGTACTGTGAGTCTCACTCAGCCCATCCCTCCTTCCCTACATCCAGCATGGACAGTGTTAGACACTGAGCCCCAGGACACTGAGCAATAACAGGCCAGGCAGCAGAATCCTATGGAAAACTGATTGGCAGCACTGAGGACCCCCCTTTGCCCTGAGAGAGAGAGGTGGGGGGGCACATCAGAGCTGACCCAGCGGGAAGTTCCATACTCCCAATCTGCCCCTATGTGTATTACGGAAAAAAAACTAGTATATGTAACCTAAGTAATCTGCTGCAAGACTAGTGTGAATAATAGTGCAGTTTAATATAACAATTCACTAGTAATAAAAATACAAAATAACTCACTGGAGTGGAAGCCATAGCACTAGAGCCTATACAATGTTCTACATCAGACATTAGTGCATCTGGACTGCAGCTTTAAAAGCCAGCAAGGAGTGTTTAAGTGTTATTCATTTTATTTTAACAAAGTCTTTGTTTGAGTGGCATGAAAGTGGGCATTGGTGGAGGACTGTAAGTTGAAGCTTTGTCTAGGACACTGAGAAACCATGCAGTATCCCTGTTGTATAGAGTATGCAACATGTGGCTTTCTTTTCTTTAAAAACTCTAAAAGGTAACATGAGCAAATCATAAGAGATGTCTTCACATTTTTTTAAGAATTATGATGTATACCAATTATATACTGTATGTTTTGTATTGTGTTAGAAAGAGGTGAATATATTGGCGAAGATGTTCTAAAGAATGAAGTGACCACTGGTAAAGAAAATGCCAGTGAGGCATGGTGTTTGAGAGTACATCTGATTTCTCATTAGAGGGCCAATGCAAAGTGATCACATGCCAGTTTCATAGTGCAGCTTGTGTGAAATCAATCTGCCCATGCTCAGAAGATGGGTACTCACATTTTCACCTACTGTAAGTAGAAATGTAAGATACTGGCACTTATGCAAACCTGCGCTTGTAGAGGTAGGATGGAAAATGAAGGTTGCATTCTAACATAGGCCGACGCAGTAATGGGGTGTCCACATAATTGCAAACACATGCAGAGCAGCAACCAGATGTATACAGTATGTGTCTGATAAAGCCATATTATTTGTGGCTGGAGATGGGCAGGTACAAATGCACTGATGATGGTGGCAGTGTTGGGGTGATTACTATAATGATAATGATAGCCATTAGCGTTAGTGAATGGCTTGCAATTGTCTGATTGTGAGTGCACAGTTGACACTGATAGGCATATAATATGCTTGTGAATTAATATTTTAGCAATATGGGATTTTTTTTGGACTTAAAACATAGTAATATTTCTGCTACATTAGAGGGTTTTTTTTTATTTTATATGCCTAATAGTGAATGTGGAATTTTACAGTAACTGGTTATAAATATGGTCAAACGTGTATGCAAAGCATAGGAAAGCCTATTTAAGAAGAATTGTGGCAGTACCAGTATGGCTATCTTCTTTTTCAGGAGATCAATCCTGGAAAAAAAAGGTTTATAATTTAAATAAAGCAATTTTTAATGCCATGATTTCTTTTTTTTTTATCTATTTGATCATATTTATCAAAGGTGACACTGAAATCCCGAATCTGGGCTTTCAGTTCACGTTGGGTCACACTTGCTCATTTGCCTTCAAACTGGCCTGCAGAAGTGGTTAGCTCAGCCTTTCAATTGGCTGACAGCATCACCAGGAAGATGAGAACCACTCAGTTGCAGATTATTGTTACAAAGAACCCATAGTCTTATTTAACAAATGCAGTATAAATTTTAAAAGTGGAAAACTCACCCAATACAAACAGGGAGATGACCCAAATGCCTTCGGAAAAATATACAAATCTGTCTATCCTATTTATGAGAATAGACATTTGAATACGGTATTTACATGACAATACTTTGAGTCAAAGCATTTTCCCATAGGGTATTCAAAGTATCATATGGTTTTATGCTGATATACAGTATCCACCTACACCTACAGCATACTGTACTTAGTTACTCTCTAGGAACGCTAGGGTGACTCCCGATTTTATCTGACTCCAGACTCCCACAGGGAAAATGGTTTTCTGGGGGCTTGAGCTAATGATTTGCTATGAATCACATAAGTGTGGCCCCACCCTGCATTGTGTCATGGCACAAATTGTGGTGTTATGACCTAGGGCCATAACCATTAAAAAGTATAGGGTCTATTTAACAAGCACATGGGGGTTTTCCTTGTCAAGATTTCTAGATAGGGGTTTCTAGAGGGGGATTTCCATTAAAGCTGGCATGACTATCATGTAAGGGATGTGCCTATCATATCAGTTTGGCTAATTCTAGGCCGCATCTATATCAAATATAATACCTTCAACTCACAAGATATTTTATCCAGGAATAAGTCTTATATGGTCTTAAGTCTTAATTAATCTCCATGGATGCTGTCCAGCTTTTCCCTGCACACCCAGCACTGGACAAACTAACAGGCACCGTTTATGCTCACCTGCACTCATGGGCACCCATTCCTTTCACACTCTCTCCTGCAAAGGTTCTCCCTCTTATGGATCCCTTGAGCTTTTCCCAGACACTGGCTTATCTGCTCCACTCACTCCTACACTCCTCCATGCTCCTCTTTTGCCAAACACTAACTCCACCTTCCTATCCTATACACTGGTCCCTGGCAGGACTACCATAAGCAGACTCAGAGCCCTGCAGCTGCGCTCTGCTTTAGGAGATGACATCTGAGGCTGTCACGAATATGCCACTGCTGGGGCCCATCCACACTAATGACAGCTGAAACAGCACTTCCCCTTACCACCTCCTTGCTGCACACTGCCATCCATCTGCGATGGTCTGTGGCGGCAGCATTGTGCAGAATCCCTGCTGCATTTCCTGCCCCCTTAAAGTGTCAGCCAGTGTAATGTACAATGGATGATGTCTGTTTAGTGATGGGGATTCTGGTAGGCCATGGGGGTTTCCAGGTACCCTGATATCCCCCCTGAGTGCACCACTGGTAAGATAGTAATATCTAGCATTGAAAGCTATGCTATGATGTGCTTTTTATTGCTTGCAAATTTGACACAGTTCCCTGGTAGGTGGCACGAAAAGAAGTACTACAGTAGATATGAATTAGTGATATGTCATGCATGGTCAACTGTGAGAAGCTGAGATAAGCCCTTTATCTGGAAATTTCATTAGAAAAAGAACTTCTCTCAGCTTCATAAACAGACAGCATAGCGCTGATATATTTCTAAGTGTTTTAGGCTAACATTATTACAAAATACCTGTTGTAAAAATTTGATTTCCTCTTCAAATTATTGCAGGAAAATCCTGCTTTATTTTGTAACTATTATAGAGTCGGCTGAATTTGTCTCATTCTCATGTTTGCATACAAGTGACAAAGAATGATATTGAGGAAAATTACAATAATTAAAGAAAAATGTATAATTTATATAAGAAATGACTGTTATGATATTTAGGTAGATTACAATGTACATATTATAGACATAAAACGTTCATTGGATATGATAGGCACACTCTAATTATGATAGGCATACTTGCATTAGGGAAGCAAGAGAAATAATTTCCACAGTACAGAATAATCCTACTGAGACGCAGAAGTCAAGAAAGATTCTTATATATGCACTGAAATATTATGAACATTTTATTTAATGGAGATTTATTTACATTAATAAATATATCCCCTATTCTGCATTTTCACAATACCTAAAACTGTGATATTTTAAATCAATTCTTCAGAGAAAGGAAAAGTTAGTGAGGGACCAGTTACTGTATGTCATAAATATATTTAGTTATAAGGCCCTCAGAGATTGAAAGACATACCGAAATCTTCATATTTATTCCATTTGATACATTTTATTTTATCCAGGATACATTACACTGGTTCACAGTAATTTACAGTAAAAGAACATATGAAAATATAGAAATCAGAAATGCATTGTAATTTATCAGCTCCTAATACATCCACAAGTATTTTGTGTGGATGATATCTAGGGGTAAATTTACCAAGGTGAGAGTTTTTAGAAGTGTAGATGATGCCCATGGCAACCAATAAAATTCTAGTTATTATCTTCTAGAAGCTGCTAGTTGAATGTTAAGTAGAATCTGATTGGTTGCTATGGGCAACATCTCCACTTCTAAAAACTCTCACATTAGTAAATTTACCCCATTGTATCAGGTATCAACAATTATGGAAAAAAAGAAAAAACAAAAAGGTGAAAAAAAAGTTTACATATTAAACTAAGCAAGTAGAGGTGAGTGTGCAACAAAAGCTGAATGTTGACTAAAACATATTGATAAGTACCCTGGTGAAAAACCTCTTGTAGACCAAGTTTACTGAGCTGAAATATGTAGAGTGTAATTGGGAATTATGAAAATGATATAATAATAGTATGACTCTGATCCCTTCCCAGATATTAAGTTGCATTCAGTATGCAAAATCACGGTGTTGTAAGCAAAGGGTCAATGTATGATCATTTATACTACTGTGATGTTCAAGCATCTACAGAGATGCTTGAGAGTCGCATATTTCAGATATGTTTTATTGCCAAGCCCTCAGATGCTTTGACTACAAAGGGTAATAGCTGATTGTACTGCAAGTTAATGATATATTCATATAGAAACACAATATCAAAGCACTATTTTCCAAAATCCATGTTCAAGGAGATCTATGTGCATATTTGCAGCACCCAGTGGAACCAGTCACATGACATGTGTAATCAAAATATACCAAACTATAAGGGAAGAAAACAGATAATATATAGTCTCAAGGAATCTATATAATATATTCAGAACCAGTGATAGGGGTGTACAAGGGGGACAAATACACTGGGCCTTGAGATTCTGAGGTGCCCGAGTCACTCAGGGGCCTGCCGCTGCACAAAACAACATAGCAGAAAATACATCTACTACCAATAATAAATGCAAACATTAAAGAAGTTTGCACATGAGCAGGATGTAGAAAAAAACAGCCACACTCGCCTGGGACTTGAAACTTGAAGTAGTTGGAGAGTTAAGGTAGGTGAACTTTATTAAGCCATGTGATCTCACTTACCTCTTCAGCTGGACTATGATTGGCTAGTAACAAGTGTGAATTTGAGATGTTTGCCAGTGGCTTGAATAGTAATCAGGAAGAGTAGCTGGGGATGCTCAGGCTAGAATATGACTTTTGAGGCTAACTGTGACTATAAATTGGAGTGAGAAACACTACAGCAGCATTAAAACAACATCCAGGTGAGTAAAGTGTGACATAGGCATCACCCCTGCTCTGTAGAGATTAGCAGAACAAGTATGTCTAAGCCTTCAATATTGCGAGGAGTAAATTGTGTACGTTGTGGTGATTGCCATGGTAAGAGAAGCAGTACAGAGACATATTTTGTATCTATTATGTGTGTAAGAGCCATAATTTGATACTAGTATTATGGGCCTGCCATTTGCTTGTTCTCTAGTTTTTTTTTTACTTCTGCTCCTTACCCCACACACATCTATCACGTTTTCCCCTTTTTGTTTCTCTATACCTCTTTTCTCCATCTTTCTCTCTCCCTCTTTCTCTCTTTTCCTCCCTCCCCTGACTCAGTTCCCCACTTCTTTTCATTGTCTCTTTCTGTTTACCCCTATGACCATCTTGCTCTCTAGCTTTTATTTCTGTTTTTTCTTCTTTTTTTTAGTTTACCCTATCATTTTCTCTGTCCCCTTTTTGTCTTTCCACTTTAGAGCAATGCAGTGCAATGATGCGGCTATTTTATATTTTTAATTTAAAAAAGTGCGAATGGGTGGGGGTCTAATATATGTTATATAAAATTAGTGCAGCAAAATGTCCCCACTCTAAAGCGATGGTCCCCATCAAATAGCCCCCATTCTTGGTCATAACTCAACTACAATATAGCCAATGGCTTCCCAATGGGAAAAGAAATTTTCACATAGTCCCCAAAAGGGCGCAAGTTGAACTCAGACTATATGGGTTGCTCTGTGCCATGTTCTCTGGAACTTACCATGGGTGTAGCTAAATGCATGGGTGTTATCCCAAGGAGGATTCCCGGGAAAAGGCATCTGTTTCTTTGACCTCCCATGTACTTATCTTCTGGGAAGATAAAGCACACTTTTGTAGTATTCTGAACAAGCAAGGCACTCTGGGGAGCGGCCACTCCTCTCATCACAAGCATCTAGGCCCCACTTTGCACAGTCTGGGACACACATCAGGGACACACATCAGGGACACACATCAAGCATTATTCTATGTCCCTTAGTCTCACCAGCATGATGTCCACCACTGGTGGCAGTTGTAACTGAGAGCACACATAGGGCACATGCACACATCCATCTGGCTCTCACTCTGCATTTCAGGGACAGATGCCTATGTAAATGATATAATATATATCTATATAGTCACAGAAGGGGAGGGCGCTTTCCACAAACTGACAATTGTAACAAAAAACACATGCAAGCAACTATGCTCAAAAAGCACTAAATGGTTTGGTGCTATTTTAGCTGAACTGAAAAATCGAAATTTACTTCTTTGATACTGTAGAACATTTTACTTCCATAAAATTAAGAAAACTTATAATTTGCAATGCATAGTGAATAATTTAAATCAGGTTTGTATTTTGGCCCCCATTAACACATATTTTTCTTTATTTCATCTCTGTATCCACAAAGGAGGAATGGGGGCCAAAATTTATTTCTGGTCCTGACTATATTAATGTTTCCCTTTCATATGTCCAGGAAACCTTAACTTGTGCGGTCGGTGCAATGTTACTTCTCATTTATGTTCCATAATAGAGATATCCTATATAATTAATTATTAGTATATCAGCACACATCTGTCTATGAGGTCAAATTGAGGTAAATAAGAGAATGTTTGAAAGTAAAAAAAAATGGTTGTAGAAGTTGTCAATTTTTGGATACAGTCTGCTACTGAGGAATTGCCCACCTGTTAGCACTCTCTCAGGTATATTACATAGATTGTACATGTGTGCAAGTTTTCTGTTTATGTTTAACATTCTATTTTATTTTCAGAATCCCATGTTGCAAACATTTTATATGTCAATTTGTTATCTATTAAGCCTACTGACATTTTAGGTAATAATAAATACCATTTAATAAACTAATAGGCATGTTTTTATGTTCTTGTTTTTTTTTAGAATGCTACATTAAAAGCAGATAAAGGTTTGATTACAGTAATTGTTTCAATTTAGTTTTGACTTCAGTTTGAGATTAGTCATTGAGTAACTAATAAGTAAAGGGTGGTTAATAGTGAGTGTGAAATAGTTTAATAATGTTTAGAGCTGGTTTTCTTTTAATGAACCCTTTCACACATTCCTAGGTGAGTATGGTTATGACAGCATCTCTAAAGTCACTAAATAAAATACTATATGTCCTTAAGACTGCAGCCCTTCAAGAAAGTGAATATAAATGTATCAGTTACATGGGACAGGATTCAAAATGTTATCCCTTATTTCTCAGGAAAACAGAATGTCCCTAGTTTTTTCAGACTTTGAATTCTATTCTATACAGTGCATCCGGAAAGTATTCACAGCGCTTCACTTTTTCCACATTTTTTTTAAGTTACAGCCTTATTCCAAAATGGAATAAATTATTTTTTTCCTCAAAATTCTACACACAATACCCCATAATGACAACATGTAAAAAGTTTTTTTGAGATTTTTGCAAATTAAATAAAAAAAAGAAATCACATGTACATAGGTATTCACAGCCTTTGCTCAATACTTTGTTGATTCACCTTTGGCAGCAATTACAGCCTGAAGTATTTTTGAATATGCTGCCAAAAGCTTGGCACACCTATCTTGGATGGTCGGATGGGAAGTGTCGGTGCACAGCAATTTTCAGATCTCTCCAGAGATGTTCCATCGGATTCAAGTCTGGGCTCTGCCTGGGCCACTCAAGGACATTCACAGAGTTGTCCTAAGCCACTCTTTTGATATCTTGGTTGTGTGCTTAAGGTCGATGTCTTGCTGAAAGATGAACATTCGCCCCAGTCTGAGGTCAAGAGTGCTCTGGAGCAGGTTTTCATCCAGGATGTCTCTGAACATTGCTGCATTCATCTTTTCCTCTAGCCTGACTAGTCTCCCAGTTACTTCTGCTGAAAAACATATCCACAGCATGATGCTGCCACCACCATGCTTCAATGTACAGATGGTATTGGCCTGGTGATGAGCGGTGCCTGGTTTTTCCCAAACATAATGCCTTGCATTCACGCCAAAGAGTTCAATCTTTGTCTCATCAGACCATAGAATTTTGTTTTTCATGGTCTGAGAGTCCTTTAGGTGTATTTTGGCAAACTCCAGGATGGCTGCCATGTCCTTTTTTACTAAGGAGTAGCTTCTGTCTGGCCACTTTACCATGCATGCCTGATTGGTGGATTCCTGCAGAGATGGTTGTCCTTTTGGAAGGTTCTCCTCTCCCCACAGAGGAATGCTGTAGCTCTGACAGAGTGACCATTGGGTTCTTGGTCACCTCCCTGACTAGGGCCCTTCTCATCCGATCGCTCAGTTTAGATGGCTGGCCAACTCTAGAAAGAGTCCAGGTGGTTCCGAACTTCTTCCATTTACAGATGATGGAGGCCATTGTGCTCATTGGGACCTTCAGAGCAGCAGATATTTTAATGTACCCTTCCCCAGATTTGAGCCTCAAGACAATCCTGTCTCGGAGGTCTACAAACAATTCCTTGGACTTCATGCTTGGTTTGTGCTATGACATGCACTGTAAAGTGTGGGACCTTATATAGACAGGTGTATGCCTTTCAAAATCATGTCCAATCAACTGAATTTACCACAGGTAGGAACATCTCAAGGATGATCAGTGGAAACAGGATGCACCTGAGCTCAATTTTGAACTGCATTGCAAAGGCTGTGAAAACTTATGTACATGTGATTTCTTCATTTTTTTTTTTTATTAAATTTGCAGAAATCTCAAAAAAAAAACTTTTTACACATTGTCATTATGGGGTATTGTGTATAGAATTTTGAGGACAAAAATGAATTTATTCCATTTTGGAATAAGGCTGTAAAATAACAAAATGTGGAAAAAGTGAAGCGCTGTGAATACTTTCCGGATGCACTGTATCTAGTGTAGCCCTAATTTCTCTGGAAATTAATTTTACACACATCTATTGCGTATATCATAGTGGTTTGTGGATTCTCCATGCTGATAGAAGATAGCTGGTTAAATGGCTTAGGGGCACATTTATTAATAATTGGATCCTAGTATGGGTAGGGAGTCTCAAGTTGTGTCAATAGGCAAGAATTTAGCCATACCTCAGATGTTCTATGAAGGGAAGAATATTGTAGCACAGTTTGCTTAATATAAGGCAGAGACATCAGGAACTTAGTGGAAGTGGGAGTATAAAGTAGATGCCCAAGCTGTGACAAAGGCATCTCAGGGTTATCTAGCAGTGAACACATTAATAAAAGAGCTTTTGAAATTAAGCTACATGTCATAGAGGAAAAAATGGCATACATGTCTGAGGCCTCAACACTCTACATTTTTTTTCCTGCCACTGCTGCAGACTATGACTTAGAAAAATAACTAGTCATGAAGAGTGTAGCCAATGATAGTGCTGCTAGAGTTTATTGAACAAAGCAGGTCAAAATGTCCTTGGCTACATTGCCTGCATTATATACTATCACTAAATTTATAATCTACAGCAGTTGAAGCCAAACTACAGCCTGCCCCTCTCCATCCATGATTCCTTCAGCACTCTGAACTCCAGAGGTAGCTTAGCTCTTTGAGTGGTAGAGTGGCCTGGTAATGTCACTGCCAGGCCAGTCCCCACTACACCTCATGGAGGGCAGTGGTGTGCAGATTGGTGGAAGAGGTAGTAGCAGAAACCAATGGGCAAGCTGCAGAGGACTTGGAGAGGTAAGTACAATAATGGGGGTTGAAAATCATGAAGGTACTATGGGCTGGCATTTAACTGGTGGACTATGGGCTGGCATTTAACAGTGGGGAATCTGGGCTGGCACATAATTGGGGGTATTCTTAGCAGGCACTGAGTGGGGGGACTTGAGGCTGGCTGGGCTGGCACATAAGGAAGAGCTCTGGACTGTTTCTTAATGGGGACTCTGGGTTGGCATAAAAGGAGGACTATGGGCTGGTAAATAAGAACATGAGGGGCTCTAAGCTAAAGAACTGAAAGACTCAGTCTGGCATAAAAAGGGGTGACTGAATGGGCTCTGTGTGGCATATTACAAACTGGGGATATTGCAGTGTGGCTTATTTATAGATTTGGGCATTATAATGTGACATACTATCTTTTGGGGGTATTACGAAGCAGAATATTAATTGGGGCATTACTATATGGTATATTACCAATTGAGGGTATTACTGTGTGGCATATTATGATTTGGGGACCCTGCTTTATAATATATAATAATATAATATTATGCATCGTATCACAGTGAGCAAAATTTAAATAAAACAATCCGTAAAAATATACTTAGTGTTTCTTAGAATAGAGGGAAGAATCCTTACTTAATTGTTGGGAGGCTAACTGCAAACAATATTTAGTGGCCATCCATCCAAAGTCATTTCATTAATAAGGTACTCCAATAAAAAAGTTTAGACACCCCTCATCTACAGTAATAGCTAGATCCTTATCCATCACAGATTTAACTATTAGTGTTCCAAAAAAATCAAGATGCCCCTTATTCTGATTACATATATATGACATGAATGATGATCCAACAAGAAGTATTTTAGAAGAAATAATGTAAAATAAAAAAAATAAATTATTTTAAAAGTGATAGTAGGCAGGTGTCCATAATTCTGTTAATATTTTGTGTGTAAGAAATACACATCCTCAAAATGATGGATAGCTCTAACATGTCATGGAAACATGTAATCACTATGCTAAAGGCTATTCAAAAGATCCCTCAACAAATGAAAACACTGACATGCAGGTGTATTGAAGTTATTGTCACACTTGAGCAATCACTTTAAATGTCATTTTTAATTATGCCATTAGAACACATTAACCTCTGTATATGCTCTGATGCATTTAATCTCGATTTAGTCACCACCACATATGTATTTCTTACAACTTTGCTTCATCAATTAATCCATTCCACAACAAACTACCATCCTATTCATAATACAATTCAAATATGAGTGAATTAAATGGCACTTAAACTGTCAAATAAGTTTGTGATCAGATACTCACATATACAGTCAGGTGCATAAATATTAGGACATTGACAGAATTTTCATATTTTGGCTTCTATTCACCACCACAATGGCTTTGAAATGAAACAAACAAGATGTGCTTTAACTGCAGACTTTCAGATTTAATTTGAGGGTAATTACATCCAAATCAGGTGAACAGTGTTGGAATTACAATGGTTTCTCTATGTGCCTCCCACTTTTTAAGGGGCCAAAAGTAATGGGACAAACTAAACAATCCTAAATCTAACTTTCACTTTTTAATACTTTGTTGCAAATCCTTTCCAGGCAATTACAGCCTGAAGTCTGGAACACATAGACATCACCAGACGCTGGGTTTCATCCCTGGTGATGCTCTGCCAGGCCTCTACTGCAAATTCCTTCAGTTCCTGCTTGTTCTTGGGGTAAAATGCATGCTCAATCGGATTCAGGTCAGGGGATTGACTTGGCCATTGCATAACATTTTGCAGTATGCTTCGGGTCATTGTCCATCTGCACTGTGAAGCGCCGTCCAATGAGTTCTGAAGCATGTGACTGAATATGAGCATATAATATTGCCCGAAACACTTCAGAATTCATTCTGCTGCTTTTGTCAGCAGTCACATCATCAATAAATACAAGGGAACCAGTTCCATTGGCAGCCATACATGCCCACACCATGACACTACCACCACCATGCTTCACTGATGAGGTGGTATGTTTTGGATCATGAGCAGTTCCTTTCCTTCTCCATACTCTTCTCTTCCCATCACTCTGGTACAAGTTGATCTTTGTCTCATCTCTCCATAGGATGTTGTTCCAGAACTGTAATGGCTTTTTTAGATGTTGTTTGGCAAACTCTAATCTGGTCTTCCTGTTTTTGAGGCTCACCAATGGTTTACATCTTGTGGTGAAAAATGTTCCAGAAATTGTTGGGGTGGCCCAGGTGGGCGATAGATAGCAGCAACTTGTAGAGAGAAAGGGGTAAAATTCCTGATAGAATGTAATTCAAAAGATGTAAATGTGAGTGATGGTACCTGTGGTAGAACTGTGTATATGAAAGATTGGGAGAGTAATATTCCTACCCCACCTCCTTTACAATTACCAGGCCTGGCGGTGTGTGAGAAGTGTAGGTCACCATGTGAGAGTGCAGCAGGGGAGACAGTGTCTGATTGTGTGAGCCATGTTTCTGTAATTGCCAGAAGGTTGAGGTTAGTTGAAATAAAGAGGGCATGGATGGATGTTAGCTTATTGCAGACAGATCGTGCATTCCATAAGGCACATTTTAGTGACTTGGAGGGTACAGGGAGGCACGCAATGTTTATGAGGTTAGCTGGATTTATAGTTCATTGTGGGTGTGGCAAGTGGGTTGGGCCTGGATTTGGTGATATGTCACCAGCTAATAGAAGCAGCAGGAGCAAAATATAAATATAGTTGTGGGATTTGTCTGAAAGTTTTTTATGCCGACAGGTTATTGTTATTGTCAGTGTTTATAGATAAGTTAAAAGCTCATGTGTGTTTGTAAGAGGAGAGTAGATTAATGAGGCAGCAATATGTACAGAAGGATGAGCTGCAGGGAGAGTAAAGGATGTAGTAGTCTTATAGGAGTATTCAATATGAAACGTTAACTTCATTGTCGAAGTTAACGTTTCATATTGGAGTTTTTACCTGCGTTAAAGTATTGGGCACGCGCCCGCTTATCCCCGTATTCAATATAAAATGAACGAAAACGGGAAACTCCGAAGTTGGATTTGCGTAAAGTTACAAATTTTTCCTTTAAAAAATTGTAAGACCCCCCTAAAGTTGTAAAAACATGGGGGAACACTATGGGTACCCCCATTTTAGCCTTTAAATGAAAGTCTGGGATTTAAATAGCCGCAGCAGGTGTTTTTTTCCCGACATTGAAGAAGTGTTGCAGAAGAGCACTTAGGTTATTTTTTTCATTTTTTTAAGTGGTCCCATCAAATTTGGGGTACATGAAAATGGGTACTAGCATATTTTTAAGTCCCTAAAGTAAATGTTTAAAAATTCTGCATTTGTGCACCTGCTGCTATAATTCTATTCTTCAAAACACCTGCCGCATACTTGCAGAATAGCCCTGAACCTATTTTCCTATTGTTATACAGTTTTTTCCCAATTTGTTTTTTTCACTCCAATTTTTTAATTATTTTTTGGGGTGTCCCTATATTTTTTAAAACTTTTTTTGACACAGTTCTATTTTAAATGTCATTCCCAGGGGTGCAGGCTATTTTTTTTAAGCCTGCACCCCTAAACCTCAATTCTGCACTATTTTTCGACACCTATTCAATGGTGAAAAGTTATCCCCGTTTGTTATCAAAGACTTTTCAAAACTGCGAGAAGTCTTTGAAATTGAATACGGTGTAATAGTAAAACCTGCGATAATGACGTCATACCTCTGATATTAACGCAAAAACGATGTTATCGCTCCCATATTGAATACCCCTATTTGAGATGATTCCATGGAGTGAGATAATTAAGAGAAGTTTTTGATACATTGTTTTTTCTCAAAACATTTGAAAATATACGAAACACAAACTACTGTTAAGTAATGATATTGTAATTACCTGGTCTTAGATGTTGTTCAACGTTTGTTCAACTGTTGTATAACTGTTACATAAATTACATTTGGTGTTCTAATACACTTAGTGCTTATAATACACGGCTGCCATTGTCATCCACGGCTGCCGCAATACTGATTCTAAATTTAAAGTAAGTCAGATTGAGACATGCTACAGCTGACGACAAATGCTCACTAATCAAAGGGGAAATTTAGCACTGGGTTTGAGTAAACACAAGCACTATCCTATAATAAACTAGGCACCAGTGAACAACATCCCCCACCCAGGTAATACCAATTACAATCAAGTCATTACATCTAAATGTTTGCTAACAGAGATAAATTCCATGAGGCAGAAATGTAAGTATGAATATGCAGCTTGAGACATTTTTAAAAACACAGCTGATCTAAGTGTTTGCAAGCAGTAGTATGAATATGCAGCTTGAGACTGGATTACATACGTTTTTTAAAAGCACTCTCATATTGAGAGTCGACAGCAACTGATTCCAAATGCAAATGTCACACCTAGAATCAACTCCAGACATTTTACCTGCTTAATTGATAATGAAATAACAAGGGAATAGCCCACACCTGTCCATGAAATAGCTTTTGAGTTGATAGTCCCATTACTTTTGGCCCCTTAAAAAGTGGGAGGCACATATAGAAACCGTTGAAATTCCTACACCGTTCACCTGATTTGGATGTAATTACCCTCAAATTAAATCTGAAAGTCTGCAGTTAAAGCACATCTTGTTTGTTTCATTTCAAAGCCATTGTAGTGGTGAATAGAGGCCAAAATATGAAAATTCTGTCAATGTCCCAATATTTATGCACCTGACTGTATGTCATTCAAATACACATGTAGAATTTGTTAATACAGGTTGAGTCTCCCATATCCAAAATGCTTGGGACCAGGGGTATTTTAGATAACGGAATTTTCCGTATTTTGGAATATTTGCATATCATAATGAAATATCTTGTGAATGGGACCCAAATATACACACAGAATGCATTGATGTGTTATATACACCTGATACACACAGCCTGCAGGTAATTTTATACAATATTTTCAATAATTTTGTGGGTCAAGCAAAGTTTGTGTACAGAAATGAAATTCATTTATGTTTCATATACACCTTATGCACACAGCCTGAAGGTAATTTTATACAATATTTTTAATAATTTGTGCCTTAGACAAAGTTTGTGTACATTAAACCATCAAAAATCAAAGGCTTCATTATCTCAGTCATGCCAAAATAATTCCGTATTTCGGAATATTCCGTATTTCGGAATATTTGGATATGGGAGACTCCACCTGTAAATGTTTGTAACTTAGGGCCTGATTCAGACCCACTCGCGAGCGCTGAGCGCTCGCAAGCGGGTCGATGTTGGCCCAGTGCGCATGCGCACGATGGAGCCGGCTCCGTCGTGCGCATACACGAGACCCGGATAGCAACAGGCAAACCGTCGCTCCGGGTCTCGTACCAAAGGTGGCGTGCTGTCAATGTTGAGTGACAGCACGCCCCCTTTGGTGGGCGTGCCGGGGGCATGGCTGCCCAGACGGAGGCATTCACATGGGAACGCCTACCGTCTGGGGCCGGCCCCACTGACATCACAAGTGGTCACCCACAGCTATACGAGCGGCCAGGAGGCCGCTCTAAAAATCAGGAAGGACGGCCCTGATTCAGAGCGAGCACTCTGTCAGCGCGTCCGGCTCTGAATCAGGGACTTAGTTTTATAGATAAAGGTATCTTTCAGAAATTTGAAGCATTATGTTTAAAATACATTAAATTGCATAAAAAAACATTTCATTACCTCTGTAGGATGGTAAGCACTTGATACAGTAATCATGACAGTTTTTTTTTTAAAGTATCCTCTTTATCAGATGTTGCTAACAGTTCCAGATGAAAAATGTTATACCTGTACCTTTGATCCTCTATTCCTGTGTCAACCTCAAAGAAGCTTACATTTATTTTTTCCAAATATCATATTAGAAATGTCATATCAAAACTATTCCCCCTATAGATTTATTCTCCACAATAGCTATACCTGGTTTTCTGTAATTTCTTGTTTTAAAATATGTGTTCTTTTCCTCCTTTTGTATTTACCTCTACTAAATAAAGTGGGAAATACCATATAAAAATGCTAGGCATTGTTTCAAATTAATTTATTTGCTTGATAATAAAGACCTTCTTATTAGTTACATTACTATTATCATTAATAATAATAATAATAATAATAATAATAATAATAATCTATTTCATGTATTTAATTGTACATTGTGCATTTAGGTTGGCCTAACTATTGCTGTCTTACATTAAGTGCATTAAATAGCAACATTGGGCTCTATTTACTAAGTGTCTGTGATAATTATCACTTTTACCCCAATTCACTAATAAAATTTCACAGGGGCAGCTGAGTGATACTTTAACCACTTTGCCAGCTAGTTGTGGAAGTCTTTTGGCACATGTGACCCAGCTTTCAGCTCCACTCTCAATAAAATAAAACTAGAAAAAAAGATGTTAAGAATAGAAAAAATTATTAGTTTCATATATTTCAGATTATAAAAAAGTTTTAATTACATAAAAAAATTCCTCTAAGGACTAGAGATGTGTGTGGACCCCTGTGTTTTGGTTTTGGCAAAACTACCCTCAAATTTTATTGTTTTGGCAAAATCACCTTCAAGTATTTTGGTTTGGATTCAGTTTTGGATTTCTTTAAAATCAAAATAAAAACATAATTTGATCCTGTTTACATGCAATCCAAAACCCGAGATTCAATTTTAAAACCAAGTTCCAAAAACTTACAGCAGATCTGAGCCAGAACTCGGCTCTGCTCAGATCCCCAAAAGTGATTTAAGCCAAGGCTTGATTCAACTCTGAACCCCAAGGTTTGGGTGTGTTAATTTTCCAGGAAAATCAAACCGCATAGCTCTACTAAGGACCTCTTTTATTGCCATCCCAAGATAATATAAGAAAAGTATTTTGTACTTGTATGACCATGATCCTTGCTAACTAGGCTTCCCCAGGCAAAGCAAAAACTCCCTTTAACAGCTATCACCAACCATTGGGCTTTATTAGATAGGAAGACATGATGTTTTCACCTGAGAAATAGACTCTCACTCTGACCAGACTGACCTCAAACAGGTTGTATCTTAATTTGACTGTGTCTGATAGCATTGACCAGCTACTTATACTGTCCAAAGTGTTGCACCATTTTTGCAGTGCTCTCTGCTAGCTAAGCTAGAGAAGAAACATTTATTAATAGGAATAGAATTTCTAATGCACTGCAGAATTTGTTGTGAACTTATTTTGTATTAGATATCACCAATGTTCTCCAGAGATCAACAGTAATCCTCACCAAACAATTAATCACTACAAATAAACAATTAATGAAACAATTAAGGCAAGTCATACATTCCATAATTCAATAGTCCAGTAGTTTTATCTGGTAACCTGGTACCACTACCTCAACTTACATCCATATACTGATTTTCCTCAGAACATAATTAGGGAGCAAGTTAAAAGCACTTTTAACATAAAAAACAGTACCATAGAGACATAAATAAAATAACTAAAAAACTGATTGTGTACGAGGAAGTAACTAACCATTACTTTACTCCTTTGCAGCAGCACTAAACCAGAGCTAGTGAAAATAACTAGCAATTCCCCAATTGAACACAGATGATCTTTATAAACTGAGGATTTAGAGTAGATGTATAGCCATGGCAAACTTCTGTTCACATAGCTAGCATAAGTGGCTTGTCCACTGTACTTTGCAGTGCCATAATGATATGTCTTAAATTACCTGTAAAAATTGGGATGAGAAATAGCTTAAACCAACTTCACTTGTGCTGTAGCTGGTAGCCAAGATAAGGTTTAATAGTGTTTTTTTAGCATATTATATATATATATATATATATATATATATATACATATTATATATATTATATATAACATACATTTATATATTTTTATTTAAAATGTGTGGTTTGTCTGTCCTGCAAACATTTAAGATAGTAAATCAAATAAAATGAAAATTATCATTGGTACATGAAGAATACAAATTTTGCTCACCTGGTGTAAAATTGTATTGTGCAGAAAACCCAAGAGATTCTAGTTCTCCATCAGCAAAAAATTTAATCCACAAGAATCTTCCACTTGATTTTATAAAAGGAGGGTTTTGTTGTCCACAGTAGCGCCCAATAATTGGAGAAAAGCCAAAGGGTCCATCTCTTACTTCAATATGGTCAAATTTACACTCCCATGAAGACTCTATGGCATATTTGTCATCAAAATGGAGTTCAATGCATTGTCTGGGGGCCGCTGTAAAAGAAACATAGCTCTAAAATACCACATTATTATAATTTCATGTATTCTATATTATTAATTCATTGTCAATACTGGTCTAAGTAATAATGTCCTTAAACAATTTTTATATATGACTGTTATTAGTTAAAATAACTGTATCTGCCCTCTAGTAAGGCAGTTCTAAAACACCACAGTACTGTATTATACTTTATTTATGAATGCAGAATGGTTTCTAAATAATAAAATATTAATATTTAATTGTCAGCTCTCAATACTTATGCAGGAATGACTATATACATTTTAGTGAGTGATTTTTCTATTTTAGAATTTTTATTAAAACAAAGACATTTTTGTGTGTTCCATGTTCCTCTGTTTTGATAAAATACATTCCCACCCTACAGTAGAAAAAAAACTTCAACATGAGTAGTAGCATGTTTACATTTTTGTTAAATTAATTTTAATTGTAAGGGCAGAATCAGGATCTGATGGGTGCATACGAATGTAAAATGGCACAATTGTAGAAGGTAGGTCCAAAAATGTGATTTGTGATTTTTTTTTTAATCGGAATATACACTGATGTAACAGCAACTGGTTGCAACCTTTTTACTGTTACATTGTGCAATAAATAACTATATATAAGTATTTTAGAGTATTTGAGTGTTTAATTCAAATGCCAGGCCTCTTAAATGATTAGCGTAAAAACTAATATATATTTATTTTTGAACTATGTCTTTTACGGATACAGATTTGTGTGTAGTCACAAACACATAATAGTTTCTGCAGCTGTGAGACATAGGAAAAAACTCTCAGTGATATCATATTTATACAATGGTTTAGTATCAGTGCCTGATTTGAGTTTGTTTGTAGGTCCGAAAAGCGGGCAGGTATAGTTTGTGCACACATTGGGGTCATCAGAACTCTAACTGTATGAAAGTACTGGTTACCTATCATTAGCGTTAAGAGAAATTACAGAAACATTTACATGTTTTGTGGTAGAAAAAAACATTGTGCAGATATAGGAAGATCTGGCAATAAAACATGTGAGTTTTGCTTTTGTTACACCATTCTTTGGAATATCCTCTTGCACTGTATTGTACATTTGCATTTTGCTGAATTTAAGGTCTGTACATAAATCTGAAATGATGGTGAGTTACTGTTTCTGCTGGCTGATGTGGCTGGGTTAAGCCTGGAAACCTAAAGCCGTATTCCAGGTGGCAATACAAGCAGAATATCATAGCTAAATGCAGAATGAGACAAATATACTGCAGAATAGTTTTGACATTTTCTGCCTGTCATATTTATTAGAAAGTAATTCTACTGTTGATCATGTTATGGCAAGAGCTGCATAATTCCATTTAAATATGACCTGATGCAGAGTTGGATGAAAATCAGCTGTATGTGCTCCTGCATTGTGTGCTTTGAAAATGAATGTGTATATTCGACCATATGCAGAGTAAAAGTCTTGCTTGTCGTCCTCATCATCATCATCAGTATGCACTTGCACAAGCCTTATAATGAGTGCAAAAAAAAGATCAGAAAACACTTATGTGCAACTCTGCATAGCCAGCAGTTACGATGCCAATGTCCAGTTACCATCCAGTTACGCCTCTTCAGTCATAAGTATAGATGTGATAGAAATGTGTCTGACTCTACATCAGTTCTGGAGCATGTGCAAAGCAAAAACACAATATATATATATATAACTCTGCATCAGCCATGAAATGTCCATTTATTTCACTGAGTCACATATAAGAAAGTTCAATAAAGGTTCAGTGCAAAAAGTAAACAAATAATATCAATATAATGCATATATCACTATCAAAAATATGTTTTAGTGTGTACTGTAAGTCTATAAAGATTGTTTCCCAATGGTCAGTGAGTGACAGGATTAGGAAAAAGAATGACTATATATCTAGAACATTTTATACAATATACTGGTGCATATGTACTAGATGGTGGACTGTGCAACACACACACACAGTCCACTAATTGTAATTAAATAATATAATATCTATATTCCATGTAATGCTATAGTTTATAACCCAGCCATAACAGAAAAGTTAAATTTCAAATTTGTTATTACCAAAATGATAAGTAAAGTTAATTTTTCATAAACAGAGAGAATTTTTTTCAGTAAATGTAAAGAGTGGATCTGTAAATAAAGATAAATACATCATATACTGTAAATGATGAATATAATTATGAATGAGTTCATACAACACACTGTGCTAAGAATGTATAATAAAACTAACATCTAATTGATCTATTCTACACTTAGGGCCTGATTCAGACCCTGTCGCTAGATGCGGCTGCTCGCTCCCAGCGGATTTGTTATGAAATACCGCCGGCCGGCAGCGCTGGAAACCCCGATCATGGATAGGTAAGTATTAACTAACCTAACCCCCTAACCCTCCTTAGGGATGCCTAACCCTAACCTCCCCCCCAAGTGCCTAACCCTAATCCCCCCTCTAAGTGCCTAACCCTAACCCCCCCTTCCCCGCTGCCTAAACCTAAGTCTCCCGGGGGGGTGCCTAACCGTAAGTCCCCCCGGGGAGCCTAACCCTAACCCTCCCTCCCCCTAGCATAACCCGAACCCTCCCGGGGGGGTGCCTAACCCTAAGTCCCCCCCGGGTGCCCTAAACCTAACCCTCCCCCCCATGGCTGTCTGCTCGCAGCACCCGGCATCCCTTCGATCGGGATGCCGGGCACCAGTCTCCCGGCGTTGGGGAAATGTCAGGCATCTACATCTAGACACTCGGCATTTCATCCGTCGCCGGGAAATGACAGTTGTATACCGATTGTATACCCTCCCAGCATATGGAAATTCAGCTAAGTGACGTCAAGGCAGCCGCTCACACGGCAAAACATAAGCATGCCCACTATGTCTTGGCAAATGATCACTTTGTGTTTACAGGCACCCACCAGCCTGTCTTTAGCCGCCCAGTAGTGTATGTCATCTCCAGGAAGTATATACAACCATCGGTACATCGGGTTCAATCAGATCTGACCGCAGTGCTTGTGGTTGACTGTACTCTACCGCAAGCACTGTGATCACTTCAGTGTATTATTCAACCAGGTGAGGTGTACTATGATGCTGCCTGTTAATTATGTACACCCCAGAAAGGCGTGAAAATACTCTGGCACGCCTGCGTCCGCAACTCCACTCCCCCTTTACTACTGGCCTGCCCCTGTTACCCACCCCAAATGGTCTCTCCTGTCACTCATTCCACTGGGCTGTCTTTGCAGGGCGAGCAAGCACATTCAATTGCTCATACTAGTTTGTGCACGCGCACTGCAAACTACACACATGCGCACATCAGCGAACATCATCTGCAAGGAGCAGCCGCTTGCTAGCGAGCAGGTCTGAATCAGGTCCTTAATACTTAGCAATGGTGCTACAGCGTTGTTACCCAGGGATCCCAGGCAATGCGGCAGGCATAGATCCAGAGGGATCCCGGCCCTGTCTGCACATGTTGCAGGGCACAGCATGGACCTAGGGTGATGGCAGTGGAGGATACAGTCCTCGGACACATCAGTGGATCACAGAAGCAGGCAGGCATTGTCCATTTAAATAAGTCAACTCCTGCGGCATTAGCATATTATTGCACAGCCGCTGTGAGCAAAGTCGCAGCGGCTGTGCAATACCGTACAACTCTGAATCAGACCCATAAGTCATCATTTCTCTGCAGGTTGTTTTAAACATTAAAAGAAATCAGCTGTTGTGGACAAAAGACCCCCTAATTCAATTAACATCTGTGTATTGTGAATCTGAAGGTAAGTTGTGAAAGTGAAAACCAAATAGCATTTTAAGAAAATTAATAAGATAGTTTATCGACATATATTTACAATAGGAAAAGACTACAAACTAATATCCAAATTCTTGGATACTGAAGTGAGGACTGTTGGATTTGTGAGGACCTGGAAGGTGCATGATATCACCCAGGCACTGCCTTGGCAAGGCTATTCCTCTGAACAGCATCAGAAGACATAGAAAACTTGTGAGGGAAGCCACAGAAAGGCCAACTATCTTTTTGCAGGAGGTACAGAGTTCAGTGGCTAAGACTGCATTGTAGGTCCACAGGTCAACAATATCAAGAGCTCTGCATATAACTGGTCTGTATGGGGGGTGCTAGAAAGAAGCCTTTACTGAAAGAAAACCACATCAATGCACATCTGGCGTTTGCCATAAAACATCAGACTGACCCAGCTAAAATGTAGGATAAGGTTTTGTGGTCAGGTGTACAAAAATGTATTTCTGGTCCCAATTCAAAATGCTATGTGTGGTGTAAACTTAACACTGCACATTCCTCAGCAAATAACATCCCAACAGTAAAGTATGGGGTTGGCAGTTGCATCATCATGTAGTGGGGATGCTTTTCCCAACTGGAGATTGGGAATCTTGTTAAAACTGAAGGGCTAATAAATGGTGCAAAATACAGGCATATAGAACAAGACAACCTGCTTCAGACTGCTAGAAAACTAAAGATTGGGATAAAGTTCATCTTTCAGCAAGATAGTGATCCCAATACCAAAGGTCAAAGCCAAACTAGACTAGTTAAATAACTAAAATGTTCTGCAATAGCCAAGTCAAAGTCCAGACCTCAATCCAATTGAGAATATGTGGCACTATTTAAAAATTGCAGTCTACAATCATTGGAGAATGGGTAAAAATTGCTCCCATACAGTGTGAAAACCTGGTAGTAACTTAGCCCAATAGATTAAAAGCTGTTATTGCAGCAAAGTGAGATTCTACCTAGTACTAGTCTGCAGGGGTTGAATATATATGCAAGCACAATTTTTCAGTTCTTATTAAAAAAAAATCAGCAGGTAAATAATGAATGATGAGTTTGAAAATTTACTTTGAGAACCTACTGGTTTGCAATAAAAATATGGGGACACATGTAATAGGGTAAGAGTTTAGAAAATGTGAGAGTTTAGCAGTAAACTATCACACTTTTTAAACTCAGCCAACGTAATAGAGTCCGAGAAGAAAGCAACAGAGCAAGCTCACATGTTTTTCAGACTCAAAAAACTCTCACGATTTAAACTCTCATTCAGATGTTTTCCCATTTTGAAGATAAAACTTGACCAATGCGAGAGATACTGCTAAACTCTCACATTTTCTAAACTCTCACCCTACTACATTTGTCCCATGGTCTGGAAGAATTTGTGTAAGTGTCCTTTGTAATTGAGACAAATCTATTGACTTTTTAGGGGGGTGAATACTTTTGCAAGCCGTACATTTATTCTATCTGTTCTTTTAGTGTTCTTCTTCTACTTTAAAGTTTTAATTATTTCTGAACACCTTCCTTTGTTACCCATATACTTGACAATTGCATTTCTGTTAATAATACTAATATCACTTTGCCTAAATAAAATCAATTATGCCTTGTTCTTATTTTGTCTTTGATCATCTCAAGGTCCAATGGTTTCTACCATAGAAAACATCTTTTAAATGTGGCTCTAACTTTCTAAAGACACAACAAAAATACTAAAGCACATACTTGTCACCACCTTGTTTGAATATTGTAATGGTCTTCTCATTATTAAGATGTTAATGCCACAATCAAATTTTGCCCCCTTTAAATATATTTTTAGTAGGGTAACTCATTTTAGTAAAGCCTCTGGATTAATGTTTCTTCCAGGTATATGTTTAGAAATAAATTTCTCCTGTAAAGACCTTCATTTTTCAGCTGCCAATCTCACCTCTCATCTCCATTTTCCTGTTTATATTGTCCATTTATTCAAAAAGTGTTCTACAGTATATCATACATTTTTTGTCACCTGTCAGTTGATGCTTTCTGTGTTGTCCCTACATTTTATAATGATTTTCCTCATATTACCACTCTACCATATTCTCCCCTAAACTTTATATGTTGATAGCACACTTTGGGGTACAGTAAATGCGGAACTGTCCGATATTTTAAAGTAACAGTTATTTAACAGGCAAAATCACCCTGGTTTTGCCTGTTAAATAACTGCTACTTTAAAACTTCGGGCAGTCCCGCACAGGATTTGCCTATGTCAGAACTCCACATCCTATTGCATTTACACATTCTTTTGAGATATATAACATTCCCTTTCTAATGTGTTCTCTCCTTAATTGCAATTTTACTGCTAGAATTGTGTGCCACACTTATGAATCAGGAAAAATGGGCTTATTTATATTGTATAGTACAAATGTATCAATTTAACCACTTTTTTTAAAAGAAATTTTACTGAGCATAAACAAAGGAAAACATAAACATAGGCGGGGTAGGGATAGAAGTGGCAGCTGAGGCATATAAGGCTTGCACAGTTAACAATTATTTATCCACCTTAAACATGAATAGTAGCATCCCTACATTCTATTGTTTGGGGGAAAAAAGCAATTTACTGTACATTACACCTGCTAACACTTTAAAATCAATCCGTTAAATAACATTAGCTTATAACTTCATCAAACATACAGATGTAGCCACGCTCATCTATGCAGCGATGCGAGCGAATCGCGGCATGGATGGCACGACTAGCGTGCCCATGGCTATGGCATTTGCGTGCGTACACACGCACACACCATAGACTTCAATGGGGTAATCGCCAATTGCGAGCACTCACAGCCTGGCGATTGCTGCATTATGCCGCATTGCGTGCGCACGTGCGGGCGCATCACGGCAACGATGAGGCTGGCTCCATCTGTACTTCTTGTTTCAGATATATTTATGTCTTAAATACAAACATCAGAACTTTATAATTATATGTCACTACTGTACGGTTGAATGTCTTAATTAAATTGTCTCACAGCAACAGCTGGTCTGGTACTTTGGGAATGAAGAAATACAATGCAAAGTGGAAACATGGAACGTGTACTAGCTATTTTGGAAATCTTTAAATAGTCAGCTGCTTGCAAACATAACAGTCAACTTCACTGTCATGACTAATCATTTTAACTGAACCTCCTTCCTCTTCAAGATCTAAAGAAGACTGTTGCATGAACAATCTAGTGGTTATCTGCAAGCATACAATTGCTGAGAGTAACCCATGGTTTGTCTTAGCATCACACAAAAGGGTGTGGTATAAGAGATATACAGTAATTAGATAGCCAATGTCTAGGTAGACACCAGATGTTTGACTGTCGACAGGGACAACAGGTTGACATGGACAAAGGGTCGATACACTAAAGGTCGACATGTAAAAAGTTTGAGAGGTGCAAATAGTCAACAGGGTCAAAAGGTCGCCATGAAAATGGTCGACACATGCTTTTTTTTGTTTTATTAGCCCTAATCGTCACCCTAACCCTAACACTCCCCTTGGTGCCTAACCCTAACCCTCCCTCCTGGTGCCTAACCATTACCGTTGGGGTAGGTGCCTGACCGTTCCCATCCCTCCTAGTGCCTAACCCTAACCATCTAGGTAAGTGCCTAGCCCTAACCATGGGGGTAAGTGCCTAACCCTTAACGTCCAGAAAGTGCCTAACTCTAGAAAAAATAATCATGTGTCGACCATTTTCATGTTGATCATTTTCACGTCAACCTCTTGACTCTGTCGACCATTTGCACCTGTCAACCTTCTTACATTTCGACCTGTAGTGTGTCGACCTTTTGTCCATCAACCTATTGACTGTCAAAAATCTGGTGTCTATCTAGACATTGTCTATCTAATTACTGTCTATCTACAGTCGGGAACTCCACACAAAATTACCATAAAATCATTATATACAGTACTTTATTTAAGTGAAGTTGTTATGGGGTGTAAGAGAAAAAAAAACATTAGTAATATAATGTGTAATAAAGAGGTTTTTTGGTTAATTATATACAATAGTTTGTACAGGACATTTTCCTTTGAAAAATGTGTTTATCGTTTAGAGGGTATGGCATATTCCTCCATTTTGACTGCAGCATTACTGTGACCTTTTAATTTATTTCGATATCAGCATCTATAAATGCCCCTCAAACCTCCCCATGTGCCACCATTATGCCGTCAGCTCCCTCCACATGCCATTTTTGTGCCATCACTCCCCTCCAGATTCCCTTTATGTTTCATCAGACCCCTCCATATGCCCCTATTTGCCTTCAGACCCCTCCACATACCAACATATTGAAGTTCACTTTGGAAGAAGAAATAAACATCCCACCCAAGGTGTCTGCAGTGCACAGACATCTTTATATATTTACTTTTCCCATTCATGATATTTACAAATTGGTAGTCTGTGCTACAGTATATTTCACCTAGGGTTATAAAATGTCTACTTGCATCAAGGTGTGAGAAAATCCTTGTATCAGCTACTCGAGTGGTACAGTAGCTGACAGCTTAATGCATACTAAAGCTCTACTAGGACAGATACTGCAGATATCTTAGAAAACCTTTTAAACACATTCCAGTTTACATACCAACTAAATATGAGTTGTTCCGCATTGACTTCATGTTCAAATTACTCAAAAGCATTTCTCTTAAATTTTTGTAAATAATATATTTAAATTACTTTACGATCTAAGGAGAAGTTACAGTATTTGTGACTAAAGGAGTGCTACTGGAAAGTGGATGGAGGGCTTTCCTAAAGGCCCAGCAGAAAGGTGATTTCTGCGATGTTATGATTTTCACCTATTTCAGGTGAACAGAATTGTGTGTGTCCTAAAAACTTTATGGATATATTACACTATGCATATTCTTTCTTCCTTCTGATAACTGCACCAGGGCTGGTTCTAGACCAATCAGGGCCCAGGCCAAACATTTCCTTTTGGCAAAAAAAAATGAACAAAAACAAAACATGTCAGTTTAAGCATGCGCCTCTGACTTTTGCCTTGTTTTACCCAGATTGTGTATTTTTTCCTGCATTTTGCATCTTAATTCAATAAAAGCATACTAAGTACTGTACTTTACTGACCCCTCTATACCCTACACTACATTACTGATCACTCTATATCCACCACTACATTACTGACCCCTCTATACTTGCCACTACATTACTGACCCCTCTATACCCTACACTATATCACTGACCCCTCTATACCCTACACTACATTACTGATCACTCTATATCCACCACTACATTACTGACCCCTCTATACTTGCCACTACATTACTGACCCCTCTATACCCTACACTACATCACTGACCCCTCTATACCCTACAATACATCACTGACCACTCTATACCCTACACTACTGCACTTAACCCTCTATACCCAGCACTACATTAGTGACCCTACTATACCCTACACTACAGCACTGACCCCTCTATAAGCAAGACTACACTGTGAAACATCACTATACCAGTGGGCAGGATGGAGCAGAGCAGGGGTGTAATAGAACTCTGTGGGGCTCATAGTAACATTTTGAAGGTACCCCTCCAAAACACTTAGAAACCAGATTTTTTTCCCATATATGACTGATCAACAATATTCAATTCTCCCACATAGAAAACACAATTAAAATCTTTTGGATAGAAACATATGCTGTCCACACTACAGGCAGACTGTAAATCAGGACCATAAAGCTGACTTGAGTTTTGTTGCTGAAGAAAGTGTGCAATACCATTCAATTAGATTTCTAAAGCAGCAGTAGACCGGTGTACCATGAAGAACAAGGAACAAGCTGCTATGTGCAAATAAAAAAGTGGATGACGGGACATATGTCAAACATTCTGATTGGCTGTGCAGAACAAATAAGAGGATAATAAAAGTAGGCAGGGTTTTAAGCCCTCGACTCCTACAGAGGTGAATTAATTCATTGAATTAAGTAGGTAGAACAAGTAAAGCAGGAACCTGAGCCCTGCCCACATTAGTCCAGCTCTTCACAGTCCCCATCATCATGCAGCATCACAGTTCCCAGCAGAAGGATGAAGCAACATCAGACACCCAGGTGCTGCAGTTGACACTACACTGTCTGTTGTACTTTGGCAAATGGCTGACAAGCATGGTCAGAAGGAGGAGTTGGTGCCTCAGATGGTTCTTTCTTGGGCAAAATGAACAACATGAGGATCTATTCATTGAGTGCGTATCATATTACACACTTGTCAGTCACCAGTATATGTCAAGTTTCTTCTATGGCTTATTCCACATATTGTAACTAGAGATGTGCATCAACTCTATTAACTTTGTGTTTTGGTCCTGGGTTTGGTTTTGCCAAAACCACCCTCACAGGTTTTAGTTTTGGTTTTGGATTTGTATTTTAAAAAAAAAATTATAAAAACTTAAAATCACATAACTTGGCCTGTTTTTGTTCCTACAGTATTATTAACCTCAAAACCATTAATTTCCAGTCATTTACAGTTAATTTTGACCAACTCACAGCGTGTTTGCAGAAGCCTGCACAGATCAGTGTGATCTGTGCAGTGCTTCTGTGTGTGCAAAAGTAAATAAAGGGTTACAAATTTAGAAAAAATGCATGGGGACCCTCCAAAGGCTCAACCAGCACCAGGCTTTTTTGAGCTGTCCTGGATGTGTAAAATACGGGCAGGGGAATGACATAGGGGGGGAGTAGTTTACACAACCAGCACCAGACTGTTTCTAGTGAGATGTAATGGCACAGCCAGGGAACACTCTAATATTGGTACCCACAGCCGAAGCATTCAGCATTCTTTGCTAGTCAGCCAAGGCCAGGGATTCCTTGGGAAGTGGGGACCCCTCCAATAAAGGGGTCCTTCCTCCAGGGGACACCTTAGGCCCAGGCTGATAGCCCGAGGCTATTTTCAGCACCCCTGATGGTATAAAAGTTAGAAAAAATACTATTGTCTCTTATAGTGGGAGTACAGGTTCCAGCAAGCCTGCCCTGCTTGCTGGTATTTGAGAACCACAGTACCAGCATGTGGGGCATTAAGGGCCCGCTGGTGTCTGTAGCCCCCCTGTAAAAGAAATAGTCAATAAAACATAGGACACAGACACTGAATATTATTTTATTTTATTACACAATCACACACTCACTCACACACACACACTCACAACAATACTTACCTTCGCTCCCTCTAGCCATTCTGCCCTCTAGTCCAGTAGCATCCACAAATCGCTGTAATAAAAAATCCATACTCACCTACCCCTGTGTCATGTCCTCTTCAGTCCATGTAGGCATCCAGGGTCTTCTTTAACAAAAACAATACAAATCGTACAGCCCATGGACTTAGTAGGGACCTGTACAGTCACTACTACCTCAATAACTACTAGTCGGGAGAATTTCCCATTGAAAACAATGGGGAATGGGGAGAGCACTCATTGGCTGAGAGACCCGGGGGTTTGGCTCCCTTAGCCAATGAACTCTCTCTCCATTGTTTACAATGGAGCCCGATGCTGGTTGTGTAAAATACGGGGGACTTCTATGTAATTTTTCCCCCCGCATTTCATGCAACCAGGACCGGCTCAAAAAAGTGCAGTGCTGGTTGAGCCTTCCCGGGGCGTTTTTTTGTGTGTTTTTTTTATCTTTTTTTTTACATTTATCTCATCCAACCAGTGGCCACTAACAGGCTGCTGGTTGACTGAGAATGGCAGTCACTCAGCCAGCGTTTCCCCATAGACTTCAATGGGCCCATTGAAGTCTATGGGAACATGCTGATTGGCTGAGAGACAGCCATTTTCAGCCAACCAGCAACCTGTTACCAAGGTAGTAGCCACTGGTTGGATCAGACAGTCTGCACTTCGGATCCAAAACATGGGAGATCCAACACTGCAAAGATGGTGTTTTTCCCCATTTTTGGATCCAGAGCAGACGAGAAGATCTGAGCCAGGACCCGTATCTACTCCGAACAGATAAGTTCGAGTGGGTTCAGTTTCCAGGAAACCAGACCCACTTATCTCTAATTGCAACCTTTGTCATGTGCCCAAGATGGCTGCCTCGACTGGTATGCCTGTGGATGAGATGAAAATACTTGGAAGTGATGGTTATGTAAGGGCTCTGCTTCTACCTTTAGTACACTGCAAACTACCCATTTTGTGTCATCTCTTCTAGGCTTTGCCTATTCCACCCAGGGCAACCTATGTAGTGCCCCCAAAATTGCTGCCTTGTCTGATACCTTTCATGGATGGGTTATGCAATCTGTGATCTATTACCAAAAATAACTGCACCAACCTTGCATTAAGTTAATTGTCCCCATTCACTATGTTCATTGATATTTGGTTTGTTTTCTTCTTGTTGTAATACTAAACCTCCATGCTAAGCTTTTGATGCTTTAAAGTGACTTTGAGTCCTGCTGGATAATAGCACCATATAAATAAAAGTATTATCATTATTATTATTATTTTTATTACTACTACTACTTTCGAGATGCAGTGCTGCTGATGGGGGGTCGCTAGTGTGCTTAACACTCTATGATGTGTACTTTCTTATTTACTTATAAGTAGGGGTGTGCACCGGCCACTTTTCGTGTTTTGTGTTTTGGTTTTGGATATGGATTTTTCTTCGTGTTTTGGATCAGGATTGGTTTTGCCAAAACCACCCTCCTTGTTTTGGGTTCTGGGTTTTGTGTTTTGGATCTGTATTTTTTTTAAAAAAAGCATAAAAACAGCTAAAATCACAGAATTTATGGGTTTTTCTGCTCCTATGCCATTATTAACCTCAATAACCTTAACTTCCACTCATTTTCAGTCTACTCTGAACACCTCATACCTCACAATAGTGTTTTTATGTCCAAAAGGATGCACCGAGGTAGCTGGATGACTATGCTAAGCGACACGAGTGGGGGCGGCACAAACACGTGGCCCATCTAGGAATGACACTGCAGTGGAAGACCGGATTGCAGTTTGAAAAACTAGGCCCCAAACAGTATATAATGCAAAGAAAAAAAAGAGGTGCAAGATGGAATTGTCCTTGGGCCTCCCACCCACCCTTATGTTGTATAAACAAGACATGTACACTTTAACAAACCAATAATTTCAGCGCCAGGGTCTGCCACATGACTGTGGCTGAAATGATTGGTTCGTTTGGGCCCACACAATACAAGCTGGCAATTAATCTGTCCCTGCACAAACTGGCTCTACAGAGGCAAGATGTCATCCTCATTCTCCTCATCCACCGATTCCTCACCCTCTTCAGTGTTGTGTACATCCTCATCCTCACAGAGTATTAATTCGTCCCCACTGGAATCCACCACCACAGGTCCCTCTGCATGTTCTGGAGGCTGGTCTCCCTGGAAGAGTTTATGAACATCATCTTCTCCACATTTTGTAGAAGCAACCTCCTATGCCTTTCGCTGACAAGGTTCCCGGCTGCACTAAACACTCTTTCAGAGTACACACTGGAGGGGGGGCAACTCAGGTAAAATAGAGCCAGTTTGTACAGGGGCCTCCAAATTGCCTCTTTTTCCTGCCAGTACAGGTATGGACTGTCTGACATGCCTACTTGGATGCTGTCACTGATGTAATCCTCCACCATTCTGTCAATGGTGACAGTATCATATGCAGTGACAGTAGACATGTCAGAAATTGTTGCCAGGTCCTTCAGTCTGTACCAGATGTCCAAACTTGGTCCTGCCTGCCCTGCATCACCACCAGCGGGTTGCTTAGGATACTTAAGTTTTTTCCAGGCAACCCCAGTTGCGGGAGAAAATGAAGAAGGAGCTGTTGACAAGTCATGTTCCACTTCAGCTGACAGTGTTTTCACCAGCAGGTCTTTGCACCTCTGCAGGCTTGTATCGGCCGGAAAGAGAGACACCACATAGGCTTTAAACCTAGGATCGAGCACAGTGGCCAAAATGTAGTGGTCTGATTTCAACAGATTGACCACCCTGGAATCCTGGCAAAGCGAATGAAGGGATCCATCCACAAGTCCCACATGCTGAGCGGAATCACTCTGTCTTAGCTCCTCCTTCACTTTCTACAGCTGCTTCTGCAAAAGCCTGATGAGGGGAATGACCTGACTCAAGCTAGCAGTCTCTGAACTGACTTCACATGTGGCAAGTTCAAAGGGCTGGAGAACCTTGCACAACACGAAAATCATTCTCCACTGTGCTTGAGTCAGGTGCATACCCCCTCTTTGTCTATGTCATAGGTGTATGTATAGGCTTGAATGGTGCTCCTCTGAAGCATATAGAGGTTTGAGTTCCACTGCATCACAACCTGCTGCTTCAGGTGATGGCGGGACAGGTTCAAGAGTGTTTGCTGGTGCTCCGGTCTTCGGCACGCAGTTGCTGAATGGTGAAAGTGGCCAGAAATTTTTCGGGTCACCCAAAGCATCTCCTGCACGCCCCTGTCGCTTTTCATAAAATTCTGCACCACCAAGTTTATTGTGTGAGCAAAACATGGGACGTGCTGGAATTTGCCCAGATGTAATGCCCGCCCAATATTGGTGGCGTTGTCAGATATCACAAATCCCAGGAGAGTCTAAGTGGGGTAAGCCACTGGGTGATGATTTCCCTCAGTTTCTCTAAGAGGTTGTCGGCGGTGTGCCTCTTACTGAAACCGGTGATACACATCGTAGCCTGCCTTGGAACGAGCTGGCGTTTCTGAGATGCTGCTACTGGTGATGCTGCTGCTGTTGCTGCGTAAGGTGATACATCTACCCAGTGGGCTGTCACAGTCATATAGTCCTTAGTCTGCCCTGTTCCACTTGTCCACATGTCCGTGGTTAAGTGGACATTGGGTACAACCACATTTTTCAAGACACTGAGGACACTTTTTCTAACGTTTCTGTACAGTCTCGGTATCGTCTGCCTAGTGAAGTGGAATCTAGATGGGATTTGGAACCGGGGACACACTACCTCCATCAATTGTCTAAATCCCACTGCCCTAATGGCGGATACCGGATGCACATCTAACACCAACATAGCAGTGAAGGCCTCAGTTATACGTTTTGCTTCAGGATGACTGCTGTCGTACTTCATCCTCCTTGCTAAGGACTGTTGGAGGGTCAATTGTTTAATAAAAGTAGTGGTGTTCCTACTTCCTCTATGGTATGATGAACAACTCCCAGCAGCAACAGCAGCAGTGGCAGCAGTAGACGTAGCAATGCAGGATCCTCTGGAGGAATCCCGGATAGGAGAGTCAGTCATGCCAGTTACATGGCCTGCAGGACTACTTCCGATCCTGACTAAGGAGGAAATTGATGAGGAGGGAGTTGATGGTGTGGTTTGCAGGCACTTGGATACAACAGGACAAAGGGATTTAGGTGTCCCTGGACTGCTTACGGTCTTAGCCAAAGTTTCTGAACTTCACAGTAACTTTATATGAACGCATTGCAGGTGACGTATAAGGGAGGATGTTCCTAGGTGGTTAACGTCCCTACCCCTACTTATTTCACCTTTACATGTGGTACATATGGCAAGACAGTTGTTGTCTGGATTTGGTTGGAAATATTGCCAGACCAAAGAGGTGGAATGTTTGGTCTTCTGCCCAGGCATGACCGTGATGGGCTTTTTCATCCCATGGACAACTGTCTCCCCCGGAACCTGATTTAAACAAACCACATCACCATCAGAATCCTCCTCGCCAACTTCCTCCTCAGCGCCAACTACACCAGTATCCTCATCCTGTTGTACTTCAACAGTGACATCTTCAATTTGCATATCAGCAAGTGGACTGTGGGTGCTCCTTTCAGCACTTGCAGAGGGTGTGCAAATGGTGGAAAGAGCCACCTCTTCCCGTCCAGTGCTGGGAAGGTCAGGCATCGCAACCGCCACCACACTTGGACTCTCCTTGGGGATTTGTGATATCTTCTTAGAACGCACAGTTCTTCACTGTGCTTTTGATAGCTTAACTCATTTGATTTTTCTAGTGGGATGAGGGCTTCCATCGTCATGTGAAGCTGAACCACTAGTCAAAAACATAGGGATAGACCATAGCCGTTCCTTGCCACTCCGTGTTGTAAATGGCATATTGGCAAGTTTACGTTTCTCCTTAGATGATTTAAATGTTTTTTTTAAGGTTATTTTCCTGAACTTTGTCATTTGGGATTGTATGTGCCCTCTACTATGACATTGGGCATCGGCCTTGGCAGACGACGTTGATGGCATGTTATCGTCTATGTCATGACTAGTGGCAGCAGCTTCAGCACTAGGAGGAAGTGGTTCTTGATCTTTCCCTATTTTATTTTTATCAGAGAAAGTTTGGTCCTCCATTTATGTTATATTGATATATACGTGCGGCTAAGGTGCACACAAACACAGAAAATTATTTTTTATTATTGTTGGAGACTAGTGCACTTTGTGGGTTACACCACCCTTTAAGAAATGAGCCAGCCGGCTCTTTACTTATGGGACACAAGCGCACGCTTGGCGCTGCTCCTTTGTTGATGCACGTGCAGATACAGTGCACACAATTCACAAAGACAGAAAAAAAATGCTTTTTTTATTTTTTGTGGAGCGCACTTTGAGGGCTACACCACCCTTTAACAGACAGACACATGCTTGGCGCTGCTGCTTTGAGGATGCATGTACAGTGCAGACAATTCACAAACACAGAAGAAAATATTTTATTTTTGTTGGAGTGCACTTTGGGGGTTACACCACCCATTAACAGACAGATGCACGCTTGGTGCTACTTTGTTGATAACCATGCGGCCACAGTGCACACAATTCACAAACACAGAAAATAATATTTTATTTTGTTTGGAGTGCACTTTGGGGGTTACAGCACCCTTTAACGGACAAGCCAGCTGGTCCTTTACTTATGGGACACAGGCTCACGCTTGGCGCTGCTCCTTTGTTGATGCACGTGCAGCCACAGTGCACACCATTCACAAACACAGAAAATAATTTTTTATTTTGTTTGGAGTGCACTTTGGGGGTTAGAGCACCCTTTAATGGTCGAGCAAGCTGGCCCTTTACGTATGACACAGGCGCACGCTTGGCGCTACTTTGTTGATAACCGTGCGGCCACAGTGCACACAATTCACAAACACATAAATTATTTTTTATTTTGTTTGGAGTGCACTTTGGGGGTTACAGCACCCTTTAACGGTCAAGCCAGCCGGCCCTTTACTTATGACACAGGCGCACACTTGGCGCTACTTTGTTGATGCACGTGTGGCTACTGCGCACACAATTCACAAACACAGAATAAAAATATATATTATTTGGAGTGCACTTTGGGGGTTACAGCACCCTTTAACGGTCAAGCCAGCCGGCCCTTTACTTATGACACAGGCGCATGCTTGGCGCTACTTTGTTGATGCACGTGCGGCTACTGCGCACACAATTCACAAACACAGAAATTTATTTTTTTTTGCACTTGGGGGGAGCACCCCTGATGGACAGAGCACCCCCTGTACAACACTACAGCACCCCTTTAGGACTGGGACACTGCACAGGACTTTGGAGTGCGCACATCCCCTATGGACAACTGGCTGCACAACACAGTCCAGCCAGCCCCTATGGCCTTTGGAGGAGTGGACACAGCCCCTATGGACAACAGCAGCACAGCACAACACAGCCAGCCCCTATGGACTTTGGAGGAGTGGACACAGCCCCTGTGGACAACAGCAGCACAGCACAACACAGCCAGCTCCTATGGACTTTGGAGGAGTGGACACAGCCCCTATGGACAACAGCAGCACAGCACAACACAGCCAGCCCCTATGGACTTTGGAGGAGTGGACACAGTCCCTATGGACAACAGCAGCACAGCGCAGCACAGCACAACACTACACTGTACTACACTACACTACACAGCCCAGCCAGCCCTAACTCCCACCCTCCCTCTTCACTGTCCACAGCTAAGTGAGAAAATGGCGCCAACATGGGTACCTTATATAGAATCCAAAACCCGCGAGACCCGGAAGGCGGGATGATGACGTTTTGCCTCGATTTCAGATCCGAGTCAGGCGGGAAAAGTCGAGCCTGACTCGGATCGGCCTCGGATCGGGGAGGCTCGGGGGGGTTCGGATTTCAGAAATCCGAACCCGCTCACCCCTACTTATAAGCTGCACTTGAACTGGGATGCCCCTATGCCCTGTCTTAATCTTGTTCTAGAGCTGGGTGCATCCCCTGGAGCAGAGGAGAGACAAAAGCACTGTTATATGAAGCAGGAGGGGAAGCAGAATGAAACAAAGACTGGGAGGACGGGCTGACTGTGGCTGTGCCATTACAAACTACAGCTTCCGGGTAGAGGCATTGTCAGTTTGCCCCTTGAGCAACACCTGAACTACACCAAGGACCTGAGGATCCCTCTATTTCTAACTCTAGGCTCCATTCAAGTTAGTGAAGGATTAACCCATTTAAGTCCCACCCATGTGAGGTGTGGCGACAGTCCTTCAACTAACATTATTCTAGAGTTTCAATGTTTTGCTATTTTCTTTACAAAAGGAACATTGTGCCTGATTCTGAGTTGGGAACAAAGCAAGATAGAGCAAGTAACTGTGCACCTTATTAAAACCATGTTGCCCTGCAGGTGGTGCAGATTTAAAATGTGCAGAGACATTTAGATTTAAGAGAGGCGTGTCCAAACTGACAGCTAAAATTGCAGTGTAAAATAAAAGCTGTCCAGCATTTGTGGGCTACATGCAAAGGCAGCCACTATTTACACCACATGCAAAAAAATTTATGAATTTGCACCCCTTGCATTGCTACATTGTCCAGGTACAGTTACATGCTCTTTCTTATTAATTTCCAGTTCAGGTTTCTTTTATATACCTGCTGCATAATAGAGGGTGTTATAGAGAGGTTTCTTCATTTAAACCAAATCTTATAGTGATTGCATTTTTTACTTTTAAAACAAATGTTAAAAGCTGTACTACACAGTTGGATCTACAGTAAGTGTACCTAGTTGTGAGAATGATTTATTATCAGTTACTTATATAACACCAAAAAATCCCGTTGAGCTTTTCAAACATTAATAGAACAAGACTGGGTAATAAGAGAAAGACATAGAGGTAAGAAGGCCCTGTTTGCAAGTTTATAATCTATAGGGAAATAGGCATTGATACACAAAGTACTATATATTGCATAGTGGTGCAGCCGTATTGCAGAGAGTTTTGGTGAGCTGTTGATCTAGTCACACAAGAATGTTATTCTAGGGTCAGGAGAATGTGAAAGTGAAGAAAGATAAAATAAATAGTTATGTGTTAACTGTATAGAGGGGATGTAATTGGGTAGGATAGTTTATGGAGGTTGTGAGGGTGGTTCTGGAATTTGATGAGCTTGTCTAAAGAGATGAGTTTTCATGGAACGCTTGAAGGTTTGGAGACTAGTGGAAAGTCTTATTGCACATGGGAGGGCATTCTGCCGAGTGGCTGCAGGCCAAAAAAATCATGTAATTGTGAATGGAAGCAGGTGATGTTCATGGATGAGAGATGAAGATCTTGTGCAGAGTGGAGAGGTCGGGGGTATATTTTCTAAAGATCTATTTTGGATTCAATTTTGGTTCAATTTCCATTCGATTTTGATATTGGAGATTTACTAAAGCCAAAATCGAATGTCAAATAGAACAGAGAACAGAATTTCACTCAAAATCTAGGCAAAAAAATATAGGCTACACATCAATGTTTTCCCCCAGTCAAATATAGGATCCCTTCACTTACTAACAATTGATTTGCATATCGAACATAAATCGATCTCAAAATCAAACTTTAAATCCCCAAATAAATAGAATAATGAGAAACAGTCGATTTGAGCTTCTAAACACCATTATTTGGATGGAAATTGATTGTGATGTCTTTAAAAGTTCACAAAAGCATGTGGGGCAATAGGAACTGGCTGTAGGATGAATGGTTGCTCAAAGCTATGCTGCGCACCTACCTGTGGTTTCAGGAGCATAATTAGCTCTTTGGGGGCCCCCATAGCAAAGGTGCACGCAGGAGCCCCCATGGTGGGGTTCAGCTGACATCACTTTTCTAGAGTGTGCACAAGTGTCTCCAGTTTTTACCCCTGTTAATTAGTGAGCATGTGATACATTTGGCCCAATAATAAGTAATGAGAAAGTTGGGTTTGATTTTGCATTCAATTTTGCATTCTATTTTAATGGGGTTATGAGGTTCGATTTTGGAAGGGATTTCATAAACTGAACACAAAATCCCTTATTAAAATTGACAAAAATCTAATTTAAATGAGGGATTTGTTAAGGGATTTGGCAGATCGATTTAAGAGCTCAATTCAGACATGCCCGCTATATGCGTTCGTACGTAGCAAAAGTATGCAAATCCGTAATCTCATGGCAAGGCATTAGCACGCTCACTATGTCTTGTCATGCGATCGTGGTGTGTATTTAGATGCCCTCAGCCTGTCTTAACACTTTCCAACATCATCTCCATGATGTGGATGGACAATCGGTAACATTGAGTACCATCGGAAGCGAATGTAGCACTTGTGGTTGGCCATACCCTACCGCAAGCACTATGAGTGCTTCATTGTGTATTTCAACTATGTGACTTGTACTAAGACGCTGCGTCTTAATTATGCACACCTCTAAAATGGCGTTAAGATGCTCAGACACGCCTGTGTTCACACCACCACACCCCCACTTCCATCGACCATCCCCTGTCACCACCCACAAATGGCTTGTCCTGTAGTGATGGGTAGTTCACGAATGATCAGTTCAAAATGAACTGATCTTCAAAATGAACTAGTTCACTCAGTTCACAGCTCTGGCAAAGATCAGTTCATCAGGATCTAAAACAAGTGGGAGGAGTTAGACACAGTGACAGAGAGAGCACAGCAGCTCCATTAGGCATGAGTCAGTACTGCTAAACGACCACAGGTGGCACTGCTATGCTCAGACTGTGTGTGACTGTGCAGCTCATTGAACTAGATTCAGGCATTCTAGTTCACTAGTTCGAATAGGTCAGTGACTCATATGGAGCTGATTGAAATATATTGTCATAATGACTCATTGAGTAGTTCCAAAGGCACATGATACATTCCCCATTAGCTCTCTCACATACAGTTATGAGTCAATACTGCTAAACGACCACAGGTTGCACTGCTGTGATCAGACATATGCATTGTGTGGATCTGATGTATATTGTCAGGATTCATTCTCCTAGTATAATAATTCACAAGATACACTCCTAATCATCTTAAGACACAGGGCCTGATTCAGAGCCAGATGCTCATTGAGAGCGCTCGCTCTAAATCAGGGCGTCCCTTTTTTTTTAAAGATGGCCTCCTGGCCGCTCACATAAGCTACCCACAGCTTATGTGAGTGGCCAGATTATGGTCACGATGGGACCCTTGTGGTAGGGTCTCGTGGCCACAAGCCCCAGTGGACTTCCTGCTTTAATAGAGCAGGAAGTCCACCTACTGATGAGTGATGTCAGTAGGGCCGCCCGCAAATGGCAGGCGTTCCTGCTGGAACACCTTCATTTGCCCAGCCACCCCCCCGTGCCCACCTCCAGAACGGGGCAAGCTGTCAATCACCATCGACAGCTGCCCCGCTTTGGTGCAAGACCCTTAGCGACAGAGTTCCCGCTGCTGGCCAGGTCTCGCACATGCATGCGCAGTGGGGGACCATCGACCCGCTTGTGAGTGCTGTGCACTCGCGAGTGGGTCTGAATCAGGCCCACAGTGCGGAGTGCTGCATGCTATATACTGTACTTCTGTTTACTATACAAGACATAGGGGGAGATGTATCAAACATTCAAGAGAGATTAAATGGAACCTGTCAGCTTCTGTCATTTTATAGACTATGCTTTGCATAACTTCTTTACTTTATCTCTCTCTCTAAGGTTTGATACATCTTCCTCCTATCTTTACTGTACTGATCTAAATTTTATAGGTGTGATGTATAAAACACTCTAAAGAGGACAAGTAGAGAAGTTGCCCATATTGAGACCATCCCCCTATTTTTATGTGGAGGCTGTAATCTCACCCGCCCTATTGTTAATCTACAGTAGCTCTGGTGTGCATTAAGTGACATTAATGGGTGCAATTAAAAAATGAGGCAAAGTCTTTTTCCTTGTAATTACTGTATTTTAAATGAAAAAAAAAGTGACACGTTACAATACTCTGAATTTGGGTCTCTCTCACTTGTATATTATGGAAATAAAAATTATAACAACAATTGAATTAACATTGCAGAGCTAAACATGTCACTACTACTAGTAGTTTGTTATATATTGCTTTTTTAAAATATTAAAAGATCTGACATATTAAACATAGCTGACCATTTGAACAAGACTATAACTCACCTAATGAGCTTGTAGTTGAAATCCTTACTGTTTGTGTAATAGACTAGTTCTAGGTTTCCAAATCACTTCTCTCAGCAGTGAGTCAGAGCCAGTGATGAACTAATGCACTAATGAACTAATCATTTGAACTATTCTTTTCAATGAACTAGATCATAATGAACTGATCACCAAAATGAACTACATTTCCCATCACTATTGTCCTGTCAGTCAAGCTAGCGAGCTGGCTATGTGCAGCGAGTGAACGCTTCCCGATCGCTTGGACTAATTCGCTAACGCGCACTGTGATACATATTCATGCACAGATCACAAACATCGGCAGGCTGTGTGCGAACGCAGCCTAGCGAGCGGGTCTGAATCGGGCCCTAAATTCGATTTCAGTCAATTTTATAGATTCATAAACTCTAATACCAAATTGAACTTTAGTAAATTTACCCCCAAGTTGGGAGATATTTTGAAATAAGCGAAGAGATGTATGTTAGTGTAGTTTGCTTAATAGGCTTATGTGTAAGTAAATGTATATTATATTGAATTCGGTAGAATACAGAAACCCAATGAAGGGATTGACAGAGCGGACGATGAACATTTAGTGACGAAGATCAGCCTCGCAGGTGCATTTAAAATGTATTGTAGTGGTGAAAGTCTCTTCTTGGGGAAGACCAGAAAGAAATCTATTGCAACCAATTCTGGAGATAATAAGTGCATGGATGTTTTTACAGAGTATCTTGTAAGTATCTTGTGAAAGATATGGTTGTATGCTGGATATGTTTTTAGATGTATGCAACATGATTTGGAAAGAGACTGAGGGCCTGATTCAGAGCCGGACGCTCTGACAGAGCGCTCACTCTGAATCATGGCCGGCCTTCTGTTTTTTTCAGAGTGGCCTCCTGGCCGCTCGCATAGCTGTGGGTGACCACACACAGCTATAACGAGTGGCCCGGAAGATGGTCGCGAAGGTCAAGACTATCGTGACCATCGGGCTTGCGACGAGACCCTTGTGGCAAGCCCTAGAGTCCAGTTTGCCCGTCGCTATCCGGGTCTCGCGCATGTGCACGATGGAGCCGACTCCATCGTGCGCATGCGTACAGGGCCACCATCGACCCACTTGCAAGCGTATAGCGCTCGCGAGCGGGTCTGAATCAGGCCCTCAATGTGGAAAACAAATGACAGTTCACAGTCAAGGATAACATCAAGGTAGCGATAGAGATATCAGGTTAGTAACTGCTATTGGATGATGTTAATATTATTAATTCTGTTTTGGAAAGATTAAGTTTGAGTTTTTGAGATGATACCCTAAAGGATATGGCAGAAAGATAATCAGTAATGTGCACCAATACAAATGGTCACAAATCTGGGGAGAATATGTAGATTTTAGTATCATCTGCATACAGATGATACTGAAATCCAAATGAGCTGATAAATTTGCCAAGAGATGTGTTATAGAATAAGAAAATCAGGTTATCTGTACTGTACTGTACGTAAAAGCAATAATGTTCCATATAACTCCTGTAAGTTGCATACCTTGTGTGCACTCTATTCTTCAGATTTTATATCAGATATATATCCATAGACAATATATTGGTACCAGAAGTAATATAGTATCACAGAAAAAATGCAACATTAGAATTATTTTCAAATGTAACAGTGTCGGCAGAGTACTGTAGATATAGATACAGATAGATGTATCTTAGGCAGAGTTGCTTTAGTGTTAATAGAAACAGCAACAAATATTCTTCGGGGCAACCCCAAATAAAAATTGTACTATTTCCCTACCATATTTACTGTTGGCTGTTAATGAAATGCCAGTTACAGCCATAATTCATTCAGTGCCAAACTTCTTGCATGTCAATTTACACAGCACAGTAGATGCATTTCAAGATATACTGACTGCTACAGTATGTACTGATAAACTGAACCAACCCTTAACAATGGTGGGTTCATCCTTTAAGCAAACCTTGGACTTGGGTGCCTATAGTTAGGGGGGCACATACAACTTTAAATGAGTGATATAATGTTACATTTCCAGTATTATTAATGCTTCTAGAGTATCCCTACATAGAGCGTTGGCCACTGTCATGAAGAAGAAGCAACCAGTAGCTTCTTATATGTGAAGCTGCTGGATGTTGCTCCTCTATATCAGTTTTCCCTTGTTGCTATCCTTCCCTGGTTCTCCATCAGTGAGATACTGTAAGACAACAACAATTTACTGCTCTCTGTCTTTACCACTCAGCAGGTCACTAACTACACCAACCATAAGAGTGACAGACATTTATTGCTCACTCCTCCCTGAAAACACTGCATTAGCTTCCAGCTATACGGCAAGATGATTTCATTCACCTGCACCTCCAATGTAGCATACTGTAGCAGAACCAATCAATATCAGTGACTTGTGATGTGTTACAATGTTTGTTTTAAATATTAGCAATAAACATTATTTAAACATGTGAAAGAATGATCTCACATTTTCAATTTAATTGCAATATATTTTTCTTTGCTTTGGTTTCAATAAATTAAAAGTATAATTTCTTATTTAAATTCAGCTTACATGCACTAATTGAATAGCTTCTGGCATTTGTGGTTATGCGCAGACCAGGAGGAATAGAAAAACCCTATGATTTGGGCATTAATGAATATTATTTTTAGTCAACTCATAATTTTTATTCTCCTTTAACTAAACATGATATAAATAAAAAAAGAACTGTACTTCAGTATTTTTACTAGCATTTATGTAATAACAATTATTGTATATAATGAACCTAACATTTCTGGGACAGAATATAATGTATAGTGTGAATACCTGATCTGAAGAATGTAATTATTATACCCTGCATGTATAAAATTCTTATATATACATGCTAACAGATGGGTAAGATATTTAGATGTTGGTTTACTGTTAAGTGTGTTTGATCTAGTTGATCCTTTTGAATTCAAACATGATGAATTAGATTTTTTAAATCCAAGGATGTGCTAAACTTTCTACATAAGCAATTTTATTTAGTGTTGAGTTCATTAGAAGGTTTTTTCTTTTTTTTAGAAATAACAAAAGAACTGCAAGTAATTATATATAGTTTGGCAAATAATACATTTCTGATGTCTAAAAAAATTAATTACTGTTCAATGTCATAAGTCAATTCCTAGTGACGACTCCATTTAAAAAGCAGAAACGTCACCTGCTTTATATTACTTGCTTATTTTCATATTTGGGGTTTGATAAAAGACTCCATAAATCTTTTGATTATTTTAGCGAAGATACACATTTGCAAAAAACTTAATTCCACCCTTTCCTACTGTAGGTGTATAATATGTAGGATTTCCATGTTTAGGTATAAAATGTAATGTTCTCTTAAATAATTTTAAATTAAATGCTACTATCATAAAGAGGGCTATTGCAAGACGATGAAATACAATATGAAAATACTGTATAGATATTCACTCCGTCATAAGTGGAGTACTTCTGCTGTCTTTGTATGCAGGTACCTCAGGGGTTAATTGAGATATGCTGACACCTCCAATGACCAATTCTTCTCTTCTAGCTATCTGCTGTGCCTGTGTACTGTCATGCTGCAGGGGATGTTATGCTGAGGAGACATGGTGATTCCAACTTCAGCACCAGCAGCAGTACCAGCTCTAGCATATAAGAGTTTATTTCTATGTCTTCAGAGCACATGATGAGTGTCGTATAATATTTATAATAGGCAGATGTATAAAACAAAGCAATCTATTTTATTCTTTATAATGAAATAGTCTCAATACAAAGGTAGGAGTAGTGCACTGTGTCTCAACTGATGAGTCAAACACAAAAACTAGTCACCCGGGAAACCATAGTAACCAAAAATCAAAGAGATTTAGGGCCAAATTCAATTATCCGTGGCATTTATGACAGGCTTGTAGCTCCCGGATTACGTGCTAGGGGCTATTCAATTACAGTCCACAGCTGCACTTAGAAAGGATTTCTGTTTGCACCCTCCTGAGGTGTGAACAGAAATCTGTGTTAGAAAGGGCTCTCGAGGCTTACCTTGAGCAGTTAACCAATAGCTCCAGTCACTTAACCCGCAACCTAATGGTTACCACGTGTTAGCCACAGGGTTTAACATGTGATAAAAAAAGTGCTATTTGAAAAAGCTCCGGGCGCTAAACACAGGAGCAGCAGCTGCGCGGTAAGTCCCGCAATTAATTGGATTTGCCCCTTAGATTTTACAGTAATGTTTCATGTAGATAAATGTATATAATGTTGATTGTCTGTACATTTGACTTATATGGTATTTGAAAGAAAATGTATGGCTGATATAACATTTTCTGGCTATTTTTAAATATATTATGGCTTAATTCAGAGTTGTACATTTGTGGCCACTTCAAGTATTCATAAATAAATGTAGATTTCCACCTGTATTCATGGTCAATGGCATTTATATGGCATCTTCCGCTGGAGAAAATAGGTGTCGCTATCATTATCATGCATTCGCATCAGTCCTAGGGGCCTATTTATCATACTATATATGGCATGGCAACCATGCGGGTATTCTAGTTTCCGCATATATAGGTTACCGGGCTATTCATCATCAGGGGCCCTGATATTCAGCAAACTCTGAAAATCTCAGATGGTGCTTGTTCTCGGATCCTAGCTCCTTCCTATGGAAAGGAGTTCTAGGGATGTGAAGAGGGAGAAGAGCAGATCCCTCCGCCGCCTCCTCGCTACCTCCCCGATGGCTTTGCGCATGCATGACCCAAAGTCACGCATGCATAGCTGGGATGATGGGGAGCAGGTAAGTAACGCAGCTACAGAAGCAGTAGCTGTGAAACTAACCACGGGGCCAACTGCTTTTCAGAGCAGCTGTCCCCTCACCGGAGCAATGATGAATTGCTCTGGTGTCACGTTTCCCCCGCTGCGAGTTCAAAACTTAAGTATCCCTCGCAACAAGTTCAATACTTCATCATCGGAGGCCATATGGCCTTCAATGATGAATAGGCCTCCTAGCCTATAAATCGCATAACACCAAAATGCCATGCAGACAGATCAAATATGCCTAATTGCCACCCAGTAACACAAACTCAATCACATATAGAGATGTGGCTGAGATGTATAATCAAGAAATTCATGAGTTTCTTTATTTCTGCAGTTCTCATTTTTATTTCAAAGAAACTGTATGGCATAATATTATTGTAAGTCATATTGTTATTTTATGTGTTTATAAGCATTTTGAGTATTTTCTTTTATTAAACCTCATTTACAGGTTGAGTCTCCCATATACAAATATTCCGAAATACGGAATAATTCGAAATACGGAATATTTTTAGCATGACTGAGAAAGTGAAACCTTTGCTTTCTGATGGTTCAATGTACACAAACTTTGTTTAAAGCACAAGTTATTAAAAATATAGTATAAAATAACCTTCAGGCTGTGTGTATAAGGTGTATATGAAACATAATTAATTTCATGTATGTACACAAACTTTTTTTGATGCATAAAATTATTACAAATATAGTATAAAATGACCTTCAGGTTATGTGTATAAGGTGTATATAAAACATAAATGCATTCTGTGTTTAGATTTGGGTCCCATTCCCAAGATATTTCATTATTTTAAGCAAATATTCCAAAATACGGAATATTCCATTATCCAAAATGCCCCTGGTCCCAAGCATTTTGGATATGGGAGACTCAACCTGTAATAGGTTTCTGTTTTTATGTTCTTAACAGAGTCACAGTTAGACAACTTTCCTAGTATTGTTGCTACACAACAGAGTATTTTTTGGATAATGATATCTCTGATTGATTTAAATTGTGATTATAGTAGGATGCAAGAAATGTGTGTCATACATCTATGGCCCAGGATGTAGTCAGCATCCCGGCGTGCGGGGTGCCGATGGGCAAAATACCAGTGCCGAAATCCCAATAGGGTCCAGATCCCGGCACCAGAATCCAGACTGCCGGCATCCCAAAGGTAAGTTTTGGGCATTAGGGGGAGGGTTTGGGTTAGGGTGCAGGGTTACAGTTAGGCATTAGGGGGAGGGTTAGGGTTTAGGCACTAGGGGGGAGGGTTAGGTTTAGGGTGCGGGGAGGAGGAGGTTAGGCTCAGGCACTAGGGGAGAGGTTAGGTTTAGGCTCTGGGGAGGGAGGTTAGGGTTAGAAATGCTGATCCATGGACATTGATGTTCAGCAATCCGTTGGCGGATAGGGAAAAAAATAACATGTTGAAAATCCTGACTCGTCATTCCAGATAATTTTTTGGTTGGAATCGCAATATCAAGGATTTCCAGCAAGTTTGATTTACCAGATTCCCTGACCCCAGTTTTGGCAGAACAGGGTATTGGGGCAATCCATTGCAGAGGTATGAGCCCCATAAGGGAAGAAGCATAAGACTTCCTACAAAGTGTGATGTTTGTGACCAAATCTTGGTGAGGACAGTTTTTTGATTAATAGAGAATAAAAAGGTGTTTTTAGACAGATATGGTGGTCTTGTACTGGCAGGGCCGTAATTAGGGTAGTGTGACCTGTGCCGTGGCGCAGGGCACCGCAGGGCAGGGGGTGCTGTTCAGGCATGTCAATTTTCTGTTCATTATCATTCTCAATTGTAGCTTCCTCTTATTTTATCCCCAGCATCTCCTGGCCTCCCCTATCTCTTCCCTGGTCCTTCTCCATGAGGCCATGGCCCTTTTTCGGGTGTGTTAGCTCCCTATTTAAAAAATAGGGGGGCACCAATGCTCTTTCTGGCACAGGGCACCAAAAGGTCTAGTTATGGTTATGTGTAGTGGTCAATCCTTTGTCACGGACACACATGTCACACAGGTCCAAGGTGGGTGGTATATGTGACAAACATGAACAATCTCTCAAAGCTCTTTATAAAAAAGAAAGGGGAGAACAAAAGAGATATTCCCACTGGAGATATATTTAGCATCAGTCATAAAGGTTCACAAGCATCATATTTTTGGAAGAAAATAGTGTGGTAGTCATGTGACTTGGTGTTTACTGGTTTCAACAAATTCCAGTTCTTGCTTCATTGTATTTATGCAAAAACAGAAAATCAGACACAGATGTAGTTCAATAAAGCAGCATGGGAAGAAGTGATATAATTATTTAAAATGGAAACCTAGAATAGGAGTTCAACCCTTAATGGCCATCATATTAAATAGTCTGCCAGAACCACCATTGCATCCACTGTTCGATACTGCACATACTGTATCTTAGCCAAGGCAATTAAACTGCTAAAGAACAAAGAAATCCAGGATATTGCTCTATTGCTCTGAAGCTATGAATCATAAACAGGCCTAACTATGATAATTGCTCTGCAAGGGAGCCATAAGATAAACTGAAAGATGTTTGCCATGATTTTAAACAATTAATAGTTGTGATACCAATTATTTCTACAAGGATTAAAAGAGAGAGATCACATTAAATAAATCGGTACAAGTGTGGCCATCCTGGAAGGCAAAACCGATTCAATAGTACAGTAGATGACTTGACATACTGCAATGAACACCTTACTGTCCTATACATAGAAGTACTGTAGCAGAGCTAAATAAGATATAGAGATCAGGAGCCAACATAATAATATATACAGCTGAAGAATGTTCATGAAAGATAGCGTTTTAACTTACCTTCAGAAGTTAATCCTTAAACTTTGACCAGAATAAGTAGTAAACTCAAGGGTCTATGTACTAAGCCTTGGAGAGAGATAAAGTACCAACCAATCAAATCATGTCACTTTAGAGGCTGTATATGAAAAATGACATAGTATATAGACTCCTCAGTTCTCAACGAGAGGTCCATTCATCATTATTCCAACTACTGTGAGTAGCAGTGGTGGATACATTTTCACTGAGCAATTCAACATTGCTCCAGTATGGAGACAGCTGATCTGAAAATCAGCTGTCTCCGCGATCCCCTTCACTGCTCCTTTCAGAGCACTGAAACTTAGCACTGTTGAGTCTGACTCAGCAGTGCTAGTACGGAATCATGGCTGGCAGTTCAAATCCTGACAGCAGAAGCCCGGCAGTGAAGATCCCAACAGTGAGTATTTTTTCTATTTACTAACCTAACCTCCCCCCCAACCCTAACCCTCCCTTAGGGGTGCCTAACCCTAACCTCCCCCTCTAAGTGCCAAAACCTAACCCCCGCTTCCCCGCAGTCTAACCATAAGTCTCCCGGGGGGGTGCCTAATCCTAACCTCCCTCCGGGGGTGCCTAACCCTAACCATCCCTTCCCCTAGCCTAACCCTAACCTCCCAGGGTTAACCCTAAGTACCCCCTGTGAGCCCTTAACCTAACCCTTCCCCCCGTGGCTGTCCGCACCCGGCTTACCTTCGATCGGTAAGCCGAGTGTCGGGTTCCCGGTGTAGGTCTAATGACAGGCGACGGGATTTCGATGCCTGTCATTAGACACTTGCTGGTATTAGACAGTCGGGATGCCGATGGTCAGCATTTAGACCATCGGCATGCCGACTGTATACCGCTAGTACATCTGTGTGAACTAGGCTCCATATAAGAACACAAAGTGTCCAGTGGAAGGAGCTATAGGGAAAGGGCAAGGGTGTGGGAGCAAACACTATCTGAATATAGCAAATGCTCCCACAGTCAAGCTACTAAAAAATATTATATTATAGTTTTGGAGCTTAATGAATTTAGGTTTCCATACTAGTGTATGGGAATTGTGGGACAGATCGAGGATTAAGTTTTACTCTTTCATAAAGCTTCCATTGGAGGGAGCAAAAATGGTCAGAGGACTTCAGAGGACTTCAGAGGACTATTCTTATTAGATCTGCTACTTGGTGGGACTTTGTGCGGCCGGTCCCTGTATCCCAGCACTCAGCTTAAAGAGGAGAGAAGATGGAGACATAGACTGGCCTAACCTGCAAACCAGGAGAGTGCTTTTTCGGAAGTGTGGTGAAGGGCTGTCTTAGGCTTACAAAATTACTGCCCAGGAGAACTGCTTGCACACCTTGCACTGACTGGGCTCCAAATACACCTGAACCAGAGTTTATTAAACAGAGGAGCGGACACTCAAACAACCTTACCTTTACAGTCTAATGTGGTGAGATCTTAAAGTGTCTTACTTTGCTACATTAACATTATATTGAGGAAAAGAACCGGCTATTGAACGCACCCACCTCTACATTAAATTGTGCACATTTTTTTAGCATGTTATAGTGTATAGTACACTTGAATATGTATGCTGTTTATGTTTTTTATGAATTAGAATATTTAATATAAATACATTTAAATCTATTCTGGTATCTTGTTCTTATTTGGTTCTGCCATATTTGGTAATAGTATTCAATAGCATTATTATATATTTTTTTATATACATAAAATTACCACAAAACCTATAATTTTTCTAGTGATTGGCTTTATTGTTTTTGATTTGTGAACTTACACAGGTTCACAGGTGGGTTTGCAGCTTTATAAAATTAATCTGTGCATTAAATATATTGATATACATTATTTTAAGTATTAGCGCCCTGCTTATTAGTGTGTTATTATATTTTTGGAGATTAATGAATTTAGGTTCCCATACTAGTGTATGGTAACTGTGGGACAGATGGATTGGGGTTGAAAGGTAAGCAGGGGATATCAGTGATGTCTCCTACATTGTCATTATACTGTCATGAAAAGCCCTGATCATTAATTTCTCTCAAAGTAGGTGAAAATGTTACTTGTCACCTGCTTGTTTTAGAAATGAAGTTATGATGAATGGACCCCTGATAGAGACACAAAGACATTAGGACTCATACATCTGTACTCCAAGAGATTTTAGGGAGCTGTATCAAGCATCCTAGAGAGTGGAGAAATGGACAAGTGGAGAAATTACCCATGTAAAATACATTCTATTGAGTGATAAGTAGAAGCTGATTGGTTGCTATTGGAAACTTCTTAATTTGTCCACGTCTCCACTCTTTAGATGGCTTACTACATCCCCTCCTTTTATCTTTGTCTACACTATTTATTCCCTTCCCTGCTGAGGTCCCACTAGTCCTCAGCAGTGCATGGGGTTCAGGTACATGCAGCAATACTCACTGATCAATCAGCATTGAACTTGTGAATATTTATTCCTTCACTGTAAGATGAATTCATGTTTGATTAAATTGGAGAGGAACCAACTACTGTCCAAAACTAAAGGGAAACATTGTAGATATATTGTCTGTGATCATTTGTAATCACATACACTATGAGGGAGATGTACTAAGCCTTAGAGAGAGATAAAGTGGAGAGAGATAAAGTACCAACCAATCAGCTCCTAAGTGGTACTTTACAGGCTGTGTTTGAAAAATGACAGTTAGGAACTGATTGGCTTGTAGTTTATCACCATCCACTTTATCTCTCTCCAAGGCTTAGTACAACTACCCGTATATCACTATGCTACAGAAAATAAAAAAGTCATAAAAAGATAAACATGTGGCACCATTCAGATATAAAACAAGGCATAGTAATTCTTGATATGTACAGTTTTAAATATTTTTCAAGTAACTCTTCTGCTAAAACAATGTATGATTAGTGTAGCTGATGAAAAACAGAATGGCTAACACTGATGTTGGAATGGGATCAACCCAAAAAGTGTCAAAATAGGCTCATCACAAGTGAAATAAGTCTCAGCAGAAAAAAACATTAAGTCGAAGGAACCAGTTCTACTGGATGGGTGAAATAGGTGCAGTTTCGTCTTCCAATATACCTACTTGGAGATATAACAACTACCATATTAGCTAATTGAGCGCCCTTACTACTGATAGCTGTTGGGCTCTACCATAAGTAATTACTCACCAGTGGAAATTCCCCTTTCAGCTAATTGTCTTTTGCATTGGTGTCCAAAGATCCCTCTCTTTTCCAACAGTGTTCGAGGCTTTTTTCAAGCCAAATGCCATTCTCTCTACAGAAGTCATTGATTATGATTCCTTATGGGGTGATCACCATCAGTTTTCAGAGTTTGCTGAATGTAAGGTAGCATCATCAGGCTGCTAATAATGAATGGGCCTGTACTAAAAACATGCAAAAACTAGTGTATCCACATGTGTAATGAGCCCATTAGTTATAATGAATAGGCCCCTTATTCATATTGGAAAGTCTTTATTTTTGCAATGCCAAAACTTGTCTAATGCTGTGATATACAGTATCCCATGACACAAGTAAGCAATAAGACCCGCAAAGTCGGGAGCACTTTTAGTTATATTGTAGCTGTATAAATGTAAGTCTTTATACATCTAACCATGCACCGTCACGTGCTAGCACAAGGTGCTGCCACTCCTAGAGCCAGCCCTGCATCTAACGAGTAACATAGCAAAAGACATATTAGTGACAACAGCTATTGCTCTCAAGGGCCTTTATGGTATACAGCTTAGATATGAGGTCAAGCATGAGTGATGTAGACAAAAGAAGACAGAAATGATGGGGGAGACAACATTTAGGAAACAAGTGATAGACGACAGGCGCCTTGGGTGAAATATCCAAAATGAAGTAAGTGTAATATGTTTGGTGTTTGTGCTTTTAATAGGTGTTATTAGTGATAAGAGAACTTAAATTGGGCCTATGTTGTACTGGGACTCTGGAGTATTTTCCTGTCCATGACATCCAACATTTTACTGTGATTTCTTCCTAGTTTGTATTAGAGATGTGCGGATTGGTTCTCCAGAAATCCACCCAAATTTCGAGAATCTGGACAGATCTGAGTTGCTGTGCTGATTTCCTGAGGGGATCCAGACAAATTATTTTAACTGTTTTTAAAAACTTTTTATAATTTACAGAACAAAAAAAAAAGATCCAAAACCAAAAACAAAACACTTAAGGGTGCTTTTGCCAAACCAAAACATGAAGATGAATCCAGATGCAAAACCAAAAAACACTGGGTCAGCCCACATCTCTAGTTTGTAAGCTGGATTTCTAAAAAAAATATGTAATTAAAGTAAACAGAGTCTATATTGGTTATTATTAAATATGTGTGTAAAAAATGAATAGGGCACTGGCAAATTTATATAGCTAACACAGTTCCAAGGCTTAGGTCTTGTATATCATGTCTAGAAAATCCAATGCTAAATCATCAGTATGACCCATTAGACATCTGCTTCTGTTTTCCTCAAGAGTTGATAGACCTTAGTCTTTAGTAGGCCACAGAAATAGTATGATCTCTTATACACTGGGCAAAATGTATTTGAATGTTAATATAAACTCACAATTCAATTAGCTCTGATGAGATGAAATATGTGATATATATATATATATATATATAATATATATATATATATATATATATATATATATATATATATATATATATTTATATTTACCTTATAAAAAATAGAATTGTGTAAATTCAAGCAAAAATTAATTAGAATATTTTATAAGATATAACACTGTTTCACAAAATATGTTGGCAAAGAAATTGGACAGTTTTAAACCGCAGTTACCTTCTATTATGTAAATACACTCCCTGTCAGGAGGGTACTTGTTGGGGTAATTGGGGGAGGTAAATATTCCTCCATCTGAATTTTTTGTCCAAGATCCACACTGCATTGATTTCTGTCCTTCTGAAGTGGTTGGTTTGTCTGAAAAAGAACATTAAAAATTATTTTGATATTTAAAGTTGTACATTGCATTTTATAAATCAAAATAACTTTGCAGTAAAAGGAAAAACCTTTGTGGAAAGTACTCACCTCCTACTTTTTTTGTTGCCGAAAACACATGCAGAATTATTAGACTTGTTACAACTGCAATAAAAGAAGGTATTTTGTCGTTTAAAGGGCATTTCTTACAGGCATCATTCTGAATTGTACAGCAAGCTCTTTACAGCATTGCAGATTATTTACATAGACAGATTATTTTACATTAGATGCAGAAATCATTTCTTTTCTTAGATATTCAAAATACCCAGAAGATTATCATGAACTTCTCTGTTTCACACAAGCCACGTTTGAGGATATAGAGTGTGTCTGATATGTCAGACAATGCGTTATGTCTCACTGACTCTGTCACAAGATAAGGTGATGTGTGCTCTGCTTAACTCCTGGCACACTGAGGTAGCTACAGCAGTCAACCACCAATTAAAATTTACAGTTCCAAAGGAAAACACATTTTTTTTTACTACACCATAATATTAAAGTCAGAACAGACTAGACTTTCATAGTGTCTTTTTAAAAATTGCTTTAAAAGTATTAAGTATTAAAAATATGCAATGTGAAATAAGCTTAGAATAAATCTCCAGTACAAAGATCCAGTGCATTGTATAATTATGTTTTATTACATTTGAACTCTGCATGTTCTAGGATTTAGTTAAAGATAAATCTAAAGGGCTGGGGAAGCAATGGTTATTACAGAGAACACACACAAACAGCAGCATCAAAAGACCAATATATTGACACACCAACGGAGCTGTCCTTGGTTCTTAATGAGTTATGGAAATTAACCTTCTTAATATACACACGTTAAAGGGCCTCTGAATATTTAATGTAGTGAAACTGACTGTCCTAGTCATTTTAATGCAGTTCTATACAAACATAACAACAGTACTGTGATGAAACACACTACAAGGGGTCATTTTCTATTAAACCCAGACGATGCAAGTGTTCTATATGTACTGTTCCATGTGGTATACCTATCGTGTCATAAAGGGCTTTACCATATTAAGCACTTTGCTGTGTACAGCGTTTACTAATCACTGCAGAAGAGAAAAGGACACTGTTATACCTCCATTCACCACAGCAACATCACCCCCACTTCTCCTAGCAAGCATATGGAAGGAGTTCTGCTACAGCTCCAGAATGTCAATGTATTCTCAGCAATATGTACAGTACAAGCTTTTATTATTTCAATCACCTCTGTGCACAGCCTTATGCCCAGATCAATATTCTATACACTCAGTACATCAGGGTTGGTAATGTGTTTGCCTGGCTGAAAGCTATTAAACCGCATCAAGTATAGCATTAAAAGGCACAGACAGTAGTAATATGCTGCAAGCTGCAGCTGGAGACATATACTCACTGTGAAACAAACTGCGCCCATGGACCATGTCTGTTCCTTACACAAGGGGCTTCGATCTCCACTAATTCCATTTAGATACGGGAGGACTTCCAGTGCGGGGGAATAGGATGGATTAGAAAAAATAAATACAAGCCAAGACAGCGGGAATTGACACTCTTTCTTTAAACTGCTCAAGTAATCACCATGATCACATATATAGGAATAAATGTATGTAAGCACTGCATTCACACACTAGATCACATCTCCAATCCAGATCCCCGGGGCTTTGCAACAGATCGCCATGGACTGAGCATAACTGCTAGTGCAGAATATAGGGAGGAATAATAAGGATACAAAAGTAACTACTGCAGGGAATCTAATCATTAGTTTCATATAAGACCAAAGCCAGATCGAAGCCTTCACCCGGTTTACATAGCAGCGTTTCCTGGGTCTTCCCATGCATTGAAAGGATTAATGGGTCCGTCATCTGCTCCCTCCGGTCGCTCCACCTTTGCAATCTTCTGAAGGAAAGCTTTACAAAAATAGGGATTTAATAATATTTCTACGATGAAATCCGCATTACAACAGCAAAATCCCTTAGTGTGGAGCAAATCCAAATGCTCTGTTTGTTGCATAGTATCAAGCAGCAAACAATTGTGAATAACACAGGCACAGACCCCTTTCTGGAAGGAAATAAGACCACCAATCCAGAGATATCAATATACTGTATGAATGCAATCCCTTATCAGCAGAAGGCGATCAGTCCTCTACCCCAGGCGCACAGCCTGTGCGATGGATGCATTCATCCGGAGCTCCAGGGTCAGCTCTTCTCCAACTCCCTTAATATTCACAGCACAATAAAACTTTAGTAGTTAATCCCATAGCCACATGTTATTCTTTTCCCTCGCAGCAATCCAATGTACACATAGATCGTGCCATGATGGTTTCAGTGAGATGCTTACAGAATAAAAAGTCACCATCCATTCTATTACTTCTTAAAAAGAAGATGCTCTGTTGGAGAAAATGTACCTAAAAGGGTAAATATAATTATGAGCTGAAGAAACTGTACATTGCATTAGACATCCAAGACTGAGGTGTATTTCCTTTGGGTGATGGCTGCCTCTTGCAGGGGTCAGCTTCACTTTCCATTAGGAGCCCACCTTCTTAAATAACCCTCTTCTCCAAGAGCAAATAGACTACAATGCAGAGCTAAGCACAGAGAGGCGCTGCAACCTCCCTTACAATATGCACCAGACTTTTCCTGTGAATCACCAATGCTGCAACCTAAAGCACTGAGCATCACAAGCCTGAGAGCCAACGCAAAGGCTTTGCAAATGACTGAAAGAGGGAGGGGGAGAAGTGTAGTGAGGTCTTTTTTTATTTCACTCACTATCTGCAGAAAAAATATCTGTTGAACTCAGTTTCTGTTGCCCTCTAAACTCTACATTTTTTGTAGACAAAATAAAAAAAACATATTATGGACTAGGCTGTAGAATAAAAAATACAATTCAGTATATCTCTTGCTGTCATTGAACTGTATATTTTGTATGTACTATATTGAAAAGCAAATCAATGACCACATTGCAATGCATCATTAAAATCAATAGCCCATTATATTTTGTTAGAGTCATGAAAAGGCTATGCTGTCTATGTTCTACCATCAACATTTTCAATCAACACTGTAAGATACATATTTAAAAATACTGAATATAATGTACAGCACTAGAACTGCAAAGGAAACAATGTAGAAAGAAACACCAGTAATATATTGTTACAATTACAGAATGCTCCTAGAAATAGCAGTTCAAGCATATACTGTAGTTCTATTCCTAGAAACATTTCATTTGATGCAAGGAAAAATAATTTTTTCATTATTTTAATAGAAATAGTATCTAAACCACCAAAAAATAACTTTTAATATTTTTTGCACAGGTAATTAGTACATTCCTCTACTGTATCTGCATACATATTTGAATAAAATGGAATTTATAAACATATTCATTGCACTGATCTTTACATTTACAGTTGTGGCTGTTAGACTATCTATCCACATTTACATTTTCTAGTTTTGTTTTATGATTCCACTTGAGGGCATGCTGTAAAATAATAAAAATATAATAATAATAATAATAATAATAATAATAATAATAATAATAATAAGTTCACCCTATTCTTTACTGTAGAAGATTATGGCTATATTAAAGCCATCAGTGAGAAGGTTAGACATCTTATATAGTGAAGAACTTCAGTGGGCTAACCATCAATGGTCACAATCAATGGTGCCGTCTGTGACTAACTTCTATGGTATGGAACTATCAATGGTTTGCACCCATTGATAGCCATCCCTGCAGTGGGGAAAGACAGGCAGTGGGAAAATAAGTGAAAGGGATGGGGCTTAGTGAGCCACCGGGCTGAGCTCCGATCCTCTATACCGAGGGAAACATTGCTGCCTTCTTTGCCTTCAGTGGTGGAAAAGAATCAGATCTCCATCATGGATGGCAAAAGCATCATCCATTGGTGGCAAACCATTGTTGGTTGATAACCATTGATTGTTGATGACTATCCCTAAGCTCAAAGCAATGTGACACAGAAAACTAACAGCAATGGGATTCATTTTTGTAAGTTAAATAGTTTGTCCTTTAAACTAAAGAGAAATAGCAACTTTAGTTGGTGGATGTTTCATGCTGTCCTTTCGTCTATTTTTTTATTATTTAGATTCTCACACAATGGACATAAATACATATTTTAAATGGATACATTTAACTGAATAAAAAATCCTTTATTAATTAAATATTTTTCTGTTTTAGATCCATCATAGTTCAGCACTAATGTACTTTTAACCTACCAAGTCATAAGAAAAACGAAACAATGAGTAACCACAAAGTATTGCATAAAACGTTTGTCTCTCCTGAAAATGTGCACTACGAGTTCTAACTTGATGGTCCTGCATGGCTGTCCACAATAGCTGAGCACCTACATGTTGCTGATGTCAAAATAATACTGCTTAGGCAATCTGTGGCTTTGTAGCTATTATGGAACTACAAGTTCCAGCATGCTTAGACTTTTTTTTTATCATATAATAGCTTGACCACAGGGTATCCTGAACTCAACATGAGCTCAGTATCTACCATTCTTCAGCTGCCCTTTATGCCCGGCACCATTATTCTATTTCAGAAGCAGTAGCAAAGATGATTGCAGGTCTCTGCTGAAATAGGATAATGTCGCCTTCCCAGAAGGTAGAAATACATCTGTTATAGAATCTGTAGAGGTGTTCTATGCTGCTCATTTTTAAAATGATTTATTGTTTATGTTTTACACAATAAACATACCAATACATTTTACATGAATACATTTAACTGAATAAAATATGTACACTATTTACATCCATTACAATTGCCTTTCCTATTCAATGTATAAAGATAGAGCCCTGTCCTAACATTAATACTGAAAAACAGAGAATAAACAATATACAGTACTGTGAAAATTTATATAAGGTATACCAACAGGGTATGAGGAATACATAATTGTGCTGCAGCCCATGGCTATTTGTTTGTCACTACTATCATGCTATTGCATAGGATGTTAACATTTCTGTATATATTGGATTACATGTATCCTAAGCAAAAGGGATATTTTGTATAGACTTTATATTGATAGATTCATACATAGGATAATTGCAGTAATGTCACAGCAATTATAAAATACTTTGTTTAATTATCTGGTTTTTAGTTCTGTAAATACTGTACACTATCAGAAGGCTGTGATACCAATTATAACTGCTTGTGATGGAGAGAGGAAAACATACAGTATATGACTACAGAAGGGAACAGTTATGTGAAGAAATATATAAATACTTCACATGACTTTTACATTTGTATAGAAGGCACTCACCGGTCACAGACAGAATAATTATGCTTTCTTTACAAAAACAGCATAGAGGTAGTACATTTTTTAGTCTCAAAACAGACCTTAGTCAAGACATATGAATAACACTGCTCCATGAGGAATGGATACCAAAGGGTATATTTACTAAAGTGAGAGATTTTACAAGTGGAGATGTTGGACATAGCAATTAATCAGATTCTACTTAATATTTAACTAGCACCTTCTAGAAGATAATTTAACTTCTAAAAACTCTCACCTTAGTAAATATACCCCCAATTCTCCACACTAGTATTGGTATATGCCCATGGACTAGGCAACATGCCTACTATACAAATTGATATAGCCTGAAGATTATCTATGTCTCTACCTGGAGGAGGACCCATGCAGTTGAACTATTAGACATTATAGTTAAATATATATATATATATATATATATAGATATATATATATATATATATATATATATATAATATAGCGTAGGCTCGGCACTCTTCCTATGACCTCATATAAAGGTGGGTGCCCTCTGTAGTGTATCAAACAACAAAGTAGGGTGGCAGCAGCACTCCATAATAAATACATTACAGCAAGGGTTATAAGAAACCACAAATTTACTCCAACGTTTCAATCAAACGATTTTCACTTCCTGATGAAAATCGTTTGATTGAAACGTTGGAGTAAATTTGTGGTTTCTTATAACCCTCGCTGTAACGTATTTATTATGGAGTGCTTCTGCCACCCTACTTTGTTTTATATATATATATATATATATATACATGGAAATAATGGCGGCACTCACAGGACTTGTGAGTGCCGCCGTTATTTCCATACATGTTTGGCAGTTTTTCCATTGGAAGGCACCCGGGCGAGTATCAGTTTTTTGTGGAGTGCCGGCCAGTTTTTGCAGTATATATATATATATATATATATCACTCCAGGTAAGGAAAGACACTCAGAGACATTCATTGCATTGAATGTCTCTGAGTGCCTTTCCCTACATGGAGTGATGTTGTTATTTTGAAGAGAGCACCAGGGCCTGTTGTAATTGTACAGGAGTGCTGGCAGCCTATCCTGAAATATATATATATCTGTTGATCCAGCACGTCTTCAAATACATGAATTGTAAGTGCTCTCGTGCCTTCCACGGGTAACCAAAATGTATGCAGCAATTTGGCGGCACTGAGCGACTTGTACAAAGTTTAATACAACTGTCTTTATTGTCCTACATTTTGGGGGTCAATACATATACACATACTTATTCACAATAAGGTCATTACCTGATTGGGGACAGCTGTCAGAAAACGACCTTCAGTAGCCGCCGGAGACATGCGCCGCAACACCAGCAACTAGGATACCAGTGACATCACCTGGATGCGTACGATCAACTGTTTAATAAGGAGCAACAATAGGATACCATGGTAATCCATAAACAAAACTAGAAGACCACACGTAATTTAATCAATAAAACCAAAGTTACACATCAATAACTAAATTATCATCTTCATATCGGTAACCATAATACATTTTACTAATCTAATGTAGATATATTTCTTTTGTAAGCATTTTATAGGAAACATTGTAAGCCCAAATTTTCATTTTGGCCCCAAGGAGCCATGTGTGTTCATTTGGAAAATGCACCTGCATTCAAGCCGAAGGAGCTTATTATATCTATCTCCTCCCCTGGGGTTTGGCGGTATATGATCTATAATTTTAGATCAGATGCTTGCTATGCTGTGCTTAGCAAGAGTACAGTGACAAGCCACAGGTTGGTCACTACTCCCTGTGGCTAATGCTGCACGTATGGCTGATCTGTGATTTGCCATGCGTTCTTTAAACTGAGATAGTATAACCCGCATGTGCATATCATGGGCATATCAGTAGGTAGATCACATATTTTGTGGTACAGGTAAGTGGATAATTTATAGTGTATTTTTTCCCCAAATGTGGGTGATTAAAAGAGTTACCCACTAGCATGGAACTACGTTAAGCACCCCAAACATCTGAAGCATCCTGCTCTTTGTGTTAGAAAGTGTTGCTTTTTGCATTTCTTTTTAAAGGGACTATATCATATTTAACTAATTTATCTTTTAAATTACGTCCCCTTTTGTAACTGGGCTTGATTTTCATATTCATTAGTAATGGAAGATCAATATCTGTGTTAATTAATGGTCAATATTGTTTTGCCTTTTTCCCCATTGAGTAACTGTTAGTAGAGAATGTGTTGACCCATTGTATCACAGAGGATGGCAATTTATTCTGTATTCATGCTGTCAAAGTATCATTGTGGGGAATGTTTGATTAGATCTCTAAGTTATGTTTATCATATCCCGTATCAATGATCATTAGATCTAAATCATGCTTCATTTGTGTTTCGTCACTAGTAATACGTTTACTGTGCAAAAGCTGAGAATATGGTAATCCTCTGCACAATGATAAAGGGTGGAAACTATCATTTCGTAATATAGTGTTTCTATCAGTGGGTTTTACATAGATGGATGTTTTTAGTTCACCATCCTGTAATGTAATATTGACATCCAATAAATGAATGCTAGATGAACTAATCTCATAGGTTAATTGTGCAGGATGTCTAGATTAATTATGGTCATCAAGGAAGCATTTCAGATGCATTTTATGACCTCTCAAAATTATCAATAGGTCATCTATGTAACAAAAATATGTTAATAGATAATTTTTCATGAAAAAAAATCAGGGGCCAATAATTTCTGTTCTACCATATACATTATACATATACAGTATGTGTTGGCAAAGGATGGGGCCACATTCAACCCCATTGCTACGCCAGACTTTTGTAGATAAAAATGACTATCATATAAAAAGTAGTTCCTGGTTAACTTAATACCAGTTCCAATAGTTGGAGAAATAATTTTATTGATGGCCCTTGGTAAGAGGGGTTGTTGATAATTAACAATTCAACCACCTTTATACCCTCCTCATGGGGGATACATGTGTACAGACTGTTGATGTCTGTGCTGCACAATAATGTATCTTTTGGAAGATTTTTTAATTGTTGTAACTTTGGAATCAGCGCAATAGTGTCTTTTAAGTATGAAGGAATCATTTGTACACAAGGATTTAAGAAGTTGTCCAAATACACTGCTATTTTCTGAAATAAAGAACCACGGGCTGATATTATAGGGCACCCTGGTGGTGCCAATGGATTCTTATGTAGCTTTGGCACTATATAAAAATTAGGCACCACTGGGTGCTCGATCATCAATTCCATCTGTGTCTCAGAAGAAATAATTCCAATTTGTGCTGCCTCCAATAATACATTATCCAATTCCTTTTTAAAGTCCACAGCGGTATTGCTAGTTACTAAATCATAGATTTTTATATCTTCCAGTTCCAGATTAAAAATCTATGATTTATTACCTAGAGATCCCACTATGGACTTTAAAAAGGCCACATCTCCTTAATAAAAAAGTAATAATAATATTCCCCGCACTGCTCCACAGGGGGATGCCATGTGTCCCTTAGCCATGGCCATATCCAGGGAGATACGATCAGTGTGATGGCTCTTCACCCCCACCCCCTGCACAGTCAGAGGAGACTACTGCTGCTTATCAGTGGCAGCAGTCTCCCTGTTCCCAACGTAGCCCAGCACACAGCAGTGTGGGATGGGCTGAAAAGACACAGGCTGCTACCACTGGCAAGTAAGGGTGGGGCTCCCCCCTGGGCCCTACATCAAGTCCAGGCCTGGGAAATTAGTATCCACTCCCCCCTGCTGATATGACTCAAATAAAGTGAACCAGTGTTTAAATAAAGTACCTATGCGCCAAACAAATTTATAATATAAAACAGGGATACAGCTAAATAACTGTTACCCCACCACAACTCCAAGCAGCATACTAGAATAATTATAGAGATATTGCATATCAGTCAATGCCCTTGTATTCAGAATCTTCTTTTCCTTGCTATTCCTGGAACTGCTACCAGTCTCCACTCACCTTCTTCCTCCAGAATGCATTCCCAGAAGTTGCTTTTGGTTTTGGACCTGGATCTCCCCTGGTTTTGGATCTGGATTGATTTTGCCAAAACCTCACCTCCATGTTTTGATTTTTTGTTTTGGTTTTGGATCTTGATGTTTTCTTAAAAAAATCATAAAAACAGCTAAAATCACATAAAATTGGCATTTTATTGTTCCTACAGTATTATTAACCTCAACAACATTTATTTCCACTCGCTTTCAGTCAATTTTGGCCACCTCACAGCTCACAATATTGATTTTTTCATCTAGTTTAGGCCAAAAATTTGCACCAATATAGCTGGCTGACTAAGCTACACTGCAGCAGTGGGTGGCACAAACACATGGCAGTACAACTTCAGACATGGCACATCAGGAAACACTTTTATTATACAAGAGAGGCCTGAGGGAGTTGGAGTATGTATGTAGTTGAAAGCAGGGCAGGGACAGGAAGGGTGGTTTGGTAGTAAATGTAATTTTGTGTTTTGATTCTGAAGAAAATTTATGAGGGAGAAGGGGAGGGGAGGGGGCATTTACAAAAAAATGTGATACATTTACATCAGTCCTTGCCACAGAAGAATCCTTGAGCTTGGCTGCTGCTGTTGGGAGTTGATTTTCTCATCCTAGAAGGGTACCAGGAAGAGTGCTTTCCAAAATAAAATAAACAATTGACTTAAATAATCCTTTGCAAACCTTCTATAAGGGCACTTCCCAACCTGCAGTGGCGGGCTGGGCTGGGGGGCAGGGTGCCATGTGCCCCCCGGCCGCTCTATCACCAAGCATCACGGGCCACCTCCTCAGACAGCAAAGGACCCTGGTGGTGCAGTGTGTTGTGCTGCTCTGTTGCAGCCGCGGCTGCATTCCGACTTTGACTGTCGGTGGCAGCCGCAGCCACATGATCTCTGGGTCCTACAGGCAGCTGCATGGCAACCACCAGGATGAGGGCTGCTGCTATCAGTCCTTCCCGGGCTGTGCAGCTAGTACTGATGAGTGCCACTGGGTACCTTCCGGTGCAGTACACGTGCCATGCAGTAAAGTTTTTTTTTTTTTTTTCACAAAGACCAGGCGCGTGTGACGTCATGACGTCACGTGCGCCGCAGAAGAGAGAAGAGGACTCGAGGAGCCGAGTGAGCAGAAGCCTGCAAGGTAAGTGTGGGGTCTTACTGGGTACATAGAATGTGGGCTGCTGGAGCCATAGAAAATGGGCTGCTGGGGCCATAGAAGGGGGCTGGCTGGGGACATAGAAGATGTGCTGACTGCGGACACAAGGGCGCTGACTCTGGATTCAGAAGGGGGAATTGCTGGTTCTAGGGACACAAAGGGAGCTGCTGGGGCTGGCTATAGACATATAGAAACAGAAAGAGGGCTGCTGGGGACACAGAAAGGGGGCTGCTGGATATGGGGACATAGTGAAGACTGCTGGGGCTGGCTGGGGACACAGCAGGGGGGCTGACTGGAGAGACAGAAAGAATACTGCTGGGGCTGGCAACAGAGGGGGCTGGCTGGAAATGGAAAGACACTGCAGAAACATATAGTGCAGTGAAAGGAGAACATTGAAGGGGAGGGGAAGGGGTGCTGTGCCTCTCCCTGTCACCCACAACATCTTCCCCACATACACCTACCTTATCACCTATCATTCCTGTCCCCGCACACTCACCCTGTTACCTATAATTCCTGTCCGCGCACACTCACCCTGTCACCTATAATACCTGTCCCCGCACACTCACCCTGTCACGTATAATTACTGCCTCCGCACACTCAGCCTGTCACCTATCATTCCTCTCCCTGCACACTCACCTTGTCACCTAACATTCCTATCCCCGCACACCCACCCTGTCACCTATCATTCCTGTCCCCACACACTCACCCTGTCACCTATCATTCCTGTCCCCGAACACTCATCCTGTCACCTATAATTCCTGTCCCCGCACACTCACCCTGTCACCTATCATTCATGTCCCCACACACTCATCCTGTCACCTATCATTCCTGTCCCCACACACACACCTTGTCACCTATAATTCCTACCTCCGCACACACATCCTATCACCTATCATTCCTGTCCCCGCACACTCACCCTGTCACCTATCATTCCTGTCCCAACACACTCACCCTGTCACCTATCATTCCTGTCCCCGCACACTCATCCTGTCACCTATAATTCCTGCCTCCGAACACTCACCCTGTCACCTATCATTCCTGTCCCCGCACATTCACCCTGTTACCTATAATTCCTGTCCCCGCACACTCACCCTGTCACCTATCATTCCTGTCCCCGCACACTCACCCTGTCACCTATCATTCCTGTCCCCATACACTCATCCTGTCACCTATCATTCCTGTCCCCGCACACTCACCCTGTCACCTATCATTCCTCTCCCCGCACACTTACCCTGTCACCTATCATTCCTGTCCCCACACACTCATCCTGTCACCTATCATTCCTGTCCCCGCACACTTACCCTGTCACCTATCATTCCTGTCCCCGCACACTCACCCTATCACCTATCATTCCTGTCCCCGCACACTCACCCTGTCACCTATCATTCCAGTCCCCACACACTCATCCTGTCACCTATCATTCCTGTCCCCACACACTCACCCTGTCACCTATAATTCCTGCCTCTGCACACTCACCCTATCACCTATCATTCCTGTCCCCGCAAACTCACCCTGTCACCTATAATTCCTGTCCCCGCACACTCACCCTGTCACCTATAATACTTGTACCCGAACACTCAGCCTGTCACCTATCATTCCTGTCCCTGCACACTCACCCTGTCACCTATCATTCCTGTCCCCGCACACCCACCCTGTCACCTATAATTCCTGCCTCCGAACACTCACCCTGTCACCTATCATTCCTGTCCCCACACATTCACTCTGTCACCTATCATTCCTGTCCCTGCACACTCACCCTGTCACCTATCATTCCTGTCCTCGCACACCCACCCTGTCACCTATAATTCCTGCCTCCGAACACTCACCCTGTCACCTATCATTCCTGTCCCTGCACACTCACCCTGTCACCTATCATTCCTGTCCCCGCACACCCACCCTGTCACCTATAATTCCTGCCTCCGAACACTCACCCTGTCACCTATCATTCCTGTCCCCGCACATTCTCGCTGTTACCTATAATTCCTGTCCCCGCACACTCATCCTGTCACCTATCATTCCTGTCCCCACACACTCACCCTGTCACCTATCATTCCTGTCCCCGAACACTCATCCTGTCACCTATAATTCCTGTCCCCGCACACTCACCCTGTCACCTATCATTCATGTCCCCACACACTCATCCTGTCACCTATCATTCCTGTCCCCACACACACACCTTGTCACCTATAATTCCTACCTCCGCACACACATCCTATCACCTATCATTCCTATCCCCGCACACTCACACTGTCACCTATCATTCCTGTCCCAACACACTCATCCTGTCACCTATAATTCCTGCCTCCGAACACTCACCCTGTCACCTATCATTCCTGTCCCCGCACATTCTCGCTGTTACCTATAATTCCTGTCCCCGCACACTCATCCTGTCACCTATCATTCCTGTCCCCACACACTCACCCTGTCACCTATCATTCCTGTCCCCGAACACTCATCCTGTCACCTATAATTCCTGTCCCCGCACATTCACTCTGTCACCTATCATTCCTGTCCCCGCACACCCACCCTGTCACCTATAATTCCTGCCTCCGAACACTCACCCTGTCACCTATCATTCCTGTCCCCGCACATTCTCGCTGTTACCTATAATTCCTGTCCCCGCACACTCATCCTGTCACCTATCATTCCTGTCCCCACACACTCACCCTGTCACCTATCATTCCTGTCCCCGAACACTCATCCTGTCACCTATAATTCCTGTCCCCGCACACTCACCCTGTCACCTATCATTCATGTCCCCACACACTCATCCTGTCACCTATCATTCCTGTCCCCACACACACACCTTGTCACCTATAATTCCTACCTCCGCACACACATCCTATCACCTATCATTCCTGTCCCCGCACACTCACCCTGTCACCTATCATTCCTGTCCCAACACACTCATCCTGTCACCTATAATTCCTGCGTCCGAACACTCACCCTGTCACCTATCATTCCTGTCCCCGCACATTCTCGCTGTTACCTATAATTCCTGTCCCCGCACACTCATCCTGTCACCTATCATTCCTGTCCCCACACACTCACCCTGTCACCTATCATTCCTGTCCCCGAACACTCATCCTGTCACCTATAATTCCTGTCCCCGCACACTCACCCTGTCACCTATCATTCATGTCCCCACACACTCATCCTGTCACCTATCATTCCTGTCCCCACACACACACCTTGTCACCTATAATTCCTACCTCCGCACACACATCCTATCACCTATCATTCCTGTCCCCGCACACTCACCCTGTCACCTATCATTCCTGTCCCCGCACACTCATCCTGTCACCTATAATTCCTGCCTCCGAACACTCACCCTGTCACCTATAATTCCTGTCCCCGCACATTCACCCTGTTACCTATAATTCCTGTCCCCATACACTCATCCTGTCACCTATCATTCCTGTCCCCGCACACTCACCCTGTCACCTATCATTCCTCTCCCCGCACACTTACCCTGTCACCTATCATTCCTGTCCCCACACACTCATCCTGTCACCTATCATTCCTGTCCCCGCACACTTACCCTGTCACCTATCATTCCTGTCCCCGCACACTCACCCTGTCACCTATCATTCCTGTCCCCGCACACTCACCCTGTCACCTATCATTCCAGTCCCCACACACTCATCCTGTCACCTATCATTCCTGTCCCCACACACTCACCCTGTCACCTATAATTCCTGCCTCTGCACACTCACCCTATCACCTATCATTCCTGTCCCCGCAAACTCACCCTGTCACCTATAATTCCTGTCCCCGCACACTCACCCTGTCACCTATAATACTTGTACCCGAACACTCAGCCTGTCACCTATCATTCCTGTCCCTGCACACTCACCCTGTCACCTATCATTCCTGTCCCCGCACACCCACCCTGTCACCTATAATTCCTGCCTCCGAACACTCACCCTGTCACCTATCATTCCTGTCCCCACACATTCACTCTGTCACCTATCATTCCTGTCCCTGCACACTCACCCTGTCACCTATAATTCCTGACCCCGCACACTCACCCTGTAACCTATAATACCTGTCCCCGCACACTCACCCTGTCACCTATCATTTCTGTCTCCGCACACTCACCCTGTAACCTATAATACCTATCCCCGCACACTCACCCTGTCACCTATAATTCCAGTCCTCGCACACTCACCCTATCACCTATCATTCCTGTCCCCGCAAACTCACCCTGTCACCTATAATTCCTGTCCCCGCACACTCACCCTGTCACCTATAATACTTGTACCCGAACACTCAGCCTGTCACCTATCATTCCTGTCCCTGCACACTCACCCTGTCACCTATCATTCCTGTCCCCGCACACCCACCCTGTCACCTATAATTCCTGCCTCCGAACACTCACCCTGTCACCTATCATTCCTGTCCCCACACATTCACTCTGTCACCTATCATTCCTGTCCCTGCACACTCACCCTGTCACCTATCATTCCTGTCCTCGCACACCCACCCTGTCACCTATAATTCCTGCCTCCAAACACTCACCCTGTCACCTATCATTCCTGTCCCTGCACACTCACCCTGTCACCTATCATTCCTGTCCCCGCACACCCACCCTGTCACCTATAATTCCTGCCTCCGAACACTCACCCTGTCACCTATCATTACTGTCCCCGCACATTCTCGCTGTTACCTATAATTCCTGTCCCCGCACACTCATCCTGTCACCTATCATTCCTGTCCCCACACACTCACCCTGTCACCTATCATTCCTGTCCCCGAACACTCATCCTGTCACCTATAATTCCTGTCCCCGCACACTCACCCTGTCACCTATCATTCATGTCCCCACACACTCATCCTGTCACCTATCATTCCTGTCCCCACACACACACCTTGTCACCTATAATTCCTACCTCCGCACACACATCCTATCACCTATCATTCCTGTCCCCGCACACTCACCCTGTCACCTATCATTCCTGTCCCAACACACTCATCCTGTCACCTATAATTCCTGCCTCCGAACACTCACCCTGTCACCTATCATTCCTGTCCCCGCACATTCTCGCTGTTACCTATAATTCCTGTCCCCGCACACTCATCCTGTCACCTATCATTCCTGTCCCCACACACTCACCCTGTCACCTATCATTCCTGTCCCCGAACACTCATCCTGTCACCTATAATTCCTGTCCCCGCACATTCACTCTGTCACCTATCATTCCTGTCCCCGCACACCCACCCTGTCACCTATAATTCCTGCCTCCGAACACTCACCCTGTCACCTATCATTCCTGTCCCCGCACATTCTCGCTGTTACCTATAATTCCTGTCCCCGCACACTCATCCTGTCACCTATCATTCCTGTCCCCACACACTCACCCTGTCACCTATCATTCCTGTCCCCGAACACTCATCCTGTCACCTATAATTCCTGTCCCCGCACACTCACCCTGTCACCTATCATTCATGTCCCCACACACTCATCCTGTCACCTATCATTCCTGTCCCCACACACACACCTTGTCACCTATAATTCCTACCTCCGCACACACATCCTATCACCTATCATTCCTGTCCCCGCACACTCACCCTGTCACCTATCATTCCTGTCCCAACACACTCATCCTGTCACCTATAATTCCTGCCTCCGAACACTCACCCTGTCACCTATCATTCCTGTCCCCGCACATTCTCGCTGTTACCTATAATTCCTGTCCCCGCACACTCATCCTGTCACCTATCATTCCTGTCCCCACACACTCACCCTGTCACCTATCATTCCTGTCCCCGAACACTCATCCTGTCACCTATAATTCCTGTCCCCGCACACTCACCCTGTCACCTATCATTCATGTCCCCACACACTCATCCTGTCACCTATCATTCCTGTCCCCACACACACACCTTGTCACCTATAATTCCTACCTCCGCACACACATCCTATCACCTATCATTCCTGTCCCCGCACACTCACCCTGTCACCTATCATTCCTGTCCCCGCACACTCATCCTGTCACCTATAATTCCTGCCTCCGAACACTCACCCTGTCACCTATCATTCCTGTCCCCGCACACTCACCCTGTCACCTATCATTCCTCTCCCCGCACACTTACCCTGTCACCTATCATTCCTGTCCCCACACACTCATCCTGTCACCTATCATTCCTGTCCCCGCACACTTACCCTGTCACCTATCATTCCTGTCCCCGCACACTCACCCTGTCACCTATCATTCCTGTCCCCGCACACTCACCCTGTCACCTATCATTCCAGTCCCCACACACTCATCCTGTCACCTATCATTCCTGTCCCCACACACTCACCCTGTCACCTATAATTCCTGCCTCTGCACACTCACCCTATCACCTATCATTCCTGTCCCCGCAAACTCACCCTGTCACCTATAATTCCTGTCCCCGCACACTCACCCTGTCACCTATAATACTTGTACCCGAACACTCAGCCTGTCACCTATCATTCCTGTCCCTGCACACTCACCCTGTCACCTATCATTCCTGTCCCCGCACACCCACCCTGTCACCTATAATTCCTGCCTCCGAACACTCACCCTGTCACCTATCATTCCTGTCCCCACACATTCACTCTGTCACCTATCATTCCTGTCCCTGCACACTCACCCTGTCACCTATAATTCCTGACCCCGCACACTCACCCTGTAACCTATAATACCTGTCCCCGCACACTCACCCTGTCACCTATCATTTCTGTCTCCGCACACTCACCCTGTAACCTATAATACCTATCCCCGCACACTCACCCTGTCACCTATAATTCCTGTCCTCGCACACTCACCCTATCACCTATCATTCCTGTCCCCGCAAACTCACCCTGTCACCTATAATTCCTGTCCCCGCACACTCACCCTGTCACCTATAATACTTGTACCCGAACACTCAGCCTGTCACCTATCATTCCTGTCCCTGCACACTCACCCTGTCACCTATCATTCCTGTCCCCGCACACCCACCCTGTCACCTATAATTCCTGCCTCCGAACACTCACCCTGTCACCTATCATTCCTGTCCCCACACATTCACTCTGTCACCTATCATTCCTGTCCCTGCACACTCACCCTGTCACCTATCATTCCTGTCCTCGCACACCCACCCTGTCACCTATAATTCCTGCCTCCGAACACTCACCCTGTCACCTATCATTCCTGTCCCTGCACACTCACCCTGTCACCTATCATTCCTGTCCCCGCACACCCACCCTGTCACCTATAATTCCTGCCTCCGAACACTCACCCTGTCACCTATCATTACTGTCCCCGCACATTCTCGCTGTTACCTATAATTCCTGTCCCCGCACACTCATCCTGTCACCTATCATTCCTGTCCCCACACACTCACCCTGTCACCTATCATTCCTGTCCCCGAACACTCATCCTGTCACCTATAATTCCTGTCCCCGCACACTCACCCTGTCACCTATCATTCATGTCCCCACACACTCATCCTGTCACCTATCATTCCTGTCCCCACACACACACCTTGTCACCTATAATTCCTACCTCCGCACACACATCCTATCACCTATCATTCCTGTCCCCGCACACTCACCCTGTCACCTATCATTCCTGTCCCAACACACTCATCCTGTCACCTATAATTCCTGCCTCCGAACACTCACCCTGTCACCTATCATTCCTGTCCCCGCACATTCTCGCTGTTACCTATAATTCCTGTCCCCGCACACTCATCCTGTCACCTATCATTCCTGTCCCCACACACTCACTCTGTCACCTATCATTCCTGTCCCCGAACACTCATCCTGTCACCTATAATTCCTGTCCCCGCACATTCACTCTGTCACCTATCATTCCTGTCCCCGCACACCCACCCTGTCACCTATAATTCCTGCCTCCGAACACTCACCCTGTCACCTATCATTCCTGTCCCCGCACATTCTCGCTGTTACCTATAATTCCTGTCCCCGCACACTCATCCTGTCACCTATCATTCCTGTCCCCACACACTCACCCTGTCACCTATCATTCCTGTCCCCGAACACTCATCCTGTCACCTATAATTCCTGTCCCCGCACACTCACCCTGTCACCTATCATTCATGTCCCCACACACTCATCCTGTCACCTATCATTCCTGTCCCCACACACACACCTTGTCACCTATAATTCCTACCTCCGCACACACATCCTATCACCTATCATTCCTGTCCCCGCACACTCACCCTGTCACCTATCATTCCTGTCCCAACACACTCATCCTGTCACCTATAATTCCTGCCTCCGAACACTCACCCTGTCACCTATCATTCCTGTCCCCGCACATTCTCGCTGTTACCTATAATTCCTGTCCCCGCACACTCATCCTGTCACCTATCATTCCTGTCCCCACACACTCACCCTGTCACCTATCATTCCTGTCCCCGAACACTCATCCTGTCACCTATAATTCCTGTCCCCGCACACTCACCCTGTCACCTATCATTCATGTCCCCACACACTCATCCTGTCACCTATCATTCCTGTCCCCACACACACACCTTGTCACCTATAATTCCTACCTCCGCACACACATCCTATCACCTATCATTCCTGTCCCCGCACACTCACCCTGTCACCTATCATTCCTGTCCCCGCACACTCATCCTGTCACCTATAATTCCTGCCTCCGAACACTCACCCTGTCACCTATCATTCCTGTCCCCGCACATTCACCCTGTTACCTATAATTCCTGTCCCCATACACTCATCCTGTCACCTATCATTCCTGTCCCCGCACACTCACCCTGTCACCTATCATTCCTCTCCCCGCACACTTACCCTGTCACCTATCATTCCTGTCCCCACACACTCATCCTGTCACCTATCATTCCTGTCCCCGCACACTTACCCTGTCACCTATCATTCCTGTCCCCGCACACTCACCCTGTCACCTATCATTCCTGTCCCCGCACACTCACCCTGTCACCTATCATTCCAGTCCCCACACACTCATCCTGTCACCTATCATTCCTGTCCCCACACACTCACCCTGTCACCTATAATTCCTGCCTCTGCACACTCACCCTATCACCTATAATTCCTGTCCCCGCACACTCACCCTGTCACCTATAATACTTGTACCCGAACACTCAGCCTGTCACCTATCATTCCTGTCCCTGCACACTCACCCTGTCACCTATCATTCCTGTCCCCGCACACCCACCCTGTCACCTATAATTCCTGCCTCCGAACACTCACCCTGTCACCTATCATTCCTGTCCCCACACATTCACTCTGTCACCTATCATTCCTGTCCCTGCACACTCACCCTGTCACCTATAATTCCTGACCCCGCACACTCACCCTGTAACCTATAATACCTGTCCCCGCACACTCACCCTGTCACCTATCATTTCTGTCTCCGCACACTCACCCTATAACCTATAATACCTATCCCCGCACACTCACCCTGTCACCTATAATTCCTGTCCTCGCACACTCACCCTGTCACCTATAATACCTGTCCCAGGATGTAGATTATTATTAATATGTACATGTGTATATACAGTCAGGTCCATAAATATTGGGACATTGACAGAATTTTCATATTTTGGCTTCTATTCACCACCACAATGGCTTTGAAATGAAACAAACAAAATGTGATTTAACTGCAGACTTTCAGATTTAATTTGAGGGTAATTACATCCAAATCAGGTGAACGGTGTAGGAATTACAATGGTTTCTATATTTGCCTCCCACTTTTTAAGGGGCCAAAAGTAATGGGACAAACTAAACAATCCTAAATCTAACTTTCACTTTTTAATACTTTGTTGCAAATTCTTTGCAGACAATTACAGCCTGAAGTCTGGAACGCATAGACATCACCAGACACTGGGTTTCATCCCTGGTGATGCTCTGCCAGGCCTCTACTGCAAATGTCTTCAGTTCCTGCTTGTTCTTGGGGCATTTTCCCTTCAGTTTTGTCTTAATCAAGTGAAGTGCATGCTCAAACGGATTCAGGTCAGGGGATTGACTTGGCCATTGCATAACATTTTGCAGTATGCATCGGGTCATTGTCCATCTGCACTGTGAAGCGCCGCCCAATGAGTTCTGAAGCATTTGACCGAATATGAGCATATAATATTGCCCGAAACACTTCAGAATTCATTCTGCTGCTTTTGTCAGCAGTCACATCATCAATAAATACAAGGGAACCAGTTCCATTGGCAGCCATACATGCCCACACCATGACACTACCACCACCATGCTTCACTGATGAGGTGGTATGTTTTGGATCATGAGCAGTTACTTTCCTTCTCCATACTCTTCTCTTCCCATCACTCTGGTACAAGTTGATCTTTGCCTCATCTGTCCATAGGATGTTGTTCCAGAACTGTAATGGCTTTTTTAGATGTTGTTTGGCAAACACTAATCAGGTCTTCCTGTTTTTGTGGCTCACCAATGGTTTGCATCTTGTGGTGAACCCTCTATATTCACTCTTGTGAAGTCTTCTCTTGATTGTTGACTTTGACACATATACATCTACCTCCTGGAGAGTGTTCTTGATTTGGCCAACTGTTGTGAAGGGGTTTTTCTTCACCAAGGAAATAATTCTTTTGTCATCCACCACAGTTGTTTTCCGTGGTCTTCCGGGTCTTTTGGTGTTGCTGAGCTCTCCGGTGCATTCTTTCTTTTTAAGATGTTCCAAAGAGTTGATTTGGCCACACCTAATGTTTTTGCTATCTCTCTGATGGGTTTGTTTTGATTTTTCAGCCTAATGATGGCTTGCTTCACTGATAGTGACAGCTCTTTGGATTTCATATTGAGAGTTGACAGCAACTGATTCCAAATGCAAATGTCACACCTAGAATCAACTCCAGACCTTTTACCTACTTAATTGATAATGAACTAATGAGGGAATAGCCCACACCTGTCCATGAAAAAGCTTTTGAGTTGATAGTTCCATTACTTTTGGCCCCTTAAAAAGTGGGAGGCACATATTGAAACTGTTGTAATTCCTACACCGTTCACCCGATTTGGATGTAATTACCCTCAAATTAAATCTGAAAGTCTGCAGTTAAAGCACATCTTGTTTGTTTCATTTCAAAACCATTGTGGTGGTGAATAGAGGCCAAAATCTGAACATTCTGTCAATGTCCCAATATTTATGGACCTGACTGTATTATACACACATGTACAAATATACACACTAGAAAGATATAATATATGGATAATAAATAATGTAAATGTATATAACATTTATACTCTATCTATAGTTTTCTGATAGTTTTTTTTCATTGACAAACCAGGACCCCAGCCTGAAAGTTGCCAGCCAGCCCCTGCCAACCTTTACAGGGGCATAAAAAAACATAGTTAGTTAGTGGCCTCAAAGTGCAGCTTAACCAGCACAGATATGTGGACAAGCATAAGATCTATGATTTAAGGGCAGGGGTAGCCAACCCTGGTCCTCGAGAGCTACCAACAGTGCATGTTTTCCAGGTCTCCTCACAGAATCACAACTATAATAATTAACTCCACCTGTGGATCTTTCTAAATGTTTTGGTGAGTAATGAATACACCTGTGCACCAGCTAGGTCATCTGGAAAACATGAGCTCTTGAGAACTGAGGTTGGCTACCCCTGATTTAAGGCCTTATTTTGTGTCTTTCTTGAGAATCCTGTGCCTGCTTCTGTGGCTTGTAGCGGATTTTCATCCCAGAAGGGGACCATGCAGAGTGCTTCCAAAAAACAATTGACTTAAATAATCATTTGAAAACCTTCTGTAAAGGCATTTTCCAACATTAAAAAAAACAGATTTAGTTAGTGGCCTTCAAACTGCCGTTTTTCCCACTGTCCACTTAACCATATCAGATATGTGAACAAGCGGAACAGAGCATTAAATGCAACATTTCAGGTTTAAGATTTACGTCTTACATTGTGTCTATCTTGGGAATTCTTTCTTGAGCATCATGCCTGCTTGCTGGGAGTGGATTTTTTTCATCCCAGAAGGGGACCAGGAACAGGCAGTTTGCTTTCCAAAAATAGATAAACAATTGCCTTAAATAATCCTTTGCAAACCTTCTGTTCTGTAAAGGAATTTCCCAAACTGTACAGGGACATTAAAAAAAGTTACTTAGTTGCCTTCAAATTGCCATTGTTCCCATTGTCCACTTCTTACACTGCACCCACTGGAGGAACCAGGTCTTGATAATGACCATCCCCATCTCTTGGCAAACACCCTTCAGGAGATGGCGACCCAAATTAACAACTAATAATAATAATAATGTGTCCACTGATAAGTAACCAGCATGATCCCTTAACAGCAACATACCCCATATGGCCAACTCATAACATGACACCAAGTTTGCAGCCTCCTCTTCCTTATGACACTAATCATGTCGCCATGGTTGATCAATCAGCCATGTGTGGTCCACCCAATTTTTGACCTTCTACATTCTAACATCATAATAACACACTATAACACACTAGCCTAATAATCTTTGCTTTTGTTTACATTTTTGAATAAAACAGTTTTAGAATTTCGGATGTCCACTCTATATAGGTTTGTAAATAAATATAGACTTTAGTTTTTTAGAGCACATAATTTTATAAGCTGTTAGGATAACATTTCTGCTATGTTTAAGATAAAAAAAACTACTTTTTGTAACTCAATAACTTAAAAAAAAGTTTTCATTGCAATATTCATGCAGCCCCTTGACAGACTACAGCACAGCACCCCTGCGCAGCTGCACCGATGATAGTGACAGCCAGGTGTGGCTGACACACACACACAAAAAAAGTCTATTTATTTTTTAGGCAGTAGCCCCTCGACAGACAGGAGCACAGCACCCCTGCGCAGCTACACCGATGACAGTGACAGCCAGGTGTGGCTGACATGCACACAATTTTTATTTTTTATTATTATTTTGGGGAGCAGCCACTCGACAGACAGGAGCACAGTACCCCTGCACGGCTACACTGATGACAGTGACAGCCAGGTGTGGCTGACACGCACACAATAAAATAGTTTATGTATTATTTTGGGCAGCAGCCCCTCGAGAGACAGGAGCACAGCACCCCTGCACAGCTACGCTGATGACAGTGACTGCCAGGTGTTTATTTTTATTTTTTTAACACTGGGGTGAACCTCTGAAAAGAGGCAGCAGCCCCTTAACAGATGGCATCACAGCACCCCTGCACTGATGACAAGTGTGGCTAACGCTAATTTTGTTTATTGTTTTCATACTGGGGGTGGGTGAAGAGCACCCCTGAAGGACTGAGCACCCCCTGGACAACACAGCACTACAGCCAGCCAACCCTTATGGACAGGACAAGTACAACAGCCAGCCCTTATGGACAGGACAACGACAGCCAGCCAGCTCCTATGGACAGGACAACGACAGCCAGCCCCTATGGACACAACAACAGCCAGCCAGCCAGCCAGCCCCTCTATAGAAGACAACAGCCAGCCCTTATGGACAGCAGAAGCCAGCCCCTAACACAGCACAACAGCACAGCTCCCTCCCTCTTCACTTTCCACAGCCGGAATGAAAAATGGCGGCGAATCGCAGGACCTTTATAGAATCCAAAACCTGTTAGAAACCGACAGCTGGATGATGACGTTTTGCCTCATTTTCAGATCCGAGACTGGCGACTCGTATCTGCCTCAGATCCCCGTAATTCGGGTGGGTTCGGTTCTCAGGGAACTGAACCCGCTCATCTCTACTCTACAGTAAGTTTTTACATGAGAACTCAGTTATTTGTCAGGAAAATGGTGAAGGATGATTCATCTGCTGCCTGGTAATCCAATGCCTATCTTTACTGTTACAAACAAGCATTGCCAAGAAGGATAAATGGTTTATGTACTGCTATCTGATTATGATATTCTGCTTGTGGAATTGTCTTTGGCCATTTCAAAAATAGCTGATAATACCAGAAAAAATGCAGTCATTTGATCTACAGCTGCTCACTTGTTTTGCCTTGCATTTGAATTAATATTCTGTATGTGCTTATGCTCACTGTTGCCCTTTGCTGATGATGTTTTCATTTGCAAGATCATGCTGTCATCGCCGTGCACACCATTACTCATGACAAATAACACATTTAGCTGTTATTTTCAATGAAGCTGCTGTTAAAGGAGATGCAGTCAATATGTCGACAGTCATAAAGTTGAAACCACAATGTTGTCAGTTATGATGTTGAAATGTTGACATTCTGCACAATGCCGACATAGTTTTAGGATGCGGGAGTGGAGGGTTAGTGATAGACTGCGGAAGTGCAGGGTTAGGTTGCACTAGTAAAGGTTAGGGTTAGTCACTATGGGGAGGGTTAGGGTTTGGCTGTAGGAGGTTTAGGGTTAAGCACTAGAGGGGGACTTACAGATATGGGTACAGTATTCACTACCACAGATGCCTCATCAGATTACTTAGAAATCCCCATCTTTTGACCACAGGACCACAAGACACTGCCGGAGATGCCAGACCAGGCAAGTGAAGCGACTGCGTCATTGGGACTGTTTTATTGACATTCTAATCATGTTGATATTTCATCAGTGTCAACATAATGAATCTTGACATGGCAAATATCGACATGGTAAGCATGTCGACGTCAGTGATGTGCAGTGAAGTAAATGGCTGGGGAGGCACTGGCTAGTATCAGAGCAAGATTTACACATATATATTTATAAGGTTATATGTGGGCATTATACAAACACAGGTGCATCAGTATATAGTGCTGGATATTTGGTGTGTTTTGATCAGGAATGTGCGGAAAAGGTAGACAGGGGATGCAGTGCCTCACCTGCCGTACACTTTTTACTCCGGAGTTTTAACTATAAAAATGATTATAATAATACAAAGAAGAGATTTATAATATTTTCTTTACATTTTTATAAGTTTTATAGTCAAAACTCTGGAGTATACAGAAGTATGACAGGAAAGGCTCTGCCTCACCTGACCACACATCACTGGTCGACATTATGACCAGGTTTACATTATAAATGTCAACCGAATCAAGCAGAACCCATTAAAATGTCCCCCAACAAATCACTCCTTTAAAATCACTGAGGTCTTGCAGCTCTACTATCCACAATTGCAGGTAATCCGGGTAGTTTAATGTATTTATACATGACTTTGATTATGTCTATATTTTATTTGTTAATTAATTCCTGTATGTGCCTTGTTTAAATGTTACTACTTGCATAACAAAATAAAAACAAAAGTTAACATTATTGAAACTATCAAATCCACCATAATGGGATTTGCAATATTTCATGTAATAAATGACAAATTTGATACAACCAGGGGCACCACCCTCCCCTCCCCTTCTTACATGTCAGCAGCAACAGCTTCTTTCCCAGCTAAGCACATGCTGCTGTGGGTATGCAGTCGGGAAGTCGGCGGACCTAATCCTGACAGCCGGCTTACTGACTGTCATATCCCGGTAAGGGTCTAAAGACAGGTGTCCATATGCCGACGCCTGTCATTAGACATACGCCAGGAGCCCAATACCGGGCATCCCGATCGAAGGGACGCCGGGGGCTGAGCACAGATAACCGCTGGGGGGGCTTAGGCACCCCCCGGGAGGTTAGGTTTAGGCTAGGAAAAGGGGGGGTTAGCGTTAGGCACCCCCGGGGGACTTAGGGTTAGGTACCCCCCCAGGGGACTTAGGTTTAGGTGGTGGGGAATTGGGGTTAGGTTTAGGCACTTAGAGGGGGGATTAGGGTTAGGCACTGGGGGGATGGTTAGGGTAGGCACCCCTAAAGGGAGGGTTAGGGTTAGGGGGTAGAAATAGGTTAGTATATACTTACCTTAGGACGATCGGGATTTCCTCCTCTGCCGGGAGGCCGCTGTCGGGATTCCAACCGCCGGACATGGGTCCGGCGGTAAATCATACCGATTATGCTGCTGTGTGCTGTGATGTTGTGGGTCCAAGGACGCTGTTGCCAATGAGTAGCAGAAGTCTCCTCTGCCTTCCTGCTGTGTGGGGGGAAGCAATTGGACTGATCAACCCCCACACACACATACCTGGATCTTTCACTGGCTGAGGGATGCAAAGCCCCTCCCTGTGCCAATAATTTTTTCCATATTTTTTGTAGCGGACGTGGTCATACCTCCACAATTAGACCATGCCCTCTACAGTATCCAGGCCTGGCCCTACTCTCGGGTGTGGTATAAGAGATATACAGTAATTAGTTAGACAATGTCTAGATAGACACCAGATGTTATACAGTCAATAGTTAGACAGGGAAAAAAGTTAGACACAAACAAAGGTCAGACACACTAAAGTTAGACATGTAAAAAGTTTGACAGGTACAAAAGGTCGACCTGGTCAAAAGTTCGACATGAAAATGGTAGACACAACAATGGTCGACAATTATTTTTTTTAACCCTAATCTTCACCCTAACCCTCCCCTTGGTGCCTAACGCTAACCCTCCCTCCTGGTGCCTAACCCTAACCTTCTGGGTAAGTGTCTAACCCTAACTGTGGGGGTAAGTGCCTAACCCTAACCCTCCAGTAAGTGCCTAATCCTCCAGTAAGTGCCTAACCCTAATCCTAAAAATAAAATTAAAAAAATATGTCGACCATTTTTGTGTGGATCTTTTTCATGTCGAACTTTTGACCCTGTCGATCTTTTGTACCTCTCGAACTTTTTACATGTCTAACTTTAGTGTCTGACTTTTGTCTGTGTCAAACGTTTATCCTTGTCTAACTATTAACTGTCTAACATCTGGTGTCTATATTGACATTGTCTAACTAATTACTGTCTGTCTATAGTCCGGAACCCCTACTCTCTACAACCCTGGATATAACATGTATATGTAGTTTCTCAGTCACAATGAGGTTAATACACAGTGATAACAATATTGTACTAATGTAATACCTTTGGTGCTGAGTGTAACAACAGGGTGCAAATGTGTCAGACCCTAAGCTCATGTCATGGATAGAGTATATCTGACTAGAAGACACCCAAATACAAATCCTCCAATGCAATACTGTATGTTAGCAGATGTTAAATGCTATTTTTAAAGCACAGTCGCCTCACTCCACCAGCACCATTCTTAATCATAGCAGTGTTGACTGAAATTATATTTCAGATATTGTTGGGAGCTGTAGTTCCACAATCACATGGTATTATAGCTTTTTCCTGTCATCAACCCTTAATACCGGGATTCAATTTTGCTTTTCCTTCAGCCATATTTTCTGAAGACAACGGTTCCCCAGTTTCAAGGTTTCTCTACCTTGCTTTTTAAGCTTGTATGGGAGTATCTCCCCCTTTCTCTTTTCATAACACATAGTTCCTGGAGGCTGAAAGTCATGGATACACTCCCAAGCACTGGGTTAGCTCAAGTCCTCCTTCCCTCCTCTTCTAGGTCCCTGATTATTACATCACTTTCCTGAGCAATGAGAAACTCGAGTTCCCTTGTGACTCTCTATCTGTGACTTCAGGCACTTTCCTGCCATGGTATTGACTCCACCTCATTCCTGATAATATGGCTAGTCCATGTAACTGGCTAAATGTCATGTATAGGTGTGTGTGCTGACAGGAACTATGGGCCTCACTCAGATTTGTATGCTATGCTAATGGTTTCACAACTGAGTGATTATCAGCCATCTGTGCATGCATTAAGGTACATTACCGTAGTCTCATGCAGCAACCATTTATTCACAGTGTGAACTACAGTCAGGGAGCATTTGGGGGAGGTAATGGGGAGTGGCATCAGGCAAGGAACACAAGCATTTTGCGACCATTTGGGGCATGTCTCACCATGTGACTGTGAGACCAGTCTTCTTTTCACTTAACAGAAAAAGTATGCTTAAATCAAGATTTAGATTTTGTACTTGTGCCGCATCTCACTTGGAGATACAGGCGGTAAATGTAGTAGGTTGTAAGATTCTAACATCATTAATTTCTCCAGAACCAGCCATGAGTTTTCAAATTAAGTCACCAAATGTGAGGAGTTACAAGTTGGCTACGTAACTAATCGGCGACGTTTATTGGATTGGCTGCAGCTGTAACCCACCAAAAAATGGCCCAATCAACACGGCAACTTTCATTACATATGGTGTGTTTTCTGTTAAGTCATTGTACGTATTGGTCATTCAAAGTTGCATGAGTTTGACCTCATTAGCCTTATTTAAGCATAATGTTCTCTGATAGGTAGATTAGGAGAAAGAGCATAGTAGTGTGCTATTTGGTATTATTTAGCTGGAGTTTTGTGAGTGTTCTATTTACTTACTGATTGTTGTGTCTTGTTTATTAATTGTTTTGTTTACATTTTTTGGAAATTTGTATTACCTTGTATTGTACTGTATCTGATTTTGTTGTCTATCCCAGTGGTTCCCAAACTGTGCGCCACAGCATCCTGGGGTGCCTCAGGACACTAGCAGGGGTGCCTCAGGTTGGTGGTCCAGCACCAAATCAAATTCTTTATGGTCAATGTAATGTAAATATGTGGACAAATAGAAGTGCAAACTTGTCCACCACCATATACCCAAACCTAAGGATGACAGGTAGCACAATTGACTTCACTTTACTACTTTACTAAATTTTTTTCTGAATTCCTCAATAACATGCATTTGTCCCTTGGGTGCCATAAAAACCATGCTGATGCACTAGGGCGCTGTGATTCAAAAAAGTTTGGGAACCTTTGGTCTATCCTGTTACTGGTGTGTATTACAGACGTGTCTGTAATACACACCAGTAACATATGTAAGACACATATTTGTGAAAAAAAAATGCATGGCACAAGCCGAGACACACAAGACTTTTGTGCGCCGAGAAGGGCTGTTTGGCGCAACTGCCACAATAGAGTATGAGAAAACATCTGTATCTTTTGTCTGTATTTTGTGTGAAGTACGGCAAGTAGGACTATTTAGGGACAGGATTGTGAGATGGAGAAGGTGAGAGGGCTACCCCACGAGTTATTGGAGGAGATTGTAGAAGAGGAGGATGTTGACACTGAGGAAGTTCCTTAACAGTCTGCCCATGGCAAGATTAAAACTGGTTGCAATGTCCGCTTCAGTTATGCTGAAAACTAGTGCACACAATTGTGACCCTAGGCACCGCAACAGTTCCGCCTTCATCCTTTCTCTCTTTCCCCCTTATATCTTGCCCCCCCCCGACCTAAAAACATTCTGAAGCCCTGATTGTGCCAGTGTATGATAAGCTTCTGAGTACTCTAGCACACTGCACATCACTGGTGCAAAAAAAAATCACATGTGGTCATTACTGTGGGCAGTGTGAGGAGGGATGTGCAGAATTGCCACAAGTGCTATTTTTTACATCACAAGGCACCTTAAAGAGAAAATGGCAATGGCCATGCATGCAGCCAGGAGGACTGGTGGAGGTCCACAACTGCACATGGATTACACACATTATGAGAAGGAGATTGGCCAGTTGATTCCTCCTGAAATATTGCCAGACATGCAAATTGACAACACAGATTGACCATTTGTATTTCAGGTTGTTTCTGCAAGAGTGTCGCCTGTAACCAATAGAGCAGGTTATTTTCCCACTAAATCAACAAACCAAATTTTGAATGAAAAATGTAATTACTTAAACACAAATATTTTAGCAATGTCATTGGATTGTTTGCTATTGTAAATGGAAACTCTAGTTTACATAAGTCTTTGGATGTTCTTGTACTGATTTCATTGTCAGTAGGTGCACCAGCCAGAAAAAAATCCCAGCCAAACACTTCTTGCCACCAAAGGATAGTGGGGAAGTAGCTGGTGAGTATTCATAACATGTATCTTTTAAACACTTTGTTTATTTTAGAATGTTAATAACTGTGAGTGTTCAAAATTTAATTAAAGTTTCAATATACTGTACCTTTTAAAAGAGTAATGGAACCATCCATTCCAGGGCCAAGTCAATTAGCCACGTCATGGGCGGCTAATGCTAATGTATATACTCTGACCTAATTAGTGTCAGGTGTTAGTCGTGCAAATTTTGTGGAATACTGGGATATTCAGAATGTATGCCAAAAAAGTTAAAAAAAAGTTGTTTGTATTACTGTATAAAAGGCTATTAGTAGCCATAAGCAAGGTATGCAGGAATATTATCTTTATTTTATTTTGTTAAAAATCTAACAGTGTTTAAATGTTACAAATCAAATATATTACTTCAAATTAAATGCTGGTGATGATTTTATGGTTTATTTAAAATGGCTGTAAGATGTTTTTTTATTTTATGATTATCTACTGTTAATTCAAAAAAATGCAAGACATCCTTCACTACAAAACAACACCGACATATACCGGAAAGACATCCCTGAAAATATTACGCTGATGTTTGCTGTACATCACCCTAAAAATGAAATGTAAATATTGGTCAAATTATTTTAAAATGTCTAAGAAGCAAATAAAACATTTTTTTTTGGGGGGGGGAGGTACCAGAGGTTAGGAACCAAATTCACACACGTTTACACTTTACAAATTAAATATTGATTTTTGTGAACTTTTAACCTGTTCAGCCAAAGTACCTCCAAATTTTCCCATGTTTGAAAATTAGGGCAACAGTAACCATATAATGAACCCATCAAAGGAAGAGTTGAACATAGAGGACGGATGTCAGATCTCAAAGTCCATCTCGACCATTTAATTTAAACTCTCTGGGTTGAGGGTCCTAATAATATGGATACAATAGGTTTCCTATGTGAATAATTTGTTTTACCTGTCTCCTCCTCTGGTTTTTTGCGGGATCGATTCAATTCCAACTAATTGTAATGAGTTCACATCTCCACCGCGACACTCTATCATGTCTTGAAACTGAATGAGTTAGGAGACCCTTGAGGATTTTTATCCTATGTTCAAGGAATCTTTCTTTTAATCGACATGTGATAGATACTTCCTGTATATTGTAGGCAACACTTACATTGTAATAGGTATACATTGTATTTGGAATTGCAGTCTAGAAAGGACCCTATCAATCCTGTTTGGTCACATGGGAGCTGTATTGCTTACTATTATTGATAACAGCAGGTAATACATCAATTGGATCCACATTTAAAGAACCCCACAGTACGGCCTAACCAATGTTTAGAAGTTGTAACATTTGTGACAATTTAACCATTAAAAACAAAATTAATACTCCAGGGGCTTATCTTTTATATCAATTAAAAATCTATAGTCACAAGTAAAAAAAAAAAAATTATATATATATATATATATATATATATAAACGACAGGCTTAATCCTTATTTTGAAACCAACAAATGTTGGTTCCAAAATATTGCAATAATTTGTTAAGCTGACCACCGCTTCACGGTCATTCCCATCTGGCCGGTCCCTACACTGATTCTCAGATAAATTAACTTGATCCGCCACCTTTGGCTCAAGCTGAATACATTTTAAACATGAAACTGTGTCCAGCCTTAAAGAGACAGGACCACACTCTATCAGTTACTAAGCACCTGGAAAAAGAAAAAAGTTTGTCTTACATTTGAAAAACAGGGTGCCCTAGCAAGTATGACCACAAAATTTAAATAAACGACAGGCTTAATCCACGGCACTCAACCATCTGGGGTGCCCTTGGTATGTCACCACACCATCTACATAAAAAATATCATACAAACTCGGCACTCACATGCTTTTCAAACTGCAACTCCTTTGAACATAGGGAATGTTGGTTCCAAAATATTGCAATAATTTGATAAACTGACCACCGCTTCACTGTCATTTCCATCTGGCCAGTCCCTACACTGATTCTCAGATAAATGAACTTGATCTGCCACCTTTGGCTCAAGCTGCATACATTTTAAACATGAAACTGGATCCTGCCTTAAAGAGACAGAACCATACCCAGGGCTATCAGTTACTAAGCACCTGGAAAAAGAAAAAAAGTTTGTCTTACATTTGAAAAACAGGGTGTCCTAGCAAGTGTGACCACAAAATTTAAATAAACGACAGGCTTAATCCACGGCACTCAACCATCTGGGGTGCCCTTGGCATGTGACCACACCATCTACATAAAAAATATTTTACAAACTCGGCACTCACATGCTTTTCAAACTGCAACTCCTTTGACCATAGGGAATGTTGGTTCCAAAATATTGCAATAATTTGTTAAGCTGACCACCGCTTCACCGTGTATATATATACAATTTAATTATATATATATATATATATATACATTAAATTACATTGTATATATATATATACAATGTAATTTAATGTATATTATATTAAATTTTTAACTGCATGTCCTCAATACAGGGCTTTGTGAATACCCACAGGTTAACCTATAATGAGAAATTATTTAGAACTGAGGTGACTGTGCTCATTTTCTTCAACAATTATGAGATGCCAGAAAATTGACTATAGCAATCACAGACTCCTTTATATCAAATCACAATAAATTATACAACTTATATACAAATACCTAATGAAATATGCAAATGTATATTCAATAAAAATTGTAATAAGAATAAAACTATAGTAAAACCAAGAGGATATTGGAACCTACATACACATAATAATGGTAATAATTATAAATATTTCCTTATGTGTGCACACATTACTAAAAGATGTAATATTTTGTGATCACTGTTAGCTTGACAATAAATAATCCAATTATAAGTTCCACATCTGGATCCTGTTGGACTAAAATGAATCGGGCAAGCAAAGATATATCAGGAGAATGTTTCCAAAGGTAGCTGTAGTGCCCGTGGAGTGTCAAATGTGATATGACACTCCACCAGCTGGCATCGTACCTGGCTTACTATATCTCCAAGGCAGCCACCAGAGCTGGGTAGACACTGCACCGGCAAATCCTTCATCTCCTGTGCTCAATGGCTGGTGGTGCCGCATTGCTGACACTGGCACCTGTAGTATCCATGGAGTGACAAATGTGATAAGGCACTCCGCCAGCTTGTAATGGATCTGGCTTACTATGTCTCCAATGCAGTTGCTGGAGCTGGGTAGACGCTGCTCCAGCAAGTCCTGTGTCTCCTGTGCTCGACAGCTTGTAATGCCGTGCTGCTGACACTAGCGCCTGTGAATTGGTCCAGCCAACTGATGGACGTATTTTCATCCATTTGGACCTCTTGATATTAGGTGCTCCTTTCAGCATGATTGTCCCATACAATAGTAGTATCAACCAGGGGGTCCTCTGATGCATTTCGTCCCTATATAATAGGAGCTTTCTCAAAGAGTAGCTTCCTATCCAAACTAGTTGTTCTTATATAACACTGCTAGTTAATCCCTTAAAGCAATGTTGTTAATTGTCCAATGAGCGAGGTGTGTTTCACCTGAAGTTGTATAATTAATTTAATTGTACCTCCCAGTTTTAAATCAAACCACTTTGTTTGTGGATTATAAAAGCAATGTATAAAAGATTGATACAATAATGAAACCTGTACTATTATGTATACATTTCTATCATCATTATGCATGCATATAAAAATAGTTATGAAAATAAAAATATAAACAAATAAACCACAAAATATAGACGGAGTATATTGCTTAACTCATAATACCAATTATTAAAATAAAATTTTTCTTTAAATAAAAATATATATGAAACAATTCCTAAATTTTCCGAAGCTTATATATTCCTAAATATAATGAATAATTAATTAATCTCTCTCATTGATATATCAAATCATTCTCCATATAATGAGTAAAAAAAATCTAAATTGAATAATGCTTAAATAATAATTGCCTTGGTAACAATGTACAACAGCCACGACCATGTGACCCTTTGAACATGTACCTGTAGCACTTCTTCAAACCTCTACGCCAAAGTGTCTTCACTGTGAAATCACCCATGATGACTCTCATATATGCATATATAATCTCAAGTATCCATCTCAAAAATATGTCTTCTCATAAGGCTATAAACAAAACTATATAACCAGAGAATACCTTAAAGAATAACTACCCACTTAAGTAAGAACTAGCTATTATTCTAATAGCTCAATTCCCACTCATCCATTTTTATATACATTGACCAATATTTGACTTATGTGGTGGTAAAAGATTTGCCTTACCACTAAAATATTATCTAAATATGCTCAAAACCCAAAGATATATACCTCTAGCTAACCCACATGCATGTAATATATGTAGCGATATCCCACATATTAATAATCCAGAAAATTCATAATCACTATAAAGGACTTAAAAGCTAAATTAAAGATGACCTAGATGACATTAGGCAAATGATTCAAAGTCAATATTCTCATTGAGGCCACCAGGATAAAGAGTATTGAGGTGAAAGATCCAAAAAGCCTCTTGAGAGCAAAGCTGCCTGAATCTGTCCCCTCCTCTAGATGTTTTCTTAATGGTCCTGATACCAATAATAGAAAGTCCCTTTATGTTTCCATTATAGTCAGTACTGAAATATCGTGAAAAACTGTGTTGTTGATACTTTTTAAGAATGTTCAGTCGGTGTTCTCTGAATCTAGTCTTGAGTGTATGTGTAGTTCTGCCCACATACTGCAAGCCACAAGGGCATTGCAGCATGTAAATACAATACTTGGAGTCACAATTGACAAATTATTTAATTGGAAAACTCTTGTGATTCGAGTTGGAGGTTACTGTTTGTGTTCTGTTAGAAATAAAATTACACATGATACAACTGCTTTTACCACATTTGAAGCATCCCTTAAGGGTATTCACATTATTTAGCCATGTATTTCTATCTTCCAAAATGGGTTTATTAACTTTCCTAAGACCACTTGGGGCCAAGTGTGTTCTAAATTTGTGATTTTTCTTAAACACTATTTTGGGTTTTGTTGTGAGGATGTTATTTAGAATGCTATCTTGCTTCAAAATATTGAAGTTCAAATTCAAAATATTCTTGATTTGGTATGCTTTGTTGGTATATTTGGATACAAAGCAGATGTTGGATTCCTTCATTTGTGAATCCAAATCTTTATTGTGAGGGACTAATAATTCTGCTCTATCTCTTCTTAGACTTTGATTGAAAGCTTTATCTAAAATGGCCAGGGGGTATCCTCTACTTGCAAAATCATCATACATAGTATTGGCTTGATCCTCAAAGTTGTTAATGGAGGAACAATTACATCTAATCCAATTGAACTGACTTTGTGGAATGTTTTTAATCCAGGGTTTATAGTTTCCACTCGAATAATGTAAAAAAATGTTAGTGTCTACTGACTTTTTATAATTTTTAGTCACTATTTTGGAGCCTTCTGAGTATACAGTAAGATCCAGAAAATTCACCGAATTGTGCTCATAAGTGTGAGTGAATTTAAGATTCCAATCATTAGTATTAAGAAAAGAAACAAATTTTAGTGCTGTGTGTTCATCCGAATCCCAAATGATAAACAGATCATCTATGTACCAGCCGTAGTACACTAGATTCGCTCCAAAGGGCCTGTTCCAAATTAATGTGTCCTAAAATTTGCCCATATATAGATTGGCAAAACTTGGAGCGAATCTAGTGCCCATGGCCATACCCACTACCGGTAAATAAAAAGTGTCTTCAAAAGTGAAATAGTTATGTGTCAAAATAAATGTGATAGAATCTAATATAAATTGTTTTAGACCCTGTGACATATCCATATCTAAAATTTGGGCCACTGCTTGTACCCCTAAATCATGGGGAATGTGAGTGTACAAGGGTTGTACATCAAGTGTTAAGAAAGAATAATTGTTCTTCCATTCAGTATCTTTAATGATGAATATATATGATTTCAGGGTTAAAATGATTTTCTGCAGAAAAAAATCAATAAATTGTGATAAATTAGAAGTGAGGGACCCTATACCAGAAAAAATAGATCTCCCCTGGGGTGCTGTAAGTGACTTGTGTATTTTGGATATGTGATAGAAAATTGGTACTACAGGAAAATCAATACATAAGAAAGAAAACTCATCTCTGGATATAGTGTCCTCTCGGAGGGCTCCACTCAACATCAATTTGATCTGAGCCTGAAAAACTGGAGTGGGATCACTCAGCAGGGTCCGATAAATACATAATCACTAAGTTGGTTAAATGCCTCTTGTAAATGGTAGTCTCTTGTCATTAACACCACTCCCCCTCTGTGGTCTGCACTTTGAATGACTAGGGATAAATCCTTCTCCAGTTCCCTCATAGCAATCCTTTCGGATTTAGATAAATTTGACCAGTGTTTTTTTTAGAGCAAATCTTTTCAAACTCATTGAGTATTTTTTTATAGAAAAAAGTATGGTGCTGGACTTATGAGTGATTGGAAAAAAGTTAGCTTTTTTCCTAAATTCTCTCTTTCTTTGTTCTTCAAAACCATGCCTGTTAATGTCAAAAATGTGTTCATCTAACCTTGGTGATTCATCTGATATGTTGTTCTCCTCTCTAAGTTCTTCCAATATATCAATAATTATTTCATCAGATTTATCTAATAAGATGGGACAACCATTTATTTCTCTCTTGGCAATAATTTTGGATGCAAAATATCTTTTGTGGCATAAGGTTCTTACAAACTGATTTAGGTCAACAAACAACTCAAATAGATTAGGGTCTTTACTTGGGGCATAATTTAGACCTTTTTGTAATAATTTGATTTGTGTTTCGCTAAGTGTTTTTCCTGAAAGGTTGAATATACCTTTTTGCTCTACCTGAGGCGGGGTCTTCTTGCAAAATTTTCTAACCCCTCTAGTTCCTCTAAATCTCTGGATCTTTTGGGAGTGTTGTGTGTGAGGGGGTATAGAGATTTAGGTGGGTGAATCTCCTTGTGTGTGGGCTCTCTCCTAAAAAATTGTTGGTATTCAAATAATTTTTATGTCTAAATTGTGGTTGAAATCTATTTTCCCTTGTCTGTTGATGATGAGAGGGAAACTTTCTAAATTGTCTATTCTCTTTGATTCTGGGTAATCTGAATCTATTGCGGTATCTGGTGTTATCTTCATTTCTTTCTCTATTTGTGCTTGCATGAATTGTGGTTGGAGTTGGATATCTTTCAGCAGGTAAGTCTGTATGAAAATCATCACTATGTATGTCCTGGTGTATAGGAATATTTTTCCTGAAATTCCTCATTAGTCCTTCTTTATAGTCAAGATCGTCTCTCGCTGATTTCCTATTTTTGGTTGAAATAATCTCTTTCTCAAAATTTTCTTTAAACATGGGTGTATCTTTTAATTTGAGTAGTACATCTTTTGTCGCTTCTATCTTACCAATGGTTTCATTAACTTTTCTATCTCTATAAGTAACAAGAAGTCCCATTAATTTGAAAGAGCATTCATCTAGAGTATTATGCCATTTTTCTATTAGGATTGGATCATCTTGTATAGATAATGATTTGAAAGTCCTTAATTCTCTAGGTATCTGTTTTTTAGAGATATATTTACTTAATGAAATGCTATCCTACCAGTGGCACATTTCATCCTTTAGTAGTTGTTCAAGTTTATAAAAACCTTATAAAATTTTTGAGTCAGGTTTAGTAGTAACATATGTATCAGTTGCTATTCTTATACTGTTCTCTCCTCATTAGGCGATCATTAAAACAAGTGAATTCTACCATGTCACAATAAGTACGTCAATCTATTTGCAATTGCGAATATATCTAAATTAGCATCCTTAGAACTCTACACAATATCAAACACTAAAAACAAAATTAATGCTCCAGGTGCTTATCTTTTATATCAATTGAAAATCTATAGTCACAATTAATATATATATATATATATTTATATATATATATATATATATATATATATAAATATTTAATGTATATTATACATTACATTTTAAGCTGCATGTCCTCAATACAGGGTTTTGTGAATACCCATAGGTTAACCTATAAAGAGAAATTATTTAGAACTGAGGGGACTGCGCTCATTTTCTTCAACAATTATAAGATGGCAGAAAATTGAATGTAGCAATCACAAACTCTGTTATATAAAATAATTTATTCACAATAAATAATACAACTTATATACAAATACCTAATGAAATATGCAAATGTATATTCAATAAAAATTGCAATAAGAAAAAAAACTGATAAAACTATAGTAAAACCAAGAGGATATTGGAACACACATACACATAATGATGGTAATAATTATAAATATTTCCTTATGTGTGCACACATCACTAATAGATGTAATATTGGGGGGGCATGGCATGGCAGCCATTCGAGGAGGAAGTGTGGTAGAAGGGCTCCTGTTCTTTCTGAAATATATCATCTACATTCCTTCCCTGCCTGGCCCCTGAAACCTTACCAGTGCCCTACCTGAGTTTCTCATCAGGCACATAGCAGGCAGTGGTGATTTACAGAGCTTAGGGAAGCTTCCTGCCTCCCTAAAGATTGAGGCCTACTGTCCTCATTGGAGCTGGGACCTGGATTTTTGCAGAGACCCAGGCACCCTTTGCTGTGATCCCTGGCTCCCCAGCTGACTGGAGTCACTCAGGACTGAAGACCCTGCACTTACTTTGCAGCTGCTGACAGTATTTCTGCTCCTGTGTACTGGGTCTGGAGGTGCCGAATCTCCAGAGAAATCTTGAATTTATACACTCACACTGCACCTCAGTCTTAAAAGTACTTATTTTTGTTAGTTGAGCACCCTCTTGAGAATTTTTACTGTAAGTGCTGGACATATTAAAAACCTCAAAGCTGACTTTCATTATCATATGTAATGAATGACTTCATAATGGAGACCATCCCCTGACCATGTCCTAGATCTCTGGACCCGAAGATGCCTGCTGGGCCATGAGCACATTGTGTTGAGGGGAACCTGACATGTGACACCTATTCTTTCACAAGCCTATACATATGAATTCCTGTGGGATTCCATTACGTTCATCATCTCATGGGGAGATGCAGTATTGCTAAGAAGACCTCTGCCACACCAGCTAAATCATCCCAGACTTTGGCTTTTAACACTCTGTTTGGAGCTACATCAACTTCTACACCTGAATCTACTAACTAGAGGTCGCCATCTATGGCTTCGGGTAGTTCTGAGGGCGGAGCAATGTCTGATCCGCACTCACCCAGGCTATCTCCATCCTCACAAAATGTAGGTTCTGACACCAGTGAGATCCTAAAGACAAAGAAAGAAAGAGAGGGCTATTCGCTGGGGCACTCTTCATGACAAATGTCCACTTTCAATTATATTTGTTGATTGATAATTGAAAATTATATCAATTACACCCTACATGGCCAAATGTTACACAACCTTATATGCACTGCCAATTGAAAAAGGGTTGGTGTTTGAACACATTGACAATGAATAATCCAACCTATTTCCTTCTGTTAAAAATTAACTTTTAATCAGAGTTATATTAAAAATTGAAAATGAATATCCCTTCACATTTACGCTCCTTGCCAACACGACAAGATATCCAATATGACCTACAACTTATGGAACAGCACCTTCAGGAAACTGTGAAGACCCACTTAGCAACACTCCAAACAGATCTTACGCAAGTGGCAGACCGTGTTGAGATGCTGGAAAACCATAAAGAGGAGGTGGATACTAAATTTGCTGACTTAAATACTGCCTACCACCAGCAATCCAGATTATTGATGGACATGCAACGCCGGTTGGATGATATTGATAATAGGGGGCGCAGGAATAATCTTCTAATTAGAGGTGTCCTGGAAGACATCCCTCAACAGGGTCTGACTGATGTCCCGACCAAGGTCTTTAATGAGTTACTAATGGCAGCCCCAGATTCCCAAATTAAGTTCGACCGGGCTCATCGGACACTATGTCCTGGAGGCTTGCCCTCGGAAAAGCCAAGGGATATTATATGCTGCCTTCATCATTATACAATCAAAAAGGAGATTCTTAAAAAGGCTTGTCTGTCTGAGAAGATAGAGTTTGATGGCCATTCGATTCAGATCTTTCAGGACTTATCCTGGCACACTCTTCAACAGAGACGACTGCTTCGACCTCGTTTAAATGAACTGAGGAAACAGAACATCAGGTTTAGATGGGAATTTCCCCTCAGTGTTCAGGTTGTGCATGAAGGTGCCTTATGTATACTCAGGGACTATGAGGATGTGCCACAGTTCTGCTCCACTTTGGGATTACCAGCAATCTCCTTGCCAAACTGGTTACAACCCCTGATGATGTCCATTCCTACCGGTGCTAGAGAAGAAGTCTGGCAGAAGGTCAACAATTCTAGATGCAGAACATGCTGCACACCTGATGCTGATGCTACGGCAGTAACCTGAACTTGGCCTCCGTGTCTGCTATATGCCAATTGATCTGCTCTTTGTGGCGGTACATTTAATTTTGTTGTGGTTTATATTTTCTGTTTTCACTGATATTAATGCTGCAGTTAAGCTGAGGTTACCCTCGGTTTATTTATGATTATTTCTAATTTTGTAAACCCAAATGATATGTCTGATATCCTCACAGGTAATATTTACATATATGCATAATTTAGTTACATGCGTTTAATTTAGGCAATAACATTTATTTGAAATGTGTTTTATATTTTGGTGTCATGTGCACTATTACCCTTTAGTTCCCCCTGCTCTGCTGTATATATGTTGACTGTGACCCCTTTTTGGGCCTGTCACGGCTTCTAAGGCAGATGTCTCATTTAGCTTAAATACTTGTTTTAGATATATACTGATTATGCTCAGTACTCTGAGCTTCCTGTTTTTTATGTTGTTATATTTGTTCTCTTGTTTGTCTTGTCTTTTTTCCTCATGTTTCTTCCCTTTCATTTTCCCTCTTCCTCTTTTGCACATTGTTGATGGACTTTTGGCTAAGGGCAGTCACAGTTTGATCCTTAACATGGTCACTATATCAGCAGGTATGATTACCCTGCCTTGTAAATGGCGATGTTGAATTTATATTCCAATAATGTCAAGGGCTTTAATATCCAGGAAAAAAGGTCCCATCTTCTTCACTTACTCTATGTAGACAGAGTAGATGTTGTTTTTTTGCAGGAGACACATTTTAGGAGGGATGCTGCCCCTAAATTATCCTTTTGGATACTTTAACCATTACTCTGATGATAAGGCTAGGGGGTCGCAAATTTGTTTTAAAAAAATTAGAGGCTGTTAGATGTCCAGGAGGTACATATAGGGAATGGTAGAGGATTACTTGTTAAAACTACAATATCTGGGCAGCGGTACACTTTTGTGAATTTGTATTTCCCTAATATGGGGCAATTGCGTTTTCTGCGAGAGTCCTTAGAAACCGTTGAGACCTATTTGGAAGGTGTTTTGGTTATCGGGGGTGACTTTAACTGGGTATTAGATCCCCATTTAGATTCTTCTTTTGGGGCCCCTAGATCATCCCTTAAAGAGGTTCATAATTTTAGGGCAATTCTTCATGAGTTTCAGCTAGTGGATTCCTGGAGGTTACTAGACCCATCTGAGAGGGATTTTACATTTTACTCTCCCCCTCATAGGTCGTACTCTAGTATCGACTATTTTTTGTCCACCACTCTCATCTTGAGCTATTAGTCGATGCTGTTATAGGCCAGATCATGGACTCAGATCATGCCCCCATTACTCTGCGATTGCACCTCCCTCCACCTCGTCACTGGCATTGGATGTTAATGAGCAGCTCCTTAGCAATGTTAACTGTAGAACACAGTTATTGGAAGCTATTGATCAATACATATCATCCAACGTGACTGATGATGTTTCACCTTTGGAAACATTCTCCTGATATATCTTTTGCTTGCCCGATTCTTTTAGTCCAACAGAATTCAGATGTGGAACTTATAATTGGATTACTTATTGTCAAGCTAATGTGATCACAAAATATTACATCTTTTAGTGATGTGTGCACACATAAGGAAATATTTATAATTATTACCATCATTATTTGTATGTAGGTTCCAATATCCTCTTGATTTTACTATAGTTTTATCAGTTTTTTTCTTATTACAATTTTTATTGAATATACATTTGCATATTTCATTAGGTATTTGTATATAAGTTGTATTATTTATTATGAATAAATAATTTGATATAACGGAGTTTCTGATTGCTATATTCAATTTTCTGCCATCTCATAATTGTTGAAGAAAATGAGTGCAGTCCCCTCAGTTCTAAATAATTTAACCATTAAACAGTGTAGGAGCTAATATATTGCCTAAATATCTGCTAATATGTTGCCTAAATTCCTGCTAACCAATGTTAGCTAACACAACTTAAATTAACTGTGCTGCTGGAAGTGCATATTTTTTCAGCTGTTTTTAATTAACCCACAATACAATATGGCAGGCCACAGTGAGAGATAAACACCTGGACACAGCGCACAGGAGCAAGTCACGTCATGGAGGACAGCCCTCTGATGAAGTCTCTGATGAAATGCATTAGGGTGGGGCCTTGTGACGTGGCAACTACACTCCTCCAGCCACCCCCACACCGTGTGTGAAACTGATGTGGTCCGACCAGTGGCGAACTCTGATTAGTGTCTAGCAGTGGGGTGTGTGAACACGACAGAATCCAGGGATGTTGTTGTGGAGATTGCCTGGTGGAGTATTTTAAAAACACCATGTGGTAACCAGCCCACACTGTTTTAGGTACAAGTGTCACTGTAATAGTGTATTGCTTTGTATGTTACTCTGTTTTAAAAATTAAAAATGTTATTGCACTATGAAGCACCCCTTTTTCATTTTATATTGACAGTATTATGGATCTGGACTGATCATCTTGTAAGGGGAGCTGCGGTCCAATGATTACAGAATAAGGATCTGGTGCATAGAAAGTATTGTATTGACTGAAAATTGTATCAGTCTGACTGCTGGACTCAAGTGAGATAATATTTAAAACTCACAGCTCAGGTGTTAGTTGATGCAAGGTTTGAGTTTATGATCATTAAACACTGAAACTTATTCACCTTTAAAATAAGACTCTAAGTGCTGCTCTAATTTCATGCTGTATATTTTGGGGTGCTGTCCCATACCACACCCTCTCTCTCAACCTTGTCCCCCTTCTCCCCACCTTATCTCCCATTACCCACTATCTGGTGCAGTGAGTGTGGTAGGTGTTAGTGCTGCAATTGCAGAGGTGCCATAAGTTGGGTTGTGGGAAGTGGCACCCCCCCCTGTTGTGACAGCCAGTGCAGGGAGGGCTATATTTGCAAAATTGGGGCATGGCCTCATGGGTAGGGTGTGGCCTCATGGATAGGGAGTGTGGCCAAACCCCCCATTGTAATCACTCTGCTGGGGGTCCCATAGGTGCAGACTGCCCCCAGGGATGACCACTCTGTGTGCAGGGCTGGCTCCCTCACTGTGTCAAGAGCCAAGTGCTACAGTGCAGCACCCGGCTCCTGTCACTGAGGAGTCGGCACTTTAGTGAAACCCAGGTGTTAGCAGGTGACACCCAGGTGCGGCCCACACCCCCCACATCCCTCTTGTGATTGCTTCAGGTTGTGAGAGCTGCAAGTGAGTGGGGCCAATGTAACGAGTGGGAGGGGGCTGTGGATGCTGTGAATGGAGGGTACAGGTAGGGCAGTGAATTCTTGTGAATTCATGAACCCTTCTGCTCCATGGGAGGTTTCTGTCCTCCCTGAGCTCCAGATGATGACATGATTCAATGTAGGCAGTGCGGCTTGTGTCTGTGTTGGAGGTGGGGCCTGTATGTCTGTCTAGCAGTCACTGAGAGCATTAATAGAGCAGGGCTTCCTCATACTGTATCTCTACTGCGCAACTGTTGAGACATAATTTATACTGCTTATATTATAGATACCAAACTTTCCATATTGTTTTGCTGCTCTCTTCTTGTGTTTTTCTATACTTTGTGGAAAGGGAACAAAGACTATATTTATTTCTAAACAGCCCAAACAATAATAATTCCAATGTAAAAAAATTTTTAATTTCTAAGCAAACAAGGCTTTAGTCTGCTTAGTCAAGCTTGCAGCATGTTAGCTAAAGCAGTTCTCCATTCAATATAACATGTCATCTCTCCATTCTCAACAAACGTTACAAATCTGGTGCTTTGTTTCTTACTGGCTCCAACTTTTCACACCATAAAAATGTTTCTGAAAGTTTGTTTTTAACTTTAGCTTATCTTCCTGCAACTGTTCTGCACAGTTACAGTATATTGACCTATTGGTTTGATATTATTCATGAAGTTGATGTGTTTACCTAAGCTATTTTATTTATTTATTTGCCCATTTAGATACCACCTTAGTCAATTTTAATTTTTGTTTTAAATGAATTGTTTTATTATATTATGCATCTATGTTATCTACATATGCATATGTATGCAACTCTTTACCACCTCTTAATAAAATCTACCTCAAATATACATAATTCAACACCTTTATTATTGCACCAGCATCCAGTATACAGTATATTCTTTATTTCTAGTTTTACATAGTGACTGTCTGGAAAGGGTCACTATTCATAGCCATCAGCAGAAGAAACCAACACGCTTGCCCCTCACTCATATAGCACTTATATTTAAGGAGTGCAGATCAGACCACTTTTTCCTTACTGTACCAACTTATCAAGCACTCCCTCCCTCTGAACTAGAGAAATCTGTGTCTTATATTTAAAGCCATAACTTTAGAAGCATACAGAAGCTTTGGTCTGAATCTTAAACATGTCACCTAAAGCATGAAGACTTATAACTGTAGTTTGAACTAGACTTGGATTGTTCTTTGGACCATTATACAACTTTATTTTTTCTACAAGGTCCTAAACTCTCCAGCCCCTTCACTGAGTTCTACAACTCTTCCCCAATCTTTCCTCATCCCACCTCCATACTCCTGCCTACATGTCATTTGTAACAGTGTGTGATACCATTTATTAGCTCTCTTATAAACTAATTTATTCTATTGTTATACATTGCCTTTCTATTCCATTCATATTTCATCTTTGACTATATGTCCTTTATCACCATTGGAACTATATAAACTCTCAGTTCCTCTATTACATATGTGCCTACTCACCAAAAGTATGGGGTTACACACACTAAACACACACTAAACAAGACCTCTACATTATTTCATGACTTCCACATATTATGGATGTTTGCACCATGGCCAACTCAAAAAGGAAAGTTATGGTTGTAGCCTAGTTTGGAATGGTATCCCACCTCCTTGCTCTAAGCACTAGTATGACCAATTTCACCCTGCCCTACTGTACTTTGGTATGTCCAACCACCCCTTCCACTGCTACACTTGCAGCTTCCTGTTTTTATCATGTTTTAATTTTCCTTCACTGCATATCCCTTTTCTATGCTATAGCTTCCCCCACCATGTTGCACATGGCTTTTATTATTTGGTAAATTTACTATATTGTATGTTGTTTTTTGTATCCTGTATTTAGTATAACACTTTGCATTTCCCCTTTATGGATCACATGTATTGCTTATCCCATCCATTATAACCTATTAACACATCCATATTATACAATAAACTCAACAGATTGTACGTTGTACATTGTATGTTTCTAATGGCTCAAATGCAGTGTATTACAGTATTAACTATTATTAAGAAAGTCTAGTTTGATTAGAAAAAAGATTCCCCATAATGAAAACCTTATCTAAAATATACTTATTTCTTTCAACTTAATTAAATGTTCAAAGCTTTTTTTAAAAAACGGAAACTTCAGACTATATAAGAGAGCCTCATCTATATAATGTGCTGTATAAAATGTGAATCACTCTGAGCAAATGTTAATTAATATCACTTTAACAAATGATTTAGCAAATGTGCTAAAATTTAAAATGATCAAATGATTATTAAGGGCCGAATTCAATTAGCCCTGTTAATTTAACAAGGGTCAAAAAGGATGGTAGCCTCAGGCTTTGACACCTGGGGCTATTCAATACAAGGCCCATTTCGCCTGAGCCCCTCTTTAACACCCGTTAAATTAACGTGTCAATGGGCGTTAATACATAGAATCCATTATAAGTTCATGGATAGGGTTGCGGCACCTGAAAACAAGCTATTTATTGAGAATTTATCTTCATACCTCCTCAGGTTTAAAAAAAATCCCTGTTAAATGCAGCAGGTAGGCTGCCTTCGGGCCTAATTAAATAATCCCCGGGGATCAATTAGCACGTAGTAAATTACAGCCATTAATTTAATTCCCCCTATATCAGAAAAAAATAGTGAAGGAAAAGTGAAAAATAGAGTTTCACATATTTTCCACAGACATAAAGTTCAAAACACACTGTATATTGCAGTAATATGTGACTAAATTGTAAAACTAAAATGATAATTATTTATGGGATTGGATACATGCATAATGATATTGACATAATGTTGAATAATGTATTCTTTTTTTTAGTTTGCTATATTTAACTTAATATTTAACTTAATTTTTAATTTACAAATAGAGCAAATCAAATTTATGTTCTAGAAGTGAAAATGCAAAAAACTACAACCATGTCAATTTGATATGTTTGTAGACAAAAATAATTGAAATATGCCTAAAGGAAAAAAATAATGAGTCTAGGTATCATATATTTATTGTACTGGGACTTCAGATGCCTTATATAGCTATTTTGTTTCCAGGAACGAAACAAAATATATTAATAAACAGCTTTGCAATTTTATTATTCTATATCTCATATTTGTTTTACAGTATCTCATAATTGTTTGGAAAATAATCATTCTTGACTTACATGCAGAATATATAATTCTCAAACTACTATTTCTAATGCCCCATGTCAGTCAATATAGTTTAACAATTATATTTGTATTTTACATTTTGCCTGAAACATTTTATGCATGAAAATGATATAAAAAAATATATATTGATAACCTAGTTTTTTTCCTCTCAAAAAAATTAATTGATTCCATCATGAAATTATAAATTCATACTGGTAACATGAAGTACATTTTTCACAAACAAGCAGACACACGGATCTAGCAAGAGCAAAAAAAATAGAAAAATACAGAATACATAGTAAGGTACTGTAATAATAATATACTGTACACAGTTTGTCCAATATACATATAATACTTTAGAAAAAGGTTTGAAGCAAACTTATTTTATGTAGGCATTAAGTATCAAATATAGTTTAGTAGAACAACTAACTGAAAAGAGAAAGTAACAGCTAATTGAACAGAGCAAAGTTATGTTCAAATTAAAGGAAAAGGTTATATACTAAAAATTTTATCAGCAGAAGAAGTGATTGTGTAAGAAAATAATTATAACCAAGGTTCCAAGGATTCCAGATGCAATGACATTAAGTTAGTATGCTTTCTTCAATGGCGGCAAAGAACTCCAAAAAATATTAAATTGAAAAATAATATTGGGCCAAAATACATCTGGAGATCTTGACATAGTATATAAGCCCACACCCATTAACAGGTGCAGGGAGTGTGGTGCACACAGGACCCTGGGGCCAGGGGGGCCCACATTGAATACCCTGCACCCCTATATAGTTATACTTACCTCTCTGGAGTCCTGCATCTATTTCAGTAAATAGTTGTACTCAGTACAGTATTAAAACTATTAACTTGACACCAAGTCACCAAGGAGGAGTATTCAAGAACATTCTCACCAAATGTATAACCAAATTCTCAGTTACCATATCTAAGAAATCTTGCAGAACTACCACTAGACATGAAAACAAATATAGGAACATTTTAACCTATAAACAATCCTGGTTATAATCTATTATGCAACTTCTTATAAGTGATACAACATATTATAAGCTGTTTTATTTTGTTGATTGTCATTTTTCACCAAACAAGCATCATAGAAGAAATTGTTCCCATTGCTTCATACATGCTACACTAAACGATAATAAACTAATTTATTCCTAGAAATTAATATATTTATATATTTACATAATACAAATATATAATTAGTATCATACTTATTTTAATGAATAAATGACTTATGTTGATTTAGTCTGTTTCCCATATATGATTACTAATTCATAGTAGGTTAATGAGCAAGGTTGATACATGAGAATGAAAAAAATTGGTTGTTTTAAAATATGGTATTCTAATATTTTTGGATCCAACCTTGACTGTGGTTTTGCTTCACTTGTCTCCAGCATAAGCAGGACCTTGAGAAGCATACAAAATCAAATTCAGCATAACATTTACATATCCTTTCCTATTTAGTTGTTTATTTTCTGAAATTGTATTTAGTGGCTTATGTAAGCTATATAAAAATACCATGTATCTTCCTATTTCTTATTCACCTATGATTTTTTTTAATTTCAGCGTGATAAAATTTAAATAAAATTACATTTTGCACATTAGTATGTACAGTAGCTCAAACATGTAGATATTGTGTAATGATTATACCACAGTATAATAAATTGATTTTCTCAATATATTGAATACTCACCCAAATAAGAGCCAATTCTGTTTATAAAATTCCACTGAAATTGTTTAATACACAGATTAGTGTTCCAGCAAAGGAAATAATTAGTAACATGTAAAATTGAATCAATATAAAAGAAATATCTCTGAAGATTGTGTCCAAGAATAGACATGAATGATAGATAGATATTGAATGAATGATCACCACAAATGAGTAAGTTGAAGTTAATGAGTTTCAAAGAAGATAATTAAGATGAAAATGCAAATGAAATGATTAATGAGTCATGAAAATCTTGGACAGAATCTTTTCATTGTTCATCAATCTTACAGAAGTATGTGTACTAGGATTTCCCATCAAGAAATAATTGTGAACAAGTGAATCACATCAATAACAGAGTACTGTACATCATAAAAGTAAAACTAAGCTCGGAAACCATGAACATTTATTGTATACGCTCATCATGGTTTCCAAAATGAGGAGTGATGTCTCCTTTGTTTGTCTTTTTAAATCCATGATCCTACATTGTGCATCAAATGGTCTGAATTCAGCCTCAAATATAGAACATTTATTGGACTGGCAGAAACATATAAACCTTTGGTCTTACAGCATATTAATGGGTACCTATTGATTGCATTAAGTAGCCATGACAGAAGATACACATTTTATATTTATAATAATAAAATACCTAAAACTACAAATTATATAAGTTACTGGTGAGTCTTACCTGATGGATTGAATCAGAACACCAAATGCAGATAAAAGGATGGTGGCATTATTTTTTTCTTTAAAGAATATCTGGGAAACCATAAGGTACATTTTTTTTCCACCTATCAATTCAGGTTAATTGCATGGAATGGTGAGTAAATATTTCTCACCCAATAAAAAACAGGGTAAACCTTGCGCATAAACCTCAATGGGGAATTGCTCTCCAATAGCAATGTTTTGGAATTGCCATAAAGTCAACATAAAAAATCCTTATATTGAGTGTTGTTGTATTAGTTCATCCGGGTTAAAACAGTACATATTTGTGTCCTCTTCTTAAAAATATACACTGGTCTGCTTCACACAACACACTGGTCACTTGCTAACTTCTTCAAAACACCTTGGAGAGCTTCTTGTTCCTCAGAAACAGATAAGGGAAACAAGAGAAGGACCACAATGGTGTAATAAAGTTTTTATTATAGTGACAATGTGTTAAAAAATAAGGTAGAGGCTGCGTACCAGACATCCAGGTGTATAATAACACCATAAAGCATATGTATAATATTTACAGGGTACCTCCTGGGCTCAAGAATCCACCCTCTCTGCTTGGGTCTGGGACTGCTGTTCCTCCAATGTCCACCAACGTGTTTCAGCTTACTAAGAGCCTTTCTCAAGGTGTGTAAAGCTAGACTAGATATCCTTGTTTATATCCCCCCTCCCCCAATATGATTGGTTCACAACATTTAATATTGGTTTAGTGGGGAGAAATGCTTGTTTCTTAATTGTCATACAAATAGGTACTTTCTACAATATTGGTACCTGTTTTATGTGAATCCCAAGATCTCCATTATTTAGAATTAGATAGAAGAACTGGCGTGCATTCCACCACGATCTCCGCGTGGAATGCAAAGTACTTCCGGTATTAGTGCTCGGAAGTGGACCTCTCATGTATCACGCTGCGTTCCACAATTCAACATGCGTGGAGTGCGCACACTTCCACTCATTCTCTCATGGCTCCTTTGGGGAATTTGTGTGCACTCCACCACCTTCTCCCCATGGAACGCATGCGCTTCCGGTGCATGAACTGTGGAGCGCAACCGGCCACAAGCGATGACACAGTTCATGCACCGGAAGCGCATGCGTTCCACGGGGAGAAGGCGGTGGAGCGCACACAAATTCCCCAAAGGAGCCATGAGAGAATGAGCGGAAGTGTGCACGCTCCACGTGTGTTGATTGTGGAACGCAGCGTGATACATGAGAGGTCCACTTCCGAGCACTAATACCGGAAGTACTTTGCGTTCCATGTGGAGATCACGGTGGAATGCATGCCAGTTCTTCTATCTAATTCTAAATAACGGAGATCTTGGGATTCACATAAAACAGGTACCAATATTGTAGAAAGTACCTATTTGTATGACACTTAAGAAACAAGCATTTCTCCCCACTAAACCAATATTAAAAGTTGTGAACCAATCATATTGGGGGAAGGGGGATATAAACAAGGATATCTGGTCTAGCTTTACACACCTTGAGAAAGGCTCTTAGTAAGCTGAAACGCGTTGGTGGACATTGGAGGAACAGCAGTCCCAGACCCAAGCAGAGAGGGTGGATTCTTGAGCCCAGGAGGTACCCTGTAAATATTATTCATATGCTTTATGGTGTTATTATACACCTGGATGTCTGGTACGCAGCCTCTACCTTATTTTTTAACACATTGTCACTATAATAAAAACTTTATTACACCATTGTGGTCCTTCTCTTGTTTCCCTTATCTGTTTCTGAGGAACAAGAAGCTCTCCAAGGTGTTTTGAAGAAGTTAGCAAGTGACCAGTGTGTTGTGTGAAGCAGACCAGTGTATATTTTTAAGAAGAGGACACATATATGTACTGTTTTAACCCGGATGAACTAATACAACAACACTCAATATAAGGATTTTTTATGTTGACTTTATGGCAATTCCAAAACATTGTTATTGGAGAGTAATTCCCCATTGAGGTTTATGCACAAGGTTTACCCTGTTTTTTATTTGTTGAATCTTTTTTGGTGAATTGTGGGTGTACACCATATTAACCTATTGCTGCATTTACACTTGTAAGTGTGAAGCGCACGGATTACTAAATCCTGTTTTTGAAAATATTTCTCACCCACCAGAACGTCTACTGTGGTAGGAGAGCAAACCCTATCACTCAGTATCTGAAACAACCACATGATCAAAACTCTAATAGCTACTAATGGGAAACTTTATCAAACTGCCCAAAGAAGACAAATGGAGGTGATGTCCATAGCAACCAATCAGATTCTAGCTATCATTTTAAAGAATGTACTAGGTGAATGATAGCTACAATTGGATTGGATGCCATAGCCACCACACCCTAAGCTCACATATAAGCAGAGACCTCTTCCTTGCTGTTCTGATTAACATCTTCTCTTACACACCAACTATACTCTACACCTCCTCTGTGAACTTTAGCCCCTGGACTCCACTATTCTATATTTTTAGTTTCTCCAGATGACCCAGATACATTATCTGCATTCACACTTATGCTGCATGTACATGTTAGGTTGAAACTTTTAACTCTATACATACTGTACATTCAGGGGCCACTTCATTAGGTACACCTTTCTAGTACTAGACATAACCACATTTTGCCCCCAGAACCACCTGAATTCTTTCTTACATGGATTCAACAATGTGTTTTTGGAATTATTCTTAAGAGCTTCTGGCCCTCGTTGAAATGTGGGAATCATGCAGTTGTTGTAGATTTAGAACCTGCAAATCTCACTTTCCACCTCATCTCAAAAGTTATATAGTCCTACTCTGAGCCTAAGAGAAGAGTCCGTAGGAGTAACAAGGAAGAAAAAACACTGTGTGGGGGCACAAACTTCAAAACATAATGTAGACAATATCCATAAGTAAATAAGACTTAACTTTTATTGTATCTAGTATAAAAATCACATGGCGCCTAAGACCTAGTGTATATATTCCTCCTTACTCATCAAATCATCAAATCAAACCATTTTGTGAAGAAAAAGGTGGAAAAGAAAAATTATATTAAATATATAAAACAAAAATGGTTATTGATCAGCACTTTTTAGAAATATTGGTTGTCAATAAACACATCCACATGGAAATAATCATGGCTGTAGAAGCAAGTTCCCAAAATGGTGAAAATGTCAGAGCAAATGTAAAAAGACTCGCCGTTTCCTACAATATGCGGAAAAAGGTATCAGAAATAGTTACATTTGTTCCACTTAAAGCAACACTGATAATTTAAAAGGATCCTATGTTTCAATGGTGTAAATGATACAAATTTATATTTGTGTTGCTAGAGGGTTAGGTACCACACCGAATATAAGATAATACATAAGTTGTATATCCAGTAGAATGGTGTGTTGCTTATTGAGCAAAATTTTACATTTCACAGTTACAAAAAGAGAAACATGTTGCATAATTATGCAACAGTGTATCACATGAATGTCTCTTTTCAAAATGGAAGTTATATAATCACTACAGTGTCTGCAGGTCATTCATAACAATAAGGTCTGAAATTAAATGTACAGTCCTCTATTGTTAGAATTGAATCAATATATATTGTACACAATCACCTTTTGTATAACACATATCATAAATTGGTATTTCATTGGAAAAAAGAGACAATGTACTATCACTGGGAATAGATAGAACAATGCAATAAACAACACAGATGGTACAATATACAAAGGTCTGAGGATATTTATCAAATTCTCTATTGTTAGGATTAATCCAGTAATTTATAATACATAGTAACCTTTTGCATGATACATATCATAAAATGTTTATTAACCCAAAATAAACAGGACAATGCATTACCCTTATCTTATTAGGTTTAGGTAATATGTATAAATAGTGAAAGAAAAAGAGTTGTATTGTCGTAGTAAGATCCCCTGAACTATATGTGCATTCTAAGGCAGTAAACAAGTAGTAGGAGGGGGATCAGACAATCGGCGTGCACAAATCAGAAGAAAAAAATCACCTCTGCTGTTCGTAAGAGTCCATAGGACTGTTTAAGCATTGCAGGTAGCCAGCGTCGGACTGGATGAGAGAGTGATTATCCAGGAGAAGGATTACCTATGTGAGGCGGTGTCTGCTAGGATAGCAGAATTTCTCCAAATGGCAGTATAGCGAGGTCTGAGTCCCCGTCGGCACCTACAGGGACTGTTGAGCTGGGATGCACATTTCACCCTGTATCCACGGGCTTGATCACCAATAGGATATAAATTACATTGTGTCACAAACTGCACTATCTGCTACAGCTGCAGGTTCAATTACCTGGCTCCACACCCCATGATCCTGCTCAATGACAGACTCCTTCCAGCTGCAGTTTCTTCTCACCTCCTGCACTCATCACAGCTTTCATGTGCAACATTCGCTCCAGTGCTGGCTGCTGGGTCAGGAGTATATAAGGATTCTCCCTGCACACAGCACTTGCCAGTGCAATGTTGTCTTCAGCCCAACTGTAGAAGCATTAGAGAGAGCTACTGTGGATATTATATCCTGCTCAGTGACTCCTGTGTAGATTTCCATCTCACTGCACACCTGGCTGCAGTATCCAGTTCCATCCTGGAGATCTTGGGCCTGATTCAGACCCACTCGCAAGCGGCTGTCTGCTCGCAAGTGGGTCGATGTTGTGCACTGCGCATGCGCATGACGGCGGGAGCTCCGTCGTGCGCATGCACCAGACGTGACTGATCAAAGGGGGCGTGCTGTCGATGTTGATTGACAGCACGCCCCCTTCGGTGGGCGTGCCAGGGGGCGTGCCTCCCTGATGGGGGCGTTCCCAAGGGAACGCCTACCGTCAGAAGCCGGCCCACTGACATCACTAGTGATGTCAGTGGGAGTGATTTTGGCTCTGATAGACCCAAAATCTCTCCGGGCCTTGCGGTTGAAAATCTCAACTGCAGGCTCCGGCTCGCAGTGGCGATGGTCGCGATGGTCAAGACCATCGCGGCCATCAAACTGCACGCTCGTATAGGCTGTGGGTGGTGACCCACAGCTATAGGAGCATCCAGGAGGACGCTCCATAATTATGGAGGGCGGCCCTCATTCAGAGCGTGCGCTCTGCTCAGAGCGTACGGCTCTGAATGAGGGACCTTGTACCATCAGCTCCAGTCTCATAGCTTGTACCAATGGTTCCAGTCCAATAACCAGTACCATTGGTTTCATTCCAACATGCTGTATCATCGGTTCCAGTCTGATAACCAGCACCATCGGTTCCATCCCAGTAATCCAGCTATCCGGTCGCATTCCAGTGCTTCAGCATCCAGTACAGTACAGTGATAGCCCAGCTGTACTTCCATCATACTTACTCAACAACTGTAATTCACCTTATGTTTATACTCCAACTAGATCCTATGAGCAGAAATTATGTCAGACCAGCCAGTTTCCAGACATCCACTCCAGAACCCACTCCTGCCAAAAATTCTATTTAAGACCCACAGATAAATCTGAACATGACAGTGACACATTGGACTTTAAAACTTAAATATTTTTGTAAGAAGGCACTACAGTCTACCAGACCCCTTGAGTTAATGATACCAGCACAATTGAAGAAAATAGTTCCCAAATCGCAATTTGAACCTTCCACCTCTAATCGATCAATTAAGACGTTCTCTAGGATGCTCAAATCTTCCTCCAAGGTAACTTCTTCCACTTCTTTTCCTAATTTAATAAAAAAAGAACACCAGGTGCATAAAGATCTGAGTCAAAGAAGTGACATTACCATACAGGGAGTTGTTATTGTGGATCTTGCATGTAAACAAAACTGTGAGCATTTTTTGTCAGACACAGCCACACACAGTACAGCAATCAATCTGGAGGCCCCACTACAACCTTTAAAAGGGAAATTTTTCTCTGACCGTAATTACACCAGAAATACACAAAGCTCTGATTCAGAGCCGGACACTCTGACCAGAGCGCTCGCTCTGAACCAGGGCCGGCTTAGCTTAAAATGGAGCAGCCTCCTGGCCGCTCGCATAGCTGTGGGTGACCACCCACAGCTTATGCGAGCAGCCAAAAAGATGGTTGCAATGGTCAAGACCATCGCGACCATCGGGCTTGCGATGAGACCCTGCGGTAGGGTCTCGCTGCCGCAAGCCCAGTTTTTGGCTCTATCAGAGCCAAAAACAATCCCACTGACATCACTAGTGATGTCAGTGGGGCCGGACCCAGATGGTAGGCATTCCCATGGGAACGCCTCCATCCGGGCAGCCACGCCCCCGGCATGCCCACCAAAGGGGGCGTGCTGTCACTCACCATCGACAGTACGCCCCCTTTGGTGCGAGACCCCGAGCGACGGCTTCCCCGTCGCTCGCGGGGTCTCGCGCATGCACATGACGGAGGCGCCTCCATCGTGCGCATGCACATTTGGGTAACATCGACCCGCTTGCGAGCATACAGCGCTTGCGAGCGGGTCTGAATGAGACCCAGAGTCTCCCAGGCAGACCTATCATCTCTGCTCATTGGTCTCTGTGCCAACCAATAGCTTTATTCTTGGATGTGTATTTACAACCTTGCAACCAGAATATGTCTACATACCTTAAGGATAAAGCTACTTTATTGGTTAAATTGCTTGCGGTTAACCATCTACTAAACCCTTTTTTTCTCTGCAGTATAGACGTTGCGAGTCTCTATACTGTACCTACATTGCCTATGCAGAAGGAATCACGGTGGTTAGGGATCTAATCACAGATAACCCTCTTTACAAGGGTCCAGATATAAGTGTGTGTACTTATTGGAATTCATTCAAACTCATAATTGTTTTTGTATGATGGGCAATGTGCGATGGGGTCCTGTGTACTCGAATGCATGCATGCAGTTTATAGAACAAGATTTGTCTTTTCAAGATTCCTCTATTAAGATTAGCATCCATCTGCATTTAAGATACATTGATGATATTCTAATTGTGTGGACAGGAACTGAGGCAGCCTTTATTCCCTTATAAACAAACATAATACCTCCTGTGAAACTCACAGCCACTATCAGTGATTCTAGTATTGCTTTTCATACAGGACAGCAAAATAAAAACTTCTCTTTACATTAAAGCAACCAACTGCAATACTATATTGCATCAAATGAGCCTCCATCCTAAACCTAATTTCAGATGTGTTCCATATTTGCAAAATGACACAAAAGTTAGACATCATATTTAATAAATTCATCTCTAGAGGTCATCCATGTAAAGATCTGTTATTAGCCAAAAAAGGTCCTTTCACTTGATACGGAACAGATCCTTAAGTCTTTTGTCAAACCTACAGGTCCATGTACTATACCCTGGGTAAACCAGTACAGTGCCAAGAGTTTTTATACTAATAGGAGAGCCATACAATTATGACTTATCATAAAATCTGATCCAGATCTCCCATCCTATCATCAGTCCAAAATTATGCCTACTTATACATGAGGACTTTGTAGTAAAAGGTTTTACATTTTCCATAGTGCCCCATTTTTTTATAATTCAAAAAAGTCAGTTTTATATGTATGAGGTTTTTTAGTTGTAGTTACCTTTTTGTGGTGAATCATTTTTCACATCCTTACACAGGCAAGAAGTACAAAATCATGCATCCCTCAACTTGTAGTTCAAATTTTTTCATTTATCTGCTATCTTGCCCATGTGGACTTTTCTATGTGGAAGAGACAGAAATGCAATTTAAGAAGTGCATGATGCAAAACAGTTCTACAATTAGGGCAACAACACAGGTACAATAGAATAGCTGGTAACTAGGTATTTTGCCATAGCTAAACATGGAATTGCCATGCTTAGATACCGTATTATTGACTAAGTCCCACCATCTTTATATCCATGGTGACAAGGGCTAAAAACTTCTATGGCTTGAATCCAAATGGATATTGATGTTGGACACTCTTTTTCTGAAAGGGCTCAATAATTCAATGAGTCTTAGTTGTTTTTTATAAACATAGATGTATTTACTGTATTAGTTGACCTAGCCTGCATTTGTTATTGCTAACATTTAATGTGGTTATATTGTTTTCTTCTGATAGACCTTATCAATTCAGTTGCTATATTTCTATTGGTAGTGTATCATACATATGGGGTTTCAACCAGCAAGCAACATCTTGAGGTTGCTATTGCCCATTCAGGAGTTTTTTCATTATTAATATTAATTATTTATATCTACTGCATGTTTTAAATATGTTGTGGTATCTGCTGGGGGTATTCTGTGCTGGCTGCCTAACCCACTAACAGGGGAGGGTTAGTTTCCATAGTTAGCCTTCTAGTATGGCTTAGGCACATGACTGTGGTGCTTTTCTGTCGTCTGTGTGACATCACTTCGGGCACACAAGCCTTACCACTGCCAGACATGGTATCCCAGAGTGTGGCCACCAGGAGAGGGCCTGGCATCTGCAGTCAACACTGAGGAGACCCATGAGTATTTAATGTAAGAGATCTATTTATTGTATTTTGTGTGTGTCCTGAGGAAGAGGCATCTGTCCACAAAACATTGATTAAAGCATCTTGATTTTTCTGCTATCCAAGCTCTCCTGTCATTGCTACATGGGGTTTATAGCACCTAAGGCACCTAAGATGGCATCTATGTTTAAGTATTATTCTTGCATCATTGATTAAGGCTCTGTAAATTAAAATTTAAAAAGGCCACAAATTTGAACAAGGTGTTTCTATGACATACTGTAGAACACAACAGGTGCCTGTCCTCCCCATTTCGCCTTTCAATTGGATGAAGCTGTAAGTGTAAAGGGCCCGATATATCTGCGATGGATTGCCGTGATCCCGCGATGCTGCAACCCAGCATCGCAGGATCGCAGAAATTCAACATGTTGAATTTTCCCGATTTGACGATCGCGATCAAAAAATGATCGTGATTGTCTAATCGGGGACATTTAACATGTCAAAATTCAGCGATCCTGCTACGGATCCCTGAACATCGATGGTGGGCGGTTGGCATTTCCACTTGGAAACGCCGGCATTTCCCATCACATCGCCGGATCGCGACAATCAGTCGCTGATGTATGGGCAGCTTAAGAAACATTCAAATCTGCATCTGGACCTAGAAGCATGTAATACCTGATATGAAAGCACTGTACAAATTTGCTTATATTACATCATAAAAAATTAGCGTACACCCAACTTAGCATCAGCCCTTATACTGTACAGTATGCCAATCATTCAGTCTCTCCTTTCACATTGCCCTTTCAGAATGATGAAAGGGACAATGCTCTGTAAAACATGTTTTTCTATAAATTACATTTAATGAGGAGCTTAAAAATTCTAAAAGTTTTAAAACGTTTATGAGTTAAAATTTTTAAAAGAAACCTCTTTTTTGTACTTTACTTGTACATTTTCCATTTGTAAAATGTAAGTTTGTTTTCATAAGCCCCAATTTGTATTCTCTGTGACTGTACAGCTCTACAGTTTTTTATCCCTTTATAAATGTAATAAAACTGATGATTTCAGGAAAAATAAGAGCAAATATTGTATATTGTTTAGCTCACTTATATTACACATTTTACATTAAATGTTCAAATTCAAATATTGTCCATTAGTAAAGTTATGCTTGCCTATTACAGAGACTGTTCTTTAAAATATGTTATGCATTATTAAAATACACAGCTTTTATCTGATTAATTAGTATTCTTTATTAAATCTGTTCCAAACACAAGATACATGATCCAAAGTACCATACTTCTTGTTTCCTGTTGCTTTTACAATGTGTTTTAATTATTATGAAATTAATGGGACAGCACATTAAGTTGATGTCTGGATGACTAATGTTGGCATAGACAGCTTGTTTGTTCAATAGGGCTTCCATATGTAACATGCATCCATCTGTCAGTGTTACAATTAAGTCTCAAACTTATTCTCACTAAGAAACAGAAATGATGCATGCACAAGTTGTTCTATGCTATGAAAATCAACCTTAACATAGTATGTGTAATATTTTTTAAAGGATTATAATGTTTGTCCCAACCTTTATTACATATTACAACTGACATAACACCCATATGATGTCTACTGTCATTCATGCAGATTCGTTAACTGGGGCTATTTCATATACCCATTTTTGAGATGTGAACGTAAATGTTAGTAAGTGCATGGCAATCAGTCTCCATCTGTTTTTCCAAATATTATCCACAGGTAGCACACACAAGATCCCATTCCACTGTGCGGTTCATTCGTACTGCTAAACCTCAAGGAACAGGAGCTAAATGTGTTCCCAGTGAAGCTTGCTAAATGAATCTCACATGTGTTACACTAATAGCACCATGAGCAGGTCATATGCCCTAATTTTGACAGAACATACTGTATGCCAAGGGTCAACCTTGAACTTAATTAAAATTAATTCAAGGGATATCTTACTGAGCCATTTATGCCATAGATATGTCATTATGTCATTCATAGGCATAAAAAAGAAATAAGAAACAAAAATAAATTTTTAAATATAAGCAACTTAATAATGTAGATACTGTACATTCATAATAATATTATTTGGTTAATATACACGACAGCGCCTTTTCAAAGAACAGTATACATGGTTTTAATACAATGTCATATTCATACCGATACATTTATGTATCCCATACATAGGGCCTGATTCATTATGGATTGCAATTGCAACTGCGTACACAGATCGGCCGATGGTGAGTACTGCGCATATGTTTGCACCGCAGTGCATGTGTGTAAGTTAGCATTGCGATCGCACTGTGATCACTTACGCATATACAAAGCCATCGTAGAATGAGTGATGGGAGGTTAGCGTTTTGGGGTGGTGACGTGGGAGTGGTTGTAGAAACGCAGGTGTGTCCGCTTGAACGCTGCTACTTGGGTGTGCATAAATTAGTCACTGCAATGGCAAATATTCAACTTGAGTACTCACTGCGTGCGATGGGGTTAGCAATTTCTGAGTAAGATCAGACCTGCTGTAATTGTGCGTGAGGGGCCGATGTTACACGATGTAACCGATGTATACGCAGGATTGCAAGGTATTATGGATGGGTGATAGCAGTAGTAGGTGTCTCTATGCTGGCTGTGCAACAGCTTTGTGATTGCATTTATTAGCAGGTTTGAATCAGGCCCATAGTGCATACTGACAATCAGCATCAAGGTATATTAAATGGACATGGTTATAAATTGTTTAAAAATTGCAGAGATATGAGATCTTTTCCCCTGACTCATTCTTTAGATATCCCCAATACTGTATCTGCCGTGGTCCCTCCATTTCTCCTCATCACAAAAGCAGATCCCATAGATTTCTATGGGGGCTACTAAACTGTCAAATTTACCAAGCTCGGGAATGCAAGGATTCTGGAACTTGGCAACCAGTAGCTAACACCATCTTCAGTCTATGGGCTACTTTTTCACTTTTTTGCCAGAAAGGGATCTCAAACCTCTCAAACATTATGGACTGGAATTATTCTGTATTTCTAAAACAATTTACATCTATAGCAAAAATCCAGTGCCATCTACTAGATCTTTTTGCTGGGTCAGATTGCTATGGTAAACGGATATTTAGTTCCCTCACACTGTCATAACAAGTTTTATTCCATAGCACTTCATTTTGTAGCTTAAGCAAAACTATTTTAGGTCAGAACTTAAGGGGGTTTAGTGGTACCTAGATTAAAAACCTACCTACTGACTTATTTACTATTCCAGTTTAAATGTTTTCTAACCCCCTCACCTCTGATTAGACTAGCAACCTGCCTATTTTGCATTTTATTAATTCATTGTCTTATTATTGTTTTATTATTCATTGTGATATATTAAATTGTTTGTATTTTTGTCTATCAGCATTACCGCTGTTTCTCTAAATATATACCTCACCTCAAACCTTAAATCTCCCTAACAGTTCTCAGGATTGGCAATAAACAGACAGACTAACACCACAGATTAAATAGTGTTATATATATACTCTTGCAGTCTGGGTCAGGACAATAATGTTGACTGCAGATTTACTTTTTTATTTACACACCTTTCCATTTGTGTCCTCTCCAAGGTGATACCGGACATATAATTAGACATTTGGCATAGTCTGTGTATTATGACATTTCAAAATTTGTTTGACATTAACTCCTTTCTGTTCTTTTCTGAAACAAAAAATATGTGTAATCCCTACAAACAAATGTCATTTTTAATATGTAGCCATAAAGGTGGCATCGCCTCCTGGTATGAACTCCTCTTTAGTACAACCTACATTTTTCTACAGTACCTGATGATGTGGACTGGGAGGAATTTTTCAAGAATGTGTTTAAATTATGTACATGTATTAATCATTCTAAAATATTTGTCAAACAATTTGTCTTTTGTAACTGATGCCTGATATAGTTAATAAAATCTGGTCGAATGATGCCAAATTGTATAGGAGGAACTATGGTAAGGCCAGTGGTCTGCTTCCTACATTTTGGAAGTGCCCATTGTTACAAGGTCTCTGGGCAGAAGTTTTCAAATTCATCAGATTACTAGAACCAAAATATCTCCCTTGCCAAAGATTGCAATATTGCATTACTATCCTCCGCAGTTACTGTTCTGCAACAAATACATATATGGCAATATTCTTATATGATCAGAGTCACAACTATACAGAGATGAAAACCCCCAGTCCTTACATCTCTCGCTAACATTGCTGCCAAAATTACCATATGATATGGAGCCAATTGGTTTCAAATATATTTTTTCAGCTATTTCACCACTGCTTAAGTGATTACCTGCAATTCTTATTATTCCAAAGAACACTCAGTTCCAACAAAATCCATTACAGATGTGTCCTCATACCAGTACATCTATCCTTTTTGTGCCATATGCATGTGGACTTGTATACTCAGCCACAAGGAATTATTACCAGAATGTCATACTTTTTCCATAATTTAACACCATCGCCACCAACAAATTCACATTTAGAGCCTGATTCAGAGCCACATGCAATTCACACCCAATGCTGATTTTCACATAGATGAGTGATTTTTTGCAGTTGTGCATAGTACATGAACATTACTAAAATGTCATATGGTGCATGTGCTACACAGACTGTACACACATAGGTGCTGTTTCAATTCATATGGACAGTATCAGAAAAGTCATGGACATTGCTGGATGGTGACTGGGGGGGTGGCTAGAAATGTGCGCAAAAATGGCACATTCAGTGGGCATGCTATGGTACTGCATACACACATGCAAAGATGGAGGCATATTAGGCCATAGTCAGATGGAGTAACTGCACCTGCCATAGAGCTGGTGCAAGTTTCAATGGCGGAACCGATGGTGGTGTCTAATGATACACCAATCAGTATTATTGTGTCTACAGACACTGAAAGGGGGCATCTGAGTCCTTACACATTCGGCTGCATGGATTTATCACAATGGTAGGAGTTTGCAGTTGCATAAAGTCACAGGCCACCTCCGCCAATAGACACTGTTGAGTGTGCTTCTGCATCTGACTCAGAATTAGGCCTATAGTGTAATAAGATTTTAGGATTAGTATATTTTTCACAAAGGAACTGTTATAATGTTACAGAATAAGCAGAGCGATACATGGCGTGAAGTATTACATGGCTTATTCATATACAACCTCCTTTTTTGCCTTACTACTAGAGTTTTTTTTGGGGGGGGCAAAGCCACCCTCAAATGGGGATCTGGTCTAAAAATCTACAGTAAAAAGGTAGACAATGTCTAGATAGACACCAGATGTTAGACAGTCAATCGGTCGACAGGGTCTAAAGGTCATCACACTAAATGTCGACATGTAAGAAGGTCGACAGGTACAAATGGTTGACAGGGTCAAAAGGTTGACATGAAAATGGTCGACATAAAAATGGCCAACACATGATTTTTTTTTAGGGTTAGGGATAGGTTTAGGGTTAGAGTTAGGCACTTACCGGAGGGTTAGGGTTAGGCACTTACACCAACAGTTAGGGTTAGGCACTTATCTTGACGGTTATGGTTAGGCACCAGGAGGCAGGATTAGAGTTAGTCACTTACTGGAGGGTTAGGGTTAGGCACTAGACGGGACGGTTAGGGTCAGGCACCCACCCTAGCAGTTAGGGTTAGGCACCAGAAGGGAGGGTTATGGTTAGGCACCAAGGGAAGGGTTAGGGTGAAGACTAGGGTTAAAAAAACAAAACACGTGTCGACCATTTTTATGTTGACCATTTTCCGGTCAACCTTTTGACCATATTGACCATTTGTACCCGTTGACCTTTAGTGTGTCAACCTTGTGTCCCTGTTGACATATTAACTGTCTAACATCTGATGTCTATCTAGACATTGTTTACATTTCTACTGTAGATCTTTCAATCCACATCCATTTAACTGGTGGGTGGCGGATGAAAAAAAGGTTGAAGAGAACAGAACAGGAAAAAATAATATACTGTTTTCTTACTATACTGTACCTTCTCCTTAAATAGCCTCTCACATGTTACTATGAATAAAACACAGTGTCAATAAAATGCAAGTAGTAATAGAACCGAGATTTTTATTCATGCATTGAACACAGTTTATGAACACCATTTAAACTGCATGCATTAGTTCCAAGCTATCACTAACAGCTAATAAATCTCCCCTTTATACATACATCAGGAACTAAGCTAGAAAAGTACCTAGAGATTAAGAAACAGAGGGCAATAACACACAATACATATTTGTTGACTGTTAATTAGGTAAATGTTTATCACAATATACTGTAGGTTATTTTTTTAAAAGGAAAATGCTAATTTATTTTTTGTATATATTAATATGCAGTAGTGTCACAATGTTAATAATACATTCTCAGTCAGATGGCAATTACTACCATTTACTTCTTTGTCTATTAAGTATTTTCCTACATTATCCACTTTATTCCATGACACATTAACATAAACAGTGCTGCTTTTGATAATGTTTATACAGAACCGTAAATGTGGTTCTAATAATGAAAAGCATTCCCTCGCTACTCACAGCCTGAAACTCTAGATTGACATATCTTTACTTTCTCATTGGGTGTAATTATGAATACAATATATGATATGATGATTTATTGTGCAATATAAGCATACTAAAAGTCAATAAAGCAGGGGTTCCCAAATTCTGGGCCTGAGCCACCAAGGATCGCAGTGGCTTATATGCAGGCAATCTGCCAATTGTTGCTTTCTGTGCAAGCAAATGCATGGCAGTGCGCTTGCGCGAACTAGCTATTGCGATCGGGACTGCGATCGCAGAGTATACGCAGACCCATGGCAGAGTGATTGACAGGAATTGCCATTTGTGGGTGGTGATGGGGGTGTCGTCGGGCGAAGGCAGGCGTGCCAGTGCGTTGGTACGGCGTTGCAGGGGCATGCTTAAATCATCCACTGCGATACCATACGCAGCCTGAGGCCTTGTAATGTGCGCTGAAGTAAGCAATTACTGAGTGAGGTCTGACCTGCCTAAACTGTGTGTATGGGTCCGATGTTACAGATTGTTTTGCTGTGTTGCCCAAGTGTACGGATGTGGGTAAGGGGAACTGGACGTCCTTATGTTAGGCTGCAATTGCAATGTGAATGCACACATTTACATATCACTGCTGATAGCAACTGCCCTGTGTATGTATAAGCAGAATAGCGATCCTTGCTGAATCAGGCCCTCTGTCCTCAAGGCTCCCTAGCAGTCCAGGTTTTAAGGATAACCATGCTCGTGCATAGAAGGTATAATCAAACTAACTGAGGTACTAATTAAGGGCCTGGTTCAGCAAGGATCGCAACTGCGATCGTGGCTGTGATTACACACGCAGCCTCACTGCGATGTGCTAATCCATTGCTATGCCGTCGCAGCATAACATAAGGATGCCTGCCAATACTGCAAAACCATCGATAACATTGAGTACAATAAAGACCTCATGTACACTTGCACAACCTCATCGCACGCAGTGAAAGGCCAAGGTGCAAATGGTATGGCAGTGGATAATTAATGCATGCTTCTGCAACGGCGTTCAAACGCACTAGCACACCTGAATTTTGCCAACTGCCCCCATCACTTCCCACAAATGGCACTTCCTGTATATGACTCGAAATGGGTCTTCCTAGTCACTTGTGCTTAAGTATGGATAGCCTAAAAAACAGGACTGTTAGGGTGCCTTGAAGACTGGGATTTGGAACCACTGTACTAAGAAATTCCAAGCCCATTTAAAAGTAAAAGGCTGCAAAAGACTTATTACATGATGTTTTATTACTGCTTATATTTGACTGTCACTCATATGCCAATTATATTTGTTCATCTAAATCAGATGCATCAGAATGTGTAAAATCTAGAATATAAAATATATATATTTTTTTAATATTTAATGTCTCCTGGGGAATGCCTGGTCATTTTGAAGGTCTAATTTATATATATACTATTTTTATCTGGACAGAAGATAGTAATAAGATGCCCAAATAGGATAAATTCATAGAGTAAAAGTAGAAGAGTGCCAGCTGACTTAAGGGAAAATTCCAAACTGTTAGAGCAGGCCTGATGACAGGGAGGTAGAAGGGGAACACTTGTACCAGTCCCTGAGATTTTGAGGAGCCCTGGCCATTGAGTCCCACTCCCCCTTACCCCATGCCTGTGTCGCTGGTGTTATTAGCAGGTTGCATAAATGGAGAAGTCAAGAAGCAACTTCAACAGCATTATCTGGCACAATAAAAAAAATGTTTTTGTGTAGTGTGCGTGAAGTCATGTTGTCCATGCCCTGAAGAACAGAGCAGTGAGGAGCCACCACTGCCATTAGGAGGAGCACACAGATTGTGGGCAACATGGATGGAGTAATGGGTAGCATTAATGCCTCACAGCTCTGAAGTCATGGGTTTGATCCCCACCATGGCCCTATCTGTGTGGAGTTTGTATAATCTCCCCATGCTTCCATTGGTTTCCTCTCTGTGCTCCGGTTTCCTCCTACGCTCCAAAAATATACTGGTAGGTTAATTGGTGCGGACAAAATATTCTAGTGTGTATGTGTTGTGATAGGATCATTGGTAAAGTGGTCTGTGGCAGGTACATTTGTCCCAGATTCCTGTCTTATGTGTTTTAAATCCCCAGGAGAAAGTCTGAAGTGTAGCAGGCTTGAGTTTCGGCTTTTTGAAAAGCCGGTTTGGGACCTGGGGGTTGTGGGTGAGAGGAGAGGGAGGGCTCCACCCACGGCCACTCCAGGTTTTGGTTCTCGCAGCCTGGTAACAGGCTTGTTAGGGTTTCCACCTGAGAGGGGCCAATATAAGCCTAGTTTGGATAAGGCTGAGTGTCTCACCTGGGAGAGCAGACAGGGAGTTTGCTCAGAGACACTTGAAAACCTAACTGTGAGTGTTGTGCTGTGCTTTTGTTGCTGGCGAGGGTATTAGGCCCTGCCAGGTTCTGGTAGTGAGGGAACTATCTGTGAAGTTAGTGCCCCGACAGGGCTAGGATTTCCGTTTATGTTTTCTTTGTGTTATTTCTGATATTGCACAATAAAGACTGGCGCCGACCAGCTTGTACTTGCATCCAGTCTGGCGTACTGTTTCCCAGCTGCTGTGTGTGAAAGGAAGGAGTCCTCTACCCAGGAGAGGGACCCCCTAACCTAACTGTGTCACAATATGGTGGAGAATGCGGGCAACCACACAAACTGAAGTTGCAGCAAGAGGAAAACTTTCCGTTTAAAAATTAAAGGGACAGACACCCAATTTGTGAGTGTGGAAATAACGCTGTGTCCTTGGAGTCCCATAGAGGAGGCATCGGCCAATGCTCAGAGAGGCAAGGTTCAGCTTCCAACCTACACCCCAGGACAAAATGGAGGACATTATTAAGGCCTTGCTCCAAGCTACAGCAGCTCAGCAGGAGACTAACAGACTTCAACTGGTCGCCATTGAGGAAACCCGCCAGGCCTTAGTGGAAAACAGCCAGGCCATAAGAGAGGTGCTACAGCACCTGGTCGCCCGGCCCAGAGATGTTGCTACTGGTCCTCCCACCCCCACTTACTCCATATGAGCCAGTCACTTCCTTCAAAAGATGACTTCGGGCGATGATGTGGAGGCCTATCTCGCCGCATTTGAAAGAACGGCCGAAAGGGAGAGTTGGCCCAAGGAGCAGTGGGCAAGTCTGGTGGCACCTTTTTTGTCTGGGGAGCCACAAAAAGCATATTTCAACTTATGCCTGGCTGATGCCAAGGACTATAAAAAACTAAAACAGGAGATCCTAACTCGCTTGGGAGTCACCACCTTTGTTTGTGCCCAACGGGTCCACCGCTGGGAGTTCCATAGGGACAAGCCTCCACGTTCACAGATGCATGACCTCGTTCATCTGTCCTCAAAATGGCTACAGCCCGAGACGCTGACGGGACCACAGATCGTGGAAGGGGTCGTGATGGACCGGTACCTGCGATCATTACCTGTGACTCTGCGCAAGTTGGTGAGCCATGCAGACCCTAAGTCTGCGGACCAGTTGGTCGAGCTGGTGGAGAGGTATGTGGCGGCTGAGGAGCTGATGAGTATGCCCCACCGAGCCCCGATGGCGCACCGGCGAACTTCCACAGACACTGGTAAGACTGTTCCAGGGGAGAAGGGTGCTGGGCGGTGGAATGTACCTAAGACTGAGGGTGTAGAACCTGGAGACAGGCCTGCCAGGCCAGGAAGGTTCTTGCCCCATAAAAGACTAGACATTAGTATGACTCAGTGTTTCCGATGTGGTGGCTTCGGCCATATTGCTGCTAATTGTTCACTTACAACTGAACCTATGCAATGTGATACTGCTCATGTCTACAGCAGGGGGTCTTTCTTTGCACAGACAGCCTGTATGGCTGACCGGCAGGCTGAGACTGATAAGCACATGTGTGTACTCACTGTAGATAGCAACCGAGTAGAGGCACTGTTAGACTCTGGTAGCTTGGTGACACTTATAAAAGCTGAGCTGGTGAACCCCTTGAGGCATACAGGGAAAACTGTTGGTGTGACCTGCATACATGGGGATACTCGATATTATGTTACGGCCGAGGTGAACATCGAGACACCATGTGGCTCTGCTATAGTTTCTGTGGGTTTGGTGCATGGTCTGGTGTATGATGCAATATTGGGGAGAGACTGTGCTCACTTCTGGAAGTTGTGGGAAAGCCGTTTTGTTCCAGAGGTGAACAACCCCGATCCATTTGAGAAGGTAGTCGATGTAGTGGAGGAGGGAGTTTCTTCTGAGTCAGAGTTATTCCCTTTTTCTACTATGGTTGGCGAACTAGAGAATGCGGAACGTGACGGTGGCCCGCCAACTGATGTGCCTCCCATTGAGGTGGGAAGTGTTGTTGGGCCAGGTGATCGTCTTCCTGATTTAGAGGTCTTTGCCGTGGAGCAGTTGAATGACCCTACTTTGGTAAAAGCCAGGGAGAATGTAAAAGTAGTTGATGGTAAACCCGTAGACCCTGATAGTCCTTTGTCCTATCCCCACATGGCAATGTGTCAGGATTTGTTATATCAGGTGACTAAGAAGGGGGAAGATATTGTGGAACAACTAATAGTTCCCAAAGCCTACAGAAGAACAGTGTTGGATCTGGCCCATGGTCATATAACGGCAGGCCATCTAGGGGTAGAGAAAACCACTGAGCGAATAATGCAGAGGTTTTTCTGGCCCGGGCTTCATAAAGAGGTGTCTGACTTTTGCGCATCCTGCCCTGAGTGTCAGTATCATGCTCCAAGGCCACATTTTAAGGGTCCACTAGTTCCATTGCCTATTATAGAGGTGCCGTTTGAAAGAATAGCGATGGATTTGATTGGACCCTTAATGAAGTCTGCCAAGGGACACCAGTATATTCTGGTCATAATGGATTACGCTACCAGGTACCCGGAAGCGATCCCGTTGCGCAATTCGTCAACCAAGACCATTGCCAGAGAGCTAGTTCATGTCTTTAGCATGCTGGGTATACCCAAGGAGATACTAACTGACCAGGGTACACCGTTTATGTCAAAAGTCATGAAAGAGTTATGTCGCCTGTTCAAAATTGAACAGTTAAGAACTTCGGTTTATCACCCCCAAACCGATGGGCTGGTCGAGAGGTTTAACAAGACGTTAAAACATATGCTTAGGAAAGTGGTCGACAAGGATGGTAGGGATTGGGATTACTTATTGCCGTATTTATTGTTGGCCATAAGAGAAGTTCCCCAGTCCTCCACCGGGTTTTCACCCTTCGACTTATTATATGGGAGACACCCAAGGGGGTTACTAGACATTGCCAAAGAGACATGGGAGGGGCAGTCTAGTCCTTACAAAACGGTGATTGAGTATGTTTCTCAAATGCAGGAGAGAATTGCTGCGGTAGTGCCGATAGTGAGAGAGCACCTGGAACAGGCTCAACAGGCACAGCAGAGGGTATACAACCGCAATGCCCGGTTATGCAGCTTTGCTCCTGGGGACAGAGTGTTAGTGTTGGTTCCCACTGTGGAAAATAAACTTTTGGCTAAATGGCAAGGGCCCTTTGAAATCTTAGAAAGAGTGGGACAGGTCAATTACAAAGTTTACCAGCCGGGGAAAAGAAAGCCGGAACAGATATACCATATAAATCTGTTATACCATATAAAGCCCTGGAAAGATAGAACGGTACTGTCGGCCATCCGAGCCCCTCCAGTAAATCCAGGGCCCTTAGTTCCTGAAGTGACAGTGGCAAAAACCCAGTCGGCAATTCAACAACAAGAGGTCAAGGAGTTTCTGATCAGAAATAGGGTGCTGTTCTCTGACGTACCTGGGAAAACCTTGGTCATTAAACATGACATAATCACTGACCCAGGGGTTAAAGTTAATCTAAAGCCCTATAGGTTACCAGAAGCACAAAGAGAATCGGTGTCGAAAGAAATTAAAAATATGCTAGAGTTAGGGGTTATTGAAGAGTCACATAGTGAATGGTCAAGTCCCATTGTGTTGATTCCAAAGCCCGACGGGAGTGTGCGTTTCTGCAATGACTTCCGAAAGTTGAACAGTGTTTCAAAATTCGATGCCAAGAGTGGATGAACTGATTGAGAGACTAGGGACGGCAAGGTATTTAACCACTCTTGACCTAACCAAAGGGTATTGGCAAGTACCGTTAACCGAGAGCGCCAAACAAAAGACAGCTTTTTCAGCACCAGAGGGCTTGTTTCAGTACAAGATGTTGCCCTTCGGGCTACATGGGGCACCTACTACCTTCCAAAGAATGATGGACAGGATTCTAAGGCCCCATAGACGGTATGCGGCTGCTTATCTGGATGACGTGGTCATTCATAGTCCTGATTGGCAGTCTCACTTACCCAGGGTACAAGCAGTGTTGGACTCCATCTATAAGGCAGGTTTGACAGCCAACCCAAAAAAGTGTTGTCTAGGCATGGAGGAAGTAAAATATCTGGGTTACACCATTGGCAGAGGCTTGATAAAGCGTCAGCTCAATAAAGTTGATGCCATACAAAACTGGCCACGGCCTCTGAATAAGAAGCAGGTGAGAGCCTTCTTGGGAATTACGGGGTACTACAGGAGGTTTATACCTAACTTTGCCACCATGGCAGTCCCACTGACTGACCTGACCAAAGGCAAACAAAAAGTCATGGTAGAATGGAGTCCTGAGGCAGAGAAAGCTTTTCAGGAGTTGAAAGTAGCGTTGTGTTCCCAACCAGTCCTGATGACTCCTAATTTTGAAAGGGAATTCATAGTACAAACCGATGCATCAGAAGTAGGTATAGGAGCGGTCCTGTCCCAGAACAAGGAGGGTGAGGAACACCCTATTTTCTATCTAAGTAGAAAGTTGAATGTACATGAGAGAAACTATGCCACAGTGGAGAAGGAGGCGTTGGCCATAAAGTGGGCACTAGAGGCTCTCAGGTACTACTTGGTTGGAAGAAAGTTCAAATTGATCACTGACCATGCCCCTTTGAAGTGGATGTCCGAAAATAAGGACAGTAATGCGAGAATTACGAGATGGTTCTTGGCGTTACAAACTTTTACATTTTCAGTGGAACACAGGCCAGGAAGCCAGCTGGCCAATGCTGACGCGTTGTCATGCGTTCATTGTTTGGGGGCTTCAGTTGTTCCGCCCCACAGGTCGAAACAAAGGGGGGGGATATGTGATAGGATCATTGGTAAAGTGGTCTGTGGCAGGTACATTTATCCCAGATTCCTGTCTTATGTGTTTTAAACCCCCAGGAGAAAGTCTGCAGTGTAGCAGGCTTGAGTTTCGGCTTTTTGAAAAGCCGGTTTGGGACCTGGGGGTTGTGGGTGAGAGGAGAGGGAGGGCTCCACCCACAGCCACTCCAGGTTTTGCTTCTCACAGCCTGGTAACAGGCTTGTTAGGGTTTCCACCTGAGAGTGGCCAATATAAGCCTAGTTTGGATAAGGCTGAGTGTCTCACCTGGGAGAGCAGACAGGGAGTTTGCTCAGAGACACTTGAAAACCTAACTGTGAGTGTTGTGCTGTGCTTTTGTTGCTGGCGAGGGTATTAGGCCCTGCCAGGTTCTGGTAGTGAGGGAACTATCTGTGAAGTTAGTGCCCCGACAGGGCTAGGATTTCCGTTTATGTTTTCTTTGTGTTATTTCTGATATTGCACAATAAAGACTGGCGCCGACCAGCTTGTACTTGCATCCAGTCTGGCGTACTGTTTCCCAGCTGCTGTGTGTGAAAGGAAGGAGTCCTCTACCCAGGAGAGGGACCCCCTAACCTAACTGTGTCACAGTGTGTATACATATGGTAGGGAATATAGATTGTAAGCTTCACTAGGATGTGACTGGACAAACATTCTTTATAAAAGCACTGTGGAATATGTGTGTGCTATATAAATAACTGGAAACAAAATAAAATAATAATAAATCTGGGGTAGGTAAATGAGGCTGCTGGAGAGACATAGGAAGGAAAGAGCTGAGGCTATGGAAAAACATGGGAGAGCTAAGGCTGCTGTAGTGAAATAGTAAGGGGGAAGCTAATGACATGGATAGACACAGGGGGTAAGACTATGGAGAGACACGGGGGAATCTGAGGCTGCTGCAGAGACATGATGGGGTGAGCTGCTAGAAAGACAAATGGGGCTAAGGCTATGTAGAGAGACAGAGCAGATCTGCGGCTCCTTAAGACACATAAATGAGAGACAGAGAGAGAGACAGGAGAGATGTAGCTGAAACTGCTGGAGAGACATGTTGGCGTGAGTCTGTTTGAGAGATAAAGTGAGGAAGCTGCTGGAGATTTTCCACAACTTTCAAGATTAGAAGGAAAAGACTAGAACACAACAATTTTCAATAAGTCATCAATTCTAAAAAAAAAAAAAACATATTACCTCTGTTGCATGATGATGACATTGATTATATTCCTATGTAGATAGATGTTTTCTGGACCATGTGATTGCCTACATCATAGGTTCTCAAACTCAGTCCTCAGGAGCCCAAACAGTGCATGTTTTCCAGGTATCCTGACAGTATCAAAAGTGAAATAATTAGCTCCACCTGTGGATTTTTTAAAATGTATCAGTGAGTAATGACTACACCTGTGCACTTGCTAGATGACCTGGAAAATGTGACCTGTGTGGGGTCCTGAGGACCGAGTTTGAGAACCACTGGCCTAAATGATTAGTGAATACCAGATACCAATTGAAGTTATCATCTGCTCCTGGGAGCCCCTAACCTAACCCTCCCCCCTGCAGCTATCTGCACACAGCGCACAGCTTACCTTCAATCGGTATGCCAGGTGCCCGGATTTGGCAGTTGGGAAGCCGGCAGTCGGCATCGCTACCGTCGGCTTCGTGACTGCATCCCATCATAGCATATGAAGAATTAATTAAGGAGCAGTTCAAATGCAAAACAAAGAAGCCAAAGTGTTTTCCCAAATAGAGGTTCATTATGCTCACCATTCCTTGTGTTAGTGCTCCAAAGAAATGCACATTTCAGTCAGGTATTGAAAGTGAAGCAGCAACTCTAGCTAAGAGACTGCCAAAATGAGCCATCTCAAGTTGTAGTACAAAGCATAGCTGTATTCTAATTATTATTATTATTACCAGTTATTTATATAGAGCACATATATTCTGCAGCGCTTAACAGAGAGTATTTGACCATTCACATCAGTCCTTGACCCAGTGGAGATTACAATCTATGTTCCCTATCACTTGCACACACAAGTACACACTAGGGGTAATCTTTGTTGAGAGCAAATTAACCAACCCATATATTTTATAGCACAGGGAGAGTATACAAACTCCACACAGGTAGGGCCCATGGTGGGTATCAAACCCACGACCTCAGTGCTTTGAGGCAGTAATTCTAGCCATTACACCATCTGTGCTGCCCAACAGTAGTTGCAAATAACCTAAGCATTTATATTGTATCAGTATCTTGGATGTATTGTCCTTATCCAGGTTATATGAGCAGTAGCGTCCTTGTGGTGGAATCAAACAACAAAGCAGAAGGTGTGTAGCAGGGTCATTTGAGGAAATTACACATGGCTGTGGGCATAGATCTGAAAGGATCCTGGCCCAGTCCACTGATGCTGCCAGGACCCAGGACTGTCTCCCGAAGCTAATTATCATCCTGAAGGTGAAAGCATGTGGTGGAAGTCAAGTGCCCAACTACAACTCCATCACAGCAGGATGCACTCCCATAGCCACCCTCACAAGTGGACAGGCTAAAATCTGTTAATGGGGTAGTGAGGTTGTTGTACAGGGAAACCAGAAGGACGATAGCTGCTCTCACAGCACTTACCACAATTCTGGTTGCCTTGTACATCAGCCAGAGACACTAATGCTCATACATGTCGGATAAGGAGACTACTCTACATCCGAGTTCCTGACACAATGAAAACTCATGGGTCATTTGCAACTATGATACAGCTGTGTTCCATTTACAACTTTGCACTACAAAACGTGAGATGACTCATTACAGCTGGCACTCAGCCTGTATTTGGCAAACACTTTGGCTTGTTATTTTTCAATTTGAACTGCTCCTAATAAAATTGACTTATGCTATGAGTGTACTTATTCTGTAACATAAATTATTTTATTGATTACTTTGCCATATCTACAGTTCTCAATCACTGCAGTGATATACTGTATGCAACCATATTATGTTTGATATTTACTATAAAACTGATAGCTGTATTTTTTTGTTTCTTGGTTTTTATGTTTTAAATATACTTGTACTTCTTAAGTATAATAAATGTTGTTGAATTTAGTACTCTAATGGTCTCAAATTTTCCATATTTGTCCTACTTATGGGATTATAGCATTATTACTGCAGAGTATTTTTTTATATTACACATCAAAATATAATCTACTTTTCTATACCATTCAAATCCCGACACCAGTCAAAATCCCAGCGACAGCATTGCGACCACCGACATCCCGATGCAAAGTAGTGAGGGTAGGGGTTTGGGTTAGGCACTACGGGGAGGGTTAGGGTTAGGCACTAGGGGGAGGTTAGGTTTAGGCTGTGGGGGGTTAGGTTAGGCTGTGGGGGGGGAGGGTTTGGTTTAGGGGTAGGGTTAGGATACTTACCAACAGGTGTCGGTATCATAACCCTTTCGGGATGCCGATGTCGGATTTCTGACCACCAGGATCCCGAGCACCATCATCCCATACCCAACCTTTTGTAAATTCCTAATTTTGAATAATTAATAGTGTGTAAATAGAGCTGTCATGCCAATTGTGTCATTACATCTGCTCATGATGATAGGAAAAGTCTGGATGGATTAAAAATTATATGGGAAGGGGATGGGAAAGTTTCATGCCAAAATTTGGAATGAGGCAAATATTCAGAGGAATAGTTTTTACCAATTTTCTCTCATTCCTATTAAACATTAGGTTACATTATTTTAATATTACTTATACAATGTTGAATACTATTTCAAGGAACTCTATTATTTTACTAATATTGCACAACACTATCCATACCCCTTTATTTGCAATAGAATTAATAAAATACTGTACAGAAGTTATTTCTGGAACAAAAAAAAACAATATCCTTGAACAATAAAAAAACTTGGTGCAGTATGTTTTATTTTATTTTGTATTACTATTTTTGCCTTCCAGCTGCAAAGATCACATTGTGTTTTAAATTATAGAATGTGTCATCTTGATGAATGTTGGTATGTATATGTAGTGTTTCTGATTTTTGTGTTATTTTATAGAAATGTTAGAAAGGGATAGCTCTCTTAAATGTGAATATAATAACAAATTAATAATTGTTATATAATTTATATTATTGCCACTTCAAGGCAGTTGTTATTTTTGTTTATAATAAACATGTTCAACAACTGGGATTAATACACTACAGCTGAAAAAAAATGGCCTTTAAATAGGTTTGTGATTTGAACACAATCAATTTTAGTTACTCTTTATTCAGAAAATAAGGTGAACTTTGAAGTGCTAAAAATGTGCTATTTGTATTTGTTCACTAACTGGAAAATACTAAACAATACTCAGGAGCTCACTTGCCAGTAGAGCACCTTAAGATGCTATGGGATACTGTGAAGAATTGTGCATATATATATAAAAATTCCCCAGAGGCAGATGACACTCAGATGGCAACAAATACCACAACTCAGGTAGATTTACCCATCCAAAATTTAATTTCTGGAACTTGATATGTATATATATATATATATATATATATATATATATATATATATATATATACACATATATATATATATATATATGTATATATATACAGTCAGGTGCATAAATATTGGGACATTGACAGAATTTTCATATTTTGGCCTCTGTTCATGACCACAATGGCTTTGAAATGAAACAAACAAGATGTGATTTAACTGCAGACTTTCAGATTTAATTTGAGGGTATTTACATCCAAATCAGGTGAACAGTGTAGGAATTACAACGGTTTCTATATGTGCCTCCCACTTTTTAAGGGGCCAAAAGTAAATGGACAAACTAAACAATCCTAAATCTAACTTTCACTTTTTAATACTTTGTTGCAAATCCTTTGCAGGCAATTACAGCCTGAAGTCTGGAACGCATAGACATCACCAGATGCTGGGTTTCATCCCTGGTGATGCTCTGCCAGGCCTCTACTGCAAATGTCTTCAGTTCCTGCTTGTTCTTGGGGCATTTTCCCTTCAGTTTTGTCTTCATCAAGTGAAATGCATGCTCAATCGGATTCAGGTCAGGGGATTGACTTGGCCATTGCATAACATTCCACTTTTTAGCCTTAAAAAACTCTTTGGTTGCTTTTGCAGTATGCTTCAGGTCATTGTCCATCTGCACTGTGAAGCGCCGTCCAATGAGTTCTGAAGCATTTGACAGAATATGAGCATATAATATTGCCCGAAACACTTCAGAATTCATTCTGCTGCTTTTGTCAGAAGTCACATCATCAATAAATACAAGGGAACCAGTTCCATTGGCAGCCATACATGCCCACGCCATGACACTACCACCACCATGCTTCAATGATGAGGTGGTATGTTTTGGATCATGAGCAGTTCCTTTCCTTCTCCATACTCTTATCTTCCCATCACTCTGGTACAAGTTGATATTTGTCTCATCTGTCCATAGGATGTTGTTGCAGAACTGTAATGACTTTTTTAGATGTTGTTTGGCAAACTCTAATCTGGTCTTCCTGTTTTTGAGGCTCACCAATGGTTTACATCTTGTGGTGAACCCTCTATATTCACTCTTGTGAAGTCTTCTCTAGATTGTTGACTCTGACACATATACATCTACCTCCTGGAGAGTGTTCTTGATGTGACCAACTGCTGTGAAGGGGTTTTTCTTCACCAGGGAAATAATTCTTCTGTCATCCACTACAGTTGTTTTCCGTGGTCTTCCGCGTCTTTTGGTGTTGCTGAGCTTTCCGGTGCATTCTTTCTTTTTAAGATTGTTCCAAACAGTTGATTTGGCCACACCTAATGTTTTTGCTATCTCTCTGATGGGTTTGTTTTGATTTTTCAGCCTAATGATGGCTTGCTTCACTGATAGTGACAGCTCTTTTGATCTCATATTGAGAGTCGACAGCAACTGATTCCAAATGCAAATGTCACACCTAGAATCAACTCCAGACCTTTTACCTGCTTAATTGATATGAAATAACAAGGGAATAGTCCACACCTGTCCATGAAATAGCTTTTGAGTTGATAGTCCCATTTCTTTTGGCCCCTTAAAAAGTGGGAGGCACATATAGAAACTGTTGTAATTCCTACACCGTTCACCTGATTTGGATGTAATTACCCTCAAATTAAATATGAAAGTCTGCAGTTAAAGCACATCTTGTTTGTTTCATTTCAAAGCCATTTTGGTGGTGAATAGAGGCCAAAATATGATAATTCTGTCAATGTCCCAATATTTATGCACCTGACTGTATATAACATTCTTCACAGCATCCCTTTGGTGTAATCCACAGGTTCTCAAACTCGGTCCTCAGGTTCCCAAACAGTGCATGTTTTCCAGGTCTCCTCACAGAATCAGAAGTGAAATAATTAGCTCTACTTGTGGATCTTTAAAAATGTGTCACTGAGTAATGAATACACCTGTGCAGCTGCTAGGTGCCCTGGAAAACGAGACCTGTGTGGGGACCCGAGGAAAGAGTTTGAGAACCACTAGCTTAATCCATGGATCGAAGACTATAATGTCAATATTTTCATTATTTATATTGTGTAGTTAAAGGTCTATTATGAATACAGTAACAAAGCTCTCTCATTAAAAATACAAAACATACAAACAAATGTACAGTAATTTTGTTTAGGGAACATATGTTGTTTATAATGAATAAAATAGGGTTTAAATTTTATAGCCCTCCCCTCAGCAAGTAGATCAACGGGAAAAATCTCCTTCAATGTTAATCCAAATCTATTCTGTAATTGAATTTTGTGTCACAACAGCATTTATGCTGTTCTTTCTAATTAATCTTGATATGTTTAATGATTTAATGGCTTTCCTATCACACTATTATGTGATTTTATTGTTTCTATTTATAGTACCTTGATTAAGAGATAGACATTCCTTTAATCAATTCAGTACAACATGTAGAATAAATTACATACAAAAAATGTAATCTATTATTTAGTAATGTTTTTAGGAGTACACTGTTTACCTTACTTATAGTATTGTTGCCCATTTTAAAAAGATAAATAACATTTTAATTGAGATATCTCTTACAAAGAACCGTCTAGTTCTCACACACAATAAATGTAATACTTTTGCTTCCGGAATTAATTTAAATCATTCACCCTGTAAATGTCATCTATAAACATCAATAATTAAAAAGGTAACACAAATGCTCTTCTGTGATCTCTTTTGCACAAGTGCACCTAGTTGTCAGTGAAAGTATCTGCAGTCCAATATTTAGTCACTTGTGGGGTTGCAGCAGTTATCAATGGGAAACATGCCATGGATTAAGGGCTTTCCTTGCTAAATGTAAATTAGGAGCAAAAGCATGGCTACTTTTGCACTGAAGTGCAAAACCTGTTGTTAATTTTAAGTGATATCATTATTTACATGAGGCAAATGGCTGAAAAAAGGACTGTTACAGGGGTGTTTGATGTTTAGTAGGAGGATATAAATCCTTTCTCTCCCCATAAAAACAATTGCATTTTTCAAAACCTCAAAATCTCAGAGATCAGAATTTATATCTATGCTTGTAATAGGATGTACCTTTTCAATTGCACTTATTATTACTATTATTGTTGACTTGTAAGGCTCAACAGTGCTTCACAGCATCAGAGGGGAAAACAGCATATTGTGCCTAAAACAATAACATACAATGTAGTCAACATGCAGACATGACAACTAAAGGTAGAAAGGGTCATGCTAATGGGAGAGCTTACATTCTAATAGGAAGAGGACACAGCTGAAACAAGATAAGTGAGTGTGGCTAATGCTGGGAACACACTGGCAGATATATTGGCCAATCAATATATTATGTGTGCAACGGCCAGTGTGTACCAGCGATATGTCTGTGAACGACATTGTTCACAGACATATCGCGTTGGCTGTTCTGCACAGCCGATGGCAGATATATATTCTCATTGCGCTGTGTGTATGGGCGGTCACCTTACCGCCCATATACTTGCTGCAGAGGCCTTGGGGAGGGATGTGCAATGTGACCCCCCAGCCAGTTTGACCTGCGGCCAGATGACAGATGATGGTTGTTCAGTGTGTATGAACAACCATCATCTTCAAATATATCTGCAAATCATTCGACCTGCAGATATATCTGCTAGGTGTATACCCAGCTTAAGAGTAGAATTTAGGACAGTTGTTAGGGTACACCTCTGTAGGTAGAATAGTTGGGATTATAATGGGGGTGGGGGGGTGGGAGAAGAGACATTGGAAGGTAAAAAGTGTCAAGGTTGAGATAATTACATAAATGTAGAAACTGCGACCTTTACTGGGAAGAATGCAGTGAGTGTGGATTGGGAAATGTAGGATAATATGGATGGGATATACAGAATTTGGTATGAGAAATTATCCCATTGTGCTAATGTTGTCTTTAAAATTAGGTGTATTTAGAGAGGAACAGGAGCAGATGTTCAGATAAGTTAGATGAAGGTGACAAATATTTGTCAGGAGTTCGAAGACTGTATGAATATTAGAGAGGTGATCTATATTTTCCTTGCAAGTGAAAGGGCAGTGTTGTAAGATGAAAGGATTTCCCTTTTGGATTTCAGCAGAATGAAAGCTCTTTGTAGCAAGAGGGTATGTTCGGTGAGCCATGGTTGAGATTAGGATAAATGACAACTGTGGGCCTGATTTAGAGTTTTATATGACTAAATATACCAGTTTTCAACAGCCTGTGAAGGTGTTGGAGAATGCATATACAACTTAGAGCAGCCACGGGTGATCTAGAGTCCCACGCATTGCAGCTGAATCTTTACTTGTGGATGAGTGTGTGTAACTGAGTGGCAATGGGGCATTTGCATGTAGGATAAGTATGTCATGGACATACCATAGGTATTTGGTGAAATGGAAGGCTATGCATATGTGTGCCTATGCTGAGATCTGTCTGACTTCAAGTAGATCTCTTGAACCAAGGATAGGGAATGTTGGTTGATGTTGATGACGTCTGCTTTCACCAGTGTATTGATCAGGGATTACTAATATGGAGAAGTGGATTGTGTTGAGTTTTTTAGTGCTATGCGTGTGGATTTTGGTGTAGGTGGGGGTAAAGTAAAAAAGAAATTAGTAGGCCAGAGAACAGGAAAGTCAAGTTAGAGAAACTAGAAATATATCAGAAGCTTGTGAAGAGAAGGAAAAGGGAGAAAGTGGTCTCTCTTATAGTGGAGACATTGGAGTTTTCAATGGGATTGTTGAACTCACTTAATTTAATAATAGGTAGGTAAAATTATAAGATAAAAAGAAAATTTGTAAAGCAATTGGGTATTAATAAATGACAGAAACATAGAAAATAGATGAGTAGTGTGGACATCATAGAAGTGAAGGAAAGGGAAGTTTCTATGGGTATGACTCAAAACGGGATGGATGGAGAAATTGAATGTCTTGTCCACCCCTTGTACAACAACAAAAAGAAAATAGAGGGTCACATAACCTGCACTTGGTTACAATCCATAGGTAAGGGAGAATGCCCCTATAGTTATTCCATCAATCAACAGGGGACTGAATAGGGGTGCAGTTGATAACCCGTCCCTCAGTTAACCTGTAGGTATATGCTCATAGGCAAACAATAGAAAGAAGAAAAAGTGTGCAAATAGTGAAGAACAGTTTTAATTAACACATAACAATGTATAAAATACACAACAGCAGCATCCTTGGATGGAAAATCCCCAAATGGCAGAGGTATGTAATTACCAGAAGACTGGGAGGTATAACCTCAAATGAGCGTGTAGTGTGTTAATTCAGCATTAGTCCCGGGCACTCTGCTGGTAAATGATCATATCCACAGCCATCAGGATGTAAACAACCTCTGTCAGGAAGGGGTATCCACCTTCTCTCACTGACGCGTTTCGACCCCTAGTCCGGTGGTCTTTTTCAAGGTGTCCAGAATGTGGATGCTGCTCCCACCCGCGGCAACCCTTTTAAACCCCCCTTATCCAATCTAAACACCGCCGGCGCAGCTGATCTCTATACAGAGAAAAACTACATTGTCCATGATCCTTTGCTGCGCCGGGACGGTGTTTCCTGCTTGCTGTTGTACATTGGTGGAGGTGTGGGGATACCTCTATTAGAGAATCACTTACATGCTGCAAGGGTCTTCTGTGCACACATATTCACTTTCTTCACCCACTATATATTGTCCACCCCTTGTCTGTTTCCAGATCTGGGAGTGTGAATGAGGGAGAGCTTCCCTAGGGTAATACATAATTCCAAGGACATATGTATTAGGCAATTAATGATATATGGAATGTATAAATCTGAGTTCTTAAACTCCAACCAGCTAATCCACCTATCAGTAAACTTGACATATTTATTTAATGTGACCAAAGTGACACCCTCCCTTGGTTCTTGTTTTGGCATTAATAGCCCTTTTCAATACAGAAAAGATCCAAAATCTACCCATACATTTTCATAATAAAATCTGCCCTTTGAAATTATATTGTAGTAGATCAAGGGCCTGATTCAGAGATGGACTTTAGCTACAGCAGCATGCTAACATATTCTAATGCAGCGGGAAGTGTCTGATGACAAAAGAACCCTCCTGCCAGCATCAAAGATCTGAGGACCTCATTCAGAGTCGGTCGAAGCGGCCGCACGGTCGTACGGGAAAAGGGGCCGGATATGCAAATGATTCCCTCGCAAGTTGTGTCCCTAAGTTCGGATTGGTAGCTGACCGACCAAGGGGAGGAAGCGGTCGGAAAAAATACGCCCCTTTCTCGTACGCATTACACGTCATCTCCGGGCATATAAGGATTAATCAAGACCATCGGGAACCATCGGAACTGGTTGTAGAGCTTAAGGTTGACCATACCCTCTCTTAAGCTCTACGATCATGTCAGTGTAAAACCTCCCATGTCACATGTGCCATGACGCTACTTTGTTAATTATGCACTCCCATAAACCGTATGCACTCCCATAAAACGCTGTTCGCATAATGAGGTACGCCTGTGTTCGGATCTCCACTCCCCTGTTTTCAAGCACCTTCCCCTGTTACCACCCACAAACGCCTCCATCTGTCACTCAAACTACCGACCTGGCTGTGTTCATGGAGAGAGAAATTTCTGATCGTAGCGGCTAGTTTGCGCACGCGCATTGCGAACTTTACGCATGCGCAGTATAGCGAACATCGGTGGCGTACGACCATGCGGCCACTTCGACCGACTCTGAATGAGGTCCTGAGTGCTGCGTCCAAAGATCAGATCACCATTGCGACCATCTGTTGTGATCACCACAGTCATCGCCCAGCTGAGGAAGCTTAACCTTAATCAGAATGGGAATGGAACTGCTCAGCAACGACCAGCAAATCTGGCCCCGACATGACAACAAAATGCGCGCGACACACCCCGATTTAATAAAATGGCCCTTGAAAGCTGCCCCAGACAGCCGCAATATGTCAATCATACTATAGCTTTGTTGGCACTGAGGGCATGATTCAGACCTGGTCGCTAGGCTGCATTCGCACATAGCCTGCCAATGTTTGCAATCTGCGCATGCGTATAAGACGCACTGCACATGCGCGATCCAGTCCATGCGATCGTGAGGCAATCGCACCCAGTACAGAGATACTCCGCAAGCATGAGTGACAGGACGTGCCGTTTGTGGGTGGTGACAGGGGGTGGTCGATAGTAATGGGGGTGTGGTGGTGCGAACGCAGGCGTGTCTGTGCGTTGGAATGCCATATCAGGGACATGTAGAATTAAGACGCAGTGTCAGCATACAAGTCACATGGCTGAATTACACACAGCAGCACGCGCAGTGCTTGCGGTGGAGTATGGTCAGCCACAAGTGCTGCGTATGGGTCCGATGTTACTCGATGTTACCGATTGTTTAATACACTTCCTGAAGATGACGTATGTTACTAAGGGAAAGTGGTCATCTTGTGTCAGGCTGGTGGGCATCTAATTTCATACCACGATTGCACAGCAAAACATAGTGGGCGTGCTAATGTCTTGCTTGCGATCGCGGGATTTGCATATTTTGGCTGCTGACAGCTGCGTGCAAACGCAGCCTAGTGACCAGGTCTGAATCAGGCCCTGAGAGCAATCTTGGAGGATCTGTTTGGCATGATGACCCCTGTCCACTGCCGAAACTGCCTGGTCTGATTAATCACATTTTTATCTTTTACATCATATGGACGGGATGTAGTCAGCAGCCCGGCGTGCGGGATGCCGATGGTCTTAATACCGACACCGAAATCCCAACAGGTCGAGATCCTGGCACCAGTATCCTGACCATCGGCATCCCAAAGGTAAGAATAGGGGTGCAGGGGAAGGGTAGCATTAGCTAGCGGGGTTAGGCACTAGGGCAATGGTTAGGGTTAGGCACTGGGGATGGAGGGTTAGGATTAGGCACTAGGGGCAGAGGTTAGGTTTTGGCACCAGGGAGGAGGTGTTAGGTTTAGGGTTCAGGGAGTGGGAGGTTAGGTTTAGGCACTAGGGGGGGAGGGTTAGGGTTAGGCACTGAGAAGGGTGGGTTAGGGTAGGGGTTAGGGTAGGGGATAGAAAACTGTCGGTATTCTGACTAGCAGCATTTCAACAGCCGGGATATCATACCCAACCCCATGTGGACAGCTGGGTGTGTTTACATTGTATACTTAGGAAAGAGGTGGCACCTGGATGCACCATGGGAAGAAGGCTGATTGCTCTTGGCAATGTTCTTCTGGGAAACCTTATGTGGTTATCTGCTTATTCTGGAGGTTTCTGTTGGTAGCCCACCCCAATAGTATCCTGCTTGGGATTGAGGGATGATTCAGAGCCGCTCGCTCGCGCTGTGCGTTCGCAAGCGGCCGATGTTCAGTGTCCGCGCATGCTTCGTTCTGCGCATACGCGAACTACACACTGCGATCACAACCCTCTCGCTCGCCCAGCAAAGGCAGTCCAGGGTAATAAGTTACTGGAGAGGCTGTTTGTGGGTGGTAACAGGGGCAAGACACTAGTAACGAGGGGTTGGAGATGCGAACTCAGGCATGCCTGAGTGTTTCAACGCCGTTCTAGAGGCGTGCAGAATTAATAGGCAGCGTCATAGTACACATCACTTGCCTTTTTTTTACACTGATTTCCTTGCAATGCTTGCTGTAGGGTAAAGCAACCGCAAAAACTGCGTTATCATCCGATGGTGTTCGATGAACCGCGGTTTTAATACACTTCCTGGAGATGACGTGTGCTGGTGGGCGGCTTTGTCTGTGCAATTGGGCGTACGCTCAGACAAAGTGGCAGCTCGTTAAGACATGGTGGGAGTGCTTATGCCTTGGCGAGCGTTCACTTCCCGTGGCGTCACTTTGACAAATTTGCATATGCATCCAGCGAGCGTACACAGATAGTGAGCAGGTCTGAATCAGGCCTTGAGACTCATGGTCATGGTCAAAGTTGGTCACAGCGTGGGCAGGATCTGGAAATGTTATTTATTTCTCATATCTAATTGTCCATATATTAAGGGTGTGTGAGGGCAACCCTACACATTTAATTGGGTAACTGACTTCCTGAAGGATGAATCCTCTTAATGCCCCTGGATTTAATTTGATTGTTTGCTTAAAGTTGCGGACCATTACTGGTCATTTTGGGGGTCTTCATTTTAACCCTCCATGTCCCATCTTTCAGTGCAAGTTGGACATTTTACTACATATAGATCACTCCTATTAGTCACTGCAACTTTATGGAATGGACATTACATATTAGTTAACAAAGCATATGTACTGTTATATAAAACATCTTCACTGTTCCTAGTACAGTGACTGTATCAAGAAAGCAATGTCAAAGGTTGTAACTCAGCAATGGTTAGATTAAAACATGAACAATGTTGCAGAAATCAAAAAATTTAAAAATCTAAATACATTGAATTAAACATCGGATGAAGCTTGGGTTGAACATCAGATGAATGAATGACACACTAGAAGTACACACCTTAGAAAAAACCCTGTTCCATTCTGACATACAGTATACTTGTTTTTTAGTTGTTGTTTCTATTATTTCTTTTCTCTGCTTGCATCAAACTTGAAAAAACTGAAATTCTATTGGATTTAAACAGATGAGGGTGTGCACCACCTATCTAGAATTCTTGATAGTAGAATAGGGAGCGCAGATCCCCAAGTTGATTATAACTGTCTCTTCTATTATCTGCTACCACATTATCTCATGTGTCAGCTGCACTACTGGTCTATGGCATTCATACTGATTTGTACATCACATTCATTGTACAGTATTTACCAAGTGCTTCATGAGTAAGTGTTTTACCCAGCCTATACTGTATGGTCAGTATAGGCAGGGATGAGAGAGCCTGCTGAAAAATACTTGTAAGTCTGGAGCCTGTGTTTGGGCTCTTACCTGTCAGCAGCCCAGCACATGCTGCTGTGTGCTAGGCTGCAGCTGGAGACTAGGGAGACTGTCCACTACTACCACAAAGCAGTAGCAGCAGTGTCCACTCCTCTGCCTGTGGAGGGAAAGCGATCACACTGATTGTGCCGCCTCTGGATTTGTGTTGGGCTGAGGGTCTCACAGCACTGCAAATAGGTGTTTTTATTTTTTTTCTAAGGAGGTATGACCACACCTTTATCGATTAGGCCACACACCCTCAATAGTAATGGGGGACGGCTCTCTATGGCCATGCTGGAGGGAGGGTACAGCAGTCTCCCTGTCAGCTATGCTAACAGCTGTTATATATCACTCTTTAACTGGACCCTCTTTCTCTGACAGGAACCAATTCACTCCCAGCTGTATCACACCCCCCCCCTTCTTCTATAGTACATTCTTATTAACGCATATATTACTCTAACCCTTACCCTGGGTTACATTGTGGCAAATACATTTGTCCATTAGATGCTTTCAGGTGCCCCTTTTTAAAAGCTGCACTCCTTCCATGTGCTTCTTTTCTTGTTTATAGCAGTAACAGTGCAGCAACTTCTCTTCTTGGGAGTATGGCAATAGACTGTCATTGGCCAGCACCACAGTCCTAGCCTATTACCAGCATGGAGTAGGATCAGCTGGCAGCTACAGAGGTCAGAAGCTGCTGGCTGCTGCCACACATTGCATAGAAAAATGGGATTTTCCCTCCAGCACACTGTAGCAATATCAAAAATACTTAAATCCTGCATGATAATAGAGATTCAAAGGTATTAGTTACATTTGCAAATATATGAATAAGCGCCAGGCCAATCGTCAAGGCACCTCTATACTGGCATCCCTAACATTAAGGGGTTCACATCCGAGAAGCAAGGCACCGCAAAAAATTCCAGCCAAGGACCATCCCCAGGGCATCACACAAAAAGGGGAAAAAAGGTGATAGTGAAGTGTAAAGGATAGATGTGTAAGGATAAATCAATAAGCGTTAATGAAATGTGAAAGAATTAAAATGACATAAATAATATACAAACAATCAGAGAAGTGTTAAAAATATTTTATGTGAATTAAGTGGTGATGCCATGAGAAAGGTCCAGCCAGAACAACCCCGGGGGCCCCACTCCCAAACGCTCACCCCAAAATAAGTATTGCTACATAATAGTAGCACCCAATCTGGGTCATATAATTACAAATTAGTGTACTGCATGATAACAGCACATGTATGAGCTGAGAGCTAACTTACCTTGGAGGTACCCTGAAAAACCTCCACATGGCACTATAAGGATCAGCACCTCCTCCTAATGCTGACTCACTTCCTGCCTCTCCAAACTGCAAACAAAAAATATGGTAGTTGCTCAAATCAGCTTAATGACATACCACAGGTGATTTGAGCAACTACCATACTTTTTGTTTGCTGCCACACATTGTCAGAATCCAGCACTCAGAGTGGGGACCCCTTAGTGAAAAGAAAGACACTAAGGAGTTTATTTAGTAAAGGTTAATTTTAATAGTTTTTGATGTAAATTACATGAAAATCAATGAAAATTAGTCAACATCGGTATTGTGTTTCTGGGACTAAGAGGTAAATTTACTAAGAATCGAGTCTGATCGAGGTTTTTTTTTCAACTCGATTAGCATCGCTGAAACTCGACTGATTTGAGGCTCCTGAAACTCACAAATTTACAAAGAAGAGATTACTCACTCGAGATTGCAGTGTTTTCTCTCTGCAAAACTCTCCCGAGCAAGCAGCCTGCACATATCAGTGGGATATGTGAAAGCTGCTTGTGTGTTGTAGCTATAAAAAACAGGTTAAATGTTAAAAAAAAAATTATGTACGGTCCCCCCCCCCCGAAAGCATAACCAGCCCCGGACTGCTCTGCTAGTCCTGATTCCAAAAATTACAGGGAACAAAATGAGTAAGCTACCACCAAACTTTAGGAATCAGCACCTGGCTGCAGGGCCTGTCCTGGTTTTAAATATAGGGGGGAAAAATGCATAGGAGTTCCCCCTATATTTAAAACCAGCACCGGACCCAAACTGACCAGGGTGTAATGCCGCAGCCAGGAGACCCTATGTCCGGGTCTCCATGGCCAAAGCATTCACAGCCCAAGCCAGCCAGCCCAAGCCGGGGATCTCAGGGGAGGTGGTGACCCCGCCAAGAAGGGGTCCCCCTCAACCAAAACCCCAGGTTTGGGCTGAAGCCCGGGCTCTTCCCCACACCCCTGGGCTGTGGGTATGGGGGTAATAATGAGGTAAATAGTTAAAAGCTATTTGCACTTGTGGAACTACAAGTGCAAGCAGGCGGCCGGCACCCGTACCTCTGCTGTAAAATAAATAGCTAAAACAAGACAGTACACACACACCATCTGAGGTAAAACTTTGTTACACACCTACCTACCTCATTCATAAATACTTACCTGTACCAGCTGGTCGGTCCACTTCTCCCATGTAAAATCTATTTGGAGTACCTGGAATAAAGATCCTATACTCGCCTCCATCCTCACGTTGCTCTCCATAGCATCCAGGGGTCTTATCAAAATAAAAAAACGGAACCCGATCTAGCCAATCAGCGGCCACTAACTGTATAACTTTATAACCTTATGACCGGGCCAACCACAGAGTATAGCATCAGAAACTTGTATACAATGTCCCAGCGGTATGATGGAATGAGACCGCAACTCAGCACAATGGCTCAGTACTGATAGATGATGATACACACGCAAATGGAAGTGAAATACTTGCAAGCTGTGATGAGATGAGGCACTGTGGCGCTGTCAGGTAACCAAAAACAACGTTACTCAGGTTGGTATGCAGCATGGACACTGCAATGCAGACAGATACCGGAACACAGCGGCAGATAGAACTCAGATTGGTACACAGTGTGCACACTGCAGTGCAGATAATACCGGAACACAATGGCAGATGGAACTCAGGAACTGATTCAGACCCACTCACTAGAATGCGTTCACTCGTAGCTGGCCGGTTGTCGCTTTCAGCGCATGCGTACGCATTGCAATGCACTGCGTGAACCACTGCGAGAGATCAGGAAGCAATTGCTTGCCCAGCATAGACAGCCCAGCTGAATGAGTGACAGGTCAAGCCATTTGTGGGTGGTGACAGGGGCTGGCCACTAGAAAGGGGGGAGTGGAGATGCGAATGCAGGCATGCCTGAGTGTCTGAATGCCATTTCAGAGGTGTGCATAATTAACAGGTAGTGTCATTGCACACGTCACCTGGTTGAAATACACACTGAAGTGATCGCAGTGCTTGTGGCAGGGTATAGTCAACCTCAAGCGCTGCAATCGCATCCGATGGTGTTCGATGTACCAATGGTTTCATGCACTTCCAGGAGATGACGTGCGCAAGTGGGCATCTTATGGATGTCTGGTGGGTGTCTGCATACACAAAGTGATCGCACGCCAAGACATAGTAGGCATGCTAATGCCTTGCTGTGCGATCGCATGCCTTGCTGGGCATGCGCAGGATTTGCATACGATCGGTGCTAGTGAACGCATCCAGTGACTAGGGCCCTGATTCAGAGCCGGACGCTCTGACCAGAGCGCTCGCTCTGAATCAGGGCCCACCTCCATAAATATGGAGCGTCCTCCTGGACGCTCATATAGCTGTGGGTCACCACCCACAGCATATACGAGCGTGCAGGATGATGGTCACGATGGTCTTGACCATCGCGACCATCGCCAATGCGAGCAGAAGCCTGCGGTTGAGTTTCTCAACCGCAAGGCCAGGAGTGATTTTGGCTCTATCAGAGCCAAAATCACTCCCACTGACATCACTAGTGATGTCAGTGGGGCCGGCTTGTGACAGTAGGCGTTCCCTTGGGAATGCCTCTGTCTGGCAGGCACGCCCCCGGCACGCCCACCAAAGGGGGCGTGCTGTCAATCAACATCGACAGCATGCCCCCTTTGATCAGAAACTACAAGCGAAGGAAAGTCCTTCGCTCGTCGCGTCGTACGCATGCGCAGTGCAGACCATCGACCCACTTGCGAGTGGACAGCCGCTCGCGAGTGGGTCTGAATCAGGCCCTAGGTCTGAATGAGCTCCTCAGGTTGGTATGCAGCGTGGTCGCTGCGATGCAGACAGGTACCGGAACACAGCGGCAGATGGATCTTAGATTGATGCACAGCGTGCATGCTGCAGTGCAGATAGATACCAGAACACAGCGGCAGATGGAACTCAGGTCGGTAAGCAGCATGGACGCTGCAATGCTGACAAGTAATGGAAATACAAGGGCAGATGGATAGCAAGTCTGTATGCAGCGGAAACACTGCAAAGCCAGCAGGTGAGTGATACTCAGCGTAGATGGTGAATAGCCAGAACCCACGAAGTAGCAATGAAGTCACAGAGGACACGAACACAGAATACAAAGTAAGCCTGGAGCCTTAAACTATCCGGAGTAGGAACACATTGTTCAGGCAATGAGTTGCACACAGGAACTGGTTTAAATGGGAGGTACTGTAGTCACTTGCCATTGGACTAGCTGACCAGATGAACACACAGGTGCATCAGTAAATCACAGGAAGGCATCCCTGTGATGTTTTGGAAACTGCAATGAATGTCTGAGTGTAAAAGGGATGCTAAAACCCTTATTTGTGATACTATGGAATGTATGACTCTATCACAACCACTCTGTTTTTTATGTGCCCTCATATGCTCAAGGCAACTGCCCTAGATTCACTCCTGTGCTGACTCTTTAAGGTTAAACTCAATAACATATAGTTATTCCTAGTCATGATAGCTAAGATATTATGCAGGTGAGCAAGTGCTGTACTTTAAAACATAGGGCCTGATTCAGACCCGCTCTCTAGATGCGGACGCTCGCTCCCAGCATATGCAAATTTAGCTAAGTGACGTCAAGGCAGGCGATCGCACGGCAAGGCATAAGCATGCCCACTATGTCTTGGCGAGCGATCGCTTTGTGTATGCAGACGCCCACCAGCCTGTCTTAAGATGCCCACTTGTGCACATCATCTCCAGGAAGTGTATGCAACCATCAGTACATCGGGGTCCATTGGAACTGACCACAGTGCTTGTGGTAGACTGTACCCTACCACAAGCACTGCGAGCACTTCAGTGTATAATTCAACCAGGTGACGTGTACTATGATGCCTCCTGTTAATTATGCATGCCTGTGAAACGGCGTTAAGATACTCAGCCATGCCTGCGATCGCAACTCCACTCCCCCATTTCTACTGCCCTGCCACTGTTACCAGCCACAAACGGCATATCCTGTCACTCATTCCACTGGGCTGTCTTTGCTGGGCAAGCGAGCACTGCCCGATTGCTCATACTAGTTCGCCCATGTGCACTGCGATGTATATGCATGCGCACATTAGCAAATATCGCCAGCAACAAGTGATCGCTTGATAGCGACCGGGTCTGAATCAGGCCCATAGCCTCATCCATAAAAGAGTTTTACAATAGTTGCTAAATTAATTATTAAACCATACTTTGAAAATACTTTTTTCTACTGTATCAACAAAGAAACAATATAAGTATAGAAATCTAGATTACTTTACTTTGTTTTTATAATCTGTACAAGATTGATGTTGGAGCTTCATCGGCTAGTTTCTGGAATTGGGTTGACAAAGTGATATAATGTAGCAAATATGTCCAAGTTATCATAAGTAAAGAAGATGGTTAGACAAAGTTAAACACACAATACTGAAGTTACAATGATAATAAAATAGCACGCCTCAGCTTTTATAGCAAGCTCTTATCTCAATCATCGAAACCAAATGTGGATGGCTAATTGCAGACACTTTTGTTAAATCAAAATTAAAAAAAAACACAAAATTTATGCATACATTATAGAATACAATACATATTAAATTAGAAACTAGACATATCACAAGTATATAAACTCTCTTCCTCAGGGGTAATGCCCAGCCTTGAGCATGGGAGCTGTAAGTGCCAGAACACCACAGGGCATATACAGTCAGGTGCATAAATATTGGGACATTGACAGAATTTTTATATTTTGGCCTCTATTCACCACCACAATGGCTTTGAAATGAAACAAACAACATGTGCTTTTACTGCAGACTTTCAGATTTCATTTGAGGGTAATTACATCCAAATCAGGTGAATGGTGTAGGAATTACAATGGTTTCTATATGTGCCTCCCACTTTTTAAGGGGCCAAAAGTAATGGGACTATCAACTCAAAAGCTATTTCATGGGCAGGTGTGGACTATCCCCTGATTATTTCATTATCAGTTAAGCAGATAAAAGGTCTGGAGTTGATTCTAGGTGTGACATTTGCATTTGGAATCAGTTGCTGTCGACTCTCAATATGAGATCCAAAGAGCTGTCACTATCAGTGAAGCAAGCCATCATTAGGCTGAAAAATCAAAACAAACCCATCAGAGAGATAGCAAAAACATTAGGTGTGGCCAAATCAACTGTTTGGAACATTCTTAAAAAGAAAGAACGCACCGGAGAGCTCAGCAACAGCAAAAGACCCGGAAGGCCATGGAAAACAACTGTGGTGGATGACAGAAGAATTATTTCCCTGGTGATGAAAACCCCCTTTACAACAGTTGGCCAAATCAAGAACACTCTCCAGGAGGTAGTTGTACATGTGTCAAAGTCAACAATCAACAGAAGACTTCACAAGAGTGAATATAGAGGGTTCACCACAAGATGTAAACCATTGGTGAGCCTCAAAAACAGGAAGACCAGATTAGAGTTTGCCAAACAACATCTAAAAAAGCCATTACAGTTCTGGAACAACATCCTATGGACAGATGAGACAAAGATCAACTTGTACCAGAGTGATGGGAAGAGAAGAGTATGGAGAAGGAAAGGAACTGCTCATGATCCAAAACATACCACCTCATCAGTGAAGCATGGTGGTGGTAGTGTCATGGCGTGGGCATGTATGGCTGCCAATGGAACTGGTTCCCTTGTATTTATTGATGATGTGACTGCTGACAAAAGCAGCAGAATGAATTCTGAAGTGTTTCGGGCAATATTATATGCTCATATTCAGTCAAATGCTTCAGAACTCATTGGACGGTGCTTCACAGGGCAGATGGACAATGACCCGAAGCATACTGCAAAAGCAACCAAAGAGTTTTTTAAGGCTAAAAAGTGGAATGTTATGCAACGGCCAAGTCAATCCCCTGACCTGAATCTGATTGAGCATGCATTTCACTTGATGAAGACAAAACTGAAGGGAAAATGCCCCAAGAACAAGCAGGAACTGAAGACATTTGCAGTAGAGGCCTGGAAGAGCATCACCAGGGATGAAACCCAGCATCTGGTGATGTCTATGTCTATGTCAACAAAGTATTAAAAAGTGAAAGTTAGATTTAGGATTGTTTAGTTTGTCCCATTACTTTTGGCCCCTTAAAAAGTGGGAGGCACATATAGAAACCATTGTAATTCCTACACCGTTCACCTAATTTGGATGTAATTACCCTCAAATTAAATCTGAAAGTCTGCAGTTAAAGCACATCATGTTTGTTTCATTTCAAAGCCATTGTGGTGGTGAATAGAGGCCAAAATATTAAAATTCTGTCAATGTCCCAATATTTATGCACCTGACTGTATGAGTATCACTGTATGTGCAACAATGAGGAAAAAGAAATTCCATCCTCATATAGAAACAACATTACTAAAGAACCATGTGTTGACATAGAAGCATAGAATTTGACGGCAGATAAGAAGCACTTGGCCCATCTAGTCTGCCCCTATTCATTTTTCGCTTCGGCAACTTCAACCCTATTTGCTCCTTACATCTTTCTTAAGGATATTCTTCTGCCTATCCCAAGCGTGTTAAAATTGTTCCACCGTCTTTGCTTCAACCGCCTCTAATGGGAGGCTATTCCACTTATCCACTACCCTTTCTGTGAAGTAATTTATCCTCAAATTTCCTCTGAGCCTACCTCCCTCCAGTTTCAGTCTATGTCATTGTGTTCTTGTATATCTAATCCTTTGAAGAATGCTTCCCTCCTGTACCTTATCATGTCCCCCCTTTTCCTTCTCTGTTCCAAACTATACATATTAAGATATTTTAGTCTTTCCAGGTAGGCCATGCACCAATTTAGTTGCCCTTCTTTGTACCATCTCTAATGTATTTATATCCTTCTGGAGACATGGCCTCCAGAACTGAAAACAGTATTCTAGATGAGGCCGTACCAAAGATTTATACAGTGGCATTATCACTTATTTTTCCTGATACTGATTTCTCTCCCTATGGAGCCAAGCATCTGACTTGCCTTCCTCAATGCTTTGGTGCATTGTTTGCCTGCCTTCAAGTTATCTGAAATGATGACTCCTATATCCCTTTCCTCCTCTATATTTTCCATTATAGTGTACTTGATACTATATTTATTCTTTAGGTTATTGTGACCCAAGTGCATGATTTTGCATTGTTTTACATTAAACTGTAGTTGCCATGTTCACAAAATATGAATCTTTGTATAAAAACCTCTATATAAAGGACAATGCAAATACAATACAAATTAGGATCATATACAGAAATAAACAACACAATAAAATACACACTAAACTACAATAAACACACAATAAAATAGCAGCACCGTAGCTCTGAATGTCAAGTGCCCATAGCTGCACTGACATCATGCTGGGAGTGAGGCTGGTATCAGATGCAACATCGGGATTCAATGAATGACGGGTAATTGTGGCTGCACTTAGAACATATAGGGCAAGTACAGCAATGCATTTGTCCACCCACGTTTACTTTATCAAGCTGATTGTCCTCAGTAAATTCACAGCGCACCAAGCAGCATGTTACTGGCTTCTGCAGCTAAGTAACTCAGAGCATTCTCCAAGATGTGCATTGGCCCCTATTCTGCGTTAGCCAGCGGACTGGCGACAACTCAGTGGACTTCACCTAAGAACGCAGTTTTAATCAGCCGTGGATACTGATTATTAATGATACTGTACCATATACACCATACAGTGTTATTTATCTATTTCTACTACTAATATCTTACACACCTGGTGGTACTAACTACAATCTGCTTACTTGCTACCAAATAGGCTGCCTAAAACGACTTCTATCATTATACATGGATTGGTATTGCTGCATTTTACAACATATTGCAATAGGGACAATTCAATATTCACAGCTTGTCTAATGGGAATAAAGGATTTAATTTGGATACCTTTCTGATTCTAAGGGACCTCACTAGAACCCATGGACTGACTATATTGAATTTTTGCCATATAAACCTTTGCATGTTGACTTTTCAAATTTATGCTAATATTGTTATCAAATAGTCTTGTGACCAAAGTATGATATTTCTGTATGTGTTTATTTAATGTATATTATTATGTTGATATTAAATTTTAATTTTTATTGTATTTGCATCAGTCTTTATATAGAGACTTTCATAAATATATTCATATGTGGCTGGTTTTTGTCAGCACATTGTTTCTTTTTACTGTGTTCTCATATCAGAATGTGCCAATTATACAAATAATATTTTCAGAAATAAAAAATGGATTATGTGCATTAAAATGTGTTAAACAAACATATTTATTTTACAGTAAGAAAATTAACTAATCCTTAAATTCTTCCTTGTGATTTGCATATAATTTGCTGTATTCTGCATACTAATGGTACATACAATTACCAGATTTTGTATTCAAGTTACTATTATCCTGTGAGGTTTTACACATTTAATTACATAGAGAGTACAGTATATTTCTAGCTCAATTAAGATGAAACCTTTTGAGTCCATACACTTTCCCCGCTGAATGTAAGTTTAAGTAGCTTAGCTGTTTAGAAAAATATATTCCTAGAGACAAACAAGTGTGCCAACTCATTATGCAAACCATATTAAATACTTAAGAAATGAAAACATAAGCTCTGCTTTATTCAATGTAGGTTTTGGCACATGGGAAATTCTGACAAAATCTTCAATGCTTTTCTCTTATAAACATCCTTCTTTAATTAAGAACATATTTACATACAAACAACATATCTCCAGATTGTAAAAAAAAACTTGATTTCGGTAGTAACATTTTATAGATATTGGGTAACATATTGTGTACGATGTACATATGCGGCTCAATGTCTCTGCAGAGCAAAATGGCTTGGATTTGCTGGGCATATTTTGCACTTATGTTAAGGTTTGCTTCTACCCAGCACTCTTTGCATATGCCTATGCAAATAATATAAATACTATAAAGGGACCCAACATATGCAGGGTCATATCAATGTACACCTGCTGCTCTGCCCCGCCCCCTTCTCTATCTGCGGCTCTGCCCCCCCCTGCTCTGCTCCACCCACCACCCTCTTTGACTGCAGTTCCGTCCTACTCTGTCCCAGCTCTGCCCAGTCCAGTCACCTCTCTCTCTCCTGCTGTCCCATCTTCTGCAAGGCCACCACCGGATGTATGCCATTTTGGGGGTATGGTTAAGTGTCTTGCCTCCATTTTTCGCCATGTTGGGGTCTTTCCCAGGGCCCTGGAAGCTGCTCAACAGCCCTCAGCCTTTCATAATCCCAGAAATGTCAGATCTGGCGTGTTTTGGATTGTATATAAATGGATTGCATACAAATCCCAGTCTACATATTTTGGATTGCATATAAATCCCATTCTGTCTACTCCCTAGTTCCTATTCTTCACTGAAGCATCTCCGCCTTTGTGGGTGGTCTAAAAGTACTGCACAGACCAGTATGTTTTATGCATGCTTTCTTATGTGTAAAATAGTAAGATAAATTGTTAAAAAAAGGATAGGGTTCACCCCCAAATCAATAACTAGCCCTGGAAAAATGGTGTGGGGGTTACCCCTATTCTTTAATAAACAGCATCAGGCTGAAATATCAGGGGGCGCTGATGCTATAGCACATCAGGAGGTCCACCTGCCATACCATCAACAAGTCCCAAACTAGTGAGCTCACTGCTGTGCCACTATGGGGCACATCCAATTGGGCGGGAGGTTTAGCGAGTCAAAAATCTCGCGCCCCTCATGCCCAATTTAGAAATACTGCGGGTATGCGCACTCCCGATACCCGCGGTATTCAATTTCCAAAATACTGGTCGTGAGTTTTCAGTTTGAAAACCCTGCGGCGCGTATTTTTTGCTGAAAAAAAGCCCACCACTTACCTTACTGGGGGTCTCCAGTAGTCTCCGCGGCTCCCGGCGGCCTCCCCTCTCTCTTCTTACTGGAGAGGGGGCTGCTGGGAGTCCCAGGGGCTGGTGGGAGGAGCAAGGGCTTCTGGGAGATGTAGTTCTCCCAGCTCCCATTACGGGGGGCCACAGTGACACTGGGTTGGCACACTGACACCGGTATGCACTAGGGGTGAGCGGGTTCGGATTTCTGAAATCCGAACCCCCCCGATCCGAGTCCGATCCGAGTCAGGCTCGACTTTCCCCGCCTGACTCGGATCTGAAATCGAGGCAAAACGTCATCATTCCGCCTTCCGAGTCTCGCGGGTTTTGGATCCTATATAAGGTACCCACGTCGGCGCCATTTTCTAACTCGGCTGTGGACAGTGAAGAGGGAGGGTGGGAGTTAGGGCTGTGTAGTGTAGTGTAGTGTAGTGCTGCTGTTGTCCACTACTTCAAAGTCCATAGGGGCTGGCTGTGTTGTGCTGTGCTGCTGTTGTTAATACGGGCTGTGTCCACTACTTCAAAGTCCATAGGGGCTGGCTGGACTGTGTTGTGCAGTCAGTTCTCCATAGGGGCTGTGTCCACTCCAAAGTCCTGTGCAGTGTCCCAGTCCTAAAGGGGTGCTGTAGTGTTGTCCAGGGGGTGCTCTGTCCATCAGGGGTGCTCCCCCCAAGTGCTAAAAAAATAATATATTTTCTGTGTTTGTGAATTGTGTGCGCAGTAGCCGCACGTGCATCAACAAAGTAGTGCCAAGCGTGCGCCTGTGTCATAAGTAAAGGGCCGGCTGGCTTGACTGTTAAAGGGTGCTGTAACCCCCAAAGTACACTCCAGTCCAAACCAAAAAAAAAATTATTTTCTGTGTTTGTGAATTGTGTGCGCAGTAGCCGCACGTGCATCAACAAAGTAGTGCCAAGCGTGCGCCTGTGTCATAAGTAAAGGGCCGGCTGGCTTGACCGTTAAAGGGTGCTGTAACCCCCGAAAGTACACTCCAGTCCAAACCAAAAAAAAAATTATTTTCTGTGTTTGTGAATTGTGTGCGCAGTAGCCGCACGTGCATCAACAAAGTAGTGCCAAGCGTGCACCTGTGTCATAAGTAAAGGGCCGGCTGGCTTGACCGTTAAGGGTGCTGTAACCCCCAAAGTACACTCCAGTCCAAACCAAAAAAAAAATTATTTTCTGTGTTTGTGAATTGTGTGCGCAGTAGCCGCACGTGCATCAACAAAGTAGTGCCAAGCGTGCGCCTGTGTCATAAGTAAAGGGCCGGCTGGCTTGACCGTTAAAGGGTGCTGTAACCCCCGAAAGTACACTCCAGTCCAAACCAAAAAAAAAATTATTTTCTGTGTTTGTGAATTGTGTGCGCAGTAGCCGCACGTGCATCAACAAAGTAGTGCCAAGCGTGCGCCTGTGTCATAAGTAAAGGGCCAGCTGGCTTGACCGTTAAGGGTGCTGTAACCCCCGAAAGTACACTCCAGTCCAAACCAAAAAAAAAATAATTTTCTGTGTTTGTGAATTGTGTGCGCAGTAGCCGCACTTGCATCAACAAAGTAGTGCCAAGCGTGCGCCTGTGTCATAAGTAAAGGGCCGGCTGGCTTGACCGTTAAAGGGTGCTGTAACCCCCAAAGTACACTCCAGTCCAAACCAAAAAAAAAATTATTTTCTGTGTTTAGCCGCACGTATATATCAAATCGATATAACATAAATGGAGGACCAAACTTTCTCCGATAAAAATAAAATAGAGAAAGATCAAGAACCACTTCCTCCTAGTGCTGAAGCTGCTGCCACTAGTCATGACATAGATGATAACATGCCATCAACGTCGTCTGCCAAGGCCGATGCCCAATGTCATAGTAGAGGGCACATACAATCCCAAATGGCAAAGTTCAGGAAAATGACCTTGAAAAAGACATTTAAATCAGCTGAAGAGAAACGTAAACTTGCCAATATGCCATTTACGACATGGAGTGGCAAGGAACGGCTAAGGTCGATCCCTAGTATGTTCATGACTAGTGGTTCAGCTTCACATGACGATGGAAGCCCTCCTCCCACTAAAAAAATCAAAAGAGTTAAGCTGGCAAAAGCACAGCGAAGAACTGTGCTTTCTAAGAAGATATCACAAATCCCCAAGGAGAGTCCAAGTGTGGTGGTGGTTGCGATGCCTGACCTTCCCAGCACTGGACGGGAAGAGGTGGCTCTTTCCACCATTTGCACGCCCCCTGCAAGTGCTGAAAGGAGCACCCACAGTCCACTTGCTGATATGCAAATTGAAGATGTCACTGTTGAAGTACAACAGGATGAGGATACTGGTGTAGCTGGCGCTGAGGAGGAAGTTGGCGAGGAGGATTCTGATGGTGATGTGGTTTGTTTAAATCAGGCTCCGGGGGAGACAGTTGTTGTCTGTGGGATGAAAAAGCCCATCACGGTCATGCCTGGGCAGAAGACCAAACATTCCACCTCTTTGGTCTGGCAATATTTCTATCCAAATCCGGACAACAACTGTCTTGCCATATGTACCATATGTAAAGGTGAAATAAGTAGGGGTAGGGACGTCAACCACCTAGGAACATCCTCCCTTACACGGCACCTGCAGCGCGTTCATAAATAGTTACTGTCAAGTTCAGAAACTTTGGCTAAGACCGTAAGCAGTCCAGGGACATCTAAATCCCGTTGTCCTGTTGTATCCAAGCGCCTGCAAACCACACTGTCAACTCCCTCCTCGTCAATTTCCTCCTTAGTCAGGATCGGAAGTAGTCCTGCAGGCCATGTCACTGGCATGACTGACTCTCCTATCTGGGATTCCTCCGGAGGATCCTGCATTGCTACGCCTACTGCTGCCACTGCTGCTGTTGCTGCTGCTGGGAGTCGTTCATCATCCCAGAGAGGAAGTAGGAACACCACTACTTTTACTAAACAATTGACCCTCCAACAGTCCTTAGCGAGGAGGATGAAGTACGACAGCAGTCATCCTGAAGCAAAATGTATAACTGAGGTCTTGACTGCTATGTTGGTGTCAGACGTGCGTCCGGTATCCGCCATTAGTGCAGTGGGATTTAGACAATTGATGGAGGTAGTGTGTCCCCGGTTCCAAATCCCATCTAGATTCCACTTCACTAGGCAGGCGATACCGAGACTGTACAGAAACGTCAGAAAAAGTGTCCTCAGTGTCCTGAAAAATGCCGTTGTACACAATGTCCACTTAACCACGGACATGTGGACAAGTGGAACAGGGCAGACTAAGGACTATATGACTGTGACAGCCCACTGGGTAGATGTATCACCTTACGCAGCAACAGCAGCAGCAGCGTCACCAGTAGCAACATCTCAGAAACACCAGCTCGTTACAAGGCAGGCTACGCTGTGTATCACCGGTTTCAGTAAGAGGCACACCGCCGACAACCTCTTAGAGAAACTGAGGGAAATCATCGCCCAGTGGCTTACCCCACTTAGACTCTCCTGGGGATTTGTGATATCTGACAACGCCACCAATATTGTGCGGGCATTACATCTGGGCAAATTCCAGCACGTCCCATGTTTTGCTCACACAATAAACTTGGTGGTGCAGAATTTTCTGAAAAGCGACAGGGGCGTGCAGGAGACACTTTGGGTGGCCCGAAAAATTTCTGGCCACTTTCGCCATTCAGCGACTGCGTGCCGAAGACTGGAGCACCAGCAAACACTCTTGAACCTGCCCCGCCATCACCTGAAGCAAGAGGTTGTGACGCGGTGGAACTCAACCCTCTATATGCTTCAGAGGATGGAGGAGCAGCAAAAGGCCATACAAGCCTATACATCCACCTATGACATAGGCAAAGGAGGGGGTATGCACCTGACTCAAGCGCAGTGGAGAATGATTTCCGTGTTGTGCAAGGTTCTCCAGCCCTTCGAACTTGCCACACGTGAAGTCAGTTCAGACACTGCCAGCTTGAGTCAGGTCATTCCCCTCATCAGGCTTTTGCAGAAGCAGCTGGAGAAAGTGAAGGAGGAGCTAAGACGGAGCGATTCCGCTCGGCATGTGGGACTTGTGGATGAAGCCCTTCATTCGCTTTGCCAGGATTCCAGGGTGGTCAATCTGTTGAAATCAGACCACTACATTTTGGCCACCGTGCTCGATCCTAGGTTTAAAGCCTATGTGGTGTCTCTCTTTCCAGCCGACACAAGCCTGCAGAGGTGCAAAGACCTGCTGGTGAACACACTGTCAGCTGAAGCGGAACGTGACACATCAACGGCTCCTTCTTCATTTTCTCCTGCAACTGGGGCTGCCAGGAAAAAATTTAGGTATCCTAAGCAACCCGCTGGCGGTGATGCAGGGCAGGCAGGACCAAGTTTGGACATCTGGTCTGGACTGAAGGACCTGGCAACAATTTCTGACATGTCTACTGTCACTGCATATGATACTGTCACCATTGACAGAATGGTGGAGGATTACATCGGTGACAGCATCCGAGTAGGCATGTCAGACAGTCCATACCTGTACTGGCAGGAAAAAGAGGCAATTTGGAGGCCCCTGTACAAACTGGCTCTATTTTACCTGAGTTTCCCCCCCTCCAGTGTGTACTCCGAAAGAGTGTTTAGTGCAGCCGGGAACCTTGTCAGCGAATGGCGTAGGAGGTTGCTTCCACAGAATGTGGAGAAGATGATGTTCATCAAAATGAATTATCAGCTCTTCCAGGGAGACCAGCCTCCAGAAGGTACAGAGGGACCTGTGGTGGTGGATTCAAGTGGGGACGAGTTAATACTTTGTGAGGATGAGGATGTACACACTGAAGAGGGTGAGGAATCGGTGGATGAGGAGGATGAGGATGACATCTTGCCTCCGTAGAGCCAGTTTGTGCAGGGACACATTAATTGCCAGCTTGTTTTGTGGGGGCCCAAACGAACCAATCATTTCAGCCACAGTTGTGTGGCAGACCCTGGTGCTGAAATGATTGATTTGTTAAAGTGTGCATGTCCTGTTTATACAACATAAGGGTGGGTGGGAGGGCCCAAGGACAATTCCATCTTGCACCTCTTTTTTTTCTTTGCATTATGTACAGTTTGGGGCCTAGTTTTTCTAACTGCCATCCTGTCTGCCACTGCAGTGTCACTCCTAGTTGGGTCACGTGTTTGTGCCGCCCACTCGTGTCGCTTAGCATAGTCATCCAGCTACCTCGGTTCAACCTTTTGGACATAAAAACACTATTGTGAGGTGTGAGGTCTTCAGAATAGACTGGAAATGAGTGGAAATTAAGGTTATTGAGGTTAATAATAGCATAGGAGCAGAAAAACCTACAAATTCTGTGATTTTAGCTGTTTTTATGCTTTTTTTCAAAAAGATACAGATCCAAAACACAAAACCCAGAACCCAAAACACGGAAGGGTGGTTTTGGCAAAACCAATCCAGATCCAAAACACGAAGAAAGATCCAGATCCAAAACCAAAACACAAAACACGAAAAGTGGCCGGTGCACACCCCTAGTATGCACACACTCATGTATACACACACACTGACACAATGACAAATACCAAACACACTCACATACTCACCCCTGCAGCAGAAAAGACGGCTCCCGATGCAGGATGAAGAAGACAGTGCTGCCGAAGGTAAGTAATTAAGGACTAATTAAGCTAATTGGTTACTTCCAATTGCTTAGTTAGTCCTCAGGGGGGGTGCCGCAGGGGTCTCAGAGCAAGTCCCGGTGAGTTCTCCTGAAATCATCGATTTTAGGAAAAATCACGCTTGCTCAGGAGGTGGGCAAAACAATACTTCCCGGCACGTGTTTTAAAACAAAACACGCACCTAATAGAATAGCAAAAAAAACGCACCTGCAGGAAAAACCTCGCAGGTGCGGGTTTTTTGCTTTTCTCGCAGACTATTGAATATGCCCCTATGTCTCATTCTGTAGATGTGTTATATTCTTTTAAACTGCCATGTGTTTATGCCGCTGCTTTGTCAATTAGTTTAGCCAGCCAACCCACTGCAGCCTATGGCCAATATTGGTGAAAACAATATTGTGAGGTTGTCAAAATTGACTGGAAATGAATGTTATTGATGTTAATAATACTGTATGAACAAAAACAGTCCACATTACATGATTTTACCAGTTTTTATAATTTTTTAAAGAAATCCCAAACTAAAACATTTAAGGGGATGTGGATGTGGATTGAATGATCTACAGTATAAAGGTAGACAATGTCTAGATAGACACCAGATGTTAGACAGTCAATAGGTCAACAGGGACAAAAGGTTGACAGGGACAAAGGTTGACACTCTAAAGGTCAACATGTAAGAAGGTCAATAGGTACAAATGGTCGACAGGGTCAAAAGGTCAATATGAAAATGGTCTATTGACTGTCTAACATCTGGGGGTATATTTAAAAATGTTCACTTTCGTTTTCTGTTCGATTTTCCAATCGATTTTGGTTTGATCTTCTTAGAGTATATTTACTAAAACTCAAATCGAATGTCAAATTGAACAGAAAAATTAATTTAATTTAAAATAGAATTGCTGCAAGTCATCGATGTTTACCCATATAAGAATATAGAATCCCTTAATTTAATAATATTTGATTTGCAAATCGAAAGTAAAACTAACTCAAAATCGAAATTCAAATCCTCAAATGAATAGAAGTGCTTCATGCTTTTGATTTTAGCATGAGCAGTTCTATTTGACACAGATGCATGCATACATCAGTGAGATGTATGCATGTTTCTTAATGTAAAAGCTTGTTAAGTGTTATTTTTTAAAACAAATTACATGAGGTCCCCCCCTAAAAGCACAACCAGCCCGGGACTTTTGATAGCCAGTACAGGTTGTGTAAATACAGGAAAAAAATTCATAGGGTTCCCATGTACTTAGTGCAACCAGCAGCAGGCTCTGAACCAGTCCTGGTTCTGAAAATACAGGGAAAAATGCATAGGGTTCCCTGTGATTTCCATAACCAGCACCTGGCTATTTCTGGTGGGGGGTAATGCCACAGCCAGGGAAATCCTATTCCCCAGACAAAGCATTACCCTTGTCCACTAGTCAGCCCAGGCCAGGGATCTCTGAGGAGTTGGGGACCACCCCAATAAAGGCAGGGCATTAATGGCCCACTGGTACCTCTAGTTTACCTGTAAATAAATCTTAAAATAAAGACAAGACACACATACTGTGACAGTATAAGTTAATACACACATACACACTCACACATCCTAACCTACAATACCTGGACCGATTCTCTTCTCCATGTAGGCCTGGCCTGTCTTCTGAAATTAAAAAAATGAAAGTTTCCAAGCCACGTACTCAGTACCGTCCTTAGAGGATGGTACCTCCTGAATGAGAGCTGCGGCATTTCCTTTAGAAGTACAGGGGCTGAGCATTCATTGGCTGAGAGAGGTGAGCCACCGTCTCTCTCAGCCAATGAACGGCTCCCACCATTGAAGTCAATGGTGAGAACCTCAAGGTTACTAAAGGTTAGCCTGAAGTGCTCACCATTGAAATAGCCAGGTGCTGGTTATAGACATTACAAGTGAACCCTATGCATTTTTCCCCTTTTATTTCCAGAACCAGGACTGGCTCAGAGCCTGGGGCTGGTTGCGCTAAGTACAGGGGAACCCTACACATTTTTTCCACTGCATTAACACAACCAGGACTGGCTATGAAAAGTCCGGGACTGGATGTGCTTTTAAGGGGGGACCCCTGTCAATTTTTTTTTAAATTAACACTTAACAAGCTTTTTACATTAAGATACATGCATGCATCTCACTGATGTATGAATGCATCTGTGTCAGTCAGACCTGCTCATGTTAAAAATTAAAGCATGAAGCAGATCTATTAATTTGGGGATTTAAAGTTTGTTTTTTGAGTGGTATTTGGTGTAATACACCAATGCGTTTCACTGCTCAAGGTGAAAACGCTGCCAGAGGAGCAGTGAAACGCGTTGGTGTATTACCAGGATTCAGGCACTACCAGCACCTTTACCAACACAGTCTTGCACTTCATTTGCAAGCTCAACTTATGTGGACCTACCTTCATTGGATGCCCCTACAACTTCCAGCTCAGTACCAGGATTTTGGGGATATTAAATTGCGATTTTGAGCACCCATTTCCACATCACCGCCACCGCATATTGGACTACTCCTAAGAGACTCACAGAGGTAATATTTGTCCTTAAAGGAGGGTCCCAGCGGTGTGGACCACATGGGCTCAGTCCCCCATTGGACTTCCATCCTTGGCTGATGCTTCATGCTTTATCAGCAGAACTATTTCCTTGTATAATCCAGGGTGCGGTTCATTGTGTAGTGCCTGACATTGGGTATTTAAGAGATTGCTCAGTCATCATGACTTTTTGACATGCATGTCAATTTTTGAATGTATTAGTGCCTTTTTTTCAATTCATACAGTTTTTATTTGCATTGTTTTTAAAATTGTTTTCAAGCATCGTCTATGGATTGATTGACACCTATAGTAATTTTTTATCTTGTATGTATTTATATGTTTTGGTATTATCCATTAAATGAGTTTAAGGTTTAGCGCTGCTTTCTATTGTTAGTTTTTGGCTTTTCCAAGGGATTAACTACCCCACCTTTTTTAGCAGCTGCTTAGAGAGACAACCTTGTCAGCGCTGGTGTTATTTCCAAACAGTCTCTGGTTTCCTGCCTCATGCAACATCCTAACAGTTGTTCATATAATATACATTTTGTTGCTTGAAGTCTCTGCGGTCCATAAGTTGAGAATGCATGATGCGATCTCCACACCAATAATACCGGAATTCTGTTGAAAGAGTACGCATCAGTACAAAACCAAACACGGCTTACTTAGCATGTATAAAACCTTAGTTACCTAATAACCTTTATTTCACAGCATTTTTACTAAATGAACAAACTTAAATCTTGTACTTTAAAGCTTATGGAACCTTGTATGTGGATATGTAATGTGTGAGTATGCGGGGTTTGATATAAGGACGCTAGTTAACTTGGGACAGATGCGTGCGCATTTAGCTACTAAACAGCGTTTTCATATAGGATCTTATGCATTCACTAATATGCGACTAGTTAACAGCGCAATTGTGCGTATTAATGTGTATATGAGAAATGGTGAAAGATGCAATCGCATGGTGCTAATACTAATATCGCCATATGTACTTAAATGTGAGTTTATCTAAAATGGCGCTTGGGCTGCAATTCACAAAATGGCGTCTTGCGATCTCATTTCCAAGATGGCGTCTTGCGGCCAGTCGCAAGATGGCGTCGCTGTGATTCAATTTTAAACTGATCTTGTCTCAGCCAATAATCCAGCTTCAACAGTCCACCCTTTGATAGCGAACAACATGCTATCACAATCTGATTTTAAAATATATATTTTAGGCTTACATTTATATATTATTTAGAGTTATTATGGGATGGCACAGGTGGTTCTTAATACATCAATAATGTGTCTCTGAGTGGGGACATAAAACTACTATTATACGCACACCGCGGATCTTGGAAGATCATGTGAAAGGTGTGGGGATGCACCAGTCTTATAAAGGCAGTCTTGAAGGGGAATTGAGACTTTACATTATCTGAGGTGTTTTAAAAATAATATTTCAATAATACATTCTATGCATGTCTAAATATAATACATTAAATGATGGTATTTCCTAGTTCAGGGTTGTAATGCAGTTCTATATTTACCTCGGTATTCATATTGTCATTACTGACCACCATCATAGTTTTGTTCTTGAATTTTACTCTATTTTTACATTTTCCACACTTCAACACAATAGGAACACACCGGACACATATGCCAATTATTATGATGACAATCAGTATAAGGATCAAGAATTTGCCTATGCTGGCGATCACTTCCTGAACCCATTCCCCTAGACCTGAGAACCATTTCACTGGATTCAGCCATGAAACCCATCCTTCTATCTTTTCCCCTACTTCAGCCACTGAAGCGTTATGGTTCTTACAAAACTCCCATTTTAGCTGCAGAATTTCATCCATCTTCCAGTCTATCACCTCCTTAGGGTCACTGGTATCATTGGTGACATAGGTGCAACATTTTACTCCAAATTGGGTGGCTAATGTTACGCAATACCCTCCAGTAACAGCAGTTAAATAATTTAACACTAGCCTGTGTTGCACCAGTTCTTTCTTGTATGCTTGCAATTCTCTCCCTGTATACATGAATGTGTCATCGTACATCTCGGTGATATTATCTATCAATTTAGAAAGTTCCTGAATATACCTAAATTTTAATGTACCCCGAGCAATCCTGGTGTGGGATCCAGTGCGACTAAAACTTGAAAGCCAGTTGTCTCACTAATTAACTGAGTGGCTTTATGCACATCACCAGGTATCATATTTCTTTTGCCTCTGTGTTCATATTGTGTGTGAAGATATGGTGATGGTGTGTTTTTATGTATACCAAGCATTTCAACATGTGTGAGGGTCATAATTTCTGGGACTACTCTTCCCAGGTAACACAAACGTTCGGAACTCGGGGAGAGCCACTTATACGCTTTTCTTCCACATATAAAATATACATTTTCAGGGAGAACATAAGGAATGGTATGCATCATTATCATTAAGCACATTTCCTTTGCAAATAATCCTATTTCTGGGTCTTCCAGCTGGTACATGCAAGTTTCTGGCTGTATTATTTTAGCACAATAACCATCTGGCACCTTACCAATAATTTCTTTGGTGGAACTCAATGTATACCGATACCTAAAATGTTTCCCACCAGATTTAATTGAGCGTAACAGATCATGGTTTATGGACTCATTATCAGCTCTTTGTGAGAAGGTCATCGTCTGATTATTCCCCGTCACTTCCCAGCTCCCAGGTTTATTGGGATTGGTTATGTTTAAACACAAAAGTGATCTATCTACTTGGAGTTTGAAATGAGGTACTTTGGATGAGAGGAATTTTCCATCCAATGTTTTCCCTTTTTCTAATTCTAAAATTTCCGTGATGGTCAGCAGAAATGTGACGCGGTGGAACTCAACCCTCTATATGCTTCAGAGGATGGAGGAGCAGCAAAAGGCCATACAAGCCTATACATCCACCTATGACATAGGCAAAGGAGGGGGTATGCACCTGACTCAAGCGCAGTGGAGAATGATTTCCGTGTTGTGCAAGGTTCTCCAGCCCTTCGAACTTGCCACACGTGAAGTCAGTTCAGACACTGCCAGCTTGAGTCAGGTCATTCCCCTCATCAGGCTTTTGCAGAAGCAGCTGGAGAAAGTGAAGGAGGAGCTAAGACGGAGCGATTCCGCTCGGCATGTGGGACTTGTGGATGAAGCCCTTCATTCGCTTTGCCAGGATTCCAGGGTGGTCAATCTGTTGAAATCAGACCACTACATTTTGGCCACCGTGCTCGATCCTAGGTTTAAAGCCTATGTGGTGTCTCTCTTTCCAGCCGACACAAGCCTGCAGAGGTGCAAAGACCTGCTGGTGAACACACTGTCAGCTGAAGCGGAACGTGACACATCAACGGCTCCTTCTTCATTTTCTCCTGCAACTGGGGCTGCCAGGAAAAAATTTAGGTATCCTAAGCAACCCGCTGGCGGTGATGCAGGGCAGGCAGGACCAAGTTTGGACATCTGGTCTGGACTGAAGGACCTGGCAACAATTTCTGACATGTCTACTGTCACTGCATATGATACTGTCACCATTGACAGAATGGTGGAGGATTACATCGGTGACAGCATCCGAGTAGGCATGTCAGACAGTCCATACCTGTACTGGCAGGAAAAAGAGGCAATTTGGAGGCCCCTGTACAAACTGGCTCTATTTTACCTGAGTTTCCCCCCCTCCAGTGTGTACTCCGAAAGAGTGTTTAGTGCAGCCGGGAACCTTGTCAGCGAATGGCGTAGGAGGTTGCTTCCACAGAATGTGGAGAAGATGATGTTCATCAAAATGAATTATCAGCTCTTCCAGGGAGACCAGCCTCCAGAAGGTACAGAGGGACCTGTGGTGGTGGATTCAAGTGGGGACGAGTTAATACTTTGTGAGGATGAGGATGTACACACTGAAGAGGGTGAGGAATCGGTGGATGAGGAGGATGAGGATGACATCTTGCCTCCGTAGAGCCAGTTTGTGCAGGGACACATTAATTGCCAGCTTGTTTTGTGGGGGCCCAAACGAACCAATCATTTCAGCCACAGTTGTGTGGCAGACCCTGGTGCTGAAATGATTGATTTGTTAAAGTGTGCATGTCCTGTTTATACAACATAAGGGTGGGTGGGAGGGCCCAAGGACAATTCCATCTTGCACCTCTTTTTTTTCTTTGCATTATGTACAGTTTGGGGCCTAGTTTTTCTAACTGCCATCCTGTCTGCCACTGCAGTGTCACTCCTAGTTGGGTCACGTGTTTGTGCCGCCCACTCGTGTCGCTTAGCATAGTCATCCAGCTACCTCGGTTCAACCTTTTGGACATAAAAACACTATTGTGAGGTGTGAGGTCTTCAGAATAGACTGGAAATGAGTGGAAATTAAGGTTATTGAGGTTAATAATAGCATAGGAGCAGAAAAACCTACAAATTCTGTGATTTTAGCTGTTTTTATGCTTTTTTTCAAAAAGATACAGATCCAAAACACAAAACCCAGAACCCAAAACACGGAAGGGTGGTTTTGGCAAAACCAATCCAGATCCAAAACACGAAGAAAGATCCAGATCCAAAACCAAAACACAAAACACGAAAAGTGGCCGGTGCACACCCCTAGTATGCACACACTCATGTATACACACACACTGACACAATGACAAATACCAAACACACTCACATACTCACCCCTGCAGCAGAAAAGACGGCTCCCGACGCAGGATGAAGAAGACAGTGCTGCCAAAGGTAAGTAATTAAGGACTAATTAAGCTAATTGGTTACTTCCAATTGCTTAGTTAGTCCTCAGGGGGGGTGCCGCAGGGGTCTCAGAGCAAGTCCCGGTGAGTTCTCCTGAAATCATCGATTTTAGGAAAAATCACGCTTGCTCAGGAGGTGGGCAAAACAATACTTCCCGGCACGTGTTTTAAAACAAAACACGCACCTAATAGAATAGCAAAAAAAAACGCACCTGCAGGAAAAACCTCGCAGGTGCGGGTTTTTTGCTTTTCTCGCAGACTATTGAATATGCCCCTATGTCTCATTCTGTAGATGTGTTATATTCTTTTAAACTGCCATGTGTTTATGCCGCTGCTTTGTCAATTAGTTTAGCCAGCCAACCCACTGCAGCCTATGGCCAATATTGGTGAAAACAATATTGTGAGGTTGTCAAAATTGACTGGAAATGAATGTTATTGATGTTAATAATACTGTATGAACAAAAACAGTCCACATTACATGATTTTACCAGTTTTTATAATTTTTTAAAGAAATCCCAAACTAAAACATTTAAGGGGATGTGGATGTGGATTGAATGATCTACAGTATAAAGGTAGACAATGTCTAGATAGACACCAGATGTTAGACAGTCAATAGGTCAACAGGGACAAAAGGTTGACAGGGACAAAGGTTGACACTCTAAAGGTCAACATGTAAGAAGGTCAATAGGTACAAATGGTCGACAGGGTCAAAAGGTCAATATGAAAATGGTCTATTGACTGTCTAACATCTGGGGGTATATTTAAAAATGTTCACTTTCGTTTTCTGTTCGATTTTCCAATCGATTTTGGTTTGATCTTCTTAGAGTATATTTACTAAAACTCAAATCGAATGTCAAATTGAACAGAAAAATTAATTTAATTTAAAATAGAATTGCTGCAAGTCATCGATGTTTACCCATATAAGAATATAGAATCCCTTAATTTAATAATATTTGATTTGCAAATCGAAAGTAAAACTAACTCAAAATCGAAATTCAAATCCTCAAATGAATAGAAGTGCTTCATGCTTTTGATTTTAGCATGAGCAGTTCTATTTGACACAGATGCATGCATACATCAGTGAGATGTATGCATGTTTCTTAATGTAAAAGCTTGTTAAGTGTTATTTTTTAAAACAAATTACATGAGGTCCCCCCCTAAAAGCACAACCAGCCCGGGACTTTTGATAGCCAGTACAGGTTGTGTAAATACAGGAAAAAAATTCATAGGGTTCCCATGTACTTAGTGCAACCAGCAGCAGGCTCTGAACCAGTCCTGGTTCTGAAAATACAGGGAAAAATGCATAGGGTTCCCTGTGATTTCCATAACCAGCACCTGGCTATTTCTGGTGGGGGGTAATGCCACAGCCAGGGAAATCCTATTCCCCAGACAAAGCATTACCCTTGTCCACTAGTCAGCCCAGGCCAGGGATCTCTGAGGAGTTGGGGACCACCCCAATAAAGGCAGGGCATTAATGGCCCACTGGTACCTCTAGTTTACCTGTAAATAAATCTTAAAATAAAGACAAGACACACATACTGTGACAGTATAAGTTAATACACACATACACACTCACACATCCTAACCTACAATACCTGGACCGATTCTCTTCTCCATGTAGGCCTGGCCTGTCTTCTGAAATTAAAAAAATGAAAGTTTCCAAGCCACGTACTCAGTACCGTCCTTAGAGGATGGTACCTCCTGAATGAGAGCTGCGGCATTTCCTTTAGAAGTACAGGGGCTGAGCATTCATTGGCTGAGAGAGGTGAGCCACCGTCTCTCTCAGCCAATGAACGGCTCCCACCATTGAAGTCAATGGTGAGAACCTCAAGGTTACTAAAGGTTAGCCTGAAGTGCTCACCATTGAAATAGCCAGGTGCTGGTTATAGACATTACAAGTGAACCCTATGCATTTTTCCCCTTTTATTTCCAGAACCAGGACTGGCTCAGAGCCTGGGGCTGGTTGCGCTAAGTACAGGGGAACCCTACACATTTTTTCCACTGCATTAACACAACCAGGACTGGCTATGAAAAGTCCGGGACTGGATGTGCTTTTAAGGGGGGACCCCTGTCAATTTTTTTTTAAATTAACACTTAACAAGCTTTTTACATTAAGATACATGCATGCATCTCACTGATGTATGAATGCATCTGTGTCAGTCAGACCTGCTCATGTTAAAAATTAAAGCATGAAGCAGATCTATTAATTTGGGGATTTAAAGTTTGTTTTTTGAGTGGTATTTGGTGTAATACACCAATGCGTTTCACTGCTCAAGGTGAAAACGCTGCCAGAGGAGCAGTGAAACGCGTTGGTGTATTACCAGGATTCAGGCACTACCAGCACCTTTACCAACACAGTCTTGCACTTCATTTGCAAGCTCAACTTATGTGGACCTACCTTCATTGGATGCCCCTACAACTTCCAGCTCAGTACCAGGATTTTGGGGATATTAAATTGCGATTTTGAGCACCCATTTCCACATCACCGCCACCGCATATTGGACTACTCCTAAGAGACTCACAGAGGTAATATTTGTCCTTAAAGGAGGGTCCCAGCGGTGTGGACCACATGGGCTCAGTCCCCCATTGGACTTCCATCCTTGGCTGATGCTTCATGCTTTATCAGCAGAACTATTTCCTTGTATAATCCAGGGTGCGGTTCATTGTGTAGTGCCTGACATTGGGTATTTAAGAGATTGCTCAGTCATCATGACTTTTTGACATGCATGTCAATTTTTGAATGTATTAGTGCCTTTTTTTCAATTCATACAGTTTTTATTTGCATTGTTTTTAAAATTGTTTTCAAGCATCGTCTATGGATTGATTGACACCTATAGTAATTTTTTATCTTGTATGTATTTATATGTTTTGGTATTATCCATTAAATGAGTTTAAGGTTTAGCGCTGCTTTCTATTGTTAGTTTTTGGCTTTTCCAAGGGATTAACTACCCCACCTTTTTTAGCAGCTGCTTAGAGAGACAACCTTGTCAGCGCTGGTGTTATTTCCAAACAGTCTCTGGTTTCCTGCCTCATGCAACATCCTAACAGTTGTTCATATAATATACATTTTGTTGCTTGAAGTCTCTGCGGTCCATAAGTTGAGAATGCATGATGCGATCTCCACACCAATAATACCGGAATTCTGTTGAAAGAGTACGCATCAGTACAAAACCAAACACGGCTTACTTAGCATGTATAAAACCTTAGTTACCTAATAACCTTTATTTCACAGCATTTTTACTAAATGAACAAACTTAAATCTTGTACTTTAAAGCTTATGGAACCTTGTATGTGGATATGTAATGTGTGAGTATGCGGGGTTTGATATAAGGACGCTAGTTAACTTGGGACAGATGCGTGCGCATTTAGCTACTAAACAGCGTTTTCATATAGGATCTTATGCATTCACTAATATGCGACTAGTTAACAGCGCAATTGTGCGTATTAATGTGTATATGAGAAATGGTGAAAGATGCAATCGCATGGTGCTAATACTAATATCGCCATATGTACTTAAATGTGAGTTTATCTAAAATGGCGCTTGGGCTGCAATTCACAAAATGGCGTCTTGCGATCTCATTTCCAAGATGGCGTCTTGCGGCCAGTCGCAAGATGGCGTCGCTGTGATTCAATTTTAAACTGATCTTGTCTCAGCCAATAATCCAGCTTCAACAGTCCACCCTTTGATAGCGAACAACATGCTATCACAATCTGATTTTAAAATATATATTTTAGGCTTACATTTATATATTATTTAGAGTTATTATGGGATGGCACAGGTGGTTCTTAATACATCAATAATGTGTCTCTGAGTGGGGACATAAAACTACTATTATACGCACACCGCGGATCTTGGAAGATCATGTGAAAGGTGTGGGGATGCACCAGTCTTATAAAGGCAGTCTTGAAGGGGAATTGAGACTTTACATTATCTGAGGTGTTTTAAAAATAATATTTCAATAATACATTCTATGCATGTCTAAATATAATACATTAAATGATGGTATTTCCTAGTTCAGGGTTGTAATGCAGTTCTATATTTACCTCGGTATTCATATTGTCATTACTGACCACCATCATAGTTTTGTTCTTGAATTTTACTCTATTTTTACATTTTCCACACTTCAACACAATAGGAACACACCGGACACATATGCCAATTATTATGATGACAATCAGTATAAGGATCAAGAATTTGCCTATGCTGGCGATCACTTCCTGAACCCATTCCCCTAGACCTGAGAACCATTTCACTGGATTCAGCCATGAAACCCATCCTTCTATCTTTTCCCCTACTTCAGCCACTGAAGCGTTATGGTTCTTACAAAACTCCCATTTTAGCTGCAGAATTTCATCCATCTTCCAGTCTATCACCTCCTTAGGGTCACTGGTATCATTGGTGACATAGGTGCAACATTTTACTCCAAATTGGGTGGCTAATGTTACGCAATACCCTCCAGTAACAGCAGTTAAATAATTTAACACTAGCCTGTGTTGCACCAGTTCTTTCTTGTATGCTTGCAATTCTCTCCCTGTATACATGAATGTGTCATCGTACATCTCGGTGATATTATCTATCAATTTAGAAAGTTCCTGAATATACCTAAATTTTAATGTACCCCGAGCAATCCTGGTGTGGGATCCAGTGCGACTAAAACTTGAAAGCCAGTTGTCTCACTAATTAACTGAGTGGCTTTATGCACATCACCAGGTATCATATTTCTTTTGCCTCTGTGTTCATATTGTGTGTGAAGATATGGTGATGGTGTGTTTTTATGTATACCAAGCATTTCAACATGTGTGAGGGTCATAATTTCTGGGACTACTCTTCCCAGGTAACACAAACGTTCGGAACTCGGGGAGAGCCACTTATACGCTTTTCTTCCACATATAAAATATACATTTTCAGGGAGAACATAAGGAATGGTATGCATCATTATCATTAAGCACATTTCCTTTGCAAATAATCCTATTTCTGGGTCTTCCAGCTGGTACATGCAAGTTTCTGGCTGTATTATTTTAGCACAATAACCATCTGGCACCTTACCAATAATTTCTTTGGTGGAACTCAATGTATACCGATACCTAAAATGTTTCCCACCAGATTTAATTGAGCGTAACAGATCATGGTTTATGGACTCATTATCAGCTCTTTGTGAGAAGGTCATCGTCTGATTATTCCCCGTCACTTCCCAGCTCCCAGGTTTATTGGGATTGGTTATGTTTAAACACAAAAGTGATCTATCTACTTGGAGTTTGAAATGAGGTACTTTGGATGAGAGGAATTTTCCATCCAATGTTTTCCCTTTTTCTAATTCTAAAATTTCCGTGATGGTCAGCAGAAATGGTACCAACCCTACATTATGCTGTCCCTGTGGCACATGTGAACACACCCAGCAATCAGTTTGATTTAACACTTTGCCTACCATGCTATGATAATCCTCTAAAGGATACCCACCCCAATATGGGTTAAATTTAGGTTGGCACCGTTGGATACAGTTCTCATCAACTAGGGACCCACAAAGCTCACAAATACAGGAATCTTCAAACGATAAACCTCCACACCGTCCCCGAGTATCCGGAATGACAGCTCTCTTAACATTAACAGTACTAAGATTGGTCAGACACTCCCCTGATTGGCATTGCACTCCTCCTGACTCCACTCCATCAGCACTGCCATCAGCTCCCATTTCCTCAATCGGTCTCCCATCACAGAAACTGGTTATTCTCGAACCGACCAGAATGGTGAACACTCTAAAAGACAATTTGAAAATGAACACAGCAGGCCCGTCCATTGTCACAACAAGACCTGCAAATTTCTCTTAGTTCAGGTATCTCACTACGACCTTTTGAATCTTCCCGGAACAAGCTCGCGAGTGAAAGGTCCACGCTATCAGCCTTGTCTCCGACTTGTTTCTCCACCGGTTGATTGACCTTTTTGCAGTGAGTGGAATGGACCCTGGTATCTCTTTCAGCCACCTTCAAAGATGTAGTACTTGTCAGCAGCACCTGGTATGGACCTTCCCACCGATCAGTCAAACAACCTGAACGCAAGAAATTTCTGATCATAACATATTCTCCCGGTTCAACATCATGACAGTTAGTTTCAGGCTTATCATGGGACAACAATTTCAGTTTCTGCTGCTGTTGCTTTAACTGCTTACTCATTGATATAAGATACTTTACAGTTACCTTGTTGTTACCCTTCAAGTCTTCCTGTGGACTTATAATCAAATGAGGTTGTCTACCGAACAGTATTTCAAATGGGGAAAGATTTAGAGGAGGTCTAGGAGTGGTCCTTATGCTATGTAGGACCAAAGGTAACACTTCTGGCCATCCTAGTCCAGTCTCTGCCATAATTTTACTTAACTTATTTTTAATAGTCCCGTTCATCCTCTCTACCTTGGCACTGGCTTGCGGTCGGTAGGGGGTATGAAGTCGGCTATTAATACCCATCAGCTAACACATATTTTGAAAAACATCACCTGTGAAATGAGTACCCCTGTCACTCTCGATGATTTTAGGGATACCGTACCTGCATACAAATTCCTAAACTATTTTCTTGGCAGTAAATGCAGCAGTATTAGAAAATACATCAGTGCACACTAATACATACTTAAGATTCCTGCAGGGTGGTAATTGGATGAAATCAATTTGTATCACCTGGAAAGGTCCATCGGTTGGTGGAATGTGGGACGGTTTGGTAGGGATCGCTTTCCCTATGTTCTTCCTCAAGCAGGTCAGACATGACATTGCTATCTTTTCTGCTTGTGAAGAAAAACCTGGTGCACACCAGTATGCTCTCACCAACTTGCACATACCCTGTTTTCCCAGATGAGTCAGACCGTGTGCTGCCTCAGCCAGGCTGGGGTAATATGCCTTGGGGGCTACTGGTTTACCTTGTCCGTCCCTCCAGAGCCCGGTGGACTCTTGCCCACATCCCTTGGACTTCCAAATGGATTTTTCCTGAATTGAACACAAATTTTGCATCTCAATTAATTTCAGCATATCAATTGTTTGGAAAGACATAATTTTTTCAGTTGGAGAAAACATTTTTAACCCTACTGCCTATTTTGCAGCTTCATCGGCTCTGTTGTTGCCTAGTGACACCAGATCATCCTCACATGTATGGGCTTTACATTTAATTACTGCCACCGCTTTGGGCAGTTGGATTGCTTCTAAAAGATGTTTTATGTGTCGGGAATGTGCAACTGGTGTGCCTGCTGCTGTCATAAAATTTCTCAGACGCCATAGAGCCCCAAAATCGTGCACCACCCCGAACGCGTACCTCAAGTCAGTGTAAATGTTAGCAGATTTGCCTGCTGCCAGTTCACACGCTCTAGTTAGTGCTACTAACTCTGCCACCTGGGCTGAGTGAGGAGGACCAAGAGGTTTAGCTTCTATGATGTCTAAGTCATTTACAACAGCATAACCTATACATAATTCACCTGTGTCTGTCTGTATATGACAACTCCCAACCATATAAAAGGTCACATCCACATTCTCTAAAGGTGTGTCATGTATGTCAGGTCAAGCAGTAAAGGTCTGATTCAGATATTTCATACAATCATGTGTATCATTATGTCCGCTGAACTCACCTCCCACCAGCAACTTGCCTCCTTCCACCCTTTGTACATCATGTTGTACATATGGTAAATACGTTGCTGGATTCAGCGAGCTGCAACGTTTAACAGTGATGTTTGCAGGTGCAATTTGAGCTAGTTCCCATTTGGTAAACCTATCCGAAGAGACATGTCTGGTTTGAGCTGAGTTCAACAGAGCAGATACAGCATGGGGAGTGTAGACAATCATATGATGACCCAGTACTATGTCCTCACTTTTACTCACCAATAGAGTGGTAGCTGCTACACTTCTCAAATAAGTGGGGAGTGATCTTGCTACAGTGTCCAATTGGGCACTGTAGTATGCTATGGGCCTACTGGCATCACCATGCTTTTGTGTAAGGACACCTGCAGCACAACCATCGGCTTCCGTACAATACAAATCAAAAGGTTTTTCATAATCAGGTATTCCCAATGCAGGAGCTTTTGTCAGACTATCCTTAAGATTAAGGAAAGCCTGCTCTGATTCCTCTGTGTGTATGACATGACCAGGCTTTGAGGAAGAGACTAAGGCCCTGATTCAGAGTCGGACGCTCTGACCAGAGCGCTCGCTCTGAATCAGGGCCCACCTCCATAAATATGGAGAGTCCTCCTGGACGCTCGTATAGCTGTGGGTCACCACCCACAGCATATATGAGCGTGCAGGATGATGGTCGCGATGGTCTTGACCATCGTGACCATCACCACTGCGAGCAGAAGCCTGCGGTTGAGTTTCTCAACCACAAGGCCCGGAGTGGTTTTGGCTCTATCAGAGCCAAAATCACTCCCACTGACATCACTAGTGATGTCAGTGGGGCCGGCTTGTGACAGTAGGCATTCCCTTGGGAATGCCTCCATCTGGGAGGCATGCCCCCGGCACGCCCACCAAAGGGGGCGTGCTGTCAATCAACATTGACAGCACGCCCCCTTTGATCAGACACTACGAGCGAAGGAAAGTCTTTTGCTCATCGCGTCTCGCGCATGCGCACAACGGAGCTCCCTCCGTCGTGCACATGCGCAGTGCAAACCATAGACCCACTTGTGAGTGGACAGCCGCTCGTGAGTGGGTCTGAATCAGGCCCTAATTCCTGTATAGGCAAGGCCAAAATAGAAGAACCTGGGATCCACATTCTACAGTATCCACACATTCCCAAGAAGGTACGAATTTGCTGTTGATTCTGCGGCAGTGTCATGTTTTGTATGGCCTGAATTCTATCATTTGTAAGATGTCATAACCCCTGGGTTAGGCAGTGTCCCAAATATTTTACTCTGGATTGGCACGGCTGTAGTTTGTCCTTAGCCACCTTGTGTCCTGTATGCGAGAGATGAAGTAACAAAAGTTTAATATCATTCAAACATGACATAAACGAGTCAGAACATAGCAATAAATCGTCCACATATTGAATTAGAACAGATCCATTCTCAGGCTGAAAAGATTGTAAACAGTCCTGCAATGCCTGGGAGAAGATACTGGGGCTGTCTATGAAACCTTGGGGTAACCGTGTCCATGTATATTGTACACCTCTGTATGTAAATGATACTGACAGTCAGGGTGGAGAGGCACAGGGAAGAAAGCAGAACAGAGGTCAATGACAGTGAAATGGGTTGAATTTGGTGGGATCTGCATCAGAATGACAGCTGGATTTGGCACTACAGGGAATTGGCTCTCTACCACTTTATTAACACCTCTAAGGTCTTGTACCAGCCTATAACCCCTCCCACTGCTCTTTTTCACTGGAAAGATGGGACTGTTGGCTACACTAGCTGTACGAACTAAAATTCCCTGTTGCAATAATCACTCAATTATTGGAAAAACCCCTAACTCTACCTCCTGTTTTAGTGGGTACTGGGGAATTTTTGGAGCTTGCCTACTGCTTTTAAATTTACCATTACAGGGCTTACATTTGCCATTAATCCAGTGTCCTGTCCATCCTTAGTCCAAAGGGAATCTGGAATTTGGGACAACATTCCATCTACCTGAGCTGGATTTTCATTTAAACTTGTAGAGTGATACACTATCCTTTGGGGAGTGTCCAACATATCCCGCTCCTCGTGTGCAATTCTCTCTGGGATATCTAAAAATACGCCATCAGGGGTGCAATATATAACACATCCCATTTTACATAACAGATCTCTACCCAGCAGGTTAGTAGGAGTCGCAGCAGCCAGAAGGAAAGAATGCCTGCTATGCAATGGCCCCAAAGTAACCTCTGTGGACTTTGTTAAAGGATAATGTTCCACTTTACCTGTTACACCCATTGTTGGTACTGTCTCGTTGGTCACCTGTAAATTAACGGGAGATTTTATCACTGAACTGGTCACCCTTGTGTCTACAAGAAAAGGATATTCAGTACCAGCTACATCAACCATCATGACCGGTTCTTCCCTAGTACTTCCCATTAACCTGACTATCTGTAGACTACAGGTATGACCTGACCCCTACCTGGGTCAGGTCATACCTGTAATGGCTGGCTACCATTCTCCAATAAAGCATTCACGGCCATAATTGGAGCTGGTGCCTGCTGGACATTTGCTGGTCTCTGTGCATATCCCTTATGGGGATGTCCAGGTCTTCCCTGATTTTGGGTTCCTACTCTCTTTACTGTACAGTTTCTACTTAAGTGTCCTGTTTGTTTACAATTAAAACATGTTCGTGGATCGGGTAAAGACATGTTTTGTTGTGAGGTTTGAGCAGAGGGTAAAGGTGGTGGATATGGGTAAGGATAAAAAGGGTAAGGGTATTGTGGGGGATATGCAGTTTGTGAGTTTTATGGGACCTGTGGTTGTATTGGGTTAGTGGAATAGAGCTGTGCTTGTTGTTGCGTGGGGTTAGTGAGGGCATATAACTGTTCAGATGTAAGTTTGTGTGCAGGTGCGAGTGTGTCTGTTGGCTGTGATGTTGCCATCATTCCCTCCAGAGCTTGGATACTGACAGCCATTAGTTTTTCGCTCCGGGTCTCTCTCTTCTTTGAGATGTTTTTATCATGTTCTATGGCAGTTTCTATGAGGGTATCTATTGTGAGTCCCCTCTAGCCAGGCTGTGAGGTCTGAACCCGAGTCTTTAAATTCTCTTTCAGACCGTCCATGAGTACCATGACTATCATTCCCCTGTGGTGAGTACTATCTTTAATATCTTCTAACCCAGTGTACTGGGTGATAGCCTGCAGAGCCCGATCGCAATAATCTTCTGCAGATTCACTCTCCTTTTGCATAATGGTGAAAATTTTGTTCCAGTTAACTACTACTGGAAAATATATACCCAATTGAGTTACAATGCGGGAAATGTTACCTTGGTTTATTTGGTCTGTTAAGGGAACGTCACCATCCAATACACAATCCGTGATAAATTTTGCCACATCGGTATTGCGTGGTAGACAGTCCCTTAACACCACACGCCAATCTTTATTAGTTGGCTCATGTGAACTACCCAAATTTCTCAAAAATCTTTGAAATTTGGCTCATTCCTTTTTTGGATCGGAGAAATCATTTATGATGGAATTTAGTTCTGCTCTTGTCCAAGGACAATGCATTACTACTTCCCTCGTGGGCACTACACCGTTCGCATCTGCATTTCCATTTGGTACAGTTATTGTCCGAATGGAATGCAGACCGGCAGTGCTGCTACCTTTGACCTTGTTACCTGGCTGGTGGTTTAATCTTTTGCTGCTACGTATGGTATTAACAACTATCCTCTACGGGTGCAGAGGGTGTTAGCACTTCCCTTGCTGTTACCGATGGAGATGGCAGCACCACTCGTGATTGTGGTGATGCAGCATCTATCATTTGCACAGCATGGGAAATGGCAGACATTACAATAGGCTCATCATCCACAGCATAAACATTTTCTTTATGGTTGCTTAAGAGAGGGTACAAATTGCTTGTTACATTTTTATGGGTATTTTTGGTAACTGTACTTGCACCTCCATCCACATAAGGTGGGGGAGGGGAGCGTGAACTGCTGACAATACTCTCCACAACACTACCTTGCCGCACGTGCACGCCATTTTGAGGCTTGCCCATATTGCAATTGAGCGTTGCGGATGTATTCTCTGGCAATGCGCTCGCAACGCTAGTTTGCGTTGCTTGCGCATTTTTAAGCCACGCATCCCCTTCATGCTGCCACAACTTTAAACATTCATAATATTTGACCTTTTGCTCTCGGGAGTGCATCAGACTGATGTGATCCCGGAAATTATCTAGTACATTTTTATCAAAACTACCAATTCTGGGAAACGGTCTAACACTCTTCATTGTCAGTTTAAACCATACATCACAATACCTTATCGCATAAGTACCGTACTTAGTATGCATAATACGACGGGCCGATCCAATCGGCGCTTCCATTAGCAGCACATCATTGTCTAACATCTCTACTGTTTGCGCGGCTCCCATTCTGAGACAAATTCTATGCTTTTCAATAAAGATTTAAACTGGTGAAAGACAATCAAGATACTTTCACTTACCTGTGGACGATTTAAACGGCGGTGCCCACACACCTGGATAAGATTTGAAAAAGGCAACTTCCACACCCTGATAAGATTTAGTAAGGCAACCACACCTATGAAAGTTTATGTTGGCTACATCCACGCACCTCTCTACAACAAAGACAACATGTACACCTGCTACTGTGTATAGAACGGTAAGCTGCTTATCGAGCGTCTAGCACTTAGCCCTAAAAGGTCATACGGTACCTCTAACTGTAGGGAACAAGTTACCCCTACCACCAAATACTCACTGTTACACACTTTTTCCTGCGCAGAAAAATACACGTTAACCCAGATATTGATAACAATTGAAAAATGTAAACCTCAACGGCTTTATTTAAAAACGTGGCAGCACAACCTGAAGTACGTATACGCTATTGTGCGACCAGTCGCATACACAATAATGCGACTACCGCACAACCGTATGACAACTTTTTAGCTGCATACACAAAAGTGCATCTTTGCTGTGCGCAAAACTGCGACTCAGCCGCGTACTCAATACTGCGGCACCCCTTTAAACGTTAGGTTCTATCAACAAAGGAAAACAAACTTTTTCCTCTCTTGTCCCTGGATTCTAGTCAGCTTCCTTGACTCACACGGAAATGGATAGTGATCTTTCAGCACAAAGCGGTTGCAGGTAATACCCTGCATGTGGCCACTCCACCCTTTGCTGAAATATCGATAACCGTAAGTACCGTGTGAGTAGGTAAGTGTCTTCTCTACGAGCCCCCAACTAACGATACTGAATTAGAACCTCTATATACTCCTTCCTATACCTTCTAATATCCTGCCTATACCTTCTAATATCCTGCCTATACCTTCTAAGGATGACACTAATTTGCATACGCAATCATACAGTAAATAAAGACTTCAGACCTGGAATCTGTGGTTCCAAAGCACAAAGTATTATTCAAGTAAAAGTACAGTCAGTTACACGCTATTGATCCAGACACAATTTGGCGCAAAGGAATTATACAGACCCAAGTACAGTATACATACGCAGCGCTTCTGGACCAGATGTTAGGCATCAGCAAGAAACCCCTCGTCAATCAGTATTCAGCACGAAGACTAAAAACCCAGTGTTGGAGCACACATATTTATACCCCCCCAGAAATAGACAACACAATAGAGAAGTTTGCTAGAACCAATTTTTCTCCGGTTGCACCAGATACCATATATGCCCTAATATATATTAAATTGAAGTGAACCCCACAGATAATATTTCTCAATTTGAAAATGTGGGGGTGCTACCACAGATACATTGTTAGATCATATATTAATACGAAAAAAAGAAAAGAAAATGTCCATAGTGGTGCACTATAATGAATACTCATAAAACATAACTTTTAATAATATACATCTAATATCAAAGGACTATAAAGCGAAATTATTAAAAAAGTTTTAATGTGTGTAGTGTAAGTGACCTAATAAAAAAGCGTACGCTCCTAAACCACTCAATGTCCTATTAATGATGTTAAATATGTCAGCATGTATCTAATTGAATCAGTATTCACAAGTATATACAATATATCTAATTTAGCTGCTTCCACTTATCGTGTAGTGGATTTGATATATGCTTATCATTAAAGCATGTATATTAGTCAATGTTTGAAGAAATAAGATTCTTCTACAAGACTCAATCCTGTGAATCTCACAGGTATGTAATGTTATATTTCTATTTTTAACCAAGTTCTATGGTGGCATATATATTACACGTACTTCAATTCAGTTGCTGCAGCGCTCACAGCAACTAATTATATATATTATCAGTGTATGTTTCCACCCTCAGAACCCTATTTAAATAGTACCATGAGTTTTGTACTCTATTACTCCTATAATAAATGCAGTCTATTGATATATATTGTAAAACACTCTAATCTTTAACAGTGACCAACGCATAGATAGATGGGAAAAGTTTATGCAAATAGGAGTTCCCTCTACTCCTACTCATATCAACACAATATATATTCCTTTATATGCCAACTTGCATGTCTCAAAGATTATTTTCACATAACAATGCTGTACTTCATGATCACTTTTAATTCTATTCAGTGTGATTGGTATTGTCACTGAATATCATACATTCAGATCAGCTGAGCATAGTCTTCTATATCCCGCGTGTCAACACACATCTCTCTATTATGTATTACATATCTCGGATATTAACGCTGGGATATAGGACTATTATAGCAAGGACACAGTGGTATGGAGCGCCGCTGACCGACGCGGTGTTTCGCTGTATAGCTTTGTCAAAGCTGTACAGCGAAACACCGTGTCGGTCAGCGGCGCTCCATACCACTGTGTTCTTGCTATAATAGTCCTATATCCCAGCGTTAATATCCGAGATATGTAATACATAATAGAGAGATGTGTGTTGACATGCGGGATATAGTAGACTATGCTCAGCTGATCTGAATGTATGATATTCAGTGACAATACCAATCACACTGAATAGAATTAAAAGTGATCATGAAGTACAGCATTGTTATGTGAAAATAATCTTTGAGACATGCAAGTTGGCATATAAAGGAATATATATTGTGTTGATATGAGTAGGAGTAGAGGGAACTCCTATTTGCATAAACTTTCCCATCTATCTATGCGTTGGTCACTGTTAAAGATTAGAGCGTTTTACAATATATATCAATAGACTGCATTTATTATAGGAGTAATAGAGTACAAAACTCATGGCACTATTTAAATAGGGTTCTGAGGGTGGAAACATACACTGATAATATATATAAATAGTTGCTGTGAGCGCTGCAGCAACTGAATAGAAGTACGTATAATATATATGCCACCATAGAACTTGGTTAAAAATAGAAATATAACATTACATACCTGTGAGATTCACAGGATTGAGTCTTGTAGAAGAATCTTATTTCTTCAAACATTGACTAATATACATGCTTTAATGATAAGCATATATCAAATCCACTACACGATAAGTGGAAGCAGCTAAATTAGATATATTGTATATACTTGTGAATACTGATTCAATTAGATACATGCTGACATATTTAACATCATTAATAGGACATTGAGTGGTTTAGGAGCATACACTTTTTTATTAAGTCACTTACACTACACACATTAAAACTTTTTTAATAATTTCGCTTTATAGTCCTTTGATATTAGATGTATATTATTAAAAGTTATGTTTTATGAGTATTCATTATAGTGCACCACTATGGACATTTTCTTTTCTTTTTTTCGTATTAATATACAATAGAGAAGTTTGTTGCTGATGCCATTGGTTCCTAAGGGGGATGCATCTGTTACAGAGCATTTAACAGGCTGATTCAAATAGACCCCACCCAGCCTCCAACAACTGGGGGTCTCTGGTTTCCCGCCTCATGCAACATCCTAACAGTTGTTCATATAATATACATTTTGTTGCTTGAAGTCTCTGCGGTCCATAAGTTGAGAATGCATGATGCGATCTCCACACCAATAATACCGGAATTCTGTTGAAAGAGTACGCATCAGTACAAAACCAAACACGGCTTACTTAGCATGTATAACACCTTGGTTACCAAATAATCTTTATTTCACAGCATTTATACTAAATTAACAAACTTAAATCTTGTACTTTAAAGCTTATGGAACCTTGTATGTGGATATGTAATGTGTGAGTATGCGGGGTTTGATATAAGGACGCTAGTTAACTTGGGACAGATGCGTGCGCATTTAGCTACTAAACAGCATTTTCATATAGGATCTTATGCATTCACTAATATGCGACTAGTTAACAGCGCAATTGTGCGTATTAATGTGTATATGAGAAATGGTGAAAGATGCAATCGCATGGTGCTAATACTAATATCGCCATATGTACTTAAATGTGAGTTTATCTAAAATGGCGCTTGGGCAGCCATTCGCAAAACGGCGTCTTGCGATCTCATTTCCAAGATGGCGTCTTGCGGCCAGTCGCAAGATGGCGTCGCTGTGATTCAATTTTACACTGATCTTGTCTCAGCCAATAATCCAGCTTCGACAATATGGACATTTTTGTGCACTGTAAAATGATCACTTATAAAGTAATAAGGGGGAGATTTAATAAAGCTTGGATAGAGATAAAATTAGAGATAAATAGCACCAACCAATCAGCTCCTTACTGTTATTTTTCAAACACAGCCTAGGTGCTGTTAGGTGCTGATTGGTTGGTTCTATTTATCTAAAATTTTATCTCTCTCCAATTTTATCTCTCTCCAAGCTTTATTAAATCACCCCTAAATATTTAAGTTTTAAAAAGAATTGTTTTATTTTTTGTAAAATAAGTAAGAAATACTGTACCACAAGAGGCCTGCAGCCAAAACGACAAAACATGAATAAGCAAACATTGCTATCACTGCGACAAGTAGTGATACCAAAAGAAGATATTTAGAGGAGAAAATCATAAAAATGTGTAAACTGCAATTGGTAAATTAAGAAACACTATCAACTATTCTAGAACTTTTTAACAATCACACATTCCTCAAAAATATGGATAAAATTAGCAGTAGAATCAAAACATTTTGGGCATGTCTCATCAGGAACCACAAACGTATTCTTATGTTGTAAAATATAGGCTCTGTATAGCACTTTAATGAAGAGTAGTACTTCCTGAAGAGCTGCCAATTGAAGGAAACAAAGTGCAGAGCAGGAAAATCCTGCCTACAGACCTGAAAGGTTCTGGACCATATTTTACAAATGTTCACACAAATAAGGTCTGCATTTAGATACCTAGTCCTATAGACATTGCCTGATATAATGGAAAGTAAGGATGTCATTGGGTCAGTTACAGATGTGTCCTGCTACATCTTTGCTCATAGCGTGCCGTACAGGCTTTTAAGTCACATGACAATAGCATGGCATGAGCAGTGAGGTGCACTGAGAATTGACAATATCATAGCATGCAATACACAGCTTCACTGCTGGGTGGCCAGTGCTCCACTGAATATGTGTGAATAAGTGATGAATAATACAGCAGTGGACCGATACAGGATGGCACTACAGAATTCAATAGAACAGTAAGCCCTGACAGGCAGACATATCACAGTATTGCAGAGTGCAAACAGTGTCTTTAATACAGTATACAGTACAGTAGTAATTATGCATGGCAGGCTATTTTCAGCAGTGATGTGCGGTGCTCACACAGTGATGGCATGCCTTAGAAATTAGTAGTGGGGTATTAGCAGCACTGGATAAAATCATGAATGAACCACAAAACTCAGCAAAGAAATAGGTGTCTTTAGATTGCAAACTGACTGTGCATTTTATGCAGCACACTTGAGTCAATATCTGCACTGCTGTGCCGCTTGGAGTTTGTACATCATTTCGCTACTTGATACACATCAGTAAGTGCCGGTCACTGTGACACTGTAGACAGTGGTGTGTAGCGCTCACACAGTTATGGCATGTCTTAGAAATTAGTAGTGGGCTCTGGGAAGCGGTGTATAAAACCATCACTGAACTACAAGTCTCAGCCCAGAAAAAGATGTCTCAGGTTTACAAACTGACTGTGCATTTTATGCCGCACATGTGTGGCAATGTTGGCACTTCTGTGCTGCTAGGAGTATCTACAACATGTTGCTAATTGGTACAAAGTAGTAAGTGCCTTCGCTGCGGCACTTTTAAATATTTGTAGTGGGTCGTGTGAGTACATTACAAACTTGGTGTACTCCCTAGGTCCCTTCCCCCAAAGCAAAGAAGCGTGGCTGTTAATTGACAGCCATGCGGCTTATAGCCAATCAGCAGCTGCATACATTAGAGTGTACTCTAATTAGCAGGTGGCCTGGCAAATGACAGAAACCGCCTGGTCTCTGTCATTTACCGGGGAAGCAATATATGTGGCATTGCTTCAGTATTCGTGGGTGCATGCTAATTGTTTTTTTATTTTGCCAAGTCCTGGGACTCTACTAGACAGGGGACAGAGCTATGCCAGGAGGGAGTATAGATTTTATTTGTGCAGCAATACTGTGGAAATTCTACTGGACAAGGGGACCGATCACCTGGCAGAAGGTAAGTATGTGTGTGTGTTTGTATGTAATAAAACTATAGTCTCTATGGTGTGTGTGTACTGTGATTATTTTACTATATTTGTACAGTGGAGGTACAGGTGCTGGCAGCCTGCTGGCAAGAGCCAAAGGGTAGGCACACTTGCAACTGTACTCCAACTGTAAAAAACAATAGTAGACATATATAAATCCCACTATTACCCCTGCACCAACCAGTGAGGGATGCAGGGATTATCCCCGAGCTTCAGCCTTGGCCTGGGGTGCTCGGGAGAGGGGAGACAAGCTTGGGCTTAAGCTGGCAACACATCTAAAGATTATCTATCCAACCAGCCAACTAGTTGATTGGTTAAAATGAAAATCTGGTAACGTATAAGAGTAAATGATGATCAGCAATTTGCTCCTAAATGCCGGAAAACAGATGAAAATGGTCATTCAGACAAGGTTGTTAAATGTTTGATCTAAACAACAGTTTTTGTCCATTTTCCAGTGTTTGGGAGCAATTTGCTGATTGTCATTTGCTTTCATACCTTACTAGATTTTCATTCCAACCAATCAACTAGTTGGCTGGTTGGACAGATAATCTTTAGATGTGTGGCCAACTTTAGTAGCTTGGGGTGTTAATTCTTTGGCCGGGGTGACCCGGTTAAAGGATCCTCTGGCTGTGGCATTACACCCCAGCTAGTTAGAGTCCAGAGATGGTTTTAAAAATAGAGAGACCCTCATGCCATTTTTCCCCTTATTTCTAAAACCAGAACTGGCTCTCAGAGCTCAGTGCTGGTTTAAAAAATAGGGGGACCCTACAAGTTTTTTCCCCTGTATTTTTAGAACCTGGGGCTGGTTATGCTTTGGGGGTACTTTACATCAATTTATTTTTTGTGCCAATATCGGCACTGCTGTGTATGAAATCATCACTCAACTACAAATCTCAGCCCCGCTTGCTCTATAGCAGTGGTTCTCAAACTCGGTCCTCAGGACCCCACACAGATCACATTTTCCAGGTCACCCAGCAGGTGCACAGGTGTAGTCATTACTAACTGACACGTTTTAAAAGATCCACAGGTGGAGCTAATTATTTAACTTGTGATTGTGAGGACACCTGGAAAATATGCACTGTGTGGGGTCCTGAGGACCGAGTTTATGAACCTGTGCTCTATAGTGTATTGTATGGTGAATATGATTGTAAAGGGACAGATGCAGTACATAATATTATAGGGGCAGTACATCATATTAGAGTCTTTTTTTTTATTTATCAGTAAGTGCTACAGTAACTGCAAATACTGTAAGGATACTGGGGTCTATTCAGTAATGATTTTTTTTACATAAAAAATGCGGAAACTATGATTTCTGCATTTTTTATGTAAATCCCCTATTCAGCAACGGGATAATGGAGAAGATAACGTAATTATCTTCTCCATTAATTCCCATATCACAGAGTACCGCACTGTAGGGATCAGCCATTGATCTCTACAGTACCTGAACGCTTTTTACTATTCAGCATAGCAAAAATTGTTAAATTACTCGAAAAATCATTACTTTATATAACATTATCTCAGAATGGCGTTATATGAAAAAAATTAATTCAATTGCCTGATAACTGCAGGGAATATTCCCATAAGTCCCTGCAGAATCGTGTAACATAGCCCAGTCTCCGTCCCTGTTTCCTGGTGACCGCCGACAGATAAATCCAATTATAGCATGTTAAACCTGCCAAAATTGATTGACATGTGTATACAGGCTTTATATTAGTCTGTATACATTTATATTTATTTGCTATTATATTTAAAATGTATATATAAATGTTTAATATAAAAGCAAATAAATATACATGTATTCAGGCTAATATAAAGCCTGTATACACATGTCAGTCTATTTAGACAGGCTGGAGTTGTACTTACCCATCCGCGGTCACTGCAAAGCAGGGACGGAGACTGTTCCCGAGCGCATGACTGAGTATGCACAGTAACAGAAACAGAAGGGATTGTTTTTGGAAACTTGAAACCAATGCCTTCTATAACATCGCAGGGACAGTGTGTTACCACAACCGCTGTCCCAGCAAAAAATATTGCTGAATAATAGCAATAACTTATAACAATTGATAACAAATCATAATGATGTTGCCCAAAAATATTCTGGGCAACATCATCTCTGTTAGAATAGAGGGCCTGAATCAGATCTGCTCACAAGCACTATGCGCTCGCAAGTTGGTCGATGGCCGGGCAGTGCGCATGCATGACGTGTGCACTGCGCGTACGGGAGCCCCGGAGCGAGCAAGAAATCACTTGCTTTGGCTCTCGCATCCAAAAGGGGCGGCTGTTGATGTTGATCGACAGCTCGCCCCGTTTGGTAGCCGGGTCGGGGGGGGGGGTGGCTGGCCAAATGGAGGCGTTCCCGAAGGACCACCTGCCATTTGGCGGCGGCCCCACTGACATCATGAGTGATGTCAGTGGTGAGCTTCCAGCTCTATTAGAGCCAGAAGCTTACTGGGGCTGACCCTATCACAAGGGTCTCGTCGCAAGCCCAATGGTCGCGATGGTCGCGACCATCACCTGGCCGCTTGCAAAAGCTGTGGGTGGTCAACCACAGCTATGCGAGCGGCCAGGAGGCTGGTTTTTAAAAAACAGCGGCTTTTTGCGAGCGGCTCAGAATCAGGCCAAGAGCCCACTGTATTAAATCTTTGGAGTGGGTGGTGTGCTCAAGTTACAAACTTTGTGTGCCCTCTAGGCCCCTTCCCCCAAAACAAGCATGAATCTTTCATTAACATAATAAACTACATGTTTTCATTAAATTACCTCCATCTCAAACCACCACATTAAGTTGGGCTTTTCTTTTGGGCTTGATTTTCGGCTTATTTTTCATTTCAGAGTTGGCAACACTGGTCTCAATAGGCTTCTGCTCTTTACTGTAAGTCTGGAATGTATAACATGGAGGCTTCTTTTGATGGTGCAGTCAGTTTAGGTGAACTTGCTTAAATCCACTTTGCACAAATGTTCTTTACCAGTGCACCTTGCACTTTACCTTGCACAGTGGACCTGACTCACAGATGTATGCAATGCTGACTTTTATGCAGATCGGGCATGTTGCACTGTGCAAAATGCAGCAGTTGTTTGGGGGAGGTAATGGGGGTGGTTAGACAAATAATTCCATGTCTATGCTCTATATGAGAGGGTAGTAGTGGGCATCCCTATGCTTGGGTAAGCTTTTGAAACATTTGCATACCATATTTTTGCAGCTGTGTTTCGTGCGAAATCACAGCAGCGTTTGCATTAAAGTACAGTACATCTCTGAATCAGGCCCATTGTGCCCTCTTTACCATTAAAGCCAAAGGAAACTTTCTCTAATGTAAACTGTTAAATTGAAAAATACAAAACATTGTGTACATCAAAATTTTTTATTGAAATAAATAAAAAAATTCAACATAATGCATAACATAATTTAAAAAAAATCAACTAACAAGTGGGCAATTATTCTAAAGAGCCCTAACATTTGAAGAACTTGCTCTGTGAAAAAAAAGAAAAAGGTACAGTATTACAATACTAATATACAGTACTGTACAGTATATTGCAAACTCTTGACATCCACAATGTACTGTACTGTAAGTAGTACACTGCTCTATACTATAGTAGTAAGTATTGATGTACTTTACCTTGGGTGTAGACTCCTGGAAAATGTGGTGTGAATCAGGTCCACTGTGAGAGCGGAATCTGCAGTTAACCACAGGGTGTAATGGTATACCATAGCTGTATTGCGCAAGGATCAGGTCCATTAAGGCGTCAGCCTTAATGATCAGAATTTCATTGCTTTTTTAAGTCTGAGTGGTAGAAATTCAGTAGGTTTTGTGAAATTTCATATCATATCTAAGAAGCCTTAATGGGACATGTGAAACCATAAGGTTTTTTTGTCTATTGAATTTCCTTGTTTTTTTAAAAGAATTAACTATCAGGGTCTGGAGAGCAAACTGGCAAACCTGCAGGGAAGAAGAGCAACAAAACGGTACATTAGCGCTGGTGGATGGAGTCTGGCACACAGGAGGTGATTTGCACAAGGAGAGACGGCTGCAGGGGCAGATGCATGGATGTATGAGTGAGATCCATCAATGCTTCTATGGTAAAAATTAAATACTGTATGTATAAAATAAAATTAAAATATGGATATGCCACCCCCCACCCAAAGCACAACCAGCCCCAGGCTTTCCCTGCCAGTCCTGGTTGTGAAAATACAGGGAACAAAAAGAGTAGGGGTCCACTACATTTAGCACAACCAGCACCGGGCTTTTTAGAGCCAGTCCTGGTTGTCAAAATACAGAGGACAAAGACAGAAAGGTCCCCTATACTTAGCACAACCAGCAATTGGCTCTGCCGAGCCGGTCATGGTTTTGGAAATACAGGGGGCAAAAAGCTTAGGGGTCCCCTGTATTTTCCATGACCAGCACTGAGCTCTTTCCAGCAGTAGGATAGTGCCACAGCCAGGAGAACCCTTCCACCGGGTACCCCAGCTGATGCATTGACCCTAAATGCTAGTCAGTCCAGGCGAGAGATCCCTGTAGAGTAGAGGACTCCCCCAAAATAGGGTCCCCCTCTCCAGGGTACCCCAGGCTCAGGCTGATAGCCTGGGCTATCCCTAGCACCCCTATGTGGTGGGTGCCAGGTTGATTGTGTAATGTGGCCCTCCCCCTAAAGCGCAACCAGCCCTATGCTCTTTACTGCTGATCCTCGTTGTGAAAATACAGGCGACAAATTACATAATGGTCCCCTGTACTTAACACAACCAGCAGCGGGCTAATCAAAATAAGTCCTGGTTGCCAAAATACAAGGGACAAATGACATAGGTATTCAGTGCAACTAGCACTGGGCTCTGAGCTGGTCCTGGTTCTGGAAATACTGGGGAAAAAATGTCTAGGGTCCTCCTGTATTGTCCAGAAACAGCACCAGACCTTTTCTAGTGGGAAGCTAATGCCACAGCCAGGGGAGCCCTTTCACCGAGTCCCCCAGCCAAAGCATCAACCCCGACCAGTAGTTATCCCAGGCCAGGGATCCCTGGGGAGCTGTGGAACCACTCAATAATGGTTGCCCCTCTCCAGGGCACCCCAGGCCTAGGCTGATAGCCTGGCACCCCATGGCAGAAGGTGTTGGGTTGATTGTGTGATGTGGTGCATTTGAAAGAATATTGTCTTTTGTGGGTAAACTATAGGTCCCAACAAGCCTCTCCCACATGAAGGTACTTGAGAACCACAAGTTCCAGCAAACAGCACTTAGGGCCCATTGGTACCAGTAGTACACCTGTAATAGAAATATTAAATTAAACAGACTACACCAGTTTTTTTAAAAATAATTTATTTAGTCGGCACCTTCACCTGGGGGCGGCAGGTTTTAAGCTTTTTCATGGCCACTGCCACCCCAGGACTTTGTTGTTTTTGCCTGGTGGGTACCAACCCACCAGGTCTTTGGGGTCTTTGCCTGGCAGGTGCCAACCTGCCAGGACTTAGGTGTCAGCGCCTGGAGGGCGCCAACCTGCCAGGGCTTCAGTGTCTTCACATAGGGGGTGGCAGCCAATTAGCTCTTTTGTGTGGCTGCTACTTCCTCAGGGCTTCTGTGTCCTTTTCACCTAGTGGATGGCAGCCTGTGTTAGCTCTTTTACATGGCCACCACCCACTAAGACTTCCACCGTCTTCACCTAGTGGGCGGAAGCCTGTGTCAGGTCTTTTGCATGGCCGCTGCCTACTAGGACTTCCGGCATCTTCTTTCTTCAGTAGCTCTTCACTACTGCCTCCGTGCCATCAGACTGCTGTGCTGCCTTCTTGCGCTGGCTTCTATAAGCCAGTCGAGGGTGTGGGATAATGCCACTAATGGCTAAACTGCTGCTGGTCCACACCTGGCTAACTGCCACACTATCACCAGGTCTCCACCACTGCTAACACCTGCTACAATTGCTGGGTTCCCCCGCTGCTAATGCCCACACTGGCCAGCCATTTTGGTACACCATTAGAAGGCACCAACTTGGGCTGCGCAACAAGTTGATGCTTCCTATCTCTGTAATGGCAAATTTGTGAGGTAATAGTTTGAAAACTGTAACTTTCTAATTTACCTGAACCTCAAAAGCACCTACCCTGGAACAATAGCTAGTCAACAAAACAAAACCCAAGTCTAAATTCGCCCCTACCCATGCCTTCCCAAAAATCCCCCATAGAGAACAGCAGAAAAGTGGTCCTAATTGAGAGTGTCAGAAAGTTGGAAATTTAGATTACTCCCAAATCCTTACAGCATCAAGAGACAGTTCTACTTGTCCTTGCCAAATTTCAGCTTGGTACCTCCAATAGCTGTTGAGGTGTAGCCCCTTAAATACCATGACCCCCCTCCATTTTTGTCAAGTCAGCCTTTATATAAGGGCACGACTAACATATATATATATATATATATATATATATATACAGATGGGCCCAGCTAGTTTGTTGCTCATAGCATGACATTCAGATCTTTGATACATGTCTTGGAACATTGCGTGATGGTTATACTGTGAATCATCTTTGCGTTCTACAATGTAAGAGAGTTCACGGCATATAAAAAATATAGAGGAATGAATCTAAAGTAATCATGATTACAAAAAAATATTGGGCTGTGGTGAGATTTGAACCCTGGACCACGGCAATGTAAAACTACCGGTACTACTAGACCAAGAAGGCTTACACCTCCCTCTACTGAATCCTTATGCACTGCCGTTAGGGAGGGTGCAGTGAGGGAAGGATAATAATAATATAAATGTGTCTTTCTTTCTAAATATTATACGAGTACATGTAAACACAGTACCCGAGCAGTTATCCGAATATTAATTCATCCCGTCTCATTGAAAGCTGCACTTGCGTGTAACCCCTTTTTTAAAAAGTACAGGACTCACACTCATACTGTACTGTAATGATTTAAAACTTTAAGATTCTTCCACAGCCCTGATTCAACAAAAAAGCTGTACTATAGTGTACCAATCACAGATTCTGTCAGCCAATCATCGGGCGGTGATACAAAAAAATGCGTTGGGTATCGGACGCATGCACTATGTAGTTTAGGAAAAGCGACACCTGGTGGGCAGAAAGTTGTATTACATCCTATGACTTTTTCCAGCTCCACGTTACATTCCATTGTGGTTAATACTGAAAGGCGTGACTCAAGTCGTACCATGTGGTGCAAGATGCAGGGTGCGCTACATAGCGTATGGAGCAACAAAATAGCTGGGCCCATCTGATATATATATATATATATATATATATATATGTGTGTATATATATACATGTGTATATATATATATATATATATATATATACTGTGCAGCAGACCGGCACTCTTGCCCATCTGATATATATATATATATACACACATTGCAGCAGATCGGCACTTTTGTAGCTGAAATACCCTGCTTCAATGCTTTCCTTTAGGGACCAGCTGGCTCCCAACAATGTCAGAAGTTGAAGGAACAAATAACTTACTCTGACATTAGTCCTAAGGTCTCTACAAACAGTAATTGGCTAAAGCTAGTAAATAGTGTTTTTAAGTGTACTGGCTGCATTTATTGTCAGTATTAGGTATCCTGGAATGCATTTCAACATCCTACTAATGGATCAGTATCCCAACTTAGACACCGTATGGGTTGTGAAACCACATATGTAGGATATGTTATAAACTGTCCGTGCAAAAAATTGTATGTTGGAAAAACAATACGGATGGTCAAAGAGAGAATTTTCATGTACAGATCCTCAATTCTCTAAATTTAAATCTTCAACACCACCTGTAGCCAGGCATTTTCTTACCTATGGACATACTGTACATTAAAAGAGTTTGCATTCATGCCAATTGACCATGTGCCACCACTAAAGTGGGTGGGATAGGCACAAGCTGCTTCTCCAATGAGAGTGTTGCTGGATTTATCAACTCAGAACCATGGGTCCATGTGGGCTGAATGAGGAATTCACTTTTTCTCTGTTTTTGGAAAATTGATTATTGAGTAAATGTATACTAATCTGATACTTTGACTGTGATTACATTTTTTTGTGACAGCCTGCTAATAATATAATGTATATACCAGCAATAGGTCACCTAATAAAATGTAATTACGTGATATTCAGATTCCATATTTGTGTTTAGTACAGCACTCGTGTCTTTAATACACTGAATTGTATTGGAGCGCATCTGATTCATTGATTATACAGATGCTGCTCACTTTAGGATAGTTGAATGCTACTCAGTTTAGGATAGTTTTGATATGTGACACATTTACATTAATCTTTGGGAATTATATTGTGATTCTGTATGTTTGTTTACATTTAGGTATGTCCAGCTATCTGTGAGCTTCGATTGGTCATTTCTGTTGCCTGGGTTGCGCCCATCTGCCGATGTCACCTTTGGCGTGATGGTTGGATGTGGGCAGGCATGGATTGTACCGAGTGATGTATTAGCCAGTGTCGAAAGTGATTTAGTTTTATCTAGCATACTCTCATACATTTCTATATGATTGTTAGATGCTACTATGTATTGTCACTGGCGTCATTTCCGGTACCTGGGAACCTATTTGGTGTTCCCCTGGGACTGGCTGCATCATGTAGGTCCACCTGCTGACGTCACATCTGGCACAGCTTGGCATTGCCAGCATGATTTCTCCTGCTTGCCTGGTGAGCCTGGGCCTCCTGGTTGTCGGGACAGATGCTGATGATGCCCTGCTACTCACACAGGCGAGTCCAGTTATGGGATATAGGATTAGGGGTTAAATATACCAATCTGGGTGGGTTAGTGAGACAGCAGTTCCCGTGAGGAAGGAGACCACGACACAGCTGTCGGGAAACACTCCTAACTGCAAGAGACTATGGACACTTTAGGTTACAGAGCGCTGCTCCAATGTTAGCTTGGATAAGTAATCATTCCTGCCTCATGTTTTTTCACTAAATGGATGGCTTGTTTCTCTTGAATTTTACATTTTAAATGGTGAAATTAATTACAATTATTACAAGTTCAAAGGATGGATGGTTTTATATATATATATATATATATATATATATATATATAGTGGTGCTTGAAAGTTTGTGACCCCTTCAGAATTTTCTATATTTCTGCTGAAATTTGGCCTAAAACTGCTTCAGCTTTTCACACAAGTCCTAAAAGTAGATAAAGAGAACCAAATCAAACAAATGAGACAAAAAAATAGGATGTGCGCATTTTTTATTGAGGAAAATGATCCAATATCACATATTTGTGAGTGATAAAAGTATGTGAACCTTTGCGTCAGTATCTGGTATGATCCCCTTGTGCAGCAATGACTGATTGTAAATGTTTATGGTAATTGTTAAATAGTCCTGAACATCAGCTTGGCGGAATTTTACCCGATTCCTCCGTACAAAACAGCTTCAACTCTGTTATGTTGGTGTATTTCCTCCCATGAACTGCTCGCTTCAGGTCCTTCCAAAACATTTTGATTGGATAAAGGTCAGGATTTTGACTTGGCCATTGCAAAACTATAAATGTATTCTTCTTTATCCATTCTTTGGTCGAATGACTTGTGTGCTTTGGGTCATTGTCATGCTGCATGACCCATGTTTTTTTGAAATGCAGCTCATGGACAGATGTCCTGACATTTTCCTGTAGAATATTCAGAGTTTATTGTCCCATCAATGATGGCAAGTCATCCTTGGCCAGATGCAGTAAAACAGGCCCAAACTGTGATACCACCACCACCACCACCACCACCACCACCAGCTCTCTTTTTGGAGAGCAGTGGCTTTCTCCATGCAATCCTGCCATGCACACCATTGTTGTTCAGTGTCCTCCTGATGGTGGACTCATGAACATTAACATTAACTAATGTAAGAAAGGCCTTCAGTTGCTTAGAGGTTACCTTGGGTTCTTTTGTGACCTTGCAAACTATTAGACACCTTGCTCTTGGTGTGATCTTTGTTGGTCGACCATTCTAGGGGGTATATTTATTACAGTGCATGTTTTTAGAATTGGAGTTGTTGCCCATAGCAACAAATCAGATTCTAGCTACTATCTTCTAGAAGGTGTTAGATAAATGTTAAGTAGAAATTGATTGGTTGCTATGGGCAACATCTCTACTTCTGAAAACCTGCATGTTAGTAAATATACCACCTGGGGAGGGAAATAATGGTCTGGAAACCTTATTTTGTACACATTCTGTCTGACTGTTGATTGGTGGAGTCCAAACTGTTTAGAGATGGTTTTGTAAACTTTTTCAGCCTGATGAGAATCAACAACTCTTCTTTTGAGGTCCTCAGAAATTTCCTTTGTTTGTGGCATGATACAATTCCACAAACATGTGTTGTGAACATCAGATTTTGATAGATCCCTGTTCTTTTAAAAATACAGGTTGTTCATTCACACCTAATTGTCATCCCGTAGATTGAAAATACCTGACCCTAATTTCACCTTCAAAATATCTGCTTAGCCTAAAGGTTTACATACTTTTGACACTCACAAAAATATTAGCATGTCTAATTTTTGTTGTCTCATTTGTTTGATTAGGTTCTCGTTTTCTACTTGTGTGAAAATCTGATTTAGTTTTAGGCCAAATTTCAGTAGAAATATAGAAAATCTGAAGGGTTCACAAACTTTCAAGCACCACTGTGATATACATATGTATATATATATATATATATATATATATATATATATATATATATATATGGAAAAAAATTATGGATCAGCGCCAAATAATAAATACCTCACCCATAAAAATACATATATAAATCACTCAATAAATAATATGGCTAAAGTTTGACTATGAATATACACATATAAACATTAACCACAGTGCCCCAAAGTGAGGGCATCAGCTCACATCAAGAGAAATAAAGTAATGGTGATTTACTAAAATTTAAAGTGTATTTGTGTAATCTATGAAAGTGCATATGTAACAATAAGATATTTGTTGATTTTTTTTTACATTTATTATAACTGTGACACACAAGAAAATAAATAATTAAATAAATAGCGATCAAATTTTCACTTAATAATTGTTCACTCCAATCAATCTTATATGGACACAGTATACAACAAGAAAGAAAATCAGGCAGTTTTTAAAAAAACTGAAGTAAATATTTAAAAAAGGTTTCAAGAACTTATCTGAGTTCAGGAAATAAATAGTTAATGTGGCAAGAAGTAAGAGCTCTCAAGGTGTTTCATCCCAGCAGGACTTCATCAAGGGGATGATACTGCAGTGGGGTGTCTCTATATTTATACCCCATTTTAAGGGACTGATTGAAACTCAATTTGGGCATCACTTCTGGTGCCCGCCTCCAAATGGTTAACTCTTAATTTCAATAAAGTAAAAACCAGAGTTAAAACAATGGACCAGATTCAAAGCTGCTCGCCAAGCTGCGCTCGCTCGCTAGGAGCGATTGTCGCCAGTCTGCGCATGAGTCTAAGTTGCCGTGCGCGTGCGCAAACTAGTGTCTGTGGTGTACAATCAACCACTTGTAGTACACAGACAGGATGCTACGTTGAGTGACAGATTGCACCATTTGTGGGTGGTATCAGTGGAAGGTGCTTGTGAACGGGGAGTGCTTGTGCGAACGCAGGTGTGTCTGACCATCAGAACGGCATTTAATGGGTGTGCATAATTAGCCAAGTAGCATCATTGCACACGTGACTTGGTTGTTTTTTAGCCTGAACTGCTCGCAGTGCTTGGGGTAGGTTAGGTCAACCCCAAGTGCTGCAAGAAGCTCCGATGGCCCTTGATGCTCACAATTAATCAGACACATCCCGGAGATGATGTGTGCTGCGAGTGACAGGTGGGAGGTTTTATAGTCCAGCGTACGCTAACTGCCATCGCTCACTAAGACATAGTGGGCGTCCTTACAGCGCAAACAGCGATCGCTTGATTTGCATACCCGGCCCCTTTTTGCAAGTGAGCGATCGCATCTTGCGAGTGGCTCTGAACAGATCCAATGTGTTTAACTTAAGAGTAAAAGATGGAAGTAGCCGCTATAAGAAGATAGTAATATTTGACTGAGGTACGAAAAGGCATGGCTGGAACACAGGCTGGAGGCAGTGAGGTAGAGAACACTGCTGGCTTGAATCGGCTGGACACAATCTGATGTGGCTAGACTGGACTGCTGTAAGGAAATGCCATGGGCTTCAGAGAGGTAGGCCGTGGCTGTAGAAGACACTGCTCTGGGAAGTCCCACCAGCAAGGAAATGAGCAGCAATGATGTGAGCAGATGGAACCACAGCAGATGACTCAACTTCTGCTCAGACAGACAGGCACAGGACAGAAATACTCTCAACTTGCAGGAACTGCAGAACAAGGTGAGGCTGGCTAGAAATCAGACTTCTGAGCACAGGACAAACACATACTCTGGAAGTCAAACAATATCACTAGCAGGAAGTGTAGGGCTGGCTGTAATTTATCAGAAACAGGGACCAATCAGTGCAATCCTTGCAGAAAGCCTCCCTAATCACAGGATAGTATGCAGCTGATCTCTGCACACAAATTGACAGACATAAATGTAGCAATGAGCTGCACACAGACAGCGTTTCAGCTACCTGCAAGAGCTTAAACTGGAATCAAGGCATGATGCAGTGTCCTTCATCAGGCATGATGCAGTGACCTGGCCGGGACCTGCCACCAAGATGATCCTCTAAAACACCCAAAGAGTGCATGAAAAACTAGATTTTTGGTTTCTAATGTGTGTTTAATGTGGCTAATTATCTTTTATTACTCTGACACCAGTAACAAGGGTGTATAGTAGAATTGTGCGCAGACCCCGTGTTTTGGTTTTAGTTCAAAGTCATTGTCGTGTTTTGGTTTTGCCAAAACCATCCTCAAGTGTTTTGGCTATGGATCTGTATTGTTTTTTAAAACATTATAAAAAAAAAGTAAAATCATGTAAATAGGACCTATTTTGTTCCTAAAGTATTACTAACCTCAATGACAATAATTTCCACTAATTTCCAGACAATTTTGACCACCTCACAGTTTACAATATTGTTTTCACCCATATTGGCCAAAGGCTGCAGCGAGCTAACTGGCTAAACTAAGCAACAAAGCAGCAGCACAAACACAAGGCAATTTAGAAAAGAATACAGCACATCTAAGAAACAGAGTGGCACTGCAAAGGCAGACAGGATGGCAATTTAATATAAGCTATACAATGCTAAGCTACGGAATGTTTTCATTAATCAAGAACTAGCTCAGAGGCCTCAGAGCAGTACAGGGAAATGTAGGTGGAGTATGTAGTAGAAGGCAGGTAAAAAAAGAATGATTGACTGATCGATTGATTGAATAATTAAAATCAATTATAATTGAGATGTGGCCTTGCAAGAGCTGTTTTGCAGCAACTGAGCAAAGACCATAAAATAATACAATCTTAATAGCCAAGGATTCCTGACATGTGTTGCAAGAGAATCTGGCCATACACACCCGCTTCCTAATTGGGTAACATATGCCTGTAGTAGATTTATGATGTACACCAGAGAGTCTGAGGGCCTGATTCAGAGATGGACGCAATCGCAAATTTTATGCAGATCGAGCGATTGTTTGCTAATATACAGGTGCAAATGCCATTGTGATTACACATGCACAGAGTACCCACATGCAAAGTGAGTGACAGGCAGTCAGCATTTGGGGGTGTTAATGGAGTGGTGGTTAGAAAAATGCAGGCTTGTCTGACCAATTTAATGCCATTTCATGGGCATGCATAAATTATGCATTGCATTCTCTTTAACAGCAAGAGAGATCATTGCATGTCAGGATAGCTGCCAAGTCTGCAGCTGGTCGGACCTGCAGCAAATGAACCAAGTCTGTCTGCTGTATGTCAATTTTACCAATGTTTACACTGTTGGATATCATCATATGGATATGAAAAGGCAGCAGTGGGTGTCCCTGCTCAGATATGTTTTGGAAAGCATTAGCAAATTTTAGCAACTGCAATCTGTGAGAGTATGCAGTTGCATATGCATTACCATATTTCTTTGAATCAGGCCCTGAAAATGAAGGTGGAGTATGTAGTGGAAGGCAGGTAAAAAAGAATGATTGTTTGATCGATTGATTGAATATTTTAAAAAATAAAATGAGAGATGTGGCATTGCGAGAGCTGTTTGCAGCAACTTAGAAGGGAAAAGGCCATAAAATAATACATTGTTAACCTTCCTTCCTTTTCTCTCTCCATATAGTACATTTATGAGGTACAATGACACTATATTTTTAGCACACAATTTTTAACTGTGCCTGGTCAGTTACTTCCTGACTGCAGCATTTGCTGGAGAAACTGAATCAGGAGACATCATGTCATGTGCCACTTGAGCTGACAACTTGTCCACAAGGAGCACTTTGCTTCTCTTAAAATCTGTGTCAGTTGAAAGGAAAAACATTACTTATGACTTAAACCTAGTATCAAACATGTTTGCCAGAATGTAGTGTTCTAATTGCAAAATGTTGCAAACCCTTGGGTCCTTTCAAAGTGATTAAAGAATAATGTGCAACATACCAGAATCGCTTAATTTCATCTCCTCCTTCAGCTTCTCTAACTGCTTTTTCAGAAGTTTAATTAAGGGTTATATCTGACTTTGGTTAGCAGTGTCTGAACTCACTTTCCAGGTTACAAATTCAAATGGTTTCATTAGATTGCATAAAACCAAGTGTATTCTCCAGTAACCTGGAGTTTGCCTCATTTTGAGAACTATACTTGGCAGGAAGACCTGAGTCGGGATTACTTAGAAACCCCAAATTCTGGTGTATTGGGATTTCTGCAAAGCCAAACTACTCATCCCTACAAAAAAAATACAATTTAAGCCTTTGTTAATATAGGCTTAAACATTGCACAAAACCATTCTACCTTATTTGGTGTACCATTACAAAATATATTATTTGTTTTACTTACATTTTGTTCACAGATCCAATACATAAGCAAATAAACATTTCTATGGTAAGTATGCTGAAAAATGTAAGCAAATAATTGGACATTATCATTTCATTTTAGGAAATGATGCTGGGGATGAGACCTGGGGGTTTCTGCGAGTGGGGCCACCATGCATATGCAGGCCATGCCTGGGAATAATTGGTCGTGCTGAGCTGTGTGTTGGAGTGCTGTTCAAAGAAGTAAAAATTATGGTTGCAATATTTGTGCCTGAATCCCAAACAGCAGTTGTATGTGCCTCAAGTATAGTGAAAGTGGCATTTAATTGTTTCCTGCATTCTAATAAATTGAGTGGTTTATGATAATGGCAGTAGTATGTGCCTATATGGCTGTTGCCAGACTCTGGTGATTATAATTCATACTTGTTAAAAAAACTATTTTTTCATCTAAAATGTCTGGGAACCCCCTTTTTATAGCTCCGGCTTTGCCAGCTGGTTCAGCCTACTGCTGGTTATTGGAAAATAGGGGGAACCCCAAATACGTTTTTTCACCCTATTTTCCAGTACCAGCTTAGACTCAGCGGCCCAGATCATACTAATCTGTTTAGTTTTTCACACAAGCCCAGGGTCTGCAATCGGCTTTGCATTTGTTTCTAAAGTAAATCCGGAGTTTCTATTCTTGTAACTAAAAAAACATTGATTGCTCTATTGTTTTCTAAAGTTGGCAATTTGGTAAATATTTCGGCTGTTTGCACTTTAGTAAAAGAGTGGATTGCAAAACCTATGGAAAAATGCACAAAAACCAAAAACGACCTTTAGTAAATATACCCCTTTGATTTCAGAGGGGCATATCCAAACTCAAATCTAAATTGCATTGTAAAAATAAGGATTTCAAGTATTTGCAGATAGTCTTTACCCATTATGCAAAAAAAATAAAAAAAATGTATGTGATTGTGCACCCTTGCATTGCAACCTGGTGTGTTCCAGCTGCAAAGATGTTCAGCAACAACACTCTAGACTCCAATTTATTTTTATAGATAGTATATAAATATTATCAACAACTTACTGCATTTAAGGCTGATAATGCAGTAGCGTTAAGCAGTACAGTATATGATAGTGTTTTGGTATATTGAATGCTTCCATTCAATTCTCTGCTTGTACAAGGCAGACTTCTAACTTGGCAGTGCATTAAACATTGGTTAAGGTTAACCTTTGATAAAGAGTGGCTTGCCTCATACCATCATGAAGATGTTTAGTATAATCTCTTTATCTTGTCTGAGAAATTGTCACTTTAGTCACATTATAGCCAGAGGGCTAAAGACGGATTGCTTGGTGTATTGCATTGCCATGATAAATTTAATCATGGCATCTACTAGATTTGAAGGTTCGAAAGAGAAATTGTGATTTTTTTTTTTAAGGTGACAGTATAAGTAGACTATGAATTTAGTAGACCAATAGAAAATAGGAGGTGATTTATACTTCCCAATTGACCTTCTGTATGGAAATATCAGCGCATTTCTTAACTTAATCAGTACCTAGTATCATGTACTGTACAAATAACAATTAAAATAAGCAGAAAACTATTTAACTTAAAATACTGTAAGTGGAAATTGACATCTTTATAGCAGTGATATTTTTATTTATATGCTTATGAATTACAATATTGTGGGGATAAATAATTTATAAGTCAATATTCTCATTTATTTATATTTTTGACATTTTAATTGCTAGATTTTATGAAGCAATTTACTGTAGGTTGATATTACAAGTGAACCTTCAACTGCAGGGAAGTGTGCCTTGTATGTATTTTTCAGACATGCAATTAAAAAAACTGAATATTTTATGCAAGTTTTATCAATTTTGAAATATTTTACTAACCTGTGCGTTAACACTTTAATTAAAAATCTAATTACTCAGAAGTACCAAACATATCAAATACATATAATAAAAAAGACCACATGTAAATTATCAAATGTATAAATGTTTGTAAGACAGTATGTAAACACATCTCTGTCAGTTAGTGCTGTATTTGCTATTCCCTGTTTTTAAACTGTACTTCCACCCCACTGTGTGATATACTGGTGTGCTATACATTCACTGAAGTGCATCCTCCATGGGCAGGATGTACTTTACGTGGATCTATTCACACAGGGTATATCATACTGCCACACATGTGTCACTTTTCCCATATATGCCTTGGGCCCTTGCATGGTTCATCACCCACAGTGCAACCTTAGTATTGCGCACATCATGGCTGCCTCACCTGGTACACCGGTGGATGGGACGAAAAATACATGGATATGACAATTATGGTGGGACCCTACTCCTAGCATCAGGACACTGAAACCACACCAATTTTGTGTCATTTCTTCTATTCCACCCAGGATAATCCTATATAGTGCGCCCAAGACGGCTGCCTCATTTGGTACCTTTTGAGGGTGGAATGGAAGTTATTTCCCAAAATGTATGCACCAACCCTGCAATATGCTTATTGTGCTCTCTAGGTTTCGATTGATTTTAATTATCTCTCTGTGGTTTTCTATCTTTTGCAACACCAAATCCTTGTACAATGTACCATGTTTTCTGATGTCTTTAAAGTGACCTTGAGTCCTAAGGGAGAAAAGTGCTATGTAAATAAAAGTATTATGATATATACCTTCCTTCCTATCTACCCCATCTGTGTCTTACCTGTTTGTCTGCCCTTCCCCTTTAGAATGTAAGCTCTTATGAGCAGGGCCCTCTACCCTCTTGTGTTTCTCCTTACTTTACTTTCATCTACTTCTTACTCCACTAGGGCACCTAACACTTGGTTGCTTAAGCTCTGCTGCTTATGTGGGTGTTGTGGTCTGTAATGTAGCAATGTATATTATCCATGTCCTTGTCCTGCACTGTATTGTACTGTACTGTAAGTTTTTAGTCATGTATTTGTTTATATTTTTTGTAAGGCGCTGCGTAACACTTGTGGCACCAAATAAATACATTATAATAATAATAATAATAATAATAAATTAACTATTTGAAATACACCATAATTAACAATAATGATATGTAATGCTCACTTAAATCACTTCAATATAATCAATCTGATACTGTTATACTGAGTTTAACAGTTAAAGAAATTGATTAATAATAAGTTGTGCAGCTTCAATATTTCCCAACCGTGGCATATGAGGAAGCTGCACACTATCCAAGTACATAATGCTACATTTTAATCACAGATGATAACACAGAAGCTGAAAGTGTACAGCTGACAATGGAAAAGTTTGGTAAGTAAAGTTGAGACCCAAGTGCAGCTAAAGTATCCTAAGTTATTGGCTGATCATACAGATTCTAGTGAAAACTGGTATACAGAGTCCCAAAAGAATTAAAGGTGCTACATTATAGTACACTTCAAAGACTGTGGAACCCAGTGGCATAGCCAGGGAGGGAGCAGCAAGAGCATTACTGCCCCTGCTAAACAATTGGTAAAACTTGTACCTATATAGCATCAGGTGACGGGATATCTACAATTGTGCCTGGTAGTGCCACCTTTACCTCGTTCTCCGGCGTCACCTTCACCCGGGTTCCTTAACTGCACCTGTAACCGGCTCCTAAGTGGCACCTACACCTTGCTCCTGGCAGAGTAATGAATATAATGCTGCCTGTCAGGGGAGCCCAGAAGATGTGGAGGAGCTGTGGGAGTGTGGGTGACAATACGGAAAATAGAAGTGGGACTGTGGTGGAGAATTTCTAACATAGAGATGGAGGTTGCTGGGACAAAATGTCATATAAGATTGTGGGATGAGAACAATATGGAACATAGGGAAAGGGGTGTGGGGGATAATATGGATCACCTAGATGGGGGCATGGAGGACAATATGGAACATACTGCAAGATGGGTGTGTGGGAGACAATATGGAACATAAAAATGTGGGTGTTGGGGAAAATATGGAATATAGAGATGGGGATTGGGGGACCATTTGGAATATACCATTAGGGTGTGCAGCACAATATGAAATATAGACATGGGAGTGTGGGAATTATATGGAACATACAAATAGGGGGTGAGTAGCACAATATAAAATATACTGACACAGGGGTGTAAGTTAAGCAAAGAACCTTTGCAAATTGGAAACTTATCAGGAACTTAAAGTAATTGATACTATAACAGATAAACAAAGTTTCATAGGTGTTTCTACTATATTTTATCTCGATAATTGATAAACTTCAGACTATTTTAAATATTTATGAAATCATCATGATATAAAATCATTAGATCAGTGGTTCCAAACTCCAAACCTTAAGTACCCCCAACATGTCATGTTTTGAGGATTTCTGTCTGTGGAAGCAGACGGTATACTGTAATTACTGAACCACCAAAATAGATTAACTCACTTGTGCATGATTAAAGAAATCCACAAAACATGAACTGTTGGGGTTCTTCAATACTGGAGTTGAGAACCACTGCATTAGATAATTACAGAGTTCAAACAATATAATTTTTCAAACTAACCATATTTGTTCAGTTGTACAAGCTCCCAAAACCAATTTTCCTACTAAACTGCAAGTTTATAATGCTATTTACAGTATATTTTGTAACAATTAGTATATAGGTGATTGGAGTCAATTCAGAAGGGTTTCTAGAAAGAACATTTTTGCATAACATTTGTGTAACATTTTGTATGCTTTTAAATAAGCATCTGAAGACCAGATAGTAAAAATTGGTACTTTCTATTCTTGCCAAGGTAATGAAGGTTAAAGCTCCACCTGACATACAGTACATATGTTAAAATGTAGGATTAATTCACTTAACAGGAGAAACTGAAACAGAAGGAGATAATAAGTTGAATTCTAGCTCTATAAATCAGTTTCAAATGATTGTTAGCAGCAGTTAATAACATTCTATTATATTAGGTTATTAACATATCAGCAATGATAACATCATCCTTGTTTCATGCAGATATACTTAAACCTAAAACTGTTCCCTTAAATATTCTATACATTGGAAAGTCTAGAAAAGTATCACCTTGAATTGAAGTGTATAAACTCATTGAGACCTGCACTATAGCCAAGTTAGTAACTGAGAGGTGAAGAAACATATACTCTTTTGATCTTTATGATACTGGCCTATTGTTATTTACTTTCTATATTAGGATCAAAAGGAAATTATCATGTTAAGTTAACCATATTGCCAGTGGTGGTTGATGTGGTTAGTTATTAATTTCTTCCTCACTATTTTATTTCTCTACTCTATTTGTTGAAGATAAAAGAATACAATATTATCACATTGTAATTTATTAATCATTGGATAGAAATTGTGACTTAACCAGAAATTAAAAAAGGCTAAATTTAATTACAAGAAACGCCAGGTCTAAAAAGTTCATGTGTTTTTCTTAGCCCCTGTGGTGTGTTTGTGGCTTTGGGAACAAAGAAGTCCCCTAACAGTTGGCAATTATGCCACCTTTCTAAGTTCCTTGTATAAATACACAAAGGATGCATAGAACACCTTGCCCTGGCAAAGCAGCCTCATTACTAGTCAGCCAGGGATGGTTATTATGACTTGGTGAATCCCAACATAAAGTCTCCACAATCAAAGGCTTAGATAAACCTTAGATAAACCTTAGTCAATCTGGAAGATACATTTATCTTTAAATACTATCAATAATATATAATCATGAAGTTAATAAAGTACAGTACATACATTTTTAAAACCTGTGGTTTAAAATATGACGACATAATTACTAAGTCTTGTATTAACATTCTATAAATCTAATTTCATACCAAAAACCATTAATTGTTCAACAAAACAATCTATGAGTGAAAGTATTCCCCCAGATGCAGTAGCTTATATAAATACTTTTAGCAGCAATACATTGAAGTATATAATTTTGTTCTGTATGGGTTAATTAGTCTGTTAGATAATATTTTGAGAAATCTTGCCTAACAACAACAACAATGCGTTATTTCATTGATGTTTGTGGGCATCTATTTATGCCCAGCTTTCTGAAGATCCAATGGGGTTGAGATCCGGACTTTGATTTAGCCACTCAAAAATCTTATTTTTTTCCACTAAATTAACTGTAAATGTGCTGACATACTTTAGATAACTGTTCTGTTGCATGACCCAACATTAACCAGGTTTTAGTTGGTGAATAAATGTCCTCATGTTTGCAATACTCTATTATAAAATGGTTATACTAAGCAATGTGATGTTTCTAGGTCTTGTGTGTGAAAAACAAGTCATACAGTACTCAATGTAGCACTGATTGTGTTAGGTTCTTATTGTAGAAAGCTGTATTTGATTTTCAACAAACATTTTTTTTGAGGATTATGACCAATTAACTACACTTTGGAGACATCTTTGACAAATACATTATTTTAGAAGTCCTGTGTTTTATTTAAAGTGACTTGGAAAACCTAATAAATAGTGATAATGGGCTTTCTCCTTGATATTCCATGAATACTATATTTAGTCATTTATCTAACATTTACCATATTAAACCCAGTCCTAAAAGTTCTTAGCTCTTTTTAGCATGGTAAGGTTAAATAAACCTGCTATTCTAATATCAGATTGACTTTTTGCAAATGCACCACTGATAATGAAGGGTCCTTTTGTAATTGGACATGTTATGCTTTTTCTGTATATACAGTATGTATTTTAGCATATTTTATATTAAGATGAGAAAAATATGTTTCTGCTAAACTACAAAGGTTTGTTAAAGTTAAATTAATTCCTAATATCGAATACGCAATTTGCAAGCAAAACAAATTATTAAAAACATGGACATAAATATATGTGATGTGTGTCTGGAATAAAATGAGCACATTTGCTACAAGTGCCAACCTACATGTTTCTTCTGATGTGTACGCCTTAGCATATGTTTTTAGATGCATTTTTTTTGTACTGTAAAAAATTCCCAATTTTTTAGAAAAACACTGCACCTTTCAAAGAGAGTCTAAAGACCATCAGAAACATATCACATCTAGCACAAATCTCATGCAAAAGGAATCAATGCATATAAAGGACAATATACTAAACAGCTAGAGGTTCTTGAGGATGTAATTTCTTTTCATGGGTCTAGTGGGCTATGATACTTTTCATGCAGTAACATTTTAATATAAAAAAACTTGTTTTCCTTATGACTCAGAATCTCCCATACATACACAAAGATGAACTCGCCTACAGCATACACATGCACAGTATGCAAAAAAGTACTTGATCCATATGCAATCAGAATCACCACTAAGGAACATACCATAAATTTGGAAGAGGGTAATGTGAGATGGAAAGTAAAGAAGTGGGGAGGAGTGGGAAACAGAGTGAAATGAAGAGAGAGAGAGAGAGAGAGAGAGAGAGAGAGATGAATAGTAAGATTTAAGCAAAGAAGATTAGTTATGGTTAACACTATATTAATAACAATTTTTACATTTAAAATGTTATTAGGACCATACATTATTCATCTTAATCGAATGTTCAACCAAGTTATTTTGCTGCTTTTTGCTATTTATATATTTATTTATACAAAGTAATGAAATTTTAAATGGTGAATACCTGACATATATAAACAGCATTTAGAATTAATTAAAAAACTAGGTCAAATTCTTAAATTTAAAGAGATTATTTTGTGGAAATAAATGGCAAAATAATGTACTAAATGTATTGTATAAATTAAAAATGTCTCTCTTACTGGAGGAAATTGATGTTTCAGGTCTTTTTTCCATACAAGTAGAAAAACAAACAGATAAGATAAACTAGACAAAATATTATTTGAAACGAAAACACAAAAAAAAAATCTTTAGAGAACAATTGCTCCCTTTATTTAAAAATGGAAGAAATTCCAATATCTGAAATGAAAAAATTGTGGGAAAGCAAAACATTAACTATTTGAAAAACAAAGTGATCTCATGAAATGTATAATTTAGGAAAGAATAAACTTCATCAAAGTAATTCAGCTCTAAATTAATAGCAAACAAAAACTAATAAAAAAGGAATACAAATGGAATACTATAAAAAGTTCTAGATGCATATACTAAAGCACAGTTAGATAGAATTGATAATACACAGAGCTTTAAAGTACTGCAAAAAATAACATATAAGTAATTAGATGCCGAATATCTGTAGATAAACACTTAAGAAAATAATAGCCTGTAATTAACAATTATAACATTTAACTATACACTATAGCACAATAGATGATGAAGACTCAGATATAGTACCTACTTAAAAATTATTTAGCGCTAAACAACATCACAACAATATCTAAACAAGGGACTATCATTTGCCTAACATAAAAAGCTCAATAAATTTAATACGTTAAATGTCAAAAAATAAATGTGGAAGCTCAATCACAGATTACAGATCAATTACAGACTGTAAGGAGTTGAATTAATAAGAGGGGAAACTGCACTGAAACTATTTTGGTGCTACTTGTAGTTCACAAATTACATGTGAGGATTGATCTTAAGATAATTTATGTTGGATTGGCATAGCTTTAAAATTATTGATTTAATTTATGATCTAAGAAATGTTAACTGTAAAGAACTTTATGATTTCTAAAAATATATGTTTAAGAGACACAGGTGGGGAAATGATCTGTTTGTTAAGTACAGTAATTAGTGTTGGGTAGAAGTATATAAGTTTGTTGCCTAGTGGGTGTGACCAGTGCCAGTTAGTGGCCAGTGAATAAGTAGTGAGTCTATGGGGCATTCCATTTAGGTGCGATTTTACCAAAAATCTCACACCTGTAAGAAAAGACTGTTCTTTTTTTCCTAAATTTTGCATCTTTTTTCCATTGCAGCTGTATATAAAGTCACTTATAGTGTACTTAGCACTAGGATTAGTGCTTTTGCTGCACAGGATTTAGTATATAGTCACAGGTTAAGCACAACAATGCACAGCGTGATGCTTTGCATGGATCACTCATATTGAATCTCCATCTTTTTACACAGATTAGCATGTGCATCACACACAATGGCTGCGACAATGTCCATGGTACCTGTGAATTGCATTTTGAATAACCCAGAACAGAGGTGCAGAGATTAACATATTTGTGGTCTTTTCCAGGGACCCTCACAAAGAAATTTGATTTTGTTGTGCCCTACATGCAGGTTGCGTCTCTCTGAGTGAGTGGAGGAGAGTAGTCCTGGTCAAAAACCAGATATGTCAGAGAAAGTACCAGAGGACTGTCCAGAAAAATCATCAAGCAAGCCAGAAGTGAAATAGCAATCATACAATCTTGAAGAATAATGATAAAGGATAGAAATGTGAACCTGATACTCTGGCACTGTTCCAGTGTGAGAATGAGACTTTAATAGCGGAAATTATTTGACTTTGGCATCAAGCACCATTTCAGCAGTCAGCTGACCACACTGAAAAATAGCACAGAGACGCATGTTCGACCCATAGGAGTGAACAAGATGATGGAGACATCAAAGCCAGGACTTGCTCTGGTTCAGAGCTTGATCTCAATTTAGCAACATCAAGAATTGAGGTACCAGCTGCACAGACCAGACTGCAGCGACTAGCCCCAACATTCCTGATAAGTGAAGACCAATCTCTGAAGGGACACCCCTCAAAAGGTTTATGATGGAAACCCTATGAAAGGCATGGAGAAGTTGAGCAGCATGTAAATCAGAACATCTGACCCAACATCTTTCTTCTGGAATGTAAACTTACAGTCAACTAAATATTGCACATGTCCCCTAGAGACTCTACAGTCCAGGATTTCTTTCACCTCGAAATACTCTTAATCTTCAAAGATAGCTGAAGGAGAATGTTTAATAGAAGAGAAGTGATTGATCACTAAAGGCTTAAGAAGGGACACATGGAATACATTAGGCATTGTTGTTAGAAGCTTCAATCTAAAGGCCAAAGGATTAATGACTTGTATATATTGTTATATAATATTTTTTTTGTGTGTGTAAATAAATTTGAGTTTACGCTATACATGCATCCATTTCCCTTATATTTGTATGAATATCATGCTTGGGGAGGATTAAATGGATGAAATATCTCTAATAAGAAAAACCTGAAAATCTAAAGAAACCTTTATAAGCTGTGGAGCGTCACTTTTTACATGAGTGACAGTACGCATCTATTTCAAAAGTATTTGATTTATCATCATAAACACACAGGGGCCAGTGGGTCCGAAGACAAAGTGGGGGAAGACTTTAGTGGGGGAAGACAAAGACACATTTACATGTGTATTCCCACTTGCCATTATATAAGTTGGGGTATGTTACTTTCAAGAACAATAAAGACGCCACTTTAGTGTGTATGACAGATGTTTTGAATCCCACTCAGCGATTAAGATTGTTTGTGTCTTCCCTTCTTTTGTTGTTTTTCCTGTATATACAATCTGGAGAATGCTGGTGAGATCTAAAGGTGTACACAAAAACATCTGACCATCATTCCTTGAGATTACCCATTCACAAAAAGATTAAGTATTACACAATCATTTATTTTTTACTATTTTATTGTGATATACATGTAATATCCAGTGCCATTTCACACACAGAAATTTTTATTGTCACATATGTTTATGAAAGTGTGGTGACACTTTCCTCCTGGAAAGTGCATAGGCTGCAGGTTTTGCACACCTTATACACTAACACCTTTGTTATTTCTCAAATTTGATCCACAGTAGTAGAGTCACTCAATTACCCTGGTTGGCAGATATATATATATATATATATATATATATATATATATATATATATATATATATATATATATATGCTAATGAATTGTTCCAAATATTGGTGTACCTATTCAGTCCATACATTACTTTGAGGGTGATACACAGATGAAGATGAACATTTAATATGAAAACTCTTGTAAAGCACTGTCCAGAATTTTTGTGAATACTGTATTTTAGCCCCATCAATTCTGTGAAATTGTTCTGAATTAAAAGGCAATGGTAATGGTGTATAGGCCTTGATCATTGAAGTCCCCCATCCTTTTTTTACTGAAGAAGAATCCAGTGTGTCAAATAAATCCCAATTCAGGTTCTCCTCAATAAACTCTGCCATGGCTGCAGACTAACAGGCAAATATAACAGAAAAACAAAAGTCATGGAAAAGTAAAGCAACCCTACTCCTGGAGTGCAGGTCATTTTTCTGTGGCTTGTTTACTGAAAATGTTGAAGAATGTTTGGTAAGAAGAGGGAAAAATCTTCTTACCAGATAGATACACCAGGTAGATCCTACACAGAGTAACTACTGTTTGTATACACTTATTACTACGCTGATTATCCCAGCAAAGGATTTGACGCTTTTGCCAGTCCAAAGTAAGTGTATAGCTGTAATCATGGTAAACCAAGGATTAATAGCAGTGGATATGAACAAAAATGTAAATGACTCCTTAAGAAGAGCTCCCACCTGCAGTGCTAAAAGTATGATCTGGCTAACAACTTTAGCCAAAGGAATCTTACTGATATCAAAATATGTTAAGCTTAAAACTATACTTGAAGAGCTTCAGTGGGAAGAATGAACTCCATCACAACTTCTAAAAAAATATAGATTCTGGTGTAGAAGGGAATTTAAAGGCCTTCAAAGATGTGGTACCTTCCAGGTGTAGCAAGTGAATTCTGATAGAAAAGGGTTCCTGGGACTTAGGTCATGTGACTGCAGTAACTAAAAGACCTTGCCCCAATTTCCCAAACATTTGTGACAGAAAACAAGAAGATGTCCTGATTCCAAGCAGTACAGACAGATATTATTTTTGAACCTCCTTTCTCGCTCCTCTGGAGAAAGCCGAGATCTCTCAACTTGCATTAGCTCTTCTGATGGGGTGATAGGACAGTGAAATGAGAAGCTGACTTGTTCAACACATTTGTTCCTTTTCCTGCTACTGATCTGTAAACGCTCAGATCCACTTTAAAACAAAGATAAATAACGTAATTTACAGAGGAAGGCAAGTCCCTGAAGGTCTTTTCATCCTTTTTTGTTAGACTAGACCCTGCCAAAAGGTAGCAATAAGAACCTCATTGTTCAAGTGTAATTCAGAGGCTAGGATTCTAAATTGTACTACATAAAAACCCAGTGTATGGGATTCTTGCTCGACATGCAGAAGAAAGGAGGCATCTGATGCCACTAAGTCAGACCTTTGGAAAAGCTTCCAGGAATTCAGTACAATTATACAATAAATTATTTTGTTTCCATAAAGGGCACATGCAAGCACTTCTATGGACAATACAGAAATTATATAAGCCACCTTGGGCTTTTCCAATGGAACATTAGAAGTTCCAATTGAATAAATCACTGATTAAGGAACCTGCTGCAAGCCATTGTATCACTGTCATACTTTGTGGGTTAGGTATACAAAGGAAGCGGTATACAAACGGTGTGGTAATTGGATCAAGCATGGTGTGGTAATTGGATCAGCTGTGATGACTGATGTGCTGGGAGATACTGGAAAAGGCAAGTGGGGCTGTATGGCATTTATTCAATGTACTTGCATCTGCAGACACTGTATAACTTGTGCTTGATTAGACTCTTGCTTATCCACTCTATTAATGAGATGCTGCAGTAGATCCATGCGTGTTGGTTTGCCAGCTGCACTTTATAGGCCAAAGTGTACTGTAACAAACTAATCTAAGGCAAATTAATCTAAAAAACGACCAGTTTTCCTAATGTCTGGAAAAAACACCAAGTTATCTAAAAATAGCTATAAATGGCTGATTTCTTAGTGATAGAACTGGTGAATGTAGCAATTTAGTAAATCACTGTTGAAAATTCCCCAAAATAGTGTTTTAAATACTCAAGATGATTGTGAAATCAGTGAGATAGAAAACATACTGTATATATGAACTCATTGATTTCAATGTTGCGTCCATATTTCCATTTATAGCTCCACTAAGATTATTTAGTACCTTGATGTAAAAGTGCAAATATCCATTTTTTGAGATTTATATTAATGGTCAAAGGCTATTTAAAAAATAGTACGACAATTTGATACCCTTTTAGAGCTGCCAGGCGTATGCTGAATAATCCTGTCCCCAGAGTGCCTTAGCAGCTATAAATGTTTTCCCAATATAGAGATTTCACAATTTTCAAATGATCAATTATTTTCTAAATACTTTGAATATGGTCAATCTTGATAAATGGTAACAATTTAATTAATATAATTAACCACTTAATTAAATACTTCCCAATTGTTGAGGTGCTTGGGGAACCAGGGAAAAATCCAGAATAATTTGGAATTCAACCCATTAACTCCAGAGGGGTTTCTCAATGTCAGATTATCTATTACTAGCCCATTTAGCTAGTAATGTAAAATGTAAAACTCTATTGGTATGTACAAGTATTTGTTATATTAATTTCAATATTCTCATTCATTAAACAGAATGAACACAATTAAATTATTTAGATTTTTTTTTAATTGATAGAAATATAGACATCCTATTCTAATTATTTGTCTAATGAGTTATAGTGATCTTAAAAAGGTTGTAAAAATTAACTTTCTTAGAGACTCTCATGAATGCAAATTTACAGTTTGACCTTTAGAATTCTCAACATAGAAGAGCAGAAATGTAGGCATAAGACCATTTTTATGGATAAATTACAGTTGTACCCATCAGGATTCCTTGAATATCTGTAGAACAGAAAAAAAGTGGTTTTGCATCCTAAGAGTTAGATTACAGTATAAACAACTAATCAGCAGCTGCTCAAGCAGAAACTCCAAAAAATGGGGCACTCAGCTGTAAGCTCAACAATTCCTAGTAGTCTATTAATGGCACATTAATTAAATTAAAAACCTTTTATTTGTATCACTAATAAGATAATATTGAGACATTACATAACAGATATAAAAAATATTAATAAAAAAATCTTGTCTTGTGAATTATGTCCACTAATATATAGGCCAGCTCCATATACTAGCCTAGCCCTCCATTACGCTCCATCAAACTCTGTCCCAACCCACCTCCTGCTCCATCATGGCTACATCCCAACCCCCTTCCCTTGCTCCATGGTGGCTTTGTCCCCCTGAATTTATAGAAATCTAATTTTGATGGAGCTCTCCCACATCCTAGGAGAGTTGTCAACCCTCCAGCATCACACAATAATCTAGCAATATGGATGGAGCCAGGGTGTGATGACTTGACTTGCTATGAGTCACATCATCAAGGCCTGCCCCCTGTATTATACTTGCCATATCTCCCTGATTGTCAAGGAGACACCCATTATGTAGTTGTTATACAAAAATAAAGAAATATATACATTCAAATGGGATTATTAGAGTCATTTCCCTGCATTGGTTATAAGGTACAATGATCCCTATGGCTATATGCATTTTCTGAAAAGTATCAGTGTGTTTTCATCAACAAATATATCTTACTAACTGCTTTGGGGCTCATTTACATTTGGCTGTAAATCAATTTTATGACACACCTCTCAGTCAGACCAGTACACGCCCTCTTTATCGCGTGCTCATAGGTGTTGCTTTCACAATCTCCCTGAAATGCTTTTTCAAAAGTAGGCAAGCATGCCCAGTATCAAACAGCTGCAAAATGCAGTATTACGTTATGGGACAAGGAAGTGATCAATGCATTTATCAGTGCAATGCTCTTTCTTTACTTGATATTTACACTATTAACTAGAGGTGTTAAAGTCTCAAGCAGTGTGTTTTGTTAAAACATAGATTTGTGCAAAACACATTGTTTCTTGTAATAATCACTCAATACTTATTAAAGCTAATATTTCAATGTCAAGTTTGTCATAATATTAAATGTTCAATTGTCTGCCAGTTACAGTGGTTTCAGACAGGCACATTTAACACTAGTGTTTTTCCAGCTGGAAGAGCACAAGCTTTAAATGAGCTCAATTACTCCTTTGCTGACACACTGAACTGAAGGAGGAGCACTCTTTCTCTGTCACAAGGGAGTGATTATGCTCTGAAGACAGAGAGACTGTCCTACACTGCAATGTGGCAGCATAAGAGTGATTGATCTTTATTAACGTAGAGTTAAAACTGCACGTATGCCTTACTGTCAGTGAGCTTCTTACTGCTGATCAACACATTTGCAAAATGATTGACAAGAAGCCCTGGCATGAAAACTGGGCAGTCCACATCACAAATTGCTAAATCACTTTTAGAAATCTATTGTTTTAAGAACATAACTTTGAAACAGTGAATAGAATTTATGGGTGTTCATGCATCCCTACTTGATTCCTAGTAAAGTATTATGTAATTAATAATTAATAATTATACCAAATACATTTATACCACTCAATAACTTCATTGTCAACATTTTAAAATAAGAGTGCATAATACAAATTTCAGTATTAGTGATCAATGTCTTTATGGACATTTGGAAAGGTTCTAAAATAATGAAACAAAAACATTTCTATTGATGCTGATCCTATGATCAGATATTATGATACTTGTGCTTACATGAAACTGGTGAGGTAGGACACTGGAGGGAAGGGGTGGGCTAACATAGACTGATAACAATGAGTATAAGTTTGTGTCATTACAATTGCGGCTAACCTGCCCACACATGCATAGATGCATGTCAGGCTCTGCATATGTTGCAGATGCTATAAGTACATGCACAATAATGATGATGACGATGATCTGCAACACTAGCTAGTCACATCTGATTGGATGATTGACCGCTCATTACTTTATTGCTCATTACTTTATTATTGGATTTAGCGTCCATTTGTTAATGTGAATTTTTGGTTATTTGTGGTCATACAGTGCCAACACAGCACTGGAGTTCTTTAGAAGTATGTTATTTGTTTTTCATTACACTGAATAGGGATTACATATAACACTATGGTTGTGATATATCAAACCTATCACAGTGGAGACAGATAAAGATCAACCAATCAGCTTATAGGTGTAATTTTTCAAACTCAGCCTCTAAAATGAAAAAAGCTGATTGGTTGGTAATTTATCTGTCTCCAAGGTTTGATACATCTTACCTTATAAAATAGACAATGCTTTATTATTATTATTATTATTATTAATATGGTGCCACAAGGGTTCCTCAGCACTTTACAAAGTACATAAGCAAATTATCATACAAGAAAACAGTTATTAACAGTACCTAGGACATGTATTGCTGAATTAGTGACCGTAACACTTAAGTAAGCCACAGGCAGCAGCAACCAAGTGATAGTTGCCATTGTGGGAAGTTAGGAGTAAATGATAGTATAAGTAAGGGAAGGAGAAGCACATAAGTCAAAAGGGCCCTGCTCAAGAGAGCTTACATTTTAAAGGAGTGGGGTAGACAGACAGGGGTGACACATAAGGGGTAGACAGTGAGGAAGGATCGTGTAGCAGTGGGTTAGGATGAGAGCTTGCAAGTTTTGATGAATAATTGGGTCTTTAGAGCCTGTTTGAAGATTAGTAGAGAGGTGGAGAGTCTGATAGAGAGGAAGAAAATTCCAAAAGGTAGGGAGTAGCACAGGCACATTTAAACAGAAAGGGTAAATTACAGTTAATAAAACTCAAAGGTTATATCACCTGGTACAGTAACTGGGGCACAGCAAGAAAAAAACAGAACAACTCTCAAAATGTATTTAATCCCCCAAAAATTGACCCTCTACAGTGATGTCATGTCCAACTCCTCTGTTACTGGATAGCTGGATTCCATGCTAGGATGGCCTTAGTAGTTTCTATCTTACAGTAGAACCAAATTTCCTTGTGTAGGATGTACTTGGAGAATTGTATACTCACATTATAGGTCATAAATAAATCTGTAAAAATATATCAAATATGACTGCTCTGAGATATGCCAAACAGGGTGTGGTATGATATGTCTGTTCTCACATTGTCTACAATTAGTATGTCTATGCCCAATAGGTTGGCAGGATCAAATTGTTGACAATCAAAATGTCTACTGTAATGCTATTTGACAATCATGTTGTTGATTGGGTTTAAATTGTTGACAAATAACAAGTTCAATTTATAACTTAGACATAGTGTAAATGTCTATAGTGAGTATTTAGACATGCATTAAATGTCAACATGGTACATTGTAGAAATGTAATAGGCCTACATTGAACATTGTCTACATGGTTAGGTAGTTGACTGGCTATCAATGTCTATAATCAAAAGCTATTAATTTTGACAGGTGGTATATTAATGTCCACAGTCTGAAAGTAGATACTTTCAACAGAGTATAGTGGTAGTTGCCTAGCTTTTCTATGTGTCGATATTTTGATTGTTAACTCCATGAGTGTCAACTGGGTTTTTATACTAGTCGATTTTTGGATGCGTCGCCATTCAGGTTGTCGACCTAATAGGTGTCTAAGTATTCTGTTGTAAAGAATATCATTGCCAGTTAAATTTGTCTAAATAGTGCTCTATTGACTTTATGTTTGGTGGATCTTTAATAGTATTGACATTGCTGTATGTTAACCTTTCTGTTGTGTCTAACTTTTCATTGTCAATATTTGTTGTTTGTTGTAAATATTATGTCAAAATTTTGTTCTTGTCAACTTTTATTCAGATTAAATAATTTTTTCATTAACATTTTCTCTGTTGATTTTTTTAGATAAATAAAAATAGTTATTTTGATCTAAAAACAGTTTAAATATAATACTTTTCTCTTTTGTATGGCTAGACGCTAAGCTTGCATATATTCTGGCTGTTGGTATTACACTGTGCCTGGAGTCAGAAAGACCTTTAAAGTGCAGGAAGATGCAGTTTACACTTCCCTTACCAGGTATATGCCACCATACACTGACAAGTAAAAACCTTAAACAATTCCCAAAGACATAGTGAAAGACCATTATTTGGCAGATGCACACCATCAACTTAAAACAAGTAGTCATCCCAATGTATTAAATCATGTTGTTTCACAAAACTGTTGTTAATTTTGTTGGTTTGCTGAACATAAAATGTGAAATGGCAGAATACTCTCTACACTAGTCACTACAGAACTGCCATGCTGATAGCTCAAAAACATCCTAGGCACCATATCTGACGAGGGTCAAACCACATAAGCCAATCCACGTACTGTATTATTGTCATTAGCAAGTTCAAAGATGTCCATTTGCCAAGGACATTACCCTCATGGTGCACTACCATGGGAACACCAAAGCAAACAGTAATCAGCAACAACCTATCATGAACTCTACCAATGAATCCCACAAGTTCTCAGGAAAATGAGACAGTAATGAACCTAGATGCTTAAAACACAAACAAGTGACCAAACACTTAAACATTGTGCCCATGAAATACAAGTAATGTATTTAGGGAGAGAGAAGAAGACTCTTTTTCTGGATTACTCTTAATGTGAATGAATTGTGTATATTTTAATATATAACTTTTAATGGTTGTTTATTAAAATATGTCTCTCAAACAATCATAACTAACAATAAATTACAATAAATACATATATTTATAAAGAACAAATGATTTCTATTTGTTTTCTTACATAAAGGGCCCTCATGCCCAATTTTGGATTACCGCTGGTATGCGCACTCCCGATACCCATGGTATCCAATTAAAAAAAGTGGTCGCGGGGTTTCAGCTCTGAAAACCCTGCGCCACATAAAAAAAAATCTGCACTTACCTGCCGGGGGTTTTCGGGGGTCTCCAGAGCTCCCGGTGGCCTCCCCTCTATCTTTTCGCTAGATGGGGGCTGCTTGGAGTCCTGGGGGCAGTTGGGAGGCTCCAGGGGCTGGTAGGAGGGGCAAGGGCTGCTGGGAGATGTAGTTCTCCCAGCACCCATTCCGGGGGGGCACACAGTCACTGGGGCAGCCACAGAAACTGGGGATCACATACACAGTCATTTACACACACACTCACTCATACACACGTACAAACAGTAACAGATACTCACACACACTGACATACTCATCCAGCTGCAGAAGACCCGGCTTCTGACACTGGATGAAGAAGACATTGCTGCAGAAGGTAAGTGATTAAGGACTAATAAACTAATTGGAAACTTCCAATTGCTTAATAAGTCCTCAGGGGGGGTACCGCTGGGATGCCAGAGCAAGTCCCGCTGATTTTCCTAAAATTAATGATTTTAGGAAAAATTGCACTTGCTCAAGAGGTGCAAGGTTAAAAACCTCCCGGTGTGTAAAAATAGAAAAACATGCACCTATTTGAAAAACCTGCAGGAAAAACCTTGCAGGTGCGGGTTTTTGCTATTCTCACACACAATTGAATATGCCCCATAGTAGTGGTTTTGGAACTAAAATAAGTAGTAGATTTGCTAAATCTCCATTAAATCCTTAAGGTATGAGTACCCCCTACTGTATAACAAGGGAAATCTATATATAAGGTGGCAAAAATATTCTTGTGCAGTGTTAGAGAATCTAGAAATGTGGCCCTTATTGTATTGTGTAGATCATTAAGGACAATGATAGAAATGTCTCTTTAAAACCATCCACTCCTGGTGCTAAGAGTAGTGACTAGACGCTTATTAATTATGGAATGAATTTTGATTAGATATTTGATAGCGCCTATATGTGGAATATGTGGAATAGTCTGTAAGTTTCATGGCTCAAGTCTATTTCCTTTTTGGTGCGGCCGAGGACTTTACAGCATCCCCTCCACATGTGGCTGAATGGGCAAGGACTGCAGTGCCCACTTGTCACCCCCTTGCATGCTGTAATACCAATTGGTGTGTCCTTAGACATCACCATCAGTTATACCATAAAACTTGCACTAGCCCTATGGAACTGCAGTAGAGCTAAAAAGCCCCTCTCTGTGCGCCAGGTCAGGTGAGACTTGGTTAGTGCCTGGCATCTTTTATCCATTTTTTTTGCTGAAAATGCACCTAAGTCGCAAAATGCGATGCAACAAGAACACAACAGCAGACTGTGCTGATTAATTTGATATGCGACACTCCATCTGTGTGTGATGGACTTTCTGAATCTGTATACAAAGCGCTATAGTGTAGTTGTCACAGCTTTTTAATGCTAAGTTCCATTGTGCTTCATATACAGACTCATGTGCATTCAAATATACAAGTGTTGCATATCAAATTAATCAGCACAGTCTGCAGGTGCATCCTAGTTGCATCGTGTTGTGCCTTAGACACCCAAAAAAAAGATGCCCAAAGTTAGCAGAGTAGCAAGAGACCTGACTACTAACACATGCCAGGCAAGTCGTGCTACATGGTGAATTGAAGCTAGCTATATGAGGACACATCTGTAGATGCATTTTTGCTTTTGAGTATGGCCTCTTATTAGAACGGTCATGCATCTGGGAATGCAGAATCTTGCATTGATGCGCAATCGACACTCATATAATATACCTACCAAATGGCCCATTTTTGCATGCATTACTTGTCACCTCCCAGTAACCACCTAGGAATACCCATCAATTTCCCTCCACCTTTCCATTACCATCTGAATTGATAAAAGCTGCACCTTTCTATGCACCATAGTTAAAAAATAATCACTCAGCTACAGGAACATCACTATTGCACATGGATTGCATGCGGCTCAAAAGCAGACCCTTAATGCATTCTGCTCTATAAACAGGACCTATATATAATTGTTGCTTTTGGCACCAATCTGTAAATAATAAAGATTGCATAAACCAATTTTCTATACTCTTTGGGCATAGGCAATTAGGAAATAACACTTCAAACACAAGGACAAACCAAAAAAAATAACTTGTTACACAGTGTAATCCATTCTGATTGTAAATTATGTAATGTTTGCACTAACTGTCTGCACAGTTGATCTTAAATATTCAATGAATGGTGATTTGCATAGAGTAACTATTGTAAATTACAAAATATAAAAAAAATAACATATATGCATTCCAGATGGCTGAAATAATGATTCACATCTTTTATATCTGCGTCAAACCATGCTGTTCTACAAAAGGTTTGCATGCACAATAAACTGCCAAACATAAAATAAAAGTATGACCAAAAGATTCCATGGTCATACCAAGTTCAAGTCAAATAACTATTGATCAAGGTCTACCTATAAAACAAACAAATGTCCTATTATTTTGAGCCTTCAGAAAATACATCACTAGATGCAACTTCAATGTGAATGACAGCTATAGACAGACTGTCAATCAATATTTATTTTACATCACAAGATTTAAGGCAATTACTGATTGATAAAGGGTATTTTGATTTTCCTTTCACCCAGACTGCCACATGAAATGATTGTGATTTATGCCCTGAAAATCAAATCAAAAGTCATCCAGTAAAAATTTAATTTTAAAATGGTGGGAGATGGGGTTGCTGCACTTATTGATTAGACATCTACCGCTAATAAACAATTCAGAATACTCTCCTACATGGCCATTACAAATTCTGAAGTTTGGGTCTGGTCAGAGTGTATGGATTGATGACTGCAGAAAATTTTTGTCACTGCTTAATACCAGGCCTTCAACTTACAGTATGTAAAGTTATCTACAAAAAGGGTGCTACTGAACATTCACAATCTACAAAGCGTTCTTCATCCATAACAATGGCTGATTTGTCCTCCTTTGTGATCATCATGCAACTCTGCCTCTTATAGATGATTATGGCGATGAGACTGTCTGACACAGGCACAGCTGAATCAGCATGTGATATTGCAGCTAAAGATATGGGCATGGTCTTAACCATGCTTTTTTTAGAGCCTAAAAGTGCTTTCTCTGGGGATAAAATCCAAAGACAAATTAGCGATGACACCCTGGACCCTCTCCTTTTTTACATAATGATAATTAATATATTAACTGTCCTAATTATAATTTATCTGGGCATTTTTGTAATATTACTTTATTTTTAATATTAGGAATAAATATTATTTTAATGTAAAATTGTTATAAATTATTCTTTACTAATATGCAGACAAAATATTCTGTTTATAGCCAAAACTAATCTTGCAGTTTCCACTTTTTTCAAAATTACTAAGGTTCACCCTTGTCCACAATTTTATCATCTCCTGCCCTACTTATTACAATCTCTTTGACTCCAGATTTTATGTCACAGCATTCTGTCCTGTACGCTGCATCACTTTTAGTCTCCTTAATCTGCCTTTTCCCTTCTACTGTGCCTCTCTACAAAGCGCTCCACTAGCTCCCCATTGCTTCCAGAATCTAATACATTTCTTACCCTCACCTGTAAAGCTCTATACAATGCTTCCCATTTTTACATCTCTGACTCAATAATCCCTTATGCCCAATTTATTCTGCCTATAACCTTTGCCTCTACTCACCAGCTCACATTCCCACCTGCAGGAATTTGCTCACACTTCTTTCCAACTTTGGAACTTTCAGTTCTGCCTGACCATACTGTCATAAATCAATGTAATCATTTAGCTCTACCTGCTCCATCTACCCATTTTCCATCACCCCCATCATCTTCATTTGGTCCTCACCCATATGGTGCCTAGGAATATAGTAGATTTGATAGAGAGACAGTATTAGGTAGATGTATTCTCAAGCAAGCCTTTTGAAAATGTCCTTAACTTCCAGCAACAAAGTATTAACCCATTGTCTTAAATATAATTACTAACCTCTGTGCTGAATGGATGTGATTGTTTTTCTCTTATGAAACCAATACTATTTTTGAAAAACACACCAGAAAAATTGTGCCATCTGTAAAATTGCATTTTCTTAATGTAATTGGAACTACATTTTTGCACTGAAAGCAGAGTTTGCAGTGTCAGTAGTCTCCATATACTGTATGTGAGTCATTAAATACTTCACATTGACCCATTCAGCATAAAGGATAGTAATTCTAATTAAGACAGTGGGATAATACTCTCTGGACTGATTTAGAGTCAGACAAAGCAGCAATGTTAGAGATGAGCAGTTTGGATTTGGATTAATCTGACAGAAACAAATTTGGAGTTTTGAGTGTATCTGAGTTCTTTTTATATTTGAGACCCCTGTTTTTTGTATGAATAAATAATTTTTTCTGGATCCACTTCATTGGATTGTAAAGACTTATTTTGGAGTTTATATGAGTTGCGACTGTTAAGAAGGAATATAGAGAAAGAAACCTTGATGTGCAAGTTCAACACAGTGGAAATTGTGAGTTTGGTACACTGATTGGCATATCTATAAAAGTAAAGAAACCTTTGTATGATTTCTACTATTCACCAAAGAGTGAGTGAATGCTATGCATTTTCTCTTATCCTTTGACATATGTTTGGTGAATGACTCTCTGTCTAAAGAAACCTTTATAGGAGTCAATATGGTGTTTCTCTTGTGAGTAGGGTATGCTCCACTTCTTATACAAGCTATCTCTCAGAGTGTGGAATTCTCCTTATCTTTTTATCATACTGTATGTGTGTCTACATGACAGTGATGCAACTTATGTTTCTCTCTTTAATGCATATACTACACTGAGGAAAACATTTGTGAATCTGAACGTGGAATATACTAAGAAAGAGGTCTTTGAGGATACACTTCTAACGAAGGGACAGTTTGATCACATTTCATAAGTACATACTTGTATCAAGCACCACTTTTACATATAGAACATTGCAGCAGCTGCAAGAACGGTTCATTTTTTCCATGCCACCAACTAAAGCCACCATTTACACACTTCAGCAACTGGAAGAACAGCAACAACCTATCATGACATATTCATCAAGCCATGAAATAGGGACCACCTTACTGCAGCACATTGAAGAATACTGTTTGTTTTATGCAAGCTACTAAAACCATTTAAAATTGTAATCTCTAAAGTAAATTTGTACACTGGCAGCCTGAGTCAGGTCATACCCTTAATTAAAATACTGGTAAAGCAGGAGATAAAAATAATCAATTCCACTAAGTACAGTATGTTGGAGTTGTAGACTAGGGGTCTCATTCAGCAGTACTAGGTAGTGCGCTGCTGAAAGCAGATTCCTGATAATCAGGAATCTGCCCATGAGTAGGACCCCTTCTGCGCATGTGCAGTATGTATCCTGTGTGATCAGATGCAGAGCATCAGCAGACTGTCAGTGATTGACAGTCTGATACCATTAGGGAGAAGGTGACAACAGCCTCCGTTTCCCAAAATGGAGGCATTTCACCACCATTGAGGGGGAGGGAAGAGACCATGATTTCCATCGGCAAATGGAGATTTCCTGGCCTCTTTTGGACATCTGTGATGGCCAGCCTTCCATGACACTCTGTCATGACTCAATATGATACAATGAGCATTAAAATAATGGTGGAAGATTACTTGTAAAAACTAGCTTTGGTATACTTAACCAGCCTCCCACCCAGTGTGTTGGAAGTAGGGGTGAGCGGGTTCGGTTTTACTCGGATTTACTCAGATCTTTAAACGGCATTTTATTGGCTATCACCTATCATGTGTTTTGGATAGCCAATATAATAAATCCGAATTTGCAGTAAAGAACTGAGTAAATCCGAGTAAAACCGAGCCTGCACATCCCTAGTTGGAAGTAATGTTTAGTACATACAGAAACCTTGTGAGGAATTGGCATTGAAGACTACTTCCATAAGATGTGGAAAAACTGATATTCATCAAATTTAACTACAAATTCCTTTGCCACCAATTACAAAGACTGTAACAGTGCATTCCAAAGGGAATGAGCTAATATTGTGTGATGACAACAGAAATGAGGGTGATGATGACATCTTGAACTTCGAGGATGATTAACACTGTCAGCTTTAAGACCATTCGTAGCTTTGTTTAATCACACACTTAAATGATTTATTTTGCAGGGGCCCAATCAAATCAAGCACTTCAGCCACAAAAGTGATAGTCCCTGTTGCTGAAGTATCTGATTAGTTAAAGTGTGCATGTCCTTTTACTATACAACATAAGAGTGGGAGGGACAGCCCATGGACAATTCCATCATGCACCACATTTCAGTTTTGTGTGTTTGAGAGACAGTGTATATTACTGTATGTTTACAGGGCATTGTGGCCCCAAATTAAAATTATCTAAATGCAAAGCAACATTCTGACCACATGGCAGGAAGTTTAGATGTCTCCAGGCGATTATCTCCACTATGCTCCTGCACAATGAATGTCAATAGTGATGGTGACAGTATGAATACATTTAAATTAAATAAGAAGTCAGTGGATTATCTCAGCCAAACTGAATTTATGAACATACAAATAGGCACCCTTTGATATTGAAACTCTCTTTTATATTCTGTCGGGGTCTTAGCATTCCTTTCAGCCCATACATTTATTCATTGCAGTTTCCAAAACATCACAGGGATGCCTCCCTGTGATTAATTGATGCACCTTTGTTCTCACCTGGTCAGCTAGTCCAATGGCTAGTGACTAACTCCTATTTAAATCAGTTTGTGTGTGCAACCCAATGCCCTAACAATGTGTTCCTACCCTGGATAGTTCAAGGCTCCAGGCTTACTTTGTATCCTGTGTTCGTGTCCTCTTTGATATCATTGCTACTTCATGGGTTCTGACTATTCACCATCTACGCTGAGTATAGCTCACATGCTGACTTCACAGCATTCCCACTGCATACAGATCTGCTATCCATCTACTGCTATGTGTCCATTATCTGTCAATGTCACAGTGTTTCCACTGCATACAAACCTGCTATCCATCTGCCACTGTGTTTCCATTACCTGTCATCATTGCAGCTTCCATGTTGCTTGCCGAACTTAGTTCCATCTGCCACTGTGTTCCTGTATCTGTTTGCTGTGCACTGTGCACACTGTATACTGACATGAGTTCCACCTGCCGCTGCGTTCCTTTGCCTATCAGTGCTGCAGTGCTTATACTGCATACAAGTTTGCAATACCATCTCATCTCAGCTTTCAAGTACTGTATATCACTTCCATTTGCCTGTGCATCATCATTATCAGTACTGAGCCAGTGTGCTCAGCTGTGGTCTCATTCCATTATACCACTGGGACATTATATGCAAGTTTCTTATGCTGTTATACTCTATGCTCAATGGTAGTCCAGGTCAAAAGGTTATACTACTGTGCTGATTTTTTATTGCCTTCCCTGCACTGTGTGCTATTGTCTTGGGCTGGTTCAGGGAAGGGTGCTGGTTCCAGGGATAGGGTTCAGTGTGCAGTATAAAGTCTGTTCACTGAGGTGTTCAGTAACTGTATTACCTATACAGACTCTCAGTTTCTGAGTTCCTCACTGGTTCCAGTTCCAGGTCTTGCTTCAGAGCTGTACCAGGTTTGAAACTTCCTCAAGTTGTATTCTGAATACATAAGAATACATACCTGGCTTGAGTTCTCAGTTCCTACCAGTACTATGCTTTCCTGAGTTCCAGGATCACCCTTGTTACTAGAGTATATTCCTGCTTGCTGGCCTTCATGGGTCACTAGACTCAGGGTTGCCTAGTAGGTCTGGGTTGTTTACCTTGGATCTAGTCTAGTATCTTTGCATATCACAAGTCTGTGATTCTTACACTGGCACTAGTGTTTCTAACTCCTGTAAATACCCATGAGTCAGAGTTGTATCAAGCCATCTCATTTCCTAGGTACATTGGTCAGACCCAAGGGTTCTGAGCTAGATCTACAAAATAACTGGACCATGACATGTTCCCACTAATTGCCTATGACAAGGAAAGATAGTCAGCCTGTCTCCTCCATAGACTTCAATGGTGAGAAATCTCCATTGAAGTCTATGGCGGGAACTGCAACATTATATCCAATGTTGTAACCACAAGGTTACATTGTGGCTGTAAAGGTGCAGGACATTGCATTAGTAGAGATGGGTGAGGGTACTCCCTAGTAAATCATCTAGGAAGTGTAGAATTAAAAAAAAATAGTTAATAATCTTTTCAAGGTCATAGTGGAAAAATTATGTACAAGATCCTTTTTCTAGTGTGTTAATTTGAAAGTTTGCAGGCAAGGATGGAGGTCATCTCATTATGTCTTTCATTATATTTTTATTGAAACTACTTCAAGATTTTAGTAGCATTATAGTAAAGTAGTTAATTATGTTGAACATTTAGGAGCAAAAACTTACTGTATGTTTTGTGTTTGTGAAAGTCATGATGTCTGGGGACTGATAAAGATTTTATGATTTTTAATACTTAATAAATGTATGCACTTTTATGCTTAATATACTTGCTAGCTATCCTTAAACTGAATTTGTTAAGAAAACTTATTTTTCTGCAGTTCTAGTTTGCCTTGAATCTAGGCTCGTTCTAATTGTAAATAGGTGTATTCCACAGTAGTTTCGGATTAGCATCATAGCTTTTGCAGAGTACAGGATAGTTGGGTGGCCAGCTGCCAAAAGGTAACAAGCGCTGTGGCCATGGATCATCATCCAATGCTGGAAGGAAAGGAAAATGTAACAGGGCCCAGTGGAGGTCCCAAGCATGGGGGTGGGCATGAATACACAGGGATTCAGGCCACGTCTGCTGATGCAGCAATGTACCGTGGCTGTAGTGGATCCAGTAATGGTGGTATTCCATTGCTGCTCCATGATCACAGTGCTTGACCTGAATCTGCAGAGATTCTGGCCCAGACAATCAAAGAGGCATTTTTTGAAAATGGTGCCATAATCAAGCCAACTATGTCTCACCACAGTGGAAATGAAAGAATCCCACAATGAGTCAATTGCAGCAAGTCACGTCAATTTCCCCCTGCCCCTGGTGCTGGCTTATATTCAGCAGTGTGGGGTGGCACCAGGCAATCCTGTGGCAGCAAGTGTGCGGAGAAGGACTCCCGAAGATCAAAAAGAAGGGGCTATAGTTATTATACATACAGCCAGAATGCTGGCTGTTGAAATCCTGGCACCATAATCCCGACCTGGGACAGGATGCCGTTGCTGGAATCTCGATGCCAGTTCAGAAGTCGACACCAGAAACCAAACAGCTGGCATCCCAAATGTAAGTATTTTGGGGGAGAGTTAGGTGGTAGCCACAGGGGGGAAGGGATAGGTTTAGGCTATGGGGGGAGGTTAGGGTTAGGTTATAGACCAGGAGGTTTAGGTACCACTGGGTGGGGTTAGGGCTAGGCACTAAGAGGGGAGGGTTAGGTTCAGGCACCAAGGGGGAGTGTTAGGTTTAGGTACTAACAGGAAGGGTTAGGATGGGGGATTATAGTTAGGATGCAGGAACAGAGGGTTAGGGGGAGAAGGGGGGAGGGTTACCATACTCATGGAGCCCCAGTTGGGATACTGACCACCGGGATGCCTCTGTCTGTCTTTTTACAGCTGGCATCCCAACTGCCAGTATTTCATACCCAACCCAGAAGAAGAGCTGACACTGCAGAAGAGGGAAAAAGACAGAAGATGCCAGAAGACAGAAGAGGAAAGAGGTTGCCAGAGGGAAGTGAGAAGTCCATGAGAGGGGGAAGGCAGTTAAAACCTTTTTGCTGCTTCTATAAACATACATTAATGTATTCTTGTTATTTAAAATCAAGAGTAAAAATTTGGAAAAATGGTGGGCTCTTATTATTGCTGGAGAATAAGCAACCAGATCACTGGCAAAGTTTATAAACAAATACATTAATTAATTAAATGCTATGTTCACTTAATATTAAACAGTAGTATCTATTTTTTCTTATTGATTATATGTCCAAATTCTCTTTCGTAGTGTTACTTAATATTGTTATACAGCTCTGGATCACTTCTACATAGAAACAAAATATTAGTATTATCCCTCACAAACATTAATTTTATTTTAATGTGTTAATAAAATTATTCAAACAAATGTTCTATTTTCAGTATCAGCTACAATACAATATGAATAACATCATGGTTTTCACATAAATTTGTGTTTTTTAGTTGTTCTTACATAGATATTTGATTGTAGTATTTGAAATAATTTATGAATACATTTAATTTTATAATATAAATGATAATAATCACCGTAATTTAATTTTTATTACCTCTGTGTCCTCTTCCTTTTCTTTTAATAAAATTGAAACAATAAACACAAAGGCTGTTGAAATATATTTAGATGCCTATTATCTAAATAGTTATATAAACCACAAATCTTCGATTTTGAAATATAAATTGTAAGGATTGTCTTTAAGTGGTAAATTTAACACATGCATAAGCAGCAAGCCTTAAAATCTCATACACATTACAGTATGAGTTGCACACAATTCTGAATATGGGGGAATCTTTCTAAACAAGTTTTATCCTACACCAATATTTTATATTTCTAAATTCATTTATATTCCCCACCCAGTTATTTTGCATTTAATTCAGTTCTTATAATTATTATTTACTGAGGTGATACCACAAAGTTCCAATATGTAATTAAAAGAGGAATAGAAAAAGGCAAGTGAACCTACTCTAATATAGTGGTGCACAAGAGAATTCAATTATTTATTTAAAGTATATCTGTATTCAAAATGTTTTTTCTTTATTAACATTTGCATTAATTACTCTTCAGGTAATCCTACATTAGGCAATATTTAAAAAACTTTATTATGATTATATATATAAATAACCAAGAGTAACTCCACAGGTTGCAAAGATTAAGACACTCTCCAGACTTGTAAATTCACAATAATTCATAAGCTTTATTAGCATGCGTGGAAGTAGTTGTCAATGTTTCGGTCCACATTAGAACCTTTATCAAGGCATACTATAATAAGAGATACATATAGCAGTAATAAAAAAGAAATAAACAAAGATCAGAAGAACAACAGGGTAACAGAAAATACAGATATGTCTCTCAGGCCCATAATCTGGTTGCTAATGCTTGAAATAATTTTTCCCTTGCATGTCTCACTAAATGATTTTTTGATATTTATAGCCTGTGTATTATCCTGATATTGAGCTCCATATAAGTCTGTTTTTCAACACATGCAATACAGTTTGACTGTTTATATATCCACCTACCTGATATATACATTAGAGATGATTTCCAGCATTAACACATGAAGAAAGGGAGGTGCAAAAAGGCATAGAAAGACAAGAAACCAGCTGAAATCTATCAGTAATTAGAACACAATCCTGCCCCTTGTCAATACAAATTAATATATGTTTCAGTCCCAATTGATGGCCTATAAAACGGTGTCTCATTACCAAGGTATCACACAAGAAACATCTCATGATGGGTAAAAGCAAAGAGCTCTCTCAAGACCTTTGCAACCTTATTGTAGCAAAACATACTGATAGCATTGGTTACAGAAAGATTTCTAAACTTTTGAATGTTCCAGTGAGCACTGTTGGGGCCATAATCTGGAAGTGGAAAGAACATCATTTCAACATAAACCAGCCATGATCAGGTGCTCCTCACAAGATTTCTGACTGAAGAGTGAAAAAAATTATCAGAAGAGTTGTCCAAGAGCCAAGGATCACTTGTGGAGAGCATTTATAAAGACTTAGAATTAGCAGGTACAATTGTTTCAAAGAAAACAATTAGTAATGCACTCAACTGCCATGGCCTGTATGCACACTCACCATGTAAGACTCCATTGCTGGGAAAAAAAAGCATGTTGAAGCTCTTTTAAACTTTGCTGCACAACATTTGGACAAGCCTGTGAAATACTGGGAGAATATAGTCTGGTCAGATGAGAACAAAATGTATCTCTTTGGATGCCATAATACATACCATGCTTGGAGGAGAAATGGCACTTACCCTCTCTCAATTGGCTTCAGACAAAAAAATTAAGTTGCTAGAATGGCCCAGCCAGTCACCTGACTTGAATCCAATTGAAAATCTATGGAAAGAACTAAAGACCAGAGTTCATAGAAGAGGCCCACGGAACCTTCAAGATTTGTGGAAGAATGGGCCAAAATCACACCTGAGCAATGCATGCAACTAGTTTTTCCATACAGGAGGCGTCTTGAAGCTGTAATTACCAACAAAGGCTTTTGTACAAAGTATTAAATACATTTCAGTAAGTGTGTTCAATACTTTTCCCCTGTGTCATTTCACATTGTTACACTTAACTTAATTTATGGACATCTGTGGTTTGATTTCTTTGCAAGTGTGGATTGCATGGGTTGATGCTGATAGTTTGTGAAAATTTCATTACAATAGCCCCATTACAAGTATATTTACTGAAAAAAATGTTGATGTGCTCTATACTTATTTTACCTGCAGTACATATATATATATATATATATATATATATATATATATATATGTGTATATATATGTAGATCAGAGAAGGTGGCACCCATTCATAATAGGCAAGGGAGTGCATGGTCCTAAACATAACATAAACCACTACACTTCCTGAAACAGATGCTTCATGAAGTGTTAGTGGTTTATATATATATAAACCACATAACATACAGCACCAGTCAAAAGTTTGGACACACCTTCTCATTCAATGCTTTTTGTTTATTTAATTTATTTTCAACATAGTAGATTAATACTGAAGACTTTTAAACTATGAAAGAATACAGCGGTTGGAACCAAAAATCTCAAATTTGGACTCATCAGACCAAAGTACAGATTTCCACTTGTCTAATGTCCATTCCTTGTGTTTCTTGGCCCAAACAATTTTCTTCTTCTTGTTGTTCATCCTCAGTAGTGGCTTCTTTGCAGCAATACAACCATGAGGGCCTGATTCATACAGTCTCCTCTGAGCAGTTGATGCTGAGATTTGTCTGCTACTTGAACTCTGTGAAGACTTTATGTGGTCTATAATCTGAGGTGCTGTTAAGTAGCAGTTTCTGAGACTAGTAACTCTAATGAACTTATCCTCTGCAGCAGAGGTAACTCTTGGTCTTCCTTTCCTGGGGTGGTCCTCATGAGTGCCAGTTTCATCATAGCGTTTGATGGTTTTTGCAACTGCACTTGAGAATACATTCAAAGTTCTTGAAATTTTCCGTATAGACTGACCTTCATGTCTTAAAGTAATGATGGACTGTCATCTCTATTTACTGAGTTGAGTAGTTGGTGCCATAATATGAATTACAACAGTAGTCAAATAGTGGTGCCCACTGTGTACTAACCCTACCTCTGCACAACACAACTGATGGTCTCAAACACATTAAGAAGGCAAGTAATTCCACATATTGACTCTTGACAAGGCACACCTGTTAATTCAAAAACATTCCAGGAGACTACTTCATGAAGCTGATTGTGAAAATGCCCAGAGTGTGCAAAGCTGTCATCCAAGCAAAAGGGGGCTACTTTGAGGAATCTAAACTAGAAAACATATTTTGATTTGTTTAACACTTTTTTGTTTACAACATAATTCCATATGTTATTTTTCATAGTTTCGATGTCTTCAGTATTCATCTACTATGTTGAAAATAATTTAAATAAACAAAAACCATTGAATGAGAAGGTGTGTCCAAACTTTTGACTGGTACTATATATATATATATATTTTCTTATATATATATATATACAAAATAATCAAGTTCACGCACCACGGCTTCTCTTCAAGTGTAAAAACAGCTACTTTAATGGTCACAGTATTGGTGCAGTAATCAAGAGAGTTGACGTTTCGACCGCAGAAACTTGGTCTTTTTCAAGACAACACAAGTGCACAGGACAGGACACACAACTCACATACTCCCCAGTCCCCCTTATATACCAACCTTAATCAATCAATATACTGACCCCTCCCCCAGCTAATTGCTGCTGACCGGAAGTACCAACTATAAAAAAGCAGTAGCAGCTCAGCCAGTAACTATCAGAGATAGCCCACTTATTGTGGTGCAGACATGCTCTTACATACCGCACTAGTCATATAGCAGATGTAAAAAACTCCCAGTATTTACAGTGGTGTGGCATATCAGTCACCCAGGTCCATGCTTCCGGTTTGTGGACCTCATTCAGAGCCGGACGCTATCAACCGTTCGCTCGTACGCATTCGATTGTTTTAAACCACGCATGCGTCCGGTTCTCATTGCGCATGTGCGGCCGGATCATTGTGGTCATTTTTCGTTCGCTCGTATACACAGCGAACAGGAAGTGACCTATGTCATTTGATTGATAGAATGTTCCGTTTATGGGTGGTAACGGGGGTGGAGATGAGAAAATGCAGGCGTGGCAAGGCGTTTTTTGGGCGTACATGTATTATCTTGTGCGAACGTCCAATGTGGATGCTATTTTGCACACGTCACTGTGTGATCCAATTTCCATTAAGACTGCTCGCTCAGCTTGTGCTCTGGTATAGTCTACCGCAATGACGATGGTCTCCTCGTACTTCCCTGGACTCATCGATGGTGTTGCGATTAATCAAGTGAGGCAACAAAAACAATTAACTTTTAATTGTTAAACAGCTTCTAAGGTGTTTAGCAAATAGACCTTTTTTAGTAGCTAAAAACCGAACGCAGGTGAACTACTCAGCTGCTAATTTCTGGGGCATACAATCAATTAGCTAACAAATGTTTGGGTTTTTTGAGTGCTTTTTACATATTTGTAAGTGTTTATTTTGTAGGCAAACAATATTGTACGCATGTTTGGTTTTTTTCTATTTTATTTTTTGACCAAGAAACCAATCGTCCTTTTGTTTTTTGATAATTGTTAATTAAAACTCATAAATTGATTTTAACCCTTTTTTTTAGGCAAAATATGAAATGTTTCTATTTCCATTGTTCTGTTTGGAAGTTTGTTAGAGGGATTACCTTTTAACCAGTTTGTGAATAAATCAACAATATAATTTAGTAATTTTGTTTCCAAAGTTTAATAATATTCTTGTTATTTTTGTTTCAAGTTTTTATTAAAGTAAACATATTTTTTTTCATGGGACAAAATCTAGAAATCATTTTGCCAACACACCAACAAAATAAGTGGCATTTGAACACAAATAAAACAAATAAAAACAATTCACAAGAAAGGAGAGGGATTTTTTTGCCATGCAGGAATATGGGGCAAACACAGAGATGGATTGTGGGGAAATTAGCCAGTGCTGTCATCGCCTTTTAGGCCGTTTGGCCGGGGGTTGGAGGGAGCCTGAACAGGTCCGGGAAGTCCTTCGGCTGGCATAGCCAGAGGCAGATGTTGTGGCCTCTGGACTAGGCATAGGGCTAGGCACATTTGGAGGGATGGCTGTTGTAATGCCAGAGGTGGAGGGTCCTGATGTTCCGGCAGGAAGGGAGGCCGGCTTCAACATGTGCTGGCGAACGAGCTGCTCCAGGGCATTTGCTATTCGCACGTTGGCCCCAGTATTTTCTGCAAGGGCCGTAGCAATGGTCACGTTGGCTGCAGCACTTTGCTCCAGGGCATCCGCCACCCGTAGCAGATTGGCGTCCATCCTCAGCAGAATCTCGGTCAGTTGATCCGTTTTACCATTGAGATCAGTGAGGAGGGCCACTGCCTGCGAGGGGGAATGCCCTGGACAGTCTGCCACAGGGTCCCCAGCTGGATCTACTGCTTCCTCCCCTGCAGAGCCAGAAGAAATTCAGCGGCCAAAGCTCACCTCTGGAGCAGACTCATCCGCCTGTGTCTCTGTGAGAAAAAAGAGAAAAGAGTTCAATTATAATCTAGATATTGTCAAAAACACATTTCTGAGTTGTTAACATTACAACATTTACCTGGGGCAACATGAGGAGCCGCAAAGTCTGGCATGTCGGTATCCATGTTCGACACGCCAAACACCTCCTCATCCTGTACACACCCCTGGGCCAGCTCCTCTAAATCTGTGAGCTCAAGTGACACAGGGGTGGGACCCCCACTTGTCCCCCCTGCATGCCTAGCCCTATCAGCCAGTTTTTGTTTAAGCCGAAATTTGAAGTCGCTCCATCTGTTGGTTTAAAATTTGGCATTATTCCTGCAGTATTTTGACCTGTAAACACTTTTTATTAAAATGTAGTTTTTACGTACCGGCGTTTGACCTCCTAGGTTGAACGTTCAAACTCACCCACACCACAGTTTCCATCTCTGGGTTGCACCCATATTCCTTGGTGCCTGTGCCAGGTTGTCATTGCACATTTGCACCAAAAGCTCCATCTCCTTCCTTGTGAATTGTGGCTGCCTTTTTTTTTGGCCCTAGTTTGCCTACTAGGGCCAGCAGCCTCTTCCATGGCATCCTCCACACCTTTTTTTTAAATGTTAAAACATTTTTTTAGTAAAATGTTTTAAAATGTAATGTTAAACATACGCATTTTCCCATCAAAAATAAAAACACTTACATGGTGCCTGTTGGCTAGTACTTTGCTGCTCTGTACTCATTGATTTTTCTCAATGTAGCAGACCGATTTTGGCCTTCAGTGACGTTTTTAGACATGCGTCAGCATTATTCGGCCACATCATTCCTTGTGCGCTCCTATTGTCCGTCCTTAATTTGAGCGGGAAAATAAAGCCTATTTATGGCTTGGTGTGACTCGAGTCGAGGTGGCATGTCATGATTGTTGGAGGTTTTGCATTGGAGTGGATTGTTGGTGATTGTTGTGTAGAAGGAGTACTTGTTTTTTTGATCTTTTTGCTTTTTTTCTTACTTGTTTTTTTTCCGTTAGCATTTTTGTTTATTTTTTGGCTTTTTTTATTTGAATTTTTGAGTAAGTATTTCAAAAAACCACCTTAAAAAATAATAGTAAATAGTTTACATTTTTTTTTAAGTAATTTTTTTTTTACAGTTATTTTGGCAGTGACGTTTTATAACTTTGGGATATTTGTTTGTTTTTGGTAAGTGTTTTTGGTTTCATGATTTTACAAATTCGATGTGTTGGTCTTAGCATATGTTTCGCTAAGTAATGTTTTTTTTTCTGTGAACAATCATGTCTTACCACTAAATGTAGCGTAGTATTTAGCGAACTATTGTGTCCTTATTTAACTGTAAAAGTAGCGTACTATTTAGCAAACTAATGTTTTAGTGGTTTTAACTGTAAAAGTAGCCTACTATTTAGCGAACTAATGTGTCCTTATTTAACTGTAAAAGTAGCATACTATTTAGCGAACTAATGTTTTAGTGGTTTTAACTGTAAAAGTAGCTTACTATTTAGCGAACTAATGTGTCCTTATTTAACTGTAAAAGTAGCGAACTATTTAGCGAACTAATGTTTTAGTGGTTTTAACTGTAAAAGTAGCGTACTATTTAGCGAACTAATGTTTTTTTGTTTTTAACTGTAAAATGACCGTAATAATTAGCAAACTAATGTTTTAGTGGTTTTAACTGTAAAAGTAGCGTACTATTTAGCAAACTAATGTTTTTTTGTTTTTAAATGTAAAATTAACGTACTATTTTGCGGACTAATGTTTTTTGAATTTTTCTGTGTAAAATCATGTCTTACCACTAAATGTAGCGTACTATTTTGAGAACTAATGTGTGCTCCCTTCTCTATTTTTTTTAAAACAAAATTTGTTTTCAATCATAGTTTATTAAATTAATCTTAAAAATATTTTCTACTTTTGAAATGTAGGTTGGTTTGCACATGACACATCCCAGGCCTGTAAGCATCTTTGGTTTGCTTGGAAAAGATAAGTATATTTTTCTTAACACATTTGTCTAAAACAATAACTACCTTGCTTAATATTTCAGGTTGATGTTGGTCATATTATATTGGCCATGGTTCCAGAACCCGACCAACCTCAACTTCGTCCCAGGCATAGGCCTCGTAGGTGTGCAAGGCCCCAGATATATAGAACATGTGTCACCCTTTTTGGAATGCCAGATGATGAGGTGTTAAGGCACTACCGTCTTCCGACACAAATCATCATAGACACTCTCTCATTAATAGAGATTGATCTTGAATGGCAAATTGACAGTCCTACAGCAATACCACCACTTACGCAATTAATGGCGGTGTTACATTTTTGTGCCTCAGGATCCTTTCAAACCACTGTGGGAATAGTCGCTGGAATATCCCAATCCTCCTTTTCAAGGATCCTGAGGGCAGTGATGGAGGTACTTTTTAAACACCTCCATCATTTTATTAAAATGCCATTGGATATGGGTTCCCTTAATGTGGCGAAGGCTAATTTTTACCAAATAGCTGGCTTCCCATACATCATAGGGGTTATGGATGGCACTCACATACCACTTCAGCCTCCAGCAAGGCTGGAGGCTATATTTAGGAACTGAAAGCACTTTCACTCGATGAATGTAATGGTGGTATGTGATGCCTCCCTCCAGATCCTGTCCCTGAATGCCAAATTCCCCGGCAGTGCACATGATTCCTTTGTCATCCGGCAATCAGGGATTTGGCACAAATTAAACAACCTACAAGCTGGTGATGTGTGGCTTCTGGGTAAGTTAAAACCTTCTGTTGAAACCAATGCAAAGCTTGTTACACAATGGTCCTGATGTTTTTTTTATATTTTCACAGGAGACAGTGGTTACCCTTGCACGCCCTGGCTGCTCACTCCTTATTTGGTTCCCACACCAGGGCCACAAAGTCAGTATAATTCCGCACTTACAGCCACCAGGCAGGTGGTGGAGCACTGTATCGGCCTTTTTAAAAGGCTGATTCAGATGCCTCCACCGCTCTGGTGGCGACCTCATGTATTTGCCTGCTATGGTTTTGAAAATTGTGGTCCTGTGTGGTATTTTTCTCAACATCACCATAAGGAGTGGTGTCCCAATGCAGCCAGAGGATGCCTTGCCTGAGGACGGCCCCCCCAAGGTTGGTCGGAGGTCAGTATGTGGGGGGGGGCCATACGCGATGAAGTTGTGGCCAGATTTTTTAGGTAATTATTTCCTCATAATTTTTTAAATTGCCACAATGTAGACATGTAATATTTTAAAGTACACTTTTAACTGTTTTTTTATTTTTTTTTATTTTAATCCCTCAAATGACCCTAAAAATCCATACCTACTACCTGATCAACACAAATGACTTTATGTGGACACATTGGATATAACTTCAAGAACAATGATTTCTTCTCCTCATTTGTGGATTCATGTTGGCATGCTACTTCTTCAAACAGTTCCTGATTGTGTTTTTTGGGGGTTTGGGTGTGGTTTTGACTTGTGTGTGTTTTGAATGTTTGAATTTATTGTGTCTATTCACTTGGTGTTTATTATTTGTGTGCATTAAAATTTTATTTTACGGTAACCAACCATTTCCATCGTAAATTACAACCAAGTGTAACCTGTTTCTAAAAATGCAAAGTTGCTTAATGCCTAATACTGTAATTTCTTATTTGGAAAAGTTTAGTACCCTGCTTTGTTGCTAAAAACAAACACCAAAGGTATTATGGTGAATCAGTATGTTTGCAATTGTCGGCCTAAGCAGGTAGCTTTAATTTTAACATTACCCACACCAAAAAATAATCACATTTTGAGGTTACTTCTCCAAACCTATTGGTATTGTTATGTGTTTAATGTGCAAGCTTACATACTTACTTGAGCTTTCGACAAACAAATTTACATTACTTTAAAAATCAGGGACAAATAGTTGACTTATGTAATGTTCAACAATCTAAGATTTACACACAAGGAATGAGACTTAAATAAATCAAAATAAACTTTATTTTTAAACAAACTGTTTTTGCAAAAGAAAAAACATTAGTGGTGCAGGCTCGCCAAAATATGGTCCAAGGAGACCAGCATTGCTACAACATGGCCCCGTAGCTCCATTAAGCCCGCAGACAATGCCTCATTCCGCCTCTGCTCCTCTGTGGGTAAAAAAAATGTGTGGATTAGTAAAATGACACCTTCATTTATATTTTTAAAAAAATCTAACAATTCAGACTATCTTTAAAAAAAAAAAAGCCAAAACAGGCCCAAAACAAAAGAAATGCAAAACGAACAGATTCAAAACAAATAAGTGCCCAAAAATAAAAAAGAAAATTACAAAACTAAAATAAACTACAAAGGGGAAAAAATACAACATTTTTGGATAGCGTTAACAAGAAAGACACAAGTGTGAGTGTTTGGACATGTGTCATATGTGTAAGGGGAAAACATCCTTGACATTGTTTCACAAAGATATATATCAAAAACATTGGAACTACTTTACTATTTTGAACTGCACAGGCAAAAGGACAACATCAACCCAAATGACAAAAACCATAAAAAAAACCATAGTTTAAAATGTAAACATACCGGACAAAATGGTTCCTGGGCCTGGGGCACCGAAATCCTCCTCTTCAGAGGTTGGCCAGTGGCTCTGGGAAGGAGGAGGTGTAATTTGGGAGGAAGTGGAGAGTGAGGAAAAGAGAGGGGGGGTTTGAGGGGAGGGGGAAGTTAGATGGATGGTAAGGTGAGGAGAGGGAGGGGACTGACGTGCGGCAAGGTCTGGGGTGGAGGGGGAATTTGGGGAAGAGTGGGCAGAGGATGTTTGGGTGGGAGTGGGGGATAGGGGTCGAGACACCCATCTGCGCCATCTCATTATCCACTCAGCCCATAAATGATGGAGACCAACATATTTAATTACAATGCTTTTTTGTTTATATTTTTTTACAAAAGAAAACAGCAAAAACAAAAACACGCCTATACTGTAAACATGCACACGCAGGTAGGGCCAAAATTCACAAACAGGGCTATACTGTCAACATGCACATGCAGGTAGGGCCAAAATTCACAAACAGGGCTATACTGTAAACATGCACATGCAGGTAGGGCCAAAATTTACAAACAGGGCTATACTGTAAACATGCACATGCAGGTAGGGCCAAAAAACACAAACAGGGCTATACTGTAAACATGCACACGCAGTTAGGGCCAAAAAACACAAACAGGGCTATACTGTAAACATGCACACGCAGGTAGGGCCAAAAACCACAAACAGGGCTATACTGGAAACATGCACACACAGGTAGGGCCAAAAAACACAAACAGGGCTATACTGTAAACATGCACACGCAGGTAAGGCCAAAAAACACAAACAGGGCTATACTGGAAACATGCACACGCAGGTAGGGCCACAAAAAAATAAAACAAAAAATATATACAAACAGATAAACACTTACTTTCAAGAATCTGGAGACGCAAACGTGCAAGCAGGCGTGGGGTTCGGCAGCGCAAATCCGACCACCTGCGCTCCAGTTGGCCAATATTTTGGCTATAGCCGATGGAGCGCAGGCGGCAGCGCACCTCCGCGTGCGCCATCCGCTTGCAGACATTTGTGATGGGGGGAGGATGATGGGTGATTCTCTGGTCCATCACCTCTGTGAGGACCAGGAGCTCACGCCTACAAAACACTGAGGCTCTCATGATGGCAATGATTTTTTTTACACAAAACAGTTTTGATAAAGGCCCTAGAAAAAATTTGATTGGCTAATGTACTTTGTAACTTAACAGGAACCATTCTATTGGTTATTGTATGAGTCATGTGACCTACAGCCTCACAAATATAATGTGAGTTATGATAGGCTTGATGCAGTGACATGCGTAAGCTAATTTAAATAAAAAAATTAAAGTACTAAAATATGCCTATAAAAAACAACGGAAAACAATAGTATCATTCCAAAAAACCTTAAAATTCGAAAAACAATACCATTGGTGAAACCGTACATATTCTGCGGTACAAATGACACACACTGACAAGAATAAAGTTTATTGACAATGAAAAAAAAAACAGGATTGAAAACAAGTGAATAGCAATTAAGGTAATTAATATAGTGATTGCCATGAAATGATTAAAGTATGTTTGAGGAATGAAATAACAGGCAATCGAAAACTGACAGGGCCACTTCCGGAATTGACTTGTGCGAGCGTTCCCTGCAACCAAAGAGGAGACGGATGGTCGCTATTTTGAACGTTCGCTAGCTAGAGGAGGGGTTGGGAGACTATGGGGCGGAAAATTAGCTACAAGCGAACTTACGAGCGAGCACTTGAATTTAAATATTTCTGCTCGTACGGCGGATGAGCGAACGGCCACTTGCGTCCGGCTCTGAATCAGGCCCTGTGTTCCAAGCAACAGGAAGTTATGTGGCCTGTGCTGCAGTGTTACACATAATCAACCAAGCCCACATCGCTGTGGCACGCAGGTTAACACTTCTGGTTTGCATTCCAAGCAACTGGAAGTCGTATGATCTGCCTGACGCTGTAATCTCTGAGGAACTCGGCTGGTCACACTGGTCACTTAGCGGGACCACAGTGGTCTGCGCTTCCGGTTTGCGTTCCATGCAACCAGAAGTCGAGCAAACTACATATTATGTAATGCGGAGAGGGGGACTGGGGAGTATGTGAGTTGTGTGTCCTGTCCTCTATGCACTGGTGGTGTCTTGAAAAAGACCATGTTTCTGCAGTCGAAATATTGACTCTCTTGATTACTGCACCAATGTTGTGACCATTAAAGTAGGTGTTTTTACACTTTGAAGAGAAGCCCTGGTGAGTGAACTCGATTTTGGATATAGATATGTTATTCGCTGAGTACCATTGAGGTGATCACCCCAGGCATAGCCTGAACTGCAAACATACAGTGTGTGCTGGTTGTCATTTTGTAAAATATATATATATATATATATAATGTATAGATATATATAGTGAACAAATGCCATTAGTTTGCACCCAAATGTTGAACTATTAGCAATGGATATTTACAATATGTTATAAAGCACTCAGCTACATCTCTTTCTAGACCCCCTGTTAGAAGGGTTAACACATGGATTCCAAAACACAATAAAGAGTGCGCTATAAAATTCCTCAAGTATTCCTGACTATTATTATATTTTGAAAATACAAATTTTAAATACAACAAATTGCGAATCTGTCCTCAACCAGTATTACATAAAATAGACTTTCATTAACTATTACTCAAAATCTGCATAAAAAGTCTTTTTGATTATGAAGTTTGAGAATTGGTTCCAAACCAATGTTGTACAGAGTGGACTGTTGATATTCCTTGTGTGAAGATGTTTTCTAAATGGACTTCATGATTCAAAACATTGGAGGTAAAGTCAAAGGTCTCTCCTTATATAGTGGAATCCTCCTTGTGTTCAATCTAGAATGAAACCTTGTATAAAAAAATGTACATTCAATAAGAAGTGGACAATTCGATAAACACTATCCCACCTTTTAATATGCCAAATTGACAATCCCCTAATTGGGTAATAAGAAACACAATGACACCCAGCGTGTTTCGTCCTTAAAAGGACTTCATCAGGGGTATTTCTTAATAAAAACAAGAAAAGACAGGTGTAAGTTCATAGTGGTGCGAGATCTTTAAACTAGGGGTGTGCACCGGCCACTTTTCGTGTTTTGTGTTTTGGTTTTGGATCTGGATTGGTTTTGCCAAAACCACCCTTCCGTGTTTTGGGTTCTGGGTTTTGTGTTTTGGATCTGTATTTTTTTTTAAAAAAAGCATAAAAACAGCTAAAATCACAGAATTTGTGGGTTTTTCTGCTCCTATGCTATTATTAACCTCAATAACCTTAATTTCCACTCATTTCCAGTCTATTCTGAACACTGAACACCTCACAATAGTGTTTTTATGTAAAAAAAAAGGTTGCACCGAGGTAGCTGGATGACTATGCTAAGCGACACGAGTGGGCGGCACAAACACGTGGCCCATCTAGGAGTGACACTGCAGTGGCAGACAGGATGGCAATTTGAAAAACTAGGCCGCAAACAGTACATAATGCAAAGAAAAAAAAGAGGTGCAAGATGGAATTGTCCTTTGGCCCTCCCACCCACCCTTATGTTGTATAAACAGGACATGCACACTTTAACAAACCAATCATTTCAGCGCCAGGGTCTGCCACACGACTGTGGCTGAAATTATTGGTTCGTTTGGGCCCCCACAAAACAAGCTGGCAATTAATCTGTCCCTGCACAAACTGGCTCTACGGAGGCAAGATGTCGTCCTCATCCTCCTCATTCACCGATTCCTCACCCTCTTCAGTGTTGTGTACAACCTCATCCTCACAGAGTATTAATTCGTCCCCACTGGAATCCACCACCACAGGTCCCTCTGTATGTTATGGAGGCTGGTCTCCCTGGAAGAGTTGATAATTCATTTTTATGAACATCATCTTCTCCACATTTTGTGGAAGCAACCTCCTACGCTGTCTGTTGACAAGGTTCCCGGCTGCACTAAACACTCTTTCGGAGTACACACTGGAGGGGAGGCAACTCAGGTAAAATAGAGCCAGTTTGTACAGGGGCCTCCAAATTGCCTCTTTTTCCTGCCAGTACATGTACGGACTGTCTGACATGCCTACTTGGATGCTGTCACCGATGTAATCCTTTAACAGACAGACGCACGCTTGTCACTGCTGCTTTGAGGATGCAGGTGCGGCTACAGCCCACACATTTCACAAAGACAGAAAAAAGTGAAGAATTTTTTATTTTTTGTGGAGGGCACTTCGAGGGTTACACCACCCTTTAACAGACAGACGCATACTTGTCGCTGCTGCTTTGAGGATGCAGGTGGAATCTAGATGGGATTTGGAACCAGGGACACACTACCTCCATCAATTGTCTAAATCCCACTGCACTAATGGCGGATACTGGATGCACGTCTAACACCAACATAACAGTCAAGGCCTCAGTTATACATTTTGCTTCAGGATGACTGCTGTCGTACTTCATCCTCCTCGCTAAGGACTGTTGGAGGGTCAATTTTTTTGTAAAAGTAGTGGTGTTCCTACTTCCTCTCTGGGATGATGAACAACTCCCAGCAGCAGCAACAGCACTAGGAGGAAGTGGTTCTTGATCTTTCCCTATTTTATTTTTATCGGAGAAAGTTTGGTCCTCCATTTATGTTATATTGATATATACGTGCGGCTAAGGTGCACACGAACACAGAAAATAATTTTTATTTTTGTTGGAGTCTAGTGCACTTTGTGGGTTACACCACCCTTTAAGAAATGAGCCAGCCGGCCCTTTACTTATGGGAAAAGTCGAGCCTGACTCGGATCAGCCTCGGATCGGGAGGGGTCCGGGGGGGTTCGGATTTCAGAAATCCGAACCCGCTCACCCCTACTTTAAACTTATATGTTCCACACTACTAACATGTAAATACATACCAAAAAATTATTTCTCTTAGTGTGAAACTCACAATGACCAAACCTGGGGATACTCAAGTAGTACGTCCACAGTGATCGAATATATTTACAAATTTATCTCCAGGAACCAAAATGACCTAAATGGACCATATCAATATAACATATTTCATTTCATGCAACTTAAATCCTATAGGACCTCACTGCCAACCTGATTGGTCATTATTCTTAACAGAGTGACTCACAGACAACGATAAAGCTATCTTGCTTTCCATAAAGTAATGTGGAGATAATTCATTTTTATCGCCCTAATGTAACAGTCATATGTCATAACATAGTTCAAAATGTACAATCAAAACAATTCTGCATGACATAATTCTAATCTTATCATATAATAGGGTCAGCAAAAAAGATCTATACAATCATGTATATATATATATATGTACATAAATATATACACACACAAATAATCTATATAGATGCAATAAGTATAGACATATATAGACATACATCTATATGATTCTGCATAGCATAGCAATCATACCATATAATAGGGTCAGCAGAGTAGATCTATACAATCAAAATCAATCTTATCAAAGGATCCTAGTTGTAGACTAAATAGGGAATTTAGCATAGTACTTACAGAGATTACTCAGGACGATCAAACTGACATCACCTCTCCTTGTATGTGTGTGAGTATGCTGTCCTGCTCTGCCTTTTAACCCTCCCAGGGAGTGACATCACTTCCTCTAATTGGACCTCTTAAAATGTCAAAAGACCAATTTCTATTAAGACCAATTTCTATTAAAATTGCATTAGTGTACTGTAACCCCCAGATGAGCTCCCATGTTCTGCATATACTGAAAGCTCTCTATATTGTGAAATAACTTAATATTACCTAAACCGTGAAGTGGATCCACTTCTGGATCCACCCAGAATCAATCACTGGGATTAATTTTTACCAACTTTGTGTCGGCCCAAATAACTCAAGAACATGCTAATACTAAGCCTAGACCTCGCTCGTATCCCGATCAGGACTCCACTCAAGTCTGATGGGGCGCAGCATGATCAGACTGTACTCCATTGATGAATGGGGATAAACTGTAAACAAACAGTGCCCATTTTCTAGAAGACTGAGCTTCTCCTTTTGACCTTAGTAACAGTCTACTTAACGAGAACCATATTGTTGAGGACCGTAATTAGATATAAATGGCATTAAATGTTAATTGTTCCCCTTTAATGGTGGTTCTGCTGACTCTCAAAATTATAATAATGGTCAATAAACTATGATGTTGGAAAATTAATATAAATGAAAAATTCACTTATTAAATGCTTTACCACATCCACAAGTAATCCTGTATACTACATACTCTGGGCCTGATTCAGAGCCGGACGCTCTGACCAGAGTGCTCACTCTGAATCAGGGCCCTCCTACCTAAAAATGGAGCAGCCTCTTGGCCGCTCGCATAGCTGTGGGTGACCACCCACAGCTTATGCGAGCGGCTAAAAAGATGGTTGCGATGGTCAAGACCATCGCGACCATCGGGCTTGCGACGAGACCCTGCGGTAGGGTCTCGCTGCCGCAAGCCCAGGAGTGCTTTTGGCTCTATCAGAGCTAAAAGCACTCCCACTGACATCACTAGTGATGTCAGTGGGGCCGGCTCCAGATGGAAGGCGTTCCCATGGGAATGCCTCCGTCTGGGCAGCAACGCCCCCGGCACGCCCACCAAAGGGGGCGTGCTGTCAGTCACCATCGACAGCACGCCCCCTTTGGTGCGAGACAGATAGCGACAGCTTGGCTGTCGCTATGCGGGTCTCGCGCATGCGCACGACGGAGCTCCCTCCATCGTGTGCATGCGCATTAGGGCACCATCGACCAGCTTGCGAGCCCTCAGCGCTCGCGAGCGGGTCTGAATTAGGCCCTCTGTATTGCAAGTGATTATATCTCTGATGTTATAAGGTTTACCTTCCTCCCTTGACCATACAATTGTATTTTTCTCCATACATTTTTTAGCAGATGCACTTCTTACAGGGAAAACAAGGCCTCCTATTAACCAGGAAATGTTTATCTACCTGAAGTGTAGATTCACCCTCTTTATCTGCTTTCAATTACTGGGGGCTAAAATACTCTTCATATTATTAGCTCATTTATAGACAAGTCTTGGTTTGGGTGGAAGACTAGGGCCTAATATAGGGTCCTTCTGTAGTATATTCCAGTGGCGCACCAAGATTTTATTAATCAGTTTATTTTCTCTGTTATACTGTGTAACAAATGGTCTGATGGTAAAAACTTTCTCATTTGCAGGGCCCAATTTCTCCTTCAGAAGATCCTCTCTATTTAGCTTAGAGGCTTTCGTAACTGCTTCCATGATTTTCCCTCTGTTATAGCCCTTCTCCAGAAACCTTTTTATGAGCATCTCTGATTGAGACCAAAATTGATCATCGTTACTACAATTTTTCCTCAATATTAAAAATTGGGCATAAGTTACAATTTTAAGCCAAACCGGAAAGTGACAACTAATGGTGGGGATAAAACTATTAGCGTCTACTTCTTTGAAGTGAGTTTTTGTGTTAATTCCATTATCATTATTACTACTAAGAACAATATCAATTTAATCAATAATATTTTCATGTTGTTTAAACGTGAATTTCAAATTGTACTCATTTGTATTGATATATGACATAAAATTATCAATACTACTTAAGTCACTGGACCAAATGAAAATGAGATCATCAATGGCAGTACAACTTTACCAGTTCCTGGCTGAAATAGCTGTACTCCTGATGAAGCTGAGCGGTCATGCCCAGCGAAACGCATTGAGACCCATACTATATGCCACCCAGACCATTGGGACCTTTTGGATTAATTATATACTCTCTCCCCGGACAAACTCTGGATCAACCCCGCAGCCGTGGACACCTTCTGCTTAGTGCTGCAGCTTTGATTCATCTCTCTGCTGGATGCCAGAGGACTTTCCATACAGCTGTTTCAGCCAGGAACTGGTAAAATCATGATGCTATTTCCAATCAATTGTGGTTTAGCCTGCATTTTCCATTAAATTGGATACCACAGGACTTCCTTATAACAATATATACAGCCACTCATTTACAATGTGGGGTTGTTACCACTGACTCTTTTGGGACTTTGCAGAGAGAGTTGCTATTTCTGCTCATTATCCAACATTGGCCCCATTATGTTGCCATTTCCAATCAATTGTGGTTTAGCCTGTATTTTCCATCAAGTTGGATACCACAGGACTTCCTAATAAAACACATTCAGCCACTCACTTACAACATGGGGTTATTACCACTGACTCTTTTGGGACTTTGCAGAGAGAGTTGCCATTTCTGCCCAATATTCAACATTGGCCCCTGGTGTACACACACCATCTACCAATCTGTGTTCATGTTGTGTCTTAAATGTTTGTTTGTATTTGTGTATGCATTTTTTAAGTTATATCTGCATACTTTTAGTGCTATTTTAGCTTAATAAAATACCAATTGGTTCTATTTATTGAAACCATCCATCTTCATTATTATATTGTATTCTTTTAGCGCTGGTTTCCTCTATTTCTTGTATTTGTCATACAGACAGAGATGGAATGCCTGTTTCAGACAGATCTTTTGCACACAGAATGGATGGATGTAAGTCCTGATACTAATGATGACTTGTACAGCTGTGAACCAAAAACAGTGGGTGGGCCGGTCATCCGCATGAAGATAGATGGATATTCAGCATAGACGAGTTGACAATTGAATTAGCATAAAGGAGAAAGTAGGCTGCCACAGCCATATGGAAAAGCAGCTGCAAATGTGTCCAATTTAGAATCAGACCATACATTTCTAAATTATGTCACTTTTATAACAAAATAGGCATCCTTTAACATATTTTATTCCCCCCTTTTTTAACAGTAATAGCTGTGGAGGACTCAGTACACTTGTGACTAGCTGCTGCTATATGAGCTATTTGAGGACCCTCTGTCTGGTGAGCTGCAGACCATCCACAGTAATTCAGACCCGCTCGTGAGTGCTGAGCGCTTGCAAGCGGGTCGATGTTGGCCCAGTGCGCATGTGCACGACGGAGGCGGCTTCGTCGTTCACATGCGCGAGACCCGGATAGCGACGGGCAAGCCGTTGCTATGGGTCTCACTACAAAGGGGGCATGCTGTCGATGGTGAGTGACAGCACGCCCCCTAAGTAGGCATTCCCATGGGAACGCCTACCGTCTGGGGCCGGCCCCACTGACATCACAAGTTATGTCAGTGGGAGTGCTTTCGTCTCTGATAGAGCAAAAAGCACTCCAGGGCTTGCGGCAACAAGACCCTACCACAAGGGTCTCGTTGCAAGCCCGATGGTCGCGATGGTCTTGACCATCACGACCATCTTCCTGGCCGCTCATTATAGTTTTGGGTGGTCACCCACAGCTATATGAGCGGCCAGGAGGCCACTCTAAAAATGAAGGACGGCCCTGATTCAGAGCGAGCGCTCTGTCAGAGCGTCCGGCTCTGAATCAGGGCCACAGTACCCTGGGCTCCCTGCATACCAGTGTGGAGAATATTGGCCCTGATTCAGACCCACTCGTGAGCGGCTGTCCGCTCGCAAATGGGTCGATGTTCTGCACTGAGCATGCGCACGACGGATGGAGCTCCGTCGTGCGCATGCGCCAGACACGACGAGCGAAGGACTTTCCTTCGCTCGTTGTGTCTGATCAAAGGGGGCATGCTGTCGATGTTGATTGACAGCACGTCCCCTTTCGTGGGCGTACCGGAGGCGTGCCTCCCTGACGGGGGCGTTCCCAAGGGAACGCCTCCCGTCAGAAGCCGGCCCACTGACATCACTAGTGATGTCAGTGGGAGTGATTTTGGCTCTGATAGAGCCAAAATCACTCCGGAGCTTGCGGTTGAAAACCTCAACCGCAGGCTCCAGCTCGCAGTTTCGATGGTCGCGATGGTCACGACCATCGCGGCCATCAAACTGCACGCTCGTATAGGCTGTGGGTGGTGACCCACAGCTATACGAGCGTCCAGGAGGACGCTCCATTTTTATGGAGGGCGGCCCTCATTCAGAGCGTGCGCTCTGCTCAGAGCGTACGGCTCTGAATGAGGGCCATTGTCAGGATTATAGGCTCACTGGAGGAGACATTAAAGTTGTCAGTTATTCATGTTATATATATATATTTATAAATAAAGTTGTTTTGCTGTACATATATATTCAATACAATAGAAACAGATACAAAAGGTCTACTATTATTGTAAAAAAGAGCACAAAACAAACAAAAAATATATACTGTACATATCATTTCATAGCTAAAGTGATTACTGCAATTCACATGGTCTACATCACAATACCAAAGTGTAAAGGTGTAGCTTATATTTTCATCTCTATTATGCTTTAACAAGGTGTATTTTAGATTCATAATGGTGCTTTTTTTACAAATAGCTGAAAGGTGTCACAAATGTTTATATTCATTTGTTGGGTATTTGTTTGGATCAAACACTGACATAAAAGCTTGTAAAATGTGATTTCTTGTTTTATTGATTTCAATTAGTGCTAATTAACAGTACTATTAAGTGATTGATTTGCTTTATTCAGTTTAATTGGTGTTTTTACTTGGATGTAAATAGCTGTTTAACAAAGAGATGCAATTGTATCTTATTAGCGTCACTGAGAATATGTGCATATGCCCAGAAGAGATCTAAATACATACACAGAGATCCACTTTTATGGGTGTGCTTGTCTTGTGTTTCTGTGCGACTCATAATTGTATTGTATTGCATACTTTATTGTCATTAACAACGCAAGAGATGTCATCAAAATTGGTGTGGATTCTGCTTTCATTTGCATACACTTCTGATCGGAAAATGCAACTGCTTTGTGACTCAAAATCAGGTACTAGCTCTCTAGTTCTAAAGTATTTAATAATGTTTAATTGTAATTCTTTAGCTGCATACACACACAACAATTTTGTTACCAATGATTTTATGAACGATTTTATGAATGATTTTCTGTCTGATTATCTGACAGATTATCTGTCACATTTTTTAAAGTGTAATGAACGATTTTTTTGAACAATTTTTGCATATTCCCTTAATGAAAATCGTTGAGTTGACAAGTCAGACTGAAATACAAACTATAAACGAGAACGGCCATGAACGATAATCGTTCATCGTTTGACTCAGAAAGTGAACGATTTTTTCAAACGATTATCGTTAAATTATATAATTTAACGATAATCATTCAAAAAATCATTGTGTGTGTATGCAGCTTTTCAGTTTAGATGTTTTCATTCCCCTTAGTGGTTCACATTTATTAAAAGTCCAGTCCACAAATAAACAGAAAAAACATTTGGATTTAATTTTATAAAACTGTTAGTGCTCAAACAATCATTATATTTGTAAATTGTAATATGTTTCCTTTATACTGTACAATGTTGTTTATTTTATCTTGTGCTAACTTTCACATTTTTATTAACAAGATCTTTTCTTTGATTGTCTGATTAAAATGATGCAGATTATATTCTGATAAAGGATTAACGTTATAATTTGCCTATCCTTTAAATGAGCCAGTTTGCTGGAGAGAATTATATTTCATTAGCTTCACCCAGTATTTGTAAACTTTTGCTAAAATATTAATTTAAGAAAATGCTTGTGCTAATACAGATTACAGATATTATTTTTAGCATAAAGTGTGTAATAAAAACAGCTGGAAATCAGTAGCTATTATAAAATTAAACTCATTACACTTCAGGTATCTGCAATTAAATGTTCCAAAACAACTGTAATACAAGACTGGGAAAGCACATAAATGATTGGACAAAAATTTTAAATTAAAGATAACACTAAAGCATTCAATGGCCTCTAAGAGAAGCAATGCAATAAAAGGAATATGAATATTTGAATTAGAAAGTATGAGCTATTTGTTTAACCTTGTAAAAGTCTAAGTGGGATGGCTCTAGTCCCAGTCTCCTTGCTGTCTGGCTCAAACTTGTAACGGTTACACTTTCAGCAAATCTATGATGGCATGAAAGGGAAATCTGACAGATCAATTAGAATTGCCTTGAGTTGGCCCACACATACAGTCTACAAATTAGAGACATGTAGAGCAGAGCTCTGATTACAAATTAAAGTAAAAGAGAGGACATAGAGGAGACCATCCTAACTTCTTCCTTCTCATGCGAAAAAGTGGTAAGAGATCCTTGGGTTTAGATATGAATTCCTATTGAACAGTAGAAGGGAGTATTGATTGGGGCAAATGTATGTTTAAGCTGTTGACAAGTGGTATTTGGGATTTTGAGTTGTAATAGATTGTTGTCATTCTATTTTATAGAATAAGATATTAAAGCAAATGTCTGAATTGTTTAAGAGGCAAGATAGTTTTGTAAATAAGTATTCATTTTAGTACATATTGTGTGGTATTCATGTTCAGCCCTGTAAAAAAATAATAAGTCCTAGATAAGGACATCCATTCTTTAATGCAGCTTATTAGGTACTGATTAAATCACCTCTCTCCATCCACCAAATGCACCAATCAGTAATCTATTCAAAAAAAGAGTGTAGTGAGATGACAGGCACCTGTACTACTTTCTGTAATCATTGATTCCTAAAGCCGTGTACACACTGTCCAATCCGTTGAACGATCTATAATTCTGACGCAGAACGGAACAATAGATTATGTGGATTGCATAGTGGGTATGGATCATCTGGTCAGCTGTGCTGCATGTTGTCCGGGTACACATTGGCAAGTTTGCACCCAGTAGGGCTGGCTCTAGGGGTGTTCGACCAGTGCGGTCGCACAGGGGCGCCACCCGTAGAGGGTGGCACCCCTCCCCAGCATCCCGATTTCAGCGGGACAATAATGTCCCGCTGTTCCACTCGCGGGCCGAAGTCGCCCATGGGTGGTCAAATCGGGAGGCTGGGGACCCCCACTGCCACAGCTGTACAGAGGTGCCGGACCCCCAGAGAGTGAGTGGATGCCACGCGCATGTGCACGGCAACCATTCACTGATGGGAGAGGGCTGGGGGAAGCCCAGCCAGTGACGGAGTGCTGGGCTTTACCCCCCACCTGACGTTATTTGGAGGTGTGCCATGCAGGCACACATCCAAACATCACACAGGGGGCGTGGCCTATGGTAGGTTAGGGCGCTCTCTCAAGAGCCGGCACAGGGTGCTCAGAACCCTGGAGCTGGCCCTGGTACCCAGCATAACACTGTGTGTGTGTGTGTGGAATTAGAGAAAGGGGAGGAAGGATACATTTTCTTGCTCTCCTGTCCCTAATGTACTCATGCTGTCAGCCCTTTGTGCTGCAAAGACACAGGAAGGAGCATATGCTGAAGCTGTTAGCCATTATTAGAGTAATTGATAATAGGAAATACGGTTTGCAATTCTGAGATTGGCAAACATCTTATAGACAGGACATATGTCAAAGCTATGTTCCTGGCACCAGTATGCCAAAAATTTTAATATGTTACTTCAATTATTTAACAGTGTAACTAGTATATCTTTTTAACATGCTGCTTCTGCATACTGATGGTAAGAAAGTGGCTGTGACATATGCAATGTGTAGATAATGATTGTTAAACTGCCTTATGTACAGTATTTGGAAATATATTCCCCTAATAATCTTAAATGTTACTAAATGACAAACTGTAGTATAGATTACAGTGACTGAGCAGTACCTAGCTTTGTATCTAGCATCACCAAATTTGTCAGGGTGGTGTAATTTTACTAGGAAAAAGCTATGTTTGAAGTTTGTTAAAGCCATGGAGGTCTGCATGGTTCCCACCAAAAAGGCAGTGAAGTCTCTGTTCTGAAATTTTTGTTTAAGCAAGTTTGCTCAGGATGTCTTCCAATGCCTAAAACTGTACTGAAGGCACAGGCTGTTATGTACCAGTGGGGGCACTCCAATGGAAGAGCAGTAAGTTGGCGGATCAACTGTCACACTGCACCTGCACTGATTTTCTCCAAGCACATTTTCATATGACATGGTCTGTGCATTATCCAAATGAATTTCTAAACTGCCAGGAACTGCTAGGGATGCCTCTGTACAGGTTATTTTTGAAGAGTGTTGCACCAATAATGCTGCTTAGAAACCTGGATGCTCCAAATTTTTGTAATGGTACAAGACTTTGCAAAAAACTCTCAAAGCCTAACTGTCAGGATTCTGCCTGGGATCAGCTGAATCACCTAAAAGATCCTTATCCAGTGGTAGCTGTGTCAATTCTCAGCTGACTTGCTCATCCAATGGACAGCTACCTGGGGGTATAAACTGGACTCCAGGTGAACAAGAAATTGCCTGATCAACTTCGTTATTCCCAGATGGCTGTTGTTTGCTTGTTCCAGGCTTCACATGCAATCTTCTAGAAACTCTTCCCAGTGGTATTTCCAGTGTATACTCTGTACATCCCCTATGTATGAGTCCTAGTGACTATTTGCAAGTGTCATATCCTTGTGCAGCTTTGTGATAGAACACCTTTGCCTGTGTGCTATTTACAAGTACTATGGGCCTCATTCAGAGGCGGTCGTTAGATGCAAGCGGTCGCTCTGAATCAGGGCGGCCGCTTGCATCCTCGACGGCCGCCTCCTTGTCGATCATTAAGCTGTGGGTTAACATCCACAGCTCTAATGACCGACATGGGAGATGGTCAAGACCATCGCGACCATTGGGGCTTATGACCAGACCCTAGGGTAGGGTCTGGGCACTTGTAAGCCCCAGGGAGCTTCCCGATCTGTTAGAGCATGAAGTTCCCCACTGACATCAGCAATGTCGTCAGTGGGGCCGCCCCCAAACAGCAAGCGTTCCGACTGGAACACCTCCATTGGGCCGAGCACGCCCCTGGCCCACCCAGCAAACGGGGCAAGCTGTCACTCAACATCAACAGCTCGCCCCGTCTGCTACGAGACCCCTAACGATGGAGCGCCCATCGTTAGCTGGGTCTCGCGCATGCATGCATATGATGGAGCCAGCTCCATCATGTGCATGCGCTGTGGGGCAACGTCGAGTCGGTTGTGAGTGCTTAGCGTTCATGACCGACTCTGAATGAGCGCCTATATCTCTGTGCAGCAGTGCTACAGAACACCTCTTCCTGTGTGTGCTATTTCAAGTGCCTTTGTCAGTGTATTTTTTACAAGTGTTATATCCTTGTGCAGCAGTGTGATAGAACACCTTTGCCTGTGTGCTATTTACAAGTGCCATATCCTTGTACAGCAGTGCTACAGAACACCTTTGCCTGTGTGTGTGCTATTTCAAGTGCCTTTGCCTGTGTATTATTTACAAGTGTCATATCCTTGTGCAGATGTAATAGAACACCTTTGCCTGTGTGCCATTTACTAGTGTCATATCTTAGTGCAGCAGTGTGTCAGAATACCTTTGCCTGTGTACTCAGTATGCACAGTAGTGTACAAGTATGGATACTTCTTCTCCTCAAGTCAGCAGCATATCCTCATTCTCCAGTGTTAGCTGTAGCACATACTCCTCAGTGGGTTTCCTTTCTCTGGTCTCCCACAGCACCTCTTCAGGATACATTTCTATTATGCTTACTCTGTACTAATGGTACAGAGATTGTATTTCCAGTGGGCCAAAGTGGTGTGTCTTTCTCCATTCCCACTCACATTGGATCACTGACCTGGGGACCGCGACCTGCTTGCCGGGTGCAGCTGAAACCCATATCCCGCTTGGAGGGGTCACTGGTGAACACCTCTCAAAAGGTTAGACTCCACACCCTAGGTCAGGTGTCATCAACATCTGATGCTTGTGGGTGGAGAGACTTAACATCCAGGCCCCTCACTCCTGATTCCTTCCTTGACCTGGGATCACAACTTTCAGCCCCTCAGTAGGGGACTCCATGATGCTCAGCAAGACAGTTTGATCAGACCAAATGTGGAAGTCGTGGGTTCTTGGTGTTGAGGCTATTCAATATCTTGCATCCCATATAGAAAATCAGGAAACAGCACAACAACTACTGGCACAATGTATTCTGGCACTTACAAGTCAATTAACTACCATTAAGTCCACTCTAGCCTCAGCGATTTCAAATTGTTCTGCAGTGTTTTTTGAAAAATCTCTTCTTGTGTCATCTCTTCTGAAATTTTTTCCTCATCCCCCCAGTTCTCCAGCATTTTCAAGTCCAGACATCTAGCTATTTTTCATGGATTATTGGAGCAAATACACGATCTTCTCTCAAAATTGTTTCAGCTTATTCCTTAGTTGTTTGGAGTTTTTCTGATTCCTCTAAAAAATTTTCTGCACAGAATAAAGTGAGACATTGAAGTTTCCACGCCCCAAGCTTACTGAGGCAGAATGCAAATGGTGTAGGGAGTTTCATCTGTGCTTATATTGTGTGACCATTTTATTAAAGACTGTACTATTCGCCAGCCTAATAGTGACACCAAGGTTCTCCTTTCCAATGTTCATGTCTCTAGTACTTCCAACTCACCATCTGCAGTCACAGTTTCCTAAGTCTTGGACAAAGGGTTAAGATCTACTATGCTAAAGAAGGTTCAACTTTTGGACTGGGTCCAGTAACAAGATGCTCTTACTCCATATTTGGGAGCCAAGAACAGATGTCCAAACCTTTAGCTCCAGAAAATAAATCTGTAGAGTTTATCCCAGATGGTACATCTAAGTGTTTCCCCCAGTAAAGGGACTAAGGGCCAAGGAGGCAGTTATGGATTCTTGCCAGATACTTCCTATGGACACTAATATGATGGTTCTTGGAGCAGCTCATAAACAAGAAGAACTATCGGAACTTTTCTACCAATTTGATAATCAAGCCCCATGTGGAAACTCCTAGTGTCACACCCCTGGAGGAGGGGTTTAAGTCTTTCACCCCAGTAGGGGGTCTCAAATTTCTTGCCCCAAGAAGGGGTTCCAAGTTTCATGCCCCAGGAGGAGGTCTCAGGTCTTTCACCCCAAAAGGGGTTTTCTGCTGTCATACCCCAGGAGGGGTTACCAGGTGTTATACCCCAGGAGGGGTTTCCAAGTACTATACCCCATGAGGGGGTCTCAAGTTTATCTTTTCAAGAAGGGGCTTTATATCTCATACCCTAAGAGGGGGTCTCTGTTTCAAGTTTCATACCCCAAGAGGGGGTTTACAAGTTTCATACCCCAGGAGGGGGACTCAAGTCTCACACCCCAGGTGGGGGTTTCTAGTTTCTCATCCCAAGACAGTGTTTAATGTCTCGCATCCCAGCAGGGCATTTTCATTTTGAGTTTCATGCCTCAGGAGGGGGCCTTTGTTTTGAGTTTCACACCCTAGGAGGGGGCCTTCATTTCGAGTTTCACACCGCAGAAGGGGGCCTTCGTTTTCAGTTTCATGCCCCAGAAGAGGGCCTTCATTTCGAGTTTCATACCCCAGGAGAGGGTTACAAGTTTCATGCCCCAGGAGGAGGTCTATGTTTCAAGTTTCATGACCCAGGATGGGGTCTCCATATTAAGTTGCACACTCCAGGAGGGGTTATTTGTTTCGAGTTAAACACCCCAGGATGGGGCTTCCATTCGAGTTTCATACCCCAGGAGAGGGTTTCCATTTCGAGTTTCATGCCCCAGGAGGGGGGTCTTCATTTCGAGTTTAATGCCCCAGGATGGGGTCTCCATTTTGAGTTTCATACCCCAGAAGAGGGTTTCCATTTCGAGTTTCACACCCCAGGAGGGGGCCTTCATTTTGAGTTTCACACCCCAGGAGGGGGTCTCAAGTTTTTCAACTCAAGTGAGTTTCAAGTCTTTATCCCCAAGAGGGAGAATCAAGTGCCATACCCAGGAGGGATTTTCAAGTGTTATACCCCAGGAAGGGGTTCCAAGTCTCATACCCCAGGAGTGGGTCTCAAGTCTCTCCCCAAGAGGAAGTTTCATACCTCAGGAAGGGGTCTCCGATTCAAGTTTCATACCTCAGGAAGGGGTCTCCAATTCAAGTTTCATACCCCAGGAGAGGATCTCAAGTTTTTCATCCAAGAGGAGTTATCTAAAGTGTTATCTCAGAGTGGAGTTTCAAGTTTCATGCCCCAGGAGGGGGTGTCCTGTGCAGCACCTCAAGAGGAAGTTCTAAGTAACCTATCTATCCCAGCTAGAGACTTCAGTTTACCAACTCCTGAACATGCATTACAAGTTCCCATCACCCAGAACTCATCCGATGTTCCTGTGTTCGGTCTCTTTGATGGAGACCAGACGCAATATTTTGCATTACTGAAGCATTTTGATACTATTATGAAAGTTGATCCATCATGTGGTATCACTCCTACTAACATTGTCAAATTTCTTCTTACAAGCTTCATAGGAGAGGCTTTAATATGAGCTACACCATTCATGGAATCCATAGATCCTATACTTCTGAGTTTGGAGGCATTCAGTATAGCTATAGTTAAAAGGTTTGCTCCTATGAATCCACCTTTGGACACACTACCCAATGGGGGGGTTTCTCCTAATATTCTTCCCAAGAATCTTACTGATTCCACCAAGAATTCAGCTATTTCTCAGTCCTCCATTTCATCTTGGCCTAAGAAGAAAAAAGCATCAAAGAATCTGCTTATTAAGAAGGTACAAGCCTCTAAGGAGAATGTAATTTCCTTGTCTCCATCTCACATCAGTTCTAAGCAAGTTCAACCTCGGGCTGATCAAGACATCAAGAATGAGATTATACCTATAACCGGTGGGTTGTGTTCATCTTAGCTCTTCTCACCCCTCTGGTCCTTTGGTGCCTACGACATTCATTGGATCCTCTGCTTCCGCTTTTAATAGTGAACCTCAGGAAATTCTTCATTCAAAGAACAAGAGTTCGATTCGGATATTAAATTATAACACAGATTCTGATTATGACCCTGATCACGATGAGATACCATTTCAGTAGATCCAAATAAGGTTTTCCCTCAAAATGAGCCTTTTCCTACTTCAAGTAGTCCTAAACGATCCCGTAGAAGAAAGAAAAATCGATGAATTCCTTGAGTTCTTTACATTTGTACGAAATCACCTTGACACTTATGGCATCCTTTTGCAGAACACTTGGACCAATCTTCCTGTGGCAAAATTGATTGCTAAATTCCATTTATCATCTGGTTTTGGAAGATCCCTTGCATCTCAAAGTTTTGAGTTCAAGAGCATTATATCTGCAAGATATTCACTTTTTGTGGTGAATAGCTGATGTTCATGTTTTTCTGAGAAGTTCCAGCCAAACCTCTATTGGTGTCCCGAGTCCACCCTAAAAGGAGGGGGTACTGTCTGGATTCTGCCTGGGATCAGCTGAATCACCTAAAAGATCCTTATCAAGTGGTAGCTGTGTCAGTTCTCAGCTGACTTGCTCATCCAATGGACAGCTACCTGGGGGTATAAACAGGACTCCAGGTGAACACGAAATTGCCTGATCAACTTCGTTATTCCCAGATGGCTGTTGTTTGCTTGTTCCAGGCTTCACATGCAATCTTCCAGAGACTCTTATGAGTGGTATTTCTGATGTATACTCTGTACATAGCCTATGTACTGAGTCCTAGTGACTATTTACAAGTGTCATATCCTTGTGCAGCAGTGTGATAGAACACCTTTGCTGTATGCTATTTACAAGTGCAATATCCTTGTACAGCAGTGCTACAGAACACCTTTGCCAGTGAGTGCTATTTCAAGTGCCTTTGCCTGTGTATTATTTACAAGTGTCATATCCTTGTGCAGCAGTGTGATAGTACACCTTTGCCTGTGTGCTATTTACTAGTGCCATATCTTAGTGCAGCAGTGTATCAGAATACCTTTGCCTGTGTACTCAGTTTGCACAGTGGTGTACAAGTATGGATCTTCATTCTCCTCAAGTCAGCAGCATATCCTTCTCCTCCAGTGTTAGCCGCAGAACATACTCCTCAGTGGTTTTCCTTTCTCTGGTCTCCCACAGCACCTCTTCGGGATACATTTCTATTGTGCTTACTCTGTACTAGTGGTACAGAGATTATATTTCCAGTGGGCCAAGGTGTCTTTCTCCAGTCCCACTCGCATCAGATCACTGACCTGGGGACTGTGACCTGCTTGCTGGGTGCAGCTGAAACCCATATCCCGCTTGGAGGGGTCACCGATGAACACCTCCCGGCAGGTTAGAACATACACCCTAGGTCAGGTCTCGTCAACATCTGATGCTTCTGGATGGGGAGACTGAACATTCATTTGAGTATATAAGATGCAAAATGCTACCGTAGTATACTGTTTCCTCTATAATTATCAAAAACAAATATTCAAAGTTTAGAAAAGCATAAATGTAAGATATGAGGTGTTAATTCCCTCCTATCTCACACTTTATGGTAAAATATCAAGAAAACATATTATTGAGCATATATTAAGCTTCAATTGCACAATTCCAAGACAACAATTTGCCCCCATTAATTGGTTGCTTTAATTTTGGAAAATTAGGATGGTCAGGGTAAAAAAACTGCTGTTCCTGATTCTGCTGGTGGTTCAGGAATGTGGCGCTGGGCTTTGACGCCGCAGGCACCATGTTGACACTAACAGCTGATGCTTTTTGTGGGAATGAGGATGGCATACATGGAACCCAGAGCAGCACGCAGCACCTCAGTCTGAAGTAAGTACAAAGTGTTTTTGCTATAAGAAGCAGATTACTGACCAGGTTTTCTGTTTCACTGATATTCAGAATTGGAGTATGGGTATTTATGTGTGGGACCTGGCCTAATACATTTGGTGATGGTTGCTGTATTGGACGGTTGATTGGACCTTCTGTGAGTTTAATGCATTTGAACATGGATTGCAAGCCTTGAAAAAGGTCTGTCCCTAGACCAAAACATTGGGGTTATTTGAATGCAACCTGGAATGATTTGTTAGCACAGATGAAAAATACATTTTGAATACTGCTTATTAAGAAATCTGGTGAGTGCCCTTGTGACTACGCACCTTGGTATGTGGTACATATGGATGTGTATATATATATATATATATATATATCTTTTGCAATGACCATCAATAAGGCCTATGGTCAATCTTTGATGGTAGCAGGTATTAATCTGCAAACTCCTTGCTCTTACGATGGACAGTTGTGTGTTGCATGTTCAAGATTGGGGCTTCGAACAATCTTTTAATTCTGGCTCCTCATGGAAAAACATTGCTTATACCTCAGTGTTGTGGTAACAGTGACTATATACTGTATACAAATTAATAGATAGGTTGTTTTCAGGGCTAAAACCATATCTGCAAACAGTGGGGTCATTTTTCAGGATCAATGGAATGGGGTTACAGGTGAGTACAATATAAAAAATGAAGGCTGCAAATGTACTTCCAGGTCCATTCTTCAAACCAAGCAACAGGCATCCCAGCTAGTACAGTATATTGCTGAAATGTGGAGTACAATACTGCACTACCTCCATGAATGCTCCGTACTTGAAGCTCTCTTTTTTTACCAAGATGGCCACCGTTTGGTCTTCTGTGCATGCACGGTGCCATCTTGTCACTTTGTATAAGCGCCTCCAGAGACCCTGCCACATTATCCTATAGATAACCTGTGTTTACTGCGCCTCTACCTTCATACAGTACATCACTGACTTGTGCTTTGTATGTTCTGCTCAATCTCCTCTCCATCCAGATTAACAAGCATGTAAGCTGTGGGTACGGCTGTACCAGTAACTACTACTACACTTCAATAAACCTGACACCTGGTTAAGCATCTGGACTGTTTGGTGTATCTGGAATTCTGCTGGTGCTGTGGTTTAACTTTAAAAACCACAGCCAAATAACACACACACACACATCAACATATATAATACAGGGCTGTACAGTCAGAATGTACTCAGGCACAATAAGTCCCTGTATATAATAACCTGAACAATTTATTTGCCACAGACCCAAAGTGAATATAGTCAAAATCCCATTTGCTGACTTTTAAGTCTTGTGATAAGTAACTTTAGAACCCAAAGTAACTCCACATAAACACAGGGAGATGTATATTTTATTTTTGTATTAGTAGAACTGTTGCATAAACAAAAATGTGGTTTAACATTTACTATCTATTCATTCTATGTAATGCTAGGTACATATTTTATTTAAATAGCTTATACATTTTAATCCAAACATAAAAAAACTGGAGTGATTGATAATTTAGTATAATTGATATGCCAAAAAGAACTGCAAATGACAGCTGTATGGGAATGTGATTAGACAAAATAAGAATAGTGTTTTCTTGAATAATTACATTGGAGACAGTTTTTCACTTCTTAGAAATAAACATTCATACATTTGTTCTCTGCAGTGAAACATCATTAAATGTAGTAACTAAATAAACCATAATATTCACTTGTTGAGAAGCTATGTCCTGGTGTGATAATTACAAGGGGAAAGCAGACATTCAGGCTAACAGCCAACTTGAAATTTTGGGCTGACTGAAACAGGCTTTGACATATTTAAACATACAGGTACTGTAATACCCCTAATACACCAGTGCAAAACCCAGGTTATTGTCGGGTTGACCCGGTTCAGGCCTTAGTGGAAAAAGCTCAAAAAAAACCCCGGGTCTCGAAAAAGCTCAAAAAAATAACCCGGGGCAGCTGACCCGGAAAACCTACCCGGGAATCGAACAGGGTTGGACTCGGGTAGGTCCCGGGTAATGAGGCAGTGGAAACAGTCGCAACCTGGGTTATTTGTAATTGGAGCTTCTGGGGCAATGGCTGATGATTTAATTGGTCAGTGCCCTACAGAAATACATGCACATGCAGCCATCGCAGCAGCAGATGGATCACAGAGTGCCCTCATCAGCCATTTCTGCAGCCACTTGTAGTACAAGAGCTCTGCAGAGAGTACAGACAGCCTGCACCAGCCATCTCTGCAGTAGCCACTGTTTACCCACCTGCCTATTCTGTAGCTTGACTCACAGGCTAACTCACCTGAACCTCAGCATGACCCCATAGCCTGACTAGCAGCCAGAAACGCAGGCTGACCCTATGCCTGAATCTCAGCTTGACCCACAGCCTGACTAGCAGCCAGAAATGCAGGCTGACCCTACACCTGAACCTCAGCCTGACCCACAGCAGCAGCATATCTTCTCTATCCCTATGGACCGTGGAGGAGATCAAAGAGTTATTGCATATAAAGGGTAGGAAGAAATTAGATGGCAGATGATCAGCACGGGTAAAGATGCGGTTGTGTACAGAAATATATCAAAGATGCTGGCATCATTAGGAGTACACCAGTCACAGAAATTGGTTGCTAATAAATGAAAGTCATTACACAAGCAATTTTCAAAAGTGCATGATCATAATGCACAGCATCACCATAGATTATTGTGGGGAGAGCCTCAGTTGTTCTGCACTATATAAATCCGGGGCAGGGTGAGTAAAGGTGTCATATGTCCCATATGGAAAAGGGTTTATTTGTACTGAGTATATTTGCATTTAATGGTGTCTGACATCTCCTTGAACCAATCCTCTCTCTCCTCCCTCATGGGAGGCACATAGAGTAGTCTGTCCCACACAGTATTTTACAGAGCAGGTAAGTTTATTTGGGGATTATTAATATTATATGGGGACTGTGATGGTGTATTACATGGGTAATGGTGTATGAATGGGTTAATGCTGTATGAGGAATGATGTGTTGCAGAGTTATATGTATGGGGGTTATATATTATGGTGGGCTTGTGTGGGATGTTAATGTTATGTGGGGAATGATAGGTGGTATGGGGAAGAAATGTTATGTTTTAACTATTAATATATTTTAGAGGCTATTAGTGAAATGTGTTCTCTCTGTTTACCGCGCATGTTATTAATTAATGTTGGACTAGTTGATTTGAAAATAGATCATCTATTCCGTGTGATTGCTATTTATCTTGGCCTAGTTTGAGAAGGGGATAACATTTTTAATTGAATATGCATTCTATTTAATTTCATAGTTGAGGGGAGAGGATGCCTACCTATTATATGTTAGTTTTAAATCTGGCTTGGTGAATGGAAGCCTGATTTACTGGGTGTGCTATTAATTTTATGGCTCAATGAAAATGATTCCTAGAGCATTCATTTTTAACTTTGCTTTTCAAGAGGTGGTATTGTTATAGACATACCAGCAAGATAGACTTAACCAGGAGCTTGGGTTTATTGCAGTGAACAGATTTTGTCCAGCCATACTCACACAGGTTGTGGAGTTTAGCAAAGCTTACAGTGGACCATCTGGTCATGTACGGTATGTAAGCGGTATTGCAGGATATATGGAGCTGAGTACTACATGTCAGTGTAGAACTGAGGCGCTCAAATTGCCAAGATGGTGCCACGCATGCGCAGGCTACTTAACAGCGGCTGTCTTGGTAAAGGATGGATGCTTCATGTAATAGATTATCATGGAGGTAGCACACTTCAACACAAAACTACATGAATAGGTAAGAGAGAACAGCTTCCACTGATTATCCATATAGATGTGTGATTGATGATGACAGGTACTCCCCGAACTGTAATTGAAGCTAAGTGAATATAATCCATTTCTCTTATTACTGTTTTGGCATGCTTATTTCTCGTGATACATTACTTAGAACAATACTTAATGTGACCACTGGTAATAGGAGGCTCAACTTGAATAGTGATTTGATGCTTATTTCTCACACCCTTCACCACATAGCAGATATCACTGACCTAGTCATAGACCTTCACCCAGATAATACATCCACATATAATTAGATTGTTACTTGTAGCAGAGGCTGTAAGTGTAATTTCTGTGGGCCTGCAGTGTAAATTATGTTATGGGTTGTGTTGTCAGGTGCCCTTTTATAGAAATGTACTCACTTTTGCATTATGTACCTCAGATTGGCATATGATAATGACAGTGTTACATGGGTGCAGCATTTATTATTCTCTGAAGGGAATCAGGACTTAGGGGGTGCCTAACCCTAAGTTCCTCCCGGGGCCCCTAAACCTAACCCTCCCCCCATGCGGCTGTCCGCTCGAGGCACCCGGCATCCCTTTGATCGGGATGCCGGGGAACCGGTCTCCCGGCATCGGGGAAATGAGCGGGGTCTACATCTAGACACCGGGCATTTCACCCTCGCCGGGATATGACAGTCGGGAAGCCGGCTGTCGGTATAATGTCAGCCGGCTTCCCGATTGCATCCCCTCTGAAGATAGGAACTGGGAACTAAATGTAGACTTGGTTTGTGTGAAGGTATAGTAAAATTATGTAACAGGTGGGGAGCAAACATATATGGGTCATACTGAAGGGAAATGCATTAGGACTGTGGGTTTATTTAATCATTATCCACTCCAAGCCTTCCTGCTAGATCTGTCACTAGCTGTGCTATATATGGATCTACTATTTGAATTGATTACATGCTTCGTCTGCTCTCCGTGACTACATATGACTGGTATCATTCTGTCTACATAATGAGTGTGTGAGTATGCAGTGGATCTGTTGGATCTGAGCTATACTTTGCTGACTACATACAAGAGCCGTGTATGCTCACAGCACACACAGGAACTGCACACGGAACTCAGGGCCTGATCCAGAGCCGGACGCAAGCGGCCGTTCGCTCGTAGTCCGTATGAATGGAAATATGTAAAACAAAGCGCTCGCATGTTTGTTCGCTCGTAGCTAGGCTTCCGCTCCATATTCACCCAACCCCTCCTCTAGCTAGCGAGCGTTGAAAATAGCGAGCGCTCTATTCATCTTTGGTTGATGTCTGCGCTCGCACAAGTAATTTCCGGTAGTTGGCCTGTCAGTTTTCGATTGCCTTGTTTCTCGTTTGGCAAACATACTTGAATCGATTGGTGGCAATCACCATATTAAGTTACTTAATTGAACCTCAAATGTTTTCAATCTTGTTTTTTTTTTAATGTCAATAAACTTTATTGTTTGTATTGTGTGACATTTGTTCCGCTGAATTCGTATGGTTATAAGGACAAAGCAGATTTATAGTATAATTCCAAATAATGTTTCTGTTATTAATGTTTTCCTTTTTGGTTTACAAACAGATTATATGGTTATTCCGTTTGTTCTGACCTTTGCTAACGCATCTAAATGCATCAAGCCAATCATAAGTCCCAATATATTTTGAGGGGTTTTTCACATGACTCACACATTAACCAATAGAATTGTTCCTTTTAATTATGAAAGTACATTAGCCAATCAGATTTTTCTTGTACCTTTATTAAAACTGTTTTGTGTGAAAAAAATCATTGCCATCATGAGAGCCAGTGCATTCACACGCTGTGAGTTGCTGGTCCTTACTGAGGTAATGGACCAGAGAATCACCACACGACAGCCCCCGTCACTAATATAATGAAGAGGCGGGCGTATGCGGAGGTGTGGCATCATCTGCGTTCCATGGGTTACCACCGGAACATCGGCCAATTGGAGCGCAGATGGTCTGATCTGCGACGCAGGTCACCCCGCCTGCTCGAGTCTCTCCGGCTGCGTATCCGTCGACGTAAGTGTATATGTGAATGGTTTAATCTTAATCTTATTTGCATAATGTACTTTGCTAATGTAATTTATCATTAATGCGTGTGCATGTTTGCAATATGGCCTTGTTTTGTTATAAATTATACCTTGTATTTGTGTATGTGAATTTAGGCTTTTTTTTTTAGAAACAATTAAAAAATGTATGCCAATTTAGTTAATCTTTTGAACTATCCATCATTTAGGTCAAGAGCGGATAGTGAGGCGGTGAAGAAGGCCGGCCCAACCCCTATCCCCCATTCCAACCCACTCTTTCCCTGCCCACTCCTCCCCAAATTCTCCACCCTCCCCTGACCTTGCCATCCATATTTCCCCTCCCTCTCCTGGCCCCCAATCCCAAACCACCCCTCCCTCCCCTGTCATACCCATCTATATTTCTACTCCCTCCCCTGATCCACCCTCTCCATGTTCCACTCCCTCATCTGTTTCACAACTCACTCCTCCCACATCACATGTCCAGTGGCCGACATCATCTGAGGATGAGATTGGCCACTCTGCCCCGGTTCTGGATGCTGCAGGTATTTTTTTTTTTTTTTGGTGGAAGTAATGTTTTTAAATGTTTCCTATATGCATACACTGTGGGTGTTTTTTTTGTTGTTGTGATTTGGACATTACATTTCTTTTTTATCCATTTTATATGATTTTAAATTTGCCCTGTGTACCTAAAAAATTCAGTTTAGTACAAATCTGCTAGTTGTTAAAAAAAAAATGTTGGTTTAACCTTGCGCATATGACACATGCAAAACCACTACCACTTGTGTCTTTCATGTTTTTTAATTAATTTTAACATTGTCAACTTGTGTTAGGCTTACTTCATATGCAAATGTTTTAGTTCTAACCACTGTTTTTTTTTTTTTTTTAATATTTGCTTTGTGTTTGTAAGTTTACAATGTTGAGTTTATTTTAATAAATGTGAAATGTTTGCCCCATTTTGCATGGTATCTTATCTTATGTTAATCCTAATGACCATTATAAAAAAATATTAATGTCTACATTTTAGTAATACACACATTTCTCTTTCAACAGAGGAATAGATGCAGACTGATGCAATGTTTGAGGAGCTTGGTCATCTGCGTGGCCATATTATTGGCATTCTCGTGTGTTTGGACCATTTGTTGGCCTTAAGAAGGCCCTAATTGTGCTTTATTTTGTTTGATACAGTTGTTTATTTAAAAAAAAAAAATTGGTTAATAAGTCTCTTTCCTTGCCTCTAACATTTTAATCCCTGGATAAATAATAAGTTTGCATTTGTGGAATGTGTTTTGACATTTTGAAAAGGAATATTTGGAAACTCCAAGTAATTAGGAAAGTGGTCATTTTAATACCATTACATTTAATAAGAATTTTGGCAAATTCCTTAACACACATTATGTTTTGGGTTTTTTTAGGGATACATTTACATAAATGTGTTTGTATTAGTCTTTCCCTCCATACTGCTTCGCCATAATACCTTTTGTTATTCCAAAAAAAAAAAAAAGCAAAAAAAAAAACCTGTGTAAAAAGTGAATTCCTTTAAAAACATTTTAGCCACTTTTTCAACAGTTTTCACTTGGGACAAAATGAAGAAGCTATTGTCCCGTTTTTTAAAGGAAAAATTTTGGGTAACTTATTGTTAAAAAAAACAAACACATTTTTCAAAACAAACATTTAATAAATACAACACAAACACGCTTAATGTACATTTAAAAAAAAAGGACATCAAGAACTGGTTGTAGATGTAGCATGCCAACATGTTTCTACAATTCATGGTAATAATTCATTTGTCCAGATGTAAAATCCCATTTTGGAACATATTTGTCACAGTTGTTTATTTTCAGGTAGCATGCAGGTTGTTTATTTGTTGGCTTAAAAAAAAAAAGAAAAATTAAAACAAAATACCACATTTGAAATTTAACAGTCAAAAAAAATCAGATAACATATGTTTGATTAACTAAATGATTGAAATAAATTACCTGAAAAAACGTGCCACTATGTCATCACGTATGGCCCCCCCAGACACTCTCCTCCGACCAACCTCGGGGGGGCCATCCTCAGACAAGTCAACCTCTGGCTGCATTGGGACACCACTCCTTATGGTGATGTTGTGAAATATCCCACACAGGACCACAATTTTGGAAACCATAGCCGGCAAATACATGAGGTCGCCACCAGAGTGGTGGAGGCATCTAAATCGGCCTTTTAAAAGGCCAATGCAATGCTCCACCACCTGCCTGGTGGCAGTAAGTATGGAATTATATTGACTTTGTGGCCCTGGTGTAGGAACCAAATAAGGAGTGAGCAGCCAGGGCGTGCAAGGGTAACCACTGTCTCCTGTGAAAATAAAAAAAACATCAGTACCATTTCTAAGTCAACAGTGTTTGTTTTTAAAATTAAGGGTACCACTTACCCAGAAGCCACACATCACCAGCTTGTAGGTTGTTTAATTTGTGCCAAAGCCCTGATTGCCAGATGACAAATGAATCATGTGCACTTCCTTGAAATTTGGCATTCAGGGACAGGATCTGGAGGGAGGCATCACATACCATCATTACATTCATTGAATGGAAAAGTTTTCAGTTCCTAAATATTGCCTCCAGCACTGCTGGAGGCTGAAGTGGTATGTGAGTGCCGTCCACAACCCCTATGATGTGTGGGAAGCCTGCAATTTCAAAAAATTTATGCTTAACCACATTAAGGGACCCAATATCCAATGGCATATTAATAAAATGATGGAGGTGCTTAAATAGGGCATCCATTACTGCCCTCAGGATCCTTGAAAAGCAGGATTGGGAAATTCCCGCAACTATGCCGACTGTGGTCTGGAAGGATCCTGAGGCACAAAAATGTAACACCGACATTAACTGCGTAAGTGGTAGTTTTGCTGTTGGATTGTTAATTTGCCTTTCAAGATCACTCTCTATTAATTAAATAGTGTTTAGGATGATTTGGGGTGATAGGCGGTAATGCCTTAAGACCACATCATCAGGCATTCCAAAAAGGGTGACACATGTTTGAAATATCAGGGGCCTTGCACACCTATGAGGCCTACACCTAGGAGGATGTCCAGGTTGGTCGGGGTCGGGGACCATCGCCACTATAATTCGCCCAACATCAATCTGAAATGTTAGACAATGTAGTTATGTTTTCAAAATTTATGAATGTTAAAATATACTTATCTTTTTTTCATATTAAGAAGAATCTTACAGGGTTGGGCAGTGACATCTTGCAGTAAACCTACGATTTAGAATTTGCATAGAAATAAAAAAAAATTCATAAAACAAGACAGGCTCAGGCCAAAATATCAAGAATGCATGCACTACACAGATAATGTTGAGTTATTCTTGGATTTTACATTAAAATTGTAATGTAAGCTTACCCCACAGACATGAGATGATCAAATTATATGCAATACATTCAAAAATTAACGCTTAATGGTACGCTTAACCCACAGACAGAAGATGATCAAACTATACGCAATACATTAAAAAATCAATGATTAATGGTACGCTTAACCCACAGACAGATGATCAATCTATAAGCAATACATTTAAAATTTTTCCACAAAAAAAACCCATTGCAAAAACAACATGTTTTTAGGTACACCAATCTGCATAGCGTGACCCCTAAAAAAAACATGAAAAATTTAGTAAAATAAAGGGTTATAATGTAGGTAAAAAAACACTTACCACACAAAGACGAACACACCAAAATAAACGAAATCCCAAACACCAAACGAAAACAATCCAAAAACTAAATAAAAGCAAAGTAAACACGTATTAACATTTAAAATGTTAAAAATATTAGCAAGTTATAATAGACCCAAAATAAAAATTAAAAACTTACCTCCAAAAATAAGAAAAAACAAAATAACCAAAAACAAAAATCTAAAAAAAAAATCCTAACTCTCCTCCAAAAACCACGACTCCGACTCAACACTCCAATGCCAACTCCAACAACAACCACTCCAAACAACCCACCCTGAAACAAGGCCACAAAAAAGCCTTAAATAGCCAGAACTTTCCCGCTCAAATCAATGACGCACAACAGATGCGCCGCATAATGCACACGCATCTATAAAAATGTCACGAGAGCCCACAATGGGTCTGCTGAATTCAAGTGTCTCATCATGTCCACTGAACAGCAGCAAAGCCAAAATCCAGGACCTCACAGTAAGTAGCTCAAAAATTAAAGTTACCAAAAAATATTAAAAATAGACAAATAATGTTTTTAAAAATTTTTTTGAAAGGTGTGGAGACTGAGAATGAGAAGGCTGTGGGGCCTAGTACCCAGGCCAGGGTCGAACGCAAAAGGCAGCCTCAATTCACAAGAAAGGAGATGGAGGCTTTGGTGCAAAAGTGCATTGATAACCTGGCACAGGCACCCCGAAATATGGGTGCAACACAGATATGGAAACTGTGGGATGAAATAGCCAGTGCTGTCAATGGGGTTGGTGACTTTGTCCGTTCAACCAAAGAGGTCAAACACCGGTACGTAAATGCTGTAACCTATTTCCAAAGTTTATTTTTTTTAATAAAAAATATAACCCTACATTTTTTAACAGATGGAGCGACTTCAAATATCGGCTAAAACAAAAATTGGCAGATAGGGCTAGGCATGCAGGGGGACAGGTGGTGGGCCAACCCCTGTGTCATTGGAGCTAACAGATTTGGAGGAGCTGGCACAGGGGTGTGTGCAGGAAGAGGAGGTGTTTGGCATGTCCAACATGGACACAGACATGACAGACTTTGTGGCTCCACGTTGCCGCAGGTAAAAATTTTTGAAAATTATATAAAAAATGTAGAAGTAAAGTTTTTAATTTACTAATTTCATTTTTTTTCAATCTTTTCCACACAGGCACATAAGAGGACGAGTCTGCTCCAGAGGTGAGCTTTGGCCGCAGTAGATCTGCTGGCTCTGCAGGGGAGGAAGCAGTATATATCCGGCTAGGGACCCTGTGGAAGACAGTCCAGGGCATTGCCTCTCGAAGGCAGTGGCCTTCCTCACAGATCTCAATGAAAAAACAGATAAGAACACCGAGATTCTGATGAGGATGGACGCCAATCTGCTATGGGTGGCAGACGCCCTGGAGGAAAATGCTGTGGCCAATGTGAGAATAGCAAATGCCCTGGGAGCAGCTCGTCTGCCTGCGCATGTTGGAGCCGCCCTCCCTTCCTGATGGAACATCAGGGCCCTCCACCTCTGGCGCAACATTGGCCATCCCTCAAAATGTGCCTAGCCCTATGCCTAGGCCAGAGGCAACAACATCTACCTCTGGCCAGGCCAGATGCAGGAGCACACGGACAAAGTCATGCTCCCAGCAACACCAGGCCAAGCAGACGAAAAGGCGTTGACAGCACTAGCTAATTTCCACAAAATCCATCTCTGTGTTTGCCCCATATTTGTGCACACCAAAACCTCCATCTCCTTTCTTGTGATTTTTTTATTTTGTAATATTTGTTATTTGTGCAATTGACAATATTTTCCTTTTTGGCTGACCCAAAAAAAATGTAGATTTGTAAAAATTACATTAATAAAATTTTTGTGCAAATCAAAAAAACAAAAAAAAATGGTTTGAAATTTCTTTTTCAATTGGGTAAAAGGGACTGCAACAAACATACTTAAATACATGAGAAAGATCATATACTAAAATATTTGCACCCAAAAAAAAAACAGCCAACAGGTAAGTAAACAATAACACAAGCTAAGCAATTAGTAGGTGATTATCTTTGTGTATTTATAAAAAAACACAAAAAAAACAAACATAGGTGATTGGTGTTGTGCTCTAAAATAACTAAGGAAATGTGCCAACAACATGCGTACGAAATATAGCAAATAAAACAAGCACATTTCAAATAACATAACAAATGAAACATTTATTAGGTGATTGCTGTTGTGATTTCCAAACATACAAACAAATAGGATCACAACATGCGGTCCAAATTTAGCTAATAAATCAGGGCCATTGCACATCACATTATAACAAGTGATCCAATTATTAGGTGATTGGTCTTGTGCCTTATTCAGGAGAATAGCAAATCATCGATTCGCTAAGGGAGCTACGAAGACACCATCGTCTTTGCGAGATCCAATACCCTACCACAAGCTGAATGAGCAGTCATAATGGAAACTGGATCACACAGTGACGTATCACAACTTCCGTTCAAATATTGCGCTCGCACAAGATAATTAATGTACGCCCAAAAAATGGCTGGACACGCCTGCGTTTTCAAATCTCCACCCCCGTCAACACCCATAAATGGACCATTCTGTCAATCAAATTACATAGGTCACTTCCTGCTCGCTGTGTATACGAGCGAAAGAAAACTGACCGCAAAGATATGGCCGCACATGTGCAGTGATAACCGGACGCATGCGTGGTTGGAAAACATTGAATGCGTACGAGCGAACAAAGAATTGCGTCCGGCTCTGAATCAGGCCTTCAGTCCATATACCATACTCCAATTGCGTGCTGGCTCTACACCAACAACAGAGCCTACGTATTAGGACACCAGTGTAGAACTTTAACGGAGGCAATTACAGCTTTTTTTATCACTTCCACTTATGGCTATTGTCCCAAGGATCGTGCCCTATTGATGCAAATCCATGCAGCATCATTACACAGTGTTCATATACAAGACTGCATCTCACTGTGTTATATTGAGCTGAGATAAACTCTGCCTGCTGATAACTTATACGAAGCATGTATTGCTGCCAATAATACAGCCTGGAGATTATTGGGACACTTTCTATGTGGATTTAAACTGGATATTTTCCTCATATTATGGAGAACAAAAAGGTTTTTGAGGAACCGATGCAAATTGCAAATGTTGATATATTTTTCAGAATTGTCACATTCAGACAAGCAGGAGTGGACTTTATGTTTCCAATTAATTCATGCTACACAATTAGTGTAATTGAAGCTAATAATTCACTATTAGAAGGATTTATTCCTTGTGTTTTGTTGTTTTTGTTTTGATATTTATATTTTTATTTATATTTTTTTATTAATAAATTATAATATTAAATTTTTTGTGTCCTTGTATATTGTTATTTGAATAAAAACATTTCTATGCAAACCAGACTTTTAAATTGGAACAATACCAATTGGACTAGCGCTAATATATAGATTTTTTATTTTTTAATTTACATTGGAGGGTGCAGATCCCTCTTTTAGTTGCAGCTGTCCGTTTTTGGTCCTTTGTATATCAAAAATTATATACTGTGATTAGGTGCCATCAGATTTTAATTTTTTGGTTAATGGAGAGGGAGGCTACATAGTTTGGTTATTCATCCTCTGGTGGTGGCATATGGATTGGGGTGCTCCAACACAATTTGTTTATAATAGTTCAATAACGCCTTAGTTATCCTGTTAAGTCTTTCAGTGTTCTTTTAGTTATTGAAGATGGAGGATAAGGTTCTTCTTATTGTTTCTACAATGAGACCCTCACAGAGTTCACCCAAATATGCAATAATCAGTTTCTGTATACTTGATTCATAGTTATTTATTATATAGAAAAATAAAAAGGTTAAAAATCTTACATAGCACATGCAGAGTGGCCTATATGGGCTAGATGTTAATAACTTGATGTACCTCCCTCTTCAGCAGTATGAGCTCTTTAACAGCATAATACAATCTGGCAATGTTTGTCTGACACATCTGGTTATTGGTCTTATTCTCTTGGAGATGAGCAGATCAAGGTCTGCTGACTTTAGAAGATGAATGTGAGACATAAAAACCAGTATATTAGGTTAATTTATAATTTCTGCATTATTTAATTTGCAGATTTCTGGGTAAATGATCCAATGCAAATTTTAATTAATAAATCTACCATTCACTTTTCTGTCTAACATTATGCTGTGCATCAATAAATCCTATTGTTAAACAGAATAGTCACCCAACCTTTTCCACCTGTTGTCATATGTGCTCTGGAAGGTATGTATGATGCAAACCACGTTACATGCCTTTTTTTACTCCATAGAAGCAATTATTTACTAAACAACTAAAAGTCTATGCGGTGAAGCCTAATATTACTTCATAACATGCAATGGGTAAGGAATACATTTAAAACAATATCTGACATAGATTATTTAAATTAAATAGTGTTTTTACATGAAATCTTTCCCTCTTAATTGTGTGTACCCATATGTCAAATCTGTATAGCCCTGCCAGGTTTTCAGTGTCTCCTCCTGACTTTGCAAAAAGAACAGAAGTGGAATTGAATTATGCTGGCATCTAAAACCTATATAGACTCATGCTCTGTGGAATTTGTTAATGTTCCTTTTTTAGCAACATTAAATGAACATTTCGTATTGTAATGCCATAGTACTATACATTGTATGGCTCACAACATAGATATTATACTAGGGATGATTGAAATTGTAGCAATGTTTAGCAAGAATTAAATTTGAAGTGGAACATGGATTATTAATGAAGAGATTGATGATGAAGGTGTTGGTGGTGGAGATTGCATGTGCTGGGATCTATCCATGCTGCTGGCAACTGATGTTGGACTGCTTGTTATTATTTTTTAAAGGAATTTTTAGATTTTCCCAAATAATTTGCATGAACTCACTGCAAAAGACGTCCCAGGAAGGAGGTTCCTAGATGGTTAACGTCCATAACTTTGCTTCCTTTGGTCTAACAAAATGTGCAGATGGCTTTAGCCAATTAGTTTAGGTCATGTATCAATGCTACCAAATACCATCTCAATACTATTTTTCCAGAACAATTCCTTACCTGTACAGGAATGTTAAACTAAAAGTTATTCTTTGCCTAGAAAATGCCATTCTACCAACTATCCACTTACAGATTTGCCCAGCTATATCCTACCGTTGGCACGGCAAATCGCGCCATGCATAGCTCAAGATGTGTGCCCACGAGCGGATACGTGCACTGTGTTTGCATTAGCGCCTCCATAGGAATGCATGATGCAATCACAGTGTACGCCATAGTGTGCCGTAGCATATCCAAACATGGGGAATTGCATGGCACAATGCATACACACGTTTGTGGCATGATCAAGCACAATGTAACTGGTTGCATTTGTAACTACAGATATGTGGACAAGCGAAACTGGTCAAACTAAAAATGACATGACTGGGACTGCCCACTGGGTGAGTGTTTCGCCTTCGGGAGCAGCAGTAGTATCTAACACACAATGCCAGCTTAATCAAGGGCAGGTTACTCTCTATATCACTGCCTTCACTAAGAAGCATACTGGTGTCAATCTGTTGGAAATCCTCAGGGATGTTATAGTAAAATGGCTTATCCCACTTAGATTCTCTTTTGGATTTGTCATAAACTCCCTATGGTTGATATGTACACTATACCTTTCAGACTTAACACAACTAAAAACTTATCTAAAAATAAACACACGGACAGCAGGAGTTGGATTTAAGATTAAAGGTCAAATTTATTTGACATTAGATTATTAATAATTAATATAATATTGAATTTGGGCTATCTAATTAGATAAGTAGAAGTTGCCAATTGAAATTGATTGTGAGCTTAAAGTTAGTATGGTGATGGACAACAAAGAATGGACACTCCCACAAAACACACGCAGAGCAAACACATCACCGTTGGTGTTCAACTCTCCAGCAACAGCATGCCCGGACATACTGTGTAATTTCCCGGTAGGGAAGTTTCTGGCCTATCATTGAACAAGGAGAGCGCACCCATCTAATTTGCATAACTAGAAGCAGACTACCATTCTTTCTGACACAACACATCTAACAAATAAAACCCCACAAACAGGGAGGGAAAATGGGATTTCCAGAAACAAAGAAGCGGAGTCTTTGGATTACAGACCTAATATACCAGCAAGGCCAAACCCCCAAGGAACCCTATAGGCTAACACTAATGACTGTCACCAACATCAAAATTCTTAAAGGTATATTGCTACCACAACCACAGGGTTTAAACTGGCTCAGTCAGATTGCACCTGCCTTACGCTGTCCTAAACTCCCTATGGTTGATATGTACATTATACCTTTCAGACTTAACACAACTAAAAACTTATCTAAAAATAAACACATGGACAACAGGAGTTGGATTTAAAATTAAAGATCAAATTTATATTATTATTATCCTTTATTTATATGGCGCCACAAGTGTTCTGCAGCGCCACACATAGAACTAATAAGTGAACAAGAAACAAGTAACTTACAGTACATTACAGTGCTAGACAAGGACATGATTTATATACATTGCTGCAATAGCGATTAAAGCACTCACAATAAGCAGCCAGGAGTTGGCAGTCACGTGTTAGGTACCCTTATGGGGAGTAAAGAGTAGAAGAAAATGTACAGAGAAGCATATGAGGGAAGAAGTCCCTGTTCATGAGAGCTTACATTCTAAAGGGGAGGGGCAGACAGACAGGCGTGACACAGAAGTTGAATATAGGGAGGAAAGAGCTTGCAGTGGGTTAGCATGAGTGCTGGAAGGTCTTGATGAAGTAGTGGGTCTTGAGAGCCCGTTTGAAGAGTTTTAGAGAGGTGGAGAGTCTGAAGGGGAGAGGGAGAGCATTCCAAAGATAGGGAGCAGCACGGGCAAAATCTTGGATGCGGGAGTGGGAGGAAGTAATCAGTTGGCAAGAGAGGCGGCATGCATTAGTTGAGCGAAGTGGACGGACGGGAGTGTGAAGGGAGAGAAGGTCAGAAATGTATATGGGAGAGGATTTGGTGAGGGCTTTGTAGGCCAGTGTAAGAACCTTGAATTGGCATCTGAAGGGGAAGGGGAGCCAGTGTAGGGCTTGAAGGAGAGGGGAAGCAGATGTAGAACGTCTGGAGAGGAAGATGAGCCGAGCAGCAGCATTGAGAACCCATTGTAGTGGAGAGAGGTGAGAGACTGGGAGGCCAGCTAGGAGAACATTACAGTAGTCCAATCTGGAGATGACCAGTGAGTGGATGAGAGTTTTAGTGGCATCCTGGGTGAGGAAAAGTCTAATCCTGGAGATATTTTTTAGGTGGAAACAGCAGGACTGCGAGAGGTGCTGAACGTGTGGTTTAAAGGAGAGGGAGGACTCTAGGATAACTCCAAGACAGTGCACTTTGGGGCTAGAGGAGATAGTTGTGCCATCAATGGATAATGAAATTGTAGGAAGTGATGTAGTGGAAGAGGGTGGGAAGATGATCAGCACAGTCTTAGACATGTTAAGTGTAAGAAAGTGCTGGGACATCCATGAAGAGACAGCAGAGAGACATTTGGAGATACGGGTAAGGAGTGAGAGGGAGAGCTCAGGGGTGGAAAGGTAAATTTGAGTGTCATCAGCATAGAGATGATATTGGAGGTCAAAGGAGTTAATGAGTTCACCTAAAGAGGATGTATATAGGGAGAAAAGGAGAGGTCCAAGAACAGAACCTTGTGGAACTCCTACTGTTAGTGGAAGTGGGGGGAAGGAGGAGTCTTGAGAGGACACAGAGGAGGAACGATCAGAGAGGTAGGAGGACAGCCAGGAGAGGGCAGTGCCACATTAACCCAGAGAGTAAATGATTTGCAGGAGGAGATGGTGGTCTACAGTGTCAAATGCAGCAGAGTGGTCAAGGAGAATGAGCAGAGAGTAGTGGCCCTTGGATTTGGCAGCAAGGAGGTCATTGCTGACTTTCGTGAGGGCAGTTTCAGTGGAGTAGAGAGAACAGAAGCCAGATTGAAATGAGTCAAGCAGGGAGTATGAGGAAAGAAAGATGGTAAGGCGGTTGTAGACAATACTCTCAAGGAGTTTGGAAGCAAAAGGGAGAATAGAGATGGGTCGATAGATGGAAAGTATGTTAGGATCAAGGGTAGGTTTTTTAAGAATGGGGGAGACAAGGGCATGTTTGAATGCAGAAGGGACAGTACCAGATGATAGGGAGAGATTAAGGAGGTGAGCCAGATGGGAACAGGCAGAAGGAGACAGGTAGGAGAGGAGACGGGAAGGGATAGGGTCAAGAGGGGAGGTGGAAGGAGGGGAGGACCGGATGAGGGCCATGAATTCCTCTCCAGAAGTAGGGGAGAAGGATGTCAGAGTTGGTGAGACAGAAGGGGAGGGGTGGTCAGGGTAAGGAGGGGGAGGAGTGCTGAGGGTCTGATGGGATTTGATGTCCTCACATATGGAGTCAATTTTAGATGTAAAGTAGGTGGCAAAGTCAAGGGCAGTGAGCAAGGAGGGGAGGTGCAGAGGGGAAGGGCAGAGGAGGGATTTGAAAGTAGCAAAGAGACGCTGGGGGTTTGAAGACTGGGAGGAGATGAGGTTTTTGAAATATGTTTGTTTGGAGAGAGACATGGCAGCACTGTAGGAAGAGAGAGTAAATTTGAAATGGAGGAAGTCAGCCTTAGAGCGTGATTTTCTCCACTGACACTCGGCAATTCTTGAACACTTTTGCAGGTATCTGGTGCATTTGGAATGCCAGGGTTCTGGTGTGGATCTGCGAGGGTGAGTAGTTATTGCCGGAGCAACAGAGTCAAGAGCAGATGTAAGGGAGGAATTGTGCAGGGAAGTAGCTTGTTCAGGACAGGAGAGAGAAAGGATAGGGGAGAGAAGAGAGTCCAGCAGGGAGGAAAAAGCAACAGTGTCTATAGCCTCAATATTATGCTTAGTAATGGAAGCCTTAGAAGGTAAAGGAGGGGAAGGAGAGAGGGATAGGTTAAAAGAGAGAAGGTGATGGTCAGAGAGGGGGAATGGGGAATTGGAGTAATCAGAAATATCACAACGGTGAGTAAAGACCAGGTCAAGTTAAGTGTCCACTCACATGGGAGGGTGATGAGGTCCATTTGGCGACACCAAATAAAGAGGTGAGGGTAAGGAGTTTAGCTGCAAAGGATTCTGTAGGAATGTCAATAGGAATATTAAAATCACCTAGGATAATGGAGGGAAGATCTGAGGAGGAAATTAAGGGAGCCAGGAAGCGAAGTTGTCAAGGAATTTGAAGGGAGAGCCAGGGGGACGGTAAATGATAGCTACTCTGAGGTTTACTGGTTGGAAGAGGCATATAGCATGAACCTCAAATGAGGGGAATGTAAGGGATGGTTCAGAGGGTATAAGCTGGTAGGAATAACTGGTGGATAGAAGGACCCCAACACCACCATCATGGTGACCCCCTGGCTGGGGGGTATGGGAGTAGGCAAGGCTCCCAGAGGATAGAGCAGCAGGAGAGGTGGTGTCAGAGGGTGAGATCCAGGTTTCAGTAATGGCTAGGAAATTCAGGGAGTTGGAGATGAAAAGGTCATGGGTGGGGACCAGTTTATTACATACTGACCTGGCATTCCAGAGGGCACAGGATAGAGAGATAGCATTTTGTGGGGGAGATGTGAATAAGATTATCTGGGTTGCTGTAACATGGAGGTAAGATTAATTTGGGGGACTGATATGAATAGAGTTTAGTGAAGGTGCGGGCACCTGAGCTAGAAAGGGAACCTGTAGGAGGCGGGCAGGGAGGGAGATGTGGATGGCAGTTGGGTGAAGTGACAGGGAGAGGAGTGTAGGAGGAGGGTTTGGTGGTGATGTAGTAGGACAGGAAGAAAGTGGAGTAATGGGAGAGGAGGGAAGAGTAGGCAGACAGAGGGGGGGAGAAGGGGAGGAGGAGGTGGAAGAGATAAGGGGGAAAGGATAAAGATGGAAGCAGGCGGCAGAACAGAGGATTAGGTAGAGACTGATTGAAGGGGGGAGTTGAAGAAAACCTTGTCATGGTGTTTATAAGTAAACAAGAGGAATGAAATTTGGAAATGTGAATGCGATATGAATGCAAGAGATTTGTAGAAATGCAAGAGAAAGAACAGTGATGGTAAATATGTATGCAGATTAACAAGGATTAAAAGTGGGGATCTAATGTGTGCAAGATTTGATAAATAATACAGATTGTAAGCAGATAGAGGATGTGAGACTAGGCAGGAGAGCTAAGATAAAGGACAGAGGCCCTGATTCAGACCCGGACGCAAGTGGGCATACGTACGTTCGGCGTACGTAAAAAAATATTTAAATTCAAGCACTCGCTCGTATTTTCGTACGCAGATAAAAATCCGCCCCAAACTCACCAGACCCCTCCTCTAACTAACGAGCGTGCCAAATAGCGAGCGTACATCCCCGAAATGGCTTGAAGGGAACGCACGCACAAGTACAAACCGGAAGTGGGCTTGTCAGATTCCGATTACCTGCTCGTTTATTCTGCCTACCTCCCTCAATCATATCCTGCCAATCAATGTATCAATTAGCTTAATTGTTTTTTTTGTTACAACACAATGCAATAAACTTTAATCTTGTCCGTGTTTGTGTTTACCCGCAGAATACGTACGGCTTAAACATTCGCTTTTATTGGTCAAAATACATGTTAGCCCCAATTAAACAATTGTTCTATTTGTTTGGATCCCCGCATATTTTCCGGGGTTCATTTCTTTATTTAAATTTGCTTACGCATGTCACTGCATCAAACCTATCATAACTCTCAAGAGATTTCTGGCCCTGTCGAACACATGACTCATACACTAACCAATAGAATTTGTCCTGTTAATTTCCAAAATACATTAGCCAATCAAATTTATTTTTGGTGCTTTATTAAAATTAATTTTGAAAAAAAAAACCATTGCCATCATGAGAGCCACCGCATTCACCAGGCGCGAGCTGCTGGTGCTCACGGAGGTGATGGACAGGCGGATCACCATGCAGCCTCCACCCATCACAAATCGCAGAAAGCGTTCCGCATATGCGGAGGCACGTCGCCGCCTGCGCTCCTTCGGCTCACGCCGACATATCGGCCAGCTGGAGCGCAGGTGGTCGGACCTGCACCGGCGGACGCCCCGCTTGCTGGCATGCTTTCGCATGCAGATCACGGAAAGTAAGTTTTATGGACTGTGGTTTTCATGTTTATCTTGTGGGCCCTAACTGCGTGTGCATGTTTTCATGTCTGTCCTATTTATTCATTGTACTCATATCTGCATGTGCATGTTTTCATGTCTGTCCTATTTATTCATTGTACTCATATCTGCATGTGCATGTTTTCATGTCTGTCCTATTTATTCATTGTACTCATATCTGCATGGCCATGTTTTCCTATTTGTGTTATCTTAAAAATTATTATTTTTTTTTATTCATGTTGAAACTAACCACAATTTTCTTAACATCTTTTAGTGGCACAGCAAAGACTACGGCATCATCAGCAGACAAGACGCCGGTCATGGCCCCTCTCGCCAACCCCCAATTCCTCAATTACCCCCTCCTCCCCAAACCCTGTGGCCGAGATTTCGGGGCTACATCCCCTCCAGCCCAATTCCCCCTCTCCTCCAACTGCCCCTCCTCCAAATACCCCCTCCCAGGATTCAGCCAACACCCTGCCCCTAGGTTTAGGGGAATGTAGCCACCTCCGAGGAGGTCGAGGGAGTGGCTTCTCGCTCTGGCGTTTTGGCGAACGGTATGTTTTTTTTTTTGGCACCACAAACTGTTTGTATGTAATCATGTGTCATCCCCTTTTTTGTGGGCTTTTTGTCGCCTTTTTGTTTTTTTTGGGGTTGTCTTTACCTGTTCCTGCTGATTTCACCATACACATATCACACCTGTAGGCATTTTTTTGGGGCCCTTTTATTTTTGGCCGACAACATTTTGGGGTGCTGGGTTTTATCCGTGTAATGATGGTTTTTTTCACAAGCTTTTAAGTTTTGGTTTGCTTGTTTTGTGTTGTTTTTGAATGTGGCTTCATTATTGATGTATTAATCCCCAAACTTTTGTCACCCACAGAGGAACAGAGGCGTCGGGCTGAAATAGGTCAGTGTGTGGCCCGTATGTGGGAGCAAGTCACCGGGCTGCTGCAGGGCCTTGACCATCTGGCGGTCCTCCTTAAGAATTACTTTTTTTTTTTTTTTTTTTAAATTTGTTGAAAAATAAATCAGTTTTAATTAACGCTCTGTCTCATGCGTTTTATGTAAATCAAAGATTCTTTACACTGACATAAGTAGACTCTTCAAGCAAGGATTGCCAATTATTCTCACTAAAGATTGTGTGTTGTATTTTGAAGGCAAACAGGCACAAGAAACACCTACCAGTGCCAATGTCATTTTCCTTTTTTGGGGTGGGCAACATTATAGTTTACAACATTTTACAGGTTCCTATTTGGTGTGCAAGCTGCTTAGGCCGATCTTATGAAGCCAACTGATTGTACAGGATTCCTTGGTGTGTTGGTTTGTACCCCGAAAACATATTCCATTTTAGCTCAACTTGCTTCATTACTGGGTTACCCCTTAGGCAAATGTAACGTTTGTGAGCCTGGTTACACTTGCTTCTAACGTGCCCAAAAAGGAACCAAATTACACTCTCAAAAAATTTATTCACAACATAAAGCAAAAAACAAAGTGGTCACTCACAAACAAAACACACAGTGATAATCAGAAATACACCACATACCAAAAACAGGAAACAAACACACAACAAATCAAGAACTGGTTGACGAAGGTCCATGCCCACATGATTCCACAAATATGACGTTGCAATATGGGTTACATAATATATTCCACAAGTTTCCACATAAAGGTTTTTGAAGGATAGCAAGAAGTAGTCATCGTGGGAGTGCCAAAGATTATGCAAACAAACAGAAGATGGGGAAAAAATTTATAAAAAAAAAAGATGAACACAAACAAATCGTAACACATTGGGTATAAACACTTTTGTTTGGTCAATAATTAGCTAAAAAATCTGGCCACCGCATCATCGCGTATGGCCCCCCACATACTGACCTCCGACCAACCTCGGGGGGGCCATCCTCAGGTAAGGCATCCTCTGGCTGCATTGGGACACCACTCCTTATGGCGATGTTGTGAAATATCCCACACAGGACCACAATTTTCGAAACCATATCCGGCAAATACATGAGCTCGCCACCAGAGCGGTGGAGGCATCTGAATCGGCCTTTTAAAAGACCGATACAGTGCTCCACCACTTGCCTGGTGGCTGTAAGTGCGGTATTAAACTCACTTTGTGGGCCTGGTGTGGGAGCCAAATAAGGAGTGAGCAGCCAGGGCATGCAAGGGTAGCCACTGTCTCCTGTGAAAAAGAATAGACAACATCAGGATCACTGTGTATCAAGCTTAACATTGTTATGTACTAAAGGTCTCCACTTACCCAGAAGCCACGCATCACCAGCTTGTAGGTTGGTTAATTTGTGCCATATCCTTGATTGCCGGATGACGAAGGAGTCATGTGCACTTCCTGGTAATTTTGCATTCAGGGACAGGATCTGGAGGGAGGCATCACATACCACCATTACATTCAGGGAGTGATAGTGTTTACGGTTGCAAAATATGGCCTCCAGCCGTGCTGGAGGCTGAAGTGGTATGTGAGTACCATCCACAACCCCTATGATGTGTGGGAAGCCAGCTATTTGGTAAAAACTGGCCTTGGCCACACTAAGGGCACCCATATCCAAAGGCATTTTAATAAAATGATGGAGGTGCTTGAAAAGTGCCTCCATCACTGCCCTCAGGATCCTGGAAAAGGAGGATTGTGAGATGCCCGCCACTATTCCCACCATTGTTTGAAACAATCCTGAGGCACAGAAATGTAACACCGCCATAAATTGCGTAAGTGGTGGTATTGCTGTAGGACTGTCAATTTGCCGCTCAAGATCACTCTCTATTAATGAGAGAGTGTCTATGATGATATTGGGAGGAAGACGGTAGCGTCTTAACACCTCATCATCGGGCATTCCAAAAAGGGTGACACGTGTTTGAAATATCTGGGGCCTTGCACGCCTACGATGTCTACGCCTGGGACGAGATTGAGGTTGGTCGGCTTCCGGGAGCGTGGCCAGAACAATCCGACCCAGATCAACCTGAAATTCCAAGATTTGAATGTAAGGCTTTTTACCCACCCCAAAATAATATTAAAACAACTTAGCTTGATGATACCATCCATTGCTGCTTACATGCCGGGGTATTGTCATGATACATCCAAACTGTAAATATTGCCAAAATTTAAAAAAATCTGTTTAGTCTGTGCATTTATGTTTGTAAATTTGGTGCAAGACAAAACATAAAATAGGCGAAACACACATTTGGCCAACGAGCAAAACGACATTGCACACAGTACATCAAATTGGGTTCAAATGTAAGCAAAAAATGCTAAAGGGAAAGCACAAACAAATTTACAGGATGAATAAGCATTTAAAAATGCGCTAATTAGTTCGCCAATACAAGTCACTATACAAACAGATAAAAATGCGCTAATTAGTTCGCCAATACATGTCACTATACAAACAGATAAAAATGCGCTAATTAGGTCGCAAATACAATTTAAAAAATGGACTATTCAAGAGCTAATATATAAGATTCCCGATCAAAAGGTCTTTGGGGCCGAAACAAATAAAAACCTAACAGAGAGGAAATTAGGAAAAAAAAACGTTAGAAAAATATGAAAAAGAAGGAGACACAAATTGAACCAAAGTTAGACTTCCCAAAACTTACCAAATCAAGAAACGAGGCCAAAAAAAACACCAACAAAAAAGCGTCCGGAAAATAAAAAAGCAACTATAGCAAACAAAATAAACTCCCAAAAACGCCAACTCCAAAATCCGCAAACAAGAAACTCCGACCAAGGTAACCTCCAACAATCCAAAAACGCCACCTCGACTCGAGACACACCAAGCCATAAATAGTGTTTCGTTTCCCGCACAAATTAAGGAGGGATCATAGGAACGCACAATCAATGATGCGGCCGCAAAATAAGGACGCATGTATAAATACGTCACGAAACACAATTAAAATTCTGGTGTATTTCTTGTTTGGAGCTCAGACATGGCTACAGACCAGGGAAACAATGGCCAACAGTCAGGCGGTAAGTATTTCATGCATTTTGTCTCAATGATTAATTTGAAACATAATATTGGGCAAGTTGTGAAGTAGAAAATTCTGCATATTTACACAAATAGGTGAGGAGGATGACATGGAAGAGGGTGCTGGGCCCAGTATTCCGGGCAAAGCTGCCAAAAAGAAAAGGCAGCCACAATTCACAAGAAAGGAGATGGAGGTTTTGATACAGAAGTGTGTGGACATCCTGCCACAGGCAGACAGGAATATGAGTACAAGCCAGAAGTGGAGAATGTGGGAAGAGGTAGCTGTTGCTGTCAATAGGGTGGGTGATTATGTCCGTCTAGCCCGGGATGTCAAACGGCGGTAAGTAAACACTTGCCCCCCCTAAAAACAAACCCCATTTTAAACAAAAGGATAATGGTTCCAATTTTATCCCACAGATGGGGCGACTTCAAATATCGCCTAAAGCAAAAACTGGCGGACAGGGCTAGGCATGCAAGGGGGACAGGTGGGGGTCCCACCCCTGTGTCATTGGAGTTGAACGATTTAGAAGAGCTGGCACAGGGGTGTGTGCAGCCAGTGGAGGTGTTTGGCGTGTCCAACATGGATACGGACATGCCAGACTTTGCGGCTCCTCATGTTGTCCCAGGTAAATATTGTGATGTCACCAACTCAGAAATGTTATTGTGCCAATATGTAGATTCTAATGTGAGTCTTTTCTCATTTTTCCAACAGAGACACAGGCGGATGAGTCTGCTCCAGAGGGGAGCCTTGGCCGCAGAATTTCTGCTGGCTCTGCAGGGGAGGAACCAGTACATCCGGCTGAGGACCCTGCAGAAGCCAGTCCAGGGCAATCCCCCTCGCAGGCAGTGGCCCTCCTCACAGAACTCAATTTCAAATCGGATTTCCATACGGAGATTCTGCAGAGAATGGACGCCAGTCTGATACGGGTGGCTGAGGCCCTGGAGCAAAATGCGGCGGCCAACGTGACCATTGGTCAGGCTCTGGCGGAAAATACCAGGGCCAACATCCGCATCGCCAATGCCCTGGAGCAGCTCGTTCTCCTGCACATGGTGGAGCCGACCACCCTTCCTGCCGGAACATCAGGATCCTCCACCTCTGGCACAACATCAGCCAATCCTCCAAATGTGCCTAGCCCTGTGCCTAGTCCAGAGGCCACAACATCTGCCTCTGGACAGGCCAGCCCGATGACATCCCGGACCCGGTCTGGCGCCCTCCCTCCCCCAGCCAAACGGGTGAAAAAACGGTGACAGCAATGGCTACTTTTCCCACACTCCTTCTGTGCTTGGCTCATATTCCTTTCTGGACAAAACTTCCCTCTCCTTTCTTGTGAATTGTTTTTAATTTTGTGTTTTACGTTTCATCAAACTTTTCTGTTGGCCCAATTATTGTAACTTTGGGAATGAACCCTGCAAAAAATCTCTTTCTACAATCTGTTTTTTATTTTAGTTTTTGTTTGAGCAATTAAATTAAAAAAAAAAGTCTGAAATTGTATTCTCACATTATTGTCAAAATGGGTTACATTTAATCCTGGGCCAAAAGGCAAAAACGTGCAAAAACCACATTTTACATGAATTAACAAAAAGGGCTCTTTAAGGAACGTTTAAAAATTTACATAATGATGCAAATTCACCAGGCCAAAAGAAAAAGGTAAAAACAAAAAAAACATGATGACATTATTGTTACAATAGGCCCAAACCAACAAATTGAGGCCAAAATAAACCCCCCAAAATGTACGCAAATTGATTGTGTAATCCTGACATTAGCAGCTATGATTTCCACCTGCGTACGCTTTGTGCTAACCCAAAAAACTGCTTTCAAAACACATACCAAGCCGGTTTTCAATCCAACACTAATTGCTGTTCTGACCACCCGCGATTAATCGCTGCAACATCGTGGAGTGCCGGGACGGAGGAGAAGGCCATCGCCAATGTGGTCGAGTAATCCAGACCCTAAGCTGTGCGAGCATTTTGAAGGGAAAGAGGATCATCCAGTGACATATGAGTCGGTCTGAACACATTTTACGTTCGCATCTGCTAATGTATGTACGCCCCAAAAACGCCTCGCCACGCCTGCGTTTTTCCATCTCCACCCCCGTCAACACCCAAAAACGCCCTGTTCTGTCAATCACATTGGACATGTCACTTCCTGTACGCTATTGTACGAACGAGTCAAAATAAGCTCGCAATCTGCCGTACGCACATGCGCAGTGTTACATCAACGCATGCGCGGTTAGTCAACATCGGAACGCAACGAGCGTACTGCTGTTAACGAGCGGCTCTGAATGAGGGCCAGTGATTCAAAGTGGAAAGATGTAAACTGACATGGGAACAAGTACGATAAGCATTGAGATATATGCGAGAATCAAAAGAATCAGACATTAGATTTTTAATAATTAATTAATAATTAATATAATATTAAATATGGGCTATCTAAGTAGATAATTAGAAGTTGCCAATTGAAAATGATTGTGAGCTTAAAGTTAGTATGGTGACGTACAACAAAGAAAGGACACTCCCACAAAACACACGCAGAACAAACACATAACTGCTGGTGTTCAACTCTCCAGCAAAAGCTCGCCTGGATGGGCTGTGTCATTTCCCGGTAGGGACGTTTCCGGTCTATCACTGAACAAGGAGAACGCACCCATCTAATTTGTATAACTAGAAGCAGACTACCGTTCTTTCCGCCAAAGCAAGGCAACTGAAGCCACAGCCCGCCCCCAAAGAAACTAAATCAACTCCACTATCACCTTAAACAAAGCCTCTACCAACATAAGCAAATCGACCTCCGACAGCTGGTCCCCATCAGACCAAGAAATGTTCGTCTATGAATCTGAGTGCACTGTGAACCACACTACACCATCATCTCACTTAAGTGCGCAATCACACCATAGGCCGACCAACAGTCGCACCATAGACATAGACGCCCTTTTAATACTTACTGACAAATGTCCTCTTCAGACCAACAAATGCACCACATGAATCTAAGTGCACTCTGAACCACAACTCCGCCATGTGCACGATCAAAAACCATAGGCTGACCAAACAGTCACACCGTAGAAAGAAGCCCCATCATTCATGCCACAGCATTCCTCTAAAAACCCAACCACTTAACACCATGGGCCGAAACAAAAGAGCTTAAGTCATGCACAGCGGCTAACTTAGCGGCCCAATAAAAGGAATGACTGTCAATAATGCAGACTGGCCTGTCATCGTAAAACTAGTAAGAAAATAACTTAGTTATTTAAGAAAGGTATTGAAAACACAACACTTGAACCACACCATGCACACCTGCAAACCGCAGACAGGACAACATAAAACAATAATAACGATGTTAGTGACAAACACAAGCATGCCAACAAGGCTGGAGGTAAAAACAAAACCCTACTAGGATCTTTTCTACTTATATGGGGAATATTTGTTGCCTCTGTAGGAAAAAATAAAAATGCCTCCAAACCCCTGAAGCGAGTAGTCTAAATCCCTGGTTAGCATGCCAAATAGCACTACCAAGCACCCTGCACGTACGCACCAACCGATGGAATGCTCTGGAGTTCCACCTACCCAGAGCCTGTTTCTCTGACGTTGAAAAACAGGAAGCGGCAGCAAACATGGCAGTCCCCATTCGGAATGAATGAGCGCCATATTTGCGCTAAGGTAGACCGAGATCCGCCATACACCGCTGCAAAAACTGACCAAATTGGTATTTACCAACTGGAACCCCCATCGGGATGCACCACCACACTTCTCCACACTCTGAGCACAGCCGCAAATATTCACACGCTAAAAAAACACAGTGGGCAGGTCCCGGCGTCCTAACAGTTCTGCAAAGCTAGCCAGCGACCCCACCCAAACTGGTAAGTGTTACAGCGACGCATCCTGTGTAGAGATGGGAAATCTAGTTCATTTTCATGATTAGGTCATTATGATCTAGTTCCCTCAAAAGAGTAGTTCAAAAATTCAGTTTCATTTAGGACATTGCATCACTGGCTCTGAAACACTGCTAATAGAAGTGATAGGAAACGGAACAACTCTATTACACATACAGTACAGCATTTCTACTAAATGAGTCCTGTTGAAATGATCAGATATGTTTAATATGTCTGATCTTGTATTATTTAAAAGCAATCACCTATACAGCAAAGTAGTATGTTTAGCTCTGCAATGACGTGTCATGTTTAGCTCTGCAATGTAAATTATTGTTGATAAAGACCTAAATTAAAAATATTGTGACGTGTCACTTTTTCATGCTTTGAAAACACAGTAATTGGGAAGAAAAAACAGTTATAGGAAAAAACCCATACCATTACCCCATATTTTATTTAATTGCTCCCATTAATGCCACTGGATGCACACCTGGGCTAGATTAAAAATGGGTGGAAGGGACTACAGCTCCAGGCCTCCACATAAAAGGAGGAAGAGGAAGAGGAAGAGGAAGAGGAAGAGGAAGAAGAAGAAGAAGAAGAAGTAGTAGTAGTAGTCTAATTGCATTTCTATTTTACTCTCCAAATTAACACATTTTCTATTTTACATTATTTAGGGACATAATGGGTGTGATAGTGTAGGGGTTGAATATGCCAGCTTCTGTCAATGATCTAACACTGTCTATAAAATGACGGAAGCTGATTGGTTGCTATGGGCAACTTTCCCCTTTGATCTCTCTTGAAGGTTTGATACATCCCCTATGTCTTATAGAATAAACAAAACTACAGCATATAGCATGCAGTACTCAGCGCAGTGTCTTTAGCTGATGGTCAATCACATGTGTTTTAACTCATGATAAACTGATCATTGCCAGAGCTGTGAACTCATTGAACTAGTTCATTTCGAAGATCAGTTCATTTGAGCTGAACATTCGTGAACTACTCACAACTAAACCTGTGTAACAGAGGTTCCTCACCGCACAATACATCCTGACAAAGCAGCGCAGATGCCAAAGTGCGCACGGTACCATCAGCTCACTAACCCGAAATGCGCTATGACGCCATTGCAAATGCCAATTTGAGCAAATTAAATTAAAATAGCGATAAGCACACACCTTCGACTGCCGTCAATAGATCAAGATCTATTGGCTATCATTTCCACCCAGCTAACATTACCCATTTAAGCAATGCAACCAATCTATTCAGCAAACCACCGCATCATCAATCTTGTCAGCAGAGGTCACATCCGCAGCAACACCTGCAGAGGAGGGAGAAGGGAGAACAGGAACAAAATCCATAGCCACATTCGCAGACACAGAATGAGAAACCAAAGGCGCAGCACCAGGACTTAACACCCCTAGCAAATGGTAAACGCACAAAAGTTAACCCGTCGGGGGGGCAAAGTTTCCTGCAAGTGTGCAGATAACTTAGCCGATGCGGGGGGGGGGTGACCGTGGACTGCGCTGACAACAAAGGTGCCAAAGCACCTGCCAACACCACCAACACATTAGCAGCCGATCAAGGATCTGTGTTTTCTGCAGATAAGGAAGGCTGCAACCTAAAGGAAAGTACTGGAACCTGCTGCACTACAGGTGCAGCATCACCTATGGAAAGCCGCTGGGAAAAAACAAGGGAATTGCGTAAGCATGCCAGCTAATGTGCTAATGGTGGGTGTAAGAGTGACCCAGTGCCAAGAGACCCCCACCAGTGGCAAATGCAGAATTACTAGAGGTGGGGGTTTCCCAATGCGTGATTTTAAAGTGAATGTGGCCATTACATGAAGAAAGTATAATCAGCACCTATCCCGCTGTAACATGCGTCATACAAAATATATTGAGTGTCCATTAATTCCAGCATATACAGGACCAGTAATCACAATAAGCCATTATACGTGGCATACACTATGTATCGTGTGTCATAATTCCATCGCAGTGAGAGAAGGAATGAGGCTGAGGAAAAGTAACAAAAGACTAAGAACAAAAAGACAATAGCAAGAGGAACGACCAGAATAGAGAAAAGACAAGAATAGAGGAAAGATAAGAATAGAGGAAAGAAAAGAATAGAATAGACAAGGATAGAGAAAGAAATAAGAAGTAAAATAGCAAGAAGAAACATACTATACACACACTTATACAATTAAATGCACAGCTACTTCCCTGACGCCTGGGCTAGAAATTTCCAGAAACAAAGAGGTGGAGTCTTTGGATAACAGACCTCATATACCAGCAAGGCCATACCCCCAAGGAACCCTTATAGACTAACACTAATGACTGACACCAACATCATAATTCTTAAAGGTATATTGCTACCACAACCACGGGGTTTAAACTGGCTTAGTCAGATTGCACCTGCCTTATGCTGTCCTTCCGTATAAAGGAACTAACATTGTATGAGCATTATGACTGGGTGAATTTCAACACATAACATGTTTTTTTTACACACAAACTTGGTAGTTCAGAATTTTGAGCATTCAGCAACTGCATATAGAACATTGCAGCAGTAGCAAGAAAAGTTCAATATGACATGCCATCAACTGAACAATGTGTCAGCAACTGGAAAATAGCAATAAGTCATCAATATTTACACATTAAGCCATGATATAGAGAAAGGGGAAATATGCTGGAGAATGTTCAGTTTTATGCAAGCTACTAAAGCCATGAAATTGTAACCTATGAAGTGAATTTAGACACTGCCAGACTGAGGTCCTGATTCACTATGGATCGCTATTTTGCTTATATACTCATGCAACACAGTTGCTAATATTAGTGGTGACATGTAAATGTTTGCATTCGCATTGCAATTGCAGCCTGACTTAAAGATGCCCACTTCCACTTACTCACATCTGTATACTTGGCCAACATAGAGAAATAATTGGTAACATCGGACCCATACACACAGTTAATGCAGGTCAGACCTTTCTCAGGAATTGCTTACTTCAGTGTACACTATGAGTCCTCAGGCAGTGTCTGGTATCGTAGAGGCTAATTTATGCACGCCCATGTAACGATGTTAAAACGCACTGGCATGCCTGTGTTCATCCAACCACCCCCCTGTCACCACTCACAAATGGCACTTCCTGTCAATCACTCTGCCATGGGTCTGTGTAGCCTGTGCGGTCGCAGTTCCGATCGCAGCATCTGGCTCGCCCATGCACTCTGCGATACATACGCATGCGCAGTGCAAATTAATCAACTGATTGCATGCAGATATAAAACTGCGTTCCTAGCTGACTCAGGCCCTGAGTTAGGTCATACCCTTAAATAAACTACAGGAAAGCAGCTAGTGAATCTAAAGGAGAAGATAAGAAAAAGCAATTCTGCTAAGTATGTTGGATTTGTAGATCAAATCATTTATTTGCTTTGCTAGGAACAAAAGGATTTCAACATCTTGCAATTGGATCACTACATTTTGGCAATGATGCTTGATCCCAGGTTTAAGTCATACATAATGTCTTTCTTTCCAACTGACATAGATCTTGAGAGATACAAAGAGCTCCTTGTGAGAAATTTGTCAGTTCAAGTGGAACACAACACAATGAAGTCTTCTGCTTCAGTTTCTCTTGTAAATGCTGCTGCCAGGAAAAAAGTGACATTTTCCAAAAGACCTACATCGTGATGAGAATGAGTCAATTCAGTGCACCAAAGTAAAACAACATTATGACATCTAGTCAGGCTTAAAAGATTTCCCCACAATTATTGACACCTCTAATACAATCTGATACATTAAGCACCAATAGAATGGTGGAGGATTATTTTAATGACAATGTACATTGCATGTCACCCAGTCCCTTTGAATACCTAATAGCTGGTTGCAAACTAGAAAGTTTTTTTTTTTTATTATTGATAATTTTGATTATTATTCATATTCATCTTTAATTTAGCCGCACTGAATCTCCGATGGAAGGCTCATCCTGAGGGAGTCGGGACACTCCCTGAGGCAGCTGCTAGTGGCATCTTTTCATTTCTACCTTCTCACCTACTTTGCGAGCGCTGATCGCATATATCTTTTTCTCTATTGCCAAAATCAAAACATGACGATATTTAGAACCAAAACACAAGGGAATTTGCTCATCTATAATATAAATATATACATATATCTAGCAGCTGTGAGACAACATAACTGGACATCAAATTGATACTGTAACTCAGTGTTTGGCTAAAAAAACTTGTGGTTTCTTGTGTTTGTTATTTTAAACTTTAAAGTATAAAAAGTTAACCCTTTGTTTAAAATACTTTAGCACATCCGAGCTACTGGTTGTGTATGAGAGTCTGGACATTATCCCTGTGAATACATGCTGCATTTCACTTCATATGTGCCATGCTGGCGGTCCATGTCTTTACCTCTCTGTGGCGCTCTGTGCTGGGATGCATTGTGGGTCTGGTCTCCAAAGCCCTCGATGCAGCCAGCTGTCCTGTCTAGGGGGTCCCTGTCGTGTCCTCACTGCAGCGATTCTGCCACTCCATCCATGGAGGCTGCCATGTTGGAGTGGGTAGCCCATCCAGTCACCAGTTCCCAGTTCTGAGCCTCTACCAATCCTGAGCCAGCAAGGGGGATAAAGAAGCATGAGTGCAAACACTCATTGACTAAACAACTAGTTACTTCTGCGGTGTAACAGGTTATGCTGTTACTGTCTCCCAGTGTGCAAGTTTTATTCCAGGCTCCTGCAGTCCCAGTCCAGTTCTGCAACTTCTCCTACTGGTCCTAGTCCAGTCCTGCAAAGTTCTCTTACCAGTCCCAGTCTGGTTCTGCAAATTCTTCAGCCGGTTCCAGTCCAGTCCTTCAAAGGTCTACTACCTGACCCAGGGCCTGATTCAGGCCCACTCACGAGTGCATAGCGCTCACAAGCGGGTCGATGGTCGGCAAGTGCACACACGCAGCGTGTGTAATGCGCTTGTGTGAGCCCCAGAGCGAGTGAGAACTTCACTCGCTCCGGGGCTCGCTACAAAATGGGGTGGCTGTCGATGTTGATCGACAGCTCGCCCCGTTTTGTAGGCAAGGAGGGCAGTGGCTGGACAACCGAAGGTGTACCTGAAGGAATGCCTGCCATTTGTGGGCATCCCTACTGACATCATTTGTGATGTCAGTAGTGAACTTCCTGCTCTATTAGAGCAGGAAGTTCACTCGGGCTTGCGAGAACCAAGATCCTACCACAAGGGTCTTGTTGCAAGCCCGATGGTCGTGATAATCGCGACCATCGCCAGGCCACTCGCAAAAGCTGTGGGTGGTCACCCATAGCTATGCGAGCGGCCTGGAGGTGGATTTTTTTTTTTTAAATCCGCCCTGATTCAGAGCGAGCGCTCACAAATAGCGAGCACCTCTGAATCAGGCCCCCAGTCCGGTTCTGCAAGTTCTTCAACAAGTTCCAGTCCAGTCCTGCAAGTTCTCCTACCAGTCTCAGTCCGGGTTTGCAAGTTCTCCAGCCAGTTCCAGTTCTGTCCTCCAAAGTTCTACTACCAGTCTCAGTCCGGTTCTGCAAGCTTCAGCTGGTTCCAGTCCAGTCCTGCAAAGTTCTCCTAACGGTCCACTTCGGTTATCCTGACCATTGATGCTACTATGGTTTACAGCAGTTACACTACCTATCTGCTCCTACTGGTTCCTGACCGGCTCTACAAGTTACTCTAGCCTGAGTAGCCGGGTTCCTCCTGGCAACTTCACAGTTATCTATTGCTACCATTTACCACCAAAGGCAGTTCTCACTGCTACCCAAATCTCTATGAGAAAGAGCAATATATCACATCCACAGTTCCTGCTGAGATCGTCTGCTGCTGATTCCACTCCAACACCTAAAACAGGTAAATCTGAGACACCAGTCATGACAATGTGCATCCTGTTTGTGATGGTTTTTACCATAGAAATAAAATAGTGGTTGACAATTACAGCCAACTGCACATATGCTAAAATACTATTATTTTACTTAGTTTGAACACATGCAACACTAAAGTTTGACCACATACAGTACTGTATAACCTATATTTCATAGTTAGATACACCCCTACAATGGTATGAATATAGACTGTTCAGCAAATTTGTATCTACACATCATTTATTATACAGTAACAGTATGCTCTGTATAAGCATAACATAAATTGATTCCAAAATTCATTACATCTTTTCTCATGTGTAGTGATCTTATTAAAAAATGTAACTTTATATTGGTTTTATACATACTGTAGTGATCACAAAGTCTTAAATATAGAAGTGACTATTTTCTCTTGTAGTTTACTGAACTGTCTATAGCTGTAACGTAATAAATCATGTTTTCTGGGCAAATGAAATGCAGAATCTCCAGTATTTTACAGACTGCAGTAAAATTTAAAATCTAGAGAAAAGAATAAGAGCCTGGGTCAGCACCTGGGCAGTTGTGCCTTGTGTATTTCAAACCAGCAAGTCACATTAGAGAGAAGACTGGAAAGTGCCAAGAATGGAGGAACTTTGTTATCCTCTCACTATTATTTTCAGTTGATTGACACAAAGCTGATTAAATAACACTGTGTTGTGGATTAGAAATAATATACACCAAATAGCATCATTTCCAAAGAAGTTTTCTGCATACTGGGGCTTTCAACAATTATTATGAATTATTCACTCTGGTTTAATGATGCATATAAAAGCTCATGTAGGGTTTGATGCTTTTTGCACTTTGAATGCAAGCATCCCTCAACCCAGATCTTCCCATCAGCCAATGTAAACATCTATGCCAACAAAATAAGATAAGGAGAAAGTCTTATGCTGGGTACACACTGGCCTATATATTGGCTTATCAATTGATCGGCCAATATATCGTGCCCTTGTCGGCCAGTGTGTACAGGCAATATGTCTGTGAACTACATAATTCACAGACATATCGCACTGGCTATGCTACACAGCCAATGAACAGATATGTCTGCAGACATATCTGTCCATTGGCATGTGTGTACGGGCGATCAGCTGATTGCCCGTACACAGGGGTGCAGAGAGAGGGGGAAGCCACAAGCGGGTACTACTTACCCGGGTCTGGCACAGCTCCCTATCCACAGCAGCCCAGCACACGCTGCTGTGTGCTGGGCTGCACTGGGAGACTGTCCGAGGCTGTTAAAGCAGCAGCCCGAACAGTCTCCTATGCCAAAGGGGGGAGCGATCATGCTGATCGTGCCCCCCTTTGGCTGTGCGCCGGGATGAGGGGCACACAGAGCCCCCCTACCCAGCGTGCAGTGCTGTGTCGGCAATGTTTTTTTCCCCGAAGTGGGCGTAGCCACGCCTTCCACGATTAGGTCATGCCCCTACCTGCCCCCAGTCCGGCTCGACCCGCTGCAGCAGCAGATGATGGTCGTTCAGTGTGTATGAACGACCATCATCTGCAGATAGATCTGTCTGGTGTGTGCCCACCTTAAGTGTAAAGTGTCAGCAAAAAATATTTTGCCCTGCATCTTGCCCAATTTGTGCTTTATAAGACCCACTGCAGACATAGGACCTGATTCACTATGGCTCGCTAGTGTGATCGCAGCTGCAATTAAGCACACGGACCTGCTGCGAAAATATTGTAATCTTTGCAATCGCAAAGCCAGCATAGAGTCGCCCACTACCGCTTTTGCACATTTGTAAGACCTGGCATATGAGTAACATTGGCCCATCATGCACAATTACTGCAGGTCTGACCTTACTCAGAAATTGCAAATGTCATTGCACGAAGTGAGCACTCAAGCTGCGCATGCCATTGCAGTGGCTAATATATGCATGCCCAGGAAACAGCGTTCAAATGGACAGGCATGTCTGCGTTTCTACAACCACTCCCCATCACCGCCCCCAAACGCTGGCGTCCCGTCCCTCTATCTGCGATGGCTCTGTATCTGCGTAGGTGATCGCACCATCGCCCGAAATGCGTATGCCATTGCAACTGCGATCCGTGATGAATCAGGCCCATAATACATTTTTTTCATAGGAACACAGCAATTCATTTTTGAGATACCCATAATACTAGTGCCTTCACAATATACCCCATGGTGTCATGATATTGGTCTTAAACACATAATTATTGTGTCACCACAGCGGTATCATAGAGCAGACCTAATATAATAATTTACCCTCCAGGATTTAGTGATTTTACACATATCATATCGTATTAATAGTTTAAGATTTAAAATATATTCATTGAATGTTGCTGTCATAATTATGGTGTTGTTATTATTTTCAATGTTTTCAATGTATTAATCTGGTAGAATGAAAACATAAAATAACATTAGGTTTGCTGAAGACTCTGGCTCAAAACTCATTATACTCTTTATGACATTTGGACCTGAAGCTGAGCTGGATGCAGATTAACATGCATTAAAAAATAAACATTTACCTGTATAAAATATATATGCTAAATTTACATCATATTAAGATATGTGGAACTCAGCATAGTAATGATTTTTATTTTATTCCAATAGGATTACAAAATGGATTTAGGTGATTAATACATGTGAGTATTTTTTCACATATGTCATTATTCTTTAACAGTTCTTGTTAATGTAATTACAGCAGGTTCTGGATGCCAAGGCATGCTTTCACACTTTATGGCTGCTGGAAAAAGTAGGGCCATATAGTATATAAAAATACTGATTTCTACATTTAGCTATTTAAAATGAACAAAAAGTCAACTGACCATGGCTTTTTAGTGGAGCCCCAGTGCTTTCAGCAGTGTACTATTTTTTCGGGGGAGGGGGATTTATTTCCTCAAGGTCTGATTCCCCAATGAAATTCAGCTGTATGCTGAACAGGCTGGAGCTGTGTTACATGATGACAGGGGATCCCACGCTGTTATAGTGCCACCAGCCTAGCCTGCCATTGCTCTTGTGGCAGAACTCAACGTTGTTCATGTGCCTGCAAACAAACAACCAGCCCAAAATTTGAGAACTGGTGCTTAGATCAAGGATATCATGATGTGTGTGGTTTTTTTTTTTAAATAAATTAATTAAAAGCTCCAAACAGTTGTATCTACAGGTGCAGCCACCTCTGTTTATATCACAATTAAGATAACACATCTTCACAGTACTTGACCTATGCTGGCATGCCCCTCCCTCTCTATCTTGTCTCTCTAACAGGGGTATTCAATATGAAACGTAAACTTCGCCGTCTATGCGGGTCGAAGTATTCGCCACACATCGGAGCTTTTGCCGGCGAAAAAGTATCTCACGTGCCCCCGATTATACCCGTATTCAATATGAAATCGTCGTAAACGGCACCCGGCGAATGAGAAATCAGCGAAAACTTCTCTGATTTTTGGGGAAATTACCCTAACACCCCCAAAAAGATGCTCTGACTTGGGGGATCACTCTGGATACCCCCGATTAGCCCTGCTGAAGGTTTTGGGGATCTTTAAACTAACTCAATAGCTGCTATTTTGGGGATTTGGGAAGGTGGTGAAGAATAGTATTTAGAAATTTTTTTTGCAGAAAATAAGTAGTCCCAGCAAATTTGGGGTACTTGAAAATGAGCATATTTAAAAGTTGCTAAAGTGAAGTTTTAAAAAAACATGAAAAATCCACCTGTCGCAAACACCTGCAATGAAAAAAACACCTGGGGCATACTTGGGGACCCCCCTAGATTGTAGTTTGCTAGTTTTTAACTTTGTACCCCCCAAAATTTAAGTGTTTTTTTGGGGGTCTCCTGAGGTATTTCTTTTTTTATTTTTGACACAGTTTACCTTTGGGGGACTGTCTGTAGGTTGCTGGGTGGTTTCCAAAATGTTGCACCCCAAAACCCCAATTCTGCACTTTTTTTCGCCATCCATTCCTTGGTGATACTTTTTCGCAGGGTCGAATGCAATATACTTTTCGCACCGGCGAAAAGTTTTCAAATTGAATACGGTGTAAAAGTAAAAGCGGGTAAAATTACGTCATCCGAGCGTAAACATCGCAGAAACGGTGTTTTCGCTCCATATTGAATACCCCTATTAATCTGGGTCCACACCTCAGCAATGTGCTGACCCAGCGATGCATAGATATATATCACCGCGCTGTATACACTGCATATTCCACTGGCCTGTTTCAGAGTTGCACGCTAATGCTGCCACCGCTGTGAATGTGTACGCGGATGCAATGCAAAAATATGCAAATTATGCAGTCGCCAGGAGATGTATTGAGATGCCCACCTGCGGCTTTGTAAATCCAAGCATCTGTGTAAAAGGCCTATACTATGTACTACCTTTTACATTTTGGTTACAAAAAAAAGAAAACGTACAGTATTTTTCGTAATCAAACTAAAAAAAACTATATAGCGACCTTCATTGTCGATCATGTCTTTAAACACATTGGGCTAAATGTAATAGGGTCCGAGTTTTGAAAATTAGTGAGTATAGAGCTATAATCGCTAGAGATGAGCAGGTTCGGATCTCAGAGATCCGAACCCACCCGAATTTCGGGGATCCGGGGTGATCCGAGCAATGCAAGGGATCCCTCACCTGAGGCAAAACCTCACGACCCCGCTGTAGTGTCGTGAGGTTTTGTATTGAGCGGGCTTAACGCTGATTGGCTGAGAGAGCCGTCTGTCACTGCTCTCAGCAAATCAGCGTTAAGCCCATTGAACACTGCACAAAAAGAGGAAAAGAAGATGGCGCCCGCCATCCCTGCCACCTGACACCACCGGCACCCCCACTGGCAGAATCCCCCACTGTCGACACCACCACTGCCGACACTCCTGCACTGCTGCCCAACGTATTGAGGACACTGTCAGCGACCCCCACACTGCCGACACTCCCACAATGAGGACCACACCAGCACCCCTGCACTGCTGACACAGTCAGCAAACCTGCACTTTGGACACCACTGGCACCCCTGCTCTGCCGACACTGCCGGCACCATGCTCTGAGAACACCCCTGCACTGCTGACACAGCCAGCAAACCTGCACTGAGGACACCAAGGGCATCCCCGCACTGCCGACACTGCCGGTACCCTTCACTGAGAACACTGCCAGCCCTGCCATTCCATGTACTGCACTAAGACACCGCTGGCACCCATGCACTGCCGACACAGCCAGCAAACCTGCACTAAAGACACCGCTGGCACCCCTGCACTGCCAACACAGCCAGCAAACCTGCACTAAAGACACCGCTGGCACCCCTGCACTGCCGACATCACCGGTACCCTTCACTAAGGACACTGCCAGCACCGCAGCACTGCCAATCCATGTACTGAGGAAACTGTCAGCAACCCCGCTCTGCCAACACTGCTGTCACAGTAAGTGCACTATTGGTGTATCTAACCCACACTGTATAACACACTGTATCCATGTTGGAAATTAGAAACTGAACTGCCACATGTTAGTGCCGCCCACTGTGTCACTTAGCTTAGTCAGCCAGCTAGCTGGATGCAACCTTTTGGCCTTAACTAGATGAAGCAAATAATATTGTGAGGTGGTCAAAATTGATTGGAAATTACTGGAAATAAATGTTATTGAGGTTAATTATAGTGTAGGAACAAAAACAGGACCATTTTTTTAAGAAAAAATCCAGATCCAAAACCAAAACATGAAAACAAAACACGGTGGTGAGATTTGGGCAAAACCAATCCAGATCCAAAACCAGGGTAGGTCCAGATCCAAAACCAAAACCAAAGCACGGGGTTGGCGCACATCTCTAATAATCGCACATTTTTAGAACTCACCCTATGTCATACTTGCCAACTCTCTCTCTCAATTGTCAGGGAGACTCCTTGAAATAGTAGCAATCTATGATGGAGGGTTCCCCCATATTTTCATCAACCAGTACCAGGCTCAGTGAACCAGTCCTGGTTGTGGAAATACAAGGGACAAATTGAGTAGGGGTCCCCCTGTATTATCCATAACAAGCACTGGACCCTTTCTAGTGGGGATGTAATGCCACAGCCGTGGGACCCACTTCACAGGGTCCCCTGGCTAAAGCATTATCTCCCCACACTATTGTATTTTACAGGAGAACTAGAGGTCCCAGCAAGCCTCTCCCACATGCTGGTACTTATAGAAGAACAAGTACCAGCAAACTAGAGGTCCTTGCAAGTCTCCACCACATGCTGGTACTTGGAGAACCACAAGTACCAGCATGCGGTGCATTAAGGGCCCGCTGGTACTTTTACTTCACCTGTAAAAGCAATATTAAAAAAATGACAGTACACAGACACCAAAGATTGTATTCTTTTATTACACATGCACTCATTCATTCACTGACACTCATACTCACCTGCACTCACACTACATACTTACCTTGTCACTAGTGTCGGTCTGTCCCCTTCTCGAACAGAATCCTGTGATTCTGTGTAACTCGCACCTTGTAAGTCGCATTACAAGGTGCGAGTTTACAGGCAGTTTAACTCACATGCACTCACTTGCGAGTCAACCTATTACATTTGAGAGTTTTGGGACAAACTCGCACCTTCCAAATGTGCAAGAAGATCCGAATTCATCCCACACAAAATACTTGCCCCCAATTACATTTGACCCATAGAATGACATTTGACAATGTCAAAATGTAGACCGTCAAAATGTAGACCATCAAAATGTCATCATTGACAATATAGGTCACTGAACACAGTGTAACCTGCAGTCAAAATATAGACAGGTGTACATGCTTTGCTTGTCATTTATTTGCATTTAATGTTGATATGCTAATATGCTAATATCAACAGTCTGATTGCAATTAGCATATCAACAGTCTAATTGCAATTAGCATATAGGGCCTGATTCAGAGACAGACGTAAAAGCGAATATGTACACAATTGAGTGAATGTGTGCCATATAAGCAGCACTGCACATGCACAGCAATTGCACTATGATTACGGACACACATAGGAATCCATCGCAGAGTAAGTGACAGGTTGTCAACATTTGTCGGTGGTGACAGGGGGTGGTCTGAGAAACGCTGATGTGTCTGTCCGTTTCAGTGCCATTACATGGGAGTGCATAAATTAGCAACTAAGAGTACATATGCAGCACAGCATGTCAGAAGAGCTCCCAAGGCTGACCACTGATGTGCATCGATGTTACCGATTTTAGCGCCATCGCACAGTGCCAATAAGATTCCATGTCCTCATATTGTATCTAGATGTGTATATTTTATATGTCAACATTTTGACCATGTCAAAATGTTGACATTCACAATATAGGCATGTCGACATTTTGGTATTGACCTTATGATTTGTGTTTATTTTAAATGTCAACATTTTGACTGTCTATATTTTAAATGTTGACATTTTGACCCTGTGGAAACTTCAACCTGTCTATACAGTAATTGGCTACATTATGTCCCTGTCTATATTTTGACTGTCTACATATTGATTGTAGACATATAGGGCCTGATACAGACCCTTTCCCTAACAAACGATCGCTCGGAGCGAGCAATGTTTTGCAATGTGCGCATGCGTATGCATCGCAGTGCGCTTGCGTGAACTAGGCAGAGCGATCGGGAAGCATTTGCTCAACAAGCAGAGACAGCCCAGCTGAATGAGTGACAGGTCAAGACGTTTATGGATGGTAATAGGGGTAGACCACTGGCAACGGGGGAGTGGAGTTGTGAACGCAGGCGTGTCTGAGCGTCTTAATGCCGTTTCAGAGAAGTGCATAATTAACAGCCAGCATCATAGTACACTTCACCTGGTTGAATTATACACTGAAGTGCTCGCAGTGCTTGTGGTAGGGCATAGTCAACCTCAAGCGCTGCGTTCACTTCCGATGGAACCCGATGTACCGATGGTTGCATACACTTCCTGGAGATGACGCGCGCTAATGGTCGTCTAAAAACAGGCTGGTGGGCGTTTGCATACACGACGCCATCGCACACCAAGACATAGTGGGCGTGCTTATGCCTTGCCGTGCGATCGCCTGCCTTGCCGTCACTTAGCCGAATTTGCATATGCTGGGAGCGAGCGTATGCATCTAGCGAATGGGTCTGAATCAGGCCCATAGTCCATGTTGACATTTTGGTTGTCTAAATAATGTAACTGTCAACATTATGGTGTTTATATTTTGATTGTCTGCATTTTGACTGAGTAATATACAACAAATATCAATTAAAAATTAAGAAGATACAATATTGCTAATTGTGTATGAATCAAAGAACCCAAAATAAATCATTTTAAAATACACCAATGCAGTCATATAATATATTTATGATCAATTGGGAAATAAAACCACATATCAACTTGAGAGGTGTATTTTGCAACCAACCAATCAGAAGCAGCAAGCCAGTGCTGGTGACCCTGATTATTTTATTTAGCAATGTGTATTTGCACCAGACCTCAGCCACCTGCATTGATAAGTTAAAATCATGATGTGCCAGGTGTCATGTTAATGTCTTCTAAATCTGTATAATAGAGAAATGAAGATACTACAGGCAAAGCTGTGTTATAGTTGGTAGAAGAAATAAAATTTCTACTTACTCAAAGATTAAAATGTCAAAGCAGTCATTTATGAGACATTACCATATGCTGTAGTTACATTTAAATAAATTATGTACCACAATTCAGAAAACTAGCATTATTCTTGTTCACGTATTTTACCCATAATTTGGCAATTGCTGTGTAGATGCTCTGTATCATAATGGAATATAATAAAGGTGATTTGTCTTGTAATACAGCCACACTGCAGTCCTCCATTTATATTGCTGTCTAAATACATAATACATGTTAGTGTTACAGGTTCAGTCTCCCATATCCAAAGTGCTTGGGACCAGGGGTATTTTGGATAACGGAATATTCCGTATTTTGGAATATATGCATTTAATAATTAAATATTTTGGGAATGGGACCCAAATATACACACAGAATGCATTTATGTGTTATATACATCTTATACACACAACCTGCAGGTAATTTTATACAATATTTTCAATAATTTTGTAGCTAATGCTAAGTTTGTGCACAGAAATGAAATTCATTTGTTTCATATACACCCTATACACACAGCCTGTAGGTCATTTTATACAATATTTTTAATAATTTGTGCCTTAGACAAAGTTTGTGTACATTGAACCATCAACAATCAAAGGTTTTATTATCTCAGTCATGCCAAAAAAAATCTGTATTTTGGAATATTCCGTATTTCAGAATAGTTGGATATGAGAGACTCAATCTGTATTATCATTTATTGTTTAATTATTATATTACACATTGTTTTCCACTGTTGTAAAAAATGCTATATACAGTATATATAAATGTATATGAAGTCACAAAACCGGCACTCACTCTTTTCAGACTTGGCCCAGCTGCTCAACCAAAGATAAATAAAAATCACAAGCGTACTGTAGGTGGCACTCCAGGGGGTAAATTTATTAAGATTTGAATTTGTTCGAGATGACAATCTCTGTTGAGTTTAGGCATGTCTTTCATCTCGCAAATTTACTAAAGACAAACTCGGGTGAGTTTGGGAAAGAGTTCTTTAATCCCACTCGTAAAACTCGAGGGAGATGACAAACTCGAATCTACTCACCATCGGGCAAACTCGCAAGTACTTTTCATGAAAAAGATGCTCTTTACAAATTTACTAAGCTTCGAGATTTCAATCCCGGGTGAGATTAGAGCAAACTCACAGAGAAATTGAAGTTTCAAACACTCACCCTCCTGAGCTGCGAGTTTGCCAGAAACATACACAGATCATTGTGATTTGTGTATGTTTCTGCATGTGTAATGTATATTGATTTTATTTAAAAAAAATTCCCCCCCAAAAGCCTCAGACAGTCCTGGTTACAAAAATTATGAGTAACAAAATGAGTAGGGTTCCCCTGTAATTTAGGAACCAGCACCTGGCTGCAGGGCCAGAACTGGTTTTAAATATAGGAGGAAAAAAATGCTTAGGGGTCCCCCTATATTTAAAACCAGCGCTGGACCCAAACTGACCAGGGTGTAATGCCACAGCCAGGAGACCCTATTACCGGGTCTCCATGGCCAAAGCATTTGCACCCCAAGCTGGGGATCTCAGGGGAGGTGGGGACCCCCCAAAAAAGGGTCCCCCTCTCCCAAAACCCCAGGCTTGGTCTGAAGCCCGGGGCTCTTCCCCACACCCCTGGGCTGGGTATGGGGGTAATAAAGTGTTAAATAGTAGTAAACTATTGTATTTTACAGTGGAACTACAGGTGCCAGCATGCCTGCCCTTTGGCACTTGTGGAACTGCAAGTGCCAGCAGGTGGCCGACACCTGTACCCCCACTGTAAAATAAATAGTTCAAAAAGGCAGAACACACACACCATATATAGTAGAGCTTTATTACATACCTACCTTTACTCACACATACTTACCTACTGTCAGATGTTCATGTCCACTTGTCCCCATAGATCCCATTTGGTGTCTCTGAAAAAAAGATCTTATACTCACCTTCATCCTCACGCTGGTCTCCGTACACCGTTACCCAGCTCCTGACTGTTCAGTGTGAACTGTCAGGAGCCGCCAGCCAATCAGTGGCCGCTAACTTTAGAGCGGCCGCTGATTGGCTCCGGCTCCTGACAGTTCCCACGTTGGCTGGTCAGTGAGTCAGGAGCTGGAGCCAATCAGCGGCCGCTCTACAGTTAGTAGCCACTAACTAACGAGGTTGGAGGTGAGTATAGGATCTTTATTCCAGGTACTCCAAATGGGATCTATGGGGACAAGTGGACGTGACCATCTGGCAATAGGTAAGTATGTGAGTGAGGTACTGTAGGTATGTAATAAAGCTCTACTATATACTGTATGGTGTATGTTCAGTCTTTAACTATTTATTTTACAGTAGGGGTACAGGTGCCAGCCACCTCCTGGCGGTTGTAGTTCTACAAGTGCCAAAGGGTAGGCATGCTGGCACCTGCAGTTCCACTGTAAAATACAATAGTTTAATACTATTTTACACTTTATTACCCCAGTACCCACAGCCCAGGGGTGCGGGGAAGAGCCCTGGGCTTCAAACCAAGCCTGGGGTTTTGGGAGAGGGGGACCCCTTTTTTGGGGGGTCCCCACCTCCCCTAAGATCCCCGGCTTGGCCTGACCAGCTTGGGGTGAGAATGCTTTTGGCCAAGGAGACCTGGTAATAGGGTCTCCTAGCTGTGGCATTACACCCCGGTCGGTTTGGATCCGGTGCTGGTTTTAAATATAGGGGGACCCCTATGCAATTTTTTCTACCTATGTTTAAAACCAGCACTATCCCTGTAACCAGGTGCTGGTTCCTAAATTATGGGGGGACCCTACTCATATTGTTCCCCATAATTTTTGTAACCAGGACTGGCTGACCAATCCGGGGCTGGTTATGCTTTTGGGGTGGACCCTTTTAAAAAATGTAACCCTTCTTTTACAGTTTTAACACACAAGCAACTTTCACATATCTCACTGATATGTGCAGGCTGCTAGCTCAGGAGAGTTTTGCACAGAGAAAACACTGCAATCTCGTGTGAGTAATCTCATTTTATCTTGCAAATCAGGATAGAAATCTCGATCTGCTTCATCATCGAAAAACTCACTCTCAGCTAAATTCACTTCTTAGTAAATTTGCGAGATGAAAAATGGGAAAATCACCTGAGATTCGGCAATGCAAATCGAGATTAAAAAAAAAACTTGAATCTTTGAATAAATTTACCCCCCGAAGTGCCACCTACTGCTTGTGATTTATATAAATGTTTATATTAGGGGTGTGCACCGGTCACTTTTCGTGTTTTGTGTTTTGGTTTTGGATCTGGATCTTTCTTCGTGTTTTGGATCTGGATTGGTTTTGCCAAAACCACCCTTCGGTGTTTTGGGTTCTAGGTTTTGTGTTTTGGATCTGTATTTTTTTTGAAAAAAAGCATAAAAACAGCTAAAATCACAGAACTTGTAGGTTTTTCTGCTCCTATGCTATTATTAACCTCAATAACCTTAATTTTCACTCATTTCCAGTCTATTCTGAACACCTCACACCTCACAATAGTGTTTTTATGTCCAAAAGGTTGCACCGAGGTAGCTGGATGACTATGCTAAGCGACACGAGTGGGCGGCACAAACACGTGACCCATCTAGGCGTGATACTGCAGTGGCAGACAGGATGGCAGTTTGAAAAACTATGCCCCAAACTGTACATAATGCAAAGAAAAAATAGAGGTGCAAGATGGAATTGTCCTTGGGCCCTCCCACCCACCCTTATGTTGTATAAACAGGACATGCACACTTTAACAAACCAATCATTTCAGCGCCAGGGTCTGCCACACAACTGTGGCTGAAATGATTGGTTAGTTTGGGCCCCCACAAAACAAGCTGGCAATTAATGTGTCCCTGCACAAACTGGCTCTACGGAGGCAAGATGTCATCCTCATCCTCCTCATCCACCGATTCCTCACCCTCTTCAGTGTGTATATCCTCATCCTCACAAAGTATTAACTCGTCCCCACTTGAATCCACCACCACAGGTCCCTCTGTACGTTCTGGAGGCTGGTCTCCCTGGAAGAGCTGATAATTCATTTTGATGAACATCATCTTCTCCACATTCTGTGGAAGCAACCTCCTACACCTTTCGCTGACAAGGTTCCCGGCTGCACTAAACACTCTTTCGGAGTACACACTGGAGGGGGGGCAACTCAGGTAAAATAGAGCCAGTTTGTACAGGGGCCTCCAAATTGCCTCTTTTTCCTGCCAGTACAGGTATGGACTGTCTGACATGCCTACTTGGATGCTGTCACCGATGTAATCCTCCACCATTCTGTCAATGGTGACAGTATCATATGCAGTGACAGTAGACATGTCAGAAATTGTTGCCAGGTCCTTCAGTCTGGACCAGATGTCCAAACTTGGTCCTGCCTGCCCTGCATCACCGCCAGTGGGTTGCTTAGGATACCTAAGTTTTTTCCTGGCAGCCCCAGTTGCGGGAGAAAATGAAGAAGGAGTTGTTGACGTGTCACGTTCCGCTTCAGCTGACAGTGTGTTCACCAGCAGGTCTTTGCACCTCTGCAGGCTTGTGTCGGCCGGAAAGAGAGACACCACATAGGCTTTAAACCTAGGATTGAGCACAGTGGCCAAAATGTAGTGGTCTGATTTCAACAGATTGACCACCCTGGAATCATGGCAAAGCGAATGAAGGGCTTCATCCACAAGTCCCACATGCCGAGCGGAATCGCTCCGTCTTAGCTCCTCCTTCACTTTCTCCAGCTGCTTCTGCAAAAGCCTGATGAGGGGAATGACCTAACTCAAGCTGGCAGTGTCTGAACTGACTTCACGTGTGGCAAGTTCGAAGGGCTGGAGAACCTTGCACAACACGGAAATCATTCTCCACTGTGCTTGAGTCAGGTGCATACCCCCTCCTTTGCCTATGTCATAGGTGGATGTATAGGCTTGAATGGCCTTTTGCTGCTCCTCCATCCTCTGAAGCATATAGAGGGTTGAGTTCCACCACGTCACAACCTCTTGCTTCAGGTGATGGCGGGGCAGGTTCAAGAGTGTTTGCTGGCGCTCCAGTCTTTGGCACGCAGTCGTTGAATGGCGAAAGTGGCCTGAAATTTTTCGGGCCACCCAAAGAGTCTCCTGCACGCCCCTGTCGCTTTTCAGAAAATTCTGCACCACCAAGTTTATTGTGTGAGCAAAACATGGGACGTGCTGGAATTTGCCCAGATGTAATGCCCGCACAATATTGGTGGCATTGTCAGATATCACAAATCCCCAGGAGAGTCTAAGTGGGGTAAGCCACTGGGCGATGATTTCCCTCAGTTTCTCTAAGAGGTTGTCGGCGGTGTGCCTCTTACTGAAACCGGTGATACACAGCGTAGCCTGCCGTGGAACGAGCTGGCATTTCTGAGATGCTGCGACTGGTGACGCTGCTGCTGTTGCTGCGTAAGGTGATACATCTACCCAGTGGGCTGTCACAGTCATATAGTCCTTAGTCTGCCCTGTTCCACTTGTCCACATGTCCGTGGTTAAGTGGACATTGGGTACAACGGCATTTTTCAGGACACTGAGGACACTTTTTCTGACGTTTCTGTACAGTCTCGGTATCGCCTGCCTAGTGAAGTGGAATCTAGACGGGATTTGGAACCGGGGACACACTACCTCCAGCAATTGTCTAAATCCCACTGCACTAATGGCGGATACCGGACGCACGTCTAACACCAACATAGCAGTCAAGGCCTCAGTTATATGTTTTGCTTCAGGAAGACTGCTGTCGTACTTCATCCTCCTCGCTAAGGACTGTTGGAGGGTCAATTGTTTAGTAAAAGAAGTGGTGTTCCTACTTCCTCTCTGGGATGATGAACGACTCCCAGCAACAGCAGCAGCGTCAGCAGGAGGCGTAGCAATGCAGGATCCTCCGGAGGAATCCCGGATAGGAGAGTCAGTCATGCCAGTGACATGGCCTGCAGGACTACTTCCGATCCTGACTAAGGAGGAAATTGACGAGGAGGGAGTTGACGGTGTGGTTTGCAGGCGCTTGGATACAACAGGACAACGGGATTTAGGTGTCCCTGGACTGCTTATGGTCTTAGCCAAAGTTTCTGAACTTGACAGTAACTTATTATGAACACGCTGCAGGTGCCGTACAAGGGAGGATGTTCCTAGGTGGTTAACGTCCCTACCCCTACTTATTCCACCTTTACATAAGGTACATATGGCAAGACAGTTGTTGTCCGGATTTGGATAGAAATATTGCCAGACCAAAGAGGTGGAATGTTTGGTCTTCTGCCAAGGCATGACCGTGATGGGCTTTTTCATCCCACGGACAACAACTGTCTCCCCCGGAGCCGGATTTAAACAAACCACATCACCATCAGAATCCACCTCGCCAACTTCCTCCTCAGCGCCAGCTACACCAGTATCCTCATCCTGTTGTACTTCAACAGTGACATCTTCAATTTGCATATCAGCAAGTGGACTGTGTGTGCTCCTTTCAGCACTTGCAGGGGGCATGCAAATGGTGGAAAGAGCCACCTCTTCCTGTCCAGTGCTGGGAAGGTCAGGCATCGCAACCACCACCACACTTGGACTCTCCTTGGGGATTTGTGATATCTTCTTAGAAAGCACAGTTCTTCGCTGTGCTTTTGCCAGCTTAACTGTTTTGATTTTTTTAGTGGGAGGAGGGCTTCCATCGTCATGTGAAGCTGAACCACTAGTCATGAACATACTAGGGATCGACCTTAGCCGTTCCTTGCCACTCCGTGTCGTAAATGGCATATTGGCAAGTTTACATTTCTCTTCAGCTGATTTAAATGTTTTTTTCAAGGTCATTTTCCTGAACTTTGTCATTTGGGATTGTATGTGCCCTCTATTATGACATTGGGCATCGGCCTTGGCAGACGACGTTGATGGCATGTTATCGTCTATGTCATGACTAGTGGCAGCAGCTTCAGCACTAGGAGGAAGTGGTTCATGATCTTTCTCTATTTTATTTTTATCGGAGAAAGTTTGGTCCTCCATTTATGTTATATCGATTTGATATATACGTGTGGCTAAACACAGAAAATATTTTTTTGTTTTTGCTGGAGAGTAGTGCACTTTGTGGGTTACACCAGCCTTTAAGAAATGAGCCAGCCGGCTCTTTACTTATGGGACACAGGCGCACGCTTGGCGCTGCTCCTTTGTTGATGCACGTGCGGCTACTACGCACACAATTCACAAACACAGAAAATAATTTTTTTTTGGTTTGGACTGGAGTGTACTTTGGGGGTTACAGCACCCTTTAACGGTCAAGCCAGCCGGCCCTTTACTTATGAAACAGGCGCACGCTTGGCACTACTTTGTTGATGCACGTGCGGCTACTGCGCACACAATTCACAAACACAGAAAATATATATTTTTTTGGTTTGGACTGGAGTGTACTTTGGGGGTTACAGCACCCTTTAATGGTCAAGCCAGCCGGCCCTTTACTTATGACACAGGCGCACGCTTGGCACTACTTTGTTGATGCACGTGCGGCTACTGCGCACACAATTCACAAACACAGAAAATAATTTTTTTTTTGGTTTGGACTGGAGTGTACTTTGGGGGTTACAGCACCCTTTAACGGTCAAGCCAGCTGGCCCTTTTCTTATGACACAGGTGCACGCTTGGCACTACTTTGTTGATGCACGTGCTGCTACTGCGCACACAATTCACAAACACAGAAAATATATATTTTTTTGGTTTGGACTGGAGTGTACTTTGGGGGTTACAGCACCCTTTTATGGTCAAGCCAGCCGGCCCTTTGCTTATGACACAGGCGTACGCTTGGCACTACTTTGTTGATGCACGTGCGGCTACTGCACACACAATTCACAAACACAGAAAATATATATTTTTTTGGTTTGGACTCGAGTGTACTTTATGCGCTACAGCACCCTTTAACGGTCAAGCCAGCCGGCCCTTTACTTATGACACAGGCGCACGCTTGGCACTACTTTGTTGATGCACGTGCGGCTACTGCGCACACAATTCACAAACACAGAAAATATATATTTTTTTGGTTTGGACTGGAGTGTACTTTGGGGGTTACAGCACCCTTTAACGTCAAGCCAGCCGGCCCTTTACTTATGACACAGGCGCACGCTTGGCACTACTTTGTTGATACACGTGCGGCTACTGCGAACACAATTCACAAACACAGAAAATAATTTTTTTTTTGGTTTGGACTGGAGTGTAATTTGGGGGTTACAGCACCCTTTAATGGTCAAGCCAGCCGGCCCTTTACTTATGACACAGGCGCACGCTTGGCACTACTTTGTTGATGCACGTGCGTCTACTGCGCACACAATTCACAAACACAGAAAATCATTTTTTTTTTGGTTTGGACTGGAGTGTACTTTGGGGGTTACAGCACCCTTTAACGTCAAGCCAGCCGGCCCTTTACTTATGACACAGGCGCACGCTTGGCACTACTTTGTTGATGCACGTGCGGCTACTGCGCACACAATTCACAAACACAGAAAATTATTTTTTTTTTGGTTTGGACTGGAGTGTACTTTGGGGGTTACAGCACCCTTTAACGGTCAAGCCAGCCGGCCCTTTACTTATGACACAGGCGCACGCTTGGCACTACATTGTTGATGCACGTGCGGCTACTGCGCACACAATTCACAAACACACAAAAAATATTATTTTTTTAGCACTTGGGGGGAGCACCCCTGATGGACAGAGCACCCCCTGGACAACACTACAGCACCCCTTTAGGACTGGGACACTGCACAGGACTTTGGAGTGGACACAGCCCCTATGGAGAACTGACTGCACAACACAGTCCAGCCAGCCCCTATGGACTTTGAAGTAGTGGACACAGCCCCTATTAACAACAGCAGCACAGCACAACACAGCCAGCCCCTATGGACTTTGAAGTAGTGGACAACAGCAGCACAGCGCAGCACAGCACAGCACAGCACAACACTACTCTGCACTACACTACACTACACTACACTACACAACCCAGCCAGCCCTAACTCCCACCCTCCCTCTTCACTGTCCACAGCCGAGTGAGAAAATGGCGCCGACGCGGGTACCTTATATAGGTTCCAAAACCCGCGAGACTCGGAAGGCGGGATGATGACGTTTTGCCTCGATTTCAGATCTGAGTCAGGCGGGAAAAGTCGAGCCTGACTCGGATCTGCCTCGGATCGGGGGGGCTCGGGGGGGTTCGGATTTCAGAAATCCGAACCCGCTCACCCCTAGTTTATATTTACAGTTTTATATATATATATATATATATATATATATATTCCATAGACAAAAAACCTTACTGTTTCACATGTCCCATTAAGGTTGCTTAGACATTATCTGAAATTTCACAAAACAGAACACGTCCAATAAGGCTGAAGCCTTAATGGACGTGTTCCTTGTGCTATACAGATATGGTATGCCATCACACCCTGTGGTTAAATGCAGTCTATGCAACTGAGGTCAAAGCAGAAAATAGAGCTGTGCAGATCAGATAAAAGTGGTGTGGATGGGGGAAGGAGACACAGCAACGTGTTTAGGTGAGACACAAAAACGTGTAGAGGAAGGAAGGTTAAGCAGTACAGAGGGAGGGCAGCCAAAGTAATGCAGATGGGTGGAAAAATAATGGTGCGGATAGGGGGAAGCAGAGTGGCTTGGTTTTGGGGGACAGCGACATGGCTGGGGGTAGAGAGAATTTTATTTAGCGGGACCTTCGCATGGGGGGAGGCAGCCTTAAGCTCTTTTACATGGCTGCTGATCCCCCAGGACTTCTATGGCGTATTCGCCTGGAGGGCAATGGCCTTTAAGCTTTTTTTCCTGGCTGTCACCAATCCAGGGCTTCCACGGCATCTTCTATCTTCTGTATTCAGCAGCTCTTCTCTGCTGCCTCCCTGCCGCCGACTGAGTGCACGGCAACTCGCGCTGGCAGTATTTAAGCCAGCCAAGGGGGCGGGGCGATGACGTCGTGAGCCGTGATTGGCTCATGGTGGCTATCTTTGAATTTCAAAAATTTAGCTGAGGCGCCATTTTTGAAAATGGCACGCTGGGTTCTCACCATTGAATTCAATGGTGAGAACTGCTCATTGGCCAAGAGGCAGAAGGCTCGCCTCATTCAGCCAATGAGCACTTCACACCGGGATTTCTGGACTGAAATCCCGCAGTGGAGATGTCCTTCGGGTAGTAGTGTCCTTAGAGGACACTACTAATGTCCGTGGGCTCGGGTAATTCATGTTTTTTTTGCCAAGACCCAGGATTTGCCTACTTTGGAAAGAAGAGGACAGATCCACGCATAGGAGGAGGTGAGTATGAAATTTTTTATTACAGGTACACTATTGTATTACCTACTGGAGAAGAGGACAGATTGGCTTCAGGGATACATAGGTGAGTATGTGAGATAGTGTGTATACATGTGTGAGTACATGTGTGTGTGCATGTATGTTTTAATAAAATTATACTTTTCTATAGTGTGTGTGTTGTGTGTTTTTAAATATTGCTTTTGTTGTGGAACTAGAGCTACAAGCACGCCCGTAATGCCCCACATACTGATACTTGTGGTTCTCCAAGTACAAGCATGTGGGGGAGGCTTGCTGGGAACTGTGGCCCTGATTCAGAGCCGGATGCTCTGACAGAACGCTCGCTTTGAATCAGGGCCGTCCCCGTTCCTTTTTGGAGTGGCCTCCTGGCCGCTCGCATAGCTGTGGGTGACCACCCACAGCTATAGTGAGCGGCGGAAGTGATGGTCGCGATGGTCAAGACCATCGCGACCATCAGGCTTGTGACGAGACCCTGCGGTAGGGTCTCGCTGCCACAAGCCCTGGAGTGCTTTTGGCTCTATCAGAGCCAAAAGCACTCCCACTGACATCACTAGTGATATCAGTGGGGCCGGCCCCAGACAGTAGGCGTTCCCATGGGAACGCCTCCATCTGGGCAGCCATGCCCCCGAGATGCCCACCAAAGGGGGCATGCTGTCAATCACCATCGACAGAACGCCCCCTTTGGTGCGAGACCCATAACGACGGCTTGGCCATCGTTATTCGGGTTTCACGCATGCACGCGACGGTGCAGCCTCCATTGTGCGCATGCGCACTAGGGCAACATCGACCCGCTTGCGAGAGCGGGTCTGAATCAGGCCCAGTAGTTCCACAGCAAAAGACAATATTTTAAATTTCTTTGCACCACACTTTACATAATCAAACCGGCACCCACTGCCCAGGGGTGCTGGGGATAGCCCCGGGCTATCAGCCTGGGCCTGGGGTGCCCTGAAGAGGGGGAACCCTTTATTGGGGGGGTCCCCAACTCCTCATGGATCCCCGGCCTGGGCTGACTAGCAGTCAAGGGTGATGCTGTGGCTGGGGGGCCCAGTGAAAGGGCTCCCCTGGCTGTGGCATCACCCCCCCTGCTAGAAATAGTCCAGTGCTGGTTCTGGGAAACACAGGGGAGGCCCTATGCATTTTTTTTGCCCCTGTATTTCCAGAACTAGGTCCGGCTCAGAGTCCACTGCTGGTTGCTCTAAATACAGGGGTCCCCCTGTATTTTGGCAACCAGGACTGGGTCTGAAAAGCCTGGTGCTGGTTGTGCTTCACAACCAGTACTAGGGCTCCATATCCCGAGGCTGGTTGTTTTTTTGGGGAGGGGGGCCACGCCATTTTTTTTTTCTACACTGTTTTTCTTTTTAAACACAGAAGCACTGATGGGTATCACTGACCCATCTGTGCTTCTGTGTTTGTCTTTTTTAAACACAGATGCAGGTATCACAGAATTTTCAGCACCGAGCCTGCATCTGTGTGCGGCTACCTCCCCCGGGTCGTAACGCCTGCAACACCACCACCCGCACTGCCGCCACTAATGCCCGCTACCGTCCCCAGTTCCTGGCCGCAGCTAATGCCCGCTAGCCCCTACCCCCTCTCCGCCGCATCCCGGCTGCAGCAAATGCCGGCTTCCTGCGCCCCGGTCCCAGCCCCCGCTACGGCCCGCAAACGAAGGCCATCTTGCTGCACCCAAATGAAGCCTCTATGACTACACCTGCTGGAGGCTCCTACTGAGGCTGCTCATCAAGTTGAAAAGCCAGATCTCTACAGTGGCGCATTCTTGAGGTAATAGTTTAAAAACTGTAACTTTCTAATTTTCCTGAACCCCAAAAAAAGATACCTTGAGTTTAACAATAATGTGATAGCTATTTCCATGTTATAATTCTGAGCAATAGATTGGGGACTTGCAGTCAAGTGGGGTCTTTTGACGGAGGCTGCAAGCTTAAATGCATTGATCAATTCATGAACCAAAATCCCACTGTTTATTATACAGTGGGACAAAACATGTTGGGTGTTCCTGTGGTCACCTCATACTTAAGACAGATAAGCTGATTGTTTTTTACTTCATTGTACGGGTCTTTATTGTTGTTATTTTTATTAAAGTGTGTGTATATCATAATACCACACGATTGGAGGCTGTTTTTTTTTATCTCCCTATATATTGATGCACCTCCGGAACGAGGAATCCTTCTATGGGAGCTTTTTCACAAATTCACTTCTGGTGCAGGTCACCTAAAAGGCACTTATTGTGTGTTATATTACACTTAGGGGCACATTCAATTTGGAGCGAAAGTCCGTTACCAGACTTTTCGCCTATTCATAGGTGATACTTTTTCACCGTGTCTGATGCATTGACTTTTCATAAGTGGAATAGGCAAAAATGACATCATTGGCGAAAATGTTTCGCCGAGAATGGCTTTTCGCTCCAAATTGAATACGGCCCTTAAGGTGCTATATAAAAATATTTTTCTCTTTGCAATATATATGTATACATATATATATATATATTTCCAGGGATGGCACTCCCAACAATGTGAATGCAAACAAGTAGGTGCCCTCCAATAAGGTCTGATCGCAATCAGCCCAAATATCAGAATAGAATTTGTAGTGAGGAGGAAATCGCTTTGAAACATATCGAATTAACGTTCAGTAAATTCTGTGAATGTGGGTATCCTGATGATATTCTTTTTCCGGCAAAACATAAGGCACTAGCACTACCTCAAGTGGAATTATTAAAAACTAAAGATATGGTTGCAAATATTGATGATAAACTTGCATGGGTTAATCATTATCATCCCTTTAGCAATGATATTAGTGGCACAGCTAAAAAACGATGGCCCATTTTGGGCACAGACCCCGATTTGAATTTACAGAATTTGCACATCATGCCCTGTTACACCAGAGGTCGCAATTTGCGAAATTGGGTGGTCAAGACTGATGTCAGCAAGCTAGAACTTGATAGTTGTGAAGGTTTTTTACATCCCAAATTAGGATGTTTTAAATGTTTGAATTGCTTGACATGTCGGTCCCTTATTGCGGGACAGACTTCCTGTCATCCGTATAGTGGGAGGAGATGTCATATACGCCATCGTGTGACTTGCATGACTAGATATGTGGTGTACATGAATACTTGCCCCTGTGGTCTGATATATGTGGGGAAGACCGACAGGACTTGGAGTGCCATGCATTCACGCAATCATTCAGCCATACGTGTCGCCATTGGTTCGGGGAATAGTGAACAGCTAGTGGCTCGCCACTTTGCTATAAAAGGACATAATTTGTCCACAGTACGGTATATAATCATTGATCACATTCCTCCTTTCCTTTGTAGTGGTAATAGATCACGCAAAATGGATTTTTGGATTGGATGCCTTGGCACCCAGGGGCCTCAATGAGAACCTTGGTTTACACTGCTTTCTGTAACTTTGAATAGTAGGGTATCCATGGTTTCTTTATCCCATTATATGGCTTTGATTGGAAAAGTACATGCATTATATATCAATAAAATTACTGGGCATGGGTGTGGAGTTTAGGTGGTCTCTCCAAATTAATTTTTGGTTATCGTTATGAAGATGTTTATTCATAAGTTGTGATAATTATCCTCCTGTTGTCTAATAGTAATTGTTTATGAAATTTGGTTCTGGGAAGCTCTATAGGATGGACTGTACGTTTGATGTGTCAGTCGATATCTTCACTTCATGGTGTTTTATATATAGTTGTCATTGTAATTATTAATTGATTGCATTATAGTATTTTATTGGATGTTTATATGTTTGATGTCTGTTATCTTGTACATTTTCTGTTATAGCTCCTGTGCTGCGCGTTGCCCAGGTTACCAGGACGCGATCCATAGTCATTCCCGCCGCCCTGATGCTGGCGCGTCATTGGTATGCGCTCACTCTGTGGGCAGGTGGTGTGACGTTATTGGAGGTAGCCCCAGTTCCGGGCGCCGGGCAGCGCAGGACACACGTGGTGATTTGTGAGTATATGTATATGTGTGTTGTTTGTATTGCATTTTTTTATTGCATTTTGTACCTTGAGGACCGGGTATTAAACTAAGCTCCGAAACGTTGGAATTTATTCCTGTGTCTAAGCTATTTTTTTATTAGCGTGTCGCCCTATTGGATTCATATATAGATATATATATATATATATACATATTTATTATAGAAACACAAATAAATGATAAAAGAGAACTCTAAAATTAAAAATGAATAAAAAGCCTATTACTTGTGAGTCAGTCATAGAAAATTAGACAATAAACCGCAGCTGATATTACAATAACTAAATAGACAAGAGAAAATAATGTCTGTGAATAAGTCACCATAAAAAATGCAGTCTCAGTATGGTAAAAAGGATCAGTCTCAGTAAAATGAAAAGACACAAACCTATTGACTATAATAAGTTGTAGAGAGTTATACAATAATTTCGTAAATAGGGGAATACAAAATTTATGTCTCACTGACAGCCAGATTAATGTGGGACACAGGAGGTAAGTGCCCCTGGGCCCCCCTCTCACGAGGCTGCCAGGCTTTGATTGCAGGTGCAGGGTAGAAGAGCACTACGATCTGCAAAAATTGAAAAGGAGAGAGATGGTGGAGTGGAGTCCGAGCAGTGGGACGGGGCTACTTGGCACTGTGAAGTCAGGACCAACGGCTTGGATAGGAGAGAGGAGGGCAGGAGTAACTGCAGACAGTGTACCAGAGTGTAAGGTAAGTGGGACGGGGGCACACTATATTGTTTATCTGTATGTGATGACAGTATGTATGTAATTGTATGTGCCTGACTGACTGTGTATATGTATGTGTATATATGTGTATGACAGTACTGTATGTAAGTGCATATGTGTATGACAGTATGTGTATGTGTATATGTGTGGCTATGTGTACAATAGTATATATGTAAGTATATTTGTGTGTGACTATATATGTATGTGTGGCTATGTGTACAACAGTACGTATGTAAGTGTATATGTATGTGACAATGGGATGCAGTTTATAGACCAGCGGACTAAATGCTGCTGATCTATATCCTGACAGGAGAAGCCCGATGGGGGACTTAAGATAGGTGTAGAAATACGACGCCTATCTTAATCCTGATGCCGTAACGCCGAAGGACGGCAGCCCGAACGAGGTAAATCCAGGGCGTCCTTAGCATTAGCTACAGTGGGGAGGGTTAGTTTTAGGGAGTGTAGTGGGGTTATGGTAAGGTTTTGGGGGGAGGTTAGGGTTAGGCACCCCTAGAAGGGAAGGGTTAGGGTTAGGCACCCCCAGGGGTAGGTTATGGTTAAGCACCCCCTGGGGTAGGTTATGGTTAGGCACCCCATCCAGAGGGTTAGGTTAGAGTGTGGGATGAGGGGATTAGGTTTAGGCACCCCCAGGGGGGAGGATTTAGGGTTAGGTACCACCCCGGGAGTTTTAGGTGTTAGGCACCCCTAAGGGAGGGTTAGGAATAGGGGGGGAGGATTAGAATACTTACCAGCTGGCATCGGGATCTCCTCCTGTTGGGCATCTCATGTTGTATTTCATATTGATCCCATGACAATGAATGTATGCATAACCCAAACCATCCCAATTTTGGTGGCACAGTCCTGTTTTTCTGGTGCTGCTTCACCTGTGGGCTGAAGGAAAGGTAGAGAGGGCAGTCCAGCCAGGGCCATAACTAGAGGTGTGAGAGCTGTGCCACCAAGCCTTAAGTGCCCCGGGCACCCCAAAGTCTTAATCCAGCTCTGGTCTAACTACTATAAATGCCAATATATTAGATCTCTTAAACAAACTATTGGAGTTCTAATGTCTCATTTACAGTAACTCTTTTGGTGGTAAAGTATTTAATTTGTATACCCACCGTGACACACATTGTAATAAGGGGTGAGCGGGTTTGGATTTCTGAAATCCGAACCCCCCCGAGTCCCCCCCGATCCGAGGCCGATCGGAGTCAGGCTCGACTTTTCCCGCCTGACTCGGATCTGAAATCGAGGCAAAACATCATCATCCCGCCTTCTGGGTCTCGCGGGTTTTGGATCCTATATAAGGTACCCGCGTCGGCACCATTTTCTCACTCGGCTGTGGACAGTGAAGAGGGAGGGTGGGGGTTAGGGCTGGCTGGCCTGTGTAGTGTAGTGTAGTGTAGTGCAGAGTAGTGTTGTGCTGTGCTGTGCTGTGCTGCTGTTGTCCATAGGGGCTGTGTCCACTACTTCAAAGTCCATAGGGGCTGGCTGTGTTGTGCTGTGCTGCTGTTGTCCATAGGGGCTGTGTCCACTACTTCAAAGTCCATAGGGGCTGGCTGGACTGTGTTGTGCAGTCAGTTGTCCATAGGGGCTGTGTCCACTCCAAAGTCCTGTGCAGTGTCCCAGTCCTAAAGGGGTGCTGTAGTGTTGTCCAGGGGTGCTCTGTCCGTCAGGGGTGCTCCCCCAAGTGCTAAAAAAAATATATTTTTTCTGTGTTTGTGAATTGTGTGCACTGTGGCTGCACGTGCATCAACAAATGAGCAGCGCCAAGCCTGCGCCTGAGTCCCATTAGTAAAGGGCCAGTTGGCTTGTCCGTTAAAGGGTGCTGTAAACCCCAAAGTACACTCCAAACAAAAAAAATATATATTTTCTGTGTTTGTGAATTGTGTGCGCAGTAGCCGCACGTGCATCAACAAAGTAGTGCCAAGCGTGCGCCTGTGTCATACGTAAAGGGCCGGCTGGCTTGACTGTTAAAGGGTGCTGTAACCCCCAAAGTACACTCCAAACCAAATAAAAAAATATTTTCTGTGATTGTGAATTGTGTGCGCAGTAGCCGCATGTGCATCAACAAAGTAATGCCAAGCGTGTGCCTGTGTCATAAGTAAAGGGCCGGCTGGCTTGACCGTTAAAGGGTGCTGTAATGCCCAAAGTACACTCCAAGCAAAATAAAAAAATATTTTCTGTTTGTGAATTGTGTGCGCAGTAGCCGCACGTGCATCAACAAAGGATCAGCGCCAAGCGTGCGCCTGTGTCATAAGTAAAGGGCTGGCTGGCTTGACCATTAAAGAGTGCTGTAACCCCCAAAGTACACTCCAAACAAAATAAAAAAATATTTTCTGTGTTTGTGAATTGTGTGCACTGTGGCTGCACGTACATCAATAAAGGAGCAGCGCCAAGCGTGCGCCTGTGTCCCATAAGTAAAGAGCCAGCTGGCTCATTTCTTAAAGGGTGGTGTAACCCACAAAGTGCACTACTCTCCAGCAAAAATAAAAAATTATTTTCTGTGTTCGTGTGCGCCTTAGCCGCATGTATATATCAATATAACATAAGTGGAGGACCAAACTTACTCCGATAAAAATAAAATAGGGAAAGATCAAGAACCACTTCCTCCTAGTGCTGTTGCTGCTGCTGGGAGTTGTTCATCATCCCAGAGAGGAAGTTGGAACACCACTACTTTTACTAAACAATTGACCCTCCAACAGTCCTTAGCGAGGAGGATGAAGTACGACAGCAGTCATCCTGAAGCAAAACATATAACTGAGGCCTTGACTGCTATGTTGGTGTTAGACGTGCGTCCGGTATCCGCCATTAGTGCAGTGGGATTTAGACAATTGATGGAGGTAGTGTGTCCCCGGTTCCAAATCCCGTCTAGATTCCACCTGCATCCTCAGAGCAGCAGCGACAAGCGTGCATCTGTCTGTTAAAGGGTGGTGTAACCCTCAAAGTGCGCTCCACAAACAATAAAAAAATTCTTCTTTTTTCTGTCTTTGTGAATTGTGTGGGCTGTAGCCGCACTTGCATCCTCAAAGCAGCAGCGACAAGCGTGCGTCTGTCTGTTAAAGGGTGGTGTAACCTTCAAAGTGCTCCAAAAAATAAAAAACTATTTTTTATGTGTTTGTGACTTGTGTGCGATGTAGCCACACGTGCATCAACACAGTAGCAGCGCCAAGCATGCGCCTGTGTCATAAGTCAAGGGCCGGTTTGGACATCTGGTCTGGACTGAAGGATGTGCCAACAATTTCTGACAAGTCTACTGTCACTGCATATGATACTGTCCTCAAAGCAGCAGCGACAAGCGTGCGTCTGTCTGTTAAAGGGTGGTGTAACCCTCAAAGTACGCTCCACAAACAATAAAAAAATTCTTCTTTTTTTTCCTGTCTTTGTGAAATGTGTGAGCTGTAGCCGCACCTGCATCCTCAAAGCAGCAGCGACAAGTGTGCGTCTGTCTGTTAAAGGATTACATCAGTGACGGCATCCAAGTAGGCATGTCAGACAGTCCGTACATGTACTGGCAGGAAAAAGAGGCAATTTGGAGGCCCCTGTACAAACTGGCTCTATTTTACCTGAGTTGCCCCCCCTCCAGTGTGCACTCCGAAAGAGTGTTTAGTGCAGCCGGGAACCTTGTCAGCAAAAGGCGTAGGAGGTTGCTTCCACAAAATGTGGAGAAGATGATGTTCATAAAAATGAATTATCAACTTTTCCAGGGAGACCAGCCTCCAGAACATACAGAGGGACCTGTGGTGGTGGATTCCAGCGGGGACGAATTAATACTCTGTGAGGATGAGGATGTACACAACACTGAAGAGGGTGAGGAATCGGTGAATGAGGAGGATGAGGAATACATCTTGCCTCCATAGAGCCAGTTTGCGCAGGGCCAGATTAATTTCCAGCTTGTTTTGTGGGGGCCCAAACGAACCAATCATTTCAGCCACAGTCGTGTGGCAGACCCTGGCGTTGAAATGATTGGTTTGTTAAAGTGTGCATGTCCTGTTTATACAACATAAGGGTGGGTGGGAGGGCTCAAGGACAATTCCATCTTGTACCTCTTTTTTTTCTTTGCATTATGTACTGTTTGGGGCCTAGTTTTTCAAACTGCCATCCTGTCTGCCACTGCAGTGTCACTCCTAGATGGGCCATGTGTTTGTGCCGCCCACTCGTGTCGCTTAGCATAGTCATCCATCTACCTCGGTGCAACCTTTTGGACATAAAAACACTATTGTGAGGTGTGAGGTGTTCAGAATAAACTGGAAATGAGTGGAAATTAAGGTTTTTGAGGTTAATAATAGCATAGGAGCAGAAAAATTAACACATTCTGTGATTTTAGCTGTTTTTATGCTTTTTTTTAAAAAAATACAGATCCAAAACACAAAACCCAGAACCCAAAACACAGAAGGGTGGTTTTGGCAAAACCAGTCCAGATCCAAAACATGAAGAAAGATCCAGATCAAAACCAAAACACAAAACACGAAAAGTGGCCGGTGCACACCCCTAATTGTAATAGGAGTTGTCCACAATTACCACCTCTAATGCTAGCTGGAATTTGATCTATTATTCTATATCTAATAAAGGACACCAGGTTGTTTATTGGCAAAGTGACAGGCAGCTGGATGTTCACTAGAACCTAAGAGTATGGCAGTACTGATGGCCGAGCAGTGCAATGCCATCCTCTCCTTAAATTGCCTTTCTGTATTGCTCATGAAATGCAAGCCACATAGGCAAGACAGAAGGTACACAATATATTTTAAAGTGCAAGTCAATCTGTCCAGGCTATGAGTGGAATTGTGGGCCTCCGTTAAATTGATAAAGCTATCCTTAGGACCAGACCAAATAATCAACAGGTCATCTATTAAGCATCTATACAGTAAAATATATTTGGAGACTCCAACATCACTAAAAAATAAATCGACTGCAAGCATGAAAGCATTAGCGTGCAATGGAGCCACACTGGATCCCATTGCACAGCCTATTAACTGCAAGTACAAAACACTGTTGTAATAAAATAAATTTTTTAGTCAACCATACCTAGGAGATCCAAAAATAGCTCAAACTGTGGGCCTTGATATAAGGTTTTATTTGTTATAAATCTGCAAGTAGCATCCAGCCCAATATCAGGCGGAATGCATGTATAAAGGCTGGAGACATCTATACTGCAAATGTAAAAATAATCTGGTAAAATTGGTAAATAAATCAGCTGTGTATTTTAGATAAGAGTTGACATTCTGAACACAAGGCTGTAGAAATGCATTTAAATTAGAGATAAGCGGGTTCGATTAGTTTGGATTTTCTCGCCAAATTCGTTTTTCCCGCAAAAAATTGGGTCTCAGAAAGAGGCAAAATGTCATCTTTCATGGACAAACATCATCAGGTGATGTTTGTCCTTGAAAGATGATGTTTTGCTTCTTTCTGAGACTTGATTTTAGCAGGAAAAAATGTAATTTGGCGGAAAAATCCAAACTAATCAGAACCCGCTTATCTCTAATTTAAATAAATGGATATGGATTGATATAATGATGGGCCTGTCCAGGGTACACTTTAGCCCCTTGTGGATTTTAAATAGGGTGTAAAATAATGGAACGGTGGGAAATTCTACACCAAGAGAATTAAATACTTCCGGTGAAACAAGACCGCTGAGGATAAAAATACTGTAAATTTAATTCCTGTTTAAACAAAGGGGTAGGATTTCCATCCAATAATTTGTAGGTATTCACATAACTCAATTTATGTGCCATTTCCCATTTCTAATCCTTAAACAAAAATGCCCCCCCCCGATAAACTCTCTTTTTTTTACTAAGTGCAGATAATGCTTGTTTTTCTTCTTTTGAAAGGTTTGAAATGTATGGATCTGTAAAGGGATATATTTCAGAACTGTAGATTTCAACATTTGGGAAAAATTTTTGATGGACACATTCTGGGGAATGGGATCAAACTTAGACAACAGCAAGACTTATTGTAATTGCTGCAGAATCTGGATAATAGAACTATCCGACTGTAATTGCCACAAAATTGAATTTCGTCGGACAGCGTGCTCCAAAAATTATTGTATAGAGTACATTAGAGCTGAGGCCATCCCTGCTTTCACAGCCTAGGCATCATCCTTGACTTCTCCTTTGCTTCTTCACTTATTCAGTTTATCTCACAATCTTGCTGCTTCCATCTTCGTAATATCTCTAGTCTACAAGCAAACCCTATATTACTGTGAATGTCACCACAGCTATCATCAATACACTTATCAGTTCCAAGCTAGACCTCCTTCTCTCTGGTTATATGCTCACCCGTCTCTACCCAATGCAAATTATCCCTAACACTGCTATTTATCTCATTAACTTCTTCAGGCAGCTCTATGTCAGCCTCACCCCTCTGCAAATTGCTTAATGGCTTCAAATCCAACACATAATACAGTTTAACTGCACCCTTCACATTTTTTCTGCACTCCTCCACCAGCCAGTAGCATCCATTACACACCACTCATTCTTAGACTGCAAGCCCTCATGGGCAGGGTCATATTTTCTTATTCTCTCCACCAAGCACTACCTCTGCCACCATTGTGCCTTTGCTCTTCTGTCCCCCATTTCCACACCATTGATGTTGTCTTTCTGATCACTTGTGGATATACAGATACGCCCTCATATACCTTTGGTCTAATTGCACCAAATAGCATCATTGACACCATAGACTTTGAGACTTTGCAAGTGCACACTGACCACTAGTGCTGGCTGTACTTGATCTTCTGTGTGCATCTAAGTTGCAAGCTATTTAAAAAAATTTCAAATAAAAGTGGCCATGGCCATTCCTCATTATGTTTATTCCCATGTTATACACAATTCATACCAATTCCTTTGTAACAAAAGTAGTAGTCTAGTGTCCCTGGTACACTGTGAGTAGCATTGTACAGGGAGGTTCATAAGTGTGGAAACACCCTTATGAGTAAGGAAATACTAATGCAGTGTCTACACAAATGATATGGGAGTGGGGGAAAACTTTTTAGGATATGTCACCAGTATGGTGGCCATCTTGGATGCAACTCTAATTTTTAAATGGGAAGGTAATCAAGTGACATATCAAACTGATGCAGAATTTCATTAGAAAATTAATGGTTTTCTTCATTTTAACATATATTTATTCTTTCTTGAGCAGTGACATTAATGACAATGGCACTAACACAAACAGAACGTGTTGAGATTGTCTTGCTATCTGTAAAACAAAGCACACATGCTAGTGCAAATGATTTCAACCACAGTCATCCAAATAGGACACCCATTACTCACAGTGTAGTTTCCAAACTCCTTGCCAACTTTAAAGAAACCAGATCAGAAAAAAGTGCTGTTATCTTGTTGTTCTATGGCTTTTCTATATTGAGGACTGACTGCCCTCTTATATACAGCTGCTCTTTATTATTGCACAGAGTATACTCCTAATTAGCGCTCCATCAGTATCTTACTGTTCGTTTTTTGGTTTATTTCGATGTTTTGGAGCTGCAAATATGGGGTGTTTTTCCAATTTTGAACAGAGACAGAATAGGAGACAGACTTACCTTAATAATTGGGATTCAGATATTGTGATTGAGTCTACTACAGAGGAGTATAATATAAAAAATGATTTTTATCTGTTAGAAGACTTATTGAAATCTGAGACCAAACATTGGTTAGATGCAACAAACCTTCAGAAATATATTGAACATAAAATCATCCTCAGAGGTTTATGGATTACTAAGCTATAAATTTTTGGAGATGTAAATGAATTTCAGGAAAAATGGGACACGATATTGGATAAATGTTCGTTCGCTTTGATTGATTTGGTTATTGATTTTTGGAAGATGAAAGTAAATAAATTGGAAACTGAGGGCCTGATTCAGAGCCGCTCGTTCGCTCTGAGTGATGTTCGCACATCTGCGCATGCGTATGGGTCGTAATGCGCATGCGCCAACCAGTTCATTGTGGTCGGAAATTGTGCGCTCGCAAAATAGCGAGTGCCTGCTAATTTGAGTGACAGGATGAGGCATTTGTGGGTGGTAACAGGGGAAGGTGCTTGAAAACGTGGTGTGGAGATCCAAACGCAGGCGTGCCAAACGGTCAAAACGGGCGTTTTAAGGGTGTGCATAATTAACAAAGCAGCGTCATCGGCCACGTCACTTGGTTGTCTCTTAGTCTGAACTGTTCGCATGATTGCGGTAGGAAAATCCAACCACAAGCACTGCGAGCAGTTCAGACACCTTTCAATGTACTCGATTAATCTAATAAATAGCGGAGATGACGTATGATGCAAACGGCCAGGGGGCATCTTTACAAAATAGCGAGCACATGTTTTGTTCGCTCACTCAGACATAGAGGCGTCAACAGACCGCAAAGAGCGAGTGCTCAATTTAAATAGCCGGCCCCTTTTTCTGAACGACCATTCGCAAATAGCGTCCGGCTCTGAATCAGGCCCTGAGATTGAAACCTTAAAATCAAAATTAGAACCCTTTAGTCAACTCAATGAATATATTGAGAGAGATCAAATTACAACAGAGAAAGTAATTAAATTTGAACAAATGCTAGTTACCAACAAATGCAAGAAATTCAAAAGAGATACAGAGAACTACAGAAATGGCAGAATAAAAACCTTCTCCAGAAGGGTATGTCCCACTGGTCAGACACCCATTCCATTACGTAGACCCCAGGAGGGAAGATATGCTCATGCAGTCAGTGCACAGGGATGAACGAGACAGAGAGTCCTCTCTGATCATTTTCATCCCTGCAGCCCTCCCCGTGACTATTCAAATAGAAAGAGGGACTACCAATACACTCCAGCCCCAAGGCATTCAGGCTATATAAGAAAGAGATCATTTAATTATGACCCATCTACCTCTAATGATATACCCACAAGACTGTCAAGCTGAAAACCATGCCAAATACCTTGGAAGGTTATTCCAAAGAAGTTTTTTTAGATCAGCCTCTACAGCAGAGAAACCCAAATCTCTCAGTTTGGACTCGAGATGAGCTAATGGAAACATCAAAAAGATGCAGATATAAAAGTTCAGAGGGAGAAGGGGAGAAAAAAAGGAGATTCTTAAGCGATTGAGAGCCAGTCATCTTGGGACCAAATCCTCCAGTGTGTTCAATTTGTCATCTAAAGAACTAACAGAAGCAGATAAATCTCTTCTCTATAAAGTTTTCAAATTTGCTCCATCATCCTCGCCCAATATCTTTAATCTCTTTGTTGACCTCAACAAATTTATTAGAGATCTCTGCAGAAAAAGATATTTTGCAAATAAACAAATTGCTAGAGAAACAGAGGAGGCTTTTCCCATTGTGTTAGATTCTACTGACACTGTGGCAATCAATATACTTGATGAACTCCTAGAGGAAAGCAACACAGGGGATACTCTGCATATTTGCGATGTCAATAGAGATAAATCTAAACTCAAGTCAGAGTTTTTTCCAATTAAATATAAAATCCTAGTGTGGAATGCTGCTATAAAACTACTCTAAATAACTTCAAAACACTCTGTGCTAGCTACAAACAACAACCCAAGAAGTCTAATTTAAATAAATAGGAAAAAATAGCTCTTAAGAATCTTATGAAGGACTCTTCTATTGTTATCAAAGAGGCTGACAAGGGGGGAGGTATCGTTGTCCAGAATAAGACTGACTATGTATCTGAAGCAATGAGACAATTGGGTGATTTAACATTCTACTCAATACTCCCCTCCGACCCCATGAAAGGCTTTTTATAAGAATTACATTCTCTTCTCAGTGGAGCACTTCAAGAAAAGATTATTTCCAAGGAAGAATAAAATTTTCTTTATTCACCTTTTCCCACTATCCCCATTTATTATCACTTACTGAAAATTCACAAATCCCTCACTTCACCCCCTGGTCGCCCTATTATTTCAGGTATTAACTCTTTGTCAGCCAACTTATCTTTCTATGTGGATTCCTTTTTACAACTCAGGGTCCAAACACTTAAATCACATATTCAAGACACAACTCACTTTTTACAATGATTGATGGAGTGGAGTGGAAGATTCCTATGCGTTCATGACTCTAGATGTACAGAGTCTTTATATGAACATCCCACATACATTGGGAGTAGAGGTTATCAAGATGGGGATCTATCTGAACATCATAGGAATTTTCTACTGGATTTCACTTCATATATTTTGAGACACAACTATTTTCTTTTTTTGGACACCTTCTATTTATAGACTATGGGGACGGCCATGGGGACCAGGTTCGCACCCAGCTATGCCAACCTCTACATGGGGGAGGTTGAGGACTTCCATGTGTGGGGTAGTGGGCTGGCCTCGAGCCTGGTTCTCTATGGCCATTATATAGATGATCTTTTTTTCATTTGGGATGGGCCCCTCACTTCAGCACAAGCTTTTGTATCTTCACTCAATATGAATAAATATAATTTACACTTCACTTACACTTTTAACCATCTCTGTATAAATTTTTTGGATATATCCTTGGAAATACATCATAACAAGATAATCACATGGAATTATACTAAAGAAGTACGTACCAATGCTTATCTACATTTCAAAAGCTCCCATTAGTTGGCATGGAAACGTAATATTCCTATAGGCCAAATCATGCGGCTCAGGAGAAACTGTTCGAATGTAAACAACTTTAAAACACAATCAAAACCTATGATGTAAGCCTTTGAAATGAGAGGTTATCCCCAACACCTCATTGAGAAAGCCTTTATAGAAGTACTTGCCATGGATAGGGAAACACTGCTAAAATCAAAAAAAGAAATAAATACAAACTACAAAGGGCAAAGAAAGAGAAATAGCCTTTATCTCAACTTATACTTACTCACAAAAAGAGATAAGGAATATCATAACGAGAAATTATGATATTCTTAAACAGGATAAAGTTTTGGGTGAACTGATCCCTTCCAAACCAGTTTTCATCTTTAGACGTAATAAATCCTTAAAAAAAATGCTGGCTCCAGTTTTTTGAAGAACCCCAAGAGTACCAATTCTGGTATTAGTTGGCTCCCCATAAGACCAATGGGGTGTTTTAAATGTGGCAGTAGCAAGTGTACTACTTATGACCATATAACTAATGGGACAAAAACATTTGCATACCCAACAGTGAGGAGACCTACTGCATTAAGAAGTTCATTAATTGTAACTCCAAATATGTTGTGTATGTCCTCACTTGTGGGTGCAATTTGAAATATGTGGGTAGAACAACTCAATGTTTAAAAGTTAGATTTATGGAGCACCGGAGGAATGTAATTAATAAGCTCTTATCCCATAGTGTCTCTAGGCACTTTTACAAGACCCACCAAGGGGACCCAAGTTCACTTAGTCTTACTGCCATTGAAAAGATCTCCATGACCTCTAGAGGAGGGGATCGCTTCAGACACTTGTGTAAACAAGAACTATACTGGATATTCAAGATGGATTCCCTGTACCCCAACGGTTTAAATGAAATGTTGGAACTTAATTTAGTTTCTTGGTAGACTCTGCCATTTCTGTAGGACACTTAAATTTATGATCTCTACTTTTAATAGTGTCATTTCTTTCTCCCTTTCTATCTAAATATTAACCATTGTGAGAATCCATCTTTAATCTATTGACTAATTTTAGATCAGCATTTTCCAGTTATAGAATCTAATCATTTCATATTTAACAGTGTTTAGATTTTATAATTTTTTTCAATTAATTTAATTAATTTTGGTTTATATATCTATTCTGTCTTAATATATATTTATTGTCTTTATCCACATTTTTTATTATTTTCCTTATCTGTTTAATGCTCCTTTAATTTATTTATTATGTATTATATTTTAATGGCATTTATAATGTCCTATAAAATAGATTGGTTATATGAAGCAATCATGATATCTCAATATAACTGAATATATGCATCTTTATTATTATTTTTTATTTTTTACTTTATTATAAATATACTATCTAATATCATTATAGATATCAATCTATTATGGCAGTTTATGTTGAAAATGCTATGTGTCCCATATATAAACCCATGACGTATGTTGTCGTCACGTGAAAATGTTGTTTATATTTTTCCTGAGTCCGTACCAGGTTTGTGCTACATAAACACCGATGGACTAATTATCTGTCATGGAGATTGTCTCCATGACAACAATTCCTCTGTAATCATAGTGACATACACACTACATGCTGTATTTATACTTCCTTTGTCCGTACCATGTGACACAGTTCTACATCACATGTAATTGACTGAACTAATCACCAGCCATGGAGACTGTTCCCATGACAATGACCCCTCTGCCTCCACGGTGGTTTGTTTACACCATGTGGATCAGGGGGATCATGTATGACAAGTGGCACACTCCTGGCTTGATCACACTGTATATTTATACTGTATACTTGGAGTTATTTTCAGTTCAGGTCTCTTAGCTGTGGTAATTTATATAATATGCCATTTGAATGCACATAGAATTGCTAATTATTTGTTGATACACACCAGCTGCTAATCAGCAGCCATCTTGGAATTTTACTATAAAAAGACTTTACAGCAACCACACAATCACCTTTGATAAAGCTATGGTTTTGACACAGTAAAACATGTCAGGGATCAGTTGCCTACTCTCCACCATTCTTCTCAACCAAAGGAGTGCTATCCACTTGGTATCCAGTGTGCTTTCCAGCTGTACATGCAACTGCTGTACCTTTGCCCAGATGATCGGACCTATGCAAAAGCCTGCCAGCATTGCTCATTAGGACCCCAGCACAGTATTGAACATTGGACTTGGTAACTATTTGGTCTGGACTATACAATAACAGCACAGCACTTATACCACAACTGGAATACAAATATGCCTCCGAGCATTCATGGATGAGATTTATGATTGGTGGACGATTGCTTTTAACTGTTTTCTTGATTCTATGTATTGATTGTATCTATATGCTACTCAATAGCTATTAAAGATCTTAATTATACTGGTGACATACCCTAAAAAATTTTTCCCCACTCCCATATCTATGTGTAGACATGGGATTCATATTTCTTTACTAATTTTCTTTTTATAAGGGTGTTTCCCCACTTAAGGACCACCATGTATGTTGCTATACTGCAACTAAGACACAATATTTAGGAAAAAGTACACATTACTACCTGTGGCTGGGCATTTAAGTTGTGCCAAGCATCTTGCACAATATGGCAAAGAGATGCGATTTATATGGAGGACACATTTGATGGCTCATTGAGTCTTGTTTGTTTTTGTGAAAATTGTGTTACTATGGAATTGCAGACACCTTGTGACAACAAAAAAAATAAAATAAAAAATAATAATAATAAAAATAGTAATATTCTGTACATAATGATAATCAGATCTTTTGTGTAGTAGTCTGTAATGTTCTTGACAATTATTTTATTCCTTATTTGTGCACCCAAATTTGGGACTCACTTATTGAGTATGTATTACTGTATGCAAGATGTGTTCCTAAAGTAGGTTTAACTTAAGCACCTGTTACCTTTGCCCAACCATCTGATTCATCTTCTGTTTGGCAGCAAGTGTGACATCCACAGTACAGCAAATGTATCAGTATTTACTTTCGTAGCTTAGAAGTCTGCATTTTGCTTCTCTAGTATTTTATTGAGAACACAGCTGCAATAAATCCCATAGTTTACTTTGTGATTACTGATTTGTAAGAAACTAAGCTGTAAAAGAGAGCACCTGCTAATTAAGAATCTATTTTTCATCTTTTCAGAGCATAGGATCATTGTTCCAAATTAAACAAACAAAAGAATTACAACAAACTACAATACATACATAAAAAGTTCTCCTATTACAAAAACCCAACCTATCAACCATGAATTGTACTGTACAATATATTAATTGATAAAACATATGTGGCTTAGGAGTGATTTTCATGGCGATAGTTATTGATCTCTCATTCAGACATCAAAGGATATCTTGAAAGGTCACGTAATGGCTAATATCTGATAAGATGGTCCAGGGATAATCATGAATTTTTAAAATACAGTGTACTGTGTATTTACAAAGATAATTTTTTTCTTCTCTATGAATATTTATCTAACCTGTCTTTAAAATGCTCTATAGAGTAACAAGTGTGACTAATTGACAAAATAGTCAAATAACTTAAATATCTTCTTTGATGTGAAATTATTGAGATCTATTCTCATGAGATTTTTCTTTTGTTTGCAAATGCAGCCAATTTCATGCATCGGGGGCTTGTAGACTATTGTTGATTGCATTAATTAGGAGATAATAATACATTAGATGTCACTACATGACAGCTTGTCTGGAATGTCTGGCAATGTCAATACTGTTAACAAAGATACTCCAAAGGTATTATAAAGTTAGTGCTTCCCACAATAAAAAGGAAATGTTATAGGAAATAGTACATTAAATGTTTTCCATAAAGCAAGTAGAAGAACGTTAATTCCAGCTGCAACATCCCAAATAGAAACAAATATCAACACCACATGGTTGAATATGTCGTAGTATCAAAATGGATGAATAGATGCTTGGGAAAACATTAAAGAGAACTACATTAAATCCCATGCAAGGAAGATCTACATTTTTAAAATCATAAAGTATATTCACTTACAATTGAACTAAAGTAAGCAGACTTTGGGTATTTAGGGGGGAATTCAATTAGGAGCGATAATGCAGTAATTTTTGCACGTAACGTTTTCACACCCTTCGCATGTGAATTCTGATAATCGCATCTATGCGCATACTCATTTTCCAAGCAATTCAATTCCAAAAGTTGCAATGCAGCATTAGCGCAAACATTTTTTCTGGTTTTACCGGCAATAAGTTTAGGTGACAAAAGGAGAAATCTGCCTGTACCCCCCAAAAAAGGCAAAGTGATTTAGGATAACAATATAGAAGTGTATTAATGGCCCTAATAGAAGTATGTGGGGTTCTTAAATTGTGTCAAATGGCTATTTATGTATATTTCAAAAACAGTCAAATAATGATATAAAGCAAGTGCTTTTTATTAGAGATGTGAATGCTCAGATAAGTTTGAATTTTACCCGATATTTGGCGGAAAAAATCCGAATTTGGTGGGAAAAACCTACATACCATAAAAATAAAAATGTCACCCTATTAGGCAGCCTAATTCTATATCAAAGTCTGGTAAGAAATTATGGACCTAAATCAGAGACAGATGTCAATGCAGCCACGACTGTGTCTTTTTACGCAGCACAACTGCATCTTTATTGCAGCCAATGGGATTTGTACAGCGACGTCCAGTGGTTGCTGCTCTAATCCGCTGCTTTGCATTAAAAGTAGCACCATCAGACACACATGAATCGCATCATTAGACATTAGAGCAGTACTATGGTTGCTTAGACTGTTTGAGGGAAACCGACTGCCGGTGCCAGTGCAACTGCAAAAAAAGACACAGTTGCTTGTGTTACACGCCCACGTCTGACTAGACTCCCCCTGTTACCACCCAAGAATGCCCACCAAATTGCGCCTATCTACGAAAAAAAGTCATCCTTGAAACCTGGCAGTAACCATCAAGATGCATGCACAATACAATAACATCTGCATGAACTTCGGCACTGCATCCACTTCTGAATAAGGCCCTATATTTCACTGACCTCTTATCTAATCTTCATTTAATTTCCAATGGCAATGCTACAAGTGCTCCATCGCTATTGGCAACTTTTGAAACTTACATAGCAGTCCCATGACTGCAGGGCCTTCAGGGTTGAGAAGATTGCAGTTTATAGTTAAAGTAAATACAGGGGAGGAAGGTTTACAGTTAGTGTAAATACAGGGGAGGAAGGGGAAGATACCAACCAGCTCCTACCTGAAAGGGATACTTCCTAAAACAGGAGATTCCACTTTGAGTAGAGATCTTCGTTGTTTCAGCACACTGTCCCTTTCTGGGACAGGCCTAATCTCTGATCTGAATCTCCGCCCCCAGCTCACTTCACAAAGGCTGCAATAAAGAAGCCTACAATGCCTGACTCACTGATTAGCTCCGCTGTGTCTGTGAGGGTTAAACAAAAGGGCAGGAGATGAATCATATCAATGTAGAGCTTGACTGAAAGGAAAACAAGGGGACCACCATCTATATGAGGGCAGATGAGTCCCTATTTTCAGGTCAAGCAACTTTCCTTAGCAATTGCTTTTCATATTATTTATATACTGTGTAAGTTACTAAATATTGAGACATATTTAGAAAGAATGTAATAGAACACAGACTACTCTCCAGACACCATGTGAGGATAGCAGCTGCTGCATATCATTATGTCCTGGAGTGAATGATATGTGAATCCAACTGAGGAAGCATCAGTGTGAAATGCGCGTTTTGGACCGTAGATGCCCATTGTGCACGAGTGGGACACCCATAGCAGTACAGTTGTCCAGCGCTCACTATGCAGATTGTACCAAGCGTTCATCAAGTGAACAAACAGGTACCATATAGTTTCAGCTTGCAGCATTATCAGCTTATGGAGACTGGATATGTGACTCTGCAATGCTGTAGGTAACTACGAGTCCCTACCTATCACCTGACTGTCATATATGCAACTTACTGTTGTTTTTCTATCACTGTATACCAAGTCCTATCATCACCAACAATCAATACCTTAGGGCAAATGACTGGCATCAGCAAAGGTCTCTGTAATCATACTGGGATACTTTCAATAATCTTCTCTCAAAGGAATCGCTCTTTTCCCTAATGCTAGGTACACACCTGGCAGATATATCTGCAGATGATGGTTGTTTATACACACTGAACAACCATCATCTGTCATCTGGCCAAGGGCGTGTCGCACCCTCCTCCCTGTGGACTCTGCTGCAAGTGTATGGGCGGGTGGTAGACTGCCCATACACACAGCATGATGGACAGATATAATTGCAGATATATCTGCCATTGGCTGTGCAGCAGAGATTACATGATATGTCTGTGAATTATGTCATATACAGACATATCGCTGGTACACCCTGGCCGACAGGCACCCAATATTTTGGCCGATCAATTGATCGGCCAACATATCTGCCAGTGTGTACCCAGCATAAGACTACTCTAATTGGAGAGTGTCAAAGTAGGTTCCTGCACTGTATATAGCAGGTCCTAGTCTCTTGATGCTATACAAAAGCAGGTGCATCTGCACTTATTCTCATCCCTTAGTGTGTTAAGAGCATGCTCACATATCATTCACTGCAGGACATAATGATATGCAGCAGCTGTTATTCTCACATTGTATCTGGGAAGTAGTCTGTGTTCCATTACATTATTTCTATATACATATCAATACCTAGCAACTTACACAGTATACAAATAATATGAAAATTATATTGATTTCACACTATGAACTGGGAAGATTTTGCTGAAAGTCATTTATTTTCATACTGATAAGATATCTGTGGTTTTCAACATATTATACTATTCAGTACCTGCTGTTTATAGATGTTGATGTAATGCGTATAGGCTTTTCTGAGCTGTGTGACTGTTTTCTACTCAGTTACTGTCTCATATCTTATTGAGAACAGTAGATCTGCTATACTATGCTATGATTTATGCTGTTTGATCAAAAAGGGAATCTGATTTCATTACTGTGACTGCTACAATTTTATACTGGTTATTATTAGGGGTGAGCGGGTTCGGATTTCTGAAATCCGAACCCCCCCGAGCCCCCCCGATCCGAGGCCAATCCGAGTCAGGCTCGACTTTTCCCGCCTGACTCGGATCTGAAATCGAGGCAAAACATCATCATCCCGCCTTCCAAGTCTCGCGGGTTTTGGATCCTATATAAGGTACCCGCGTCGGTGCCATTTTCTCACTCGGCTGTGGACAGTGAAGAGGGAGGGTGGGAGTTAGGGCTGGCTGGGCTGTGTAGTGTAGTGCAGAGTAGTGTTGTGCTGTGCTGTGCTGCGCTGTGCTGCTGTTGTCCACTACTTCAAAGTCCATAGGGGCTGGCTGTGTTGTGCTCTGCTGCTGTTGTTAATAGGGGCTGTGTCCACTACTTCAAAGTCCATAGGGGCTGGCTGGACTGTGTTGTGCAGTCAGTTCTCCATAGGGGCTGTGTCCACTCCAAAGTCCTGTGCAGTGTCCCAGTCCTAAAGGGGTGCTGTAGTGTTGTCCAGGCGGTGCTCTGTCCATCAGGGGTGCTCCCCCCAAGTGCTAAAAAAATTATATATTTTCTGTGTTTGTGAATTGTGTGCGCAGTAGCCGCACGTGCATCAACAAAGTAGTGCCAAGCGTGCGCCTGTGTCATAAGTAAAGGGCCAGCTGGCTTGACCATTAAAGGGTGCTGTAAACCCCAAAGTACACTCCAGTCCAAATCAAAAAAAAATTATTTTCTGTGTTTGTGAATTGTGTGCGCAGTAGCCGCACGTGCATCAACAAAGTAGTGCCAAGCGTGCGCCTGTGTCATAAGTAAAGGGCCTGCTGGCTTGACCAATAAAGGGTGCTGTAACCCCCAAAGTACACTCCAAACCAAAAAAAAAATATTTTCTGTGTTTGTGAATTGTGTGCGCAGTAGCCGCACGTGCATCAACAAAGTAGTGCCAAGCGTGCGCCTGTGTCATAAGTAAAGGGCTGGCTGGCTTGACCGTTAAAGGGTGCTGTAACCCCCAAAGTACACTCCAGTCCAAACCAAAAAAAAAATAATTTTCTGTGTTTGTGAATTGTGTGCGCAGTAGCCGCACGTGCATCAACAAAGTAGTGCAAAGCGTGCGCCTGTGTCATAAGTAAAGGGCCGTCTGGCTTGACCATTAAAGGGTGCTGTAACCCCCAAAGTACACTCCAGTCCAAACCAAAAAAAAAATTATTTTCTGTGTTTGTGAATTGTGTGCGCAGTAGCCGCACGTGCATCAACAAAGTAGTGCCAAGCGTGCGCCTGTGTCATAAGTAAAGGGCCAGCTGGCTTGACCGTTAAAGGGTGCTGTAACCCCCAAAGTACACTCCAGTCCAAACCAAAAAAAAAATTATTTTCTGTGTTTGTGAATTGTGTGCGCAGTAGCCGCACGTGCATCAACAAAGTAGTGCAAAGCGTGCGCCTGTGTCATAAGTAAAGGGCCGGCTGGCTTGACCGTTAAAGGGTGCTGTAACCCCCAAAGTACACTCCAGTCCAAACCAAAAAAAAATTATTTTCTGTGTTTGTGAATTGTGTGCGCAGTAGCCGCACGTGCATCAACAAAGTAGTGCCAAGCGTGCGCCTGTGTCATAAGTAAAGGGCCAGCTGGCTTGACCGTTAAAGGGTGCAGTAACCCCCAAAGTACACTCCAAACCAAAAAAAAAATATTTTCTGTGTTTGTGAATTGTGTGTGCAGTAGCCGCACGTGCATCAACAAAGTAGTGCCAAGCGTGCGCCTGTGTCATAAGTAAAGGGCCGGCTGGCTTGACCATTAAAGGGTGCTGTAACCCCCAAATACACTCCAGTCCAAACCAAAAAAATATATATTTTCTGTGTTTGTGAATTGTGTGCGCAGTAGCCGCACGTGCATCAACAAAGTAGTGCCAAGCGTGCGCCTGTGTCATAAGTAAAGGGCCGGCTGGCTTGACCGTTAAAGGGTGCTGTAACCCCCAAAGTACACTCCAGTCCAAACCAAAAAAATATATATTTTCTGTGTTTGTGAATTGTGTGCGCAGTAGCCGCACGTGCATCAACAAAGTAGTGCCAAGCGTGCGCCTGTGTCATAAGTAAAGGGCCGGCTGGCTTGACCGTTAAAGGGTGCTGTAACCCCCAAAGTACACTCCAGTCCAAACCAAAAAAATATATATTTTCTGTGTTTGTGAATTGTGTGCGCAGTAGCCGCACGTGCATCAACAAAGTAGTGCCAAGCATGCGCCTGTGTCATAAGTAAAGGGCCGGCTGGCTTGACCGTTAAAGGGTGCTGTAACCCCCAAAGTACACTCCAGTCCAAACCAAAAAAATATTAATTTTCTTTGTTTGTGAATTGTGTGCGCAGTAGCCGCACGTGCATCAACAAAGTAGTGCCAAGCGTGCGCCTGTGTCATAAGTAAAGGGCCGGCTGGCTTGACCGTTAAAGGGTGCTGTAACCCCCAAAGTACACTCCAGTCCAAACCAAAATAATATATATTTTCTGTGTTTGTGAATTGTGTGCGCAGTAGCCGCACGTGCATCAACAAAGTAGTGCCAAGCGTGCGCCTGTGTCATAAGTAAAGGGCCGGCTGGCTTGACCATTAAAGGGTGCTGTAACCCCCAAAGTACACTCCAGTCCAAACCAAAAAAAACATTATTTTCTGTGTTTGTGAATTGTGTGCGCAGTAGCCGCACGTGCATCAACAAAGGAGCAGCGCCAAGCGTACGCCTGTGTCCCATAAGTAAAGAGCCAGCTGGCTCATTTCTTAAAGGCTGGTGTAACCCACAAAGTGCACTACTCTCCAGCAAAAATAAAAAAATATTTTCTGTGTTTAGCCGCACGTGTATATCAAATCGATATAACATAAATGGAGGACCAAACTTTCTCCGATAAAAATAAAATAGAGAAAGATCAAGAACCACTTCCTCCTAGTGCTGAAGCTGCTGCCACTAGTCATGACATAGACGATAACATGCCATCAACGTCGTCTGCCAAGGCCGATGCCCAATGTCATAATAGAGGGCACATAGAATCCCAAATGACGAAGTTCAGGAAAATGACCTTGAAAAAAACATTTAAATCAGCTGAAGAGAAATGTAAACTTGCCAATATGCCATTTACAACACGGAGTGGCAAGGAACGGGTAAGGTCGATCCCTAGTTTGTTCATGACTAGTGGTTCTGCTTCACATGACGATGGAAGCCCTCCTCCCACTAAAAAAATCAAAAGAGTTAAGCTGGCCAAAGCACAGCGAAGAACTGTGCTTTTTAAGAAGATATCACAAATCCCCAAGGAGAGTCCAAGTGTGGTGGTGGTTGCGATGCCTGACCTTCCCAGCACTGGACGGGAAGAGGTGGCTCTTTCCACCATTTGCACGCCCCCTGCAAGTGCTGAAAGGAGCACCCACAGTCCACTTGCTGATATGCAAATTGAAGATGTCACTGTTGAAGTACAACAGGATGAGGATACTGGTGTAGCTGGCGCTGAGGAGGAAGTTGGCGAGGAGGATTCTGATGGTGATGTGGTTTGTTTAAATCAGGCTCCGGGGGAGACAGTTGTTGTCCGTGGGATGAAAAAGCCCATCACGGTCATGCCTGGGCAGAAGACCAAACATTCCACCTCTTTGGTCTGGCAATATTTCTATCCAAATCCGGACAACAACTGTCTTGCCATATGTACCTTATGTAAAGGTGGAATAAGTAGGGGTAGGGATGTTAACCACCTAGGAACATCCTCCCTTATACGGCACCTGCAGCGCGTTCATAATAAGTTACTGTCAAGTTCAGAAACTTTGGCTAAGACCGTAAGCAGTCCAGGGACACCTAAATCCCATTGTCCTGTTGTATCCAAGCGCCTGCAAACCACACTGTCAACTCCCTCCTCATCAATTTCCTCCTTAGTCAGGATCGGAAGTAGTCCTGCAGGCCATGTCACTGGCATGACTGACTCTCCTATCGGGGATTCCTCCGGAGGATCCTGCATTGCTATGCCTCCTGCTGCCGCTGCTGCTGTTGCTGCTGCTGGGAGTCGTTCATCATCCCAGAGAGGAAGTAGGAACACCACTACTTTTACTAAACAATTGACCCTCCAACAGTCCTTAGTGAGGAGGATGAAGTACGACAGCAGTCATCCTGAAGCAAAACGTATAACTGAGGCCTTGACTGCTATGTTGGTGATAGACGTGTGTCCGGTATCTGCCATTAGTGCAGTGGGATTTAGACAATTGCTGGAGGTAGTGTGTCCCCGGTACCAAATCCCGTCTAGATTCCACTTCACTAGGCAGGCGATACCGAGACTGAACAGAAACGTCAGAAAAAGTGTCCTCAGTGTCCTGAAAAATGCCGTTGTACCCAATGTCCACTTAACCACGGACATGTGGACAAGTGGAACAGAGCAGACTAAGGACTATATGACTGTGACAGCCCACTGGGTAGATGTATCACCTTACGCAGCAACAGCAGCAACGTCACCAGTCGCAGCATCTCAGAAACGCCAGCTCGTTCCAAGGCAGGCTACGATGTGTATCACCGGTTTCAGTAAGAGGCACACCGCCGACAACCTCTTAGAGAAACTGAGGGAAATCATCGCCCAGTGGCTTACCCCACTTAGACTCTCCTGGGGATTTGTGATATCTGACAACGCCACCAATATTGTGCGGGCATTACATGTGGGCAAATTCCAGCACGTCCCATGTTTTGCTCACACAATAAACTTGGTGGTGCAGAATTTTCTGAAAAGCGACAGGGGCGTGCAGGAGACGCTTTGGGTGGCCCAAAAAATTTCTGCCCACTTTCGCCATTCAGCGACTGCGTGCCGAAGACTGGAGCGCCAGCAAACACTCTTGACCCTGCCCCGCCATCACCTGAAGCAAGAGGTTGTGACGCGGTGGAACTCAAGCCTCTATATGTTTCAGAGGATGGAGGAGCAGCAAAAGGCCATTCAAGCCTATACATCCACTATGACATAGGCAAAGGAGGGGGTATGCACCTGACTCAAGCGCAGTGGAGAATGATTTCCGTGTTGTGCAAGGTTCTCCAGCCCTTCGAACTTGCCACACGTGAAGTCAGTTCAGACACTGCCAGCTTGAGTCAGGTCATTCCCCTCATCAGCCTTTTGCAGAAGCAGCTGGAGAAAGTGAAGGAGGAGCTAAGACAGAGCGATTCCGCTCGGCATGTGGGACTTGTGGATGAAGCCCTTCATTCGCTTTGCCAGGATTCCAGGGTGGTCAATCTGTTGAAATCAGACCACTACATTTTGGCCACTGTGCTCGATCCTAGGTTTAAAGCCTATGTGGTGTCTCTCTTTCCGGCCGACACAAGCCTGCAGAGGTGCAAAGACCTGCTGGTGAACACACTGTCAGCTGAAGCGGAACGTGACACGTCAACAGCTCCTTCTTCATTTTCTCCCGCAACTGGGGCTGCCAGGAAAAAACTTAGGTATCCTAAGCAACCCACTTGCAGTGATGCAGGGCAGGCAGGACCAAGTTTGGACATCTGGTCCGGAGTGAAGGACCTGGCAACAATTTCTGCCATGTCTACTGTCACTGCTTATGATTCTGTCACCATTGACAGAATGGTGGAGGATTACATCGGTGACAGCATCCAAGTAGGCATGTCAGACAGTCCATACCTGTACTGGCAGGAAAAAGAGGCAATTTGGAGGCCCCTGTACAAACTGGCTCTATTTTACCTGAGTTACCCCCTCCAGTGTGTACTCCGAAAGAGTGTTTAGTGCAGCCGGGAACCTTGTCAGCGAAAGGCGTAGGAGGTTGCTTCCACAGAATGTGGAGAAGATGATGTTCATCAAAGTGAATTATCAGCTCTTCCAGGGAGACCAGCCTCCAGAACGTACAGAGGGACCTGTGGTGGTGGATTCAAGTGGGGACGAGTTAATACTTTGTGAGGATGAGGATGTACACACTGAAGAGGGTGAGGAATCGGTGGATGAGGAGGATGAGGATGACATCTTGCCTCCGTAGAGCCAGTTTGTGCAGGGACACATTAATTTCCAGCTTGTTTTGTGGGGGCCCAAACGAACCAATCATTTCAGCCACAGTTGTGTGGCAGACCCTGGCGCTGAAATGATTGGTTTGTTAAAGTGTGCATGTCCTGTTTATACAACATAAGGGTGGGTGGGAGGGCCCAAGGACAATTCCATCTGGCACCTCTTTTTTTTCTTTGCATTATGTACAGTTTGGGGCCTACTTTTTCAAACTGCCATCCTGTCTGCCACTGCAGTATCACGCCTAGATGGGTCACGTGTTTGTGCCGCCCACTCGTGTCGCTTAGCATAGTCATCCAGCTACCTCGGTGCAACCTTTTGGACATAAAAACACTATTGTGAGGTGTGAGGTGTTCAGAATAGACTGGAAATGAGTGGAAATTAAAGTTATTGAGGTTAATAATAGCACAGGAGCAGAAAAACCTACAAATTCTGTGATTTTAGCTGTTTTTATGCTTTTTTTCAAAAAAATACAGATCCAAAACACAAAACCCAGAACCCAAAACACGGAAGGGTGGTTTTGGCAAAACCAATCCAGATCCAAAACACGAAGAAAGATCCAGATCCAAAACCAAAACACAAAACACGAAAAGTGGCCGGTGCACACCCCTAGTTATTATACCATTATTATTGTGTTATTGTATCTTAATATTTCACCTGTCCTCTTTTTAACATGCCTATGTTAAGTTGGGAATTTATCAGCTCTCAACCTTTTTAACATATACCTATTAAAAGTTATATTTTATAGTTCATTTTGAGTGCCCCCCCCAAAATGAGAGTCCTTTTCTTGTGTATATTGTGCAATTCTGGGAACTTGGTAGACAACTTTATGACCTGGGTCCAGCCCCCCTAAGCATCTGGGTTTCATAGAAATTGCAATCCCTGCACCCGATATAGCTACAGCCAAGCCCCTGTTGCTGGCAGCCCTTTCCCCATTACACAGTCATCAGTGTAATGTAACTAATAATGTAATCTCATTTACATGAGTTTAGGTGATTTGAAAAAACATTTTTATAAAATATTTTATAAAAAAATAAATGACAAAATTCTGAATGAGTTGTCATCATCCTTTAGAACATCAAGAATGGACTGAAAACATAACAGAAATTGTCAGTATAAGAGCATATTTTATCATGTAATCTGGTCAAAGAAAAACTATTCCTGAAAATCTCGTGTAGATCTTATTAACATGTTTCATGCTTGAAGGACATACTAATGGACAGTTATTATTGATTATAGCAAAGAGAGTCCTCCAATCTGTTGGCTATTTTCTCTAAATAAAGTATTATAATATTTCATGTAGAGTTAGGAGTAAACTAAAACAATTAGTATACATGATCCAAAACACATCTGACTTTTTATTTAACATTTAAAAAATATATAATTTCCTATTATATCAGGACAGTCCTCAATAAAGTCTAGTTTCCTACTGTGTAGGATTACTTCTACTTACTACTAAACTATGGCACAGTAGTATGAACAAGTATTCCAAATAGAGTCATTGTGGAGACTTCTATTCCTCTATTGGCCATGAAGTGGATGATCGGATAGATTTGTTATTAGAACAGTAACATTGGGAGTTTGAAAGCTGTTTATTGGGAGTGTTCACAATGATTGTCAACATTAAAACTTTGCACCAAATATGGGATATTTAGTTTGTGAACGAAAAAAAAACTAACATAATCATCGGGAAGCATGTCCCCAGCCGTAATCATTGGGTAGCATGTCCCCCAGCTGTAATCTCGGGAAGCATGTCCCCCAGCCGTAATCATTGGGAAGCATGTCCCCCAGCTGTAACCATTGGGAAGCATGTCCCCAGCCGTAATCATTGGGAAGCATGTACCCCAGCCGTAACCATTGGGAAGCATCTCAGACACATGCACAGAAGTAAAACATTGGGCACTTGCACCCAAAGTTTTACTGCATTCATCACCTCTGAATCAGGCCCTTGTATCATCCCTGTGCTGTACAGTACATGTATCATTAACTTTTTATGTTAGTGTTACTCTAACAGCAGATACTATGTGCTTTCTATCCTTTCCTTTGTGCCTGTGCATTTGCTCTCTCGTGCCCACTCACTGCATATGCACACAGACTAAAGCAGAGGTATGTCAGTGCTCATACTCTTTATTTTCCTCTCCATTTGAATCTTTGTCTGCAAATCATAAAATATATTCCTGTTCATATGTTCAAATATCTTTTGTGTGTTAATTTTATTACTTACCTGTTTCCCAAAGACAATTTGTTTACAAGTAAGTAGACAAATAGACATTCCTGCTCTATATCAAACAGATTGCCAGTTGATTATTTTGTATCATTGTATCATGGTGCTTCTATATTTAAACTGTGTGTAATCAAATTACACAATACTCTATCCTACTTCCCATATATTTTACCATAGACAATTTTTTTTTCTTTCTTCTTGGGCAACCTGGCCCACCTTCTGTCAGTGCTCCTGTAGATATAACAGTATATATAATGCTCAATTGTTTATAATAAGCAGAAGCGTGCAGAGTCTCTTTTACCCCAAGGTACATCACCTGATGGTCTATGGTTAATGTATTGTTTCTTATTTTGTCTGACTTTGCATATTTATGCTTTTAGAATGAACATAGTAAAAGTTAAGTTTTATGATACATAACCTTGCTTTTCTGTGCGATTACATCTTTTACTCTAAGAGGGCACTTCCACCCCTTGAGATTAATTGGAAATATGTTTTACTAAAATATTAATCTGCTGGTTATACATCACAGACCCTCTATTACTGTACCTGACTCCTGTTTGAGCACCACCTTCTCTTTGTCCCACATTATTTTTAACTAAAATAAACTACATTCCCAGCAGGTAAGGAAGTTTTCTTGAGCCCATTGATTCAGTTACAACTTTAAATGCATTTGTAAGAGTAGCATCATTAATATGGTGATGTATGGGAAGTTGTCCTGGTGTGAAATTGCAATGCTCATTTTTTGATACAGCCATCAGCTTTTCAGTCATGGTGCCTCCCAGCAAGACAGTGATGTGCTTCTTTCTCCATCAGCACTTGTCTCTGTCCATGGGACCCTATAGCATGGTACCTTGAGCACAAAATGACCAACTTTTCCACACTAAAAGCAGTTTGGTCTGGTAACTTCCCAGTCACATTTTCAATAGTGGGAATCCCAACCATTCAGGTAATTCACTCTCTGTTTTAGATTTGGTATTGGCTTAGGTAGGTATGCAAGTGACTTAGACATCTGCTCCATAGCCCCAAACCAATCCATGGATTGTGAATTCCTCAAATGTTTGTGGATCATTTAGCGTGACCAACCACTGAAACCATGGGGCATGATTTTAGGTGAAATGATCTATAACTATAATCTGTACTATTTAGGCTGCAGAATTATCTTATCTTAAAGAACTATGGACAAATCACACAGCTGCAACCTTATGAAATTGTTGGGAAGTCCCAGCTATTGTGATACCAATGACAGCCAAAATTGTTCCCTTTATAGTCCAATATTCCCTTGTTTATAGTCCAATCCCGGATGAGCCCCCAAGTTATCAAAGTGAAATAACTTATCCATTCCAAGTAGAGATAAAATTGATCTTTATATAATTATTTCATCATCAGGGGATTACAATCATCAGCATATAGACATCAGCCCGCCAAGAGCAGTGCAACAGCTGTCTTTCAAACTTCCATTAGAAGTGCTAACACACATCACTTCAATCATGCTTTTTATTGAAAACTATGGCTATCCATTACATATTCAAATTAGTTATATTTATAATGCCTAATTAAAAGTGACAGCTGTTAATTATAAATGGTTGGTACGGTCCCTGGCATCCTCCCATCAGTCATGGATAGGTGGATGGACCCCTTCAGTGATCTGGATATCAGGTCATCAGTGATCATCACCAAATGGGATGGTGCTTCATCAAAAGCTGTGCCAAGTTCCATCCACAATATCAGTAAGCTAGACCACTGTACACACATGGATTCTTGATATCTTAAGAGCCTGATCTTGTACAAAAAGGTGGTCTGTGTGATTTTGCATAGCCATGCGTAGGCATTTGTGACACGCCAAAACAGGAGGCATCTGATGTCTGGAGATTATAACTCAATAAGAAATGAGGACTATCGAAAAAAAAACATTTTGCTTTACACAGGATCTTGGCATTCAGCCATCTTCCATTTTAAATACATACATTTCTATAAGAATGTGCATTTTCTAATTGCAAAATTTTATTAATGTAAAACTTTTTCCTCAATCAGATATGTATATTCTTATTGCCTATTAATATTTTATCACTCATGATCATTGCAGAATTATTGAAATAGCTTTAATTCACCTCACACAAAAGCCTTTGCTTATAATATAAGGGAAATTATATTTCCTCCTCAACAATTCCATCAAAATGTATAGAAGTTCTTTAGGCTTCACCACACAAATTATGTACTAACATCTTGGCTCAATTATCCAGTGGCCATTTAGCACATTTGGTGGTCCTTTCAGAGCATTGAGTACACCTATATTTTATCTGCTTGTGTCATTTTTTGCCAAGTCTGCATTCAAAAGAATAATGGTCTACTCTGGGTCTTTGCTACTTTCGACACCTACACCTGCTGCACAGCAGTGATTTCTTAATGCCTTTTAGCATCTTCTTTATGTTATCTGTATGGTTTGGCGGGGAGTAGAATCTGGCTCAGCTAATTATCTTACCATGATACCATTATCATGATAACATCATGACAATCCTAATAACAGACTATGGGGCATATTCAATTGACTGCATAATTTTGGGTGCAAAAATTAATGCAGGTATATCATTTTTAACTTAAAATAGGGATCTTTAAAAACTTTGCACCTGCTCTGAATTTGCGCAAAAAAATACCTTTGTAGCAGAAAGAAAAACCCTGGTGCCAAATTGAATACCAAAAACATCACACTTGTGAGAAAAACCTTGCTGTGTGAGGTCTATGAACAATTTGCACCCAATTGAATATGCCCTTATATTTTGAATATGCATACTGTAGGTGAACAAAAAGCATACTTGCCTACCCTCCCGATTTGGCCAGGAGCCTCCCGAAAATCGGGTGCCGCTCCTGGACCCCCCAGAGAGGCAGGCAAGCTTCCTGATCCCCGGCGACCCATGTGCCCTCCCCGCAATTACAGTATAAACCCTGGCAGTGGAGGGGCTGGTGATGCAATTTGTGCTGAATTGTGTCATCGTGGCCCCGCCCCATTTCACAATGCCATTATTCTCACCCAAGCTCTGCCCCCAATGATGCGTCATTTACCGGGCCATGCCCCCATTTGCAGCAACATGCCCCCCTGCTGAGGAAGCCCAACAGCTCCTTCCCTGAAGGAGGGAGCTAAAAGTCGGCAACCATGACATAAAGCCTTTTAAGAATGTCTTGAATGAGCCTTTTAAGCAAAATCATAAGAGAGTAGCTATTTAACATTTATGGATTAAATCAAAACACACAAACACACACAAGAATTCCTAATAATGACACAGGATATCACTTGATTTTTTTACCACAAATGTAAAAATGCTAGTGATTTCAAATTTATCTCATGGGCTGATATTGATGGGATATCTTAGGTAAACTGATCTACACGTAATGTTGAAGAAAATGTGATTTTGCCATAAAGTACTGTAACAGCACATGTTTTCTTTAATTTTCTGTTTTATGAACATTATTATTAGTATATGAACCATGGGCATAGAGAGGCCGGCGGGGGCCAGGTGAAAGGGGAATGGCCTAATCTTGGGAGGATGTGGCCACACCCCTTTGAGCTAAAAAAAACACTGCACGCTGGGAAGGGGGGCGGTATGAGCCCCTCAGCCCGGCGCAAACCCGGGGGGTCACAATCAGTGTGATCGCTCCCCCCCACAGACATAGGAGACTGCTGTGTGCTTTGTTGCTGTGATGGAGGTAGGGATAGGGGGCGACGCCGGGCGCCTGCAGCAAGCCCAGACCCGGGTAAAGAGTACCCGCTCCACCAACTCTCGGCGCCCCTGATCTGAACCATTCCTTTAGACCAGTAATTTTGAACTTAGGGAATGAGTACTCATAGAGGTACAGTACTTGTTGTGACATTCAGAGATACATGAAAAGTTTTCTGTAATGGTGGGACAGGGTGACATCCAGGTGATTATTAGACACATAGGGAAAGCAGTGTCCTAGGTCCTAGGAATCACTAACCCCATGCTTTACAGTATGACCCTAATAACAGGCAGGAATATAAAGTCACACACTGGTGTTTCCTGCATAAATGAGATATCTGGATTTAGTGAAATCAAGATCATTTCTGTCAGAACTTGTGATTACCTTATCAGCCTATTATATTGCATGTTAATATATGATTTACCAATTTCTAGTTGATTGAAAATAATAATGTTGTAAAACAAATGCAGTTAATAAAGTATACATGTTGAGTTTCCCATATCCAAAATGCTTGGGACCAGGGGTATTGTGGATAACTGAATATTCCGTAGTTTGGAATATTTGCTTATCATAATGATATATCTTAGGAATGGGACCCCAATATACACACACAATGCATTTATGTGTTATAAACATCTTATACACACAGCCTGCAGGTAATTTTATACAATGTTTTCAATAATTTTGTGGCTCAAGCAAGTTTGTGTACAGAAATGAAATTCATTTATGTTTCATATACAACTTATACACACAGCCTGCAGGTAATTTTATACAATATTTTTTTGAATTTTGTGCCTTAGACAGTTTGTGTACATTGAACCATCAAAAATCAAAGGTTTCATTATCTCAGTCATACCAAAACAATTCCGTATTTCGGAATATTTGGATATGGGAGACTCAACATGTAATAATGTAAATGTCTATACATCTATCCCTATATAGTTATAATATAACACAGCTAATAAAGTGTATTTGTACTACAGTTTTATTGTCAATTTTAAATTTGTCTTGCATTGTAATATATGGGAAATATATATATATATATATATATATATATATACAATTCATTCTATTCTTGTGTCATGTTTGCTTATAGCACATTTATAGCTTTTGTACATTACCATTTTTTGCTTTGAAATGTCAAGGTACAAATAATGCAAATGGAATTCCAGGTGGTGTCCAGCTGGAAAATTATTGAGAACTGTTGCTATAGGCAACACCTCCCTTATACCTGATTGACAGTTTTGAGAAAAGTTCCCTGTTGTGATTACAGCTCTGTATGCAATGGTCGTGTGGTCAGGAGCCAAGGTACTGTACATGCTGTACAGTAGAAATATCTTGCTAAACTAAATGACTATGCTACTCCTACTGCTGTTATTATTAGGTAATATACATTAATACATTATGACATTTCCCCTCCCTTATCACCATAAAAAATAACAGCTCTGAAGGAAATTCATCCCAATACAATGTACAATAGAAACATAAGAGAACAAATGGCGCAATTTACATACTTCATATCCACTATAATCATCTTACTGCAGTGTAATTTTGTGTATTTCATATCATTGGTTTAAAATTGCTGCCTTGGCATGCTATGTGACATCTCCCTGCATCCGTTACACTTATACTATATATTCAATATTATTATTAAGTAACTGATTCCATTTTGTGGTATTTTCCAGTTCTATAGCTTTTGCTACATAAAATCCATAGCTAACCGAAGCATGCATTGTACTGATTTTAGATAAATATACAACATTTGACAGCATTTAACTAATTTAATATAATGACATTTTAAATTGTCTACAGTATGTGTTAAAAAAGGTAATTTTAAATGAATCAGAAATGTAAGTAGTAATTTATTAAGTTCTGTTTTTTTTATATTAGAAGACCAAAGAGATTTGTAATTACAGTCTAAGGTTATGCTCTGAATCTTCTGAATCAGTAGAAGCCTCAGTTGACTTATATTAAATCCCTCAGCAGTAATTAAACTCAACAAAGTGTAAGCTACAATTCTTTAATTACCAGAATCAATCAAAAATATATCTCTGTAATGACATTTGCATTTTCCAATGCAGTGTTTTTTTACTGGAATCTAGCACTAAGGTAGTTTAGTTTTACCTGTTGACACTTTTATGACAAATTCCACATTTCTTTGACAGCCTTAAATGAACAACTCTTTTCATACAAGCATTTAACCATGACTGACTGGCAGAAGCTTGAACTTAAGTCAAATACTGTTTTCAATCTTCAAAAGTAATGGATAAAATGTTGACTAAAATAAATTTGGGAATTTCATTAGGATGTAGACAGACTATGTATGTTTACTAGATTTTTGCTATACATTTACTAGATTTCACTGATTAATCCTATGTATCTGGTAACATTTTTTAAAAAGTACAACGTTAACAGAGTTTTAGTGAATTTCAATAAAAATTGTGGCTAATTAGAAAACTCTAATCTAAGAATGGCTAAACTATATTAAACCACTTTATAGTTTTTTTTATTTGCTTTCTTGTTAAAGTCTGTGTAACTGAATCTGTGAATGATGTGGAAGCTCAACCCACCATAAAATAATTGTATGGGTGTTCTTGCACTAATGTCCAAATGGGTATAGAAGGACCGCTGCTCCTCTTCTGCAAGCACAAAATCCAGGATTCCTCAGGAGCAGAAAATCTAGAATAATAGAGCAGATGGGGGCGCTCCATAGTGCATATACATTTTATTCAGATTTACATGAAAAGGCACATGGAACTCTCAACAGTGTGAACTCATACCTGTGTGACAAACGGTGTGGACTGTTTACCAAATGCCAAAGCCATAAAGACACCCAGGCAAAGCACCGACTGTCCTATGGGACAGCGAAGGGATACACAACCCATGCTACTCATTCACACCAGAAGGGATAGCGTGCCGACCACGACAGGCCACAGGAACTGGAGGGGATGCTGGATGCAAAGGAGCTGCATCACTAGACTATGCCCTAATGAGTTTTGTCATATTACTTTGTCAGAGGACTGGCCTAGGTGACACTTGGACCTTGTATTAACATTACAAACAGCCAATCACCGTGCAATATGTGCAGGATTAGATACTGTATGAAAAGCACACCTCAAACAACACTGCTCATCACCGGACTTCTGTATACATAGTAATATGGGAATTTAGCATAAGGGGATTTAACATATAGCAAGGATTAGAGTGAAAAACCAATAAGCTAAAAAAAATATAAGTAATTGATACAAATGAACCATAAATTATTAGTTCTTAGAAATCATTTTAGATTAGGAATCTATGTATACCAGACATCTGGATCTGAGTCATAATCCTATTTATCATTAAAAAATATTATATATAAAACAAGTACATTACAGAGGTCTGCAAATAAAAAACTATTATGGATATACACCAGATCACACACTATAAAAACATAAACCTACAATGTACATATACATATGATACATCATGGATATACATACAAAGTGCTACAGCAATTGCTAAATTAACTAGTAGCCTGCTTGAACCAGGCATAAACTCGGACCTACAAATGAACCATATAGCATTATATCATATATAGGAGCTAAATCAGAGTATTATAACATCATCTATACAACTAATCTTCCAATAGCTTAATTCAAGATCCCTCATTTATCCTCATTTAGCCCTACAGGAGCCAAAGTATTGAGGGAAATTATTCAAAAAGTTTCCCTTTTCAGTAGTTTTGTCCCTATCTCTCCCTCTTTTATTAAGTGGAAAAATTTCAATCCCTTTGAATTTAAGCACTGTTGGGTTGCTCTTGTGGAATTAAAAAAAAGGAAATATGTGGTATGTATCGCCCGTTTGCACTAAAGCTGCTCTGTCTAAACACACTACTACTAGATAAATATCACCTTATTCATAAGAACACAGATAGAAGTAAATATAGGCGTAGGAGTAGGTTTTGACACATGCACTAAGATAGTAACAAATTAAACATCAGTAAGTCAAAAGATACAATACATAACTAGTTCTTCTCCACTCTCATTAGTTGTTCATGGGTATTCAGTCCTCATTGTGATGCACAGTTGTATATATAAAAAAAGAAAAATATATATTTTGTAGAAATCATTCATAGATGGCCTCAATATTGTGTGAACTAGAAATCCTTCGATAAATAAATAGGTGCGTACCCTACTTACAGATTGTACACATGTGTTTTTCATATAAAGGTATATTTTATAATGAAGCCACACTGACACACAGGACCACTAAATGAGGGGTACCATTACTCACAAGAAAAGAAAGAGATAGTGCACATAAAGGTATCTTTAACAATCATATGTAGTCTAAATCAGCGTACCACACTCACAATGCCAAGATCGATGGAAATCACATCAATGTTTCTTTATGTTTGTAAGTCTTTATGCAAATGATACAGGGGACTCCCCAAAGATGGAACTTCATACGTATATCCTTACAAAGGTAACATCATCTAATATATTCAATCGGATGAAAAGAAATCTTCTTTAAGCAGGAAACTTCTCAAGTAATTAAATCCAAGATTTATTTGTTTCAAAAGCAATAAATCAGGACTGATGACCAAGAACATGACAGAGATAAGGAGTGGCAGTCCTTCCACTACTGGCACTAACTGGAGTGCGACTGTGAGTGAATGGTACAAGACTGATGATATGGTCTCAGTACTCAAGCAGCAACAGATGACAAGATCTCAGGAATGTCTTGGGACTTATGGTGCAGTTGGGTTGTTTAGACAAGGAGTGAGGTGACAAACAAAACAGGCTTTCATGTCAGGAGTGACCTGAACAATGTTATTGCAGGTTTTAGATAGGACTCGACCAAATGGGACTGGTAAACAAGAAACCTAAACTAAACAGGCAAGATAACTGACAAGGACAAGACAGGCCAATAACAGACATAAACCAGGCACACAAAAAACAAACAAGGGCTATGTACAAGATGCAGCCTTGAGGGCCGAGGTATGACAGAAACAACACGGAGCGGCCTAGAGGGCCGTGGTGCGGATTTGAGAGCTGAAATGCAGCTGGAAAGCTAATAGATGTACAAGCTGTGATGCGGCCTTGCAGGCCGATGTGCCGCTATGAACGCCAAGATGCAGCTTGAGAGTCGATAGGTGTACAGGCTGTGATGTGACCTTGTGGGCTGAGGTACGGCTATGACCGCTGAGTTGCGGCTTGAGAGCCGATAGATGTACAGGCTGTGATGCAGCCTTGTGGTCCGAGGTGTGGCTATGAATGCAGAGATGCGGCATGAGAGCCGATAGATGTACACGCTGTGGTATGGAGATGTCACGGGCAGCAGGGAGATAAACTGCAACTGCAGAGTAACTGCTTTAAAGAGTCCAAACTGTGAGGACATAGACATATGGATACACAGCTGGAAAACACGCTGGCAGGTACACAACTGGCAGGTACAGGACACCAGAACTGCAGAATTAGGAAAACCTGCTAGAACTCAGGCTTCTAAGAACATACCAACAAACATAGCATGTCAGGCAATATCATGGGCATGGAGTGAAGGGCTGGCTGTAACTTAAGAAATACATACCATTTCCTGCAGAGAGCTATTCCTAATCACAAGCTAGTGTGCACCTGAGCTGCACACAGACAGATAGTGATTAGTGAGCACCTGAGACAAACACACAGACAGACAGGAATGGCAGGCTATGAGCTAAACATAGACAAGACAGGAATCCAGCTGCCTGCAACAGCTGGAACATGGATCAGGAAAAAATGCAGTGTCCCAGTGACAGGTATAGGTGGGAACTGCCACCAAGATGATCCGCTGTCGCAGATCCTAGCAACTGTACAAAATTGACAGGAAAATGGAGGTAGCTCAAATAAACCAAAAAAATGAAAGAACCCGGACAGTCATCAAATAGGTCATATGTGATATACCTCCGAGGAGTGGATATTAATTGGAAAACAGCTCACACCTCCACACAGTCGACACATTTCAGCACTATTAGGAGCCTAGATGTCCTGGAGGTGTGAAGCAGGAGGTTATTTATACCCCTTACTACCAATCATAAAGTGGCAGGAAATTACATCAGGCAGGATATACACTAACATATGTAAATATAAATAAAAAGACCTTCAATAAAACTTTTCTTCTACTATTCTTTATATAAATGTGGATCTTTTATAAAAAATAAATATATAGAATAAAAATGACTACCTTACTAGAAACAATACAGCTATGCCATTCCAAAGCAGCCTCCACATGCTGTTTTCTGGAAGTGGCAATATGGCTTCAGGGTGACCTGAAGTGTATGTCTTAGCACACCTGGATGGACATTATGATTGGAGGTGATGGGCACGGAACCTTGTAGGTGAAAAAAACACTTAGACACTCGGGACACATAACGTGGAACTCACGGACAGGCATCATACCGGAAATTATGCTTTCACATCACATCCCAGAAATTGTAAGACCAGGGAACACTCATGTCCCATCTTACATCTGGTATGGTAATAAATAATAAAAATTACGATATCCAAATACACTAGTAAAAAATAATAATAAAAAATATATAATAAATATTAAATATGAAAGTTCTTATTGCTTTTTAAACAAATAAATCTTGGATTTAATTACTTAAGAAGTTTCCTGCTTAAAGAAGATTTCTTTTCATCCGATTGAATCTATAAGAGGATGTTATACTTACTAAAGTATGTGTATGAAGTTCCATCTTTGGGGAGTCCCCTTGATAATTTGCATAAAGACGTACAAACATAAAGATACCTTGATGTGATTTCCATCGATCTTGGTATCGTGAGTGTGGTACGCTGATTTAGACTACCTACAATTCTTAAAGATACCTTTATGTGCACTCTTGTTGGTGTGGCTTCCTTATAAAAGATACCTTTATATGAAAAACACAGGTGTGCAATCTGTAAGTAGGGTACGCACCAATTATTTATCAAAGGATTTCTAATTCACACAACATTGAGGCCATCTATGAACGATTTCTACAATTTTTTTTTATTTTTTTGTATATACAACTGTGCATCACAATGAGGATTGAATACCCATGAACAACTAATGAGAGCAGAGAAGGTCCCTGGGAAAACAGATTATATACCAGGGATGTATTGTATCTATTGACTTACTGATGTTTAATTTGTTACTATCTTAGTGCATGTGTCAAAACCACTCCTACACCTATATTTATTTCTATCTGTGTTCTTATGAATAAGGTGATATTTATCTAGTAGTAGTGTGTTTAGACAGAGCAGCTTTAGTGCAAACAGGCGATACATACCATATATTTCCTTTTTTTTTAATTCCACAAGACAACCCAACAGCTCTTAAATTCAAAGGGATTTAAATTTTTCCACTTAATATAAGAGGGAGAGATAGGGACACAACTTTGTTACTATATTAGCGCATGTGCTATTGTGGAATTGTTTGAAATGTTTAGAGATATTATGGTTAAGAACACCATTCTTATGTTTATAGTCTACCTATTTCTAGTAAGTTTTTGCTGAATTTGGCATGTATAGAGTTTCAATACAGAAAATATGTGCAAATAGGCTTAAAAAGACAGAAAGACTCTTTGCACCTGGCAATCTTTCACTATGAATTTATTACAGTTTTAAAGTATAGTTTTTAATTTTTACCCTTAAAATGTACAAGAGAACTATATAAGGTCTGTATTGTTGACCTGTTCTCTTTATTTTATTTTATAAAAAGTATTTAAATTATAGTGTTATAAAGTAGGTCGGTTTGTAAGAGGATATATTCAAGCGCATATAATATATTTACTGTGATTTTTCTCACAAATCAATATTGGGGGCAAAGATATTTTTAACTAGTCTCAGTAAATAATAAGCATATAGCCCTGAGATTAACACTGGCACCACGTCACTTAATCATATGGATTTCCAATGTTCCTGGTCAGTATATCTCCAGGTATTTTCTGAGTGACCACAGTATTCTGTATTTCTAAAAAGATGTATTCAAAATAAGAAATTCAATGTTATCCACACCACAACCTTGGCATTCCAAATGCATCAGATACCTGCAAAAGTGTTCACGAATTGCCGAGCATGAGTGGAGGAAATCACGCTCTAAGGCAGACTTCCTCCATTTCAAATTTATTTTCTCACCCTACAGTGCTGCTCTGTCACTCACCAAACAATTATATTTCAAGAACCTCATCTCCTCCCAGTCCTCAAACCCCAGTGTCTCTTTGCCACTTTCAACTCCCTCCTCTGTTCTTTCCCTCCTCATTCTCTGCCCTGGACTTTGCCACCTACTTTAAATCTAAATTTGACTCCATCCATGTGGACATCATATCCCATCAGACACTCAGCACTCCTGCCACTCTTTTCTCAGACCACCTCTCCCCATCTGTCTCACCAACTCTGACATCCTTCTCCCCTGTTTCTGGAGATTAAGACATGGTCGTCATCCAGTCCTCCCCACTATCCACCTCCCCCCTTGACCCTGTTACCTGTCTCCTGCTTGCTCCTATTTTGCCCACTTCCTCAATCTATCCCTATCATCTGGCACTGTCCCTTCTGCATTCAAACATGCCCTTGTCTCTCCATTCTTAAAAAACCTACCCTTGATCCTTACATGCTCTTCAACTACCGACCCATCTCTCTCCACTGTTTTGCTTCCAAACTCCTTGAGCATATTGTTTACAACCATTTTACCACCTTTCTTTCCTCCCAATCCCCCCTTGACTCATTGTAATCTGGCTTCCATTCTCTCCACTCCACTGAAACAGCCCTCACGAAAGTATGCAATGACCTCCTTGCTGCCAAATCCAAGGGTCACTACTCTCTGCTCATTCTCCTTGACCTCTCTGCTGCATTTGACACTGTAGACCACCCTCTCCTCCTGCAAATCCTTTACTCTCATGGCACTGCCCTCTCCTGGCTGTCCTCCTACAGTACCTCTCTGATCGTTCCTTCTCTGTCTCCTCTCATGACTCCTCTTTCCTCCCACTACCACTAACAGTAGGAGTTCCCCAAGGTTCTGTTCTTGGACCTTTCCTATTCTCACTATATATGTCCTCTTTAGGTGAACTCATCAACTCTTTTGACCTCCAAAATCATCTCTATTCTGATGATACTCAAATCTACCTTTCCACCCCTTTACCTCTCCCCCTCTCTCCTCACCCATATCTCCAACTGTCACTTCCTGGATGTCCCAGCACTTTCTTAAACTTAACATGTCTAAGACTGAGCTGATCATCTTCCAACCATCTTCCATAACCTCACTTCCCACAATTACATTATCTATTGATGGCACAAGTGCACTGTCTTGGAGTCATCCTAGACTCCTCCCTTTCATTTAACCACACATTCAGCACCTCTCACAGTCCTGCTATTTCCATCTCAGGATTAGACCCTTCCTCACCCTGGCTGCTACTAAAACCCTCATCCACTCGCTAGTCATCTCCAAATTGAACTACTATAACCTTCTCCTAGCTGGCCTCCCAGTCTCCCACCTCTCTCCACTGCAATCAGTCTTCATTGCTGCTGCTCAGCTCATCTTCCTTTCCAAATGTTTTACATTTGCTTCCCCTCTTCTTCACGCCCTACATTGGCTCATGCTCCCCTTCAGATGCCAATTCATGGTCCTTACACTCACCTACAAAGCCCTCACCCAATCCTCTCCCACTTACATCTCTGACCTCATCTCCCTTTACACTCCCGCCTGTCCACTTTTCTCAGCAAATGCATTCCGCCTCTCTTGCCAACTGATTGCTTCCTCCCACTACTGCCTCCAAGATTTTTCCTGTGATGCTCCATAGCTTTGGAACTCTTTCCCTCTCCCTGTCAGACTCTCCACCTCTCTGCAAATCTTCAAATGGGCTCTCAAGACCCACTAATTCATCAAGGCCTTCCAGCTCTCATCCTAACCCACTTCATGCTCCTTCCTTCCTATTTACTCCATCTGTGTTACGCCTGTCTGCCCCTCCCCTTTAGAATGTAAGCGCTCACGAGCAGGGACCTCTTCCCTCATGTGCTTCTCTTTACACTTTCTTCTACCCTTACTCCCCACAAGGACACCTAACCATTGACTGCTAACTCCCTGCTTCTTATTGTGAGTGTTTTAATTGCTATTGCAGCAATGTATATAAATCATGTCCTTGTCCTGCACTGAAAGTTACTTGTTTCTTGTTCACTTATTAATTTATGTACTCTGTAAGGCACTGCGGAACACTTGTGGTGCCATATAATTAAAGGATAATAATAATAATAATAATAATAATAATAATAATAATAATATCATGCATAAGAATCACTATAGGCACTGTGTGGAAACCAGTCTCTTATTATAAGTTAGATATTTACATGAGAAATGTTAATTTCAAGGATTATGAATGCAGCCTACCATATGAAAGTCATAAATTCAACTAAAGAACATAAGTATAGCCATACAGCATTGTAGGTACATAAATACCCTTTCAGTCAAAAAATCGTCTCACATAACCTGCTGGGCCTACTACTGTACACAGAGTTATTTCACTAATTATCTTTTTGCATACATAAGTGATCACCTTAAATTGATTCTTATTGCTGCAGCTTTATGAAACAGATGTAAATGTGTATAGAATTGTGAAACACATATAGAGGCACCACTGTTTCTGCACTCAACTGTTATGCTAGGATTGAACAGCCCTGCAGTCCCTAGGTAAAATCTGTCACTGGCTGTAACTATCAATCCTCTAATTGTAATGTATCTGGCAGGCCAAAAGGGTTTAGCAAGTAACAAATAACTGCAAAGCTTCATCTCTTAGTGGAGCTGTAAATTTATGAGCTAAGGCAAGTTAGCATACAAAAACTTGGATTATATTGAACTCAAATATATAAATGGAGAAGAACATTTTGGATTGGTAAATGAAATAAGGCTAGCTCTGCACCTCGGTCACCAAGGCTGAACCTAGTAATGATGTAAGTTTTCTTGATAAAAGGACACTCTCTGAATTTGTGTTTAACCACTTTACTGATTTTTCTTTTCTAAAAGCTGCTCAGAAACTGTTGTTTTATTTTATAAGTGAATTATGTGAAGAACATGTATTTCAATTTATCCAAAATGATTTCATTAAAAAAAAATTTTTTTTTCAATATTCAAACATCTGAACATCTGATCACCACCTTGGGAACATCATAAACGTCGCAACCATTGTGATTTTCCTTTTCACATCTGCTTAAGGCACTACAGTAGGTACACTTTAGGAGGTGAAGGGGGATTAATTAACTTTTCCCAGCGGCTGCTAATCTCTGCAGATTAGCAGCCATTCAAAATGATTAAGCGGTCCTTATTCAGACCCCAGGCCTGAGGTTCCCCATCCCTGATTTAAAGCAACCCTAGTCAGAGATGACAAATGATTTTAATTAATCAGACAGGGTTCCCAGGTGTACATACAATATTTGCCCCTGATAAGGCTCAGAGCAACCCCATGGAAAAAAGTTTAAGGTAAATTCAGTTTAGATATGGCTGATAAGGCAGGTCTGTTACTTTTTGTTTTGGATAAAGCAGAAAAATAATTAGAGTCTCTAGTAGCCTCCAAATATACCCCGTATTCAAGACCATCAGTAGAGTCACCCTCATTCTTGATGAAGGACTCACTGGTTGGCCAGAGCCAAACTAGTGGGTTCAGCCCTAAGGCCACTTGACATGCCCAAGCTGGTATAACTCTTTGACCTAGATTTTGCATATGAGTACAGGACTCGTTACAAAGTCCACAAGTCATTCTCAGACAGGTGGCTCATAAAATAATTTCAAATAGACTGAGTGTTCCCATCATTCCCATCACTTCTTGATTGTTGCTTGGTAACAGGGAAAGATAGACTCCAAAGACTAAACCATTCATATTATTTCCCACAAAAGTCGAATGCATCACTCAGACCAGTGTTAAATGTGAGGGTACTGATATTGTAACAGTGTGGTTTAATAATTTTGGGTAGTAAAAACTCCTCTGATTAAGCAATAGTAAAGCATGTCTTCAATAAGCCTTGGTGATAACATGGCAAGAGCTGGACCATAAGAGGAGATCAAGTCTGATGCTAAGGCTGCTTCAAATTTGGCAGCCAGAAACTCCAATGCCAGATGATTAGAGTAGATAATCTAGTTTAATTAGCAGTAGTACTGTATGTCATGAATTAATTCTGATGAAGGTGACAATAAACATAGTTTGGAAACACTACTTTCATTAAATGTGTGCAGATGTGAGATGTCATTGAAAGTCTGAACACCATTAGAGTCAACTGAAACAGGCAGTATCTCTAGTAGGGAACACCAAAGACACCTGTAGTTTGGGTGGATTGAGACCAAATCTAAAGCCTTATATAGGTCTATTTTGAGGCAAAACCAATTTCTGGCAAAAAGACATATATAGCTAATCTGTTCCGTTAGCAAGCAGGCCAGTAGTGTATACAAAAATATAGCACTTTCATAACATTTTGCATATAATTTCATTAAGGTATGCCTCATGTGCTTTCATAATAGCATTGTTGGGATTTGCAATTGGCCAAAGATGTTGTTACAGTTGACACCAGAAACTAGATCAACATTCGTGACCAGAGAGTTTGTCTGCTGGTCACACATAATCCTTTTTGGGATGTCAGATGCATAGGCAATGTGGCACTTTTGCCTGTTAACTCAGGTCTTCATGGACTTTCTTCAGATTGTGCAGCCTAACCTACAGCCTTAGATTGGCATGTGTATAGCAATTCCACTGCTGAAATACTGTTTGTCATTTTACATTTCTGTGCATCCTGTTTTCAGTCGAGCAGTCAAACGGGCACTGTGCAGTTTTTCTCCCTGACTACAGAGAAATTATTGAAAGAAATATTTTATCACCCAAATCTCTTAATCTATAAAAACCTCTGTTCCAGCATACAGTAATGTAGGGCTTTATTCTACCTCAGTAACTCTGCTTCAATTCAACACCATCATTTCCTCACTCCCCTGTAATTCCAACCCCACAGATTTGGGCCAAATGTGGTATAAAATGTAATTTATGCTCAACAATATTTGTACAATTTATAATTCTGAAATACTGATTTGGACTTTCTATTACTATATTCTATATATTGCTCCAGCTTTAACACACAGAAATATCCCAATATGGTAGCTCAGTTTCAGAAGTTGCTCTTTGTTCCTTTGAGGAAATGTGCATGATGGATCCTCCTAAAAAGTAATTGTACTGTATACTACAGTATTCTATACTTAATAATAAAAATGAATTACAACACAATGCTACAAAAATATTCCCTAACGTCATCTGCCTTGATGCAAGTCTTGTTTGGTCCGAATTATGCACCCTACAGCCTATTCCAGTTGTGTGAGGATTCTGGTCCCTCATGTGTTATGTATATGGTGGGTGGTCCCCGGTGTCATCTGTGGCTGGGGCCAGTGAGAGTGGAGAAAGGGGGATGCCAACCCATGTTTCTCACTGCGCATGGGAGAGACAGACATTTGTCATGATTTTATAATTGATATGTTAGGGTTGTTGACATGAAATGTTCCAGGGTTATTATTACATGTAATCCCCAAGGCATCAATTCCTTGAATTAAATCACTGTTCCGAATTATAGTATAATGCATTAAAAATACATCTGAAATAAAAGCTATTGTTTCTAATTATTTTATAACCTCTACTAATGGTCAGGACAATATTGTAGAATGCTTCTTGCAGTGTGTTTAGCACAAGGTAAACACAACAAGTCAATCAGTTAACCTCCATTTGTATAAATAAAAATCAAACAGTGCTAAATTGCAAAAAACATTCAGTAGTTTGGTCCAGAGATGTATTTTTTCCAGTACCAAGAAGAAAACATTTACTATGCATAAATCCCTACAACATAGGGTATACATCTAGAGAAACAAAATTTGTGATGACACCACAGTGTTATAATGATAATAATTCCAAGCTAACTAGCAAAGGGATAAGGAGAATTGTTTTATCATGTGTTGGGAGTACTGCACCGCCTGTCTAGGTGGAAAATGCAGGTACTGTATTCAGGAAAAATGTGGTGCCAAATATACCTCTTAATGAACCAAAGTTTGCACATCCAACTCGTTACTAAATGAAATAAATAAATAAATAATATAGAGTTCAATTGATTTTAAAAGTAAATTGGTTAAATATAAAATGAAAAAATCATAATGTATAATTTTAATACAGTCAGCATTAATACATATACAGATTTAATATAGATATGCTACAGATGCAAATTCACCTCAAAAATTGTCATTCTGGACTACAGATTAAACTAAACTGCATCAAGACAAAATGCAAACCCTATCATAACATACTTATACATATTACAATGCCTATATGGAGCTGATATTGTAGGTTTAGGGCATTGCTGCATGTATATGTTTATGCACTGTAAAAATGTAATGTGACAGGCAAAATATAACTTTAGAATAGTATTCACATATTAACATAAAAAAAACATTTTGACCTCTCTGAATCATTATTTTGTGAATAGAATCATAGCCATCTGGGATGTGGGTTGCAAATATTTTGAAGATAATAAGCTATATTTGCTGTGCAATTACATTTCAATAAAGTATTCTATTATTACAAACACTAGATTCGTATTTACAGTTCTTTATTTCTTACTTACTGTAGTGCTCAATACCTTGCGCTTAATGGTTATTAAGAGTTCATTTACCTGCTGTGAATGATAATGCTTAAACACTTTTCTTGCACGTTTTGATTAACATTTTAGTTAAATGTATTTTAATTTTTATAACAAAAAGATCACTCCTTTGCTGTTTGTGAAATTCCTTACAATTAAAATTCCACTCACTACTGAGACTAATGCTTGTTGTTGAAAAGTATTCATTGAGGAGAAAAATGTGATTTTAAATCATCCACTTAAGCAGATGGCTGTAAAGAGGGTGCCCAAAATCTTTCCTCCAGAATTGAAGTATGCACAGGATTAGGACTTTAATCTAACTTCTTCAGGATTAACTAGAAAATAATCATGATCATTTTATCCACCGAATAACGGATTTACTTAATCTGATTTCAAAAGTGGATGTTGGAGACGCTGGGATGGTATTTCTACATGTGACAAAAGTGGTGTGCTAGATAAGGCTCTTGTCAATTCTTATTTTATTGTGCAAAATCTAGCCTGTGGATATACGGTAATGGCTTGTGCTTTTGGTCTTTTCTTATATCCAAGGCAGGGATAAAGTGCTGTGAAATTCTTTGATGGCAGTATAACAATTGGTAAGTAAAAATAAAGTATGTCTTTTACAGATCAGAACAGACAACAAAATTCAAGACATATAAAAGATGTTCCTTAGCCAAAACTAACAAAATAAAATAGTTCCAAAACAAACAGCTCCAAAAGCTCTGAAGGCTGTTTAGCTTTTTTAAAGAAACTTAAATGCAATGATTATTATTATTATAGCGCATTCACCATGTACACATTTATAGCGCTTTTCTGTGGATGAAAATTCTATAATTTGTTTTGCAAAAGAATTTTAGCTTTTAATTCAATTCCCTTCTTTTAAATTCCTTACATCTATGTTTTCTCTTAAGTAACGTTTGTTATCCCAGCAAATGTTAATACATTTTCTAAAATGTATGTAACAGTTCACCATAATTTTGCTGATCTCTTCTGGGGTTCAAACCAGCTTGAATCAAGCCGCAATGAAATATTCATGTTACTTACTTTCTTGTGCTCCTGAATGTACAGGTGCATTTGGAAATTATTGATACTCTTTAGAACTCTTCCACACTGATGTTTTAGAACACAGTTCGAAAACATAATTCTGAATCTGTGAAGTGATTACATGGGGATGTAGGACTTTGAATGGGAAATGTTCTTTCCATGTTAAAGAAGTGTTTCAAAACCTGGGAAAAGATTTTTTACCTGTACACACAAGCTTTGCTCTATTACTTGTCATAAAAGTTTATAAGGCGGCACAAACTCTGCAACATGAGACAGGCATGAACAATAAACAATATTAAACAAATAAAACAAAAGAGACATGCATATACAGATACAGTATGTAAGAAAAGTTTTGCATAAGACATGATGTATGTAAATTCTCAAGGAAGGTATAAACATACAATTCAGAGCTTGTATGAATCATGATAATTAGAGATGCACGGTTCGGTTCTCCAGAAACCTGAATCCAAACAAATTTCTTGAATCTGGACAGATCCGAGTTGCAGGTTTGCTCTCCTGAGAAGATCCGGACAGATCCAAGTTGCAGATACCTTTGGTTCCTGTTGTTCAGAATTCAGATTTTAAATCCAAATTGCGGGTTTTGAATTGCAAAAGTTCCATGATATTAGCTGTTTTTAAAAACTTTTTATTATTTTATTTAATAAAAAACAGATCCAAAACCAAAACCCTTGAGGATGGTTTTGCAAAACCAAAACACAAAGATGAATCCAGATCCAAAACCAAAACACGGGGGTCAGCGCACATCTCTAATAAAAATCATGTAACAATCTTAGGGGTATATTTACTAAGGTGCAGGTTTTTAGAAGTGGAGATGTTGCCCATAGCAACCAATCAGATTCTACTTAATATTTCTCTAGCACTTTCTAGAAGATAATAGATAGAATCTGATTGGTTGCTATAGGCAACATCTCCTCTTCAAAACACCACAGTTTAGTAAGTATATTCCTTAGAGATAGCACAAAGGAATTGACAGTGTGCAAATGGGTAGATGTGGAGGAAAAGACATGAAACAAAACAGAGGGCCCTGCTCGTGAGACCTTACAGTCTAATGGAAAACTGAAATGTAATGAAGGACCTTACAAACAGTTCCTTTGATACTGAAATGTTTAATACCATAGCAGAAAGAAATATAGTATATTCAGCAGCATAACAAATACAAAGTCAAACATCCATACTCTGTTACATTACATGTACAAAAACAATGATGAAAAATAATTTTAGAACTTATTCATAGGGTGACAGTTCCATTTTCTCATTTTATATCATTTGTTTTAAAGATATCTAGAAGGTAAGAACACATAGCTTAGTTTGGTGGTAGTAGAATAATACAGCAATAAACTCTAACATGGATTGATTTTTATTAAATAATAATCCACTATTTGTTCTCTTGGATCAAGGATTATTTGTGATCTATGGACCACAAGCTTTTAAAATTGCTTTAGATTTAGATTTTAATTTTCTTTACAGATCAGGATGATTTTCTAATAACCAGCCTAATATTACTTGAACTATATAACTAATCCCGAATATAGGAATGGAATTTAGTTTATTAGTTTGTTTGCAATCTACAGTGTTGCAATACATTACAGTCTTGTTATTTAATTTTGCTAAAGAAAATGATTTACTGATATATATAGAGAAGTACACTGAAGCAGCACATAGATGTGAAATACTGAAGTTTCCAGTGTGTTTTTCCCAAGCATCTGCTTTCCTAACTTATGTAAAAGATGAAACAAGGCATCCACACTTTGCTGCTCAAAACTGAGGAGGTATGATTTATTAATGTTATCAGCTTGCACCTAACAGGGAATTCAAATGTTATACATGTTCCTAAAAATAGTAATGATGAGATTTAATCTTCACGGACTCAGCCACCATTAGGAGGCTAATGGCATAGAAACCAAATTGTTCTAAGCTGTGGGTATTGGCAGCAGCTTACAACTTCTGTGAGTGAGATGTAAAATACTTAAGACACAGAGGGCCAAATGTAATAGGGTGAGAGTTTAAAAAATGTGAGAGTTTAGCGGTAAACTCTCACATTGGTCGAGTTTTATCTTCAAAATGGGAAAACATCTGGATGAGAGTTTAAATGGTGAGAGTTTTTTGAGTCTGAAAAACAAGCGAGTTTGCTCTGTTGCTTTGTTCTCGGACTCTATTACATTGGCTGAGTTTAAAAAGTGTGAGAAAACTCTCACATTTTCTAAACTCTCACCCTATTACATTTGGCCCTGAGAGTTTGTTGCTGTGTTGAACCCAAATTACATTCACAGACATAAATAGACATAAGGTCGTGGGTTCGATTCCCGCTACGGCCCTAGCTGTGTGGAGTTTGTATATTCTCCCTGTGCTTGCGTGGGTTTCCTCCAGGTACTCCAGTTTCCTCCCACACTCCAAAAATATACTGGTAGGTTCATTGGCTCCCAACAAAATTAACCCTAGTATGTATGTGTGTGCGCATGTGTTAGGGAATATAGATTGTAAGCTCCACTGGGGCAGGGACTGATGTGAATGGACAAATATTCTCTGCAAAGCGCTGCGGAATATGTGTGCGCTATATAAAGAACTGGTAGTAATAATAATAATAAATAAGCATATAAGTTTGCATTATTCTACAAATAGGGGTATATTTACTAAAATGCGGGTTTTTAGAATTGGAGATGTTGCCCAAAGCAACCAATTAGATTCTAGCTAATACCTTCTGGAATGTGCTAGATAAATGTGAAGTAGAATCAGATGGGAATCAGTCGTGAAGCCTACAGACGGAATCCCGACCTTCGGCTTCCCGACTGTCTAATCCCGGCAAGGGTTAAATGATAGGCGTCAAAATCCCGACGCCTGTCATTTTACCTACGCCGGGAGCCCGACGCCCGGCATCCCAATAGAAAGTAAGCCGGGCGCCGGGTGCGGACAGCCGCAGGGGGGTGGGTTAGGTTAGGCACCCCCCTGGGAGGGTTAGGTTTAGACTATGGGAAGGGGGGGTCAGGGTTAGACACCCCTGGGGGGAGGTTAGGGTTAGGCACCCCCCAGTAGACTTATGTTTAGGCAGTGGGAAAGGGGGGGTTAGGTTTTGGCACTGAGGGGGAGGTTAGGGTTAGGCACCCCTAAGGGAGGCTTAGGGTTAGGGAGGGAAAAGATTAGGGTTACTTACCTTAATAACTGTTCTGGATTTTCACCAAGTCGGGCTGCCGCAGTCGGGATTTGAACCACCGGCCATACCGATCTCAATCAGATTGGTTGCTATGTGCAACATCTCAAATTCTAAAAACCCGCACCCCATACAATCTTTAAAAAATTCCAGCAACTGTTTGGCAAAAATTTACTACGATCCAGCAGTAGCAAAATGTAAATGAAATGCCAATACATTCAAGACATCCAAAAATGTAGTTTAAAATGTAGTAAACAGCATACATCAAGAAAGCAGATGGAAATCAAAATACATTTTTGGACTTAAGGCCACATCTAGCAAATAAACTTATTGCAGTGGTACTAATGAATATGCTGTCATCATCTAACAATACTTATCCCTACGGCGAGGTCCAGTGATGTCCTCCTTCTCAGCAGCATCCTCTGCTCTGTTGCTGGCAGTCTATCGCTGCCAGCGATGGGCTGCTGTGCCATGCGCATGCGTGATGACCAGTCTGCACATGTGCATGACACAGCAAAGCCACTATAAATGGCGTTAGCGATATAGTGACAAACAGCAGTAAACTTAGTTTGATGCTTCTTGTTAAACACTGAAAGGAGGACATAGACCCTTTAGCAAGCGGTAAAACAATTATATCTCATTGTTAAATGGAGCCCTTAGACATTTATCAACCTGACAATTACTTTACCGATATTTAAAACATCCATTCCAGTACAAACAGTATGGCTGTAGTAATATGTACATAGTCATACACAGGGGCGTCTTTAGAGAGGAGGGGGCCCGTGTGCATTCCCCATCCGGGGCCCCCTCCTCTCTTCCCGGCGGCTGGCAGCCGACTAACGTGGCTGGCCAGCCACCGGAGCATTAGTAGACTCTGGGCACTACAGTGTGCCCGGAGTCTACTGTGCATGCCCAAAACACAGGAAAAATGGCCGCAGCGGCCATATTTCCTACTTTTTGTTCAGCGCTGACACGCGGAGGAGGACCTTGGAGAGGTAAGTTTTAAGTAATATGGGTGCAGGGTTTGCGGTGCAGGCTTCCCCTGGACCTGGGGGCCATGTGTACCCATTATAGATATGACCCTGGTCGTACACACCTAGTGTTTATCAGAACTCCCAGCCTGAGTAAAACTAGTAATCGGCACCTCCTTTATTCTGATCTTTCAGTGCAGCAGGCACCTAAAATTCAATATTTCAAAATAAAATTCACCATATGCCAACAAAAAATACTCTTGTATCCTTCTGGCCCTTATGGTAATGAACTTACTTGGTATAAGTGTTTAGTGAGCATTGTCTTAATGTTAAAAATATGTATTTCACCTAGATAACATCATATGTAATCCAAGTAAGACATTCACCCCATCAGTATATGCTCATATACTTCAGTTATCAGCTCCACTCAAATCAGTGGAATAGGGAGGATACAAAACATAGGAGAAGGGCCTATGCTTGTGTATTAACATGTCATTAAAAAGAATAGTTTTACTGTACACTAACATAAAAAACACTAGTAGTGAACATAACCCAATCATTAGTTAAATTGTTCTAAGTTTTATTTCCAGAATTAAAATAGAATACAGCATATCAAATAGACCAATGTTTAAACATCAACATCATCTTTGTCTGTTATATTTTATATGCTCTCATCAAACACTGTTTGCATTCATAACTTCTTAGTCTCTATTTTGTATTCACGCCTCCAAAACAATCTGCATAGCCCACAGTTGTGCCGACACAAACTCACTGAATTTTGCGTGAGAATGCGCATTACAGTTATGCCTCCTCAGTCAGAATTGGATATGCAACTGAAGTGTGTAACTCTGTCTCACCTATACTTCAATACGTTTGTATGTAGAACAGAGTGAACACATGAAAGATATGCTTGGTTTACAACCTTACGTACGTACAACTCAAAATTAGGCCTCTAATCTCTAATTAAACACGATCAACACAGGGGAGTTTTAGCTTTAAAATTTGGCCTTTATTACATTTTGAGAGTGGTCACTGGTTGGAGAGCAATATATTAACATTTAGAATAATATCTTCCTGTCACAGAGTGATTAAAATTCCAATGGGCTGCTTTCACCTTGAAATTACCTCCTGTCTTTTTAATCGATTTCCTGATGCACGAATGTAAAGTGAGTATTTGCTCCCTGTGTATGTACATTTATTTGGTTACAATTTCAAATCTAAATTGGCTCCAAGTTAGTTGAGAAATGTTACAAGTAGTGTTCAACCTTTGGACTCCAATGGCTTATGAGCACAAAGGCTGTTTTTTTCCATGCAAATATTGTAATATTTGTAAACATGTGGACAAGAAACTGCTTGATTTTATTGCACTTACTGATAAAACATCCATCCTTAAAAGTAGTAATATCTGTAATACAATATCACATGGGTTATAGTTTTTCAAAATGCAGGAAAAATTCATTTTGAAATGTGATTTTGATTGCAAATAACACAATATTTTCAGTATCAAAACCCCATGGGTATGTTAAAAAGCTATTCAATTGTAAAACCAGTAAGAAATATCACTTGTTAAAAATGCATAATTTACCCATCCTTAAGCTGGGTAAACACTATGCGACTCTTGGCCTGACATAGTGTATATCATTTCTGTCATTGTAAGGCTGATAATTGTGTAGTGTATACGCAGCACCAGGGCCTGACGCACGTCCTTAATCCCGATGGATCAGCTCCCGATATAGCGTGTGCTGTAAACACTATGACTCTTCCATCATATTGGTATCGTCCAAAAAGTGCAGTGTGTACAGACCTCTGCCCAATGTCTGCTGATAGTTTATCATACATACGTCTCTGTAATGCATGTAATACATACGTCTCTGTAATGCGTCTCTGTAATGCATGTTTGTATTTAGTTCAACTATAACGCGGCTCATCAGCACATGAGCAAACGTTATGCCTGTAGCGCAGGGATAGTGCGAGGCACCCTATTAGCTGTGGAACTACACATCTCAGCATGCCTTTCATATCAACATGTACTGTTGCAGGGCATTCTGGCATATGTAGTTCAACGCCAGATAAAGAGCAGCATGTAGTCAACCGCCGATGTAGTCTTTCAGGTAGCAGGAGTGGTAACAATATACCTGTACCGAAGTATGCATACACCTCTGAATCAGGCCCAACTGTATGTGTAAGAAGAATATAGTAAGATGGTGTGCAGCCCCCTTTAAATGCGTGCAAATAATTATTACCAATTATGTATGTGTCCACACTGTATAATAGTGTGGACTGGTTACCACATGGCTTAAACGTCTAACTCCACCAGCAGGCTGAAACATCACTGTCAGTAGGTTCTTGGGCACACCAACCCACACCGCAAGCTGTCAGAAGAAGCTGCAGCATGCTGGGAGCACGCTGACCAATATGTGCAGTGAGGAGTCTGAGGTGGAACAATGTCCTGGAACCATGCTCTAATGCAGGGATACAAGTTCATTATTTAATAGGTAGACTTAACCACACCTACATGCAGATTATCAGTAATTAGTAGTGATTGACAATATTATTATTATGATTATTATTACATTTTATTTATAATGCGTCATAAGTGGTCCACAGTGCCGTACATACAATGAAACAGGTGTTGTAGCTGGTTCTAACACAAACTAAGGCCATATTCAATTAGCGGTGAAAAGACATAATCGGCGAAAAAGTTTTGCCTATTGCCGCTTTTTGCCTGGTAGGAATTTATCACCAAATTCAATTCCAGACAGATTTCGCCTACGCAGAAACTCAATGCAATGTAATAGGCGAAAAAGATTTGCCTATGAATAGCAGGTCAAAAGAAGTGCCAAATCTTTATTTTGGTGTACAAACATGGGGAAACGACCCAGAACCCTTGGCACAGTCCCCCAAAGGCCAGATCTTGAAAATAAAATCTAAAACAAAAACATAAGAACACCCCAAAAAGTTACTTTCATTTTTGGGCAAAAAAGTAAAAAGTCGGGGGACAAGCTTAAAAACTAGCGAAATAGACTTCTTGGGGGTCTGCAATGATGGGTCAAGTGATTTTGGGAATGCAGGTGCATGTAGCAGGTGCGTTTTGACATTTTTTAAAAGTTCACTTTAGAAACATTTAAATATGCTTGCACCCATTTTCAAGTACTCCAAATTTGACTGGACTACTTATATTTACCAAAAAATACAGCTTTATGCCATTCTTCACCACTTTTGCATAGACACTAATAAGAAGCAATTTAAACTGCTTAAGTACCCAAACACTTTTATTACGGCTATTAGTACACATCTACATTGATTCCCTATGTTAGTGCATCTTTTTTGGGGGTACAGAATGACTTCCCTACTTCTGACAGTACTTTCCGCCTGTTCCGCATTCGCCGCTTTCCGTTTTTGCGTGGTTTGGAATTGAATAGGGCAAAAAGCGAGGCCGCGCACGAAAACTTTTCACCTCTGAAACAGGCGAAGGAGGCGCAAAGTCAGATTGGCAAAACCTTTCCGACTTTTCGCCTCTAATTGAATATAGGCCTAAGTTTTAAACAACAGTCAGAATAAATCTCTAAATCAATCTGTCATTACATGTTAAAAATACATATAGCAACAAGAATATTTGTATAAAAAGAAAAAATAATAATATACATGTACATATACAAAACAGAGATATACTGTATGCGCTGACCCACAGATTAGAGCCCTCCATGAAATGCAGCAGGGATCAACAATATATATCAAAGTTTGTACATAGAATCCTTAGTGCGGACCAAAGCTGACTATTGTTGCCGATGTAAATAATTAACTATATAGCCTAAAGTTAATTGTTTGCAACATGCAGCTTCTAATATATGAGTCAGCACTTTTCACAATAAAAACCTGTGCACACTGATGCATAACCGTATAAAACCATATATCATGATATTTTAAAAATGTAAATAGCTTTCTCCAATGAACAATTAGAATATTTCACTCAATCTGAATATTGATAACTGTATGAGAGGGCTTGTTGTCTTGTGAACAAAACCCAACAAACCTTTCACATAAAATACAGATTATTAGTTATAAAATATGGCATAAATTAGATTGACCTCCAATCTTTCTTATATTTAGGAACATCGATTCCATATAGTTTACACAGATTTCTAACTGCAAGATATATCAGTTAGAAACCTATCAACAGGGAAGATTCATTTTATTCAGGTATAAAAGGAGTAATTTCAAAACCTTCATTCAATCCCCTCGGAGTGAGGGTACCCAATGTAAGGATCCAATAGGCTTCTCTCTTCATAAGAATTTTACTTCTATCACCACCTCTCTTTTTTATATTGCGCATATGTTCTAAAATGTATATTTTTAAGGTTCTCTTTGTCTTACCAATATAATTATACCCACACGAGCATGTAAACATATATATTACAGATGTTGAATTGCAGTGGTGTGGTGTTTGATATTGTGCATTTTAGTAGAAGTACTATCATAAAAAGTTTTTGCCCCTCTAGCCACCAATTTACAAATTTTGCAACTTCCACAGGGCTAGAAACCTTTCATTTCACATAAAAAGTTTTTCTATTTTTTTCTTCATTAGTGACTGGTTGAAGCCGACTGCGGGAAACATACAATATAATATTTCTCATCTTTTTAAATATAATATCGGGATGGTTCCAGAGATGTTCCGATATTATGGGATCCAGTTTCAATATATACCAATTTTTTGCAATTCCTTTTCCTTAGCATTATATTTTGTAACAAATGGACAGAATATTTTTTTAGGAGATTCATTTTACTCTAATTAATTTTTATTACAGGTGAGTAAATCTAAACGATTTTTGTCCCTAGCTTTGCTTCTAGACTGTTCAATCATTTAATTGGGGGTACCCTAATTTTTTGAATCTATACACTGCAGCTTGCTGATCAAATTTAATTAGTGATGCACAATTTCTTTGCAGTCTAGAGAACTGGGAAAAAGGAATATTCTTTTTCCATTGGGGATAGTGGCAGCTAGAAAATTCTAAATAGCTGTCCACATCTACCTCTTAAAAGAAGGTGTATGTTTCAATCTCTTTGGTCTCTGTAAATTTAGTAACATCGAACACCAGGTCAAGGAACTGTATTGTCTTTTCATTAAAAGTGTAGGTGAATTTTAAGTTGTAATCATTCACATTAATAGCTTCAATAAATTTCTCAAAACACCTTTCAAAATTATGATGATACACAATGAGCCCAATGTTTTTGACTATGTGATCACTCTTGCAATCAGTGTCAGACTAGGGTATTATGGGTCCTCCTGGAGAATGTAATGGTAGGGGCTCATTAAATAGTTTGTGCTTTGTAGCATGTCACTGATGGGGTGTGGCCAACCACCAGAAGAGTGTCACCTACCATAAGAAGGGTGTGGCCAACCAACAGAGAGGCATGTTCAACCACTAGAAGTCTCTATGATACACAGTACCACAACTTCAAACCAATGAAAGTTGTAGATTACGTCTTGTTTTTAAATCCCAACATATATTACTGTGATACTAGGTAACAACAAGTACACATAACAGATAATAGGTAATAACAGAAACAGACAACTCTATATAATGTAAAAGAGTAGCACAACTACAGCTGTGTGTCCAGTTTAGGAGCACTATGAAATTCCCAAATAGTTATTCTATGCGCAGCTAAAGGGGATCAGATGGGGTATATGCCATGGGTGAAGGAGCAAGGTATGCTAGCAGGGGAGCATGGAAACATTGTCTATGGGCTTGATCTAGATAGATTGATGGTCTAATTGAGAGATCTAAGTTTATTTCTTATCAGTGTTTATTTTTATTCATCTGGGTTTGGCCAGTCATAATGTGGTAGGTATACTGGTGGGATTTGGGTGGTCTGGGGATGATGTGGGATAGATTTAGGTGGGCAAGGAGGCAGTTGGAATGTATATGCTTGGTCAAAGTGGGATGGAAGTCAGGTGCGCACGCAGGGGGGGGGGGTTCTGAGTACCTAGAAACCCCCCCTGCCCGCTGATCCATCGCTGCTCAGCTTAATAAGGGACCTGGCGGCAACTTTGTCCACTAAAACCAGTTGCACGAGCCAATCATGGCTCACGGACCGGCATTCAATCAGGAGCAGCCACGTGGCTGCTTCTAATTGGCTGTTGGTCCGCACGGCTGGCAACCAATCATAAGCGGCCACGTAGCCACTCCTAATTGGCTATCGGTCCACGTGGCTGCCGCATTATTCTAAATTGCCACCGGGATCCTGAAGGGAAGGATGCACTGAGCACTCCACCACTGTGATGAAGCGAGTGCTGAGAGAGCGGGGCTATGTGACGGACGCTGTGTGCAGAAATGCCGGTGAGGTGGCTGTGTGAATGCAGATGATGAAGGGCTGTGTGTACTGTGTAAGCAGATGGTGTAGGGGCTGTATTACATAGCCCCTTCACCATCTGCATACACAGTACACACAGCCCCTCACTATCTGATCTGCATGCACACAGCACCTTACATCTGCTCTGCATATACACTGTACACACAGCCTTTTTATCATCTGCATACACAGTACACAGAGCCCCTCACTCTCTGATCTGCATACACACAGAGCAGATGTAAGGTGCTGTGTGTATGCAGATCAGATAGTGAGGGGCTGTGTGCACTGTGTAGGCAGATGGTGAGGGGCTGTGTACAAATGTTGAGGGGCTGTGTGTATAGATAAGGGGAACAGAGTGCTGTGGCAATTGCTGAGTGGAGGGGTGGCGTGAGGTGAGTGGTGAGGGAAGAAGTGAGTGCTGTAGTGAGGTGAGGAGAGGTGAGTGGTCATGAGAGGAGGGGTGTGCTGCTGTGAGGGGAAGATAGGTGTGAGGAGAAGTGAGTGCTGTGGGGAGGGGAGGTGTGAGGAGAGGTGAGTGCTGTGGGGAGGGGAGGTGTGAGGAGAGGTGAGTGCTGTGGGGAGGGGAGGTGTGAGGAGAGGTGAGTGCTGTGGTGAGGTGAGGTGTGAGGAGAGGTGAGTGCTATGGGGAGGGGAGAGGTGAGTGCTGTGTGGAGTGGAGGTGTGAGCACGAGGAGAGGTGTGTGCTGCAGTGAGGAAAGTATGCTGTTGCAAAGGGAGAGGAGCAGAGAGGGAGGAAAGAAGACTTCCAGAAGAAAAGAAGAAGGAAGAGCTGGTCAAGAATAGGAGGCGCTGCTGGCCAGGAAGGACCTACAGCAAGAAGCTGAGGATCAAGAAGCTGAGGACTGGAGAGTGCTGCAGTGGTGGAAAGGAAAAGACCTAAATGAAGTTCCCCACTGCAGCCTCTCCTAGCGCCATGATAGGCGGCTTCACCCACTTTCACTTATTTATTCCTCCCCGGGGTTGTTGGAAACTAGGCCCGTGGTGGCATATCCTGGGTGCATATCCTAAGCTCTAACCATAGCTCAGTCTCATACAATCAGATACAGGCAGCGCTCTCCTCAGGTACTCAATATTCCAGGCTTATTAATCCATTTCTGTGCTTCGTTTCAGATGCATTTATTACATATTTTGTCAAGGCATCTGAAAGGTTGCACAGTAATGGATTAACAAGCTTGGAATTGAGGAGGAGGAGGAATGCTGCCTGTATGTGTTTAGATTTTTTTGCCATTGGTTTTGTAACCAAGTATTGGAAACCCTCCTTTAAAAATCCTGCATTTGCCACTGGGAAGTGGACAGGCCAGGGAGAGAAGAGGGACAGTTGTCTGCAGGTTGAGTCAGCTGTTTACCTGCTGGATTGTTGCAACTGCAGAAGCAGTGTGCTGTCCATAGCTACAACTAAAGAAAATGTATCCTAACTGGTGCTAATTATAACAATAGAATATCATAGACCAATGCAGCTGCTCAAAATAAACCTCTGTGAGATTTTTAACATATAGTTAAAATCACACAAAAAAACAAATAAGTAGGGTCTAATTGTGTTAGAGAGTACTCAGTATGCAGTCTCAAGAGGACAGTGCAAAGGTGCAATAGATCCAAATGATAGTACTATCCTCATGCAATTTCCCCTTAAGACTGCCACCTCTATTCAGCATTTCTTTGTTGTGGTTGTGGCCAATCAGTGTCTAAATTGTTCCCTTGAAGACCTGGTGAGCATTGCTATTATTATGCCACCACTGGCAAATACGGGATTAGGATTGAACTCTGGCACGATAACTAAATGGTGCGGCGGTGCCTGCTATTTCAACCACCAGTGATACATTGCTGCACCAGCAGCTCATTCAACATGTCTGGAGTCTAGATGTACAGAGACCAGAGAGCTAAACATAAGGCTCCTCTCTAGTTCCCTTATTGGGCCCTTAAACATTGAGATTACAGCTGCTATTGCAATACAAAAATGGGAAGAAACATTATGTATTATTTTAACTTATGTGATGGTCCATATAGACTTTGTTTATGCAGCATACAATGCAATAACCATTGAATAAAAAATTGTGTAATGCTAGACTGCTATAAATTGAATTCAGTTTTAAACAAGATTCTGCAAGTATGATGTGCATTTGAATGATAAACCTGTCTATTATCATTTAATTTGGCAGAGTCTGAATCCAGGCAGCAGTATGATACATTTTAATTTCTAATTTAGGAAACGGTTATTTTATACAGTGGGTAATTTTATTTGTATTAAGTATATGAGTTAATGAAACCTGCATGCTCCATTTAAAAATGAAAAAAAATCTAAGAACCACATGATGGGACTAAACATATGTTCCATCTAAAATTATGTATCTCAGTGTCATGGTCTAAGCATCAACTTTATGGTTCTTTCCCTTCAATTATGAATGCACTATGGTCAATAATCCCCATAGCAGCATCTGTACCATCTGAAAGTGCCACCATGTTTTAAAGCATGACACAAGACCTCTCTCTCCATGACATTACTGAATTTTTCCTCTATTAGTTACATGGTCTTTTAATCATTCACCAGTCAAGGACTTAATTCTGTTTATGTTTTATTGATTACAGTTCATTCAGGATCCATCTATCACTTACTTATGCTTATAATTAACTTCAGATTGATTACATTATCTATGTTTACATTACTTGTACTGATTCAGGCCGAGTGTTATATCGCTGGTTGTTTGGAAATAGCTGGGTTACAAATATGGGAGGAATTTGTCTTTTCCTGAACATACAGTGTATATATATATATATATATATATATATATATATATATACTGAGCTGGGACTGTGAAGTAAGAACTACATGTTATGAAATAGTACCACAGCTGCTGTGTGTGTTCTGTGGTTATTTTAATATTTTCTTTACAGACGGACTATAGGTGCCAGTGAGCCCTGCTGGCACTTGTTGTTCCACAAGTGCCAGTATGCCAGGGTAGGCATTCTTGGACCAGCAGTCCATCTGTAATGTGTTGCATTGAAATGTTGGTATCTTTAAAATCACTGTTTTCTGTCTTTATCTGAGTGCTGTCAGGCTGCTGTGATTGTGCTTGCCCCAGTGGATTATGTGGATTGTGGAAGGCACCGGAATCACTGGTTAGTAATGGAGAGTGGCGCTAGTTTGTGTACATATATATATATATATTGGTGAAAGAGGCTAATGCCATCAAGGAATACTGTTGCCATGAAGGGGTATACTTGGTCTGCGGAAATGTTTAGGTAGGTGGTACATGTCAAAGTGACATCTACATGAATGGCAGGATCCCAAGATTTCTTAGCAGAACATTGCTCAGAGCATCACATTGCCTATGATGACTTGCATTCTTTCCATAGTGCATCCTGGTAACATCTCTTCCCTAGGTAAATGATCCACACAAACCGAGTTATCCATATTATGTAAAATAAAATGTGATTCATCAGACCAGGCCACCTTCTTCCTTTCCAGTTCTGATGCTCAAGTGCCCATTGTAGGCACTTTCAGCTGTAGACGGGGGTCAGCATGGGTACTCTGACTGTTCTGCAGCTATGCAGCCCCATACACAGCAAGATGTGACACACTGTGTTTTCTGACACCTTTCTATCATAGCCACAATACATTTTCTCAGTAATTTGTACTACAGTAGCTCTTCTGCGGGGATCAGACCAGATGGGCTAACCTTCACTCCACCTATGCATAAATTAGCCTTATGTGCCCTTGGACCACTTTTGGTAGGTACAAACCACTGCATTCCAGGAACACCCTAACTGACATTTTGGAGATGCTCTGACACAGTCATCTATCTATCTATCACAGTTTGTTTCATCATTCCTGCTTCAAACACATCCACTTCAAGAACTGACTCTCCACTTGCTGCTTAATACTATATATGCCATCCCTTGATGGGTGCCATTGAATTCATTGTTATTCACTTCATCTATCAGTGGTTTTAAGGTTATGGCTAATGGGTATAGATAGCAAGCATATTTAGCATAAAAATATATATCATCATAATAATACATTATATTGATTATCTGAGTTCAGTTAAATTCAATACTCCAAAATAACCAGTAAGAAGTTTATTGAGATGTGTAGCAAAACTATTAGTGGCCGGACTTTGATGCTAAAATGTGCTTTATTGTGTGAACTATAAAACAACTGACATTTAGGGCCTGGTTTAGAGGTGGACATGAGTCCAACTCCAAGAGATAACAATGCAATATGTGTTAAATTTGTCTTACAGCTTAAACTCACAATTCTTGCCTGTATTTTGGAACCCTCTTGCACTTGGAGAGGCAGGTCAGAGGCGTTAATTTATTATTTCAGTACAGTAGGGTGTTGGAGACTGTACTCCTTAGACATTTGTCTCATTTTCAGTTACACATTTTATATGATATAATTTTTAAGTTGTATCTTTGCACATCCAATTTGCCTGATGTAATGATGATGATGATGATGATGATGATGATGAAGACAGCCACATTGTTTTCCACTGGATATATCGATTCACTATATTTAAAGTTGCATGAATCTTACACAATATAAGTGGCAGAAACATAAATATACTCATGGAACTCTCAGGCCCTAATATTTACACTTATTTGATGTTAGCTTAAGATCTTTTATACAGTCAATTTACTATTTATATTCCTTAACCACTTAACTGGCTTGGTTGCATGAGATGCAACCACAGCCAGCTGTGCTAACAAGGCAGGGGCATTTTAAGAGTGGAGGGGGACCTCTCATCTCTGGCAGCAGACTGAGCACAGTAGATTCTGGCTTAATGCCAGAATCTACTGCACATGTGCAGGTCTCCGGGAAAATGGCACCCATTTCTTTATTCCTGGGTACATGATTTCTGCACATGCACGAGTGCACTGGGGGAGGGGGGGTGGTAATACCCCAATAAAGTCATTTGGGGAAGTAAATGACGATTGGTAAAATAATGAAAAAAAAATACACAGGTCACAGGGGAGAAGGGGGTGTTAAGAAAACAGGGACATATTACACCGGGGGTGGGGGATTAAACAACAGAGTCTCTTAGTGCCTGATTCAGTACCAATTGCAATTGTGAATACGGTTGCAGATCAAGCAATTTTTTGCCATTGCTTATGCATATAAGCCACACTACTCATGTGCTTCAATTGCGTTGCGATAACGGATGAACAGAGGAATCAATTACAAAGTAAGTGACAGGCTGTCAGCGTTTGGGGGTGGTGACGGGACAGTGGTCAGTAAAATTCAGGCGTGCCTGTCCGTTTGAACACCACTTCATGGGCGTGAATAAATTAGCCACGGTGATTGCATATGCAGCTTGAGTACTCACTGCATGCAATGAGAATTGCAGTTTCTGCGGCTGGTTATACCTGTTGTAAATGCTATGTGATGGGCCAATATATGTCGATGGTACCGATGTACATGCAGAAAAGTGAGGTTGAACGGATTTGAGCAGTGGGCGTCCCTATCTCGATTGTATCAGGCCCTTATACCATAAAGGGGTGTTGGTTAATGTTAATGGGATCATTGCCACTGGGAGAGGTCTATTGTCAATGGGGGTTGGGAGGTAAGTTTACAATTTGGGCCAATGGACACAAGGTGGTGCAACATGCCCTGTAGGCATATATTTTTATTACAATAAAATATTTAAATACATTTTTCTAAATATTTTTTTAAACTTTATTACAAAGAAAAATTATATTTTCTAAGCAAGTTTTTGGGGAAAAAATTGTCAGTTATGTGGTTAATGTATATAATACAGAACTGCATATCAGTTACCTTACACGTACAGTAGATATAGTAATTAAATCACTGGGGAACAAGAGAACATTTTTGTGTCACAACAATGAAAATACCTGATTCTTATAATAATTCTGAATTCAACTATGTTTGTGAAATTTCTCTATGAGTGACATGCATTTAAAAAAAACATATTTACATACTTGATATCTAATCAAAAAGAATAACTTGTAGTTTAAAAAGTAGATTTGCTTGTTTTTCTGTTGTACTTTGCCTCAGGAATGTCTCTATTAATCAGCCCGGAAATTGGGGCTAAACTTGCCTTTGTAACATGTTAGAAATGTACTGATGAAAACGCTCACCGCTCATATGTTTACTGACTAAAAATCCAAATGAGAATCCAAGTAATTAACCTTTAATGACATATTGTACCCCATTGCTTTGTTAGACATAAGAAAGACATCCACTATTTCAGATTAGTTTTGGACCTTATGATTCCCCAAAATGTTTGAGCAGGCACTTTTGAAACTCTGCCGCACAACTCTCTCAACTTCATTCAACTCTCTCAAATCTCCCATCTCTTAACAATTCTCTGATCTGAGGGCCTACAAAAATAGTTTATTTTATATTGGCATTACTGATCCAGGGAAACGCTCATATTTCTCAAGTGTGTGAATCCAGTTTGCTTTTTATCTACTGCTTTGACACAGTCAATTTTGAAACAGTTCTGGAAGTGTGGAGTTACTGTACATTATGCTACGTTATATAGTAAGGTAAGTAGTAGAAACATTACATGACCTATATTGTTTCAATAAATATTTTCCTTCTTCTTATACACAGATTCTAGACAAATGGAGGGAGACCAGTGGACCCAAAAGCAGAATGCATGTCTAATGGCCTCTCTCAGGCGACTTGGGTTCATTATATGTTCAGGGAATAATAATAGACAATCTGGAAACACTGGTAATAGATTAATCAATTTTGTTGTGCTGGTGAAATTGTGGTTATTTTATTGCTCTTTACAAATCATTTGTTTGTTAATAACCATTTTAGTTTCATTCCAAATCTGACTGAATAATTTTATATATTATCCCTCTATATTGTTAATTTTGAAAATAAAATAAAAATAAATCTTAAAATATTTTTAATAGTGAGCCATGTAAAAATAGTAAAGCCTGATATGCAACATATAATACTGTATTATACTGACTGGTGGAAATTTCAAGTCCATTTATACAACAGACATAGCTACACTATTTTTTGTTGTACATATCTATGGCAAAAGCACAAATATTTTTTACCAAACAATTTTAATTTTAGGTATATTACTATGGGATGCAGTTTATTTACTGGCGTCCGAAATGCCGGATGTCGGAATCCCGACGCTGGAAGCCTGTACTAAATATCGATGCCTATCTTTAGCCAGATGCTGAAATCCTGATGCCTGGCATCACAAATGAAGGTAAGCGGGGACTGTTAGCTGTGGGAGGAGGGTTAGTTTTAGGCTAGGGGAAAGGAGGGTTAGGGTTAGGCTAGGGAAAGGTGTGGATAATGTCAGGCACCACTGGGGGGAGGTTAGGGATAGGCACCCCCCTTTGAGGGTTAGGTTTAGGGTGCAGGAAGAGGGGGTTAGGGTTAGGCATCACTGGGGGAGGTTAGGGTTAGGCACCAACAGGGGGAGGTTAGGGTTAGGCACCACTAAGGGAGGGTTAGGGGGGGAGGGGGGTTAGGTTACTTACCAACCCCAGTCGGGATCCTGACTGTTCGGGCTGCCACCATCTGTATTTAGACTGCTGGCATTACATCCGGCAGCATTACATACCGATTCCCTTACAATACATCCAACATTCAATGGTTTAGACTACATATATGGTCTATAGACCACAATCCAACATGTATAGACTACAATCCATATATAGACTACAATCCAACATGGTTTAGACTATATATATTCAATAGCTGGCACATGTTAATGTGCTAATTATTTTCAATAGGGCTGGTGTTTTAGAAAAGGGCATCCAGTGTCAAATGCTTTTGATGTAATTAATTAATTAAAATACATCTTGAACCTGTTTATCAATTTTGCATATCAGCTTTAAGATATTTACCCCTTTCTTTACAGAACTGATTTGTGTAAAATTGGACTCTCTTGCCTGTCCTGCTGTCTTCAACCATGTCACACCATTGCACCAGGGAAATGTCCTATCTTTAATTTAGCTGCTCCAACTGACCAAATTTCTTCTTGTGTAATCATTCAGTTGTACAATAGATATACCCGTATGCTTATGATTGTTGTTTGGATGTACTCACATCCCATTAAACTATAGGTTATCATGTATAAATGTTGTTCATAATCTAAAGCAGTCCTAGTCAATGATAATACACGACCATCAGTGTTCTTCCCAGAAAATGTATCTAGCTGGGTGGCATCAAGAAGTAGCCTGGTGGGGGCCTTCGCAATAATAAAATGTTTTAAACCCTGACCTTATAATGATTTAAACTTGAAATAACATTTTTATATATTAATTCTCCTCTTATATTAGAGGCCCAGTTGCCTGATTATGAAAAAGCTGCAAAGTCTGGTCTTTTTTATACAGGTCCCAGATACTGTCCACACTTGCAGGCTCCCCAAGTGCCTGGTGTTAGGCTGTTCCTTGCCGGGTGGTGCACCCACAAAAAGCAGCCTGGGGAGAACACTGACCACTATTTAAGATAGAGGAAGGCTCTTTGTTTGGAATACAGCCCTTAGACCCAGATTTATCAATGAGTGATATTCTTATCACTCCTTACTAATCTTAAATGGTGCTCCTGCCAATCATCTCCTTACTGTCATGTATTTGAAAAATGACAGTTAACAGCTGATTGGTTGGAGCTCCATTTAAGATTGGTAATGAATAATAAAAAGAATATAACTCATTGATAAATATGGGCATTAATTTTCACTTATAAATCATCTATGTGGAATGTTTCATTTCTTTACTTTTGGTAGATCACATTTTATAACATTCCTCGAAGATATATATATGATATATTTAATTTCTGGTCAATAATAACAATTTTGCAGTGTGCTGGGGGAAAACTTTTCTTCTGTTGTCCAGAGTAAACCCCTCCCAAGCCCCAGTGAAAAACCATTAAGTTGATATGAGCAATCACTATTTTGTATAACAATAAAAACATATCTAATATTAATATGTGACAAACAGACACAAGCGCTGGTGCTTAACTGACACAATATTTTAATTGAAAGTGTTATCTGTCACCTTTAGTGCCACATAATGTGCTTATTTATTTTTATATATATATATATATATATATATATATATATATATATATATATATGAGATGTGCGGGTTCGGATCTAATCGGTTCTTATCGCCATTTTACCGCAAGTTCGGATTAGTTCGGATTTATTTTATTGGCTATCCAAAACACATGATAGCCAATAGCCAATAAAATGCTGTTTTGAGATCTGAGTAAATTCGAGTAAAACCGAGTAAATCCGAACCCGCTCATCCCTAATATATATATATATGTGTGTGTATACACTGTATGTATATATATATATATATATATATATACAGTATATAAACAGAGAGGGAGAGTGAGAGCAAACATGTTTTACACATTGCTTAAACTGGGTACACACTATACAATGCTAGGCTTGTCTGCTGTCAACACTTACATGAAATAAGTAAATGTCGTTTTAATCATTCTCTATAGTTCTTTCATCTGTTTTAGAAAATTACAAATAAAATGAGCGTTATTAACAGTATAATTTAGCCTTTTATTGAAGGAATATGGCATAATTATACTACAGCAGTAACAGTATAAAATTAATTATTGCAATTATTGAATTAGAGTATGTGTGTAGTATTCTGTACAAAGTATGTGATGTTAAATATTGACCCCTTCTAAAGGTGACTCTTACTTAATTTATTTCCCTTGACTTAACACCTGTCATGCAAAATCCAATTAGAAATGATAATAAAGCAAAAATACCCATTAATACATAGATGATCAATAACCATGTCTGGATCACATTGATGTATAGCATTGCTGACCTTGGATTTACCATGACCAGGTAATATCACAACTACAGTTTGATTTTTAGATGCAAACAATATTTATATGTTGCAGTATAACAATATGAATGTAAAGCTTTCACAAAAAAATACTTTATTTAATATGACATTAAAAGTAAAATATCTAATTAATGCATTATACAAACAACTAAAATATTTAAGAAATAATCAATTTATATTAATAAATTGATATGATGCTGAATGGAGGATAATAGTAGTATAAGCAATGTTGACATATTTTGTATTAACTAGGTCTACAGTAGTTTGACAGTATTCTAAATAACTCTGAAATAATTTTTATTTTACAATATAATAGTTGCAGTTAATTTTTATACTATAAGCATATAAAAGTGTATTTTATGCCATATGAATCTTATATATAGTTGACATATGTTGTTCACATATAGATCTTGTAATGCCACTACTGGCAACAACATAGTTCTTATTGTAAAAAAAAAAATACTAAACACAGAAAATTATAACAGAGTGAAAAAGACACAATTAAACATAAGTAAAAGTACAGAAAGCTTATTTGTAATACATTTATTAGGGTATTAGAATGCTTTTTAGGTCTTTCTTTTAATAGTATTTTTAAACAAACATTGTATTTTTTTATAGTTATGAAAACTAGTTTAGATTCTAATGGTAGAAAAATAAATATAATTTTCCATGATAATTCTCATGAATATTTTTAAGCAATTAGTCTGCCCCTAAAAGTATCTCTTCCTTGTCTCTTTTCCTGAAATTTCTGTTGATATTTAAAATGTGTAATTGTGTTTAGTTAAGGGATATTTTTACAGTAAGAAGAATGTGTTTGGTTTATTTTTACTTTTTGTTTGTTTCTATTAATTTCAATTTCTTTTATTTTATCCTCCACTAAAATATTTACTGGTAGATAAGAAAACATCCTGGGGGTCACTACAAAAATAAGTACTAAAAAACTACTATGGATTCTAAGTTCTAAGGTGCATGTCCACCTGCAGTAAAAAGATGATGGGTGGACAAAATAAATGAAGGAGATTGTGACTTCAAAACAAAATATAAGCAAATTTAAGGGATATTTTATTACTCTTTCTTTCCATTAACATTTTGCCATCCTTTTTGCCAAATGTACAGCTGTGAAGCAGAATTTTTTTCTGAAAATATCATTTGGTTTATGTCCCTATTTCTTTTCCCCCTAAAAATCAAGCAAAATCAATGCTAAATATATATCACAATGATTTAGAATGGAATAAAATACATTCTACTGAAAATGACAATGAAAATATTGAAAAATTACTTTCATGGAAGTTATTTTACAGCCTGTGAAATTTTGATTTATTTTGTGAAAAGAGAATTTTATCACTTAAGAATGGTACATTTTATTATGGAGAAAGGCTTTACACCAGGTGTAAAAATAATTATTTTAATCTGATTTTTTTCTTTCACAAAAGCTCTTAGAAATGGCCTTAGAGAGGTCAGCACTTATTCACTGACTGTTTCACATTAACTTTATTTATATATCTTTTCTAAAGCCTCATGAATTGAAGTGTAGTAATGAGCCATTGTAATTTAATGGTAAACGTTAGTATTTTTCTTAAATCTGATACCCCTGCACACATATCAGAACTATTTATTTATAGAATTCAGGGTAAAAACACAACACACAGGACAGTATATACTGCAATAGAGGTACAAAGTGAGTGTGTCTTTAAGCTTTAGACTGGCTAATTCATGTTTACAAGAGCCCAATTAGTATCAACTTGAGATACAGAAAATTATTTTTAATAACAGTTTAGAAGTCACTGTCCACCTTCAGCATTCCGTGTGTGTGTGAGTGTGTGTGTGTATATATTTACTATCAGATGAGAGAGTGCTGGTCTTTTGGGAAATGTATACAGTAAATACATGTATACATATTAAATATTGATTAATGAATTACAAATTATAAATTATTAGTACATGAACACATTAGTTACATATAAATGAAAATACAAGTATATAAATATATAAATAGTGAAGTTAGTGTTTTGAAACCTATGCAATTAGTACATTATCAGAACTGTTCTTGGTGAAGCCTTAATCTAAAGTAGTACCCAATCCTAAGGAATACTATGTGATACTCGGTCCTTGGTTGACCATGGGACCTAAACTCAAAGCAATGATATACCATCACTGTTAGTGGGATACTAGGTGATGTAAGTTACTATCCTGCAGGTGACATTCCATAATACCATATGAGGAAAGCAAGATGTAGTACCAAAATTAATTCACAAGATGAGTTCAACTGTACAGAGCAGCAATGACAGAGCCACAGCATGGGTAACCCAAATGAATATGATGAAAGCAGGGTGTTGTACCAAATGTAAAGTGTTTACACAGTTCAGCAGTAGAGAGCTACAGCAGGGGTGATTCTAATAAGATGTGATGTATGTGATAAGTGAGTATTAGCAATAGATGGTAAAAGCAACAGGTTATCCTAGTGCAATCTCCTCCAACCTGGCCTCCCCGACTCCCACCTCTCTCTACACCAATTAGTCCTCAATGCTGCTGCCCGGCTCATCTTCCTCTCCAAATGTACTACATCTTTCTCCCCTCTCCTACAAGCCCTACACTGGCTCCTCAGCCCCTTCAGAACCCAATTCAAGCTTCTCACACTCACCTACAAAGCCCTCATCCAATCATTTCCCATTTACATCTCTTACATTATCTCCCTTCACACTCCCACCTGCCCAGTTCACGCCACAAAAGCATGCCGCCTCTCCTGCTAACTGATTACTTTCTCCCACTACCGCCTCCTAGATTTTGCTGCTCCCTACATCTGGAATTATCTCCCTTTCCTCATCAGACTCTCAACCTCTCTTCTAAATTTCAAATTGGCTCTCAAAACTTATTTCTTCATCAAAGCCATCCAGCTGTCACCCTAGCCCACTACTCCTTGCTCCTTCCTCACTGTCTAACCCCTCTGTGTCACCCCTGTCTATCTACCCCTCACCTTTAAAATGTAAGCTCTCAAAAGCAAGGCACTCTTCCCTCATGTGCTTCTCTTTTATATAATTGTATACTCCCTACAACTGCACCTAACGTCCTTGTCCTGCATTGTTTTGTACTGTAAGTCACTGTTTTCTTGTTTTGCTCATTTGTAAGGCACTGTGGAACCCTTGTGGTGCCATAAAAATAAAGGATAATAATAATAACAATAATAATAATATAAAGATCAGTCCAGACAGTATATAGTAGACTCAGGGTTAAAAGCAGAGGTCAGTTCAGGTGGCATTTTAAATAATGGAGTTGAGGGCACATGCACCATTCAGGATAACACTACAACCAGCAAGGGTCTCCATCAGAAGTATACTATTTAATACAGCTAGTGCTTATCAGCACACTCTGTGAAACCAGCATCCAGATGAACAGAGAGTATATAAAGAGCATGTGACCACAAAGGTCCTGACACATGGCTATACAGAAATATAACTGATGTGAAAATAAACAACCACAGAGAGTCTGATATGTCCTAGTAACACCTGCTGTTACTAAAAACTAGATAAAAGCTTGAATCGAAAATTGACTGCACTGTCTCACCTTAATCAAATTCATATTTTATCTACTTAATATATCTCTCTTGGGAGAGTGAGAAATCTACAATATGCAGATATATTACTTTGTATATAAACATAAAGTGTATACAAATTACTATAATTTGAGATTCAATAATAGAATCTCTATATTATTGAAATAAATGGATTTAAGGCAACAGTTTCTATTCAATATAAAATTGGAAATTTAGAAATTGGTGAGTTTGATTCAAAAGTTACATGTATGGTATGTGGGCTTCAGGATTAAATGCATTGATCAATCCATGAATCAAAGCCCCATTATTTATTTATTATGGTGAGTGATTTTATGATGGCGAGTGCTGAGTTTTGTATTTTTATTTATTAAAGCAATGTGTTCATTTTGCACTCCAGGCCTGGGAATGACGAGTGCACCATTAATCTAGGAGTGGTGAGTGCAGTGAATTTATGACGCAGTTGCAAATACGCATACAATTTGCCGATTGTTGCATACTACACATGCATATAGATCGCAGTGCGCGTGCGTGAACCGGCCACTGTGATCGCAGCGGCTACGTAGACCCATTGCAGAGTGATTGACAGGAAGTGCCGTTTGTGGTTGGTGATAGGGGGGCGGTCGGGGAAACAGAGTTGTATAGGTGCATTTCACTTTCAACGCCGTTGCAGGGGTGTGCATAAATTATCCACAGAGGTGCCTGACACAGCCTGAGGCCTCATAGTGTGCATGGAAGTTAGCAATTTCTGAGCAAGGTCAGAACTTGTGCAAGTGTGCGTGAGGCTGCAATGGTACTCAATTGTACCAATGTTTTTGCAGTTACGGATGTGTGTAAGGTAAAGTGGGCATCCCTATGTAGTGCAGCAGTGGCATTGCAATCACAATGAATTAGCATACTATCACAGTTAAACTGCATGTGTAATCGCTGTTACAATCGCAGTTGGGTTCCGTAGTGAATCAAGGCCTCAGATCTCTCATGCACTACTGTGTAAGCTTATATATTTTAACCTGTGGCTGCTGCTTTCTTGGTAGTATGATGGCAGCTATGTTTGGTGACTGTCTTACCTTTAAAAGCCATAAGTTAGTTGGCAGGTGAGCTTTAAACCAGATAACATGTCTTTAGTTTAATCTCTGTGATAGCAGTTATCAGTTTTCATAAGTATGACTAATAGCAGGGGCGGATTGGGAATTTAAAGTTGCTATGGAAAAAATCCTGAAAGCGGCCATTTGAGCAAATGCCATAGGTATGTGCCCGGAAAAGTGGGTGTGACCTTGTGGCAAGGGGTGTGGCCTCATGTGAAATGCCATGCCCACAAGCCACTCCCCTTGTTTTCATCATGCTGGGGGCATGCCCACTGCTCCAGGAGCTGATCGATATACCTCCAGCCCCACTCTCCAGTGAATAAACACAGGGAGCATGTGAATGAGTATTTTCTTAACGATATGATTTCTCTGCAGCAGGGAATCTCTGAAGAAATTGATCCTTCCTGGAAAGGGAGTGTCATCAGTCAGTATTCACAAATTATGCAGGAGATCACCTGGTCTTGAAGTGGCCTGTTTGCATAGGAATAAAGCCAATGTCATGAACATGCACAAGAGGTTCAACCAGATAATATATAGTAACAGGTGTTTTGGAGCAGGGCAAAATGGGAGTTTCCCTGATTAAACTATTTTATATTAATAAAACATATTTGCTAATTTGGTATAATTTGTATCAGCAATATGGTTTCTTTAGAACTGGTATCTTACAGATAAGATAACTGTCCCCCAGCATTTTCTACTAATCCTGCCAGTGGTCCTACTTCTGTGTTTCAAGAATCATCCCTCTGCGTCTCTTCAGTACCACCCCCCGGTGTCTTTCCAGCACCATTGCTGTCTCTCTCCTGCACCATACCCATGTCTCCCCAGCACCATCTTCTCTGTGCCCCCCAGTGCTATCTCACCAAGGCCCCTTCACCATCTCCCCAGGGCCCCCAGCCCCCTCTGTTTTACCAGTGCCCTATTATATTACACTGTGACCAACAGTTACCTCCCCCTGTATAACCCGATTATATAGTAACCTACCCTGGTATATCCCATTATATACTTGTACATTGTGTCCCAGAGTTACCTGCTCTAGTACCACCCAGAGTAATTCCCCTTCCTGCCCCTATATCACCCACAGTAAATTCCCTCCTGCCCTTGTATCACCCACAATTAGTGCCCCCCTGCTCCTGCATCACCCACAGTTAAGTGTCCCTCGCTCCTGGATCACCCACAAGTAGTGCCACCTGCTCCTGCATAACCCACAGTTAGTGCCCCCCTGTCCCTATATCACCCACAATACATGACCCCTGCCTCTGTATCACTCACAATGAATGCTCTCCAACCCACCAATATCATCCACAATAAGTGTCCCCTGCCCCTGTATTACCCACAATTAGTGCCCCCTCTGCTACTGCAACACCCACAGTTAAGTGCCCCTGCCCCTGATCCACCCACAATTAGTGCAGCCTGCTTCTGAATCACCCACAGTAAGTGCCCCCTGCCCATGTTGTCCTTCCCTGGCTGGGGATTTCATGAATTTTAAATAAATCCCCAGCCCATATCTTCCTGAATCTTGGCTACCACTGCTACCAGGCACTGCAGCCAGCCCGATTGTCTCCTCTCCACTCTGTCCCCTCCCCAGACTGTGAAGTTATCTTCAGAGCCTGCAAGGCTGTGAATTAACTTCACACTTCACAGCCTGAGGAGGGGACAGAGTGGAGAGGAGACAATCAGGCTAACTGCCTGGGCGGCCCCTGTCCCTGCAACTTACCCCACATCAGCCGCTATCTCCACCAGTGGACCTGCGCCTGGTGCGTCAATGCTCGCTTCCTCTATGGCGCTGACTCGTCTGACACAGCAGGCGTTCTGGGTTGGGGTTTTAATAGGATAGCCTCTTCTTGTGAGAGAGGCTCAGCCACAGGCCATGGACAGCTGACAGTGGCCACGGACATCTGACAAATAAAAAATAAAAGCCAGCCAGGTGACACAAATCAGGGGGCAGGGCCACAATTGAGAAGCGGCTCCACAACTAATTGGCCCACCAGGATTTTTCCCACAAAATATAAAGGCCAATCTACCCCTGACTGATAGTGTAAGACCTGTAGAGATATGAGGTCCCGTGAACCAAAACCCCATTATTTATGTATTATGGTGAGTGATTTTATGATGGAGAGTACTGAGTTTTATATATATTTATAGAAACAAGATCAGGGTAAGGGTGCCATCTCTGGGAAAAATGGTTGCACTTGTTTAGCAGCCAAGTAGTAGTACACCAGTCCAGGGCCTTGGTACAAGGAAATGCATTGCAGCTAGTTTTATTGCAGCACAAAAATGAACAAAACATTAAAGTAATCCTGGCCTTTCAGGCTATAACTAAACAAAATAATTCCCTCTCTAATAGTTGAGGGACCTAATGTCCTTCTTAAAAAACAAAAATCTTTAGCACAGCACTTACATTTAGTAACCATAGTGTCTCTCAACAGGCAGCTACTCTGTTCCTCAGGTAGAGAGCTACTGACTACAGAGACTGACACACCCTTTATCAGCCTCTCACAGGTGGCCTGGCAATCAAGGCTGCTAATCATGTTCTTTCTACCAGACCTGGGGCATATGGAGCATACAATACTGTGCAAAAGTTTTAGGCAGGTGTAAAAGATAGTAAAAACAAAGGGTATCTTCTACTGCAATAGATCAGGTCAATCACCAATGTGCTGGAAAAAATAAATAAATATAAGGTGGCCACATACCAATAAGTATAAAAAGTACAGCTTATCTAATATCTAAACATAGTTCCAGGAATTAGCAAACATATCAAAGTCAAGTCTTCTTTTATTTTAGTCACTCTGGACAAAAGATAAAAAATATACATAGTGTAATACCATTGAGGCGCGACTAGTGTGCTTGCATCTATGGCATGCATGTGGCATGCAGTAGACATCAATAGAGAGAATGCCAGCCATGCGCTATGCCGCAAAACTTATGCTTGTGCGCATGTATCGCGACAACAATGTAGATGGCTACATTTGTACTTGTGTGTTGTTGCTTTGCTCAGTCTTGCCATGGTGTATGACTTGTGACATGAAACTGTCTTCCACAACCTCACCTTTGCAGCAGAGTTTGGCTGTTCCTCTACCAGTTTTAAGCCTCCTACATAACCGTTTCTGATTCAGTTAATGACTGTGTTTCAACCTACACTTGAAAATGATGATCATTATCACCTGTTTGGTATGATTGGTTAATCATACCTACAAAATCCTAGAATTTTAGCTGTTTTGAAGGCAAAGGGTGGTCACACCAAATATTGATTCAATTTAGATTTCTCTTCTGTTCATTCACTTAGTTTATTTTTTTCAATTAACAAAATGCTATCACTTCTATTTTTGAAAGCATATATATATATATATATATAATAACAAAGGGCAATCCCTAGTGCAATAAATCAGTGCAAATCACCAATGTACTCAAAAATACCCTGCTGGTGACAGCACAAACTTGTCCACGATGAAACTGTGGCTGGACCTGGGCTACTTGGCTGAATTATTCTTGTTTATTCCATTGAGAACATACTGTTTTTCTATATGTACTTATCATATTATATTGTTATTAGAATATGTTTTGCCTCAATGGTATTACACTATGTATATTTATTATTTTTTGTCCCAAGTGACAAAAATAAAAGAAGACTTGACTTTGATTTGTTTGCTGTTTCCTGGAACTATGTTTAGATATCAGATAAGATGTACTTTTTATACCTATTGGTATAGGGTCACCTATTTTCTGCACATTGGTAATTGACCTAATTTATTGCAGTAGGAGGCACCCTTTGTTTTTTACTATCTCTATTAGGTTTCAGTATGACTGTACAAGGTTGGCTGATCCTTTTTCAAATTAGTATGTAGAAAAGCAACTACGAGTTTCTTATTATTTAGTAAATTACTAATATAAAACCTCAAACCAATCATCTTCACTTGATAACTGATTTTAAGGATAATTATGAATTGATTATATAGATTTATTTACTAATAGCAAGGCTATTTGGATTGGTAAAGATGGGACATTATTATCTCATCTAAATGTTAGTGAAAAACTCTAAAACTGATTATAGAGTATAATATAATCCCTATACAAATGGGCAAAAGTGAAATTATTAATAACAATTTAATCAATATAATCCAAGGCTTCCTGATTGGCTATCCCACATTTATAAATACTGATCTTGCAGTATTAGCCTTAATAAACTATTTAGTTCATCCTCAAATCGTAACACTTAATATAACATTATATTATAATATAATTGTATCAAGTGGTGTATATATAAACCATATAAATGAAAAAGTGCAAGTGCGAATAAATATATATAAACTCTTGTCTCATGAACTATGAGAAAACGTCTTCTATATACTCAGATAAGCTGCTGTTTTTTACCTCTTTCTTAATAAATTCTGTTACATTATTTATTGTCTCTGGGCTATATTAATATGTTCTTATTGATCTTTAAAACGTATTTTAAACAAAAGCCTGAACTTGTATTAAGGCTTTTATCTATATACCCTTTTTTATTATTTGTTTCTAAATAAATTGTGATTTTTTTATATATATATATTTATTCACACTTGCACTTTTTAATTTATTTGGTTTATATATACACCACTTGATACACTTATTATATAATATAACGTTATATTAAGTGTTATGATTTGAGGATGAACTAAATAGTTTATTAAGGTTAAGGTGCATACACACACAACGATTTAGTTAATGAACGATTTTAGTAAACGATTTTCTACCTTGAACAAATTAACTAAAATCGTTTACTATAGTTGTTCATTTACTATGTTCATTTAAATATAATGAACAATTTTTATGAACTACAAATGATTTTTGCATATTAACTTAATGAAAATCGTTGAGTTGACAAGTCTGACTGAACTACAAACTACAAACTACAAACGTGAACACGCATGAACAATAATCATTCATCGTTTGACTCAGAAAGTGAACGATTTTTTCAAACAATTATCATTAAATTATATCGTTTAACGATAATCGTTAAAAAAATCGTTGTGTGTGTATGCACCTTTACACTTCTTCACTGTAGCGAACAAGATCAGTATTTGTAAATGTGGGATAGCCAATCAGGAAGCCTTGGATTATATTGATTAAATTATTATAAATTATTTAACTTTTGCCCAATGGTATAGGGCTTCTAGTCTATAATCAGTTTTAGAGTTTTTCACTAACTCCCAGTGGTTGTCTCTTATCTCGTGATCCCTGAGAAAACTTCTTTCAATATACTCAGATAAGTTGCTGTTTTTACCTCTTTCTTTATTAACTATGCTACATTATTTATTGTCTCTGGGTTTTATCCATATGCTCTTATTGTTCTTAACGTATTTAAAAAAAAAAAAAAAACCTGAACTTGTATTAAGTCGTATATATATATATATATTCTATAGATTGTAAGCTTGCGAGCAGGGCCTTCCTGCCTATATATGTCTGGTATTACCCAGTTTTGTTCTATTCATGTTTACAATTGTAAAGCGCAATGGAATATGCTGCGCTATATAAGAAACTGTTAATAAATAAATAATAAAATAAATAATATACCCTTTTTTATTATTTTTTCTAAATAAATTGTGAATTTTTTTATATATATTTATTCACACTTGCACTTTTTCATTTATAATGTTAATATATACACCACTTGATACCACTTGAGTTTACCCTTGAGAAAGCTTAAACAGAGAAACACACATTGGTGTTCAAGTTGTGTACTGATGACTGCCAATCTATGTTAGTTAGTTAGTTAGTTAGTTAGTTAGTTAGTTAGTTAGTTAGTTAGTTAGTTAGTTAGTTAGTTAGAACAATGAATTGTTCAAACTAGATGGTTGTTAGGAATGAGAGACCATTGGTTGTGGCTATTGAGGAATAGAATAGTCAAACAATTTATCACTGGAAATAGTGAAAAGTGTAAAATAACACAAATGGTGAGGTGCTGCCTGAAACCAATCTCTGTGTAGAATATACAGATTATCAAAAAACAATTGTAATAAAAATCAATAAACATATATACTAAAATTATATAAAAAATTTGCTGCTGTATGTACTGGGTAGTCCCCTCAGGAGAATAATACTGGCATACTGCCTTTGAAAAAGCTGTCCGCAACAGGGAAATGCATCAGGCCCAACACCAGAGGATTGTTTTTTCTTATTTGCTTGACCACCCACTGTACACTATCTTTGGGAAAAGACTTTATTTCAACTGAAATCCGGATAAATGTAAAATAAGCCACTCTGGAACCTGTTTGTACAGGAATATCTCACAGTCAAGGGACTGCACAGGCTGCAGATTATTCCAAACCTGCTGGACTTTATCAACTACACTCTAAAGGACTGAGCAGCACCCGGCAACTATATTTGGATCACTCGCTTCATAGATATACAGTGTTTGTTGCAACATGGACTGGTTCTATTCTCTGGTGTTTTAATACTTACCCCACATATACGCCTTCTATTATAGGCCATATGTCATTTGTATGATTGAATTACATGTGTTTACTGGCTATATTTTAGACTGCATATTGTGCTTATTAAATTTGTTTTTTATACTTTAAAGGTTGCTCACACAGTATTTATTCATTTACTGTATTTCGCTCAGTATTATAGTGTAATATTCAATTTTTGCGCCATTTTTTCTAAAAGTAATTTTTTGTTTTCTGTTGATGAAACAATCTATTACATATTCTAAGTGCTTGTGTTAGGATTTTACCAGCATACTTACCAGCTGAGGTATTTAAATGAAACTGAGGTGTTTATTATTATTATTATTATTATTATTATTATTAAGCAACATGCAATTTAAACTTATAGCCAAATATTAATGTTTTAAACAATGTTGCATATTATGAGCTAACATTACAATATATAAATGAAAATTAATAGAAAGGTCAAATGAAAATAATATGAGCTTCACAGCAGTGGAATTGATTATTTATTCATGGAATGCTCTTTAATTGATACCCAAGAGTGAATATATGTGAATATATACAGTATGAATGCAAAATATATGAATCCTCCTTACAAATTACACAGCTAACAAGACAATAGTTTCCTCTGTTTGTTACAAAGTATAAAGTAATAAGGCTTCATATCTACAGTATATATCTTTATTATTTATTGGAAAAAGTAATCTATTATGAAGTATTGATTATGAAATATTACAACACTTTTATTTTACATATTTTCTTCTATCACAGTACTGATTTAGCTGGTCTTGAATAAATAAATGCAATATTTAGTTAATACAGTACATTTCATATGAATGAAGATCATTCTTTTTAATATGAAAATTTATATTGTTCACAAAGTGCACCACAATACAAAAGCTTCTTTTTATACGCATGTGTTGATACTTTCCCTCACATTTGCAAACCGGTTAGCTAAATTAAAAACGTGTTTTGATTCAAAACCTTTCATATAATTTTTACCAGTACCACCAGCAGAGTTTTCTGTATTACAACTGTTCAGAAAAAGTCAGGGGAAGGAAGAGTTAGGATGGGGGGAATTCAGTTAGACCTGTTAAATTAACAGGTGTGAATAAGGGTCATAGCCTTGGGCTTTAGCGCCCGGAGGTATTCAATTCCCCTTTTACACTCTAGTCCTTTCTTAACGCTCATTAATGTGTTGATGGGTGTTAACACAAATTAACAGGCATGAACATATGTGTGGATCAGACCCCGAAAAGAAATAACCATTAAGTGCAACCTGCTGGCTGTATTCGGGGCTAATTAAATAACCCTGGGGATCAATTAGCATGTGGTAAATTACTGTCGCTAGTTTAATTCCCCCCTTAATGATATCTGAAACAAATCAAATAATTATTCTCTTTAAGACTGTTAGATATTTTTGTAATTTAATTTCTAAACCTATTTTTTGCCCCATATTTGCAAAGTGTTTCACTGGCTACAAAACACTGATGCTCATAAAAACTGAAAATTTGCAGAATTGTTTATATTACAGTAAATATAATGAAATATGGTCTACTGTACAGTCTTATTTATGTAAATAAATACAAATACAGACAATATTCAGTTGCATACTTTCCCACGTCTTCTTTGTATAAGTGTAATAAAATTTGAGACTGTTTAGTGTAGATCTTTGTTATGCAAAAACAGAAATTCAATTCTACAAATATATACGCTTTATCATTGCTTGTTCTTGCACAGTACAGTCTCCACAGTGCTTTGAGCTGAAATGCGCATTCAACAATAATTATCATGAAAGAAAGTTACTTTATTTATATGTATATTCAGTTCACATTACATAGATAAAGTCTGCTTAAAATTTAGGGGAGGATCCTATTAGCCGCGATGATCTCACCGGCGTGAGTCATTGCGGCAATGGCCGCACTTTACGGCAGCCTGGATTCGCAGAAGTTTGTTCACAGCCCCATAGGGCTGCAAGCAAAATTCTGTGAATTTGGGCTCAGAGCCAGCCGCAAAGGGTGCAAGGTGCCGGTTGTTGCCGGCATTTTAATGCCGAAGCAACGGCAACTCGCACCCCTTGCAGCTAATTGGATTGACCCCATAGTCTGCATTTTTATTATATGTAGATTGTTTTTGACAATTATAACCATGCAAACAATAAAGTTAAAAATAACTTTGAAAGAAACAACAACGATAATATACAAATTGTGAGCTCACACAATATAAATAGTAAATGTATATGATTCAATAACTTTAATATTAATACTCCTAGCTAATTGAGCAAATGTATAAAATGTAAACACCTGTCACTATATATGTGTATATATATATATATATATATAGTGTATATATAGAACATCCAAGGGTGGCACATCCAATGATAACAATAAACCATCCTGGTGCCCTCTGGTAAGGTCCAACATCTGTCGGCCCAAATATACATCCAGTCAGGCGGCACTCTGATCAAATAAGCAACTCAACACAGGAATGTGAAAATATCACCAACGTTTCTGAGCTGTTTATTGCTACATCATCAAGGTCAAAGATCTTAACATACAATAAGCACATATATATACTCACAGAACACCACGTGAAGTCCACGCTGTCCAGCATCCAGGACCGGGTTGCACTGTCATGATGTAGAGCCACCTGACCACCATACCGGTGCATACACATGAAGTTCTCTTCTGGAGCATACACGTTTGGAGTGGGTTTGAAGTAAGTTATGAGTTCTTTATCTAAACTCCATTTAATCTGTGTTTTTTGTTATGGATGTTTATTTTTTGTAACATTATAAATGTGGGTATAGGATCCTCAGTACCCTTACTGTAACTTTGTGCAAACCTTTGTCTTAAATAGATGATTATATTCATCACAACATCTACATTATAATGGTCTTCCGATTGGTTTAAATATGTTTTATAAAATAACTTTCTCATATATATATATATATATATACAGTATATATATTTATGTATATACAGTCAGGTGCCTAAATATTGGGACATTGACAGAATTTTCATATTTTGGCCTCTATTCACCACCACAATGGCTTTGAAATGAAACAAACGCGATGTGCTTTAACTGCAGACTTTCAGATTTAATTTGAGGGAAATTACATCCAAATCAGGTGAACGGTGTAGGAATTACAACGGTTTCTATATGTGCCTCCCACTTTTTAAGGGGCCAAAAGTAATGGGACTATCAACTCAAAAGCTATTTCATGGACAGGTGTGGGCTATTCCCTCGTTATTTCATTATCAATTAAGCAGATAAAAGGTCTGGAGTTGATTCTAGGTGTGATATTTGCATTTGGAATCAGTTGCTGTCGACTCTCAATATGAGATCCACAGAGCTGTCACTATCAGTGAAGCAAGCCATCATTAGGCTGAAAAATCAAAACAAACCCATCAGAGAGATAGCAAAAACATTAGGTGTGGCCAAATCAACTGTTTGGAACATTCTTAAAAAGAAAGAACGCACCGGAGAGCTCAGCAACACCAAAAGACCCGGAAGACCATGGAAAACAACTGTGGTGGATGACAGAAGAATTATTTCTCTGGTGAAGAAAAACCCCTTCACAATAGTTGGCCAAATCAAGAACACTCTCCAGGAGGTATGTGTATATGTGTCAAAGTCAACAATCAAGAGAAGACTTCACAAGAGTGAATATAGAGGGTTCACCACAAGATGTAAACCATTGGTGAGCCTCAAAAACAGGAAGACCAGATTAGAGTTTGCCAAACAACATCTAAAAAAGCCATTACAGTTCTGGAACAACATCCTATGGACAGATGAGACAAAGATCAACTTGTACCAGAGTGATGGGAAGAGAAGAGTATGGAGAAGCAAAGGAACTGCTCATGATCCAAAACATACTACCTCATCAGTGAAGCATGGTGGTGGTAGTGTCATGGCGTGGGCATGTATGGCTGCCAATGGAACCGGTTCCCTTGTATTTATTGATGATGTGACTGCTGACAAAAGCAGCAGAATGAATTCTGAAGTGTTTCGGGCAATATTATATGCTCATATTCAGTCAAATGCTTCAGAACTCATTGGACGGCGCTTCACAGTGCAGATGGACAATGACCCGAAGCATACTGCAAAAGCAACCAAAGAGTTTTTTAAGGCTAACAAGTGGAATGTTATGCAATGGCCAAGTCAATCCCCTGACCTGAATCCGATTGAGCATGCATTTCACTTGATGAAGACAAAACTGAAGGGAAAATGCCCCAAGAACAAGCAGGAACTGAAGACATTTGCAGTAGAGGCCTGGCAGAGCATCACCAGGGATGAAACCCAGCGTCTGGTGATGTCTATGCATTCCAGACTTCAGGCTGTAATTGCCTGCAAAGGATTTGCAACAAAGTATTAAAAAGTGAAAGTTAGATTTAGGAATGTTTAGTTTGTCCCATTACTTTTGGCCCCTTAAAAAGTGGGAGGCACATATAGAAACCGTTGTAATTCCTACACTGTTCACCTTATTTGGATGTAATTATCCTCAAATTAAATCTGAAAGTCTGCAGTTAAAGCACATCTTGTTTGTTTCACTTTAAAGCCATTGTGGTGGTGAATAGAGTCCAAAATATGAAAATTCCATCAATGTCCCAATATTTATGCACCTGACTGTATATATATAAATATACATAGTGTGTATATATATATATATATATATATATATATATACACACAGTATAAATACCAATGGGTAGTCCAATGTCCATGAACAAGGGCACTCTCCATAGTCAATCTTCATACAATATATTTTACTTTATCATCATGTTCAGGCTATGAACTGCCACAAAGCCACTTCCACATCATTATTTCCAATGAATTTATGTCAACATTTCGGTTCTCTATGAACCTTCTTCAGGACATTCTTTAACAATAGGGCAACAGTTGCAAAACAACAATCTCTGTGTGTCCTATTATTGTGCATAGCAAGTGCCCAGTCGGTGCTTCCTAACACCCATAGTGCACATCACGTTGTGCACCATGGGTGTTAGGAAGCACCGACCAGGCATTTGCTATGCACAATAATAGGCCAAAATTGGATTGTTGGTCTATATAAGAACCTGTGGAGTTTTTATTATAGTTCACATACATTTTTTTTTGGCATGTATCCATCCTTGTATTACACATTTTATTGGAAAGTTTTTTATTTTATCCCATTTTATTATATTTCATCCTCTGTTTACTCATATGTGAATATCACCTTTTTAAGATTGTACCCCTTAAGAAGTCCCATGTTGGGGGAAACATAGGGTCATTTGGTGCCTTATCCATTTGAGATCTGTGTGGTCCCCCACCATTGAGCTCACACCCTTTGGGGTGTTGGTGGAAGCAACTTCTGTCCCACAAAGGTGTTGGTCATTTGACACCATTTTTTACATGATGTAAGCATTTTTATATATGTACCATTTTTATCAAGAATAAATATTCTGATATCTACTAATAAGAGGCCAATCAGCCATTGTTTTGGGCAATTTTCTGGTGAGAGGGTATAATTCCAGGACATTCCACTCTGCATATGAGATATTTCTTGATTTGACTTGATCCATGAGGAAAATGCTTATATACCGGTCTATGAACCACAGCATATTAAAAACATACTTACCACTGCCATCAGGGAATTAATTATTTCATTTAACTTAGTCATTAATTCATTTAATTATTTCATTTAGTTACTGGTTATATTCAAAGTATTATTCTATCTGTGCACTTTCAGTGCCCACAAGTTTTTATTATTGTATATATATTGTAAATATATATATATATATATATATATATATATATATATATATATATATTGAACAAAAGGGTGAAGAAAACAACACCTTCAGTGCAAATGTCTCCTGAAGAAGTCTCCAGATAACACAGAGGGATGAAATGCATTGGGCTGAACCTCCTGTGGTCACCTTGGAACTACTTGACAGATCAATTAATTATAATTTTTTACATTGTTCAAGTCTTTGTTGTTTCTGTAATTAAACTGTGTGTATGTCTAAATATACCACATGTTTGGAAGCTCTTTTCTTGTATTTTTATCTGTGTATGATTATCTACCTACTGATGAGAGCAGCCACATATGTTATTACCCCACACCTGACCATGAATGAATAGAGTCAATAAGAGGCATATTTTTTATTGGCTTCTAAATAGGTGCTGGGAACCTACACAGGACACTCCACAGGTGATGCAGCAGTAGTCCTGGCTGCAGGGTGCCATTCCAGGCATGCTGCTAGCCTGGAGCATGTTCCATGGGGTGGTGATGGTGCCACCACGGGCATCTTAAGAGAGGAGGGGGCCCATGTGCACTCCCCGTGTGGGGCTCTCTCCTATCTCCCTGGTGGCCTGCAGCCAACTGATGTGGCTGGACAGCCACCGGAGCATTAGTAGACTCCAGACACTAGAGTGTGCCTGGAGTCTACTGCGCATGCACAGAACACCGGAAAATTGGCCACGGCGGTCATTTTCCAGTGTTTTGAGCAGCGCTGATACCCGACGCAGGATCACGGACAGGTAAGTTTAAACTAATATGGGTGCAGGGTGTGCAGTGCAGGGCCCCATGGACCCGGGGGCCCATGTGCCCCACACACACTGCACCCATTATAGATACGCCACTGGGTGCCGCCCATATAGTCTATGCATGATGGCACCAGTTGCCCTTAGCTTAGTAAGGCCCTGTGTGGACTGGTACAAAGCAATAAATGACAGGAGCCTTCCTGCAGTCCATTGTCTTGGGTCTTTAATGACCTTTCTTATTGCAATATTTTGGAACAAAATTGTTCCTATATTTAAATGAAATACACTTTGGAGCATTATTAGGTGAGAGCAGAGCATGTATGATTTTTTTTATTTAACTGGTGGTCACAATGCAGATAGTTAAGTCCCATAGATTAAAGCCTGTTGTTTATAATGAAATTTTGTAGTCACATTTTCTCTTATAATCCATTTTCCCATATGTAAGCCAATTCTTGTCAGCTAATACCCCCAGGTGCCCATTAATTGAAATGCTTGGGGGAGGTTATGTCTCTTTAAACCTATGAGCTTGAAGACCTCAACCCATGAAAAAAGCATAGTTTATGTATAAAATCTGTGTGATACCTGGTGGCAAAGGATGCAGAGCAATTCTCATGTTTTTGTGAGTCAGTGTAGGGACTGGCCAAATTAGAATACTTTGATGGAGTTGGCCAACTTGACAAATAATTGCAATATTTTGGAACAAAAATTCCATGCATTTAAATGAAATACAGTTTGTAGTGTAATTGGGTGTGTATATAGAAGCAGAAAGTTTCACCCCAGAATTGTCAATATCTTTGATAAATAAGTCAGCTAAGGGTGGCAGGGTGGCAGCCTTACTCTCCATTACATCCAGTCAATTTGTGTTTAATAAAAACACCAGGATCTAGAACAAGTGTTCACCTGATTAAACATCATCAGGAAGATTATACTTAATAAAAAATGGGAGGTTTACATACTGTACTGTATGTATATAGTACACTCTCATTTGTCATTGTACAGTATATGGAAATAATGGGGTCAGTCCTATTTGCCGTGATTTGGATCATGGCAGGAGTAAGTGCATGACGTGAGAAGGGCATTGCGGTGCCATTGCTGACATTTCCACAATATCAACTTAATAGGACTCACCCCAATTAGTCTGTACTCTGTAGCAATTCTAGAAAATACAAAGCCATTGCAGTGATGCAGTTCTGGTCTGGCATGTCATATACTATTTTCTTTAAATCGGTCTCTACTTATAATTTGTGACTGAAATTCTATTAATGACTACATGTAGCCTTCAAAGAGATTTACAGTCCAGATCACAGCCCTTTTCTTATATAAATGGTGAATCTTAGCTGAGGAGCCATGATATATAGCATACACTAAGCACGGTGCCCCTGTCTGATTGCCAGGCATCATGTCCACTCATCAGAAACAGCAGTCATAATTATCAATCTAACTTGGATAATATTACACCTTAAAAGCCCCAGAAGATCAGCAGTTTCCGAGACACTCAATTCATTCCTTCTGGTATGAACAATCATTCCATAGTCAAAGTTAATTAGATCTCATTTCTTTATCATACTGTACATTTTGAGGACTCCTTTTTAAATAGATGCAGACACACATCCCCTCCCGAATACTCTTATTGTTTGCTATTTATCTTCCTTGTAAACAATCTCAAACTGTACCCCACAGATAGAGTACTGCAGGACACCAGAGGGGTTATACCACAAAATGTAAAGACGAGCAACCAAATGCCGCTTGCAAAAATCAACTTTAGCCGGCCAGAGTGGTGGACAGCTGGGTGAAGACGACCAATCATTAAGTTGGAAAATAATTAATTTTCTGTGATCAAATATTTGTTAAAACATAATAGAACCATTTGTAGAGCCTATTGTCATTAACATAAGGATGCATGTCTAGGAAATACAACAGTCCAAAGATATCACACCACAGGCATCAGGCAGCCAATGACAGACTGACAGACATCCAGAGCCAAATACAAAATGATCTCACTGACATAAGAAAAAAATCAATAGTAATACAGCAAACATCTAAGCAAACATGTATTAGGCATTCTAAAGGCATGCCTTTTATTGTGTTGGACACATACCTTCCAGTAGCCTGCAGTATTCTGGTTGAATAGTAGAATAAACTGAGACTATTTAAGGGAGATAGAGTTGCATGTTTGCATGTCTGGAAAATGTCAGTATTCTGCCCAAAACATTGATTTTGTCAATGCATTGATTAATAAAATTGTGCCATTTTGTAAGTCATCTGAGTTCCTCCCTGCTACCTTGTTTGGATTATCTTGATGCCAAGGCCATTTACTGCTATTTACTGCTCTTATGCAAGGGCTACTCTATTTTATTCTATGTACCTAATGCATACACATATAATGTGGAATATAGCCAATTATCAATAGAATTAAAGTAAAAAAAATCCCATAACTAATCTGTTAGCATAGTGGTTAATTAACACACATTTACTGGCATACTGTATTACAGAATCTGTCAACTAATAATTACACCTGTGAAATTCCTGCACCTATCATCTATCTCATGATTAGCTTATACGTCTGTCATATAAGCAGTATATGGCACATGGACTAGAAGTCACTATGACCCTTATGAACCAGGCCTGGTAGTAAATGAACTAAGCTATGCTCTTTACAGCTGTCTCGTCTTTGGCAGTATTAGATGCTAGATTTAAAGGTGCAATCATTTTAAATACAAAACCAGACATGTCTTTTATTTGATATTATTTATCCTTTAAAATTAAATCCAGTAGCTAAAACCACTGATGACGCTTTAATTATGAAAAGCGCCACTTGCTAAATTTTTCTTATAACTCAAACACAATAAACGCATTTTGCTTAATATATTACGCTTCATGTGCGTGCTAGAGTCCTTGGAACTTTTACTGATTGCTTTCTCATATGTTTCCTATTAGATATAAGTTTCTGAAAAGCACAAAAATAACAATAATATTATACACATATGATTTAATGCTGTAACATTATTGTATATTAAAGCTTTAATATTTACGTAGCTACTTATGTTACTGTATGTTTAAGCAAAATGTATCAATGCGTTTTCTAATGAGTTCATTCTCAAAATCAAATTGACTTATTTTATAAGTAGAACTGCTGACAAAGAGATTAGAAATAGGCTTACAGTACATTACTATGCCTATGAAACAAAAAAGCTGATGGGTAAGCAAAGACAGAGGTTACTGAGAAACTGCAGAAACAGCATTTGCAACTCCAATCTTATCTGTTCCACTGTAATAGTAAAACTACAATGACAAGAAAATCTGTCTCAGTAATGTTATCTTTATTCACAATATTTAACTGTGTCAGCTCTATGAAATAATAATGCATAAAACAAGATACTAAAATGTAATTGTAATTTAGCTGCTCTCCAAATTTTCTGTCTGTAGTCTGCACTATATATAAAACATAGAAACAACTAATAAGATCATGACATAATCTCTCAGGGCAGAATTAGTATTTTTGCTATTTTTCTTCTTATAAATAAAACTCGCTTGTCGAACTTCAAGTTTCAATTCTGTCTTCGAGGGACTACTGAACATTAAAGTGTATGCTTACTAAACTGTGATATTCTGTATTGAGTCAAAACTAACACATCAAAGGAGCAATTGTTTCTCTAACTAAATAGCTATTTCAGCCTGGAGAGAGTGAACATTTTAAGTACTGCAGAGCAATTATCCTTCCCTCTGCAATACAGATATTGACAGTTGAATCGTCTGTCTTATTAAGCTGTGAGGCCTGTTATGATGTACATTTCTGTGACACTGCTGCCAATACTTTCATGGTGGCATGTGGCATGTTCCATTATTGCAATATGGAAGAAATATGACAGCTGTTATAGTGATCAGGATGAGATATCAAAATCTATTTATCCAAACCTCTATTTTGGAGTTGCAAACCAATTAAAGTGCTGAGCATTGTTTGCAGTTTGCACATGTGAGTATGCCTCAGGGAAGTATACCTAGTGATGTTCCTTTTGTAAAATAATAATAATATGAATAATAATGGTCATAATAATGTCAGTGCATCACAATGCTTTGCAGGTGTTGGGTACGGGATCCCAGCGGTCAGAATCCCAACGCTGGCAACCTGAAAGGGTTAAGATACTAACAACAGCCAGTAAGTACCCAAACCAAACCCATACCCCTAAACCTAACACTGCCTCCCTGCACATTAAACCTAACCTCCCTCCCTAGTGCCTAAACCTAACCCTCCCCACTAGTGCTTAACCCTAACCCGATCCTAGTGCCTAACCCTAGTACCTAACCCTAACCTTCCCCTAGCCCCACTACTTACCTTTGGGATGCCAGTGGTCAGGATGCCATCGCCGGGATTGTGGCTGGTGTTGGGATTGTGGCTGGTGTCGGGATTCTGACACCAGGATTCTGAGTGCCGGTATCCCGACAGCCGGCATTTCAACTACCTCCCCTTTGCAGGGCAGCAAAATAGGACAAATCAGAGCATACATAGAACAGGGACATATACAAGGAAGTTAAAATAAATGCAGACATGAGAACAAAAGGTAAGGAGGGCCATTTTCAAGAGGCAGCTGAGACAACAAGAACAAATGTGACTCAGAACGGACATTTGTTATGGTATTTAGGATTGTTAGTAGTATATAAGGCAAATGTGTAAGTTTTAATAAATGTGGTGGGCTTTCCAAGATTATTGCAATTTTTGAAGGCTAATGGAGAGCCTGATCAAACATTGTAGGAAATTCCGCAAATTCTCGGTACGGGAGAATCTTGTATGCAGGAGAAAGAGGTGGGTAACTATCAAAGATGTAATGCATGTCAGAGGTAGATATAAGAGGGAATGAGAGAGAGGAGGTTGCCTTGGGGTAGACAAGATATGATCAGTGACTAGTTGACTCTTTGGTAAGAAAATGGTGTATTCTATAATTATTTGGAAAGTTCAGAGGATAGGTCTGTAGCTGCATTGCATTGAGTTATAGGAGAGAGGAGTAATTTTTGTAAAGAAGTGGATTTAGTTGAAAGTGTTTAGATGTCACTATTTATGTGTGAAATTGTAGAAAGAGAGCAAGAGGAAGGAAATAAGGTTGTAAATAAAGAGTGGGAAGGCCAAACTAGAGATGGAGTAGAAGCTAAGAAGATACAGTTAAGTAAGTGACCATCACAAAGAGTGGAAATTAAGTGCCCTAATTAGTGATTAATACAGGAAGAAAATTAAATAAGTTTTGAAACTAGCTAATATGAGTGTAGGTAGGTCAAACAAATGAAAATAAATGAGTCAAGCAGCAGGGGAATATTGGTAGAGGAGAGAGATGTGGATAAGATTGGAAGGATTGGAAGTACAAGATGGATAGAGGGTATTATGAAGAAGGTAGAATAAAAAGTGTTAGCCAATATTGAGGTTTGCACAGGCCCAGATTTGGGTGAAGATAATAAAAACGTTTATGAGTATAGACTAGTAAGGAGGATATTACATTACAGGGAAATATTGCTAGGGTAGGGAGAAAGAGTTTTCTGAACAGATAAGTGATATTTGAAGTATTGTGAGTGTAGTGAAAGCAAGTAGGAGAAAGAGAGAAAGTAAATTGACATGGGGTAGATTAATTTATATTAGCTGCCTGTGTCTTCAGAAGGTTAGCTCGCTATGGGGTAGCTGCACTAAGTCTTGGATAGAGATAAAGTGGAGAGGGATACAATACCAACCAATCAGCTCCTGTCATTTTTCAAAATGAGAATGTAAAGTGACAGGAGCTGATTAGTTGGTACTTTATCTCTCTCCAATTAATCTCTCTCCAAGGCTTAGTACATCTCCCCATATGTCTTTAGAAAGTTGGGTGAAAGAATTGATCCAAGTTGTGCAGAGCAGTAGAGGAAGTGGACACTACTATGCTGCCCCCCAAGCTTGCATAATGCAGCTATATGTATCAAAGCCTTTTTTGCACAGATTCACATACACACAGATGTACAAATGTCACGCACACTAACAAAGCAGTTTTGTCACTTCCAGTATTTTTAGTTTTGCTTATAGGACACACATTTTGAATGAAAAGCTGCTTGGCACGGCAGATGACCTGGTAGGCTTAGAGGGGCTATGTGGAGCAACTTGAGCAACAATGTATGAGAACACATCTGTGGTCCAGCGTCCAAAACAGACAGCTTATCTTTAAATTCATGAATGGAAGCTGAAAGTCAAGGTCACAGACAGGGATCATCATAAAATATTGGGAAAACATGTGACCAGAACACTTATACAGTAGGCACAAAGATTTTCTGGAACAAGCCAGTTCTTTATTGGTATGAAGCTAAGCACAATGACAGCAGTGCAAAGTAAAAATAGGTGTATTCACTGAGCCACTTTTTAAATCTAGCACCAATTTGCAAGAAAGACCAAAATACCATTTATGCCCACAATTCTGAACAGAAAAGGAGAGAGAAGGCATGATAACTGAAATGGTGAGGTAACACCACTCTAGCACCCACCGGCACAATAGTTTAGTAGCAATATCATTATTATGTATTGTCAAACTCCTCTTAATTCCAGTGGGAGTGTAATACCTTTTATTGTGGGAATTTGTTTTTCTCTGGGTAGTGTTAGATTTATTGCTGACAGCTTTACCCTAACACTTTAACAAGGTGGTTATACATGTATATATTCCTATTATTTATGCTTGGTTTGTTACTAATTACCATCATGAATAGTAAATGCAAGACATATGTCTGAAAGTACAGTATGTGTATTTATGCTTGCATCCAACTGTGCAAAGCCCACAGATGTGTCAACACAGCCTCAGTGAACATTTACTACATGAGAATGACACATAACACCTAAAGGTGCGTATCCACTAGACGATTAAAATGAGCGTTTGAAAGATTACACCATCATTATCGTTCAATCGTTCACAAATCGTGCATTAAAATGTAAAAAACTACCAGCGTTGCGCGCTCCCGCTGGTCGTTTTAGACATCTATCATCGCCTGAACATGCAGACCAACCTGTCGATAATGACAGATTGTGCATATTCGGGGATGAGGGAGGGTGCCTGCACTGAATGACATATCATTCAGTGTGTGCACATTATCCACTGCACAATGTTGTAATCGTACAGTTGTTCCACTCTCATCTTGTGGATACGCACCTTTAGTTACACCTCTTTAGTTGTAAGTGGAGATATCACTGAAATATGTATAACACTGCATCACCCACACTTGCAAATGTTTGACCAGGACTCCAACTACTCCATTAGGCATCCCAGACCAATTGCCACCCCTCTGTAAAGTTTTCATCCAAACTCCATCCAGTGGAAGGCCCAGAACAGGCTCCCCAGGTCAAAAATCTGCCCAGTGTCCCCGGGTCAAAGTTCTGCCCAGCTTGAACCAAAGGGAGGTCTGAGCAGGACCTCGAATACCTAGTATGTCTTCTGGGATCCAATCTGTGATGTTTTCGTCCAAATACATCCAGTGGAAGGCTCAGAACAGGCTCCCTAGGTAAGAGTTCTGTCCAGCGTACACCAATGGGAGGTCCAAACAGGACCCCAACTCCACTAAAACCTGGCCAGGATCCAACTGGACCACCTCGAATTGGTTTCATTCCAATCGGAGCAGGTGTATCCAAATGTATAACCAGACAAACAAATAAACACACCAATGAATTTGATATATAAGATATATTGATTTTTTGTCATCTGGATGAGTATCCAAGGAGAAGGCTACCTTTTGGGAAGTAGAGATAGTTACCCAACAAACATCAACCACTCTCTTCTCTACATATATGTGTTTTCAAGCATATCTCTGGTACGCATACAACTTGTAAATTTCACATTAATTGAATGAACTAACCTGACACACACACATGTGCAGAATGCCTCTGAAAAAGAAAAAAAAAACACTTGTCAAAGAGTTTTGTCTTTAACAAGCCACGCCTCATATTAAAAGTTTTAGAGGCACAGGTTTGCTTTGGTACCTTGGTTCAGTATAGTTATGGTCACCTGAGTAGTCATAAAGGCTGCTTTGGCCATGTTAATATTCAGTCTTCCAGTAGAAGAGTGTGCATATGTTTATGCAAGAATGTATATGATTATGGTGTACATCAGGGGTATTCAACATGTGACCTTCCAGATACTGTGGAACTACACATCCCAGCATTCTGTGCTACAATTTTGCTATTAGAGCATGCTAAAACTGTGGCAGGGCATATTGTGATGTGTAGTTCCACAGCAGCTGGAGGGTCACATTTTGAATACCCCTAATGTACATGCTTTGAGGGGTATTTTTTATATAGTTAGTAGGGTACTTTATAGCTGGATTTATTTACAGATGGTCATGTGACAGTTGTAAGTACTGTAGTTCAGGTGAACAGTTACGCTGGGAAGTGTGTGGCTGTGGGGAAATAATGCACATGTGATCTAGTGTGTCCAATCAGGGACGGATTAAGGGCCCCATGGGCATGGGGATCAAAATTTTCAAGGGCCTATACTGAGAAGGGGAGGAACTGTGACTAGTGCTGTGTGGGTGTGACCAATGCCATGTAGGCATGTTCAGTGCTATGTGGGTGTGGTCAGTGCCATGTGGGCATATACATCCCTATACTATCAGCCCCTCTGTCTCCCTAAATACATAAAAATAGAAAACTTGGATCATTTTGTGAGGATACTAGAAGCACAATTTTTATACTTATGATTAATGGCCGACCATGTGGCCAGCTGGTGGCTGGTCACAATCATGCTGCCATGACGATGGGCCTATTTTTATGTGGAGGCCTGGAGCTATAGCTCCATTTGCCCCATTGTTAATCTGGTCCTGTGTCCAATCATGTTAGTGGGAATGCTATCATTATACCACACTATATATGGGAACTTTGCCGCTCTGCCACGCCCGAACCGTTACCCAATCTAATTTTTCTCTTCGACTGGCACATCTACATGGTAAGATTTTCTTATGGCAACCATATTTTTACATTCAGCCATTCTCTCAAAATAGGTCTCACAGTAAAACACTTATAGCATTAATATATAGCTATATAGATATAGGCAGATTATACTTCTCATTAAACTTTAATGGTTTATAGCAGCATCTTAGACACTAACATAATATTCTTAGTTTCCTATATTACTTCTAGATAATGGAAGTGGATCTTCATGCTAAATATTCAGCTAAGTTACTGAGGGCCTCATTCAGCAAGGAAAGCAGTTGCTAATACGCACACAATCAGCCAATTGTTGCATTCTGCGCATGCATTGCAGTGCGCATGTAGCAGAGGCTATGCAGACCCATCGCAGAGTGATTGACAGGAAGTGCTGTTTGTGGGTGGTAACAGGGGGGTGGTCAGGGAAATGCAGACGCGCCAGTGCGTTTGAACGCCGTTACAGGGGCATGCATAAATTATCCACTGTGAAGCCATATGCAGCCTGAGGTCTCATAGCATGAGTGGCTGTTAGCAATTTCTGAGTAAGGTCAGGGCTTGTGCAAATGTATATATGGGTCTGATGGTACTGGATTGTACCGATGGTTTCGCTATTCTGCTAAGTATTACAGATGTGCACATGGTAAAGTGGGCATCCTTATGTAGTGCTACAATGCTGGGTTTACATTGTGAGTTGAACTGTGTGTACGTATTGTGAGTCACTATAGGGTCAAAAACAGCCCAAATTATGTGATTATAGCTGTTTTTATGATTTTTTTTAGAAAAAATACAGATACAAAAATAAAAACAAAACACGCAAGAGCCAGTTTGGGCAAAACCAATCCAGATCCAAAACACGAGGAGATACAGATCCAAAACCAAAACCAAAACACGGGAGTCGGCGCACAACTCTAATTATATACAGTATGTTATTGTTATTAAAAACAGCAAAGAATGTGAACATGCCCTGCCTTTTTATTTGTGATTTGGTGGCCATTTGCTAGCCACATGTATTTCTGAGATCAGAGTACAGTGATATGACATAGTAGGATCACAACCATTTTTCTGAGCTTTGGAATTGCCTCTGCATTTAGTTTTGCATGGTTAGCCTATTCACCTGGAAAGTTTTATTGTGCAAATTGTCAAAATGTCTTATCAAAGTCCAACATTTTTTAACCGACAACTTGATAATTTACAAATGTAAATTTTTCTCCTGAACTACTACTCATTTGACTTTATTTATGTCTTAAATTAATGTTAACATTAAGAAGACATTGGAATTGCCTATTACATTTGTTACTTTTGTGTATATTTGTTTTTATTAGATTGCAAAATGTGTCAATGGACCAATCTCTGCCAATTCTGAGATGGTAGAAACTACGTTTGATGGGAGAAAAAGGCTCTGAAACCTTCCACAGATTTTCTTTTAATATGTGTAGAAATAAAAGTTACTGTACTCTTTGTAAAATGGGCACATCACCATAATGTGAAAATGTGCCTGGGGTAAACTAGACATTCATGTAAACAAATAGCTAAAATACTGTACATTGTGACTTGGTATTAGACAACATTTTTGCAACAAACTGATTAAACATGTGAATGACAAATATGCCACATATCTGCCAATTTCCTGTACACTAAAGATTAATTTACTGTACAAAAGCTACACATACTGGCATTTCACAGTTGGCTTCCTTCTTTGCCTTACAAATTTACATTTGTGAAAGAAAATACTTAATACTTTAACTTACAGCACATGCTTGATGCACAAGAACATTTTGCTGAGAAAACAGTTCAATTATTAGTACATATCAGGAGTTGAGATTTTAGTTGATTTTGATTACTGAGGTAGAGGCCTCTAGTTTCTATACCATACTAGATGACTCTTAACTGGCCATCCAAGTCTGAAGCATGGGGGGGGCTTGACAGCATGACTGCATCATCGATGCACTGACCCTACTATTCAAAGTTGTGTTTCACATAATTGTAGACCAGGAGTGGCACCACAATGACACAATTCAATGGGAATCGTGTCATTCAAACCCCAGGCTGGCCAATTCACTCAGGATTTGGGCATCATGTGGGGAGATGGGAAAAACTGTCAGGAGTCCTGGAGATCGCCCAAAATTTGAGACTCTTCTGGACAATTTGGAATAGTTGGTATGTCCGTCATCTAAGATCACTTCCTTTGTTAAGTACACCTCTTTAGAAAGCAATATTTTTTTTTGTCAACTAATTTTTCTTTTGACACTTGCACATTATTTTAACTCATGACTTCCTGGTTATTAAATCCTGTTTCAAAACCTAATTTTCTGTGTTAAGCTGCAAACTAATTGGTTTGTTAAAATGGCTGCTTTTATGTAAATAAAGGAAGGTTTCAGTGTTAAAATTTGGTCCCAATGTAAAATATTCCAATATCTTTGAAAAAAATAATTCATTATAATTCATTATAGCCACTACAAAATTTTTTGGGGGTTTAATGATTTTACGTATGTTAAGCAAGGAATCTTTTTCCAATTCTGACAGCTTTTACAGGCCCTTATCCAGTTCCATAACTGAATAAGCTTTTGTTTCCTTATAATTTAACTCTTCATTGTATTGACTAGTTTCCTAAATTTCTCCCTCCCTGTACAATTTATCCTTAGGGGGAGATGTACTAAACTTTGGAGAGAGATAAAGTGAAGAGAGATAAAGTAACAAACAATCAGTTCCTAACTGTCATTTTAAAGACTGGGTTTGAAAAATGACAGGAGCTAATTGGTTGGTACTTTATCTCTCTCCACGGCTTAGTCCTTTCACTGTCCAGCAGGTATATTTCTTAGCCAATTGGCATGATGACAACTCATTACCTGAATAAATGCGGTAAAGTGTAATGTTTGATGCAGAAAAAAGTTTTTTTTGTCTAAATACAGTAAATTGTAAAGTTCAAAATATGTAAAGAAATTTCAAAGGAATTTAAAATAACATTCTTATTTAAAATTGTTTAACACATTATCACAGATGGCTATTCTCTTGATGAAGTCCAGCCAGTGGGCAGGTGACGAAATGCATTGACATGGTTCTGTAATGACCTACACCTTTTGCTGACTGGAAAATGCATCTGGGCTATAGCAGATAAGCTCTATTTCATTATCTTACATGTATGATTGGATATAATTTTTTCAATGTTATTTGTTTATACTACTTCATGGTCGCTTTCTCCATGTTTTTAAAAAAATATAAATCTGAGTGGCAGTGTGGATGTCAGGACAACGCTGCACTTGACTTATTATCTTGAGTGGCTTTTCTTTGTGTTACACAAGAGTGCAGTACATTTATCTCATGCACCTATACATTATATGGTGTGGGACTCACCCTAAAGGTTATTTATCTAAAGAACATTTTTTTCTAATGTTTTTAGATATTTTTTGTTCCCAGGATGTTGATCCAACCTTGATATAATTGGGATCCTATAGGAAGAGACCTGCAGAAAAAAAAAATCTCAACAAATACATGGAGGCTTTTTTGTGTGTTTATATTTTTTGCATGATTTTTAACCGCTATACTGCACACTACACTAGATGGCGCTGTTTTATCACAATTTTAGATACAGTATCTTACCTTTGGACTGCTGAACAACCGTCTTGTTTGGGGGAATAAGAGCTGCCACCCATATCAGGGGAAGTGTTTGTGCATTGTGTAGACTAAAAAGACTGTATTCATAACATTTAATGACTTCCAAAGATTGGGTCAGATTATAAGGATTAAGCGCTGGTCACTATTATTGCTGTTTTTTTTATATATATTGTAAGGATCCTGCTTACAAATGACTTCTCACTCTGGTTTGCTTAGTCATATAACTGCTTTATTTGATCACAAATATACTATAACACAACAATTGACACACTTCATGGCTTCCTGACACTAGCTGAACCAACCAGCCCTAGCTATTGTCCAGCTGCTATTCAGTAGCTTAATAACAGGCTCCTTCTGTATCCTTCAACATGTTTCTCCTGGAGGATATAGAAGGAGCCTGTTATTAAGCTACTCTACAAACCTGGGAAACCATTTGCCTTGTGCCATATGCTGAGCATTTACCCCAAGGACACAGAGGTGCAACTCCTTTGGGACTGTCTCATCTCGTGCCCTATTCCACCTGGGCACTGTCTGCCGTGCATGACTGCATTGGAGGCGGTGCGCCGCTGCGGCTAGGAGTAGAGATAGAGATGACCCGCGCTAGTTATTGTGCCTTCATCCCATGTGTGACTGTGAGTAAGCTCTGCCACGGACTTTACCTTAACACCTGCTACAGACATTGGCATATTATTGGAGCTTACTGTGCTCTGCAGCACAGAGCCAGTGCTGAACATATAGTGCCTACGACTTGGCACACTGCTGGAGTATATTGGGACTGATACCTAATAGCTATTAATGTATCTGCTCAACAGATTACATGGATACAGTAGCATACCTACTTCTTTAACAGCAGCCATAAAGAGGTGCCTCTTATATATATTTTTTTCTCTTTTTCCCAGGACTGTGAGTATATGGAATTCCATTGATACACTGAAAATATGCACAATGCATTTCTAAATCCACTTTATTGGAACTTTAAAACTTCTGTGCACTAGCACTACTGCAACACTGTATTGTAGCTTTTTTTGTGACACATTGTTGTTTTATTTTCTTGTACACATTTATTAGAATGTGGACACATTAGTGTCTTATTACATAGGATTTTGTGCCAATTCAGTATATTATTTGAGTCATAGTGAGGAATTTTTTTCCTCTTTTATATGGATATGTCCTAATGTCATTTTTAGATTGTATTTTATTGACTGTGATATCGTAATTAAAATAGGATATCTTATTATCTGAATGTTTTGTGTCCTTTAGCGCCACCTTATACATTTTTGGTTGTATCTAAAGTATAGATCGATTTGGTTCTAATATAAGCAATCTTTCATGTCTATCCACACCTCTCTTGTCCTCCAGGACATGATCAATTATTATATGCCTAAGACTAGAGAGACTGTGGCGAGACTCTGCAAAATGCCTCGCTACTGGCTGTTCAGAGAATTTACCACTCATTGCGGCCCTGATGGCCGATACATGTAGGGCCATACACTCCTTAAAAGAATGTGTGGTCTTCCCAACAGAGCACAATCTGCAAGGGCATTTGATAAATACACAACATATGTACTACTAAATGTAAGTACAAAGTGAATGTAATATCTGCATCCATTGTGAGGATGAAAAAAGACTCGATTATCCAGCATATGTCGGCATGTGGTGCACTCCGTGCATTTATAACAACCAACCGCCTTTCTCTGGGTATTGATGTTCATATTCAGATGTTCCGTAACGTCAGTATGTACAGTACAGTCCTGAATATTTGTCCACCTCTTATAACAAGGTCTTGGTTTTGTTATTTTAAGGCACTTCAGATCTTTATCCATTTGGATAATGGGCCATAAGGAATTCAATGTAGTTTGTATGATTCCTAAAGAGGTATTATAATGTTGAACCCAGTTCAGCTTATCCTCCTGTACTTTTTTCATACTTTTCCTCAATGTATCTTCCCTCGGAATGTTGTCAACTTTCCTTTTGGCTGTTCTTAATATATATATAAAAAAATATATATATATTTCATCAAATACAAGCAAGCCAAATTATTTATGGTGAACAGAGACTACTCTGAATTTAAAGTGTATAGTTGGGTAAACAACAGAGGCCCTAATATCAACAGATGACCATCCTTCAGGACAAACTAAAAAATTTCCATTAGAAATGGATTCTTCCAGTGGGGCCATAACATCTGGCGACAAAGAATGTGCAGGAGAGATGGCTGCCTCTACTCACGGGGATCCCCTTTAGAGGTAATCACCAGGAAATAAGGGGAAAAGAAGATATACCCGTTGAGGGGCTCAGTGGATGAGGTCGTGGAAAGCAAACTACAAAAAGTACACCTAGTTTACAACTTACTTCAAAGAACACTGACTCCAGTTGAAGTAAGTGTTCTAAATAAAGGTCTATCATTCGTTCCAGCCAGTGCCCTGAACAGATTTAACAACAGGATTGATTTACATAAATTTAACCGAAAGGTAAAACTTAAAGAATTTTTTGGAGTTAAAAATACCCCTACCCAACCTACTCCTTCTTTTTACAAAACTTTGTCATTTGATTCTCCATCCAATAATATGGTGCGGAAGTATTTTACTACCTGTATGAGCGAGTCCATTGAAAAAAATCAACTACTCTAACAGACCTGTGATCTTGAATTTATCAATGGAGTAAAAGAAGGCTTTATGCAATTCAAGCCAATACACTGATATAATTATATGCCCGCCGATAAAGGCGGGGGTATAGTGGTCCAAGATGTAGAGGCATACCACATTGAAATAAATCAATAACTTTCAGACCAGACGGTCTATGAGCAACTACAAGGTGATCCCACAGCAATCTTCAAGAAAGAGTTGGATAATATCCTCACAAGAACAGTTTCTGAATCCACTATTTCAACAAAATTAGTTGATACACTGCACTGTAATCACCCCAAAATTCTGGTGTTATACAAAATTCCTAAACTATACAAAGATTCCCGAATCCCACCAAGTCGCCCATTTACATCGGCCAGGGATTCTTTATTTTATACAATTTCCCAGTATTTCTACTCTCTGCTGCAACCAGTATTTAAAAATCAAAATACGGTACTTAAGGATACTACATCATTCGTCTTAAAACTTCAAGATCTTATACCGCTGACAGGCAGATTTCTACTTTGTACAGTAGATGTGGTAAGTTTCTGCATGAGTATCCCCCATGGTAGGGGACTCAATTCCATTCACAGATTGCTTACTAATAATCCATCTCACAGGTCCTGATATTGAATTTATTCTGACATTACTGGAGTTTATGCTTACGCGTAACTATTTTCTCTGGATGCGCAATGGGTTCTTGCGTAGCACCATGCTTCACGAACCTATTTATGGTAGAAGTTGAGAAAGATCTGTTTTTCCATGACCCAAAAGTAGCCAGACACATCTCAGGTTATGGCTGATATACATATGATATATTTTTCCTGTGGTCGGACAGTGAGGAGACCTTCAAAGAAATGATGGGAGCCATCAACTTGAAGGATTCATCTATTAAATTCACCTACCAATGCAGTCCAGATAAAATTCACTACTTGGATGTAGCAGTATCATTGAATGGCTTCAATGAGTTGCAAACATGCACATCCACCTGCCCTAAAACGGGGACTCCCGTTTTCCCAGTTCTTGCATGTATATGCAGTAGCTCTGATGATGCCATAAAACAAATTAATATAATATTAGTTACATTTTTGTCAAGAGGTTACCACCCATGCCTTCTCAAAACAGCTAAAGATAGGGTATTGTCATTATCAAGGTCTGAGTGTTTAAAACCCACAACAAAGAAAGAACAAAGGAATAAAATGATTTGGACACAGGACTATTCATTATTCAATCAGAAATTTATGTCCAGCATAAAATGTCTATGGCCTATGGTGACGAATGATCCTCAATTACCTGCTTTGAAAAACACTGTCATCATGCCAGCATATAGACGAGGCAAGAACATTAAAGACTTTGTAGTCCATAATGACATTTCACACTTGAGGGATCCAATCCAATCTCATTTCCTTACCCACAAACCAGGAAGCTACAAATGCCTCAACTGTATCACTTGCAGTTCCTTGGAAATAGGAGACTCTTTTGCGCACCGACATATGGATAAAAGATTGAGGATCAAATATCCTCTTACCTGCTCAAGCAAATTTGTAATTTATTTTATCAGATGCCCTTGTGGGCTTTTGTATGTGGGCAAAACAACCCTACAATTTAAGGAACGGATGGCCCTCCATAGATCTGCCATCCGAGCACCCATTGAGGGCAGGGATTCAGACTAGCCAGTTGCCAGGCAGTTTTGCGACCATAAACATGGATTATCCACCATCAAGTGTAAGATGATAGACCAAGTCCAAGTACCATACAGGGGAGGTGATAGTAGCCGCCTCCTACAACAACAAGAGGCAAGATGGATTCATACTCTCAATACGGTCCAACCACATGGGCTTAATGAGCAGCTTTATTCTTCATGTTTTCTATAATTCATGACATTAAGGATCAGTGGTATTGAATATTTTTTTCTGACTGGCTGAAGTTACCAATTGGGTGGCCCGGTGTATCTTTTTGTAGATAGTTTGGAATATGTAGTGACCTTTCTGACAATGTTTTTTATGCCTTTCTAAAAAAAAGTTTTTGATATTTATTTTTGGAGTCGCCTTTGGGTGGTTCTGAGTATGTTCTATTGGTGCGTTTTATTAATATTGATTATTTAGTCATTTAGATGTTTTTTGTATGACAGTACTGTAGATGGATCTGTTTCTGAGATTTAGTCGGTTACTACTTGTTTGTAATATATTGATGCACTAGAAATTGTTTTGTTATATTAGGAGTTTGCTGACATTACTTTAATAGCCTGACTATATTCTCCAGCATATGGAGGTTAGCACTTTTCCAATGTGCAGCATCATATCATAGAAAATTATCTTGCTTTTCTTACAGTGTTTTTATGTAACCATGGTGATGGGTGACATGGTTAGCTGGCTCCCCTGTGAACTGCTGGGCGGCTGTATGCCAAGGCGATGGCTGATGACATCACCAGGTCTGCAGAGAGCCATGCTGACTGAGTTTTCCACAGTTGGTGCTCAGTCTATAAAGGTATGTGTAGTTTCTTATACTTTATGTCTTGATAAAAGAGTTTATCTCTGAAACGTTGATATCTCAACTGCAGTCTGAAGTGTATGCTTCTTGTTGGTCTGAAAGCCGGGAGTGCCATCCGTTATCTTGTTTGTTTTTCTATTGTCTGGGAAAGGCACCAGGCAATGTTGCTGTCTGCAAACGGGGAGTGCCGAGCAGCAAAGGTTTATATATATATATATATTTTGACAGCTGGCACTCCTGTGCTGTAAGAGCCCAAAGTGCATCAGGTGCTCTCCTTTTACCTCCCTAAGCAGGGGGATAAATATTTATGCAACATAGAATCGGGGCACTCAGGATGACTTAATAATGCACACAAACACTGCTGATAGAGTGAATCGACGTTTCAATGATTACTGCATTTTCATCAGGATACAAGCCTGATGAAAAAGCAGTAAGCATTGAAACATCAATTCACTCTATCAGCAGTGATTATGTGCATTATTAAGTCATCCTGAGTGCCGCCGATTCTATGTTGCATATACTGTATATATATATATATATATATATATTTATTTATATATATAAACTGTATATATAAGCCATAGGAGTTAATCAGGGAGAATAAATAAAAAAAAAATCAGAGTCAGGACACTGGAGGTCTCATATAAACCAGAGAGAAAAAAAAGGGAGCCATAGACATAGCCAAGGTCAGTATGCCAGGAGACTATGTACAGGTCATCTGGGTTATGCAGAGGGAAATTACGAACAAGCTGGGTTTTACACAGGATTGCATGCCATCAGATCTTAGAGTCAGTATGAAGCATGCTGATGCCTCGAAAAAGAGCTTCCACACACTCAACTGGTAGGCACAAGTATTATGCCGAGTATGGCATTCGCAACATTCTTTACCTTAGGAAGAACATAAATTACTGGATAGAGGGAGTAGCAAATTTGAAAAAAAAAATATAATTATCTCTACTATAAGTAAACTCTTACTTGATTTTATCCTTTAAAGTCACCCACTCCCCTTTGTCATTTAATCTAATTCTGATTGTAGCATTTTTGGGGAAATTCTTTCTTTATTAGTTAATTATCCCTAACTTTATTTCTTCTAAATCATCAATGACTAGTTTACTGAACATTTCATCAAAACTTCCTTTCATTTGTGTGTGGTTAAAAGTCAATCTTGGTTTAAAACATTTGTTTCTTTATGGCACATACTGTATCTGAACTAGTGCAATCTTTCAGTGAAAAAACTTTTTAGTCTTAGATCATTTCCCTACACATTTTTGAACATCTAAAATTACATACAATTTATTTATTCCATTTCTTGGGGAATACATTTTAATAAATTGTCTAGTAGGAAAATTGCTACTTTCTTAAACATATGGAAACTAAGAAAGAACAATTGGAGGGTACACAAGTGAGTTTTAGAATCAAAATAACATTTACTTATAACAAATCTCACATACTGTACATCCAAAAGCAGCAGTAAACAGCATCAAATAACTTGGCCTCAGGATATCTACACTGTTGTTCCCAGATTACAGCAGGCAGACACATTTTCCTGGCTTTAGGAGCATGTAGATCGTTTGTAACTTCCTGGAGTGGACCAATAACATAAGATGAAGCCAGCAATGTGTCTACCTTCTGCAATCCGGAAACAACAGTGTGGATATCCTGAGGCCGAGTTATTTGTGCTGCTTATTGCTTCTTTCGGATGTATGTGAGCACTGATATAAGTAAATGTTACTTTTGCACCTTCCATTTGTTCTTTCTTACATGTACAGTACATGATGCCTGTGGTTCTGGCTGTGAGGAAGGTGCTGCACTAACAATACTTAAAGCTGGATTGTGGACTGCTATCAATCTAGAGACTATCTGCACATATCCAATAACTTTGTGCTTTTTACATGGAAACTAGGATTAAACATTTTCATCTATATTTTCCAATACTATTTTATTATTTGTATTTGTTTGTATTTTTAATCCCCTCTTTTTCTTCTTGCAGTCCACTTTCTAAGTTGTTTGTCAGGGACCATTTCCCCTGGCCTAAAAAAGAGAAGAATAAGGCCAATTCAGAAATATCCCTAAGGGAATAAAAATTATTTTCTGTGAAAAAGGAGACTGATCACCACTTTTTCCTGAACTACTCCCCTCATTGGTACTCCCTCTATGTTCCTAAACTAAGATCTATCCTGGTTGGTCTTTTATCCTATATTATTATTGTTGTTAAAATATTTATAGTGATTAATTTGGGATCCCTTCAAATTTCTGTAGCAACACTGAAATTGGTCTTCAAGAAAGAGTGCACAGAAGTATTGCTGGGCATACACAGCCAGATAAAATGTCTGTCAGATCGACAGACATTTTATCTGGCCGGCTGCCAGCCGCAGATGTCGCCGGCATACACTGTGAGAGAAATCTCACAGTGTATAGCCCGACATCCGCGTTCCGCCCCCGGGGAAGGAGACATTTCCCTGTTCCTTCCGTAGGAAGGAACACAGGAAATGTCTGTCTGTCGGCCGCGCTGGGCATACACTGCCCGATGCGGCTGACAGTTACCGGGTAAATATCGCATCGGACGGGCATGCTGGACAATCCTGCATGCCCGGACGAGCAATATTTAACCTTCGGTCACCCGCACACACGCTACAATTATCGGGGCGATCCGCCAATATCAGGCGGATTGCCCCGATAATTGTATCGTGTATGGCCAGCATATGATATAGAGTAAAAGTATTATTATTATTATTATCAATAATTGATTATTCAGTAATTATTTATATATATATATATATATATATATATATTGATACAATGTCCGGCACTCCTTGTAAATAGAAAGTACTTAGCTGGGTGCCCACACAGGGTCAGATAAGTAGAATGTATCATAGTGTGGCACTCCAAGCATTTGAGAAAAACACTGCATGATTGACCATGTTCCACTGTCCATCCTTGGTGGCAATAGACCTTTGCAATTGTTGAGATGTGAATCTAGATGGATTTACCGTTTAGGGACATTAGCCCCAAAATGATTAAATGAACAAATTGGATTTGGGTTATTTTAGTTCCTTTCCCTAACATTATACATACCACTATCATTGTAGCCACACTGCGTGTCTCCTTCCTGATTAATTTTCTATCAATTTTTTATTAATTCTTTTGATGTTTGATTTATCAAAAATATTTTCCCTTATATGAATTGCAATATACCAGTTGGTTGTTGGAATACTCTTTATCAGTTTTCTTGTTTTTTAATAAAAGCATTTCTGTATATTGAAAGATTTTTTCTATTTACATTCTACTTCTCGAATTAATATTTTCTCTTAGGCATTTCATTGTTTGTTTAATCATCTGCTGTCTTGGTAGCTTTTATTTATTTTTATTAGTTTATTTTATTTCATTTCACCATCACTTTTTTCCTTCTTTTTTATTTTTCCTTTTGTTCACACTGCACTATCCATAGACATGTCAGTTACTTTCTTTGTTTATTGCAGTCTCCATGACAACGATGAGTCAGCGCTGCTGTGTTGAGCATGATGACGTCATCGTCTGTGCGCCGCCGTCCAGTTGGATGTTTGGTCCCGCTCTGGCAGCGTCTTTTCACTGGGTGTCTTGGGTATTTAAGGTAAGACACTTTTTCTTATTATGTATGTACTGATGAAAATGGCGTGATATTAAAAAGGCATTGAAACGTTGATCATCACCACCGCTACCTGAGTGACGTTTTTCGCAAATGCTTGGAGTGCCACACTACGACACATTCTACATATGTATATATATATATATATATATATATATATATATATATAACAGTATTTTCACATTGTCAATTACAATCCAATATTACAGTATGTTTTATCTATCTATCTATCTATATATATATATATATATATATATATATATATGTAGAGAGAGAGAGATATATAATATATATATATATATATATATATATTAGGGATGTGCAGGCTCGGTTTTACTCGGATTTACTCGGTTCTTATCGCCACTTTACTGCAAATTCGGATTTATTATATTGGCTATCCAAAACACATGATAGGCGGTAGCCAATAAAATGCCGTTTAAAGATCCGAGTAAATCCGAGTAAAACCGAACCCGCTCACCCCTAATATATATACACACATATGTATATATATATATATATATATATATATATATATATATAGAGAGAGAGAGAGAGAGAGAGAGACTGGTGTGAGGAAGCTATGGGAATGTGAAGGGGAGGACTGTAACCTTTGTACAGGGCATAGTGACAGCCATTTTGTCTTACAGATCAACAAACTAGAGACCCCATCTTGGAATGTGGGAGTCACCCTTATTCTATTCCAAACTTTTATTAATTCAACTCCCATGATAACAAACCTATTTGATCTACACAGTCACATCTATCCCTATAACACTGATATCAACCTATGATTACATCTGTGATACTACATAAACGTATTCAGACATCTTTGCAATACTATTATAAATATACAAATTAGATATCGGATGTCGATTGCTAAGGAAACATGGTAGTAGGTAAAAAACATCTTTAATGCACGTAGCAGATATGACATCCATTAGTGAGAAGTGGAGCTCAGCTCACTTTAAAGATGCTTTGACAAAAGAGGCACCATTGTTCAGCAAGATCTAAAATGATTACCATTCATATTAACCTGAAACATACACACCACAACCCTGTTATTTATTTCAGGCAAAGACTCCATTATATAGTATTCCAGCATGCATAATCTATAACATTGAATAATACATATGAGCTGATTCCTCTATCATCTTTTACATCCAACTGATTCATCTCCATTAAATATATATATATTTAAACACCAATATGTAAATCACCATCCTCGATAACAACACTTGTTACAGCTAAACTACAACAACACAATACATATCACACAATCCTATAATAATACAGCCAGTAGCCACAATCCTATGCATCCAAGGGTGTGCTATTGTTCCGAGCACATGGTTCAAATGGGGAGGCGTGCTAAAGCACATGGAGGTGGCCGTCTTTTGTTTCTCATAAATCCACATGGTAGAAAGATTGTATGAACTACAATACTTAAGCTGATTCTGCTAAACACCAGATATCTAGCCATATTATCTTCATCAAATACATCTACAGCTAAAGCAACAATATATATAACCAATACTGTTACTACAGCCAGCCATCCCGATATAAATAAATACAGTACTACATCACATAATATACATTACTCTTAAAGCTAACCAAAGCATTACATCATTGTAACCTTGTGATATATGAACACACAAAGACTCAGCTATAAATCACTATACTGTATGCTGCCCATTTCACACAAACCACAACAGAACTACAATATACAGTTAATACTATTCAGACTACTACATTATTCAATTACATATTAACCATTGTCCACTAAAGCCAAATCAATTAAAGCCAAAACCATCTAAGCCACACATTTCACATATAAACCTATGTAATCCTAGTTCCATTATCTGCCTATGTGTGGGTTTAGAGAAATATACATATCCATTGAGAATGAGAGCAAGAGCCAGCTTCTCAATCCAGGTGTCTCTGAGTCCATGATGTGCATTTTCAGCAAACTTGTGAAGAAGCAACTTTCCTTATACTATCTGGAATTATACAAATATATTTTATAAAAAATATGCCACTCAGGGATTGGAATTTTACATAATGTTGGAAATTCCTACTTATTTTTATTAAATTTTTCCATTTCCTATTGATAAGATTCTTCTTATTCTCTCTAAACTTCCATTTTATGTCCTGTTCCATCTTTTGATAGTCAGATAAGACAGAAGAGGAACATATGTTTTATCAACTGATATTTCTTCTTATAATTTTCACAGATCTTTTATCCTTTATTGGACAATGATGTTCATTAATGAAAATTATTTAGCAAATCCTTCATTACTTTCTTCAGAAATTTTTTATTATTGTGCAGATAGGTTAATTGTAACATTGTATTTACAATATTCCTTATTTTTATTTTAAAGTGAAATAAGTACCCCACCTATTTTATGAGGCAATCTTTTTATTTCCAAATGCCCTCTACTTAAACCTGTGTCACTTAGTGAACAGGTAAATCATGATTTCATTAAAATCTACAGTGTGTTGATGTTTCTAGTTTAGTAATTACCACTGGTGCCCTGGTACCTCTTTGATTTTGCTATCTGTTCCCAGCATTTAGCAGTGAGAGTGGTTATCTACTCTTTGTGTACTCAGTACATATTTCATTGCTTGTAGCCCTTACACTGCCGGTGGGTTTGTTAGAGGTAAGTACAGTAAATTAATTCCAGGTATGCATTTGTCTTAACTTTTGACAGTTTGGAAACATATATGCTATTTTACAACTGGAGGCCTACTGTACCAATGCCCTTAGGTAGATCAATTACTAGATGCTATCTTAATACTATTTGAAATAGCAGTAATCAAACGCACAGCTAATCCCTATTACTGATGATATCTCATGAAGAAAATGAAATAATGCTTTGGCAGAAAATTCAATTCTGCTATGACGGCAGCCTTTTCTAGGATATTGCAAAAAAAAAAATACTGTATTTTGCTTCCAATACAGCCAAATATTCCTCTGGACATTTTAGAAAACCTTGCTTCACATGAAAGGCTTCTGGCTATACTTTGCAAACTGAAAACATCTGGAAATCCCCAGATCACACTGAGCTCAGGTGTATATTAATTTATTCTCTGCTACATAGAGATTGCAAAGATAAATAGTTTTTGTCTTAGATCAAGACCAATAGTAATAATCTTTAGAGTCTGACGTGTTTCATCTCTGAAATGGATAATTTCTTTATAGGCAAAAATGTCTTAGTGCTGTATACCAATTAATTTCACCTACATTCAAGAAACTCATGCAAAGTTAATTAGCAAATAGCTGTAAACACAAAAGCCACACCAAGAGAACAATGTTAAATCAACTCACATATACAATCACAAAAAATATATTTAATAATTTACATAATTAAACAGAAACTAACAGCACAAACTAAATAAAATACATATAAAAAGAGGAGCAGTAGAAACCACAGGGTTAGAAAGACAATGTTATATGAAATAATCACCACAGCTAGAAAATGGGTTTAATTTATAAAATAAATCCAGAAATAAGGACAGGATAGCCCCAGATATTCCCAACTGTTTAAGAATCCTATGCAATATACAGTTCTACTGGAAATAAAACCCACTCTCTTGTCACTTTAAAAGGTGACATGGTTTTGTTGCTTTGTCAAGAGCATATGAAAATATATAGAGAAAAGTAGGGTACCTTACACCTGATTTTGACAGCCTTATATGAATACAGACTGTACAGATTAAAATCTTTCATACTCCTCTGTTTTACATAGATCCTGTAAATGAAGCCAGTAATCATGCAGAATAAAATTATCTCTTCTGCTTGAAATTGCTTCCATAATTGCTCCTCTGTAGTTATTCCTGACAAATTTCATCTCTCATAGGAGACTTTTATAAAAGGTAACTGGAGGCTTAAACAGTCTGTCAGGCTCCTTGCTAATACAACCACTGAAGGTTCCCTGAAGGCTTTACCTGCTTATCTAGGAGTCTCATATGTCCAGATAGCCTCTTTGTATGCATACTTGGATCACAGTCTAAAATCAATTCTCTGTTCCAAAAAGACACAGTCAGTTTTATGCGATCTCAATGCCCATTTCATATGAATATGATAGACTGTATTACACAGAATACAGGCATTGGGAGCAAGGCTTTCACAGCAAAAAATCAGACGGACCTCACACCTAATTTTGGATTACCATGGTTATGCACATTTCCGATACCCATGGTAACCAATTAAAAAAAATGAACACAGGGTTTCCAGCACTGAAAATCCAGCGGTGCGAGAAAAAAAAATGTTACTTACTGATCTCTGGTGGTCTCCACGACTCCCGGTCATCACCCCTCCATCTTTGCACTAGGGAAGGTGCTGCTGGGAGTCAAGGGGGCTGCTGGAAGATGAGGGTTGCTAGTAGGGGAGGTGGCTGCTGGTAAATGTAGGTCTCCCTGCTGCAGCCTCTGGGGGGCTAACACACACACGGGGGTCACACAGACATACACACACAATCACTCTCACACTCTCACACATACTTACACACACTCACACATACTTAAACTCACATACACTTAACACACACTTAGCACACATGCTACTGCAGAAGACCGGGTCCTGACAGCCTGGAAGAAGAAAAAGCTTTGGAAGATAAGTTATTACTGACTAATTAAGCTAATTTTAACTTCCAATTGCCTAATTAGTCATTAGGGGGATGTAGCATGGATCACAGAGCATTTCCTGATAATTTTTCCTAAAAATATGGATTTTAGGAAACATTGGTCATATTCTGGAGCTTCGAAAAGAAAAACTACCTGCCGCCCAAAAACTGATAAACCCTGAATAGATCCCCAGCTACAGAGGCTGCCATGTAAATCTTCACATGCTGCTGTGTAAACTTGATGACTGCCCCTGACACTTAATTTATACAAAAGTATGTCAAAGTGTTATTTTTCACCTGCTTTTGTATAAATTATGTGATAATGAATAGAGCCCTAGGTTGCTTATCATGTTTATTTAATGAATATTTGATTTGAGAGATGGATGTTAAAAAACCTTTGCTTGAAATAAGCCTGCAATACATATGCAATTATAAACAACATTACTAACTACAAAATATCAGTGGCGTAACTAGGGCAGGTCGGTCTGGGCTCATTCCCTGAGCGCCGTGGCCATGGTCCAGGTCCACCTGTAAAGTCAGTGTAGTGCGGACCGCCGTGAGTGAGGTCCGCACTACACAGTAATACACACATCGCTGCCGGTGCTGGGTAGTACACTCGTACTACCCGGCGGCAGTGTGTGTGTTTCAGCAGCCAATGAGAGTCAGACAAACTCTCATTGGCTGCTGCGCTCACTACCGGAACTGGGCTGGAACTCACTCATAAGCTCTGCCTTCCGGCTCCTGCAGTGGGTGATGGGAAAGACGTCACGATGTCATGGCATCTCTCCGACAGTACCGAGCAGGAGGACGGAGGTGCAGACAGTGGCGGGCGTGGCAGGAGCAGGGATTCAGGTAAGTGTTTTGTGTATGTATGTCTGTGTATGTGTGTTATGTAAGGGGCACTATTGGCCGGGGGCACTGTATAGGGGGCTCCGTATCACTACTGGGGCACTGAATAGGGAGGACCACTACTGGGGGCACTGTATAAGGGACACTGCATAGGGGGATCACTACTGGGGGCACTGTATAAGGGGCACTACTGGGGGCCTGCATAAGAGAGAGCACTACTGGGGGCACTGCATACTTGGGATACTGTATAAGGGGCACTGCTGGGGGCCTGCATAAGGGGGACCACTACCGGGGGCATTGCATAGGGGGCACTGTATAAGGGGCACTGCATAGGGGGGCACAGTATAAGGGTGCACTACTGGGGACACTGCATAAGGGGCACTGTATAACGGTGCACTACTGGAGACACTGTATAAAGGGCACTACTGGGGCATTATATAAGGGGCACTACTACATGGGGCACTGCTACTGCAGTGGGCATTGCAAGGGGGCACTACTACTGGGGGCATTAAGGTACATATGGAATGGAAAGGAATGTTCCCAGAGTGACAAAAAGAAGGGGTGTTATGTTGATACACCCCATTTTTCAGTGGCCATGCCCCTTGTGCCATGTGACCACACCCACTTTTCGGCACGCTGTCAGCATCTGGGGGTGGTGATGGGGGGAGTTCTGAAAAACACAGGCATGTCTGTACATTTAAATCCCATTTCATGGGCATGCATAAATTAGCCACTGCAATTGCATGCACAGCCTCATGTCAGAAGAGCTCCCAAGGCTGCAGCAGGTCAGACCTGCTGCAAGGAAAAAATGGCTGCTGATGTGCGTCGATGTTACCGTTATTTACGCAGGTATGCATTGTCGCACGCAGGTAAAAAGGTAGCAGTGGGCATCTTTATGCTCAGGTGATCTTTGATAACATTAGCATATTTTTGCAGCTGCATTGTATAGGAAAATGCAGCTGCGATCGCATTAGTATCCATCTCTGAATCAGGCCCTTTGTTTGAATAATGCAGGAGAGTATGGCGATAAGGGGAAAACTGGGCAACATGTTAGCATATGATTGGATCTGTTAGCTCTTTTTGATTATTTCTTTAAGACAACCCCTTTATAATAAACAATACAATATTATCCATCAACATGTTCAAAAGTGTAACCAATACTGTGGTTAGTATGCAGTGTGAGGCAACTACCTGGTAATGAAGGTGTGACACCATAGGAAACTCAGCATGTGCTAATTATAACACCACTCATGATGGACCAAATCCTGCATTATTTATATTTTATTATATTTTATTTTATCATGTTTGATATGTGATGTTGAATAATATTCACTTTGAAGTATCCCAGACAGCATCCACATTCCCATATTGTATGTCACCAATCAGAACAAATAACTTATCAACAGTGCCAGGTTAGTTCCTTATTTCTCATGCTAATAGTATTTATTTCAATGACATTTGACCTCATCCAGCCCTATATAACACTTCTTTGGGTCAGCTATCTTCCCTGCCCCTCAGAGTCTAAAACTACTTGTACAATTGGTACAGTAAGTGTGATTGCCAATCAGGATTGTGGATAATTACATCATAACGATCAGCAGCACATTGTTTGTGGGTCTGACAATCCGATATTTTGAGCCTGTTCAATATGCTCCACTAGTATCAGCAATACAGCAGTTACCCTCTTCTACATTTGAGAAACAAGCTCAACAAAACTTATGAAAGGACTGAGTTACCCCCACCCATATTATCTCTTACAAATAGCAATTTATATGGTGAAAACCCGGTAGAAGATTGTGGAACTTTTCCATCTTTTTTAAGATCTTTTTGGCAAATGTTTTAGGATTTTGGAAACTATTTCTATCCAACTATGAGTGTGAATGTGGTTTCTTGGACAACCTACATAATTGTTCAGGATTTTTTGGAGGTCAGTCAGGATTTTTTTGATAATCCCTCTCTGCTAAAAGCATGAACCAGTTCTTCAGATATCGTCTGAAGCATTGTGTAATGGTATTGTTTCAGATATCATAGACCATATAAACTAGAATTTATTGATAACACCTGACAGGCTTAATAGAAGCCTAAGTAGATGTATTACATTGGTTCAAAGCAGATCTCTATGATAGCATTAGGGAGAAAAGGAGATTGGCAATACATCTTTATGGCCCCTTGTAAAATGCTCTCTGTATGACCATGAGTCAGATGAAACCAGTGGTGGCTCCAGAGGTGGGGCTGCAGCACAGTCCAGAATTCAAATAGGGGATCCACACCAACTGCCAGTGTGTCCCATATGTTGGGCAGGGTTTGGGGTAGCAGTTGGTGTGGCTCCCCTATTTTAATTTTGGACTGTGCTGCAGCCCCACCTCTGGAGCCAATACTGGATGTAACTCATTTCTCACAAACAGCTTACTATTAGTTTTCCACTATGCCTTCCCCCTGTTTTTTTCACCTGATAGAACATAACCATGTGAGGTTTTACTTGAATCCCAATAATCACTTTAATATTTTCTCTTAACCAAGGACTTTCTCAACCATTTTAGCAACATCCCCTTTGTCAGTAGCAAATGCATTACATTGCCCCCCACTGTTGAGCTTATTGTTCTCTGACTCACTAGTCATGTATGAAAAAGTAGTGCTTCTGGGTTTCAGGTGACGCATCCACTGCCACTGCATCAGCAATATTGCCAATGGAATTTCAGCTTTCCTCCCTTGTAAATATTCAGGTTTCTTAGAGCTTCCAGTAGTAAGAAAACTCTATTCCTAGTAAAGCATAATGGATTAAAGCAGGAATCAAGCCTGCAGTAGTTCAGTGTGGCTGTGTCATATTTCTAATTGTCCCTGTGTATACAAATAAATTTCCCCTGGCATTTTGTGGGGCTCATTAACTTGGTTTTTACAAGGACAACCAGGCTGCCTGCATCTAACAAAGCCTCAATATATTGGCCCTCCACAGTAATTACACATATATGTTCATTTGGCTATGTCTGTTATACTGCAGTGCCAGCTAGCTGGGAAATGAAAGACAATCTGTGATTTATTTAAGCAACATCACATTGTATGGGTTTATCAGTGGCGAGACAACTGGAAGCAACATGTCCCAACAAACTACATCTGAAATAAAGTATAATCTCTGGCTACCAGAAGGTATTTCCAGCCACCACTACTTACTGCTATACTAATTATTAGAAACTGTTGTGGCCTCGCCACTGCTTCCTCTGTTACCATTCAATCACTACACTCTAGTACCTACTGCTCTACCCTGGTTTCTTCCCGTTGAACAGATTTAGCCTGTAGTAAGGCCTTAGCTATGACCCCCATTTTTTTTGCACCCCAACACTGTCTTTTCCAAATCTGTAATACTGTATATCTTCTACAAATTGTATAAAGACAAATTTATGTATGTTTCTGCAGATGGCAAAATTACAGGTCACTCTTATAAAACAATTTGCCCAAACATTGGTATCAAACATTATGTGCAATCAAAAGATACAATGTGATCATTTCCTTACAGCAGCTCATGTTTTGTAGAATGAGTTATTGTTTGTATGCACAGTGCCCATAGCCTGCTGTTAAGCATGAGGAAGTGCTACCCACTGGTGATTACCTGCAGCAAAAAAAAAAACAATTGCATTCTAGTATATACCATATATCTGAAATATACAGTAAAAAAAACTGTTATATATTTATTGGATTCAGATTGTTCGTAATCTCTGCTACAAAGTAGACACAAGATCTGCAAATCCTTTATAGATTGAATAAAAATACAAAAATGAAGGTGATGGTGGCAGAGTGAGAGGCAGCTGGCTAATGGTATCAATTACTATTTTAATATATCTTTTTAGGAGTACAGTAGGAGCAACCCAGTCGTGGATGACATGGAGGAGACATGATAAGAGCTAGCCTCTAGTTTATGAACCAAGCTAGTGCACAGCTTGATTTAAATGGGTAGCTACATCGTAAAGACTGTGGGTCTGATTCAGACCCACTTGTGAGCGCTATGCGGGCCAGGGGAGTGGCTGCCCAAACTGAGGCGTTCCCATGTGAACGCCTCTGTTTGGGGGCGGCCCCACTGACATCACGAGTGATGTCAGTGGGAGAGATTTCGGCTCTGTCAGAGCCAAAATCTCTCTGGGGCTTGCAGCAATGAGACCCTACCATCGCGACCATCATCTTGGCCGCTCGCTATAGCTGTGGGTGGTCACCCACAGCTATGCGAGCAGCCAGGAGGCCTCTCTAAAATACAAGAAGGCCGGCCCTGGTTCAGAGCGAGTGCTCTGTCAGAGTGTCCGGCTCTGAATCAGGGCCTGAATCTCCTTCTGCCCTTAGTAGTGGCACAGCGGAGGGTAAGTAAGCTAGTGTGTGGAAATTTTAAGTCTCCACACAAACTGTACAAACCATTTATGCAGTTGCAACAGCATGGATTATTGTACCTTGACTGGAAGAATCTGGAAGAGATAGGGTAACAGAGGCTGACGATTCATCATAACCACCATAATTGTTCCCAACCATGATTTAATAAGGCCCAGCCACCTTAATAGTTTTAAGAATGGGGGAATTAGCAGCATATAGAGAATCATAACTGCTAGTGATGTATATTCCTAGATATTTCAACTTGGGTGTTTGTAATGTAAAATTGTAATTATGGTGCAAGAGATCTAAGACAGAGGGTTGTAAATGTAAATCAAGGGATTCAGTCTTGGACAGGTTAATTTTGTAGCCCAAGAGACCACCATACAGTATAACATCAAGGTTTAAAAGAGCGCAGGAATAGATGTACTGTATAGGGAGAAGTTAAAGTCAAAATTACATCATCAGCAATGAGGAATATTTTGTGTTTATCCCAACCAATCAGCATTCCCTTAATGTCTAGGTCAAGGTAGATCCCAGCTGCTATTGGCTTAATTGCCAGGACAAAAAACAGGGATGTCTAGTATATGATATAAAAGGTTGCAGATAAAAGACTGTTCACCAAAACCCTGGCAGATGCCACTGAATTAAGGGCTTGAATGCCATGAAAGAAGTCACTAGGAAAGCCAAATGTCCACAGAGTCTGCATCATATATGGCCAACTGATTCTGTCAAAAGCCTTCTCTGCATCAGGGGAGACACTAAGGCCAGGTTGCAATAAGCGTAAGCAGAATGGATGAGATGTATAACCCATCTGGTGTTATTACGGGATTGTCTAATGTGTATAAAGCCCATATGAATATGATTCAAGTGGGGTAGGACTGCATTCAGGCAGTTTGCAAAGATATTTGCATAGATGTCTGTATAGTGAGATAGGTCTACAGGGAGCTTAAGTAGACACATCTTTCCCTTCTTTGGGGATAGCAATAATTCTGGCTTCAAGAGCCTCCTTTAAGAAAGAGCCACCTGACATCACACTGTTGAACACCTCAGTAAGATGTGAGGAAAGTATAGAGTTGAAGGTTTTATAGTACGTAGCTGTAAATCTATTTTGACCCAGATCTTTTTATGGCATCTACAGGTGGAGAGGATCAGTGCATGAAGGATGAAAGATTGTATAATTTCGCATATGACTTCTGGAATTCTTCCATAATTTGAGCAGGGTCATGGACAGATCTTCCTGAGTAATATTTAATCATAAAGAACATTATTCTGCAATATTTTGGACTGCAACCTGGCCACCAATAAGCTGTCTACTTTATCCTTCTGCTCATAAAAGGTTTGGTTAGGTCATTTAAGGGAGTACTTAACTTTAGCAGCATGCAAGAGGATAAGCTCACCCCTTGCAGCTACAGTACCAATTTACAATATTCTGCATCATAGTCAGATGATTTATTTATTCTATCCAATTGAGCCACTAAATCAGAGAGTTCAAGTAATTTCCACAGTCTGGTTTTCTTAGCATGGGGCATGGCTCTGATAAGATTTCTCTGGATCACCACCTTATGGGCATCACACAAAAACAGATTTTTTAATGTTGGTGTCTAGCTGCAACTGCATTTGAGCATCAAGAAGGCTATGAATACACTAAACCTCAAATTTACTACCACCTATAGTAAAGAGATGGTCGTATATCTGGACCTAGAGATCTTTATAAAAGAAAACAACATCCAAACAAGATGCCATACAAAAAAAGTGAACGTCAACAACATGTTACTTTATAATAGTAACCATCACCGTAACTGGGTCCATAATATCCCTGGAGGCCAACTATATAGGATTAGGCAAAATTGTACAGAAGATAACACCTTTCTGGAACAAAGGAAAACATTGAAAGAAAAATGTATACAGAAGGGATATAAGGAAGACTTTCTACAAGAAGATATAATGAAAGTGTCCAAATTAAATAAAAAAGAGCTGATTCAATACAAACCAATATCAAATGACAATAAGACAATAACACTGTACAACAAATTAATACTTTTAATTTGTTTCCTTCCTAAAAATAGTCATAAATTACTAATTTGACGTCAAGAAGTTTCAGAATGTTTTTACTAGCTCTATTTTTTGAGCTACACTACTTGCACTATACTGTATGTACATTAGTAATATAGTCATAGTGAAAAGCTATTTTAAAATAATCTGATAATTTCTTCATAGAAAATAAATAACAGTTGTTTTAATTCAATCAATCACAAATAAGAACACAAAACGAAACAAACATACAGCATACGAAACAAACATACAGCATACGAAAGTACTATCTAATATAGTGGCCTATTCATGGGGGTGCTTTCTCTTTGAATGTCGCTTGTACTAGTCTTCTGGGGCATCTCTTGTCACTGTCCAACAGTAGTGATTCACCTACCCTGATATCTTTGTTCCATTGCTGAAATGTCTTGGTGGAATCGCTCACTATGCTTGTCACTCAGTGCACCACAGTTATCTTGTGTGGGTAATCCCGTGAATCGCATATATTTCAATAGGGGAGGGGACAAATAACTGATTCATTTAATTGGGTCATTAGGCCCCGCTCCCTCTGAACGGAACGCAGATTGCTGGTAAGATTCTCTCCATTATGCCCACTTCACTAGGGATACCCCTACATCATCAAAAATGGGCTATATCTCGGAACTCAGAGCTAACTGAGAGTTTTAAATGTCATATTCATTCTTTGCATGCTGAAATCAATTAGAAGTAACTATTTTCACATTGGAAACATTTTCATTGTTGTGCAGTGTAACTTCACAACCAGTTTCATTACACAATTCAATACAGATCATAAGAAAATTGAACAGATTTTAGATAATCATTGGCATATTTTACTTTTAGATACTGATCTCAAAACACAAATCCCACCAAAACCAAAAATAATATATAGACGAGCAAAAATTTTCAAACAGGAACTAACAAATAGCTATATCACAGTGGAAAAACAGGAACAAAAACTTAATAAAACACCAGGTTTTTATTTCTGTCTACAATGCAATGGGTGCAAAAACCAGAAATCAGATACAAAACCAATCACTAAATTCACTTCAAAGCAAGATAATAAAGAATATCAGATCATAGAACAATTAACATGTAATACAGAAGGTATGATTTACCTTCTATAATGCCCATGCGGTTACCAATATGTAGGACAGACCAAAAGAAAAAGTAAAATTCGAGTTGCGGAGCATATATATAACATAAAGAAAGGATTAAAAACACATAGCGTTTCTCAACACTTTCTAGATAACCACAATAAAGAACCGTCAGGCCTTATATTTGTTGGTATACAAAAAATCATGCCCCATTGGAGAGGAGGAAACATAGTTGATACATTAAAAGGAATGAAACCAAATGGATTTACTCCCTAAAAATCTTGCAACCCTTAGGGCTTAATGCAGATATAGAACTTAATGTATTTTTATAAAATCCATTTTAGTAGCTTTTTATATCTCTCCTTCTCTCTTTTGTCTTTTACTTTAAAATGCTTAATGTCCCCCTTTTTATATATTTTTAATATTTTTTTTGTATCTTGATTTTTATTTATTTAACACTTCCTTTATCACGAAACCATATTGTTTATTATTGTTTATTATTGACCCATGAGCTTACCGCTCTTTTCAGCCATTTTATATATGACCACTTCTGGTTTTTTACCATTGTTCAATAAAGTTTTCCTTATATAAGGAAGGATTCTACAAGCAGGAAACTATCCTTGAAAAAGTACCTAGGCAGGTACGAAACGCATTGGACCCAAAGACAGAGTGGAGGAAGAAAAGCGGAGTACCAGCGGACTAAGTTTTGATGATCATCACTGACCCACTGACGTCTTCTTGTGCCACTGCGCACAGCTGCCGCTACCCCACCAACACATTGTGCAGCTTCCCATGCAGAGCAGGCAGGATAAGAACATGCTGCTGGCACTGGAAGCTGAAGACACAGCCAGGGACAGTTAGATTGCATTGGACTCACCACACCACTGCATGCTCGCTTGGACCTGCCTCAGATGTCTCTAAAAAGAGCTCAAACATTAACATATGGTTTCAGTATTGTCTATGTCTGTTTGTTTTCTGTTTGTCTCTTGCCTTTTTCTTTTCTTTCCCTTTTATATACATTTATTAACGCTCATTCTTTCCTCTTAAGCAAGTCACCCTGGCCAAAGCTTATTAGCCCAATCTGGGGATCTCAGGGGAGGTGGGACCCCCCCCCCAATAAAGGGGTCCCCCTCTCCTGAGCACCACAGGCTAAAGCTGAAGCCCAGGGCTCTTCCCCTGCACCCCTGGCCTGTGGGTATGGGGGGTAAAAGTGGTCAAAATAGAGTAAAAGTTGTTTTTTACCATGGAACAACAGGTGCCAGTGTGCCTGCCCTTTGGCATTTGTGGAACTACTAGTGCCAGCAGGTGGCCAAGACCCGTACCCTCACCGTAGATTGTACAATTTAATGCACACACCTACCACACTCACACATACTTACCTGCTGCCAGCTTATCAATCCCCTTGTCCAGTAGAATTTCACGGATGTACCTGTTAAAAAAAAACCTATACTCACCTAAGTCCTTGCGCTAGTCTCCGTAGCATCTACAGGTCTTGGCAAAATAACAAACCACCACATGGGCGAGAATGGACTGTAGTGATGTATGTGTGACCACATTCATCACTACCCGGCTACTGACTGCACATCCCATGTGGAATCTGCCAGTAGCCGGAGCCACGAGCCAATCAGTGGCTGCTCTACAGTTAGCAGCCACTGATTGGCTGTGACCAATGTGCTGTAGAGTGACAGTAATGTGGGTCACAGCCAATCTGCAGCCTCTACATGTAGATCAGCATCTGATTGGCTGGCAGGCTGTGTGAATTTTGAGAAGAGTCATCTCTTCTGCATAGTATAGGTATATGTGATAACACATATACCTATGTCCAAGCTGGTCCAGGTGTCGTTTTATTGTTTTGCCAAAACCCATGGAACTATGAATAAAATGATGATGCAGGTGATGGCGCTAGACACATGAGTATGTTAATAACACCTTATACCAATTGAGGGCATAAATATGTCACAATAAAATTGGTTTTATTCCAGTATTCACAAGCAAGATCACACAAACTAAATAAGCATGAATCACATTACTATCCAAATGATAAAGTGGCACAGTGCATGCAATCCACAATAATCTTAGAATATATATCAAACAATGATGGCCTATAAAATATATGGATAAAATGGTACAGTGCAAAATCCGGCAGTCAGTCCATATAGGTCTCTCACCCCTCTTAGGTGCTGCGGTGGGCTAGCCTGAAGATAGCATAAAGGTCCCAGGCTGGAAAGCTCGGCACCACTGCAGAAGATTTTTTTCAACGGAAAGGGTATACTGCATTATCCACCAATCCAGGTATGAAGTCCAACAACGCATTTCGGTAAATAACCTTTTCAAGAACGGATCTTGAAACTGTATTACAGCATAGTTTTTCCCAGATAAAAAGTTACTTATTTTCTGTTGCTTTGCTCTCAACTCAATCAGCTGCTACTGTATGTTGTAAAGATCAGTTACTTGTCAGATGAGTGCTTATTATATTGCCATAAAACAGATATGTACATTTCAAAATATATTCCTATTACTACAGGGATATTTTGATCCTGACCTAGGCTTAATAAGTAGGTAATTATGTTAATGGACTTTAATCAATTTCTGATTCAAAAACTAACATCTTTCAAATGATTCATGTACTTAGGATGCTTCTCAGTAAGATTAAATAAAAATGAAAATAACGGGTAATCGGAAAATGTATTTTTAATAATTACAACTTTGTCACATCATGTACTATATGCTTAATATTCCATCTTCTAAATGATTAATGTTTAGTGCATAGCACAACTTACCTGTTAGGAGGTTTTGACTGGAGGAATATCCATGATTGCACAAATCCCAATAAGCATGAATTGTTTTCCATTTATTGATGTCCAAAGATAAATACTATTCTGGCGCTCACTACCCACAAGGTATTTTATCTAGCTGCACTCTCATCAGGTGCACCGCTGTGCTTGTCCTGTGCTGCAGCAGCAACAGGGCATTACACAACAGGCTCCCCTGACATTAGGGGATTTTACCCTTGCTCAATTTCACTGAGCCACTGGGCCTACCTGCTCTTTGCCTTCCAATACCCAGGTACAATGGAGACAGCAGCAGTCAGTGACTTATAAGTGCTCAGCCTTCTCCTACTTTTCTATGTGTCAATTTCAGTGCAATACACCTGTTTTATGAGACTCAAGATTTATGCTAAAATTAGATCTTCCCTGGCACATTTGCTTTGAGATTTTACAGTTATAATTAGAGATGTGTGCCGACCCCTGTGTTTTGGTATTGGATCTGTATCTCCTCTGGTTTTGCATCTGGATTGGTTTTGCCAAAACCACCCTTGCATGTTTTGTTTTTGTTTTGGATCTGTATTTTTACAAAAAAAATTATAAAAACAGCTAAAATCACATAATTCTGGCCTGTTTGTGTTCCTACAGTACTATTAACCTCAATAACATTTATTTCCAGTCATTTCCAATCAATTTTGACCACCTCACAATATTGATATTTTTCATCTAGTTTAGGGCCAAAAGGTTGCATCCAGCTAGCTGGCTGACTAAGCTAAGCGACAGCAGGTGGCACTAACATGTGGCAGTTCAGCTTCCAAGTTCCAACATGGATACAGTGTGATATACAGTGTGGGTTGGATACACCAATAGTACACTTACTGTGACAGCAGTGTTGGCAGTGCTGGGTGCTGGCGGTGTCCTCAATGCGAGAGTACCAGTGGTGTCTTCAATGCACAAGTGCCATCGGTGTTGGCAGTGTGGCGGTGTTGGCAGAGTGGGGATCCTGGCAGTGTCCCAAGTGCATAGTGCCGGCAGTGTCAGCAGAGCGGGGGTGCCAGCGGTGACCTCAGTGCAGGAGTGCCAACAGTGAGGTGATCTTTGATTAAAGGGATATCTATGTAGCCATCATACCAGGTTGTCCATCTATAGATGTACAGATAACCATATACTGCAATGATTGATACTTAATATTAATAATTAATATATAGATAGAATCATACTATTGGCTGCATATGAATATACCTTTTTTGTCCCATCCAACTGTAAATGGATTTTCCTTTGCAAACATATACACTATTTACTATTGACGGACTGCAATGAACTTTACAAATAGAGGAATTTGACCTATATATTGTTATATGCAGGTTGAAGTGGCGGTTTTAATATTGTCTAAATCTTTTTGTCATTCTTTATTATCACACACCCCCACATATTTTCGCCTTCATGTTGTCTAATGTTTTTGTATTTTAATTGGCAATAGTAATATTGGACCTTTGATTTACATGTCATAACCATATTCATCCTAATTTTTCACTTTACCTATTTATGGTATTCATATATGTCTAAAGATGTTATATGTCTGGTTTGTCTAAGTAAGTCCAAACATTTAATCAAAATAATAATTTTTTAACTATATAACATTTTCAAGTGTGACCCTAAGAGAAGCACTTTTCTCTTTTGTCTTTCTCAGTAAGATGTAATAATGCATGAGTCATATAAAGTAGTATTAATTTTGATACCTTAAAAAATAAGGATGAGTTAATTTAGTATTAAACATTTTTTTCACTACATCTCATGAGGTTTCAAGAGTGAAAAGAAAAAGAAAAAAGCCAATTTTTTTATAGCTGTGACTTAAATATTAATTTGTTTTGATTTTAAAATCATATGTATTAAAAACTGAAATGTTTATATTTTTATTACTCAGTTATTCAGAAGCAAAGCAAGTTCATATGGATAGGCTAAGAAGTGTTCTGGGTATGGATCCAGTACAGTATATATCTCTTTGGCATGTTTTTTTTATTTTAATCTCTTTAACTCCCTTTTACTTTTCATTTAAGACAACATATTATCATTTCTAAGATAATAATTTTGAGTTTGAATTTTGTACCTAAATAAAGTGTTTTGAAATGCAAAGCTTTTTTACTTTTTTAACATGTCTAATGCATCTTTGAATCCTGATTTTTGAGCTAAATTTTCACTTTCCCATGTATTTAAGAACACAGCTCCACTTTAGAAGATAGAATACATGTGTCATTTGTCAGTTAATGATTATTTTAATATCATAAGTTTGCCTATTAGAGTTTGAGATGTTTTTCTACTCTGTAATCAAATATTGGCATATAGTATATGTATTACATGTAAAGACTCCCTTCAGATAAATGTTTTATGTTCAACACTAATCTTTAAAATTTTTAGATGGCATGGAACTAGCTAATTTTTTAGTGTCCTGTATCTTTTGAAAATCACTTAGTTTTCCCTTAGCTGGAGTTTGCAGTTATGGGGTCGTTCTTCAATATACCTCAATATTTTTTTAAGAATTTTATAATATATAATTACCAAAACTTTCTTTATGCATAGTAAACTAACTGTCTCTGTTTTTTATGTTTTCCACAGCTTCAGTTAACAGTTTGCCTGGGTACTTTTTTCTTTATATATTTGTGCTTGATTATAAAGCATATTTAGATTACTATAATTTCTAGTAATCCTCACCATTTCAGAGTAGGGAATATGGTTAATCCCTTTTAATTGTATTAAAAAAAATGTCCGTTATTTTAATAATGATATTTTTTTTAGAGTGGATCTAAATGTTTTTCATTTACTTATTTTATACAGTTTATACTTTTGTACTTCATTTTGGGATGCTGACTACCCTTAGAACCAGGTCTAGTAAATATGAAATCCTAAACATGATACAGTTCCTGTGTTTCTTTGTGTTTTAAAAAGAAATCAGCTGCTTCAATGACTTTCCTATGAGCAATAAAAACGTATAATGACTGTAGGCATGGATCAGAGGTGGATGCAGTGTCTGAACGTGTGTCCAAGTTGCACTTCGCATGCAGCCCGATGTTACTGCTTGGGGACGCAGTATAAATTTGAACTCAGAGAGAGACAGTTTCAGTGGGCATTCCTGGGTGGTAACAGGGGAGTGGTTAGCATGTCCCAGCCAGAAACTACATCATTTTTTTGCTGTTGCACTGGCTCTGATAGATATTCTGAGCAAACATAGGGCTGCTCTAATGTCCATGCAGCTAATGTGCATTTAATGGTGCCGATGGTGTGGCTTATTACGCAAAGCTGTGAATTTTTGTTGCAGCCGGCAGGGGTCTCTGAACACATCTTATTTGCTGCAGAATTATCATAAAGGCACAGTCACATTGCATAAACAGATACATTACTGCATAAACAGTGGCTGCATTACTGACCACCTCTCAAACAGGTCCTGTGTGGCTATTGTAATAACAAAGTTTTCAACTCTAGTGAGACAAAACTTATCATTCCATGTTGTACTCATTAGAAAGCAGTGCGCTCCAGCACTCTCTCCTGCATACATCCGGGCACTAGTACCTGGAGTCACCGGGAGGTCTGACCTCCGACCTGATGATGTCACCCCTAACCCACTGCTCATGTGTAACTGGATCCATCTTTACTGTGAAGTGTCATAGTACTGTGTGGATGCATAGTACTTAGCTCCTGAGGTGAGACACCTAAATACGGCTGTTAACCCCTGCAATACTGATATTCTGCTGACTGCTGATACAGCTCTTATGTTGTAAGGATCAATTATTTGTCATTGTGAGTTGAGTGCTTATCACATTGTCATGAAAGTGAAACGCACATTTCAAAATATATTCCTATTACTACAGGGATATTTTGATCCTGACCTAGACTTAGTAAGCAGGTTGTTACCTGTTACCCTGCTGTTATCAATAAACCCAGCATCCTGGTTAAGGACACACTGTGTGACCTAACAGTCACTTTCACATTCTGTGTGACAGTATCCAAGAAGACACGCCCCTGCATGATATGGCAAACAATGATTGGCTCATGTCCTTTTAAAAGAACACCCGGTTTCTTGGCTTTGATTAGCCTTGTTAAGGCGATTAGCGAAACACACATCAACGTTTCCACTATATGCCATATGGTCTCTACAAAATGTTTATCCGTTCTGTCATGAAGCTCTAATCCCAGTCAAACACACTGGCGCTGCTGTGTATTATTAGGATTTGTATCAGCATGCAGTCTAGCCGGCAGAATCTAATGTAAGAGCTGCTACCTGATTAACATAAGAAATACTGATGAATGGCATGTGGCTTACTGCAGTAGGTATATGAGGGCATAGCCTGCTGCAGTGTAACTGATATAGCCTGGTGCCTCAATAAGTTTATGTAAGAAGCTACAGATCAGCATCTGGCTAATCACAGGATGGCTCTCCAATAACTAAGAAATGGCGAGTGCATTTTGTGTCAACATAGTTTGATGAATATAGCGCAAATATTATCTGTGCAAAATAAATGAATGGCTCGCTATTTAACTAAATACCTGATTAAACTGTGCAGCTGCATCAGCATATGAGAGCACGAATGATATGATAAAAATACAGCAGCAAATAAATGACCAAATAAACGCCAATTTATATATAGGATGTACAAAAGGCAATAGATATGTCATGAAAATACAATAATTAGAAACACACAGTGGGACATGAGCATATTTAAAAGCTGAGGACCAGTTGTTACATTTGTTGCAATAGGACTTAAATGTTACAATTATCCTTACAAATGATGAACATATAGAATTATATTGAAAAATTAAATGGATATCCACTGTTCATAAATAATAATAAACAAATATGAATATGTTTGGGAATATTGTGCAAATGTGGACCAAACACATGTTGGGACATATGTGAAATTACGAAATGCACTGGCCAGTGACACATTAATAATTGAATTTACTGTATAGGTTGTCATAGTTTCAAAAAATAAACTGTGCCTTTAAGCAATTTAGTGTATTACGTGTATAACACAATCTTCTAGGATACATGTAAAACACAATTTTATAAAGGGCATTTCCCCAATTTATGCACACTCTTCAGTCCCCCGTATATGTGGTTTCTATACACACAAGGACTAACTGGCTGACATCAAAATGAGAATGGAGTTTTGAGACTACTTAAAGATGAATATCTGTTACATTTCTATGGCTGAGTAATCCACCACAGCATGCATATCATTCATGTGTCAATATACATCACTTTTGTATAGTGCATATAATCCACTTCTATTTCTTTGCTAATATACCAACTCCCCTGAGGGTCAAAATGATCTACAATGCATTTTAGACTGAAAAAGTCTACTAGAAAACATAATTGGCTATGCCATTTTGTCTTCTTGTACAGTATGTTTGAGCCTTTTATATCATAAATACATTTTTAAAACACTGCACTTCTTCAATTAGCTTTTTGTTATTTCTGATTGGGAATAATTAATAAAGTATAAAGAAAAGGTAATTGGGATTATTAGATATACCTTCTCCTGTTTTCCACATTTGGGGGCTGATTCTGTGTAGGACTCTTGTACCTTTCATATGCTATTGTGACAATCTGCCAAAGTAAGTCTCAAAACTGTGAGTCTGAAAGTGCAACTGTCATTATTATTATCAGCACTTGCACCAGCCCCATACTAGGTGCAATAGACCAATCAGAAACAGGCGTCCCTTCCCCATGCGCACAACTCAGAATTACATAGATCTTTAGATACACACCTATGACACTCCCATGGCACTCCCATCAGAAATAAGTATCCCCATGTGCTCTACTTAGCATAACACAGAACATTAGATACATGCCCACTACACTCAGTATTAGCCGCACATCTGGATACTCACCACCCAGCTGCCACCCTAAAACACCTTCTTTTCATTAGTTCACACAAAATGCACCATACATGCACCTAATTGTTACTTTGGATACTTTATGTGGTGGATGTGAACACCTTGTTTTGTGATTCAGACACATGCGCAGTCAGTTCCAAAACGAGAGGTGTGTCTATTTTCACAGAAGAGTCCAAGTCAGAATCACCCCTTTCAATGTGTCACTTTTACAATTTACTATGTTTAAAAAAAATACTACCTCATCTGGTCGCCTCCTGTTTGGTTATGTTTTTGGAGTTATTACTGTTAGGTATCTAAGGATATCTTTTCAGTTAACTTGATGCAAAAATATTAAAGCTTACCTTGGGTAGGTTACATTAGCAGGACATTTCTCCCATAAATAGTTATGGAATACTTTAGTATATGGTGCAAACTCTAAACGTAAAACTTGCAGTTGATCATTATTGTAGAATCACCCCCTAAGTTCACTATGATTTACAATTTTATCAAATATACTATTAATTTAAATTTGCATTATTATACAGTTACATCTTGTATGTGCCTGTAAGTGGTACCAAAGGCATCCCCATTGAAAAAAACAGGATGAATTGGATTTCTTAAAATAAAAATCCATTCCTTTTGTGTCCTCTTGTGACCACCAACGACACCCAGAATGCTCAAATGTATGCTGCCTCCCCATCCTTTTCTGGTTTAGTTATCATTTATAGGCATATAAATTCAACACAAGACAAGAGAAAACTACAGTTCCTAATTTGCCCACTAACCTACCTTCTCTAAATGTAGATTTGCAGGAATACAACATTATAGCTTGTGCACTGTGCTCCCACGATTTTACTCTCATGCCTTACAATTGTTGGTTTGATGTACATAGTGAAGATAATAATAGACCCTCTGTACCTCTGGTTATTGCCACTGGCCCCTTTGACCCATTGGCCTATACTTACTAAACTTTGTATGTGCCGCCCATTTGAATCCAATGCACATGGTCAATGTATTAGAGTGAATAAATAAAGAATTTACAAAGAATTGGTTTATAGTTTAAACATAACACATACTATTCTGACTTCACAAACACACTGCAAAATGTCTAAAATTGAGAGAAAAGACTTAGAGGGTGTTGTCTGGTGGATGATTGTAGTGATAGAGTGGAGTTTAATGTTTGGAAGAGTTTGAGTTTGTTGGGAGTACTTATTGAGAATGTTGGAAGGTGTCTTGTGATATTTATCATTGTGCTATTTACAATTGAGTGGAGTTTGATGTTTGGAAGAGTTTGAGTTTGTTGGGAATACTTATTGAGAATGTTGGAAGGTGTCCATGGCTATTTACCATTTTTGCTATGGTCTAGTTATAATTTTAATCTTGTCTGTGTTACTTTGTGTGTTCCTGTGGTATTTGTTAGTTTAGGTTTTATTTTGAAGTGTTTGTTTGTAGTGTATGTCACTTGTGTTTTTGGTGAGCACGGTGGGTGAGATGGGAAGGAGCAGGGAAAAGCAGAGTGACCCAGAGGTGGGTGACCATGGGTCTGATTCAGCAAGGACTGCAATTGCAAAGCTGCATGCATGCGATCCTTGTAATTATGGTAGTGCAGCAGGAGGCTTCACACCTTCTGCTGCATTATGTATCCGAGCTGCATTGTCCAACGCAGAATCGTATACTCTGTTGACCATGGGCCAACTGCATGACCCATGGGGTCCCACAGCCGGCCGCTGCAGATTAGAGTAAGAGGCCAGGAAATCTCCATCAGCCGATGGAGATCCTGGCCTCTTCCCTCCCATCCAACGGCAGTGACATGCCTCCGTTTCAGGAAACAGAGGCCATCACCGCCCCCTCGCCCACAAATGCCAACTGCTGAATTAGGCCCCATGAAGGTGGAACTTAATTCTGAGGAGGATACGCGGCCATCCAAAACAAAATCTGGTAAGAATGTCAGATTTTCATCTAATTAAAGTTTGGCCCTGGTTTCCTCTCTCTCATACCCAATAATGAGATCCTGTTAGAAGCTAAAACCTCTGTGAAAAGGAAGAGGCAGCTATGGTCCACAGTGGTGCAGGTTGTCAATGCAGCTGGGCATTTCAAGCTGGGTCTGGTGTATAGCAGGAAGCACTTCTCTGACATTAAGTGGAGGGTAAAAGGGAAGATGGCTGAGAAACACAAGTTGGCAGTCTGGACTGATGGTGGGTCTCCATTGAAAATTGACTATCTGAAATATGAGGAGCCAGTATGGGGGATACTGCCATGACACAGATGCACCCCACAACCAACACAGTCCATCACATGTATCCAGGCATCTGATCCTAGTTTTTAATAGTCCAAAAGTGAGTTCTATTTTGTGTGCCTCATTTTACATATTCTCAGCAGAAGCCTGTGGAAGCAACAAGGCCAAGAGATACAGCCATAGATGACAGAATGCTGCATAATGCCTATGTGGTGAGCACATGCAATGCTTGCATCCCTTGCAGAGCCATTTTTCCTACAGCCACAGTGCAGTCCCTTGTTATATAAAAATTGATAAAGCTTTTATAAATATGTTATTCCTCACAGTCATGTATTTCAGATGCTAGTCTATTAATTGGGTGATTTTATTCATAAATTTATCCTCAATTTAGATTGGTATATCAATTTAAAGCCAAATTAAAACATTGATAGTGAGCCGATGTTCAGATGCATTCTAAAGTGAGTGAATTCATTGACTTCCCATCAATTTTGCATTTAGTAAATCTCAAGATTGTAAAATCAATGGAAAATCTATGAAAAAGTTGTTTAGAAAAATATACCGCATGGAGTCTAAAAGCCTTGCTGGCTTTGACCGGAGGACTATAGAAGAGGGCTTCAAACTGCTCAACAGAAAATGTAAGAACCAGTGGCTTGATTGAGAGACAATGGGGGAATCCAATTAGCCACGAGGTTTACCTTGCGGCTAGTTACCCATGCCATGCAAGGAAATGCTATTTAACTAAATAGTATTTTCCCACAATGAAGTAAACCAGGGGTTAACATACACTAACCTACTGATTCTGTGTAAACTGTGGAATCAATCGATTTCCTTATATGTTAACCCCCAGAGGGTGCCATTTGCTGACTTTTCCTGAAGCTGCAAGGAAAAGTTCCCCTATGCAGTTTAAAGTGGGGGTTAACCTTGTTAATCGGGTCTCCAGACATAGGTAATTACTTAGCCACGGGGTAAATCCCACGACTAATTGGATTCACCACTATGATTCAAATTTTCAGATAGATAACAAAATAGAAGTTAAAATGTCACCCCTTCAACTGTAGTTTGTACCATGTAAGATGGAAACATCATAATGTGCTCTAAAACCAATGGTAGTGCTAAATTAATTTGTAATCTGCACCATCTTCAGATTCATATTGCTGCAATTTATATTTTATATTGCAATGTGTTCATCAATATAATAAGCCCATAATAATTTCACATTGATATTAACAGATCAACTCAGTAATATAATTAGCATTTAAATCAATGGGGTGGTTTCTGATGTAGTCAGAAATGATTACTTACCTGTATTTAAACTGCATTGGAAGCTAATTGAATTTTTATAAAGAAGAAGAGAGGAAGCATTAACCTTTGGAGCCTGACAATGACACTTATAAATTAATCTTTTCTGACATTGCAATAAGATCAGAGTGTTACTACCCTAAGTGATATAAGTTCTTTCTTTTTGAATTGTATGAATTTTTTATGTTTTTTTTTAAAGATTTGTGCATATATCATATACTTTTTCATCTATAGAGATCACATGGCTGGTGGGTTGTTATGAATGACAATGAAGAAAATATTGCCTAGAGTAAGAAAGAGTTCAAGGAATGCTACCAATGAAAAGGAATTTATAAATGAGCAATTCATACAAAAATTAAGATTTAGAAATATCTTCCAGCACATTTTAAGGATGACTACTTGAGAGTTAAATACAATAAAATTATATTATATAAAGGGAATCGGTATGAAAGTGTCATTCTGGCTCTGGGATTTCGTCAGCCAGGATGCCGGCTGTAGATTTCATAACTGCATCCTATATAAAGATGTCTTTCCTTTTCCAATTATTTTCAAACATTTGTCATGTTTTGGTTTTGATTTCTGTTTAGGAAAATCAGGCTGCGGTTTTGGTTTTGAACTTAATCAAAGAATTTAATGAAACTATGTTAAAAACTAAACTCTTAAAATCATGTTATATTGAACTGTTGTTTGTTCCTACATTAGTTCTAGTACTGCTGTAATTTACATTAATTTACACATATTTACTAATGTATAATGACCTCGATGTAATTATAACTATTATAACTCTGAGCAGCATTAGCCAAAAGCTGCAACAAGCTGGTTGTCTAAACATATTACCTGGGCACAATATGTGCAAATGTAATAAGTGTTAGCATTGTCATTTCTATAACTTGGTGCAAATCACGTTACTGTATGTTGCTGAGGTTTCAATACAGATTTTTTTTCTTCTACATGCTGTAGCATTTATTACCAACATATGCTATAGTGCTGAATATGCAATGATACAGCATACTTATTATTATTATTATTATTATTATTATTATTATTATTATTATTATTATTATTATTATTATTACATAATAATAGTTATTTATATAGCATATTATGCAGCACTTTACAGATATGTAGTCATTCACATTAGTTTCTGTGGTGCTCACAATCTATTCTCCCTCCTGCACAAACACAGTAGAGTTATTCTTGGCAAAAGCCAATTAACCTACAAGTAATTTTCTAGGGAGTGGAAGAATACTGGAGTACCCAGAGGAAACCCATACAAACACATGTAGAACATACAAGCTACAGTCCACACCTAGATAGGACCCTGGTTGGATTTTAAACCATAAGTCAAGTGCTATGAGACAGCAGTGCTAATCACTTTGACACAGTGCTGCCCACATATATGCCATGCTATTTAGGTCACATTGCCTGATAGTCATTCATTCATAAAATCCAGTTCCTTGTAAATAGAAAAATGATGATTGAAATTGACAGCATACTCCAACTAAATAAATAACCAGCACTTCCATGTGGGCTGGTTACTAATAATGGATTGGGAAAAACATCTAGAAAATTGGTAACCAGTACCAGATTGCAACCTCCTGCCATAATGTGAGCCAGGGGCTGAATTCAGTATAAGAATCAGGCCCACAAAACAAATATCATAATCATTTTGTTGAACACCAATATCCAAAGTGAATTTTCTTCCTGAAATAAGTCAAAGCAGTATAATGAAAACCCACAAGAGACAAACAAAACTTTTCCTCATGTAGGCCCGTGTTTGTATAATATTGTTCCGAGGCCAATCTGCTCAGAGAGAACATGAGGTCTGGCATAATTACTTGTTGATGATGATCAATATAACCAACATTAGCTACCACTCCTATTTGGCTGATTGTGAAGATGACTTGTGCTTTCTTCATTGATCATGAATATGATTTTTTTTGTCTGGATTTGTTTAGCAAAATTTTAATTTGTACATGAGAGGCACGGTTACTGTATACCAGTATTTATTTAAACCAAACCTAATAGTAAGACCAAGCTTTACTAGAGCAGCAAATGTAAAAAAAAATCTGTTTTGTAGACCTAGTTGGGTGTATCTGTATCTAGGTGAGGACCTGACATAAAACTGGGGAGCATACAGCTGGTGAAGTGCTGGATGCATATTAATCAGCCAAAAACAGCATGGGTTTAAATAATCTATTGTATAGTATGGCTCTTTGAAGCTTTTTTGTTACACCAATGCCCACAGCAATGCCCACAGCACATGTGGTTTTTTTGTGTGTGCGTGTCTGCCTTTGATTCAACAAATAAGAATATGGATTTAAGACTATGGAACAGCCTGGGTGTGGGCACTTTCCTTAATATGCTCATCACCACCACCACCGCCACCATGGTCTTCATTACTGATGTTAAATATCTAAAACAATGTAACTCATTTCCTCAGCTAATAGATGGCATTAGACACAAATAACACAGAATGGTTCAGCAATTGCAGTTTAAAAATATATACAGTATACAGGTGGGCAAAGCCCAGCATTTTTTAATAAAACTACCATCAGATTACCATTGTCCTGTGTTTGTTGGAGGAAAACACATTACATATGCCTTAGAACTAGGGTAAAACATGTTTATTAAATGGTACAGGTCACATTTTAATACACTGTAAACCCTTGGGTCCCGGTGCAGTGATTAAAAATCAACAAGTAACCCACTGCTTTTCTTCTGGTAGTATGACTATACTTATTGTCTCAGTGCTCATTTCTTACTAATATGGGGAAATTTCCTTCTCTCCCTCCATGTAAAGGCTTGCTTAGTAGCTCCTGATAGCTTATTTTTGCTCCTCAAGTTGCTGAAGAATATAGATATTTAAATTCCACCTTGTTGCTACTTGCTGGTTACGTTGGTGGCACGGCAGATTATATTTTCTTAATTAAGCCAATTATTTATGGACAAGCTAGTGAATTACCTGCTGTTATATGCCAGGTGTGCTATGCTGAGAGGATGATGATGATTATGATACTTGAGGTACTGCTGAAGATGATGTTGCTCAAAGCACTCTCAAAGATGATGATGCTAGAGGGGAATCAGTATGAAAGACAGCCGGACATGAACCCGGCAGTTCAAATCCCAACACTGGCTGCCTGATGGGTGAAAATGCCGACAGCGCAGGGAAGTATACTATTCCTAAATAATAAATAATAGCTATGTGGCTGAATCTGAATTGCATGTAGGTGCGCCCGCATCTTTTGCCACTATCACATCTGCATCTTGTTCTAATTCCGCATCCAATATCATTAACTCTGAGATGCCCACTTGCAATGTCTTGCGACAGTGCAGTTCCATCTCAGTGCATCTTTAGATGAACCATTGCTGCATGCAAGGGTATGCCCTCCTGTGTGAGTAGTTGTGTGTCTTTGGAGGTAACCGCTTTCAGCTATACATCCACATCGGCTTAGCCACCCTGTTACCTACCAGGAATGCCCACTGAATGCCACAGACTGTGCATTCAATTCTGTTCTGTTTCTCTGAGCGCTAACAATCAAGACACATGTACAAAATTAAAACATTGTCCAATGGCATGCAGCATTGACACTGCGAGCCATCCAGAATCAGGCCCCATGTCTCTACTGTGGAGCCAGTCCCTAGTTGGCACAATTGTTTCCTCTTGTAGTGGATTATTTCACAGTCAGTTGTTATTATTTGTTCCATGCTTAAGCTTATGCTTCTTAGATTTACACTGTGAGAAAGGTTTACAACAGCAAACTTCACTCACAAAACAGGAATCATTGAGCTCTGGAGCTGAAAGCTCAGAGTTTCACTGAATATCTGCTGATCTCTGCAAAAGTTTAGAAGAGCAGATTTAGGGCCTCTATAAAATTTATTCCAGCATACTTGCCTCTCTTAATAGCCTATATACAACACCAGCAGCAGTCCCTTATGTTCTGCCCCTACATACAAGTGTTCTTACTGGGAAGTCATTTTTGTGTTAGGGGAGGACATCAGTGAATGATGAAGATGAGCTATGTACTACAGGTTGAGTCTCCCATATCCAAATATTCCGAAATACGGAATATTTTTAGCATGCCTTAGATAGTAAAACCTTTGTTTTTTGATGGATCAATGTACACAAAGTTTGTTTAAAGAACAAAATTATTAAAAATATTGAATAAGATTACCTACAGGCTTTGTGTATAAGGTGTATATGAAACATAAATTAATTTCATGTATGTACACAAACTTTGTTTGAGCCACAAAATTATTGAAAATATTGTATAAAATTAACTACAGGCTGTGTGTATAAGGTGTATATAACACACAAATGCATTCTGTGTTTAGATTTGGGTCCCATTCCCAAGATATTTCCTTATGGTATGCATATATTCCAAAATACGGAATATTCCAATATCCAAAATGCCCCTGGTCCCAAGCATTTTGGATATGGGAGACTCAACCTGTATTGGTAAAGATAGTAGGGATATACTGTGGCCAGTATTTGTTGCTGGACTGTCTGTTAGTCTACATGATTCATCTGCTTGTGAAAAACTCACAGAATTTTTGCTTCCAATTTGGTGGTGCCTATATGGTACAGTATGAGTTTTTAAAAACCTATCTTGGCCCAAAAAAGACCATGGATGTTTTACTTATAATACAGGGCTTTGGCACAGATAATTCCACAAGGCAAAGACTTTTGCTAAGCATGACAATGCACTTTTCTAGGTCATATGGAGGTACTGGTGACTACCTTACTTTAAAACATTCCAAATCATCCTCATAAACTTGTTCAGTTTCAACACATGTATCTTCATCATCATCATTAACATTCCCCTCAAGTTATATCATAGGAACTTCCAGAGAACCATCCTCTGCTTCTAAGTAATCATAGTCATTGTCATAATCAAAATAACCTTTTACCCATTTGCAAATGTTTGGGAAATTGAGGAAGGGGATGGAAGCTGCTCTACAGGTCAGAATCTGAAATGTCACATGTACAACTTAAGGATACCCTAAAACTTTCTTCAGAATTACGTGATGGCATAATTGATTTTTCATCAGCCTCAGTGTTATATTTTTGATTATTTGGTGTGCGTGTTTTGCACATGACAGAGCTAGAAGAATAGCATAGAATAGAATAGAATAGAATAGCATACATTTATTGTCATTAACAAGCACCAAGGAAAGTCAATGAAATAATTAAGTGAAACACACTACATAATAAAACAAGCAGTGTTGCAACTCTATAAGACTAAGGTTGAAACAATTTGACAATTTAACAAGAAAACAGCATTAGGAAAGAAACAAGAAACAATCATACAGGTGTTTGGTGAGCAAGCACACAGCTCTAAAATGTCTGTTAGACAGTACTGTCTCAAACATTGCATAATTAAAATGACTTGGGTCTTCCAAAATAGCCTCTGATCTCTTAAGGTAATGCAGCACCAATTGCTCTACCTGTAGTCCTAACCACCCAATCTAGGGCCTTACATTCAGCAACAGTACAGTTACCAAATCATACGGTGATCCCATAGGTCAAAACACTCTCCACAATACCACAATAAAAATTATACATGAGAAGTTACAGAAGATGCATGACATTAGTTACCATTTACTTTTACACTGGGCATTCTAGTATAAGTACTGTAATAGGTGGTCAAGTACTAGTAAAAAGTGACCCTGGTCTGAGGCTTTCCTTGCCACTCTGGTGTTTGTGGTGTTGGTTATTTGGGGTGTTTGGCGTGTTGGCTATTATTTGGGATGTTGGCTATTATTTTTGTTTTTTCTTTGTAGTTGTACCACAATTGTTATTGTCCCTTTACTCTTGAAATAGCTGTTTTATGTAAGATGTCCTGAAGTACATTTTTGAGGGCCTTGTCTTTTCTTTACATGACCTATGGTTACCAGTACAGTACAAGTCATGTTACTTCCAGTATTAGTCCTGGGATTTTGCTATTCCACAGAATAATCCATAACAATAGTATAAATGTCATGTACTGCAGTACCACAGCAAAACAATTCAAAAGAAAATGGAATATTCTCTTGCATTATCTGCCACCACACTACAGTATATAAATGTGAAATTAAGTTGGAAAAGGAAGTACTACAGAATTGTGTTAATATTTTTATTGGCTATAGACACCCAATTTTGTTTAGTAACAAATGTTACTAACAAAATTGATTTCTCTTGATATCATAAAACTTTATCAACATTTTGCATGTACTTGTTTTGTTTGACCTTCCCTGAGTGTTCTCTCTACTCTATATGTTGTTTTGTGTTCCCACATACACTTTGCCATTTGTATGCAATAGTAATGTGATCTATTTCACATGTTTGCAAACAAATGAATTTAAATCCTCACTATGCTACTTTCACACACAATATGAGTTTACTTTTGGCAATAAATGATATTTAAAATAGCTCAACTAGTATTCTTGTCTTATATTGCCTTTTTAGCTCTCTCACTACTTTTTTCAGATTATCAAATATTAATTTTAGTTTTTGCTTAAATATTGTTTGGCTGCTGTATCAGCTGTGCTTCATTCATTATTAATATTAACATTATAGGCTGCTTGAAAAGTAGTCAAACTAACAATCACAACTGTGATTGTGAAGTATAATTCTTTTAAGATATGTAAAGTACATACAGTACAGTATATGAAATTCCTTATCATTATTATTTATTGTACGTGGATACAATTCACACATTCTATGTATAAAGGATTGTGTCTTTTTTGTATTTTTTATATTGACTGCCTCACCATGATTAAACATTGCACTGAAGTAAATTGCATCCAGCTTGGCACGAGCAATCTGAACAGGTAAAATGTAACAGATGTAAGTTTGTTGCACTTCAAAGTAACATCAGTGATTGCAGGATTGGTGAACATCACATAAATGGCTCATCTTCACCACTCCAGAATCCAGTGAAAGCCCCTGAGATCAGTGTGAAAAATGCAACGGTCAACGGTCAATAATAATTATTCACATTGAATTTTCCAATCTGCATTTTGCCTATTGCTATTTGTATAAACTAACAAACGGTTGTGAATAGATGTTGTTCAAGGGGCATATGTATCAAAGCCTGATGTGAGATAAAACTGTGAAATATATGTCACCAACCAATCAGCTCCAAACTATGATTTCTTAAACACAGCCTGCAAAATGTAAGTTAGAAGCTGATTGGTTGGTGATATATATCTCACAATTTTATCTCAATATCAAGCTTTGATACATATGCCCCCAAATCTCTCAATTAAATAATAAATGTACTGATGTAAATATATCTTGTTCAAATGAAAACAGCTGCTGTGAACTAACAGGGCACACCCAGCCACTCACATTCAGCCATAGGAACAAAATCCTTTATAAAGACAAAATAAAATCATAAGAGTACTCTGTAATATAATCATTTGAATATGAAGTTTGGTGAAGTCACAATGACTTACAGTAATTAAAACTATCTATTCAACACATATAAATGAAAATGATTAAAATATATAGAGGCACATACTGTATGACGCTTCAGCAATTGACATTATGAAACCAAAATTCAACATGAAATTATCATGTATGGAGTAATAAACAAATATCTCTATTAAAAGCTATAGTTCCGTTAATGATAAATTACTTGTAAAGACGTGACCAGTAGGGGCGTATCTTCCTATTGGCCAGGATGGCACTCGCTAGGGGCGCCAGCTGGTGGGGGGCACCGGCGCCTCCTGGCAGTGCCACCCATGGCCAGTTCTCTCTGTCAAAAGTCTGTGCTGCTGCTGATCTCTCAGTCACAAGCATCAGAGACAGATGACAAGGGGGGAAAGGTCACCACCCATACAGCCACGATGGTGTCTGTTTACTAACTGCCAAAAGAGAGGGAGGGGGGCACTAGTACTCGGACCCCTAGAAACACCCCTGGTAACCAGAATAAACAAAACACTTCTTTTATTCTGTTTGGGATAGAATAGATCTAAGTATACCTTCATACACACAGAGAGTGCAGATATAGTGTGGGATCTAGCAGGAAGTGATTAATTCAATTAGCTGCGCATTGCCAGTACTGTATAATGTTTTTTTCATCCTCTTTCATACAGTACTTGACCCAAATGATACTGATGTAAATGTATTACATTCTGTTATGAAGTACCTCAATAGTCCATACTCAACAATTTTGAATGCTTTCAGACCTAGACCTTTTGCTGTACGACAATGTTTCTTGCTCTGTTTTTGTAACTTATACAATAGTAAGTGTTCTGGCTTCATCCTATCCCAAGTTCAAGAACATACTGGTAAGTAGATTAACTGATATCAGACCCCATTTCATCCTATTTCAAGTATGAAAGAGGATGACAAAAACATTGTGCTGTATGCAACCAATCTAATGTAAATGTATGTGATTCCTAAATTGATGCAATAGTCATTACCTGATTTTGAGATGTTTTCAATGAAGCATAGTTTATGATGGCATACTGGGCTGTTGTTTACATAGTCAAACACAGTGCATTTAACTTCTTAGATCAGCTGTACATTTCAGCCACACTATATCTTAAAAGTTGATTCAAGGAGAGCTGTGCTCGATTGAGCTGCGTATTCAAATCACAAAGTATCCAAACTGAACAGTTAAAAAACAGTTGAACAAACATTGAACAACACCAGAGAACAGGTAATTACTAAATCAAACAAACTATTTGTTTATGTACTATTCTAAAAATGTGACCATTTATTCAAAATCACCATGTATCAAATATTGTTTTTTCTTATTTCACTCCATGGTATCTTCTCTAAGGCTATTATAACTTTCACTCTCCCTGCAACTCTCCCCTCTGTATACATTGCAGCCTCAATAATCGACTTCCCTCTTATGAACACATATGAGCTTTTTACTTTTCTATATACATTTACAATAATAGCCTCAAACCTGTCACCACAAAAATCTTTCATACACCTCCCACAACTATATCTATAGCTCATATCTTCTATTAGCTGGTGACATATCACCAAATCCAGGCCCCACCCACAACGGAATATAAATCCAGCTAACCTCATAAACATCACGTGTCTCTCATCACTAAAATGTGCCTTATGGAATGCATGATCTGTTTGCAACAAACTAACATCCATCCATGTCCTCTTTATCTCACATAACCTCAACCATCTGGCAATGACAGAAACATTGCTCACACAAACAGACACTTTCTCCCCTGCAGCACATTCACATGGTAGCCTACACTTCACACACACCTCCAGGCCTAGTAATTGTAAAGGAGGTGTGGTTGGAATATTACTTTCCCAATCTTTCACATACACAGTTCTCCAACAGGTACCATTACTCACAGTTACATCTTTGAAGTACATTCTATCAGGACTTTTACCCCTTTCTCTCTGCATGTTGCTGCTATCAATTGCCCACCTGGGCCACCCCAACAATTTATGGAGCATTTTTCTGCCAGGCACCCACACTTCCTTTTCTCTGACATTTCCATCATCAGCATGGGTGATTTCAATATCCATATTGACAGTCCACAATCTCCTCAAGCCTCCAAACTATTCTCTTTAACCTCAGCTTGCAGACTCTCCCAATACACTGACTCCTCTACTCATCAGGTGGGCCACTACCTTGATCTTGTATTCACCAGACTATGCTCAGTTTCAGAATTCACTAACGTTCCTTTCCTTCTCTTAGATCACAACCTTATCAGCTGCATGCTTTCTTCCATTACATCAACCACAATGTCATTAAAATCAACAAAGCCTCCTCAAAGCCACAGAAATATTAATGCTATTAATTTTCAACAGCTACCCACCTCTCTGCAACAACTATTCTCATCGATTTCTACATTCACTTCTCCTGAGACAGCTGTGTCACACCTGAACCAGACTCTAGAAATACTCATCAATGAATTGGCTCCAGCTACCCATAACATTCCACTTAGATGTAGACATCAACCATGGCATTCTAAAATAACAGGACACCTAACAAAAACTCTCAGGTAAAGTAGACTTCCCCACATATAAGACTATCTACCACTATTATTGTAATGCTTTGGACACTGCCAAACATATTTAGAATTCTCATCTCTGCCCAAGCCTCTAACCCCAAGCGACTTTTTAATACATTTAAATTACTTCTTACCCCCTCCCTCACCCAACTCACCTGCTACTATCAGTGCACAAGATCTTGCTTCCTGTTTCAAGGACAAGAATGATATTATCTGAAATGAAAAGGTTTGTTCTTACTCAGCCAGTGATCTGCTCAATTTCCCACTTAAGCAAGCTAGAACATTGTCTTCATTTTACCCCACAAATGAAGACAAAGCACTACACTCTTATCATCTTCCTACTCTACTATATCTCTTCTTGATCCTATACCCTCACAAATCAGTAAAGCTCTGTATCCTGTGCTCATCCCACCGTTAACTAAAATCTGTAATTTATATTTCTCTACTGGTATCTTTCCATCACTTTTTAAGCATTTGATTATTACTCCCAATCTGAAAAACTAAATTCTGACCCTAACTCTCTCTCAAATTACCATTCCATCTCCCAGCACCCATACCCCTCCAAGCTACTTGAGAGACTTGCCTGCACTCACCTCTTACACTTTCTTAACTTGCACAACTTATTGTCCCACTTTAGTTAGGCTTTAATTCCCAACACTCCACAGAGATAGTATTGACTAAAGCAGTGAATGATCTGTTCACTGCTAAGTCTAAAGGATATAATTCACTTCTTATTCTTCTTGATCTCTTTTTGTTTTAGACACTGTCACTCTCTTCTCATACAAACACTACAATCCTTAGGTCTTCAGGATACAGCCCTTTCTTGGTTATCATCCTACTTATCCAATTGTTCTTTCACTGTTTGTTTTTCTTATTCTTTCTCATCTTCTCTACCTATATCAGTTGGAGTACCGCAAGGCTCAGTCTTAGGTACTCTGCTTTTCTCAATCTATACCACCTCTCTTGGCAAACTAATCAGCTATTTTGGATTTCAGTATCATCAGTATGTGGACAATACTCAAATCTACCTGTCCTCCCCAGATTTGTCATCATCTGTACTGGTCCGTGTCACTGAATGTCTTTCTGCCATTTTATCTTGGATGTCATCTCGCCACCTAAAACTTAACATATCCAAAACAGAATTAATTATATTTCCACCGGCCAATAGTACCAACCTGATATCTCTATCACTGTTGATAACTCAACAATCAACCCCACAAGCTCGCTGCCTAGGTGTCATACTTGACTCTGAACTGTTCCCCACATTCAATCTGTCTCAAAATCATGTTACATACATCTACAGAACATATCCAGAATTTGACCATATCTTACACAAGACACTACAAAAACTCTAACCCATGCACTCATTATTTCCCGCATTGACTATTGCAATAGTCTCCTTACTGGTCTTCCCAAAAACAGACTTTTTTCACTACAATCCATTGTGAATACAGCTGTGAGGCTGATCTTCCTCACTAAATGTTCACTGTCTGCTGAGCAGCTCTGTCAGTCCCTCCATTGGTTTTCTACCATATCAAATATAAAATACTTTTACTTAAACACAAAGCTATTAACCAAACCATACCAACATACATCTCTTCACTTATCTCAAAATATCTCCCAACCTGACATCTCCACTCTGCACAAGCTCTTCGTCTCTCATCCACATGCATTACTTGTTCCCATTCACGGTTACTGAACTTTTTCGGGCGGCACCATCTCTGTGGAATACCTTCCCATGCACAATAAAGCTTTCCACTAGTCTCCAAACCTTCAAGCAATCCCTGAAAACTTACCTCTTCAAACAAGCTTATCAGATTCCAAAACCATCCACATAACCTTCATAGCTTTCCTATCTAATTAAATCCCTTCTTACAGTCCACAAATAACCTCACATATTTCTCTTACTTCACTTTGCCATCCTCCCGACCCTAGGCCAACATTCCTGTGTGACTGGATCATACAGCCCACCAAGAACCTCTGCAATCTGGCTGGACCAATGTGCAATATGTAGCACCTATCCTTGTGTATCAATATCTATTTCTCTATAAATTGTAAGCTTGCGACCAGGACCCTCTTACCTTTATGTCTGTCAGTATCTATGCAGTTTAGTTCTATTAATGTTGTTTCCAATTGTAAAGTGCAACAGAATATGCTGCACTATATAAGTAACTATTTATAAATAAATAAATAAATCTGACAAAAAATGTCCCAAGTGTGTTTGTGCATGCGCACGCGTGTGTGTTTTATGGATTTAGACTGAAAGATCCATTAGGGTTGTGGTGATGATGATGATTACTCATCTAAGCATACCCAACATGACTGCCTTTCCTTCTGCATTAATCTATAGTTTTATAAGGTGCTATATAAATAATAATAATTATTATTATAATACTAACATTGTGGTCTATAGCCGGCTTCTAAATTACATAGTATTGTCCACAAATACAGTATATTTTTAATTTGACTCTGTTAGTACCAATGGGCCCATTTATCAATAATCTCATTTACAATGCGATCTGAGCCAGATATTAGTGCCCATGAATGCATTTCATAATGCGATAATAGCGCAACATCATAGGCTACACCAGCACAACACCATTATGGCATTAGCTGCTGGGTCCAAGCTCTGGAATGCTTGCATTTCCAAGCTTGGTAAATGCAATAGCATCACATCTCCCATAGAAACCTATGGGGGTAGTGACTGATGTCGGAAATGGAGGGAGATATAGGAGATATCTGCTGCGGTCTCCCCAAATAACTTCAGAGGGATAATGGATATTTGCATGGGTATCCTCTAAAATGGGGAATATGCCACAAATATTTAATGATAAATAAGCCCCCAAGCGATATTTGCAATATTTTTGTTATAAATGAAAAAAAAAATACTAATATCAAATAAAAACCAAACCACTCCTCTTTTATGTTTTAATTAATTGTAAAAATGACACACTGCACAGTACTGGTCAGCAATCATCTTGATCTGAGCACTCAAGTAAAATTGATTAAATAAAATTGGCAATATATTTGGGACTTGTTTGTATTGGAATGAAAATACTACTTTCACAACATCAAAGTGCCAAGCAGAACAATTGGCTGCAGAATGCCAAAAATAATGGCAGGCTAAGAGAAATTAGAAAAGGGTAGCATCACAGCAGCAGGCTGCAGAGGGGAAGACAGGACATAAAGCAGCAGATTGAGAGACTGAAAGAAGGTACAAGTTACACATTGCAAAATTCTCCAGCTACCCAGAAGTTAGAAAGGCTAGTACCAGCAATTCACTTTTGAGAGTTTTCCTCTTTTTCTGTGGGAGTTTGAAGAAACCTACAGAGAGTAACACATGCCCTGAAACCAATGGTCACAATACTTAACCCATGGACTTAAAGTAAAAGTGTAGGAAGCATTTTCAGATGTCCCCTCTGTAAATAGCCCTGCTGCAGCATTTTACCTACTCTGGAACAGTGCCATAGCAAGGTGACAAATTACATTGTGCCAGTCCAGTGCATAGATGTCACTGAGAGGTCCAGTAGAAAAGTATTCCACTCACAGAGAGAACAGAAACAAAAATAGACTTAAAGACATGCCATTACCCCAGATGAAGTCTGAGGGATGAGACACTGTTCCATCCTGACAAAACGCATTGGTGAAAGCTGTTATAATCAGAGAAGCTGATTTTACTCATTTTCAATGTATGGGCATTTTATGCTGCTGGTTTGAGATTCAATGTAAATGAGATTACACTATGTTTGTTTGTTTTTCATGTCTTTCCTCTTTTATGTAGTGTGAATAAATATGAACATTGTTTTGCTGGAACCTTGTGTGGAATACTTTTCTGTATAATCAGATAAGCCTTATAATTTTTTACCCTGGTACTGGTCCACTTTTTGTTTTCTCAAACACTATTGGTGGTGTGCATTTGATATTGCACTAGGAGGAGCTCTTGTTTTTTGTTTCATTTCAGAATTCGGGCTGGTGTTTATCTGGAGAAGGAGCTTGGCCATCCAATACATATGGATTTTTCCTTGGCACTACAATTATATGTTTTTTATGGATTTATATTGATCACCATTTGGTAACACTATTTATTATCACTATTATAGCACCTAAATTATTTTGTTTATATAGTCCACAGAAAAACTGAACTCACATCATCCAAAGTCCATCCAGCAGCTGGGGCACACCACATAGGAACATCATATAGGGGCAATACAATAACATAAAGTCAAAAATAAATAGGGCACTCACAAAGTTATAAAAGTATAGGTGTCTTTATAATCCAGAAGAAAATCACGTCACAAAATGGGTCGACGTTTCGGTCCATCAGGACGCTTGTCAAGGCAATCTAATAAGCAACAATATCCAGCAGGCACCAGAGAACAAAGAAAATGCATACACTTACCTGAGGCTCCTTATATACCACCAAAAGATCAATAGCACTAATTTGACAATTGACTACAGCCTGGGGACTGGAAAATAACCCAAAATGACATCCCTTCCAAGGTAAACAAAGTCACTGGGGACTATGCTAAATAACACCACTAACACCCTAATCCCAACTACAAAACACAGCTGCCTCTGGTATATACCAACTGACCGCTAAACCCCCATGGTCTCTGAGGTGACATATGATCAAAAAAACAGGAGCTGGTGATCGCGCATGCGCAGGAAATACTCTGTATGGACAGGACTCCTGTGCATGCTCACTGATCAAATAGTGCACATAGAAAGATCCCAAGTGGCTGGTAGTGTCACCACACAAGAGACACTTGTGCAGGTGCTGTGAATAGGACCAGAACAGCAATAGGGAAGGCATACCATGGGGAAGGAGGAACAAATAGCAATAAACAAAATACGGTCCAAGCAGAATACCCTCGAATATAGAAATCAAATCTAGAGGGCAGACATGAAGCCTCAGGTAATTTACCTGTTAAAACACATATTAACACATAAACATTATAAAAAAATCCACAAAAGGAAAATAAAAATAAAATAATACATGAAACATCATCACACTATAAAGTGTAGTGAAAATACCTCTAAAGCAAGTGAATAAGTAAAAACCAAGAAAATAGTATATATATATATATATATATATATATAGCCATAACATGATTAAATCAAAGGGTAGACCTTCCAGCTAAGTAGGTATAGAAGTACTCATGTCCATTCTGGACTTTGCATTCACAAGACACCTTTTGAGGACCATACTGCTGTACCCTCCTTCTTAAAAGCGAGCCATCATCTCTAAAAGTTGTTCATCAGCCCAAAATTGATTGCTATTGTTTCTCAATCATGTATTGAGATATTGGGAGAGTCTCCATTGACCTAGGAGGATGATAACTGATTCTGAAAAGAAGTGTATTACAATCCGTACTTTTGCGGATGTGGCCTTCCCTAAAAATAGTAATTCAAGAATGTCCATCTTCTCCTTATAGATATGATAGGTGAACCTAACCGGGCTAATGAGACCATTCAGTATGGTGGTCATTTCAGTAAAGCTCTCTTCCATACAATTCCATATCAGACACATCGTCAATATATCTCTTATAGTACAAGATGTAACTCCCAAAACACTGTAGAATTTGAGTCTGCTCATATTCAGACATATAAAGGTTTGCAAAAGAGGACACTAAACTGGAACACATAGAAGTACCTGATATTTGCAAGAAATTCTCTCCCCCATACTTAAAATTATTATACTAGAGCAGTGGTTCTCAAACTCAGTCCTCAGGACCCCACACAGTTCACATTTTCCAGGTCTCCTGGCAGGTGCACAGGTGTAGTCATTACTCATTGACACATTTTAAAAGATCCATAGGTGGAAAAAATTATTTGTGATTCTGTGAGGAGACCTGGAAAACGTGCACTGTTTGGGGTCATGAGGACTGAGTCTGAGAACCTGTGTACTAGAGGACCAACTCAGTCAGGTCCAACAAACATTCCTCTGGTGGTCCATTCATAGGACAAGCCACTAATGTTTCCTAACTGCATCTTAGCAAGCATCATAAGGAATGATCGTATACAGGGAAATAACATCCGTTGTAACTAAAAAGCCATGTCAGTTGTCCCTGGAATCTGTGCAAGATTATCATGGAAAGTAGAGGTGTCTTTAATATAGCTAGCAGTCATTTTCACAAGAAGATGAAGAAATAAATCTATGAATTGGGCCAAAGGTTCCAACAGTGAACCCCTCGCTGAAATTAGGTCAGCCCAGGTTGGTCCTGTAGAGTCTTATGGACCTTCAGTTGTGTAAACAGAATAGGGAAAACTGACTGATCAACTTTAAAAAAAGTTCAAGCCATCTGTAAAGCCCCATTGATGGTAGCCTCAATACGATGTTTGAAGGCCAACATGGGATAATGGTCAAGTTTTTTATATGTGTAAAAGTCTGCTAATTGATGCCTAATCTCTTTATCATACTGGGCCCAATCTTGCAGAACCACTGCACTCCATTTATCAGCAGGTCTAATGACCAGCTCAGAATTCTGTTTTAAAGTTTTTAAAGCCTGTATTTGTTCTTTAGAGAGATTTTAAAAAAACAGTTTAACATCTGTGTTTTTTACTTCTGACTCAGTAAGCCTTAGAAATGTTTAAATACTAGCATTACTGAAGCATGGATCAAATTGATCTGATTTCTTGAAGGGATCACAACGTCAGATGTCAGTTTGATGGCAAAAAACTCTCTCAAGCATAGTTTCCATCCAAATTTATAGTTGTCAATGGACCAATCAAAATTATTTCGCTGATGGGTAGCAACAACCGATAAACCCAGTGAAAGGAGTGACATTCTGGCTACAGTGAGTGTATGCAAGGAAAGATTATAAATCAAACTTAAGCTCTGCCTTTCCTACCTCTTATCCTTGTAGCCCCCTCTCCTTGGATGCGGCCTGTGCCTCTTCCAGCATTCATGTCCCCTATCTATCCATATGCTTGTACTAAAAATCCACTGTGTGGTAGAGGCTCAAAGGAGTAGTATCAGATGCAGACAAAGATTAACCTGAATCAATAGTGGGAAATACCCTACATCTAGGTAATCTCTTGGGACGGAAGGTACCAGAACCAATATTGTCACATGTCAAACACCTGTATACTTGGTTAATTTTGTAGTCATTGTTAACCATAATTATTAAGATCTCTTTTATATGAATTGATCTGGCTCTAGAGTTTAACACACATTGTGCTGACAACATTAAAAGCACCACTTTACTTGTTTGACCCAGAGAAGATGTATGGTGACCCTTACTTGTACATCTAGACACTACACCACTGCCAACTGAGCTAAAATACAAAATACACCATAATGGCACTATATATATATATATATATATATATATATATAAAACAAAAAGGAAAATCCATCACTCTTTCATAAAAAATCCAGCTTACCCTGTTGCTCTCCGGTATAGACACAGAGTCACTGTGTCAACATAAACACCACACCATAGAAAGGCGGCACTCAGGAATTTGTAATGAAGGCAACACACACTAGAGAATAGTCTAAGTCGACATTTCAGTGCTGGAGCATTGTCCTGACGAAAATGCTCCAGCATTGAAATGTCGACTTAGACTATTCTCTAGTGTGTGTTGTCTTCATTACAAATCCCTGAGTGCCGCCGTTCTATGGTGTGGTGTTTATATATAAGCATAACTTTTTCTGCCACCCTCATACTGGAAAGAAGTACTATATACAGCATGTCCTAACCTGTACGTCCAGATATGTGATATATTTACTCACATGCCCTTGCGGCTTGAACTACGTAGGACAAACTATACATATGTTCAAAGAGAGAATGGCTATTCATTGTTCTTCAATCAAATTAGCCATACAGGGTAGAGACTCCGACCAACCAGTGGCATGCCACTTCAAAACAGCCGGCCACCCCCTTACAAGCTTACGATACATGATCATCGATCATGTTGCCCCTTTAACATTAGGAGGCGATCGAGCTAAATTATTGTTGCAGCTGGAAACTAAATGGATTACCTTATTGGACACAGTATATCCGCATGGCCTGAATGAGAAGATATCTTGGGCATCATACGTTTAAAGACACTTTATAGCATGTACCGTTGCCTTCTTTTGTTGAACAATTACCACTAATCTATATTAGCATTTAATGCATTGATATCATCATGTGGACTGCCTACGAGTTGTGTTGTCACTGCATTTACCAGTTAACGTTATGCAGGTTCAATACTGATTAGTAGCCTGGATGTGTGATCTTTTATATATATGTAGTATGTTTGTCTATGATCCGTTCCAGCTATTTCTACATGCACTTTATGCTATAATGGTAACTTTTAGTCATGCAATTTGTCTTTTTTAAGTATGTTATTTACTTTCACTTATTGTTGTTTCGTTTATGTCCCTCAGCGCTGCTCTCCATGCGCAGTAACAACCGCCCATATCACGGGATTGTATTTGACAGTTACCATGGAGACAGCTTCTGTTCTGCCTCCCCCCTCTTTCCTCATGACACCACTTGATGACGTCACATCACGGGCGACACCTGCTGCACGGAGGCGCGCGGCTGGACATGTGATCTCATTTGGTGTTCACTTGATTTAAGGTAAGCACTGATTCACTTTTTGTTAATCACACCTTGATAAAAAGGCCGTTGGGCCTTGAAACGTCGGTTCATGTTGGATTAAAATCACCATCTTATTTTACCAAGTCCGGAGGAGTGCCGCTTATTTTTGCTCTATGGAGTAAGAGACATGCTATATATATATATATATATATATATATATACACACACACATAGTTAGATGGATAGACAGGTAGACACTGAAGTGCCAAAGGTCATGACATAGATGAACAGTATTTTGTAGGACCCCCTCCAGCAACACAATGTCGATTCCATAAGTGGAAGGAAGACCTCTGGAGAGATGTTCATCTATGCCATCTGGATAGCTTCCCACAGCTCCCTGATATTTGTAGATCTTGGATGTGAATGGACCTCTCCACCATGTCCCATAAATGCTCAATTCGATTCATGTTGGGTGAACGTGGTGGCCACACCATTCATCGGAACTCTCCAAAATGCTTTTCAAACCAATTCTGCACAAAATGTGACTGATGACATGGTGCATTGTCTTGCTGCAATATTCCATCATTGTGGAGGTACATGAAGTCCTTGAAGGGCTGCAAATGGTAATAAAGCAATGTAAAGTAGTGGTTACCGGTCAACAACATGTTCAGGCAGACCAGCAGACCCAACCCATGCCAGGTAAACTCACATCACACCATTGTGGTACCACCACCAGAATGCACAGTGCCTTGTTGATAACTGGGGTCCATGGCTTCATGGGGTTTGCGCCACAAATTAACCAGCCAGAAAAAAATTGAACCATGTCTCATCAGGCCATGTTACATGTTGCTAGTCCTCCAGTGTCCAATTAACAATGTCACAAACTCAAGTGAGGTGCTGTGTCAGATGTCGTAGTGTTAACAGGGGCACTCTGGTTGGTCTTCTGTTCCTATATCCCATAGAAGCTAAAGAATGATGCACTGACCTGCTGGATTTGCATTTAATACCTCCTGCATTGAATGTGGATGTGATTTGAGCCAGTGTTTCTTGTCTGTTACCATGGACAATTCTAGCCAGACACCACTAGTCACAATGATTAAGCACCTGTGGCTGGCCACTGCACTGTCCATGGTGGGTGGTAATGCCTTTGCTGATGCACACATGACACTGTAAATCAAGGAATGTTGAGTGTCCACATAATTTTGTCCCATCCATCGGGCACCCACTATCGTACCCCATATGAACTCTGATGACTCACGTCACCTTGCCATGACATCACAGTATGGTGATGTAACCTACCATTATCTTTAATGCTATCCCATGACTTTTGGCACTTCACCATCACATATTATTTATTAAGAGAACACACATTAATTAGATGAGGAGTGTCTTTATTTATTGTACAAACCACTTTTAAGTGTTTTGAATTGCCCATGAATCCCAATTTATTTTGCCCTTGCTTCCAAATTTTTCTTCCTTGACTCCTCTCCATACCCCTAACCCTCCCACCCCAGTGCCTAACCCTAACCTTCCCCCCTAGTCCCTATACCTAAACTCCCCCTCCCTGCACCCTAACCCTAACCCTCACCCCTTAGCGCCTAACCCTAATCCTTCCCCTAGTGCTTAACTCTAACCCCTCCCCCTAACCCATGCACTTGCTGTCAGGATGCCAGCACTGAGATTCTGACAGGTGTCAGGATACCAGCACCCGCATGTTCTGATCCCTATTATATATATATGTTTCTGTTCTTTAAGTCAACTTTAGTTATAGAAAAGGCTTATAAAAGAAATGGCATTGTCAAACAAGACATGACCAAATATTGGCAGACGTTTATAGGTTGTTGTCAGTAATGTAGATATATAATTATCAAAAGAGACTACAGAAGAATATGTAAAGGTGATACAGAATATGGACTCTGCAATTACTACAGCTCATAACACAAAAATTATTTAACATCCTACTAAATGTGAGTATACCTTCCTTTTAGATTAATATTATAAGTAATTAGTACACTATTATTTTTATAGTTTGTTGTAAAATAAAGAAATGTAATTTCGAGTCGATAGATCCTTATTTGATATAATAGAAATTACTTGAGGCCATTTTTGTATTCAAATATAATTTTAAATTACCTGTACCACTCAAGTTTCACTAAAATCTTACCCACATATAACCTAGATAAAGTTGAATAAGTATTAACTAGCTCAATAAACAAGATAAATATACTTTTGTGTCTCATCTCTGAAAGATCTACAAGGACAAGGGCAGACCTTTGTTTTGCTCTTTGGGTCTGGTATTGGTTAATTCCCCTCAGAATTTTTAGAATTTTTAAATTTACTTTTGCAGACCCTTGCTCTTCATCCTCCATTCTACGTCAAAGACTCATCATCTCATTAAATTGTCACAATTGGCTTTGTTTTTTTTGTGTTCTGTGGTCACAAATGATATTTAATTTATTTGTACAACTATGCCACACAAATGAGGCATTGAAGAATCCTCACATTATTAAAAATAAGATATCTGTTATATTTTCATCAAAGTTTTACTTATATTACATACTGTTTATATTTACAAATAATTACTTTCTATTTTAATGCAATTTTGTACCCATGCATATGGGACAACCAGGGGAACGAACCTTCTGCCCTCCTTCACAAACCTATGCATGGGTTGGTGGATATCATGTATTTCTTTTGTGGAATAGTTTGTAAAGGAAACACATTAAAAATGGGATGACCAAAAATTTTAGAGAATTGTTTTTCAATCCTAAAATCAAAACAAATGTATCTAATATAAATAGTTAAATTATAAATAATTAACCCCTGAACATATTTTTGGAGACTAACGCTTGACAAAATGAGCAATGTGTATAAGGGGTGGGGGAGTGGTGCTTTGGGCTCGTGGTCAGTTGAATAGGATTGGATAAATAGCAGTTTGTGCACAGGTAACACAGTGACGTTGGTGTGAGTATATGTGCATATATATATATATACACACACACTATTATTATTATTATTATTATTATTATTAATAATAATAATAACCATGACATTTTTATATCCAATAAAACTTTCTGAACCCACATTTCTGATAAATGGATATATTACATCAAATATTCTAGAAGTCTTTGACAGATATAAAAGATTGATTGGACTAAACTCTGGATATAATTTAACAAAAGCTATTTTGCTAATAAGCCTGGAAATGTTTTCCTTTAAGATCCAATTAGACACATATTTTTGACATTCAAAGTGATATATAACAAAAATATTAAATTAGTTCTAGTATTTGATACAGTATAACAAGTAGGTGTCTTCTACAAGATGCCATATTTTGTAAGGACTGTCATTTTATTTCAAAATGTATTAAATTAATATCTCTTGTGTCTGGAAGTCACTTTTATATTTCTTTATATAGTAACTGCCAACATGAGAATGTGATCTATGGTCTGACTTCTACATGTAGTTTGCAAAATATTGCAAACTTTATGAAAGTTAAAAACCCAGTAGTAAAAACATTTAAATACTGTGTACAAAAAATGCAGAACATCTAACTTTAATCATGTAATACTGTATATGTAAAAAATGTCTAGGAAGTCTTTGTATTTGCTTTGGAAATGATGTGAAACTTTCTAAATCCAGTTACCACAACTGTGAGATAATTATGCAGGCTCAATTTTGATATGTCGTTGCTGCTACAAATTTACTTTTTAAAAGCATCTATTTAAAGGCAGAACATTTTGCACTTATGTAGAAGTAAATATGTTTAATTCTGCGATTTCAATAATTGTGTTACTGGCTAGACTGCATATGATATTGGTCTCTTTGCATCTAAATATATTCATGTATATTGAACTGCGGCATTGTCTACCAATGTTTGGAAAGATGCTCTTGGCTGATGGTTGTGGTAAACATATCAGGAATTGTTCCAGAATACCCCATAAATGCTTGCTTTAGTTACTGAGAAGACCATGACATGTGGATAACATCAGTGTTATATTCATCAATCAACTAAACAACTACATTTGCTCTGTGACTTGGTGCATTGTCATCCTGGAAGATACCCCTCCCATCAGGGAAGAATTGCTGCAACATGGGTTGAATCATATCAAAGACTGCAGACAAATAAATGTAAAGTGTGAAGTAGTGACCTTCAGATTTAACTGTCTGTGAGAGTGATAAGAATGTAAACCAGGTTGTAAAAGGTCTAGCAGTGAATTAAAGAAAATATAGGTTGACAACTGTAAATCTACATGTGGAAGAGAGTAAAGTGTGTTTTGTAGACAATTTTTTATTTTTATTTTGTTAAAGATGTGAAAAAAATGATATGGACATGAGGACAAAAGATACTTAAGAAACTAGGGTTTGTATACAAACAATATAAATTTCTTACGTTTGCTTTTGAAGCAGGTAGCAAAATCTATAAGTCTTTTATGTCTTCTTCATGAAGAAGCTTAATAAATATGTATCATTTAACATAGTCAATAAATTAGACATCCTGTCATAGATAATTATAGGATTCATTTTTAGATCACAAGATACTATCTATGATGGCTTAAAAGTTAAATTGCTAACACTGTAGAAATAAAATACTATATCATTTATGCTAAAATGTTTGTAATAAATGTAGAAGAGAGAAGACTACTAAACAGCTTATTTATTTTATGTCCTAACATTTGCTGTCATGCTTTTGCAAATTATCTATTTGTAAGAAGTGTGCGTGGGAGATGCTGTGAATCTCATGAACAGCTAGCAGAAATTGATCTCTGTGTCACTGTTCTTTTCGATAAAAGAGAAATACATGTAATTCTTTTGTCAGAATATTTTCCTAACTGCAGAATATATAGAAAAACAAAATCAGTGTCATTCATTTTTTCACAGCAAATATTTGTATATTATAGAGCCCTTATAATTAATATGTATTATTTTTTTTAATTATATCCAAGGTATTTTAAAACACATCTTAGAATAAAATGCTATAATAAAATACCGAAAAATCAACCCAATAAAAGAAAGCACAGCAATAATAATGTGAAGCAAATCAGCAATGAATTATGTGGAATGTTGCAGCTTGCCATATTTTATGAAAAAAAAACAGAATCAGACCAAGGCTGGAATTGCAATATCTGTTACTTGTGGTACTTAGCAATTCTTTTCTGCCTTAATCCCAAGCACAAAAACTGGATTTTAAAAACTAATATAAATAAATTATTCACGGCTCTAAATAAATAAATAAATAAATAAATAAATAAAATAGAGATAACAATACTATATAAATAATAAATGCTAAGCAAAAATATTTTTTTCTGCTTGCAAATGTATACTACAATACATTGTACAAACTTCTATGTGATGGATAAACTATCTACAGTAGATTATTAATATAGATCCCTATACTTTTTTTCACCATGTGGCAACTGCAGATTTAGAAAATTAGGGTGACACAAAGTGGCGCTAAAGACATGAAAAGAAAAATATTTTTTTAAATGTATTCTTAAGGGGATGTAGTTTCAATCAGTCAGAATCCCAGTGCCAGCATCTCGACCGCCGGCACCTCAGCTGTAAGTAGTGGGGTTAGGGGGAGGGATAGGGGTTAGGGTTAGGCACTAGGCATTGGGTTAGGGTTAGCACTAGGGGGGAGGTTGGCTTCAAGCTGTGGGTGGGATGGTTAGGTTTAGGCTGCAGGGATGGTGGGTTAGGTTTAGGGGTAGGTGTAGGGGTAGGGTTAGGATACTTACCGAGCGCCGGCATCCCATACCCAACCCATTTTTAAGTGGTTTAAAAATTGTAATAATAAAGGTAGTGAAGTTTTTGAAGATTTACTCTTGCAAATGATCAGTCAAAATGATCATGATCAGTCTGTATGTAGCCAGCTTAAATGTTTCTTTTCTAAATGAAAGAACTTATTGAGAGAGGTTGCTTACAATTTGGCCCTCACAGCCTATGCTATGCTGGCATGAATGTGGCTGAGTAGGAGATACTGTAATATGTGTACATTTTGGGATTGTCTGGTGTTTCAGCCCCTTTATAAGAAAATAGAATGCCTCATTTTAAGGTATTGGCCTTCAGATGTTCCTGTTTCCCAGTATATGCTACATCAATACCGTATATTCATAGATATGTTATATGACATATTATTATTGCTGGAAAAGCCTCTGTAGCCCAGTATTGGAAACAGAATGCCCCCCACCCCTTTAATCATAGTTTTATGATGAAGACACAATGAAGACAATTGGGCAGTCATATTCAACCTCTCATTTGCACCCTGAGATGAAATGATTCAATTAGAATGAATTTGGAAAGTAAAGTCACATTTTTAATGCAATTAGTACAAAGTGTTTAGTCAATACTCAATAAGTTGTATTTATATTGTATTTTTGAAAAACAATGTACCATTTCTTTTTTCTGTATCCCCTCAAAAATGTTTTTTTTTAAGAAAATGTATAAAAATTAATGTTTAAAAAAGCTTCTGCCTTCAGATAATGGAGAAGTCCCAGATAGTGCTAGATAAATGTTAAGTAGAATATGATTGGTTGCTATGGGCAACATCTCCACTTCTAGAAACTCGCACTTTAGTAAATATACCACCTAGCCTCAAAATGCCATGTGTTGTGAGATGCCTGGCATGAGTGAGACACAAGGTCCCATGCGACTCAGCTTGCCATCTTCAGGCCAGGCTCTACACATGACGCTTACAGCCCAGGACTCAATGTACAAAGATTAACTGGTCACTTCAGGGTATCCAGCAGAGGTGTTTAGAGGGCACAAATAGAAACAGGTCACATTCAATCTGAGGTCAAGCAGTGGAGGAATTTTAATACAAGAAATACAAAATTTGGAGGGTTGAAATACCCTTATAAAGCCAAAGGGAGAGGAGTTATACAAAATGGGTTTGCAGTGAACAGGCTGCAATAAACATCACATCAGGGCCTAAAAAGAAAAATGTAACTGTCCATCCCTCTACCATATAGCACAATGGAATGTGTTAAACCAGGTACAGTATGCAAACCTTGGCATGATGTATCATTACACCACGGATCAGAACGATATATTGTGTGGATCGCATAGCGTATATACCTGATCACGCAGCAGATGGGACATTGTGGTGAAAGACGCCATGCTGCTAAATATACACAGTTGTCCACTGCATTGTGCAGTGTGAACAGATGGCACCATGTGTATTGTGTCATCGCTGGGTACACACATCATGTAATGTGTACCCAGCTTTAGTTTTAAAGCCAGGTCTGTTTTTGGATGTGGACGGGGAGTGGCCTCTGACTCTTCTGGGGGTCCCAAATAGAGATGTGCAGGTTCGGTTTTACTTGGATTTACTTAGTTCTTTCCGCCAAAATTATCACAAGTTCGGATTAGTTCGGATTTATTTTATTGGCTATCCAAAACACATGATAGCTAATAGCCAATAAAATGCTGTTTTTGAGATCCGAACATATCCGAGTAAAACTGAACCCGCACATCTCTAGTCCCAAACCCTATATTTGCCTCCTTCAGTTTTTCTTGCATCAAGGAGTTTATATATCTGTAGTTCTTTTTAACCGCTTCTAGGCTTTTTGTCACTTTGCAACCAGAAATTTCTATGGTGTCCACTAATTTCTATAATCATCATACTCCTTTACTTATAAGGTGCCACAAGTTCTGCAGCATTGGACACTCAGCAGAGAAAGCATAGGAACTTGAATAAACATATAAACAAGAAAAACAGTAACAGAACATGGGAGTGAAGATAGAAGTACAAATCCTAAAAGTACAGATGAAGAAGTACAAATGAATCATAAAAAATTTATAATCACACAAATTAAAAAGAATGAAAGAAATAAAATCACAATTTGAGGGGAAACAAAGGTGTAGACATGAGACATAGGGTAGTGTCAGAGCTGTCCAATAGAAAGGAACAACACACCTTGCAACAACATTGGTGCTGAGCAATCTGACTGCTTCAACTCTCTGACATAACAAGCATTTCACCATTTGAAAAAGCAGTTGCAGTGCCTCCAGAAGAGTACTAATTGACTGTGGCATGCCTGCAGTGAGGAGGAAGCGTGAAGTGGAGAGAGCTCCTGTACAGTGTGACTCCCGTCTTCTGCAAGGCAGTGATAGAACCACTTAGTTGATGCACTGGGTAGTATTCCTTCTACCCTCTCCCTATGTTCTTGTGGGACTTTTTCACACGGAGCCTTTAACATTCCTTTTCTATATGGGGGTAGCTACATTATGCACTGTGGATTGCTATTCACGTGCAAGTACCAAAACAGTGACCATACTGTAAGAGACAAATTACTCAGTAGTGATAGAAGAAATGATTACTATCATACAGGAGTCATTGTCCAATATGTGCATAGGATATTACTCTATTTATTATATTGATTATCTAAATTAGTGCAATGTTACATATTTTGTTAATTCTGCATTTTTTTATTGTTTTTCAAGTAAAAATAAATAACTTGGCTTATGAGAATTGTAATACATTAAAAAGGCATATTTATCAATTTTATTTTAATCAAATGGAATTAAAATATCCCACAGTCATTTTATTCTTTCAATTTTCTAGACAGTAACACATTTAGAATTTTATGCTACTCCAGTGGAACATTCAGTTTGTCAAGCATTAAATGTCAATGCTGTCATCCAAATAAATGACCTTGAAAAGATTATTTAATATAACATTGTATCTCTCATCTACTACTTGTAGTTTGCTTAATAGCTTTTACTTTACTGTAGGTAGAATCTCAGAATTATTCTATTTCCAAAAGTATAATAAAAATACTCAAGCTACCATTAACACAGCAATATATTGTTTATTCACAAAGCACTGATTAATCATGTATGCCAGACACCTTGGTGATAAAACTTCAGGTTTATACATAGTCAAATTTGAATTTAGTAATGAAGTACTACTTTAATCCCTAGTGTGCTGTATCTTTTAAACCCAGCAGTCATTTCATGGATGTTTTATAGATTGGAATGAAATATTTGCACTCAAGTATGAAAGTTGAACATATAGATAATGTATACAAATACATTAATCTAAAGGGAAGAAAAATTAGTGTTGATATTTTTTTTTTAAAGAACCATGTCAATTGAACATTTTATTTGTTGCTTTATATGTTTCTTCATTCAAGCATCAAACACACAGGGAAAAATTGCAGAATAAGCTTTACTGCTACCCTTTAACACTAAAACTTTATAATATAAGATGTAGGTTTAATAAGCAAAAATCTTAGAAGAGAGCACAAAATCCTAACAAAAAGATACTATAGTTACAATGTTCGCTACACCACTATGTATTGTCCCTCCAGTATAGTCATATTGTCCCTCCAGTATCGTCACTCAAGAAATTGCTGTTGCCATATTCCATCTTGCTGAATTGTAATGTGAATTCTGATTATGTAGAACCTTGTGAATTTTTAGCAAATGCAGCATAAACAACCTAAAAACAAATACTTTTAAAGAGTGTTTTATACTATTTTATTTCTATAGTGATCACTGATATGCAAAATTTTATAATAAGATTATTCTACAGATATGACAGCCCCACACAGAGCTTAAAATGAAATTTCCATATCACAAACACACAAAGATTCATAATATGGAATTTACTAAGAACCCATTCAAGCTAATAATATATCTTTACACACTGGGTAGAAAAAATATAATGAAAAACATTCCAATTCAAACACAGGAAGGAAATAAAAGCTCTTAGAAGAGAGTACTCAGGATCAAACCAAGGCCCCATCTTCTTGATGGTTGTTTTAAGATGGACACACCAGATGATATATATCACTCATACAGCTGATGAATGATATATTGTGCAGGTATGTACGGATGACCAAATGTTGGCTACAGGAACCTTTGAAAATGTCATCAAAACTGGACGGTAATATTAAATGGGTTCTTTTGAACAAACATATAGGGGCATATTCAATTGGGCGTGAGGTTTATTGAGGTAAAAAACCTCACGCCCAATTTTGGAATACCGCGGGTATGCGCGCTCCCGATACCCGAGCAATCCAATAAAAAAAAGGGATTGCGGGGTTTCAGCTCTGAAAACCCTGCACCACGTTAAAAAAAAAAAAAGAATTCTGCACTTACCTGCCTGGGGGTCTCTGGTGGTCTCTGTGGCTCCTGGTGGCCTTTTCTCTATCTTCTCACTGGAGAGGGGGCTGCTGGGAGTCCCGGGGGCTGGTGGGAGGCTCCAGGGGCTGGTGGGAGGGACAAGGGCTGCTGGGAGATGTAGTTCTCCCAGCACCCATTCCGGGAGGGCATACAGACACTGGGGGGCCACACAAACCGGGGATCCAGCACCAACACACACTCATGCACATACACACTCAGTCATACACACTTACAAACAGTAACAAACACACACACACTGACATACTCACCCTGCTGCAGAAGACCCGGCTTCCGACGCTGGATGAAGAAGACAGCGCTGCAGAAAGTGAGTAATTAAGAACTAATTAAGATAATTGGAAACTTCCAATTGCTTAATTAGTCCTCAGTGGGGGTACTGCTAGGGAGCCAGATCAAGTCCCAGTGTTTTTTCGTAAAATTAACGATTTTAGGTAAAATCACACTTTCTCTGGAAGTGCGAGAATAAAAACCTCCCGGCGCGTAAAAAAAGAAAAAAAAAACACCTATTTGAATAGCAAAAAAAACACACCTGCAGGAAAAACCTCGCAGGTGCAGGTTTTTAGCTATTCTGGCACCCAATTGAATATGCCCCATAGTGTGGCCAATTGTGTATGCACAATATAGTTGGTGTGTATTGTTTCCTACATCATTAAATCAGTCGGCCCCTCCTCACATTTTTCAAGTGTGTATCCCACATTAGTCCACTATGTTCTAATTCAGGGGTAGGCAATCTGTGGCATTGCAGCTGCTGTGGAACCAGCAAGTCCTACCACAGTCTGAGCATGCACTAACAGCAAAAACTGTGGCAAAGCACGCTAGGTGGTAAAGTTCCACAGATGCTAAATTACCAAAGGTTGCTAAATGGGATGTAGTCATAAGGTCAACAACCACAATGTCGACATTCATAATTTCAACACCACAATGTCGACACTTATGATGTCTACATTGTTAAATTGTTGGCAGGCAACATGTCAAGATTCTCAGGATTAGGCATTAGAGTGAGGGTTAGGGATTAGGGTTAAGGGGAATGTACTTACTGGAACGCTGGTGCATCAGATGACTCTGCCGGAACTGACAGTCACATGACTGCCGGGACCCGAAAGCCTTCCGTGGAGATGCCGCTGCCCACGGGACCAGGGACTGTAAGTGACAGATGGACCACCAGGGACAATATGTCGACATTCTATTATGTCAACATCTCATCAGTGTCTACATGATGAATATCAACATGGTCAATGTCGGCATTATGACCATGTCAACATTATGAATGTCGACATATCATACCTAATCCATTTTAAGTCAACAAATCTTAAATTGGCCACTGGAAACACTATCCTATTGTATTCTATGTCAGCAGACCAGGACACTTCAGCTCTGAGACACTTAACCATTTTACTCCCTCAGACTAGCCACGTTTGCAACAGTTATGTTTTTTCTGAACCTCTGCAGCTATCTATTGCAGCCATAGTGAATTCCATTCACTCCCCAAAGGTGACATGATGACCTGTTGGTTCCAGATTCAGTTTACCCAAACTACCATCAGTATATTTTTGCTAATGTTTGGGAACTCTGGGCCTGATTCAGATAATGCAATCTCAGCTGTAATGCCATACAAAGCTGCTGTGTGAAAATATGCTAATGCATGCAGCCACCTGGAAATGTGTTGAGATGCCCACCGATCACTTTGCAGTTCTAAGCAATTACGTACAAAGATGCAATGGTTTTCACAGGTCCTTTATTAATCGACCATCTGAGTAACCCTATGGTTGGGCAGAATGGTCATGAGAACTGAGACACTGGTGCCAAGTTTTCTGCATATGGGATCACAGTAGTATGCTAAGACACACCCCAAAAATGACCACAACATGCCTGCGTTTTTGCCGCCACTCCCCATAGCCACCCCCAAATGGTCCCTGAATGTCAATCATTTTGCAAAGAAATTGTCACTGTGAGCAATATTGCTAAGGTATTTTGGCATGTGTTCAGTACAACTGTGATGCATTCGCTCAACTGCGTAAATATGGGCATTGGGTCTGAATCAAGCCCTCTGTCCTTCATTAGAAAGTTTTCTGCCTTTGGTCCATCTTCTGGAATAAATAGTATGACCTTCTTGTGGTCTGATCACTAAATTGACTAATACTGTAGATACTATCTCCATATAAGCCACATGTGATGGGAAAGTCCTAAGCAGTAGTGGATTTCCCACTAGGCATGTGCTTGTGGGCACCACTTGCTGGGGGCAGTACAGCAGACCCTGGCAGAGTCCTGGCAAGCCACTGGAGGCCAGATAATATCTGTGCAGGTTTGGGGGTTGCAGTGGACAAATTGTGGTGCAGGAAGTGTTGGCAGACGAGTTTGGGGCTGCCTTAGCTGAAGAGTCATCAGTAGGGTTGCCATCCATCCAGGATTTCTCCAGACAATCTAGAAATCAGTTGATTTGTCCAGAGTCCAGAGGGTTTTTAATCCTAGACAGGCGGTGTCTGAAAATATCACACACACTGTCACACACTGTCACACTGTCACTGTCACTATCACTGCTCCTAGCTTCTGCCTCCCTTCTGCTTCTGGCCTGTCTCCCATTCCACCTAATTTGAAAGTAATGACAGGATTCCCCTGATGTCAAGTGCTGGGCAAATCCAAAATGTGGGTTTATGCAGGTAGCGTGACCAGCGACAGCCATTGTGACAGGAAGATGAAGATGGTAAATCTTACTACTGGGCATCTAATCTCCTTCCCTAGTGAGTGCATGGGGGTGTGTGTGGAGGGAGGGTACCTGCATTACATGCACAGTGGGGGTGGGGTGGGGTGTGTATGTGCACTACATGAACAGTGGGGGAGGGTTCTAAGTATACTTTATGAACAGTGGGGATGTATGGGGTAAGTGAAGTTTTTGCCCAATAGGTATATCACAGTCATAACCTACTGTAGGTCACAATTGGTCTATAAAAGTAGTGTCAGTGATGTAGTATGGCGATATTGTGTGGGGAGGTAGTACAGTAAAGTGAGGGTATAGAGATGCTGGGTGTTGAGTGCCCAGTGATGTAGTGTAGCTATATGATGTATGGAGGTAGTGATGTAGTGCAAGGCATAGAGGTGTTAGTATTATAGTGCAGAGATGTACTGTGGCAGATGTAGTGGAGAATATTGAGGGTTCAGTATTGCATAATAGGTATTGGTAACGAATATAATGATAGGTATAGATTAATTATAGGGTTCCCCTCAGCTGCCCAGCATGTAAAGGGGCATGAGGGTGATCTAAGGCAAACAAGGTGCATGTGTGGCAGATGACAAATAAGTGGTGCAGGGATCTTTTTATTTCTACGTTTCTTTTTACTTTTATTAAACTAAAGGTGTTTATTAACTGCTATTTTGGCTAGTAGGTTTGCACTTTGCAGAGTTCACTCCAGTGTTGCTGAAAAGGACTGAAATGTACTCAAGGAAGTCATCTCTTGCATCAGCAATGTCTCTTCTTGTGATTTGGCTTAGCAAAAGAGACAGTTCCATTTGCAATGCACCTTCTCCCTTCATTTTTACTATCTTTACACCTTACCTTCTTCTTCCTCTTTTGCTGAAGTTGCTGCAGTCCTGTTGGCCATGATCCGAAACAACATAGGACCTCATTCAGAGGCAGTCGCTCGGGAGCGATCGGTAGCACCCAAAGTGATCGAGAATATGCAAAATGAGTGCTCAGTCGCAACGCACATTGTAAGCGCGGAAACACCCACAACAATGAAAGCGCACCTCCTATCTCTACGGTCTAATTCAGAGTCGGTCGCAGGCGGCAACCTACGTCAGCACGATTAACACCTGTTACAGTGTTAATTGCCTACAAACATCGGTTGAGGCAGAAACCATCGCCAGCACTCGCAATGCTTAAGGTAGACCCTGGGCTACCTTTAGCACTACGTGCAGTAGCATCGTTATTGCAATGAGATGATGTGTGTGTGACTCGCTCAGTAATATATGCACACCCTTAAAATGCCCTTTTTAAGGTCAACCATGCCTGCGTCCGCACCACCACACCCCCGTTCACAAGCACCTTCCCCTGTAACCACCCACAAACGGCACAAAATGTCAATCTCAGCTATGACCTTGTAGTGACTAATGAGCAAGAGGATTGCGATCGGTAAGACAGGCTTGCGCACGCGCACTGCCATGTACACGCATGCGCAGTTGAAAAAAATCATCGCTCGCTACAACCAATCGCTCCGTTGAGGTCCATAGTGTAACCTGAGATTAGCAGGTAAGCGTATAAGTTTATATGTATAAGTTTTAAGCGTATAAGTGATATGTATAAGTTTTGCCCTACACTACTGATGAGATCCTTGGTGGCAGTACAATTCATAATATTACAGCAGTGAAAGCTTCCCATGTAAACTGCACAAGTATTATAATGGTGCTTGTACTGCCTCAATAACTATTCTGATAAAAATAATTGAATCAGTTAAAATTAGGGATGTGCAGGCTCGGATAGGTTCGAGTTTGCACGTGGAGTTCGGATTTTTCCCTCCAAAAAAACGGAACTCAGAACGAGGCAAAACGTCATCTTACATGGACGAACATCATCATTCCTGGACAAAAGACCAGGAATGATGATGTTCGTCCATGTAAGATGACGTTTTGCCTCGTTCTGAGTTCCGTTTTTTTGGAGGGAAAAATCCGAACTCCACGTGCAAACTCGAACCTATCCGAGCCTGCACATCCCTAGTTAAAATATTCTTTAATCTTTGAATAAAGCATTTTTAAATGTTCAAGTTGATGAACTCCACTCCCCGTACTGCTCCGGAGATGCTACAGAGGTAACACAGAGAGGACAGCATTCAAGCCTCATGGTAATTGCTCCTCATGCTTTGATACTTTACTTTTATCGGTGCCTGTGGCTCTTCAATGTTGTGGAACTATAAGCACAGCATGTCATGCTAGAGGGAAAGATAGAACTTCTAGTTCTAAATTAGATGGGGGAGTCAAAGGTTACACTCATATATAGTTAACCGTATGATATACTTGAAGTCACCTTAAGAGGTGGAGATACTACTCATGAACTACAGTATGGACCAGTGCTTGACCCTACAGAAAAATGTATCAGCCATGCACTGTAGGTGCCCAAATACTGTATGCCCTCCCTGTGCACTTCTATGATGTATTTGAGCTGGCTATATCCTTTCTTGTTGCTGGATGTGCCCCCTCAGTGGTGAGACACAAATACTATTTTGTGGGTGTTACAGTGTGTATATTAAAATCAATAATAATAATTCCTTATACAGCTAAAAACAAAATATATATAAATGAGATGTGATAATTTTCCCAGAGCTTAGAAATATCAACAGAGAAACCAGCTCACAATACAATCTAATTAGCATTTGTTTACCCTAGCTAAGAGACACAGCTTCCTGCCTAAGACCCTATACAATAAGGTTTGAATGTCCTTTTATGGGCAAGATCCCACAGGTGAGGAATAGGAGGAGGGCATTCACACACACTTGGAGAAACACACATGCTTGCAAGGACACACCAGGGAGACACAAGGACAGCAGACTTTCCCCCCAGAAGACTGCCAAGATGCAGCTTCAATCGCCTGGAGATATCTGCTCATAATGGCTAAGTAAACTGTACATTAGTTAGCCTATAATGGGTATTTGTAACTAACTTTGATTTAATCTGTTTATAGCTTGTATAGATAGTTTGTAGTGATTTGGGTTCAGTTTTATACATATAGCTGGCTGTGATATAGGTGTACTTTTTCCCCCTTCCTTCCCATGTGCTTGGACAGTGGCATAGTCTGAGTGGGATGGGTTTGGTGTGTGTTGTATTCTCGTGGTCTGACTGTATCATTGTGTAGTTAAGATTAGGATGGAAATTGGGTGGAGTATTGCAGTCTGTGGATGTGTGGTTGTTTGATATCAGCTGATGATGAGGGAACCCGTGACTCGGTGGTGGTCAATTGCGTTGTGCTGGGTTTGTGGGTGGTGTACACTGTTTGGTAGTTTGTGCTTTGTGGGACATTATGTAGTGGAATCAGGTTGGGTTCGGCTGGTGGTTGTGGTTCCATGGGAGTTGCGGATTGCTGGCCATGTTGTGATAGTATTGTGAAGTTATATATTATCATAGTTTGGGAATTTAAAGATGCTACTTCCATGTGGTATGAACAAAGGAAATTCCATGTGCTCTCCCCCTTCCCCCATTGACCGATGTGTTCAATGGAAATTGAAGTTGGTCCATGTGTTTGGTGGATGCTTTATAGTATTATGATAGAATTGTGTACTATGAGTTGTATAGTGGTATTTTTTAACTATTACAGAGGAATCAGCTTATATGTATTATACAACATTATAGTATCTGAAAAGCTTGTATAGTATAGTGGATGCAGTGTTATATCATGGAAGTTGAAAATATTAGACACTGGTATACAATAGAATGTACTGTTTTGGTCCAAAGATATCACACAGTTGTAGTGGGTGAAGGTATTGGTATTACAGAACATGGCATTATGGGAGTCTTCAATGTGAGTTTTCAAAATGGAGTTTGTGTTCAGAGACCATGCGGTTTGAACAATAGGACAAAGGGTCCCAACAACCCCCACTCACACACTCGGCAATCATATATATTACATTCTCTCTCTCTCTCTCTCTCTATCGTCTATATTGTATTTTAACAAGCATTGATTTTATGAAGATTTGATATATAAAAATGTTTTACTTATAACACTTTGTGTGCATCGTTATCTTTATGAAAGGAAATTATCCAAATGATTTAAAAGGTATATAATTCTGGTTAACACTTTGCGAAGTTCATATTTATGTTACTTATAACCTGATAGTTAATATATGAAAAATAGAATAATTTACTTCAGATATGTTGGGATTAAACAAGCTGGCAATGGCCTGGGTGTACAAATAGAAAGAAAAGAAAAAATCACCCCCTATCAATGGCGCCCGAACAAGTCTGCTTTTAAAATTGTGGAAATCATCATTAGCACCCCGAACAGGTCTGTTTATAATTGTGGTAACTTATAATTGTTGCTGTTTACAATTTTAATTCCCACAATTAAAAAAAAAGCAGAGAGAACACACATTTTTTTTTGTGTTAGTTTTATTTTTTGTTTGTACACAGGATGCCACTTGTAGAATGGCAATCCAGCGATGCCTGATTTAATTATAATTCTCACAGATTGTTTGTTTTCACTTATGAATGGTTGCACAAGATATGTAACAGTTTCTCTTTCCAACAAGCGTATTTTGCAGGATTGCAAGGCCTGAAGTTACAGTGAACAGCAGACTGTAAGCAATGGTGACTCCTGGTTATTCAAGGTACCCTGTATTAACCCTTTTGCTGCATATATCATATCTGCAATAACACACTACAAAAAAATAAACATACTCACACTTGATACAATAGATCTCTTTACAACATCATGGCTGCATTACCATGAGGCTCCACCATCCCCCATTCATAGCAAAACAAAAGCACACAACTCTCACATGCAAATATATACACAAATAATTGTTTTCCCTGATAGATTGCAATCCACAATTTATTTATTGATATTAATCTGCCGGAAGTGCAGGAAAACAGTTATATCCCTTAAAATATACATACAGAATATCATATCCCCTCCATACACACATGCATGTAAACTTGTCACACATACATTCACAGTATATAACTCCATTTATTTCTGTTTAACTCACCCTGCAGCATATCTGCAGTGAAACTTGTGCATTTAGGTCACACATTACACATTGGCACATGTACCTGTAGCAATGTTTTAAAGTACTGGAGAATTCATAATTAATCGCAGAAAACACAAATGTTTCATATATTTGAAGCAAATGAATGTAAATTGGAAATTTATCTTAGTGATGGTAAAATTATTTTACCTATTGCACTGCAATGTATTGCAGGATTGTTCCAATGTTGTGTGTTCTGATAATGTCACAAACATACATTACAATTGGCAAATTTTCTGATGTTTGGTAGAATAATCATGATTTATACAGGAGCTAGAATTCAGCACCAATGTGAATTATGATTTGCATTTATTATCCTCTGTTGTTCTCAATGTCTAATTTTGAACAAAAGGGGGGGAGGTTTATACACAATCTCAGAAAACAGGGATCTGTGTAATATGGCATTATTGAACACACACATGGCTGCATAACAGAAATTTGTGCTGTACACATGATTTCTGTGTTGAGTTTGTATGTACGTCTGAAAAATCCTTGCAATACAACAGTTTATAGATTTATTTTAGGTTAAGAAATTCACTTCAGAGTAAGTTATAACATGTGGTGTGTTATACTGTATTATCTGTGTATTAGATCGCATGTAAACCACATATAATCTTACAGTTATGATTTGAAGGTTTGCGTAATATGCATAATACATTGTTTAAGATAATCAGGGACTTGATGTGTTTTGTCAAGGAATATTAGGGCGGTTATCAGCCCTGTGAAAGCTTGCATGTTTAGCTCACATGAAGCTTTGGTCGCTATACATGCATAGAGCATAAGCGATGACGACCCGGTGTCTTGGGTCTGGTGGCATAGGACAGGATACGTAAGAAAACTGTATGGAAAGGTTAGCAAGGTTCAAAGAGATTTTCTGTTGTTTTAATTCTAACCATTACTTCCTACAGAAGCATGTCTTTAATAGTTGTCTGAGCGTACTGCATTTTGGCGACGCGGTAAGAATTTTGAGCAGAGAAGCGCGCACTGAGAACCTGTGAATGGCGTCAATTAGCTACTCTCGCTGGGTGATCTCAGATCTGTAAGATAAATTCTCCAATCTAGTAAGGATTGAGGACTTCATTTCCACCAATACAGACAGGAAAAAGTAATACACCAGCAGTGTCAGACTGGAACAATGGGGATCACTGGAGGTTTTCTGTACCCCTATGGTCCAGTCTGACCCTGTATACTAGTCATAACTCAGATAGATATGGATTTCCATAAATAGATTAAGGAACTCGCAAAGGGCGGTATATATGTTTAACACATTTATTTAGTTCTGTGACAGATATATATAGGTGACACCGGTGTGAAGCTTAGGATCAGGTGATGTATTGCTAAGCAGGGTGTGATTAATTGGATCATATAGCAGGTTTGCAATGAGTCCTGTAATAATCATTCTATATATATTGGTAAGCAGAATATGGTTTAAAAAGACTGAATCGCAGGTCGGCGAAGTCTGTAATAATGGTAAAAATGGATAATTTAATTTAAGATGCCACAGATGTTAGGATGTCTAAATAATTGTTTCCCTTTAGGTAAACAGGTCATGTGGTAATTATATATGACTGCAGGAAATATGATTTTTAGACAGCGATATACGTAACATTATAAATATTGATGAACAATGTGATATGCGTAATACTCAGAACGTTGGTCATGGGATGTTCCTTAGAAGTAGGAATATCATATGAAAAGCAGAAAAAAGGAAATCTAGATTTGTCGTTAATGCAGTAAATAAGGAGACGTCCTTAGGATTCTGATTACAGGTGATAATGGATTTAACTTTTATGCTTATAGCAATGTTTATGGTATATGCAATTGTTCTGAAAACTGTATATGGTATGATATGGGTTAAAAACAGACAGGTGGTATAAAGTCCTGCTCATTTTAAATCCCAGGTGTATACAGGTAAAGTATAATGGTATAAAGATGTATATCGGAGTAAAGGATTCAAAAATCCCCTAGTGTTAATAAGTAAGTATTACAATCCCTGACCAAATTCCTAGGAATTGGAAGATGGGTGGACAAGGTCTTTTTTGTAGGATCTTGGAAAATATTAATAGCTGAAAATACTGTGTATTTCTCATAAAGTGACTTATGTGGTAAATGACATTGGAACTGTTGTAATTGGTAACAGGTCATAAGGTATAGTTCTTAGAGATACCAAGTGATAGTAACATGCACAAACGTGATATTGTTGTGTTCATAAATCCCTGTAAAATCTAGTTAAATTGTGATGTAGATATTATGGATAACCCAATGGTGGAGGTTTCATTCACCAGAACAGGGGGATTGCCATAGATCATAAAAATATGCATATGATCATACTGTTTTAAATTGTTGCAGTGACAGTAACTCAGCGGAATGTAAGTTTTTTTTTCCCCAAAAAAACACCTGTAATTTTGATGTTTTACCTCTAGCGACCAGTAGGGACACTCTCAGGTCCTAGGAGGAGGAGTAGTAGAAGGAGAAATACACATCCATTTCCCAGCAGAGGTGGTAATGCCTGGAATTACTAAGGGTCTTTAATGAAAAAAATACATTTAAGGTTGTTTTAAAATGGTCTTTTATTTAAAACAGGTTCCACAGGATGATTTTCTGTTATTACTAATAAATGAATTGGGTATATCTATTAACAGTTTATATGTTTGGAATAGATAAGATTTAGTTACATATTGACATGTCTGTATTATGTAAACTAACATTTTTTTCTATTTTCTCGGAACATCGGAATGCAGGTTAAAAGTAGATCAAATGGCCCAAGACTTCCCTGATTCTCCTCAACAATTAATACACAGATTATTGTCAGGAGAAAAGGGGGGGTGTTACATGGGTATTTGAAGGTTGGATATTTTTTTGGAGATTTTCATAGAAAATGAGAAAAACAAAAGGCATTGTAGGATCTTGAATGCCACCTAGTGGAGAAAACGATGTAAAGTTGAGTCTGTAACACTCGTCAATGTTAATGATATGCGATTTTTGGAAACTCCAATATGGAGCAGACAAAATTCTAAACTATCACAGTGGGTGGGAGGGACTTCTAATGCACGGAGAATCTGTTTTTCGTCCATGTAGGCAAATCAAGTCAACAACAGGATATGTGAAGACTGCAGACAGATCGGATGGAAGACAAGACATCAGATTTGGTAGGAAAGATGGAGACATTGAAAAGTACTGATATCTCTCAATTTCTTATTTAGATGCTGACAAGGCCCAGCTGCAGACAGACGATATTCCTGACAGATGACTACACAAGCCCTAAGATGATAGATCGGAAGAGGATCAGATGGAACAGATCGGAAGGACCAGGATACGCATCATCCAAAGCAGATGTCCAAGATGACAACACTCCAGAAGTGCGCCCTCATCCCATGTGGCGAAGATGACAACTATAGGCTTTTGATCCCAAATGTTAATAAAAATTAGGAAAGGATTTTGTTCACATATGAAAGATTTTTTATCCTTACATACACTCAAACAAGGTTTTTTCCATCTACATATGCGAAGCAGGAGAGGACTGTTACTTCTCCGCCTTTTCATTACCTTTTATTTTGAACTGTGAAAATTACATTGTTATGATTCTTTCCAAACTGAATTCTCCCTCTTCTCACCACCTGTACAATCAACGAACATACACATAACACATACACTAAAATAGTTATAATACACAAGCTTATGTCAGTTCAACTGTCAGATGTCATTGAACTCACAAAAGGCGGAAATGTTACAGTGTGTATATTAAAATCAATAATAATAATTCCTTATACAGCTAAAAACAAAATATATATAAATGAGATGTGATAATTTTCCCAGAGCTTAGAAATATCAACAGAGAAACCAGCTCACAATACAATCTAATTAGCATTTGTTTACCCTAGCTAAGAGACACAGCTTCCTGCCTAAGACCCTATACAATAAGGATTGAATGTCCTTTTATGGGCAAGATCCCACAGGTGAGGAATAGGAGGAGGGCATTCACACACACTTGGAGAAACACACATGCTTGCAAGGACACACCAGGGAGACACAAGGACAGCAGACTTTCCCCCCAGAAGACTGCCAAGATGCAGCTTCAATCGCCTGGAGATATCTGCTCATAATGGCTAAGTAAACTGTACATTAGTTAGCCTATAATGGGTATTTGTAACTAACTTTGATGTAATCTGTTTATAGCTTGTATAGATAGTTTGTAGTGATTTGGGTTCAGTTTTATACATATAGCTGGCTGTGATATAGGTGTACTTTTTCCCCCTTCCTTCCCATGTGCTTGGACAGTGGCATAGTCTGAGTGGGATGGGTTTGGTGTGTGTTGTATTCTCGTGGTCTGACTGTATCATTGTGTAGTTAAGATTAGGATGGAAATTGGGTGGAGTATTGCAGTCTGTGGATGTGTGGTTGTTTGATATCAGCTGATGATGAGGGAACCCGTGACTCAGTGGTGGTCAATTGCGTTGTGCTGGGTTTGTGGGTGGTGTACACTGTTTAGTAGTTTGTGCTTTGTGGGACATTATGTAGTGGAATCAGGTTGGGTTCGGCTGGTGGTTGTGGTTCCATGGGAGTTGCGGATTGCTGGCCATGTTGTGATAGTATTGTGAAGTTATATATTATCATAGTTTGGGAATTTAAAGATGCTACCTCCATGTGGTATGAACAAAGGAAATTCCATGTGCTCTCCCCCTTCCCCCATTGACCGATGTGTTCAATGGAAATTGAAGTTGGTCCATGTGTTTGGTGGATGCTTTATAGTATTATGATAGAATTGTGTACTATGAGTTGTATAGTGGTATTTTTTAACTATTACAGAGGAATCAGCTTATATGTATTATACAACATTATAGTATCTGAAAAGCTTGTATAGTATAGTGGATGCAGTGTTATATCATGGAAGTTGAAAATATTAGACACTGGTATACAATAGAATGTACTGTTTTAGTCCAAAGATATCACACAGTTGTAGTGGGTGAAGGTATTGGTATTACAGAACATGGCATTATGGGAGTCTTCAATGTGAGTTTTCAAAATGGAGTTTGTGTTCAGAGACCATGCGGTTTGAACAATAGGACAAAGGGTCCCAACAACCCCCACTCACACACTCGGCAATCATAGCAGTGGGCCTCTAACATTCCATTCCTCCAGTAGACTCTTTATGCCCCAGTGCAACACTGACCCCACAATCCCCAATGTCATAGCTGAGCCAAAACAGAAGAAATCTATAATGTTCCTGGGAAATGTTTATACCTGTGAAAGTGCTGTCATCATACAGAGAGCTAAAGAAAATAATGTTCAGTTATATTTTGATGCCTGACCCAATGAAAATATCAGCCATAGTGAATATAGGAATGTCATAAGAAGAAAGATGACATCTGATGATTCCTGAGCATGATCACCTACTTAAGAAAGTTTATTTCTCAACTCTCAGAACAATCAGCTCCACTTAGATGGTTATAGGACAAAGATAACGAGTGAATGTGGTCACATGAATAACAATAAAGTTGGTAGAGATTAAAACAGGCCGTAACAGAGTAACCTGTACTAAAATTCTTTGATCCTGCGAAACAATAAGGATTTCATCCAGTGCTTCACAGTTTAGTGTCGGATCTGTATTGTTGCTAGAATATAAGGACACATGGCATCCTGCTATCTATGCATCTAGAGCCTTGACAATTGCTGAAACCAGCTATGCTCAGATAGAGAAAGAACTGCTAGCAATCATGTCTGCATGTGAGACATTTTATCAATATGTGTATGGTCAAGTCTTTACTGTACAAATTGACCACAAGCCAATGGTAGCTATCATGACAAAATCATTATTGGACTTTACCATGAGAATCCAATGAATGCTTATCAGACTGTAGAAATCTTCAACAGCAATTGTATTTCTGTAAACGTCTGTTAATGCCACATTTGAGAAATGTTTTGTATATATATATATATATATATATATATATATATAAACTACGAAATGGTACTGAGGTAGCGCTCAAATCCGTGTATTTATACGTAGATGTACTTTCAGTCTTAATTCACTATAATCCTGTCTTCACAGTGGCATTCCAATAACATATAAAAGAAAAGTGAGAAAAAGCGCCGTATAGTGTAGTAATTTAAGGCATCAATGGCACACTCTATATAGAAAATGCATACCGTATTAACCCACAAATAAGAGCATTGGATTATATGTATATGAGCCTTCTCTTGTTAAACAAAGGAGGATTCCTCTCATACTCCAGTGCACATCACCCTTAGGATATTCCTGTAACCCTCCCTTCTAGAAGTTTCTGGACCCAGTCATGTCCAAGTCAGAAGTCATTATCGTATAATACTCCTTTGTGTCCCTGTCAGCTGTCCCATGGATCTGGGTTTGTAGTTCTCCTGGAGAAATACACTGGAGTATGTGCACTGGAGTATGAGAGGAATCCTCCTTGTGGAACAAGAGAAGGCTCATATACATATAACCCAATGCTCTTATATGTGGGTTAATACGGTACGCATTTTCTATATAGAGTTTGCCATAGATGCCCTAAATTACTACACTATACGGCGCTTTTTCTCACTTTTCTTTTTTTTTTATATATATATATATATATATATATATATATATATGTATGATATATAAAATCTGTATGGTCCACACTCATGTCAAGACTAAAGATAGCACTGGGGTGATTAAAAGTGTTTTTTATTGCATCATAATGGCAAAAGTGAAGTTACAGCATCACATCACGTTTCGATATTTCACGTGGACCTTCATCAAGATACATTCACAAGTGATCCTGTCCCACAAATATACCCCATATGTGCAAAAAACACACCCACCAATTAGGATTAAAAAATTGAATACACATTAGCACAATCGAATTTAAAGTACTGTATAAATAGATTGTATTGTGTCTAGGTGAGATGTTATCTATCGTATTAACCAATCCCACAAAAATATGATTATATATTATGATACTACAGTGATAACCAATTACATAATACCAGTGATGTACTCATTAGCATGTCATAGAGAAACACTATTCAAAAGATCTTAGTGTCCCTTTCTATGTGCTGGGATAATTAGCAGACTTTATTCAGCTGCAGAGATTGTATATACCTGTGAGACCGTTGTAGTTCTAATTTATAACAATCTTTTGTTAATCATAAAACAGTAAAAGAGTGTGATGTATCAGTTAATTGTATCTATTCCCGGGACAGTTAGCAAACCAGTATAAGTTGCAAGATTGATCTCCCCATTTACAATATAGGATACAATGTTGCTGTTTAGTATCACTCCATAATTATTATTGACATTTTCAGTCTTATCTCACAACAAAAGAGGGATTTATAGTTTTTGCCATGAAATAATGCAAAATAATCACTGTACAAATAGAACAGCAGATGATTGTGTTATAATATGAATCACATGTAGTATTTAAATACTGCATAGCAATTTATTTGGAATTCTTATAAACATGGGTTTGTTTTGATATCCTTTCCCTTCCTTTATAAACTATTTTGACTGTTTAGCCATCAATCCTAAGGGTTTATTTACTAAGAATCATATCTGTTTGAGTTAGCATTTCCGTGAGAGGTACCCTTGATTTTCAAACATGGAGATCTACTAAAGCCAAACACGGGAGTAAAAACATGAATCTATCTGCAAAATACGGCTGAACACACAAATAGAAGTCAATACACCATCGGCCAAACTCGCAAGTACTTTCCATAGACAGGAATAGAACATAGGGATTTCCTAAGAATCGTGTCTGCAAACACGGTCGTAAATGGAGCAAACTCAGGACAAAATAGAAATTAGAAATAGACCCCCTCCTCAGGAGCATATTTAGCAGAAGCCATGCACATATCACTGTGATCTGTGCATGCTTCTATGTATTATAATATACAGAAGGGATTCATTTAAAAAAATGGTGTGGGGTGCACCCAAAGCACAACCAGTCCTGGACCTCTGAGTCTATTCTATTACAGGAAAATCAGGGGAAAAACTGATGTGGGCTTTCCCCTAATTTCCTATAACCAGCACTGGGCTGAACTAGCCAGGGGTTAACACAATAGCAAGGAGATACACAGCGTAGGGTCTCTCTGCCATAATGTAAACTAGCCCCAAACTGGTAAGCCCAGGGCTAGCAATCCTTGAAAAGTGGGACCCCCCCAGAAAATATAGAATCCCCTCCCAATCAGAGGCTCCTCCCTGCACCCCTGTTGGTTGTGTGTGTAGGGGTAGTGGGTTAAATATAGAACTAATATTGTACTTCATAGTGAGACTACAAGTCCCAGCAAGCCTGCCCTGTGGCACGTGTAGATCCACAAGTGCCAGCGGGCCACTGGCACCTGCACTTCCACTGTGAAGAAAATAAAAAGAAGCAATACACACACACTAAAGGTTTTATGCCTTTATTACACATTCACACACACTTACACTCACAGTCTCACATTACATACTTCCCTTCTTCCTAAAGGAGGTAGGTCCCATTGTCCAATTATAATCCCAGGTCTTCTGAAAACAAAATAAAACCACAAACATAAAAAAGAACAGGCTCAGGGACCCAGGGATGGTTATGCTTTTGGATGGGGGGGGGGGGGTTCTCCATTTATTTTCTTATCTTTTAATACTTTATTTTGCCAATAACACACATAGGTATTGCACAGATCACAGTGATGTGTGCAGTGCTCTGGCACAACACCAGCTCACAGGGGGATGTAGTCAGGATGCCGGTGGCCGGGATGCTGACTGCCAGAATCCCGACACTGAAAGCCTGGCGTGGGACTAAAGATAGACTTCTAAATACTGATGCGTATTATTAGCCGAAAGCCAAAATCCCAATTCCTAGCATACCGAACGTAGAAAAGCCTGGCGTCAAGAGCTGTTAGCCGTGTGGGGAAGGGGTAGGTTTAGGCATCCCTGGAGGGACTTAGGGTTAGGCACCCCCCTGGTAGGGGTAGGGTTAGGCCATTGGAAGGGGGGGTTAGGGTTAGGCACTACTGGGGGGGAAGTAGCTATACCTGTGCACCTCCTATTCACAAAATAGTATAAAAGGTGATTTACTTATCTTTCCTAGTCAAGTGCATAAGTAATCTTCTTAAAAGTCGTCCACAAATTGGTACCAAGAGTGTACTCCAAATACATGTAAAGGGAAAAAGAAAAAGACAATCTAGTGCAGATACTTCTACAAAGATAGCCTTAAAATAGAATGTTTTCCAATCTCATAATATGTACCATAAAGATAAAAATTATTTTGTGTAAAAAAATTCTTCAAATCATGGATTTTCAAAAGACATTTTTGACAAAGCTTAATACATATAAACAACATACGGCCCTTATATATAATTCGGGCTCAAGTAATCATAAAAATATACATAAAAAACACCAACATTAGTGAAGTTGGCTTCGTACCAGAATCAGGTCACAACAGAGTCTGTAGTAAGCTGAAGGATAGTTGTAATACCCGGGATACACCACAGCCTCCTTCCAGGGATGTCTTCCACACTGATTCGGGCAGAATGCCAAACAGAATCCCCCTCTATCCAGCCAACGTGTTTCTACCTCTCCGGAGGTATAATGGTATAGATCAAACAATTACAGATTTTGCAAATTGCAATTCAAAAAATCTAATCTATTATATCAGTTGCAAATGCAGCAAATTTTATATTGGAAGAACCTCAAGACCCCTCAAAGTAAGACTGGTGGAACACCTCCGCAACATAAAGAAAGGCTTGATAACACACGCACTTTCGACCCACTTCAAAGAGATCCATCATTGTGATAGTAAAGAAATAGAAGAATTTGGTATTTTAAAACAAATTAAGGGGGGTTGGAGAAATAATAACCTTGCCAAAGAATTGCAAAAGCAGAAATACACTCCATTTATACCCTCAAAACTCTATACCCAGGAGGGCTAAATAAAGACTTTGAGGTTAAGTGGTTTTTAGATTAAATTATGTTAAGGTTATTTTTAAGGGTTTTATTTATGTATTTATCATTCTAATACTATGTGTTTTATATTGGAGTTTTTTTATATATATTTATGTGTTTTGTATTTATACATGATAAGTGACCTATTTTCTTTTTTCCAGTAGTCAAGATGGTGATTTTAGTCTTTTTTATCTATTAAGGCCAATTCAGGATGATTCAATTTCTATGACTGCTAAAGGAATAAAGGGACACCTTTTGGTTAAGAAGAATGAACAGGAGAAACTTTTATTCCCTTTATGGAGATGCGGGAGCAGAAAATGACATATCCCATTAAGCTATGTGACCTTTACAGGATAACTTCCAGTTTTCATGTCCCGATATGTCACTTCTGGTAGCGGCACATGGACAATGAGGTTCCTTCCCTTATGTACACAGAGAGGTTGGAAGAGTTTTCCAGCTGCACAGGAAGAGAACCATGATTTTCCTACGAACTTTATTTGTAGATCACATAGAATTCCAGGACAGACGCGGACCAGAAGTAATGGGCACGGTAACTTCTGGTTTCGGATTTTAAGATTATTTATAAGTTTTTATATTTTCCAGAATGTGAGGCTATTTTATGTATAGTTAGGATAGGTGACTACACATGATAACTATTGGATTTGTATTTCTAATTGTATATTGTGATGGAGATGGCTCCTCCCAGTTATCAAGTAATAATTGATAGGGGGATATAAGGAGGCCTTTGGAGTAGAACCCTCATTGCCTTGACAAAGACCTCTGGAGAGGTAGAAACGCGTTGGCTGGAGAGAGGGGGATTCTATTTGACATTCTGCCCAAATCAGTGTGGAAGATGTCCCTGGAAGGAGGCTGTGGTGTATCCCGGGTATAACAACTATCCTTCAGCTTACTACAGACTCTGTTGTGACCTGATTCTAGTACGAAGCCAACTTCACTAATGTTGGTGTTTGTTATATATGTTTTTATGATTACTTGAGCCCGAATTTTATACAAGGGCCGTGTGTTGTTTATATGTATTAAACTTTGTCCAAAATTTCTTTTGGAAATCCAGAATTCGAAGTATTTTTTAATATAAAATAATTTTTATCTTTATGGTACATATAAGATTGGAAAACATTCTATTTTAAGGCTATCTTTGTAGAAGTGTCTGCACTAGATTGTCGTTTTCTTTTTCCCTTTACATGTATTTGGAAGACACTCTTGGTACTAATTTGTGGATGACTTTTAAGAAGATTAGTTATGCACTTGACAAGGAAAGATAAGTAAATCGTCTTTTATACTGTTTTGTGAATAGGGGGCGCTCAGGTATAACTACTTCTAATTTTTTTGTTTCAAAGTCTTGTAAGAGGTCAACTAGGATACCTCCTCTTTTAGAATATGTTTAACTAGAGCAGTCTAGGCGCAACTATATAACCTGGTCTTTTTTATTTGTATACCACCGGGGGGAGGTTAGGGTTAGACACTCCCTCCAAGGAGGGTTAGGTTTAGGGTGCGGGGAGGGGGGGTTACTGTTAGGCACCACTAAGGGGACTTAGGGATAGGCACCACTCCCGAAGTCTTAGGGTTAGCCACCCCCAAGGAAGGGTTTGGGTTTGGAGGGGGGACAGGGGAAGGTTTACTATACTTACCAGCAGGCATTGGAATTTTATGCTGTCGGGGCTTCCAGTGTCAAGATTTGAACCAACAGCTTTTAGGCCGTCAGTTTTTCATACCAAACCCTTCACAGGCACTTTCAATTTCTATTCTGCTCTGTGTTCTATCATGTTTTGAACATGATTCTTAGAAAATCCGTGAGTTGTATTCCTCTATACAGAAAGTACTTGCGTGTTGGTTCGATGGTCTCTTTGACTTCTATTTGCCATCATGTTTTTGCATATACCCCTAAATCCTTCTGGTACTGATTTTATCCTGCCAATTAGCCTGTGTGCCAAGAGGCTACTGTAGGTTTCCTCAAGTTTGGCCACCCATGGTGGGGTGAAATTAGAGATTCATCCTGGTATTCTGTTGTCAGGTCACAAGAGCATCTCTGTGAGTGTGGCTACATGTAAACTCCATTCAATTGAATGCATGATTCAACAACTCTCAAAAATAATATTCCATTATCTCATTTGCTTTATAGGTAAATAGTCTCTATTTCACAGCCATTAAAATTGTGGTGACTGCAGATGTAGCAGAATATACAGTATCACTGGTACTATCTCTGTATCTACACTTATCCTTTTTTAGATGCCATATAATATGGACCAATATCCATTAGATTTTGAGTTTACAGTGTATACATAATCACTCCATACTGAACTTAGGGCCTGATTCAGAGCTGAACGCTCTGACCAGAGCACTCGCTCTGAATCAGGGCCCTCCTCCATGAAAATGGAGCGTCCTCTTGGACGCTTGCATAGCTGTGTGGTTGACCACCCACAGCATATGCAAGCGTCCATGATGATGGTCTTGACCATCGGGCTTGCAACGGAGACCCTGCAGTAGGGTCTCGCTGCCGCAAGCCCAGGAGTGATTTTGGCTCTATCAGAGCCAAAATCACTCCCACTGACATCACTAGTGATGTCAGTGGAGCCGGCTCCAGACAGTAGGCGTTCCCATGGGAACGCCTCCGTCTGGCAGGCACGCCCCCGGCACGACCACCAAAGGGGGCGTGCTGTCAATCAACATCGACAGCACGCCCCCTTTGGTGTGAGACCCGGAGCGACAGCTTGGCTGTCGCAGTCCGGGTCTCACGCATGCGCAGTGGGGGAACATCGACTCGTTTGCGAGCGTCCTTTGCTCGCAAACGGGTCTGAATGACCCCCTTGATCCTCTTTTTCAGGTCATACTATTATACTGCTTATCTCAATTCCACACTCTGTCCTATTTAAATTTTATTGACATGGCTGGTGGCTTACCATATTTATGGAAATGTATGTAACTGTGGGCCTGATTCAGAGGTACAAGCATCCAATGTTTTAAATCTGTGCATGTATCTGAAACGCACGGTGCATGCATCCGGTTTAAAATCATCCAGGCATGTAAATCGGAAGCGCTTGTAGATCCATGCAATTCTAATAGGCATTCCTGGGTGGTGAGCAGGGTTAGCTTTCATTGGCGAGTGTGTTGGGGGCGTGCCAGTGTTTGCGACTAAGTAGTGAGATACAAATTCTGACCAACCATACGGTTGCTCAAATGTATGATGGTGCGGAGAATGTCCACATGATGGTGAGATTATTTGCGTACTACTGCATTAGCGTCCACCTCTTAATTAGGTCCAGAGTCCTGTGCATTTTATTATTACATAGGATGCAAGACTCTTGCTGGCCCATTGCAGTGTACAGAGGGAATTTGGTTTGTTTCTTCTTGGCTAGATTAGCCCTTTCCTTATATTTACCTAAAATGGGCCAATAAAGTGATTGAGCAACTGCCATTTTGTGTATCACTGTTCTGAGAGGAATGTGTGGGATCAGTAGCTGGAGGGTATGCTGATACTTGTAATGCTATTTTGGAAGGTCTTGAGGTGCTTTGGGGAGAGTAGGTTCTCAATTTAGTTGACTCATTTGAGGAGATTTGAGATTAGAAAGCAATTGATAATGAGCAAACAGCTACCAGATGGTGTATTTAACCTGGAAATTGCAAACACACTGAAGGAGTATTTACATTTTTAAGATTAATATCTGATGATAAAGATAACATGATCAGGACCTTTGCTGTAGTTACACAATATCAGTCCTGTTTACAGACTTTGGGTATCAGACAGCTTCTGCATTCAGGTGCAGAGACATGGAGGCATAGTGCCTGATTCTAAGCAACATGCATGTCTCTACAGTATGTGGCCACAATTTGAACGTGTATGGGTAAATAATGGAATGTGAGTATACATACGTAAGTCTTAGTCCATATGCACTAGAATGTGTGTATGTAAATCTCTATATTCAATATTTATTAATTACCGGTACAGACTCACATTAAAATTAATAATGTACACACACCCATCAGCCATGACATTAAAATCACCTGCCTTATATTGCGAATGTCCCCTTTTTGGCACCAAAACAGCTTTGACCCTTTGAAGCATGGCTTACAGAATACCTCAGTGTCTTTTGATATCTGGCACCAAGATTTTAGCAGTAGATCCTTTAAGTCCTGTAAGTTGTGAAGTGGTGCCTCCATGGCTCAGATTGTTTTCCAGCAAATGTTCAATTGGATTGAGATCTTGGATATTTTAAGGCCAAGTCAACACCTTGGACTCTTTGTCATGTTCCTCAAACCATTCATGAATTTTTTTGCAGTATGGCAGGATGCATTATACTACTGAAAGAGGCCACTGCCATCAGGGAATACCGGAGCCATGAAGGGATGTGCCTGGTCAGCAAAAATGTTTAGGTAGGTGGTACATATCAAAATAACATCCACATGAATGCCAGGACCCAAGGTTTTCCGGCAGAACATTGCACAGAGGATCAGCTTGCCTTCTGCCCATAGTGATATCCAAGGTCCGGCACTCCTATAAAACAACAATAAACTATGCCTGGTGCCTTTACATGCTGTGTAAACACAAAGAGCTGAGGTGCAGAACTCAGGTCTAAATAAACACACTGCAACAGCATTACGTATGATCAACGTTTCAGTGGTTACTGTCTTCAGGATCATAACATAAATACAAAACATTATTACCTTATATAATATCCAAGGACACTGTGCAATCAGCATTCCAGAAACATGACAATGGACCCGGTTGGCAGCGCTGCATAATGATGTAATCACATCAGGATTATCACCTGACTGCTGCACATCTGTAATTCAAAAATAACCATCATGGTAATACACATACAAACTGCCCAGCCTGTAGTCATAAGGGTATGTAGTCAGCATCCCAGTGTGTGGGATGCCAACGGTCTAAATACCGCCACTGGAATCCCAACATCGTCGGGATACCGGCTCCAGTATCCTGACCGCTGGCATCCCGAAGGAAAGTATCGGGGTCTAGGGGAAGGTTATGTTTAGGGTTATAGGTTAGGGTTAGGCACTAGAAAAAGGGTTAGGGTTAGGCACTAAGGGGGAGGGTTAGGTTTAGGCTTGGGGGAGGTTAGGTTTAGGCACTAGGGGAGAAGGTTAGGGTTAGGCATTTGGGAGGGAGGGTTAGGGTAAGGGTAATGGTTAGTGGTAGAATACTTACCTATCGCTGTCGGGATTTTCACTGTCGGATGCTGCTGTCGGTATTCTGACCAGCAGCATCCCAACCATTGGGAACTCATACCCAACCCACCATAAGTGTATAAGCATAAGCTCTGCAGCAGAACAAATATGCAAACAAGCACTTAGTCAGACATAGAATAAATTGATCTGTGTAAAACAAATAAAGATATATATACACATACCAATCCAAACTGGTCCGGCACTACTCCAAACCAAAATTTCATTGCCTCCGTGCCCTCCACACTGTTTGTAAACAGACCCAATACTCAGCGGCACTGGAGGTCTTAAGACAAACTCTTAATTGTTCCACCAACGTTTCAGGGCTTCTATGCCCTTTTGTCAAGATACCTTCTATGACAAAAGGGCATGGAAGCCCTGAAATGTTGGTGGAACGATAAAGAGTTTGACTTATCAAGACCTCCAGTGCCGCTGAATATTGGGTCTATATATATATATATATATATATATATAAATATATATATATATATAAATATAAAGTCCAAAGAAGACAATCCGCACTCCATGTTAATATGCAAAAAAAATCATCATGTTTATATGATCCAAACGAAATACATATTGCCATCAGATCAAACATTTGCACTATGGCACTTTACAATGTTTGATCTGATGGCAAAATGTATTACATTTGGATCATATAAACATGATGATTTTTTTGAATATTAACATGGAGTGCGGATTGTCATCTTTGGACTTTGGATTTATCTAATACATTTGACCCTGCACCCGATTATTCGACTCATGTATGAGTGTGCAGATTTGTGACATTGTATTATATATATGTATATATATATATATATAAACCACATGGGCATAACATTTGGTACTTGACAAAACTACTATTACACATTAACTGATGGCTGACATAACAAATTTTGCCTGAATGAGGATAATTTAAGGTATTGCCTATAAAATAGAGGCAAGTGGTGCATGAACATTCAGAGCACCCTAATTTCCTAACCAAAATTTGTTTACATGATATTGCTTATGCCAGACATATCTGATATAATTAGAATACCACACAATTTGCAGCCTCTATAAAACAGGACAAAAGTCCAGTTAGTTTAGAGTTAGATTGAATCAATGGCCAGAGCTTTTTGGATACCTTATTAATGCAAGGAGACAAGGTATAGAACTTATTGATCCACAGCAAATAAATTTGTTCTTTCTGAACTGTATTTTGCTTGGACAATAAATGTTTTCTGTCCATAGCTAATAATTTGGCCTTAGTTTCAAGTAACCTTCTGCGCTCATACCATCTTGTTACAAATTTAGAGATCATAGTATCAATTTGTTGGCTAGCCATGTTGTAATTAATGTTAATTCTCATAATATGGATCATCTGGGAGTATGGTAGTCCCATTTTTAAAGTATTTGGATGGCAACTTTGCACAGGAATATTTATAATATTTATAAAATATATATAATTTGCTGTGGTGTCTTTCCTTTGCATGTGCATTGGAATCCAGGGTGAGGCAAGCACATACTGCTGCCAAGACAGGTGTGCTCATCCTGTTTCCCATACCATACAAACACAGAAGCACACAGACCATTGCCATCACATACTGTACTTACAGAACAGTCAGGAAAATGTTTAAAATATCCTGTGTGGATTGCTCATATTGTAGATGAAAGGGTTCAAGCCATCAACAGTAACACCAGCAGTTTAATTGGGCTGAGGGAGGACAAACGACAGGAGTGTAGGTGCAGTTGAACAGCAGGTCTACCAAAGACACAGTGCAAAGAGAGCAAATGGAGCTCCAACAGTTGGCACGTAGGTTAAGCAGAAATGGAGGGCTGAGAGCAATGAGAACACTTAGGATGCTCCAGTTTATAGATGTGTTCTTATTCACCTAGCACCAGATGCTTGGCTATGTGTAACAATATGTACTTTATATATTATTATACAAGGTGTGACTATTAAATATTGAGAGTGTACTTGTAAATAAATAAAAAATACTGTGTGAGGTAAAAGGGAGTGGGGGAACAATAACTTTGGACTATCCCAAAATTGTTTTGCAAGTTTTGCCCCTCTCACACAGATAGTTTGCCGTCACACAGTGTTCGAAGAATTTGTATCTTTCCCATGCATCGTAACAAAGCTTAGTTCAAAAGTAGAACAACGTGTTAACTTAACATTTTTAGTTAAATTGAACAAAATGCACACCAAATCTTTTTGTATGCTAACTGAGGCTCACGGAGCAGATTTTATGTCACGTGCACATGTGTTTGAGTGGCACAAAAGATTTAGTGACAGTTGAGATAATGTTGAAGATGATGAATGTCCTGGAAGGCCTAGCACATCAAAACAAATGAAAATGTGGAAAAAATGTAGAAAACTATTCAAATTGACTGATGACTCAGCATCCAAATGAAAGCAGAAATGGTAAACATTGACTAAGAATGTTACAAGTCGCGGTCATGACTTGTTCCTCTCCTGCAATTTACCTCCTTCCGGCAGTATTGTTCCAGTTCCATGGGTTGCTAGGCGATCCGGACGCCGCAGGGTGTCACGTCTTTTCCACAACACGGCATGATTGGTTCCTTCTCTTATTTGTGCACTCTGGCCTTTTGCCGCCTTGCTGACTATAGAGTTCCTTGTGGATCTCTCGGCTCTGCTGCATGATCCAGATTGTATTGAACCCTGTTTCTCTGGCTCCCCAGCCACTCCATCAGCTTGCAAACTGTGACAGGCTCCCTAGCCACTCCATCGGCTCCCAGGCCACTCCATCTGCTTGCAAACTGATACAGGCTCCCTAGCCACTCCATCTGCCCTCCAGCCACTTCATCAGCTTGCAAACTGCAACAGGCTCCCTAGTCGCTCCATCGGCCCTCCAGCCACTCCATCATCTTGCAAACTGCTACATGCACTCTAGCTGCTTCATCGGCCCTCCGGCCACACCATCAGCTCTCAAAGCCACATCACTAGCTCTCAAGCCACACCACCAGTTCTCCAATTAGTACTATCAGCTCTAAGCTGCACCATCAGCTCTCAAAACAACATCACCAGCTCTCAAGCTACATCATCAGTTCTCCAACTTGTACTACCGGCTCTAAGCCACACCATCGGCCCTCAAAGCCGCATCACCGGCTCTCAAGCCACACCATCAGTATATCAACTTGTACTACCAGCTCACAGCTGCACCATCGGCTCTCACAGCCACATCACCGGCTCTCAAGCCGCACCATCAGCTCTCCAATTTTTACTACCAGCTCTAAGCCACACCATCGGCTCTCAAAGCCATATCACTGGCTCTCAAGCCACACCAACAGTTCTCCAACTTGTACTACCAGCTCAAAGCTGCACCATCGGCTCTCACAGCCACATCACCGGCTCTCAAGCCGCACCATCAGCTCTCCAATTTTTACTACCAGCTCTAAGCCACACCATCGGCTCTCAAAGCCATATCACTGGCTCTCAAGCCACACCAACAGTTCTCCAACTTGTAATACCAGCTCAAAGCTGCACCATCAGCTCTCAAAACCGCATCACTGGCTCTCAAGCCAAAGCCGCACCATCGGCTTTCAAAGCTACATCACCAGCTCTCAAAGTTGTACTACCAGCTCTAGCAGTACCACTGACTATCTTACTGGTATCCAGTATCTCATGTTATTCTGTGGTTTCCAAAGCTAACTTGTGTAAACCACTACTACGAGTTTAAGGCCAGGCGGCCACTTAAGTACTGGTGAACATTTCTAGTTATAGGAACAGCGGGTGGCTGTTAGTGGCAGAAGACCCCGCTAGCCTGGGTTCTAGGAGGTTTACATGAAGCAGACTAGGAAACAATAACAAAGAAACTGTTAGGAAAATTTTACATCAAGATCTTACCATGACAAGATTTTGTGCTATGATGGTTTCAAGGCTTCTCACTGCGGAGCAGAAAGAAAATTGTCAGCAAATTGATTTAAAAGTAATGAACCTGCCTCTGTTTTTCTGTCCCATAGGTAGACGTGGCAACGCTATGCTGGTTATTGTGAAGCTCATACATCGATGTGTCTGAACCTGCAGTTGGACTGCCGTAATCTACTTACACTGTTCCAGGGACTCTAGATTAGTGCTTTTATCACAAAGGATTTAAAATAAAATGTGTACAAATTTGCAAATTAATCATAACAATACGTTTTGGGAGACATGGAACTGCCGATCTTATCAAAACTGTACTTTGCCTTTTTTACGCAGATTTGTAACTTAGTCACACACAGAAAAACAAGTAGTTCTAGCCCCAGTAGTCAGTGTACCCTTGCAATATACTTTTGTCACATTAGTTATACAATTAAGATGCATATTTAAGGAAAGGACAGTTGGTGCAGCTAAATCGCAGTCTGTGGCGAGCCAAACAGGGCTAATTTGCCATGATTTGAGCAAATGTGTATGTGGACACCGTCTTGTCACAGGGTTGAGTCCTTATGTATAGCATAAGATGGAGAAGATTGGGGGTCTTGACATTGTGAAACTACAAGTCTAAGCATATGATGCTGGGCAGAAAGATAAGTACATGCCGCATATACATGCTCCATAACTCTGCATAAGCATGTCCTATTCTTCAGGCTGATACTTGCTGGACACAAAAGAGAGAAAAAATAAAAACATGAGTGTAACCCCTTGGACAGACAATGTACACTTTGTGAAGTGCCATCCCAAAATGACAAGACACTCGGGGACACTGTCACTGAAGTGAATGGGGGAGCACTGATTGGCTGAGAATGAACACTGCATAGCAATCATTCCCAACTCTCAACCAATCAGCGTTTCTCAATTAATTTCAATGGCAGTTTCCGCAAATGACCTGTCATGTTGGTTTGTTGTGCTTGCAGTCTGTCCGTGAAGTTACCCTCATTTATTTATTTTACCATTGGATGTCTGCTTAGACTGAGGAGGAGCCCATCCAAGGATTTGGTAAGTATTTAATTGGTGCATTTGGGATGTGTGTGTGTGTGTGTGTATGTGTAGGGGAGGGTTGTAATTAAATATTAGAACAGTTGGTGTCTGAGTCTTGTGGTTTATTTTATTTACTTTATAGGTGGACTACAGCTGCCAGTGGGCCCTTTATGTCCAGGCATGCTGGCACTTGTTGTTCCATAAGAGCCGGCATGCTTGGGCAGGATGCCTGGGACATGTCGTTGATCTGAAATTAACAATATTGTTATCTATTTTATTACTATTAACCCCGCAGCCAGTGCTGGTTGTTCCTCAGGAGAGGGGCCCCATTTTATTTTTGGGGTCCACACTTTCCAAGGATTTCCAGCCCTGGGCTGACCGGTTTGGGGCTGGTAATGTTATGTAAGCAGGACACCATGCTGTGTTTCCTCCAGTTACAGCATTATCCCCACAGCTGGTTCAGACTGGTGCTGGTTATGGTAAAACAGAGGGAACCCCACACCGTTTTTTCCACAGATCTTCCAATACCAGACCAGACTGATAGGTCCTGGGCTGGTTATTGATTTGGGGTGGGGAAAACCATACATTTTTTTTTATTCTTTTTTTCACATTTAACCTAACGAAGCCTGCACAGATCAGAGTGATCTGTACAGTGTATCTCCCAAACTTGCCTGTGTCAGGCAGGTCTTATATTTGGGAGGGTTTCCCATTGGTTTTTGGTCGGTTTTTAACTTCTACTGAATGGGCAAAATGACTGGCAAATATGCCACTTTACATGACACTGAAAACCGATGGAAAGTAGATACATAGGGCCTGATTCAGCAGCGATCGCAACTGCAATCACGCATGCTTTCGGATGATTATTGCTTTCTGCGCATGCATCACAGTGCACGTGTGTGAACACTCCACTTCGCTCGGGACTGTGATCACAGTGACTACACAGACCAAAAGCAGAGTGATTGACAGGAAGTTGCTAAGTATTACAGATGTGTGTAAGGTAAGGTGGGCATCCTGATGTTAGGCTGCGTATGGCATAGCGATCGCCTACATTAGCATATCTTTGCAGTGAGACTTCGTGCGTAATCGCTATTGCAATCGCAGTTGCGATCCGTACTGAATCAGGCCCATAGGTTTTAGACACAAACACGCTGTCAATAATGGTCGGTTTCCATTGGTTTTGAAAGTTATGCCAAATGACCTTTAGTAAATAAATGTACCCCTAAGTATAGTTTTAAAGCAACACTATACCCAAAAAGTGTGGCTTACTGTACATATTAATAATAAAATAACACTATATAGTACTTTAGTATACTGTACTTAGCTTAATATTTCTAAGCTGTTTACAATTGTGGTTATCATCACTGAAAAAATGATTTTGAAAGATACAAAAGGATGGTATTTATGTTGATGGAAAAAAATAAAATATAAATGTGTTATTACAGCCATGAAATTTAGTTTCATCAAAATCTTAGTGTTTAACATTTCCAGTTAGGAATTATTTCAATAAGTTATATTATACTTGTCTAGTGAAACATTTTCAGGTTCATTCAAGCACCAAAAAGACAAGAAATGATATTCATTAATGCATCCTTGTATGCTTTGCCGTGTAATACAGGAAAGGTATGCCATCACATGCTGTAGTTCCTTGTATTCATGCATTTAATCATTGCTCAGTAAGCAATCACTGTCTTGGCAAACTCCTCCTATTAAAAGAAGCACCTAAGCAGACTATGCCATCTTGGCCATCAAATCCATATTCACAATAGGCAAGTCAATAAAACAGCATATGCACTGCCAGTTTGCACTTTTACACAGTCATAAATTATATTGACATTTCCACAAGCAAGATCTGGGCTGGCTGGGCAAGCTTAAAAGAAAAATCTGCATCTACTCAGAAAGTTAATGATTCAGTAGACTGCAGCATAATTTATATTGCTTTGTATGAAGTGAGCCACAGAAAAGCTAATTTCCTATAACAATTACTCATGTAATATTCCTTTCTGAACTATTACTATGGGCTGCTGCTATCTGTATATCAACAAGCATAACCTATTTGCTCAGAAATGAATACAATGTTAAAATCTTATTATTGAACTAAGTAAATACAACATAAAGACATCATATTAAAATGTTAGAAACTAAATGTTTTATCTAAAGCAATGTAGTTACAACTAAGCTTCATTTTACACTTCATTGCAGTCACTAGTTGTGATATATCTTATTCATTTTCTATGTGTGCCTGCTAAACACATTATAATTTGATTCCTTCCTACAGTAAAAATCAGGCAAATGTACAGTAGCTTCATATAGCACACAGAATATTCAGTGGTCAGTAACTAAGCCTACATTACAGATATAATTAATTGGTATTTCAAAATGCAGAGAGTCCGTTTGTTGAATCTGTTTATAAAAAACTATATAACTGAAATGACAGTATGTTCTCATTTTTGCTATGCGATCATAATATACTTGCTATCAATACATAGCAAGAGCTACCACTTACTCATGTATTGTGCAGTTAGAACAAGTGTGTTTAGAATATGTAGTTTTCTGATCATCTTGATTCTAAATCAACTGTCTAGTAAATTAAGTTCTCATTATTGACATAATTCTCTAATGAAGTTTTTTAAGCAAAGTTCACCAGTATGTAGTTCACCTAATTTAAACATCACGAAATGGTTAACAGCCAATTCCTCTTATGCTATAGCTTATTATGACAATATTCAATCTACAAAATGTCCTACTGATGCTATATGGTGTAATTATTATTATAATCATCAGAAAAATATTATTTAGCAAAAGACATCCATTTTAAATTAATTTATGATTTAATTTTTTACTGAATACCTTGATAAAACATTAATTATGTATAATTTGTAATATATATATATATATATACATATATATATATTGTGCTATTAATTAAGATTAATCTGTACAAGTGTTCCCTAATGAAACCAATGGAAAAAAAAACAATTGTCAGTTTTAAAACCAGGACCCTTATTTTATTTTCATACTCCGGGTACGGTAACTTATCCAAAGTAATGAGTTATATCTCTTAATGTTTTATTTCATAACTCTTTCTAAACTTATGCCTAATACATTTCAGACTGGAACAATCCAATAATTCTGCATTGAAGGGATACTATCACCAAAATAAAGTGGGTAATGTATTGCGCTATCAGCAAGGGCTCTCACAGGCAAAGATTTCAAAGCAGACTGGGGTTTCAAGATGTGCTGTTCAAGCTATTTTGAAGAAGCACAAAGAAACTGACAACGTTGAGGACCATAGACACAGTGGTCGGTCAAGGAAAGTTTGTGCATCAGATGAAAGACATATTATGCTTACTTTCCTTCGAAATCAGAAGATGTCCAGCAGGGCCATCAGCTCAGAACTGGCAGAAACCAGTGTGACCCAGGTACACCCATTTACTGTTCGGAGAAGTCTGGCCAGAAGTGGTCTTCATAGAAGAATTGCAGGCAAAAAGCCATAACTTTAATTTGGAAAGAAGGCCAAGCGACTCAACTATGCATGAAAACATAGGAACAGGGGTGCAGGAAAATGTCCACCAGTTTAAATATTTGGCTCTAGCAGAAGGCAGTTTGTTCGCCAAAGGGCTGGAGAGCTGTGCAATAATTAGTGTCTGCAGGCCACAGTGTAGGATAGTGTAGGTTCCTTGCAAGTTTGGGGCTGCATTTCAGTAAATTGAGTTGGGGATTTGGTGAGGATTAATGGTATCCTCAATGTTGAAATAAACAGGCAGGTACTTATCCATCATGCAATACCATCAGGAAGGCATCTGATTGGCTCAAATTGTATTCTGCAAGCAGGACAATGACCCCAAACATACAGCCAATGTCATTATGAACTATCTTCAGTGTAAAGAAGAACAAGGAGTCATGGAAGTGATAATATGGTCCCCACAGAGCCCTGATCTCAACATCATTGAGTCTGTTTGGGATTACATGAAGAGACAGAAGGATTTTAACAAGCACACATTGACAGAAGATCTAAGGTTAGTTCTCCAAGATGTTTGGAAAAACCTCCCTGCAGAGTTCCTTCAGAGCCTGTGTGCAAGTGTACCTAGAAGAATTGATGCTGTTTTGAAGGCAAAGGTGGTTACAACAAATATTGATTTGATTTAGATTTCTCTTCTGTTCAATCAATCTACATTTTCTTAATTGAAAAAAATAAACTATTAACAATTCTATTTTTGCAGGATTTTTTCCACATATGCCTAAAACTTTTGCACAGGGTGCATATCCATTTGGCTGTAAGGTTATGCCTGCAAAAAATGCACCCAGATCTCGCAACCAATTTAAGATTACCGCAGTATGCACACTCCTGATTTCCACAGTATCCAATTTTAAAAAATTGGTCGCAGGTATTTATGCGGAAAAAATCCTACTGGAGGGGTCATTTTTTCAGCCGGACGGCGGAAGAAGGGTTAGGGGTAGTGCAGTGCAATAGAGTAGTGTGTTCGGATGCAGGTTAGGTGTAGTGTAGGTAGCATGTGCATGGAGCAGGTGCAGGGTTAGGGGAAGCACCTGTCTTGTGTCCGGTCCATGGAAGCTGTCTACGACACTGGAGAAGTGATGGAGGAGGAGGACAGCACTGCAAAAGGTGAGTAATTAAGGACTAATTAAGTTAATTAGAAACTTCCAATTGCTTAATTAGTATATTGGGGGTGTCCAAAGGGTTGCAGAGCAAATGTCGAAAATTTTCCCTTAAAATATGGATTTTAGGAAAAATTAGACTTGTCTGGAGGCTCTCAATAAAAACCTGAGTGCTCAAACAATAAATCAAAACACCGTACCCAGTTGAATACTAAAACATTTTGGTAAACTCACACCGAATTGGATCTGCCCCATAGTATTTTTGCTCTTTTGCATCTGTTACACATTCATTAAATCCAGCTGTTATATATATATATATATATATATATATATATATTGGGGTATGGTTCGGCACTCAATATTCTTCAAAAAGAGATATGTAACCTGGGTGCTCGCACAAAAAAGGGTATAAGTGTCCAGGGTGTGCTGTCATGTAACAAGACAGACCACAGCGCGTCACTCCAGGATTTAGAAAATGAAACTGTTTAATCAACATTTCAAGGCTCTACCGGCCCCGTCGTCAGGAATACAAACGACGGGGCCGGTAGAGCCTTGAAACGTTGATTAAACAGTTTCATTTTCTAAATCCTGGAGTGACGCGCTGTGGTCTGTCTTGTTACATGACAGCACACCCTGGACACTTATATATATATACATATGCTTGTATGGAACTAATATACTTATGTTCTGTGTATACATTTTCTGCAAAGATGTCTTACATATTTTCATACTGTATTTTGATATTTAGCAGTGTTATCGTTTCCTCTGATTATTTTGTTTTCATTAGTTTAGTGGTTGCAACTGCCAAGCAACATTGAAGTACTTCCTGTATATCCAGCTCTACCCAATCCTCTTAGTTTATAATCAATGATATTGGCACATTGGCGTGCCACTAATATGGGTGCCTCTTGACCAATCCTGTCTGGTCAGGTGATGTGGTTGCATCCTTGTGACAATGCCAAGACTGGGAGGGGGCATGTTAGTACATAGGAGGAATGTTATGTTAATGTTTTCTTGCTATGCAGGTATGTTATGCAGTTGTTTTTCATTATGTTTGGCACCTACACAGTTATATAAGGGAGATATGTGTGTTTAGTCTTTTATGTGACAACTCTTGAAAAGGGTGCTGGTGAAGGAACTGAAACGCCCATTGGGACTGGTATAATTTGCCCTCTATAGATGTGTATCAGGCTTACTTGTGCTGAGCATAGAATATTATTATAAAAAAATTTTTTTGTCTAAACACATTATTTAATTCTTTATTGGGCAGAAAACTGAAATCTTGCAAGCGTCCAATGATAAAGATCGATGTCACTCCTTAGCCAATACTTTAAAATCGTTATGAAAATCATAGTGGCTAGACTCCAAAACATTCTAGCCATTTATTACGCCCAACCAAAAGAGCTTTTCTAAGGGCGGGCTGCATATGAAAGTACTTATCAGGAAAAGGAAGCTAATAATATTACTATTGTGAGTATTCTTCGAGAAGAAAGTGTGGGACTCTGCTCTGCTCTGGTTCTGCTCTGCCAAATAGTGGCTGTATATGCCAGCACAGCTTATAGCTCATCAAATCATAAGTGAGTAAAGGAGGAAGCATAGACTCTGGGCCTGATCTGAGTTGCATGCAGAATGCACACAATGCCAATTTTCACGTAGTTGATTATTTGCAACTATGCATGAACGAAAAGTTCTGAAAATTCCTACAGTGCATTACACAGAGTGATCACACAAAGGTGCTGTTTCAATAGATTCAGTATCAGTATCAGAAAGGTGGCACAAAGTGATTGGTGTTCCTCGGCGAGACTGGGAGGTAGCTAGTAGTGCATGTAAAATGGGTCTTTCAGTGGGCACATTATGGGAGTGTCATAGGAGTGTCAATGCAAGTGGCTGTGTTTAAAGATGCCCAGCTGCAAGCATAGGAGGCCATGGTCAGACATACAAACTTCACATGCTATATGTCAGGGTTCAGCCTAGGATCGGCCTCTCTCACCTCCTTGCCGGCTTCCCCTGACTTCCTTGCGGTCAGACGTCTGGTGCAGTGATGGATGTGGGGCTGAGTATTCTGCCTTAGGTGCTTTTTGCGAGCTTCCATGGTCGGCTGTGTGTCCTGGGGATCGGAATTCCCATCATGGGCGCCGCCATGACAGTTCCTCTCATGTGACAGTACTCCTAACCTATGGTAGCATGATTTCAGTCAGCTGATGCTGTGCTCCAGTAATCTGCTACCCCAGGGTATAAATCCTCCTCCAGAACTCCAGGAAGTTGCTGTTCAACTTCTTCTCTGTTCCAGTGATACCAGCGTTGCTCTGTGCTAATCTTTCAGAGAGTTACTTCAGCCTGTTCACAGTTCTCCAGTTTCCAGTATTAGCTTCCAAGCTATTCTTAGTCTGAGAGTAGTTCTCTCCCAGTATCCAGACTGTTTTGTTTTCTATGTCTGTGTGTCTTTGTATATGTGCTGCTAGTATTGCAGCTTCCTTGTGTCACTGAGGTGTCAGATTACCTGCTGGTATTAATTAGCTCTCAGCTGGACCTCCCAGCACATATCTGTGTCAATCTGCCCTGTGTCTTGTCAGTGCAAATCTGCACTTGCATTTAGCACTCTCCTAGTGTATGCCTGACTTTTCTTTGTGTCTTGTCTCTGCCAATCATTTCCAGCATTCCCATATAGTCCCTGAGTCCACTCTGCTCTTGTCTGTGCAATCTCCAGTATATGTCTGTGTTCTTTGCTCAGTGTCTTGTCTCTGGTAATCAGCTCCAATCATTTCCAGCATTCCCATATATTCTCTGAGTCCACTCTGCTCTTGCCTTTGCAATCCCCAGTATATGTCTGTGTTTTTCTGCATACTTAACTGTTTCCAGTCCATGCCTGTGTTATAGCATTCAGTTCCATTTCCAGAGTTCATTCATTCCATTCACCTCCAGTGCTATTGCATTCATTATAGTTTCCGGTCTTCTGCCATTCCCAAGTACCTGTCCAGAGGGCCGCGACCGGCTCACTTGGTGCAGCTGAAAACCAAATCCCAATTGAAGGGGTCACTGGAGAAAACCACCAAGTGAGTTAGACTCCGCACCTCTGGGCAGGTCTAGCCAAACCTGGGTTTGGTCGCAACTAGGAGACCTAGTCTAGTCACTCCCCTAGTCACCCAAACCCCTTGGCTCACCATCCTCCACAGAGGAATTCTTGCACTGGATCGTGACAGTTTGAACAGCCCAATATGCAAGCCACCGGGTTCCAGGGTGATGCAGGGTTTCAGGATTTACTCTTTCGTGTGACTGCACAGGAGACAGCTTTGCAATCCATCAGACAGCAGCTGCAAGAACTCTCTAGTCAAATGATGGTTATTCATTCAGTTCTAGCTGCTTTGTCCCCAGACACACCACAAGTTCCGCCAGTGAATTCTCCACAGTTTTGTTCTGAAGTTTCAATTACACCTACGGATGAAAAATTTTCTGTGCAAGCTAGTGAACTTCTCAATTGTCCTCTGGTTCCCCAATTTTCTGATATGTGTGACCCTGAACCTTTCAAGAGTTTCTACTGGCTTCTAGAACAACTATAAAATATCCGCCCCAAAATTTTTCAAGTTATTCCCAAGCTCTCTAGTGCTACTCCTGACTTGACTAACAGCTTTTCCAAACAAACTAAAGTAAAGCATCAAAGTTTCCTGCGCCCTAAACTTACTGAGGTTGAACGTCAGCGACGCGGGGAACTGCATCTCTGTTTATATTGCGGTTATGACGATCACTTTCTTACGGACTGTACTCTGCGCCCACTGCGAAGTGGTGACAAGTGTGTGACTCCCAATGTCTGTGCTTTCAGTGCTCCCCATCATCCATCAGTGATTCTCGTTTCTTCAGTTACAGATAAGGAGGTGATGTCCACTGAGCAAAAGAAAGTTCAAGTTTTCGATTGGGGCCCTGCTACAAGATGCTTCAACCCTCGTCTAAGAAATATTGGGAGGATATTTCAACCTTCTAAAGTCAGGGACACTACTCATTCCATTTCTACTGGTCACGGCCCGGATTCCATTTCCATCGGTCCCAGTCCGGATTCTGTTTTTCCCAATACAGGACTCCAGTCAGTAGCCCCAGGAGGGGTCTCAACTTCCTTATCCTGAGTGGAGGTCCCAAGTCTCGCACCCCAGCAGGGGGTCCCAAGTTTTGCACCCCAGAAAGGGGTCTCAAGTCTCGCACCCCAGCAGGGGGTCTCAAGTCTCGCACCCCAAGAGAGGGTCTCAAGTTCCAAACCTCAAGAGGGGGTTTTAGGTCCCATACTCCAACAGGGAGTGTCAAGTTCTGTACTCCAGGAGGGGGCCTTGAGTCTCTCACCCCAAAAGAAGGTTTCGAATCTTGTTTCCCAGGAAGGGGCCAGTCAAGTACCTCAACAGGGGTTTCCTGACTCTATACCCCAGGAGAGGGTTTCAAGTGTCGTACCCCAAGGAGGGGCCTCTAATGCTATACTCCAAGAGGGGGTTCCTAGTGTTACACCCCAAGAGGGAGCTTTAAATATTCTTCCCCAGAAAGGAATTTCAAGTATTCCACCCCAGGATGGGGTTTCCAGTGTCATACCCCAGGAGGGGAATTCAAGTGTCTCATCCCAGGATGGGGTTCCCAGTGTTGTGCCCCAAGGGGGAATTTCAAGTGTTAATCTCCAAGATGGGACCTCAAGTGTCTCACCCCAGGAGGGGTTCTCAAGTCTTGCACCCCAGGAGGGGTCTCAAGTCTTGCACTCCAGCAGGGGGTCTCAAGTCCTGCACTCCAGCAGGGGTTCTCAAGTCTCGTACCCCAAGAGAGGGTTTCAAGTCTCTCACCCCAGGAGGGGGTTACAAGTTTCATGCCCCAGGAGAGGGCCATCATTTCAAGTGTTAAGCCCCAAGAAAGGGTCTCAAGTTTCAAACCTCAAGAGGAGGTTTTGAGTCACTCACCCCAGGAGGAAGTCTCTGTTCTCGCATCCCAAAAGGGGGTTTCATGTTCCATACCCCGAAAGGAAAAGCCAAGTCTGCTTCCCCAGAAGGGGGTTTTAGGTCCCATACTCCAACAGGGAGTGTCAAGTTCTGTACTCAAGGAAGGGGCCTTAAGTCTCTCACCCCAGGAGGATGTTACAAGTTTTGTGCCCCAGGAGGGGCGTTAATTTCAAGTCTTTTACCCCAGGAAGAGGTTACAAGTGTACTAGGAGAAGACTTTTGTTTCAAGTTTCACGCCGCAGGAGGGGGCCTCCACTTCGAGTTTCATGACCCAGGAGGGGGTCTTTGCTTCGAGTTTCACGCCCCAGGAGGGGGCTTTCGTTTCGAGTTTCACGCCTCAAGGGGAGGCCTTCGTTTCAAGTCTTATGCCCCAAGAGAGGGTCTTCATTTCAAGTGTTATTCCTCAGAAAGGGATTTCAAGTATCCTACCCCAGGAGGGGATTTCAAATGTTACATCCCAAGAGAAAATCCTTGTTTCAAGTTCTTTACCCCAGGAGGGGGTTTCAAGCCTCTTACCCCGAGAGAGGGTTCCTAGTATCTTTCCCCAGGATGGGACTTCAAGTGTCTCACCTCAGGATGGGGTTTCCAGTGTTATTCCCCAAAAAGGACTTCCAAGTGTTTTACCCCAAAAGGGGGTTTCAAGTATTATACTCCAAGATAGGATTCCTAGTGCCATTCCCCATGGGGGGATTTCGAGTATTACATTTCCGAAGGAGAGTGCAAGTGTCTTACCCCAGGAGGGGGTCTCAAGTCTTGTACCCCAAGAACAAGGGTTTACAAGTATTACTCCCCAAGATGGGGGTTCTAGTGTCATACCTCAGCTGGAGGCTACCAGTGTTACTCCTCAGGAGGGAGTCCCAAGTCTAACATCCCAAGAAGGAGTTTCAAAATCTGTATCCCAGGGAAAGATCTCAAATTTCTTGCACCAAGAAAGGATCTCCGATTCTTTACTCAAGGAAGAGTCTTCTGGTGTTGTGTCAAAGTCAAACGTTTTAGTGCCCCATCAGTTAAGAGGTTCACAAAATGACACTACCACTATATCTATGGGTATCCCTCAGGATCCATCTGATGTTTCTATGCCCATTCTTTTTGATGGAGATATAATGCAGTATTATGCCTTGGTGGAACATTTCATCGCTATTATGAAATCCTCGCCATGGTCTGAAATCAAGCCTACTAATGTAGTAAACTTTATCATTTCATCTTTCCGAGGTAAATCCTGGGACTGGGTTGAGCCTATTTATGATTCAAAGGATCTGATGCTGTCAGATTTAGTAGCCTTTTCTGCGGCAGTCATTAAAGAATTTGGTCCAACTTATCCTGACAGTTCTCTCGGGAATACTCATCTCAACAAAGTCTCAAGTTCTGGGGTACCACCCTTTGCTATTAAGCTCAGATGCATTTCTTTGAGTCCTTCTCAAACAAATCCAGTACAAAAACAACCTGTCCAGAAGGATAAGATTCAAGGAGGCATAAGGATGATGAATTATAACACAGATTCTGACTATGATCCTGAGTACGATGAAAAGACAATTTCGGTAGTTCCCATTAAAGACACTTTGCAACTTAAGTCTTCTTCTTCTTCAAGTGGTTTGAAAAAGTCTTGGAAAAAGAAGAAGAATCGATGACTTCCTGGTGACCAACCTTTCTTGGACAAGTTGACTATTTCTTCCAATTATTAGTCTCAGAATCCATCTGGTATTGGGAACCTTGTTCTTCAAAATTTTCCAGTTCTTATTGTATCTTCAAGCAAGATTTTCGAGTTTCCAGTGTTTTTCAAATATATTTTTTGTGTCTTTCTGAGGAGTACCAGTTGAGCCTTTATGGGTGTTCGGTGCCCACCCTAAAAGGAGCGGGTACTGTGAGGGTTCAGCCTAGGATTGGCCTCTCTCACCTCCTTGCCGGCTTCCCCTGACTTCCTTGCGGTCAGACATCTGGTGCAGTGATGGATGTGGGGCTGAGTATTCTGCCTTAGGTGCTTTTTGCGAGCTTCCATGGTCGGCTGTGTGTCCTGGGGATCAGAGTTCCCATCATGGGCACCGCCATGACAGTTCCTCTCATGTGACAGTACTCCTAACCTATGGTAGCATGATTTCAGTCAGCTGATGCTGTGCTCCAGTAATCTGCTACCCCAGGGTATAAATCCTCCTCCAGAACTCCAGGAAGTTGCTGTTCAACTTCTTCTCTGTTCCAGTGATACCAGCATTGCTCTGTGCTAATCTTTCAGAGAGTTACTTCAGCCTGTTCACAGTTCTCCAGTTTCCAGTATTAGCTTCCAAGCTATTCTTAGTCTGAGAGTAGTTCTCTCCCAGTATCCAGACTGTTCTGTTTTCTATGTCTGTGTGTCTTTGTATATGTGCTGCTAGTATTGCAGCTTCCTTGTGTCACTGAGGTGTCAGATTACCCGCTGGTATTAATTAGCTCTCAGCTGGACCTCCCAGCACATATCTGTGTCAATCTGCCCTGTGTCTTGTCAGTGCAAATCTGCACTTGCATTTAGCACTCTCCTAGTGTATGCCTGACTTCTCTTTGTGTCTTGTCTCTGCCAATCATTTCCAGCATTCCCATATATTCCCTGAGTCCACTCTGCTCTTGTCTGTGCAATCTCCAGTATATGTCTGTGTTCTTTGCTCAGTGTCTTGTCTCTGGTAATCAGCTCCAATCATTTCCAGCATTCCCATATATTCCCTGAGTCCACTCTGCTCTTGTCTGTGCAATCTCCAGTATATGTCTGTGTTCTTTGCGCAGTGTCTTGTCTCTGGTAATCAGCTCCAATCATTTCTAGCATTCCCATATATTCCCTGAGTCCACTCTGCTCTTGCCTTTGCAATCCCCAGTATATGTCTGTGTTTTTCTGCATACTTAACTGTTTCCAGTCCATGCCTGTGTTATAGCATTCAGTTCCATTTCCAGAGTTCATTCATTCCATTCACCTCCAGTGCTATTGCATTCATTATAGTTTCCGGTCTTCTGCCATTCCCAGGTACCTGTCCAGAGGGCCGCGGCCTGCTCACTTGGTGCAGCTGAAAACCAAATCCCAATTGGAGGGGTCACTGGAGAAAACCACCAAGTGAGTTAGACTCCGCGCCTCAGGGCAGGTCTAGCCAAACCTGGGTTTGGTTGCAACTAGGAGACCTAGTCTAGTCACTCCCCTAGTCAGCCGAACCCCTTGGCCCACCGTCCTCCACAGAGGAATTCTTGCACTGGATCGTGACACTATAGGGCTGGATGCAATTTTTGTTGCTGCAACTGATGGTGAGGTATAAGGATGCACCTAAGGATGCGGTTTTATAGCATGCACAGGCAAAAGAAGTGGGCATCTCAGTTCTTGCACATTTAGCCACACAGCACACAAGGGAAGGGATTTGTAGGCCATTTGCACAAACTTGGACAACCACCAATACATGCTGCTACATTTGCTTTTGCTCGTTACTCAACATCATCCACTCTGACTTTTGTACACTGTTCCAGCAGCATTAATAGCACTTTGCATCACATACACAGGCAACATTTTCATTATTAGAGCCTTGCAGCATAGGGAGCTCCTGATGCATGTCTTTAGGATGTCATTGTGTTCAGGGTCTGCTGCAGTTTGTGGTATTTTGAAGTTGTGGTGACTCACTGCCATTGATGGATCTTATCTGTTCAGGAGAATATCAGCTGAGTATCTCCAGCTATTGGTAAAGTGGTATTATGCCTGGCACTGTTACAGGAGCTTAAGTTAAAAACATTTAGGGGGATATGTAAGAAGAGTTGGTAAGTGTCAAATTCACTATAACCAGCGCTACACTTACAAAGAACATTGGTAAGTATGAAAGCAGATGACAAAGAGAAAATCACTTTTCTCTATGTTATCTGAGAACATCTAACAATTTGGCCTTTGCCACACTATTGTATTAAGGCAAAAAAATCACTCAGATGCGCACTTTTGTGGCTTATCGTTTTATTCCCATTTGCAGGATTACCTACTGCTATGTGTACAAACCTGAGAAGGCTTCTGTGGAAGTCCAGCCGCACACGAGATCTCGCAATGTTTGCAAAATCTGGCACATGTGCAGTGGAGCTGGCCAGGAGGTAAGGCACAACACACCAGCACTAAGCTGATATACTGTGGGTCTTGCACGGATTCTTGAAAGGGGGAGTTTTCTCTGGTAGCCAAGATGTTAATACATCTTGGTGTTATTGGTTCATCTCAATAAGAGGTGAATCAGGAAGAGCTGTAGCGGCACTATAGTACATCACCCCTTAGTGCTAGTAGTGTTATTTCATTACAAATAAAGTTAACCGAGTTGCCAGGGCTTCTGCTAGATAGAAGGTGCAATAAAAGTTATTCACAAAGATCACAATGCCATACTGGGGGGAGGAAATGGACATTCAAAAGTGTCAAATGCATTAAGTGTAGAATCTCTGGTAGGAGACCAGTACAATGTAGTGCAATTTAGTCAATATGGAATTTCTTCAGGGATAAATGTAAAAGTAGTATTACCAGGTTATATCCCCTGTGAGCAGGAGTTAACCAGTTCAATTGGAGGAGGGTTTGGCTAATACAGATTGAGGAGTGGTCACTTGTTAAACCTGAACAACACTGTGGACAGTGTATTTACTGTATTTCTGTGAAAGACGTATACTTGTGTGGCAGTAGTTTTATGCATAAAAGATACTGTTTCCATTTGTAATGTCTCTATGTACTGGTTGAATTGTGAAGTGTATCGGTCATACCACTGCCAGCAACATACACATATTGATACATTGTATACTGCTTGATATTGGACTCAATGGGCCTGATTGAGAGGTGGATGAAAATGCCATCACAGTTGCGATTTTTTGTGGATCCGAAGTGGTGTCAATATACAAATGCTATTTTAAGCCTACCCCTTGTGCACTAGCATGCGCCAGACAGTACAATCATTGAGGCACTCAAACACTCCACCATCGGCGCACCATTGTGTCCACATCGACACTTGCAGCAGCTTATGGACAGTGGAGCTGATTCAGACCTGGACGCTAAGCTGCGTTTTCACGCAGCCAAAAGGGGCAAGGTATGCAAATGCCACATTCGCATTGTCTGGTGGAAGAATGCCCTCTATGCCTTAGAGAGTGACAGCAGAGCAAACGCACTCCAGTATAAAGACGCCCACCTTTCTCTCTTAGCACACATCATCTCCAAGAAGTGTGTGATTAATTGGTGACATCGAGAGCCATCAGAGCTGCACGCAGCGCTTGAGATAGACCCTACCCCACCGCAAGCACTGCGATCAGTGCTGTCTAAAATACAACCAAGTGACGAGTACAATGACGCTTCTTTGCTAATTATGCACACCCATAAAACGCTGTTTAGACACCCAGACATGCCTGTGTTCGCACATCCACTCCCCAGTTCAGAAGCACCTTCCCCTGTTACCACCCACAAATGGCGCAGTCACTCAAATTAGCATCCAGTCTGTGTACTACAAGTGCACAATTCCCGAGCTCAGTGAGTGACTCGCGCATGCCATAGCGTGCGAACGCATCTTAGCGAGTGGGTCTGAATCAGGCCCAGTGTCTCCTTCTGAACTCTGGCTAAATATGGCCTCTGTGGCTGAGGCTCTGCATTTGGGAATGCAGTGTAGATGTTTGCACAATTGAATGATTATTTGATACTGTGCATGTATGAAAAGTCATGGAAATCCCTACGGCATGTGCTTACCACTGAGTTCATGCAGAGATCGCTGTTGCGTATGGGATCGCACTCATTTGAAATTATGGTGAAAAGGCATGGGCGTTCCTTAGAGGGGGCCTGAAGTGAACGTAAAACAAGACCATCTCATAGGCATATTATGGGACTGTCACGGGCATATCAGTGAAAATGGCTGCATTCTCAAACACAGAGCCACAGCCACAGAGGCCATGTTTTGCGAAAGCTTATAAGGAGAGACTGCACCAGTCAGAGAGCATCGTGTCAATGGTTATCGCGATGGTGCTCCGATGGTGGAGTGTTTGAGTCCACTGGCAGATTTCCACTGTCCACGGACCTTATAAGTGTACATTTACAAAAGGGGTAGGCTGAAACTAGTTCCTGTATATTATCACATCACAGCTGTGACTCCAATAGAGATCACAGCTGAGCGTGCATTAAGCTGGGTACACACTGACAGGTACATAGACAGATCAATTGATCAGCCAATATATCTGCTGTCCGTCGGCCAGTGTGTACCCGCGATATGTCGGTGAACATCGTCATTCACCAACATATCGCATTGGCTGTGCTGCACAGTCGATGGACAGATATGTCTGCAGACATCTGTCCATTGGCAAGTGTGTACGGGCGGTCTGCAGACCGCCCATACACACACAGCAGTAGCCGCAAGGAGGTGGGCTGGACACACCCCTGACATGCCCACCAGCTGCTGGGTCCCACCCCCCGGCAGCCGGGACCCGAGGGCACAAGCAGATGATGGCCATTCAGTGTGTATGAACGACCATCATCTCCAGATATATCTGTCAAGTGTGTACCCACATTTAAAGTGCACATCTGAATCAGACCCTAAGGGGTAAATTTACTAAGAATCAAGTTTGGGTGAGATTGCAATCTTGAGTGTGTTTTGCCATTTTTTTTAACTTGCAAAATTACTAAAGACAAACTCAGGAGAGAATTCTCGATTTACACTGAAAAATTCAATTGAGATTGCAAACACGATTCAATACACCATCGGCCAAACTTGAAAATATTTTCACTGAAAAATATACAACTTGGGAATTTACCAAGAATCATGATTACAATCATGGGTGTAATTGTAGCAAACTCAGACCTAAATAGAAGTTTCAAATAGACCACCTACTGAGCTGCAAGTTTGTCAAAAACATACACAGATCAGTGTGATGTGTTTCAAGGGTTAATGTAAAAAAAAATGACGTAGGTTCCTCCCACAAAAGCATAACCAGCCTCGGGCTCACCAGCCAGTCCTGGTTCCAAACATACGGGGACAAAAACATGTAGGGTTCCCCCGTATTTTAGGAACCAGCACTGGGCTGCTGACCCAGTCCTGGTTTTAAAAATAGGGTGAAAAATTGTGTAGGGTTTCCCCTAATTTTAAAACCAGCACCAGACTCAATTTCAGTTGGGGTGGAATGCCACAGCGAGGGGACCCTTTCACCAGGTCACCCCAGCCAAAGCATTATCACCAAAAGCCATTCAGCCCAAGCCAGGGATCTCAGGGGAGGATGGGACCCCCCAATAATTGTAGAGTGGTTGCTGATTGGCTGGCAGCTCTGGCTAACGACAGAGGCTGCTATGGGTCTCCTGTTATTAGCCAGGTAGTGATGTATGTGGTAACACATGCATCACTAAATGCTCATTCTGGTTTGGGGCCTCGGGTTATTTTGCCAAGACCCCTGGATGCTACGGAGACTGGCACAAGGATGTAGGTGAATATAGGATATTTTATTCACAGGTACATCCGTGGATTTCTACTTGGAGAAGGGGACGTGAACATCTGGCAGCAGTTAAGTACGTGTAAGTGTGGCAGGTGTGCAATAAACTTGTAAATTGTACGGTGTGTGTGTTCTGTCTTTTTTAACTATTTTTGTTTTACAGTCTAGGTACAGGTGCCAGCCACCTGCTTGCACTTTTAGTTCCACAAGTGTCAAAGGGCGGGCAGGCAGGCTGGCACATGTAGTTCCACTGTAAAAAAAACTTTTCATTCTAATTTCACCACTATTACCCATGCACGCACCACCCAGGAGTGCAGGAAATAACTCCAGGCTTCAGCTTAAGCCTGGGTGTTCTGGAGAGGGACACTCCTTTATGGAGGTTCCCCACCACCCCTGAGAACTCTGGTTTGGACTGACCAGCTTGGGGTGATAATGCTTTGGCTGGGGTGACCCGGTGAAAGTGTCCCCCCCTGCCAGATTTGAGTCTGGTGCTGGTTTTAAAAATAGGGAGAACCCTATGCAATTTTTTTCCCTATATTTTTAAAACCAAGACTGGCTCAGCAACCCAGTGCTGATTCCTAAAATACGGAGGAACCTTACACTTTTTTTCCACATATTTTTGGACCCAGCACTGGCTGAGGAGCCTGGGGCTGGTAATGCTTTTTTTGGGGGGGGCCTCTATGTCACTTTTTTTAAAATCTAACTCTTTATTTAACTTATAGATCAAAACAAACAGCTTTCACATATCTCACTAATATGTTCAGGCTACTTATTCGGGAGTGTTTGGCTGCGTTCAGACACTGAATAAATAGTCGGGTGAGAAATATTGATCACATACACCATCAGAAAACACGATCTCAGCTAAACACGATTCTTTGTAAATTTGAGTGCTCCAGAAGCCAAAATCACATGAGTTTCTGAGAGCCTAATCGAGTTTTTAAATCAGCAAAACTTGACCAGACACGATTCTTAGTAAATTTACCCCTAAGTCTCTACCATCACAAGTACTAACATCAGGCTCTCCCTGCCATAGTACATCATCTATGGTATTGTGCTGAAGGTATCCTATAGATTTGAAATTTCTTGAGAGATTGATGCCTCTCACCTACCTTCAGCAGTTCCCTTAAGCACACACTCAGGACATAACACTGTTTTCCAATTATGTTGTATGTCTTTTAGACTGCTTTACAGGGAGATTCCAGCAGTGGTCAAGGGTCTGGACAACCCTTGAACCCCTGCACAAGCTGTGGAGAGTGCCCGAAGTGTGGCGATAGAGCTCAGCCACAACTTTGAGTACAGCTACTGGTCTGCGGGCTTCCAACCTGGCACACCAAAGGGAGTGTGGAGCGACAATTTCCAGGTCTGCAATTCTGGTGGCCCAGCATTCCCCAGCAAGTCCCTGTGGGGGCCCTTTATTCATTGGTGGTGGACTCTGGATACCTAATTCCCTTCTAGAAAGGGGATCTGCTGCCCTGCCTGTGGTTTCCATTATAGCAATTCTGGGATTTTCCAATTTGTGGATTTCTGCATGCCCTGATAATTCTGCATGCTGTTCGTCTAATCCTGGTGCCTGGCTGGGTTATACCTTGTTGCAGCTACCTAGGGCTGAACTGAGGGGTGCCTACATGTCTGCTTTTATTCTCCCTATAGCATTCAAGTGTTTTCTCATTACTTTCTCTGATTACTCATTTATGGCCTGACATTTTATACTGACCATGGACCTGTTGTTATTGCACTCTGTCTGCAGCTGTGTTCTGTGATTTAAATCTCGCATTGGCTGTGCTGCTCTCAAAAGCAGAAGGTTTCCAAGCCTGTTCCTCCTATAAGCTCTCTAAAACAATGCCCCGGGACCCCTGAAACCATGTACCCAGATTTATTGCGCTAAGGGCCGTTACAAGCTAAGGATGTGGCCTTAAAAGATAAAATCAGTGACTTGGCAAACAGATCACACTGTAATAATATTAATATTTGGGGCATCAGCCACTGATATATTTCAGAATCTTATCCTGACAACCCATATCTGCCCCAAAGGAACTGCTCGGGATACACTTATGCAGAAGCATTATTTCCATTTCAGGGATACTATTCATTGGGCTGCTAGACCATCTGAGGACTTAACATTGGCTTTGGGAGACCTGCAGGTCTTTGGTGACATTTTTGGAGCCACTAGGACAAACTAAGAAGTGCTGGATCCCGATAACAATTTAATAAGACAATTGAAAACCACAATTAAATACATTATAACTACACATGGCCGGTGATTCAATTAAAATGCAAAAATGCATACATAGCAACCATATATCGATTTAAGTAGAACAGTAATTAATTGATGAGTTATCTTAATGTTGCTAGTTCCAGTCCATATTTGGAAATCAATTCTGTAATTAGTCCATTAATATCTTGGCATGCAAAGATTAAAGCAAATTGTAGAAAGGTCCAGTTCACACAGAGTCCAACAATGTGTTAGTAGCTATCAATTGGCTTGTTAACATTACTTATGGAACTTGGTTACTTTGTTAATGTCCCAGTGGATAAATCCACACAGCAACAAACATATAACACTTCAATAGTTATTTGGTCTTGCTTTTAAACACCACTGTAATCCTTACCTTCCGGCTGTTGAGACCCTATTATGCAGCACCACAGGAAGACAGCTCAGAACTATATATGCCCAGCTAGTTTGTTGTTCATGGCGCACTATTCAGGGATCTGAGTCGCGCCATGGAACGTGGACTTGTGGCGTACCGTGGTATTCTTCAACGAAGGATACACTACGGCATGTAATACAGCGCTTAACCGCTGGGTGGTGAGTGCTCCACTGTTGTAATTTGTACTGAATACCATACTGTTAAATTGGATGGATATCACATTCACGCACTGTACAGTATTTGCATGTACGCACAACCAATATTTTTAATATCGCATACCGTACATACAGTAAGCTCTTAGAACGGGACGCAAATCAGTACACATATTGTTCATAACTGTATAGTAGTGTAGTTGCCTGAGTTGTTATCATGGTATAACTGATACTGTAGATTAATGAGATGCACGCATAGCTTTTAATGAGATGGGGTGAATTATTCTCTAATGGTAGTGTACTGTGTACTGTATATACAGTATGTACTAGTACTGTTTAATATCTGGAAAGGAAGACACATTTTTTATTATTAAAAACAGCAGCGGGTGAGTGGAGTACCCAAGGATGAGCCCACTACAGTATGTGCTGTTCTTCATATACTGTAGCTGGCTTGTGGGCTAGTGGTTAGGTGATCGCTTTGCAACAATGATTGTCCCAGGTTCATGCTCTGCAAAATAATTTTTTTCTTTTGGCACTGTCAGCTCTGGACACTATAGTGAAATTACTGTAGTAGTGGGCTGTTTAAAAGTAATGCATTACAAACTGATTGTGCGTTTAAAAAGTGCAAACTTGCGTCAATGTCTGCACTGTGGTGGCTGTCAGCTCCGAGAAGTTACATTGGTATCTCTGGCGCATGCTGAGTGGAGGGGTTACAATGGAATCTGTGGCGCATGCCCAGTGGAGCCAAGCCATATGCCATGTAGCCCTATGCCATGGCATATGGAAGATCATTGCACTGTGCATGCCCAGTTATCTGTATTACTATGCAGTTGAATTTTTACACTTGCGCCACTCTCTGCGCTGTCCCAGACTTGGACACTATAGTGATTTCATGACTTCAGTAACTGTAGTGGGCTCTGTTTGAAAGAGAGATCTCTGTATTACAAACTGATTGTGCATTAAAAGCGCAAACTTACTTCAATGTTGATGCTGTCCCAGATTTGTACTCTATAGTGATTTCATGAGTTCAGTAACTGGTAGTGGGCTCTGTTTGAGAGAGAGGTCTCTGTATTACAAACTGACTGTGCATTTAGAGTGCAAACTTGCGTCAATGTCGATGCTGTTCCAGACTTGTACACTATAGTGATTTCATTACTTAAGTAACTGGTAGTGGGTTCTGTTTGAGAGAGAGCTCTCTATATTACAAACTGATTGTGCATTTAAAGTGCAAACTTGTGTTAATGTCTGCATGGTTTGTGCTGTGGTGGCTGTCAGCCAGCTCCGAGGGGTTACAAATGGGATATCTGGTGCATGCCCAGTGGAGGGGTTGCAATGGGATTTATGGCACATGCCCAGTGGAGCTGCTCCATAGCTGTGGTATAAGGAAGCTCATATAGTAGTAATGCGCATGCCCAGTGTGTTGGGAGTCACACACAATGGAGCCATTCCATACACCAGTCGAGCTACAGTACAAGGAGGCTCACAGTACATGTTCTGTAATTCACAGCCATCACATAACATACACAACAGATGCAGTTCTTGCTAGGACAGGCTTGTGGGCAAGGGGTTAGGTGAACCACCTTGCTTACATTTCCTGTCCACCTGTTTGAGACCTTGATAATTGTTTTTATTTTTTAAATCTTCAGTAGTTCAATATTGTTATCCAACCCTTACTAAACTCAATACATTATACTGTATATGTAGATGTGCCCAGCTACTGTAGTTTGTTGCTCCATACGCCATGTAGCGCATTGCTAGTTGTGTGCTACGCTGTGGCATATTGAGTCTCATAGCACATGCCCAGTTGTCTGTATTACTGTACATACTGTGCACACTTGTGGTAATGTATGTGCAGTACTGTCGGCACTGTCCCGGACTTAGACATTGTAGTGATTCCATGACTTTAGGAACTACTATAGAATAGGGTTGAGGCATGTGGGCTAGGGGGCTAATGCCTAGCCTCACTGCTTCTACCATCTTCTTGTCCCATGTGTTCGAGAGCTTTAAAATATATATATAAATGTTTTTTTTAAATCTACACTAATTCATTATTTAATACATTATCAACAAATTCTGGCATTTCCATGCTACTTTTTGCCACTGTGTGCTCAAGAAAGGTGTGTATGGCGCTCTAGTAAAGTACCCACATACAGCACAAAGCTAGTCGCACTACAGTATGGTGTTTTGAGTCTATTTCTACTGCGCATGCCCAGTGTGTCAAGAGTCACACACTGTATCCCAGACTACTGTATAGTGACTTCGTGACTTTAGAAATGAGTAGTGTATTAAGCTGTTTAAAAGTGGGATCTCTATATTACAAACTGATTGTGCATTTAAAGTCCACAGTTGGGATGTCTGTATTACAGTACATACTGACTGTGCATTTAGAGTGCAAAACTGCGTCAATGTTGGTGCTGTCCCAGCCTTGGACACTATAGTGATTTCTCATGACCAGTAACTGGTAATGGGTTCTGTTTGAGAGAGAGAGGTCTCTGTATTACAAACTAACTGTGTTTTTAAATCGGAAACTTGCATCAATGTCTGCATGGTTGGCGTTGTGGTGGCTCCGAGGGGTTACAAATGGGATTTCTACTGCATGCCCAGTGGAGGGGTTGCAATGGGATTTCTGGTGCATGCTAAGTGGGAGTCACACACAGTGCATCAGGTCCCTTCCCCCAAAGCAAACAAGAGACTTTCATTACCATAATAAAGGATGCTCTGTTAGCCATTTACTGTAAGCAGTCAGCTTTGCTCTTGTGCCCTGAAAAGGCTACGAATGGTGACCATTGCCAAAGACACCATCCCCCATCTGCTAGGACAACTAGTGTGCCACTATGAATGTGTCTGCACTGTAAATTAAAAACTGACTATGCAGTTGAATTTGTACTCTTGCGCCACTCTCTGTGCTGTGCCAGACTTGGACACAATAGTGATTTCATGACTTCAGAAACTGGTAGTGAGTGGGCTCTGTTTGAGAGAGAGAGGTCTCTGTATTACAAACTGATTGTGCTTTTAAAGCGCAAACTTGCGTTAATGTCGGCACTGTCCCAGTGGAGCCGCTTGGTAGCTGTGGCATAAGGAGGCTCATACAGTAGTAATGCGCATGCCCAGTGGGTCGGGAGTCACACACAGTGCATCAGGTGCATCAGGTCCCTGATTGTAGCCATCCAGACTTCGATCCGGGATGCCCACACTGCTTTGCATTCTAACCACTACACCACAGATGCCTGCCATAATGAGTGACGCACCTGTGTGTAATGAATGAGCATCGTGTGTTGTAATGTACGTGTGTGTTGAAGATGGCGACAAGAGCGAGGAGGTTTTCCCCAGGCAAGCTCTTTCTCTTGGTGAAGTGGAGAGACCAACCATTCTCGACAAACCAAGAGAAAGAGCTCCCTTATAGGAGAGCGAGTAGAGCCATATTAAGAAAATATTGGCACCGCCGGACCATCAGGGCCCTCCAATGGTGCTGGTCTGACCTGCTGTGCAGGGATGCGCCTCGGCTCGGTCACATCAGGAGGTGCCTCCTGCAAAGTAAGTACAGTATTGCTGTACAATTACATGAATTACAGTATACAGTACAATAACAACTACAATGCACTACTGTGACATACAGTACACTGCACTGTAGGGTGTTGGATATCTGAAGAAGACTGACAGTTGTTACCACACACTCACATGACTGGCAGAGATTTGATTGACAGGTTCATTAAATCTACATGGACTAAAGGGCGACACACTATTGGTCGACATGGCTTGTTTGCATAGTAAACCTACAGTAACAAAAGGCAAGTTGATACTATATTTGGTCGTCAAAATTATTTGGTAACATTTCATCCATTATTATCTATTGCCATGTTGGCAAATACTGTGTGTGATCATGAGTCACAGTCAACCATTTTTCCTGGTTGACCTAATGCCTGTCGACCAAATCTATGTCGACCTATACACTGTTTATCTGTGCTGGCCCTGCCCCCTTTAAGCCTGACATTTTTACGTCACAGACAGATTCAGGGGTCTATTTACTAAGCAGTGTTAGGAGACAGAGTGAAAAGTGATAAGAAAGTGATAAGGTGCCAGCCAATCAGCTCCCAATTGTCATCTCACAGGCTGTTTTTTAAAAATTACAGTTGGGAGCTGATTGGCTGACACCTTATCACTTTTCACTTTATTTCCTAACACTGCTACGTAAATAGACCCCCTAAAAAATTTTAAACGCCAGGGTGTGCCTATAGCATCTAAAGTATGCAAAGGGCAGCAATTCTTGCAGCAGGGTGCCGATCCTGGCACCCTGCAAGGCAAAAGTACAGCTCATGGGGTGGTGACAGTGCTGCCCACAGAGCCTCTGTGTGAGGTGGCACCAATTTGTCATACAGTACAGTACCTTCTGTAGTTATGTAGTACTGTATATACTGTAATGTATATTTTTTTACCATAATATACCATGTTGGGCCCAATGCCAGCTTCACAGACTACAGTAGTTTTTGTACTACAGTATACTGTATTGGTTTGTGTTGTTATTCCGGTAGAGACTTGACATACAGTAGGATTTGTAGGTACAGTATACAGTACAGTAGTCCAATTGTTTACAAGGCCAAATTATATGTTTTTTTTATTTTATTTTTTTAAGGCTGTCAGCTCTCTCAGTCTAGGCCCAGTGACCTTGCCAGGCTGCGTAAGTACAATAGTGTGCACTACAGTACATTGTCTTCTACTGTATCTCGCATTTCCAACCTCTTCTCCTTACACACTAATTCTTTCTGTTACAGTATTAAAAATAAATAATTGTGAAGTCTGCTCAGCTCAAAGGATTTATTTGCACAAAGAAATAAATACAGTATATCTCACAACTGTATCTCACATCAAGCTTTGATACATACTGTATGCCCCTTAGTTCCAATCGAGCAGGCCACATTTCACATTATCTGCTGGTGTAAATGTGAGGAAATTTAATGTGTAATACTTTGTAGCCTTTACTGTACAGTATGTTTAGCCCTGGTCATGACAGTATGCCTGGTTTATATATATATATATATATATATATATATATATACATATATATATATATATATATTATACACACACACACAACTGTAATTTTTAAAAAACAACCTTGAAAAATTACAGTTGGGAGCTGATTGGTTGGTACAGTGCCTTATCTCTTTTCACTGTCTCCTACCACTGCTTAGTACTGTATATACAGTATATACTGTGTTTGATTGACTATATATTTACTGTAGAAAAAAACACTCAAAACAACCTTTAAACTAAAACTGAAAGTACTGTATATTCTAAAAAGTACTGTATATACTCGAGTATAAGCTGAGTTTTTCAGCACATCTTTTGTGCTGAAAAAGCACCCCCTCAGCTTATACTCGAGTGATGCCCGCATGGTACGCAGCTGAGTAGCGTACCATGCGGGCCGCAGTGCAGACTGTGTCTCTGTGACACAGCTGCACCGCGTGTGTAGCGCTGACCGGACGGAGTTCGGTCAGCACTACACACTGCCAAACACACAGCCACCGGCGCCGGCAGCTGTGTGTTTGTTGTAATCAGCAGTCGATGAGAGTCTGTCAGACTCTCATAGGCTGCTGCTGCTCCCACTGCGAGAGCCATTTCTGGCTCCCGCAGTGGGTAATGGGAGAGACGTTATGACAACGTCTCTCCCATAATGCAAAGCGGCCGGAGGAGCTGATAACAGCAGCAGGACTAGGAGCAGGGTTTCAGGTAAGTTTTTTTTTTTTTTATTAGGACTACTGGGGGCACTACCAGGGGGAGATTACTTCTGGGGGCACTACCAGGGGGAATTACTACTGGGGGCACTACCAGGGGGGATTACTACTGGGGGCACTACCAGGGGGAATTACTACTGGGGGCACTACCAGGGGGAATTACTTCTGGGGGCACTACCAGGCACTACCAGGGGGAATTACTTCTGGGGGCACTACCAGGGGAGATAACTACTGGGGGCACTACCAGCTGCTGCATTTCCCACCCTAGGCTTATACTCGAGTCAATAAGTTTTCCCAGTTTTTTGTGGTAAAATTAGGTACCTCGGCTTATATTTGGGTCGACTTATACTCGAGTATATATGGTAAATTTTGCCCAGTCAAACTGTAGTTAATGAGTGGTACAGGAACTGAGATCTTGATGAAAAATAGCCCGCCCTTATCACACAGAAAATACTATGAAAAAAACACTGTCTTTATCCGGCATTTGAAGCACAGGTTTATTTGATGGTTCCGCTTTGTACCCCTTTTGGCACAGACAATCAAATTACTGGGCATACAGTACAGTACCCAGTGATTTGCAGATGGACACAAGCAGTTATTCTATGTGAAAGGTTCAACCCACGTCGAAATTACCAGGTCTCTGACGCAGGTAAATGTAAGGTCAAAGTGGTCCTTTCACACAGTAAAAATCTCTGTAACTGCTACAGTAATTTGCTTTTCTGTGTGAAAGGGTTATTACTGGAATTGTATAGAGTACAGTAGCAGCACATTCTTGAAAGTACAGTACATACAGCATGAGTACTGTAATTGTTTACAGTGCTGTAATGTAAAACATTTATATTTCCACTATTTTGCTTAATACTGTATACTTGTGTATTTCAGAGTACACTGAATGGTGAAAACGGTGAAGAGTAAAGGTTTTTATAACGGTGACTCATCTTGCCAACTTCCATTGAGCAAGAGGCTGAATTCACTAGTGCCATAATGATCTACAACAAAACCTTCCAAGAAGAAAGCAGAGAAGGAAAATGTACCTGTACTTGTCAAGGCGAGGAAAAATGCAAAGCCCAAGTGCGTGTCTTTGGATCTGCACATAGGAGAAAATGGACAGGGAAAGCAGAGCAACTAATGAACATGGAGAACCAGGAGGAAACACCAGTGATTGATGCACAAAATACACTGAACAAAGAACTGGACACCTTGGAGCCTCTGGTTTGTACACCTGTGAAAGACGCATCCCACTCACCAACCCGTCGAAAACTGTCCTTTCAAGTAGAGAATGCAAGTACACGTAGCTGTGCTAACATAGGGCCTGATTCAGACCCACTCGCGAGCGGCTGTCCGCTCGCAAGTGGGTCGATGGTGTGCACTGAGCATGCGCACGACGGAGGGAGCTCCGTCGTGCGCATGCGCGAGACGTGACGAGCGAAGGACTTTCCTTCGCTCGTTGTGTCTGATCAAAAGGGGCGTGCTGTCGATGTTGATTGACAGCACGCCCCCTTTGGTGGGCGTGCCGGGGGCGTGCCTCCCAGACGGGGGCGTTCCCAAGGGAACGCCTACCGTCAGAAGCCGGCCCACTGACATCACTAGTGATGTCAGTGGGAGTGATTTTGGCTCTGATAGAGCCAAAATCACTCCAGGGCTTGTGGTCGAGAAACCCGACCACAGGCTTCTGGTTGCACTGGCGATGGTCGCGATGGTCAAGACCATCGCGACCATTGGGGCTTACGACAAGACCCTAGGGTAGGGTCTCGTCAACCTTAAGCCCCAGGGAGCTTCCTGCTCTGTTTGAGCAGGAAGATCCCCACTGACATCACTGATGATGTCAGTGGGGACGCCCACAAAATGGCCTCCGTTTGGCCCGGGCACGCCCCCTGCCCGCCCAGCAAACGGAGCGAGCTGTCAATCAACATCGACAGCTCGCTCCGTCTGCTTCGAGCCCGCTAACGACAGGTGATCCATCGTTAGCGGGGACTCGCGTATGCGCACGATGGAGCAGTCTCCATTGTGCGCATGCCCTGTGGACCAACATCGAGTCGGTTGCGAGCAATCAGCGCTCGCGACCGACTCTAAATAAGGTCCTGAATTTCTTTTGTGTTGCGCTCACCTTCTTTGTTCCAAGTTGTCGAACTTTCTCTGTTTGTCCTAATACCCTTGGATTGGGCCTGTCTGGCAGTTATTCCTTTGTTCCCTCTGATACCCAGTCTCCATTAAGACTCTAGTAGGGCAATCCTCTGTTTTTATGGACCTTTTCCTATATGTTTCCTATATTGTATATTTATAATCTGTTACATTGTCGGTATCATGCCACTCATGCGGTTATATTCATGGGCTAGTCTATAGATAATTTTTCTATTGTTATTTGTTTAGTTTTGAGTGATGAGAGGGGTTCCTCTTCCCTAACTTGCTCTTTAGTGTTGCCTTAGTTAATGGCCTTCTCTAGCTCCTTATGGGAGGGGGGGATATTTCAGTAGTGTCCTCCTTGTTTTATGCTTCCTTTGAAATAGGAATTTAACCTGCCTCCCTCCCCTGCCTCACTTGGGCACATTATTTGTCCATTCACCCTTAGGGCCATATTTATAATCACTTACTTAATTTCTACAAAAGTAGGTGAAAATTATCAGGGCTATTCATCATAAATGTAATGCAGGAGATATCACAGTTACGGTATCGCTTGCTTACCTTTCACTCCCGATCTGGGCAGGCATCACCATACACTAGTATAGGGACCTAAATTCATCAAACTCCGAAAATACAATATTTTCAGAGCTTGACTGTGGGAACATTTGCCATTTTCAGATGCCATTTGTTCCCACACCCTGCTATTTCCCTATGGAAAGGAGTCCCAGGTCTGGTTCCTTCCGCTGGATGCCGGGTATTTGTGCACCTGCATGAACCCTAGTTCACGCAGGTGCACTAGCACTGCATAGTCAGACTCACTGCTACGAAAAGATTTATGAAGACAGCTGCTTTTCAGATCCATTGTCTTCGCACCGATGCTCATGGCGAGTCAGAATGTGCCTCCTGGACCCCGCTAATTATGTTATGCCTACTAATGTGCGGTGTCCTTATTCTGCTTATTAATCTATGGTTAAGGTATTGTCACTGAATGTATATTCCCTGAATAAGAGGAGACTTGCATTGTGCTATTTTGTAAAGTCGATGTGCAAGAAGCTCACTTTGCTCCAGCCTCTCCCCTCTTTTTTTAATCTCAGCTATCCCCATTGTTATGCTGCTAATGGGCCTTGTAAGAAAGCTGGGGTAGCAATCCTTATATCCTGTGCGTTACAGTACCTTTACCATAGTTTATCAATATGCTGATAAGAATGGTGGCTTTTTCAATATGGTTGGTATATTACTGTATGTTGAGGTTACCTTAGTTTTTCTGTATGCCTCTCATACAAAACCGGTTGCATTTTGTAGAAAATGTTGTGCTTTCTCTGGAAATGTTGTAAGGGGGCTGTAAAACTGTTGCCAAATTTAAATATGGTGTTAGATTTGGTTTTAGACAAATCTCTCTCTACTGTTCTATTACAGTCTTCTCTGTCACAAGATCACTTTTGAGCATTTTGCAATATTCGGGCCGAGTGCAACTTGTTTGATGTGTGTGTGACACCCTGCAATCAGAAATGTAGTAACATTCTAGTACACACGGACCTTTCTGGACTGAGGTGGGACCCCCTCTTTAGCTCTTTAAATATACTTCTTAACTGTGTTTTGATACTTCAACAGAGAGGTGAGGATGATTCTTTCCCAACCACAATCAAATAATTGTTATTGAAAAAGTTTATTTTATTTAACTGGAAAAGAGTCACTCAGGCAAGTCACAGCTGAAACAATTGTTCTCAGAAGAGTTTTTTCTAATGGTATGCGGTCTTTAGGTCTACATTGTCTAGATAGACAGTGTTTAGGTAGACAATGGACAGGCAATAGGTCGACAGGGTCTGAAGGTCGACACACTAAAGGTCGACTGGTAACAAGGTCGACAGGGACTGAAGGTGGACAGGCAATAGGTGACAGGGACTGAAGGTCGACAGGCAATGGGTCGACAGGCAATAGGTCGACAGGGTCAGAAGGTTGACACACTAAAGGTCATCTGGTAACAATGTCGACAGGTATGAAGGTCTACAGGCAGAAGGTCAACATGGTCATTAGGTCGACACGCATATAGTTGACGCGTAAATGGTCGACACTCATATAGTCAGCATGCAAATTGTCGACACATGTCAACACAGTCAGCATGCAGATGGTCGTCACGTGTCAACACATAGTCGACATGTGAATGGTCACCACAGTCGACATGCGACTGGTCACCATGTTGGCGCATAAATGGTCGACACATGGTCAACATGCAAATGGTCGCCACATGTCGCTACTCATATAGTCGGCATGCAAATATCCGACATAGGTCGACACTCATATAGTCGACATGCAAATGTCCGACGCAGGTTGACACTCATATAGTCGACATGAAAATGGTCGACACGTGTTTTTATTTGTTTTTTTGCCCTAATCTTTATTCCTAGCCCTCCTCTTGGTGCCTAACCCAAAGTGCCTAACCCTAACCGTCGGGGTAAGTGCCTAACCCTAACCGTCGGGGTAAGTGCCTAACCGTCGGGGTAAGTGCCTAACCCTAACCATGGGGATAAGTGCCTAACCCTAACCCTGACACTGACCCTAAAAAAAAAAAGTGTCGACCATTTGACTATATAAGTGTCGACCTACTGCCTGTTGACCTTCATGCCTGTCGACCTTGTTACTAGTCAACCCATCGGAGTAAGTGTCTAACCCTGACACTAGCCCTAAAAAAAAATGTGTCGACCATTTGACCATATGAGTGTTGACCTACTGCCTGTCGACCTTCATACCTGTTGACCTTGTTACCAGTCAACCTTTAGTGTGTTGACCAACTGCCTGTCGACCTTCATACCTGTCGACCTTGTTGCCAGTCAACCTTTAGTGTGTCGACCTTCTGACCCTGTTGACCTATTACATGTCGACCTTTAGTACCTGTCAACCTATTCCCTGTCGACCTTCTGTACCTGTCAACCTATTGCCTGTTGACCTTCAGTATCTGTCGACCTTGTTACCAGTCGACCTTTAGTGTGTCGACCTTCAGACCCTGTCGACCTTCAGTCCCTGTCTATCTATTGCCTGTCTATCTTCCCTAGTCTACCTAATCACTGTCTAACTAGAAATTGTAGACCCATTGAACCATACCCTTTTCTAACATGTCAACTTAGGGTATAAATTTTAATAGTAATACATCTTCACAATATATATTTGTCTATTTTCTTTTGTATCAACCATCAACCTCTGTACCTATTACAGATTTTTACCTTATACAATTATTACCTATTTTAACCTTCTTTTATAAATAAGTGTAAACGTTCAGGTCTAACTACAGTACTGTATCTTATTTAACATTAGTATGTATTCTCCTCCAATATTATAATAGGTTTATTGAGTCCAACTCAGTTCTCCCTATTCCCTGTTACAATAAATAGTCTTTGTTATCTTTCTCTGGCTTTGTATCTTGAGTTACCTTTGGTATAGTTGCATTAAGAATAGTATTAACTATATAGATATCTATATAAGTATATCAGTCTTTTTCCTTTCTCCTGTTCGCCCACTTTATAGTGGCTTGGCAACTAGGCTTACAGTCTATTACTGCTATATCTCTCTGGGTAATTGCTACTAATGTGCAAATTTAATATAGAAGCTTTTAAATAGAGTCTCTATCTGAGTTCCTTAGAGACAAACACTTCTTTCTTGGGTATAGTGAGGTGCAGGCTGTGTGTGGGGCTGTGATAAGGAATACCTCTGTTTGCAGTCCTCGGTGCATACACTGGTCCACAATGAGTCCCTTTAGGCTGCACCTCAGTGACAATCTGAATATGTTGTTTCAATCCTCTCACAGGGTAGGAGCTCCTCTGTTCCCCACACTCTGTACACTGCAGAATTAAGGACACCTCACCAGACTCTATAAAAAAATATTATTTTTTCGAGAATTGACATACTTTGCTGGAACAGACATTAGGGGCTCCTTGGCTACAACACATGGTTTCTCTGGAATAATAGATTTCGACCTCAGCACAACAGAATCCAGGTGATTCCATTCAGGGGACCCCACCCTCTCTGTTATGGATGAGCCAGTAGCTCTTTCAGTGTCTTCCTTACAATCAGCGGCACACAAATTGGGTTGACTGTGGTGGGCCACACTGGAATGAGGGTCATCCATTATGGGTTTACTCTGACATGGTGGCTTTTGAGGAAGTTGTAGTCTGACTACTCCCTGCAGGATCTGTTGCATCAAATCACTTTGTTGCTCTGTTCTCCCCTATAATTCACTCTGCATAGGGACATCAGGATATTGTTGTCTGCCTCCATATGGTCTCGTTATATGGTATGGTGTGTAATGATTCTTCTGGTAAGCCAATTGGCATTTGCTGGTAAGCACAATTTAAGTCTATGGCTGCTGATATGTAGAGGAATAAAAAGAATTCCGAGGACCTTTTAGAAGAGGTTCTACATGATATATACTTTTGGAATGAAACAGACCATCTGTGATTGAAAGATAAAGAGCTGAGAGAGGTATTCTTTTTCTTTACGTGAAAATCTTATGACTACTTTGTTTTATATTAATTATTGCGATTTGTTGCATATTTGTGCCTTGGACTGGAATGCCACCAGGACCAGTTACGTTAACTGCCACTGCACCCTTCTCTCCTTTGACTACAATTAATAAAGCAATATTACTTTGCCCGAAACTTATCTTGTGCCAGCTTGAGGATTATAGTCTGTAACTGGTGTTACCACAGCTTTAATTCTATTCTAGGACTACAGGGTGTGGTTCCATAACTCTGGGCTGTCTTTCAAACAACCTCTTTACCTCTGTGTTTAAAGGTTCAAACTGATTACAGGCCTTTTTAATATTGCCACTTCTATTGTAACACCTATATATAGACAGGCCATGATCTATGAGACATCTACTGGTGGTCCAGGGGAAGTCCCACCAAGAAGCATGTTGCTGCTTTCTCTTGAAGCACCAGTCTGTCTTTCCACAGCTATGTGCTTATAGCTTCATGAAATATCACATTTGCTGCAACATTTTAGATATCCCATGGGTCAGTTCAGCAACTTGAACTATTATAGTATTTAGTCGATCAGTCCTTGGGGCCTGTGCACCCAGTACAATAACTTCTTCCAATGTGTGCAGATCTATGATTCCCTGCTTCCCATTCTCTGGAGGGTGTTTCCTTTCTTGGTACCCCAGCATCCCAGGAAAGGACATTTCTTGCCTCTGGAATGTCCCTACCACTTTAATGGTAGGTTCTTTGAAGCTCAAGAATGAACTATTTGAGGACTGTAGCTGAAGGAGTCATAACTGTGCCTTCACGATCTCACCATGGCCTCTATAAACTGTTTAATCAATATTTCATCTGTTGGTCAGACTTCTGTTGGATCAAAGGCTTGTAATGCTCAAAGCGCCTCCTGTAGACTGAGTGCGTAGTCATGCAGTGTTTCTCCTGGTCGCTGCTTTCTTTTGAAAAAGTCCATCTTAAGACAATGGGCTTTGGTCAAATGTTGTAGCCAATTTGTTCAGGATGAGGCCTACTGTTTTCCTTTCTTCCAATGGCTATGAAGTCACTTCTCTCAGGGCTGTGCCTTTCAGCTGCCTGATCAGAATCTCCACTTGCTGCTGATCGGTCAGTGGGTACAAACGGAACATTGATTTCATCTTAATCTTAAATACTGTGAAAGCATTATTTGCTGAGCTATGAGCATCCCCGGTGTAAGTGAGGAGCCCTGGAGCTCCAAAGTAATTATGAAGGGGATTGAGTTTTTTCATCCCGTTTCAATGGAATTGATGCCCATTGAATCCATTATGTGTTGTCGCTCTTTTGGTACATATTTTCTATATTGGCCCCAAAGTTTTTCTTATAACCTTAGAAGTAATTGACTTAATTTAGTGACATTTGACACAGACAAATAGGGGCCTTTACAAACTTTTGCTATGGAGCCTTTAAATACCTAGTTACTATCCTGATTGGGTCCTTGCTTGCTAGTACTAGACTGGCAATGTTCCATGGGCTGTAAAACCTCACTTGTTATACATGTGTCTCATAGAGGTGTGAGCAAAAAACAAACCAGATTTCCCCACCTTAGCAACCTGCTATATTCCCAGCCAAACATACCCAGAGGTTCCAACCAGCTTAATTGGATCTGTCCCCTTGGATATGGAATAACTGTAATTTGCTGTGACTAATGATCTACTACCCTCCACTACTACATTGTGCTTAATGTATTCTACAGCTAATTTAGATTGTAAGCTCCACTGACTAAAATCTTTTTGAAGATACAGTATATGTTTTTCATGAGGCGTGCTGTAAGTATATGTGAATATTTATAATATTAGATTAAATAAATATACACAGACAGTAGTCATTTGTAAATAATTTTACGTATAAGCTTATTGTTTATCTAGATTTCATGGTCTACCTCGTTCTCTTTCTAGCGTGAAATAAGTGATTTCATACTACTGCCTTAGAAAATGTCTTGTTTGACTTTTCTTGTTCTTTTCAAGGACTTTATATTTTAATCCCAAGGCCACTCAAGATTCTGAGTGGCGTTTTTGTGGAATTTAAACTTGACATTTGCTTCATAAATACAGAGGATCACTTGTTTTGTGTTAAAAGCAAACCATACCTATCAGCTTCCTAAGAGTCTCCGAGCCTCTGAGGGATTTGTCTGCAGTGTTCAAGCTATTACGTTAAATAAATCTAACAGTGCCTGGTAGACTGTAACATTTTTATAGGGAACACTACTATTCCATCAATTAAAATGTAAATGTGTGTGTATATATATATATATAGCTGATTAACGGCATTTTTTTATAAATAGCTAAAACTGTATAATTGTGGGCAAGACCAGTGGAAATAGTTAATCAAATCTCACTTTATAGTGTTAATATTATGTTGTGGTTTGATGTGCATGGCTTATTGGACATTTTTTTTAACTTCTCATTATTTATTAAAGTAAAAACATACAAATACAACAAATAACAAACCAGTCAGTAACAATAAATTGCAGAATAAGAAATCACACATTTATAAGAGTTAATAATGGGAATACAGAGATTATGAAATCTGCATTATAAATCAAAGGGTAGGGGTAAGAAGTCTAGTAATAATGATTATGTGGGTGGGATGGGTTAAGATAATTGGGGGCAAGATATGGTAGGGGAGAGAAGAAGGTGGAGGGGCAAGAAGATATCATGCATTAACACACAATGCAGGAGGAACTCGGGAGTGAAGTGCTGTGATACAAAAAGCACACTGTGCCATTACAGCATTCAAAAGGGTATAAGCTTAGAACAAGACCAACAGATGTGTCTAAAGCTGCCGACCTGGCCACAATCTCTCCAACATAAGTTACACTGAGGCAGGGTACATCACAGGGAGGCATTTGGCCACAGGTAATATCTTGTAAAAAATTTCTAGGAATATTTTTGTATGTCAACCATAATTGATCACTTAGAGATCGTGATAAGTATCTTCTACCATGTATTTTCATCCAGTGGTGTTCCTATACAGGTTGAGTCTCCCATATCCAAATATTCCGAAATACGGAATATTCCGAATTACGGAATATTTTTGGTATGACTGAGAATGTGAAACCTTTGCTTTCTGATGGTTCAATGTACACAAACTTGTTTTAAAGCACAATTTCATTAAAATACTGCATACAATAACCTTCAGGCTGTGTGTATAAGGTGTATATGAAACATAAATTAATTTCATGTATGTACACAAACTTTTTTTGATGCTCAAAATTATAAAAAATATTGTATAAAATGAGCTGCAAACTGTGTGTATAAGGTGTATATAGAACATAAATGCATTCTGTGTTTAGTTTTGGGTCCTATACCCAAGATATTTCATTATAGTATGCAAATATTCCAAAATACGTAATAATCCGATATCCAAAATACCCCTGGTCCCGAGCATTTTGGATATGGGAGACTCAACCTGTATCTGTCTCTCAGACTGACATGTGAGCATACTGTATGGATCGGGTTGATGAGGTGCTATAATGGTATGGTATAATAGATATTGTGCTGCTGTCGGAGAGATTGTATGTGCAGGTTTGTCCACTATGTAGTTAGGATCGATCAGAATGGCATATTTGGAGACATGTATGGCATTTCCTACTGAAGATGTTGCATTTTTCATGAAGTAATGCCAAGCATTTTCCAAAGATAATGTTGGAAGTGAGTGACCTCCATGGCCTTCCACTCAGAGAGCAAGTGGTTGGGAAGAAAAGAGGATGACCTCAAATAGGGAAAAGCAGTGACAATGGGACGGTGCAAAGTGATCAGAACCTATATCTTTTAATGGGCCAGGTTAAAAACTCAGTTGAATTCTTACCAATCAATTTGTTTTTTAGGGCCAACCAACACTTGAAATTCAGGTATTTTCAACCCTTGAGTGCCCAGATTATAAATACTTTTTGGGAATTATTTGCTTTTGTTCTTACAGTATTTTTTAGACATGCCAGGCCAGAAGCTGACTCAAATGCTAAAGAAAATAAGGGAGCCTAAATACTTCTGAGATTGAAGCCTTGGCCAGCAAAACTTCTTTGAGATAGTTTTTTCTTTTGTAGTTCCAAATAATTTTATTACAGGACATTTGAAGTACAGCAAGTCAAGTGTCCAAGATGGTACAGATTTAGACAAGATGTGAAACAGGTATAACAGTTTGGGGAAGACATTCATCTTTATTGTGTTAATGCTAATGATCCATGATATGCAATATTTCTTTCACTGAAGGAGGTCCTGTACAATCCTATCAATTAAAATGAGATCATTTGCTTTATAGAGTTGTTTATAATGTATCTTCTTGTGATTTTAAAACTTAAGTAGCCAATCTAAGTTATCCTCCACTAGAAGTCAAATTTGAGTTTCAGTGATTGATCAGGTAGGTGGAAAAGTGAAGCTTCAGATTTGCTGTTATTGACCTTATAGCCAGACATCCCACCATAGTCAGAGAGCTACATAGTAAAGTTAGGGTATGATGTGAGTGACTTTGTAAGAGACAGGAGGTTGTCATCAGCAAATAAAGCAATATTATACTGATACTTGCTTGTGGTTACACCCAAAATTCCTGGGTGAAGTGTGAGCCTGCTGACCAAGGAATTACTGACCAAGGCAAATATAAATATGGTGTGGGGGTATTCCTGGCTTGTGCCACTGGCCAAACTACTGTAAAGGAGATTGATGTGATACTGTTTATGACAATAATAATGAAGAGATTGCAACTCAATGCACTAATGGAAGACAGAAGATTTACTACATAGCCAATCTGTTTTAGAGTTAAGGCCATGAGACCACATCAAAAGCTCTTTCCATATCCAAGGCAAGCAGTAGTAGGAAGATTTTGTTTTTGATTAAAGTAAAGAATCACATCCACCATGTTTCGAGTATAGCCTGAACAGGGCAAAGCGTACCTGGTCTGGATGGACTGTTGCCTAAAAATTTTTTTAAAAGTTTCAAATCAGTGTTTGAGAGATAGCAGCCAATGATAATAACATAATAAAGGGACTTTCTTGGCCAAACGAAGTGCAGTTAGTTTTGCCGTAGTCGCGTAATATGCTAGCACAGGGCCTGACACACTTCTTTACTGTACTGCAACTACATGTAAATGCTGGAATATATCTCTTTTAGTGCAAGGGAACAGAAATATAAAATATTCTCAAACGTTAAAAACTTAGGGCCTGATTCAGACCCACTCGCGAATGGCTGTCCGCTCGCAAGTGGATCGATGGTGTGCACTGCGCATGCGCATGACGGAGGGAGCTCTGTCGTGCGCATGCGCGAGACGCGACGAGCGAAGGACTTTCCTTCGCTCGTTGTGTCTGATCAAAGGGGGCGTGCTGTTGATGTTGATTGACAGCACGCCCCCTTTGGTGGGCGTGCCGGGGGCGTGCCTCCCAGACGGGGGCGTTCCCAAGGGAACGCCTACCATCAGAAGCCAGCCCCACTGACATCACTAGTGATGTCAGTGGGAGTGATTTTGGCTCTGATAGAGCCAAAATCACTCCGGGCCTTGCGGTTGAGAAACTCAACCGCAGGCTTCGGCTCGCAGTGGCGATGGTCAAGACCATCGCGACCATCATCCTGCACTCTTGTATATGCTATGGGTGGTGACCCACAGCTATACGAGCGTCCAGGTGGACGCTCCATAATTATGGAGGTGGGCCCTGATTCAGAGCGAGCGCTCTGGTCAGAGTGTCCAGCTCTGAATCAGGGCCTTAATGCAAAAACATTTACAAGTTGTATTTTTATATGGTGCAAGTCAAAATACATCCAACGCTAAATCAAGCATTATCAGTTATAAATGTAGGTCAAATTATAGTTTGTGAACACCCTAACTTTAAAACCCTCAAGTTTTAGAACCCGCAGGAGGGGTAAATTTATTCAGGACACTGCAGCCCAGAGATAATCTTCATGTTTTATATGCTATGCAGTACATCCTATTACCATGGTGATCCTGAGCTTCTGCTATGGGCTTCACCATTTTCAATACTAATTGTGTGCAGCTGATTGTGTGAATCATGAGAATGAGCCAGGTGAGTCAATCAAGTCCATTCATAGCTTGGTCTCAACTCTTCTGTGCTGGTGATAGTCTGAACTTCCTTGTCAAACGTCTGCTGCTCCTGTACTTTTATTATGTCCTTGTCTTCAGCCTACCTTAGTACCTTGTCTGCCATATGGATTACATTCTCTTCAGTTACCCACATACCTCGGCATATTTACTGGATATTCTTGTCTGCTACCACTCATCTCTGCAAGTGAAAACAGTTTCCCTAATTATTAATCACAGACCTCTGAATGTTTTCCAGATATTCTTGTCTGCTACCACACATCTCTGCAAGCAAAATAGTTGGCCACAACTATTAGTCACAGACTTATGCATGTTTACCGGATTTCTTGTCTACTACCACACATCACGGCAAGTGAAACAGACAACTCAAAGAAAAACATTTCTATGTGAATGACTGTTTAAAAACTTTATGTAAATGAAGGTGAAAAGTGGGAAAATGGAGAATAGATCCAGCAAAGGAATCAATTACCAATGTGTATAATGTGATGATGACCAACTGTAAGAATTGTCATTAGGGGTACATATCCATATTAGTATTAAGATGTTGGTGGTGCTCCTAGGAATCGATATATTTGTGTATCCAAATTATATTTTGCAAAGACAAAAAGAGAGAAAGAAAAATTCCTTTTTTGAGGCACTCTTAAAGTATGAAAGTTTGTAAAGATAGTAATGATTTTAACTTAACTTTTATTTATACCTACTTTGATAAAAAATTATGAAAAATAATAATAAATGCGAAAATATAAAAAGATTGGTGATCTCAGATATTATCTGACAAGTTATCTACCAGCCACAGTCAAATAAATGGATATACTGTGATATGGTATGATTTATAATATTGCCGAAATAGGGATAAAGAATGTTAGTAATAGCTTGTACAATTGGTCCTATAGGTTATATCTAGGACCGATATCATAACATGTATATATCAATAGGACACGGAAATAACTATTGCTCATTTCCCAAGAGGTAGTAGTGTTGAACAAATTTATATATTCAATTAATCACTGCCACATTAAAATGTCAAATAATTGCATATTTCCCATATAAAGGTATGTATTATTCATATAGAGTATAGTGAAATCAATTATTCAAATTTCACGCAATAACTATTTTGTTGTTCCAACAATACAGTCCTATTTGCCTATTTAATATTGCACATATCCCATATGGTAGCAGTATATAATCAATGAATAGTATAGGAAGTTAATCCTCAATATGTACATATCTCTATCTTCAATCACATGTTAGAAATATCATTATTTTGCACATGGCCCTTAAGGCAGTGTTATAGAATCTGTTTAAAGTGACATTGATCAAAAAAGATGCATATTCCTAGTTATCAATAATTGATATTCTTAATATTGCACAAGTCCCTGTTGGAAAATATTGTTGCATTCATTTATATTGCACATATCCCATATGACAGTATTATTAACAATGGCAGTAGTGTAAATAAGAATAGTATCAATAATAATTATTTGGCAGTATTTTATTGCTCTTATTATCTCAGTTAAATTAGATTGTTCTAAAATATCACTATATAGTTCTCAAAAACTGGGTATCCAAATAATATCTATTGTTCAAAAAAAGTTAAGAGATAAAAAAATTCATATTTTGTTGATTTGAATAAAGAAAGATCCACGGAGACATCTCATCATATCATCAATGACATATAAATTATCTTATAATTATCTCCATATATAAATATACTAGCAGGTGGGGCACAATTAATTGCAGGTTTTAAATGGAATAAGTAAAAGTAAGACACCTGGAGTGTTCCCCACTTCTACTTTCACCTGTTGTCCGATTCCTACGTATTGAACAGGTGATGAGAGAGTGGGGAAACTTGTGTCTATAGAAAGTATAGTACAGTAGTGGTTCGTAAAAGGTCTTTTAGTAATGGGAGTTAGATAAACTATGATGCCACAAATGGTATTGCCGGGGTTAACTTCACCCAGACTAGTCAAAACCACTACTGGAAGAAAGTAACATCAAGTATTGTAACCTGTATTGAATCCTGCCAGAGTGTCCAGCCTGAGCCGGATAATGAGTTTCCATGTCAGCTGTGCTGAATGGTCATGTCCCCCAAGTGCAGTAAGAGACACTGCACTGCTCCTATCTGCCAGGTCCGTATGTGGCTGAAAATCAGCATGCGGCTGGGAATCAGAACAGGGCTTGGAGTCAATTTCCTATTGATATATACATGTTATGATATCGGTCCTAGATATAAAGCATAGGGCCAATTGACAAGCTATTACTAACATTCTTTATCCCTATTTCGGCAGTATTAGAAATCATATGATGTTTACAAATTTTGCCAACAGATAAATCTGCAATCAGCCTCCTGAAGACAGCTTGGGAAATGCTTGCCTGTTCAAATCTCAGACTTCGCAAAATAACTTCCAAGAGAAAATAAGTGATGGAAGCTTTTCGTACCCAAGATCTTATTAATGATTTCAGGGACTTGTATTTAGATACTGATTCTCTACCAGCTCAACATAGCCTTGGGCTTTTATGGGACTTAAAATCCAACTCTTTTACCTTCCAAGTAAACAGTGATAAAAGGCCCTTCACTTGCAGAGGTGTCTTGTCTGTTATAAACAGCTTGCATGACTCCTTAGGATTTGCAGCTCCCCTCACTAAACAAATTAAAGCCCTGTTCAGAGACCTAACCTGTGAGACATCTGACCGGTAGAGCCCACTGCCTCCACAGAAAAGGTATCTGTTGGAAGAGTGCTGTAGTACAAGTTGTTGAATTAGCTGTACAGTACATATTTCATTTGAGTTGCCCATTGGGTTTACAGAAAGAGTTCTACACAGATAGTAAGCTAGTGTTAGCAGTGGTGTAAATCATTTATGTTTACACATCTATACTTTACACTTCACTATCACCTTTTTTCCCATTTTCATGTGATGCCCTGGGGATGGCCATTGGCTGGATTCTTTTGGAGTTCCCTGCACCTTGGACGTGAACCCCATAATGTTAGGGACATCGCTATAGAGGAGCCTTGATGTTGGCCCGGCGCTTATTCATATATTTGCAAATGTATGTAACCAATACCTCTAAATTTCTATTATTATGTAGGATTCAAGTATTTTTGTTGATATTGCTGCAGTGTACAGGAGGGAATATCCCTTTTTTCCTGTAGTTAAGTATGGTAATACCCCTTATAGCACATTGTGCTACACAGTAATGCCCCTTACACATTAAGCCACACAGTAATGCCCATTACATCCCACCCTGAAAAATCTGCCACACCAACCCTCCTCTCTTGCCAGTCTATCACCTCAGCTCAAGACAGGTTGCAGTTTCTATGTCCCGTGTAGAACCAGATTATTGGGAACATATCTTATAACCTGTAAACTCTGCATGTATCAAGTTATTGCCCATTATGCAGTGCCCCTTATGCAGTGCTTCCTGTAGTAGTGCCCTTTATGTAGTATCCCCTGTAGTAGTGCCCATTATGCAGTGTCCCCTGTAGTAGTGCCCATTATGCAGTGCTTCTTTTAGCAGTGGCAATAATGCAATGCCCCCTGTAGTTGTTCCCCTTATGCAATGATTCTTGTGGTAGTGCCCCTAGTGCAGTGATACCTGTAGTAGTTCCCCTTATGCAGTGCTCCCTGTAGTAGTGCCCCTTATGCAGTATCCCCTGTAGTAGTGCCCATTATGCAGTGTCCCCTGTAGTAGTGCCCATTATGCAGTGCTTCTTTTAGCAGTGGCAATAATGCAATGCCCCCTGTAGTTGTTCCCCTTATGCAATGATTCTTGTGGTAGTGCCCCTTATGCAGTGCCCCCTGAAGTAATGCCCCTTATGCAGTGCTCCCAGTACTTACCTGACCATGCTGGGCATCGTTGGCTCCATGCCGTCAAGGCTCCTGCTCCTGCTGACTGGACCTAACTTGATCCAGCAGGCGCGCAGGCTCCTCACATCATGGGTGACATCATCCACTCACTGCATCACTTGGAAAGATGGCCTCTGAAGCAATCAGAGACTTCTTTAGCCTCTGATCGCTTCAGAGGCCAGCGTTCACAGTTGCAGTGGTGTAGCAATGGCCCCCTCACCTCCCCTTAATCTGGCCCCCAAGCCAGCGCAGGGTCTGCAGGGGCTGTTGTTATGCCACTGAGTGTTAGGTTATATTTGCATTGTATTTACTGTTCACAATCCTGCAGACCATGCTACAAGACCTGTCACAGCCAGTCTCCCTAATGATACTTGATGGCTCTCAAGGCTTGAAGTCTTGTACAAAGCAGATTGGAGCATTCCTAAAAGTGACAGATTTGAGCTAGTACTCATGTACGCAGACTCAGAGGTCTCACAGTTTCCAAAGATTAGCTACCAAACCCACATAGCCCGCTCATTTAAAGGTGCCACCTCTGTAAATGTGAATGGATGTAAAGGTTGTCACCACTATCAAACTATTTACACAGTAGCAGCAACACAGCAATCCAGGAACCTCATCATCCATGTTGTGCAGTATCAAACCTGTGCTAGAGAGATTTACTGAATTTTTATTACATATATGATGAGTCCGCACCAGTAAAAAACAATGGATAAAAAAAAAGAAATTTCACAAAAACCAACATGATGGTCTATCAGTCAAAAAAATATTGGATGAACTTATGTTTGTGGTGCACTAAAACAGAATTATGTGATACACCTGCACAGTATATTTTTTATATATGTTTTTTGGGACACTCTTTGATTCTAATGTTATGATTATCTGATGTAATGAACGGATGATAAATAAAATGTAACTGTTAATGAAAAACACTTTAAAAAGGAGTAGAAAAAGGTATACTCCACTCACAAACAATTAAATTCATATGTGTGTCAACTGTCAAATCACATCATACGAGGGTTGTTCAAAAAGTAATGCCTAAATGCTCATAACTCTGAAATAATAGGCAACATTTATTTGAAACTTTGGCCCTGATTCAGAGCCGGACGCTCTGACCAGAGCGCTCGTTCTGAATCAGGGCCCACCTCCATAAATATGGAGCGTCCTCCTGGACGCTCGTATAGCTGTGGGTCACCACCCACAGCCTATACGAGCGTGCAGGATGATGGTCCTGACCATCGCGACCATCGCCAGTGCGAGCAGAAGCCTGCGGTTGAGTTCCTCAACCGCAAGGCCAGGAGTGATTTTGGCTCTATCAGAGCCAAAATCACTCCCACTGACATCACTAGTGATGTCAGTGGGGCCGGCTCCTGACGGTAGGCGTTCCCTTGGGAACGCCTCCATCTGGCAGGCACGCCCCCGGCACGCCCACCAAAGGGGGCGTGCTGTCAATCAACATCGACAGCACGCCCCCTTTGATCAGACACAATGAGCGAAGGAAAGTCCTTCGCTCATCGCGTCTCGTGCATGCGCACCATCGACCCACTTGCGAGCGGACAGCCGCTCGCGAGTGGGTCTGAATCAGGCCCTTTGTCAGTTAGTACTTTAATATGTCTGCTAACTATATATGTAGTTTTGTTTAGGTAGTCCAAGAAATACCATGGAATCCAAGATGAAACAAAGAGCCGTCATTGAATTTCTGGAAAATGAAGGCTACAGTGCTACAGAAATCCACAGAAGACTGAAAAAAGTGTATGGTGAGCGTACAATTGACTATAGCAATGTCAGAAGGTGAATGAAGCATTTTCAATTGGGAGAATCGTCCGTGTGCGACAAACCTCGTGGTGGCAGACCATCAACTGCAGTGACAGCAGAGAACTGACACAAAGTCGATGCCATGATTCAGAAAGACCATTGTGTGACCATCAGAGATATCAGTGATGAACTGGAATGTAGCCATGGCACTGTAGAAAAACTAAACAATGATTTGGGATATCGTAGAGTGTGTGCTAAATGGGTTCCAAAGCAATTAACCAGGGATCATAAGGCCCAGAGGGTGGAAGTGTGCAATGACCTGTTGACCAACTTTGAAGCCAACCCTGAGATGTTTTTGGAAAATGCCATTAAAGGAGATGAGACCTGGGTATTCCTTTATGACCCAGAAATAAAGGCCCAATCAAAGCAATGATAACACCCAAGTTCACCTAGGCCAAAAAATATGAAATCACAGAGATCTGTAAACAAAGTCATTGTCACATTCTTCTGGGATTGCTGAGGTGTTATTCTCATCAATTACTTGGAACAAAACCAATCAATCAACAGTGATCGATACATTATTACTCTTAAGAAGCTGAAAGAAGCCATCCGCAAAAAAAGGTTAACAATTCCACTGTCAAATGTCATCTTACACCACGACAATGTCAGACCTCACACTTCGATGGCAACATCTGTGGCCATTGCCAAAATGGGATGGGCAACAATGCCACATCCACCATACAGTCCTGATTTGGCCCCTTCTGACTTTCATCCGTTTGGCCCTCTCAAATACTATCTCCGTGGTCAACATTTTGAAGACATAAAGGTTGTTAAAAACGCCATATGTTCCTGGGTCAAACACCAACCGCTGGAATTTTTCCAAAGTGGATTCACAGCTTGGGTTGAGAGGTGAAGAAAATGGTTGAGGGCAGATAGTAAATTTTTTGAGTAGAGTCATTCTGTTACTAAGACTTCAAGTATTTTACTGCAAATTTTCAAATCTGTATCTATAATAAAATTTGAGTTGTGAGCATTTAGGCATTACTTTTTGAACAACCCTCATATTAGCTCAGATGCAAATGTCTCGACAAAAATATATCATGTATATCCCTGATTGACACCTCAAATACTCAATGACTTCTTCATCACGTGCCTGCAATTTATACTGCTGTGTTATCTCCTGAGATGTGGATATTTTGTGTATATTATGAATAACAGGAGATTTAATTAGCCAATTAGGTGATCTTTGACCTGTTTAAATAAATAAATGAATGTTAAATGTTTTGTTTCAGCAATTGGAAGTGAAGTAATATGTGTAACAGTAAATAGTATCAATATCCTCATTTGTGTGTGCATTGTATTCCAACTATATACATTACTCTATTTCTTGCTAGGATTTACTCAAGGGCATAATCATATACAAAATAATTTCATAAAATTTTTAACATTAAAATTATTCTCTCCGGTTCCAGTATATAATTTGTGGGTCATACCTATGCAGTAATTTAGCTTTTTGAATACATAAGATAATGGTGTTTGTCATTTTCCTTGCAAGTCATTGACTATTTGAGGTGTTAATCAGGGATATACATGATATATTTTTGCTGAGAGATTTGTATATGAGCTAATATGATGTGATTTGGCACATATGAATTTAATTGTTTGTTTGTGAGTGGAGTACATTTTTCTACTAATTTTTTAGGTGTTTTTCATTAAAAGTTAAATTTTATTTATCATCCATTCATTACATCAGATAATCATAATAATAAGTGCCCCAAAAAACATGTTTTGTCTTTTTGCCTTTACGAAATAAATATACAGATTTACTGAATTATCAGTGGAAACTCTATTCCGAGAGACAATGTCCTGAAAAACCTTTACCCATCCCTTGACGAGAATGATTAAATGAGATTAGCAGGTCATCTTAAAGAAGAAAATTTAAGATCCAATAAGAAAAATCCTTTCTTGGAATTGGCCACATTACTAATTATGCAGCTCTATTACAATAAAGTCAAACACCAGGGATGATTATTTAGCGAAAGGTCTCTGGATTATTAAAAAATAGATGTGTGATACCTCTTTCATACCACAGATTTGACCCGGGTTATTGCCTGGTTAACCCAGGTTGTGGCTCGGTGTAAACGAGCCCCTGAAAAAAAATCAGTGACCCAGCATTCCAACCCCTTAAGGGGCAGTATAAACAGATAACCTAGGTCATCCGACCGGTGTCCCTTTTACAACATTCTGTAGGGAGAGGCAAATTCTCAGTGCAGTGCTGGCATAACAGCTCCACTGCTCCTGTGTGCGGTGTAAACAACGTCAAGCCGGGAATAACCCGGGTCAGAGCCATGGTCTAAAAGGGGTTTGTCCCAGGTCTGACACATATTGGAACCATGTTCCAAATCTTGGGTCAGACTTGGGATTTTGGTGTGAAAGGGGTAACACAAACAATGTCAAACTAGGGCAGGAAGGGCCCATCAGGGGATGCAGTGGTAAGGGCTCAATCTTAAGGGGTGTGGTCATTCTCCAGAAGGTTTGTGGCCAGCCACAACAGAGGGACTTGGACCTCCAGTAGAGAGCACCTGCAAATATCTTGGCCCCTTTATAAAAGAGGGGACATGGATGTGTCAGGAACAATTTTGAAGAAGGATTGGAAATTGTTTGGGGCTCATACAAGCAGTGATATGTTTTTAGTTCTATTTTTAACATCAATGGTATTTATTGAAATTTTTCAAGGGAGGGGTACAGAATAAAGAAAATGGGTTGGGGAAGGGAAAAGAACAGTTTGGGGAATATATAATAAAACTCCAACAATATACAGTGCAGTACAAAGTATTAGAAAGGCAATATAAATCATAACATGTTGTTAGTATGTTCTAAGGCAGTGGTTCCCAAACTTGGTCCTCAGGACCCCACACAGTTCACATTTTCCAGATCACCTAGCAGGTGCATAGGTGTATTCATTACTCACTGACACATTTAAAAAGATCCACAGGTGAACTAATTATTTCACTTGTGATTCTGTGAGGTGACAGGAAAGACCGAGTTTGAGAACCTGTATTCTAAGGTGATTAAAGTGGTTTTACAAGTCATTGTATACATACAGTATTGCATCTTTACATTTCTACCCAAGGAAATGGAAAATGGGACTCTGGGGGTGATTCAGCTTGGGACAGAATTGAAAAGCTGCATGCAAGCAGCTTTGCAATTCCATCCTTGTAAATATGGTGATGCAGCAGGAGGCATCACACCACCCGCATTCATTACTTATCAGTGATGCACGTCGGATAATCTGTGGAACATCTGCTAGCTAAGTGACCCATGGGGTCATGCAAGCCAGTCACCTCAGATGAGAGAAAGAGGCCAGGAAACCTCCGTCAGTAGATGGAGACCTGGCCTCTCCCCCCCACCCAATGCCAATGCAACGTTTCTGTTTTGGGAAATGGAGGTCGTTACCGCCTTCACCCCACCCACAAACAGCAGCAGACTGTCAATCAATGACAGTCTGCTCCCAGTCTGCGTGCGGGAACGCAGACCCGTTCTGCACATGCACAGAATGGGTCAGGAGCCTGCATAGATTGCCAACCAAGTATTTGTACTTAATGTTCCATATATGTTATGTTATTTATTATATCTTATTAAAATGGTAATCCACCATTGCAAAAATGTAATGAAATTCCTGACATTTTCATCATATATAATTTTTCCCCAAGCTTTTCAGTTGTCTTTATATCTACTGAAAATTGTTTATTTTGGTTTCCTTTAGGTATGACACAAACCTGTTCTCTGATGTATGATACTGTATGAATACATGACTAAAAGCCTGCAAGGGAGCGAACATGAAAAAGCAATGTAGTCAGGAAAAAATTCAATAGGAATTAGCAAAAACTAACTGTATTGTTATATTTATTGCTGAACTCCATTTCATCTATAATTCATATAGAGACTAGGAGGTATATTTACTATAGTGTAGGTTTTTAGAAGTGGTGTTCTTGCCCATAGCAACCAATCAGGGTCTAGGGAGTAAATTTACTAAGAATCGACTTTGGTCGAGATGACAATCTCAGGTGAGTTTAGGCATGTTTTTTACATCTCGCAAATTTACTAACGACAAACGCTAGTGGGTTTTTAAGTGAGTTTTCTTTTTTCACCGTTTAAACTCAGGAGAGATGTAAATCTCAAATTAACTCGTCATCATCCAAATTTCGTTTTTTTCTTCATGTAAGAAATACATCTCGCAAATATACCAAGAATCGAGTTGTGAAAGTCGCCCATGAAAAACATTATCTCAGGCGAGTTTTCCCGATTCAAACAGACGTGCATGGCAGCTGCGGGTTCCAGTGAAGGCAGTGTAAAATAGTCTGAAAATGCAAACTCGCATTGAAACTCGCACCTGTTTTACATAAGTTAGCATGTGTTTCCAATTCCATTAATTAGGCCACTCACAGGGAGATTATAAAAGGGGACAACTGTTTTTTTTTTTTTTGTAGTGAGGGAAGATGGCTGTGTTTGTGAATGCTGGTGTGTTTGGTGTGTGGCTGGGATACCAGAGGTTTTACCATCAGGCTGGAAGTGAACTGGAGCAAGAAACTGAGTAGGCTAAATAGGTTATGCAGGTACTGTGGAGGCTGCACAGGCAGCGTTTTTTTAGGGGGCGTTTGAACCTGAATTCATTGGTTGATGATGAGGTCATACAGATGTTCAGGCTCAATCATTCCAACATATTCCATCTGTATGACCTTGTCAAACTTGACATAGACCCTGAGACAGGTCGCTCACGTGCTGTCTCAGGAATGCATAAGCTTTTGAGTGTGTTGCACTTTTTTGCAACAGGAAACTTCCAGTCTGTCACTGGGAGGGTAGTAGGGATAGCTCAGTCCACATTCTCCAGATATCTAACCCAGGTGATGGCTTAATTTCAGCCTCTGCTCCAAGCCTCAATCTGCTTCCCTAACCAAGAGTCACACTGGCATGCAGTCAAGGTAGCTTTGTATGGCATTGCAGGCATGCCAAATGTCCTTGGTGCAATAGACTGCACACACATTGAGCTGAGACCACTTCAGGATAGGGCGCACGTATTTTTGAATAGGCACCATGCCCATTCTACAAATGTACAGGTGGATTGTGATGCAAAAATTTAAATTTTGAGTGTTGTAGTCGGGTACCATGGCTCATGTCACGATTCCTTTGTCCTCAGTCAGTCATCCCTCCATGACAAATTCGAGGCTGGTCATATGCCGGAAGAATGGCTGTTGGGTAAGTATTTAGCAATACCGTTTCTCCCTGTTTTTCAAATTACAAATTTGTTGATGGTTTTTTTCCCATTTTTCCACAATAGGTGACTCTGGCTATGGGTGTTGCTCTTGGTTACTGACTCCACTGTCGCGCTTCCAAATTCTCCAGCTGAGCACAAGTATAATGATGCAATAAGTCTACCCAGATATGTGATAGAATCTACTTTTGGTCTTTTAAAGTCTAAGTTCAATTTGTCTAGATAAATCTGGTGGAATTTTATTGTATGCGCCCAATAAAGTGTCAGATATTGTGCTCTGCTGCTGTCTTTTGCATAATATGTGTTTGCAGCAGCCTTTAACCGCTGATTATGTGGAGGACAGTGAGCAGGCTGGAATTTTGGAGGCATCAGGTGACAGCTGGAGCACAGAACCTGGAAGACAGGTGAGGCAGAATCACATTGTGGAGCACTTTACTGGTAAGTGTCATTCCTCACATGTTTAATGTTTAGTGTGTTACAAACCATTTTGAATGTGTAGTTCACAAAGTGTATATTGTGAAGTAGGCTTTCCCTGCACTGTGATGCATTTACATTGTGTTGGCCCTTTGAACTGCCTGAATGTTGCATTCTTCAACATAAACTCTACACAAACTCAATTATTACATAAAATGTCGACCATTTTTGCAAGGTTAGTTGTTTTACACAATTTGCTGCTGTGCTGTATGTTTTTTTTAATTAAGATTGTAGTTCCCTAATTTGTGTTCAATATGTGTATGTTTGCTGCACGTTGTCCAACAATGATTGTTGTACTGTATGTTTGTAACTTTTACAGCCCAAACAACATTTCTGTCTTAAACACTTTGGTGTTACTAACATTTTCGACAATTTGTGAAAAGGCAATATATGTTAATTTTAGCCACCATGTGTTTGTTCAGATTAAAACATTATTTAATTGCAGACCTCACTTAGAGCGACCCCTGGCACCCTGACTTGTTTGGCTGCCACCTTGTGTTCGTGGTATGCATCGGGGTGGTGTAGCAATTGGGGTTGGTGCCTGGGAAGTGCTGTGTATCTAAACTATGTAATATTCCTGAGAAATCTCTAAAAGCAGAGTTTTGTATTTCTACTAAACGTAGAAAATGATCATTAAACTGATTAGCACTATCATTTTTCCGTAAGTGTGAGCCCTCCAAATGCACAATGCTTTGTCTAATTTGCTCCATAGTGTTGGCCATCTGTGTTAGCTCTACCCTGTGAGCCATCTGGTTCTTTGTGTGTTGGTGTCCTGATGTGTCTGCGTAGCTAATCTATTTGTTGCTGTTGGAATGCAAACATATCTTGCCAGTATGTTGATTCTGGCTGGGGAGGTGGAGGTGGAGGGGGTGGAGTAGGTAGTAAAATGGGTGGAGTAGATGGCAGAGTGTTTGTTGTCGGCATAGTTGGCATTGGAGGCAGGGCCATCTCTTCCATTGGGCTTGTTGGGCAGTTGCCCAAGGGCCCGAAGCTTGTAGGGGCCCACCAACCCGCCCCACTGCAGCTGTGGCCAATTGGTAAATTTGTTACATCTTTATAAGCCGGCCGCCGATGCACTGTATTCTGATCTAATCTCCCCCACCCCATTCCCCCCTTCCGGTGACGAGTACTCGCGTCAATTCCAGTTTCACTTCATCCGCCGGCTTCTTACCAGTCAGACAGAGTATCTCTGCATGTGTGGGAGGTCTGATGAGAATGCAGGAGGGTTTAATTTTATTGACCATTTAAATTTTTTTTTCCTGTGAATGGGTAGGTAGAGGGGCCCCAGCGCATTGCTTTGCCCAGGGCCCACACTGCTGTTAAGACAGCCCTGGTTGGAGGCATAAGTAATGTGCGGCCGCAGCGGCCATTTTCCTGTCGCTTGCGCAGTACAGGAAAAATGGCCACTGTGGCCATTTTCCCTGTGACCTGTGCATACATTATAGACTCTGGGCACACTCTAGTGCTGAGAGTCTATAACTCCGGCATTGGCCGCGCACAGCTCAGTGTGCTGCCGGCCTCCGGGTGGAGAGGAGGGGGCCCGTGTCGGAGACTGCACACGGGCTCCCTCCTCTCTAGAAACACCCCTGATTTTCTTGTTTGTAATAATTTTAAAACATTAAACCATATATGTTGAACCAGATTTAAAAGTACTTTGTTAACTACAGTCAGGTGCATAAATATTGGGACATTGACAGAATTTTCATATTTTGGCCTTTATTTACCACCACAATGGCTTTGAAATAAAACAAACAAGATGTGCTTTAACTGCTGACCTTCAGATTTAATTTGAGGGTAATTACATCCAAATCAGGTGAACGGTGTAGGAATTACAAGTTTCTATATGTGCCTCCCACTTTTTAAGGGGCCAAAAGTAATGGGACAAACTAAACAATCCTAAATCTAACTTTCACTTTTTAATACTTTGTTGCAAATCCTTTGCAGGAAATTACAGCCTGAAGTCTGGAACGCATAGACATCACCAGACGCTGGGTTTCATCCCTGGTGATGCTCTGCCAGGCCTCTACTGTAAATGTCTTCAGTTCCTACTTGTTCTTGGGGCATTTTCCCTTCAGTTTTGTCTTCATCAAGTGAAAAACAAAAACAGATTTCTACTTGTAAAATTGCACTGCTTAACCCCATTTTTTTATTTCACAAAGATTATATTTTGGGATCAAGTCTTTTATTCACCTAAAAAGGACAAACCATCAAACAACAACTGTACTGCTGGAACATGACATCCAGTACTTCATCAACCACAAAACAACGCGTGATGTAGTGTGCGGGTCATACAAGTCAATTGTAGACCAACTACTATTCCAACAAGTAAAACAGAACCACTTTAGGCAGGCAATCTGGACAGTAATTATAGCTTCTCATTTAGTCATTTTTTGAATTTGTCTAAATTTACATTTATGCAATAATGAGATGGGTTCAAAACCAATGCAGATTACATTTAAAAAACAAGAGAAGAGAGAATTTTTACAAAAATGGTTCAAAATAGAGTAAAAGAGAATAACTCATTAAATGAAAACTAACAGTAATATTTTTGCTTCAAGGGCCATATATACCTCAATAAGTACAAAATCAAAGGAAAGCTTAGGGAATGGGAAAGGGGAAAATAACCACTGCACCAGTTGAAATAGGTACCCCAATTTCATGTATCTATATTCATTGTATCTCAATAGATGGGGGTGCTGCCCAGTACAATAAGCAAATACACATACAAACTTCCAAGAGAGGAAAAAGAATGTCCTATTATGGCGCACAATTGTGAAATATATAAAATTTAACTTTTAATAATGTATTCTATTAAGAAGCCTGTCAAGTGAAATATTAAAATGTTTATTCCAGAATAAAACTCAAATAAATAAAAGAATATTAAAAATACACACTGAGTCATTGTTGGCTGGTGTTTAATGAACGTGAGTATATTCAATTAGGTATAAATGACCTTCATGTAATTTATGTGATTATCCCTAATCTTCCTCTCAAAATTAGTGATACTACACCACATATATATATATATAGAATAAAGTCATAATCTAGTAAATATTAATAAATACACAGTTGAATCGGAATCAGTATGAAACACCGCCATCCCTCTGGCCGGCAGTTCGAATGCCGTCCATGGCAGGCCGACAGAAGCAGAGATCCCGGCAGCGGAAGCCCGACAGCGCTGGAAAACCTGATTATCCGTGGGTAAAGTAAAACCTAACCCCCTAACCCTAACCCTCCTTAGGGGTGCCTAACCCTAACCTCCCCCCCAAGTGCCTAAACCTAATCCCCCTGTAAGTGCCTAACCATAACCCCCCCTTCCCCACTGCCTAAACCTAAGTCCCCCAGGTGGTTGCCTAACTGTAACTTCCCCCCGGGGGTGCCTAACTCTAACCCTCCCTCCCCCTAGCCTAACCCTAACAATCCCGGGGGGGTGCCTAACCCTAAGTTGCCCCCGGGTGCCCTAAACATTGCTAGATATAGACACCTGTCATTTAACCGTCGCCGGGATAACGCAGTCGGGAAGCCGGCTGTCAGAATTAAGACAGCCGGTTTTCTGATTGCATCCCATTGAATCTTATATCACTCAACAAGACATTGATTTGTCTTTTGTTGTCAGGAATTCACCTGAGAGAAATTCTATATATGTAGTGAATGTATTAGCAATGTAAGGGACATGCAGCTTCCACTGTAGCACTCTTACTAATATAGATACACTGTTGCTACTCTATATCGTGGATTGAAACATTTGTTGCAATAATGATCATTTGTAGTAAAAGGGGAAACTGAGTAGTTTAGCAAGGAGTATTCTGTATATCTATAGTCAGTAACTCTATAATGATGATTTAGTGATAGAATCATCAAATTAAATTACTGTAAGATATGTATTTAAGATATAATAATTTCTTATGCTGCCTTTCTCCATTAACATGATCAGCATGTATTTGGAAATAGGTGTATTCCTGTAATTAGTATATGAATATCATTAGTACTCGCACTCGCAGCAGAGGATTTTATAGAAAATAAATAATAAATTCCCACTTTGGCTACCACATAGTTATCTTCTCTCTATAACAATCAGTGTCTAATATTATCAATACACAATTATCATTGGCAGTCCATGTGGATATATATTCCTTTTTGTTGCAGCTAGAGTTAGGTATTATATCCTCATTTGTGTCCCGTATTAGAATTAGGGCACCTATCTCCTGTGTGCTCCAGTCTCCCGTTACAAGTGCTCAATTGCAGGGCAGTATTAACTGTTCACGCATCCCATGTGAGGAGTCAGAGCTTTTCATCTTTTTATTTACAACAGTATTTATTTGTAGACTATAACAGTTTGCTCGAGCGTGCAGGGGCTGCATCTCAGGCAAATCAGTTGGTCCACACACTGATCGTATTAGTTCACATGTATATTAACAAAGACATGGTTAGCGTGTTGCGGCCCGTCTACAGGGATGCTCGTTTATAAAGTATAACAGACTCCTCAAGTATATTATTACTGTGTCTCATGCAAGTCTGTTACTCACTTAGTAACATTACTGACATTGCTAATATTCCACATAGAGGTTGTATTTAGTTCACATATATTTCACACATAAACAGCAGCACTCATGGTAAGCGTGTTACCGCCGACGTACGTTTCACCTAAAAAGTTTTGTCAAGGCTAACCAGAGTGTATTCTACAGCTGGTTTAAGTAGGCTGATGATATCCAATCATCATATCTTTCCCAGTCACATGTTGTTTCTGACCAATAGAAGTCAATCCAACTTCAAAGGCACCCTCTGTCATGTATCTCTACACAGGGGCCATGCACATATGTCAATATATATATGCACAGACACACATATATTTATATATGTATATGTGTATACATCTATAAGTACTCAGAACAGAAGAACCCAATTAAAATGTGAATTCCTGACAACAAAAGACCAATCAATGTCTTGTTGAAGGATATAAGATTCAACTGTGTATTTATTAATATTTACTAGATTATTACTTTATTCTATATATATGTGGTGTAGTGTCACTAATTTTGAGAGGAAGATTAGGGATAATCACATAAATCACATGAAGGTCATTTATACCTAATTGAATATACTCACGTTTATTAAACACCAGCCAACAATGACTCAGGGTGTATTTTGAATGTTTTTTTATTTATTTTCTTTTTATTCTGGAATAAACATTTTAATATTTCACTTGACAGGCTTTTTAATAGAATACATTATTAAAAGTTATATTTGATATATTTCACAATTGTGCGCCATAATAGGACATTCTTTCTCCTCTCTTGGAAGTTTGTATCCATATATACCTCAAAAGGTGAAAAAGGGAGGATAGTGGTACTTTAAAAAAAATGAAAAATTTAACATAACCAGAAAAAAACACTTCTTTCAGACTACACCAAAGAAAAATCAACATAACAGCAACTGGACAAAGTCAAAACAAGGTGAGCAAACACACATTTCCTTTTTACACCAATACGTATATGTAGCTTTTTACACCAGAAAGCATGAATGCTAGATGCATAATTTCCTAATCAACACATATCTATCCAATTTCAGATCAACAAAAACTCACCATCCAGATGAGGTGAAGAGGGTCCCCGAGAAAAAACAACCACATCCTGACATCTTGGTGGTGTTGTTGGCTGTTCTAATGACTGTGGTGTCATGCGCCTCTTTTTAGGGGGAAGATTGGAAGGACTTACAGAGCAACATTCACAGTGTCATTATGTAATTTACCTTACTGTGTGTCTTCAAAAGATTAGTGGCCCTTAACTTACCACCCTCCTCTGACTCCTGCTGCTGCTGCTCCCTTTGTGGAAATGTCCTTTGTTTTTGTTTCTTTGCTAGTATATGAAAAAGAAAAAAAGATAAAAACAATTACACATACATAAATATTGGGACATTGACAGAATTTTCATATTTTGGCCTCTATTCACCACCACAATGGCTTTGAAATGAAACAAACAAACCTTAAAAAGTGGGAGGCACATATAGAAACTGTTGTAATTCCTACACCGTTCACCTGATTTGGATGTAATTACCCTCAAATTAAATCTGAAAGTCTGCAGTTAAAGCACATCTTGTTTGTTTCATTTCAAAGCCATTGTGGTGGTAAATAAAGGCCAAAATATGAAAATTCTGTCAATGTCCCAATATTTATGCACCTGACTGTATATGCGGTGCAAATCAGATTAAAACATTGCTCCACTGCATACACCATTGTCACTGCATCTGACTCAGAACCAAGCCCACAATGCTGTATACCAATGGTTCCCAAACCGTGTGCCATGGCACCCTGCATGCCTCAGGTTGGTGGTCCAGCACCAAATCAAATTCTTTATGGTCAATATAATGTAAATATGTGGCTCACACACACTTCTCCAGCTAGAGATCATACCTGGCTGAAGACACAGGCAGTATAATGGGGCGCATCGTGTGTCTGCATATGAGACAAATCCTCTGTTTCCTATCACCTGTGTATAATGCACCTACACCATCAATATTACATACATGGCAATGAATAGAGAATAGACAGACATGCATGGTTTCTATAAGTACACAGTGATGTGTGATCCCTTTATTTATAAATAGTGTAGAAATAAATGCACCATATAAAAACAGGTGTGTTTATATCTATCTATCTCTTGTCTATCTATCTAGGGGCGTAACTAGGTATTTGAAGGCCCCATAGCAGCTGCACCCTTTGTACCTATGGTCTTTATATGTATTTATCTTCTATCTCTCATATCTATCTATCTCTATCTATCTCATATCTATCTATCTATCTATCTATCTATCTATCTATCCTAAAATCAAAGCACATGAAGGGGGTGCCACATTGCAATAAATTGTTTTACTATTTGATGCACAATCATAAACCACTGAAAAATGGCATACGTACCAATATTGGCCATTGAAACTACAGCAAGTATTGCAGATTTATACAGAGATACCACCGGCAATACACCAGGTAAATTACTGGGGAAGTTTCATATATATAAAACAAACCAAGACTCCAGCACTCCAGCTGTAACAAATACACGTAGATGCCCCAGGGCCCTGCCAAAAAGAATCCACTATTAATCTGTCGATTTCTTTCTTAAACGCACTCGGAAATTTCTATGACCTTTGCCTATGATGGAGATAAGCTTTCAATGGTAAACACAATGATCTTTGATTCAAATAAACTCTGGACCTCATTCAGAGCCGGACGCTATCAGCCGTTCGCTCGTACGCATTCGATTGTTTTAAACCAAGCATGCGTCCGGTTCTCATTGTGCATGTGCGGCCGGATCATTGCGGTCATTTTTCGTTCGCTCGTATACACAGCAAGCAGGAAGTGACCTATGTCATTTGATTGACAGAATGTTCTGTTTATGGGTGGTAACGGGGGTGGAGATGAGAAAACGCAGGCGTGGCAAGTCGTTTTTTGGGCGTACATGTATTATCTTGTGCGAACGTCCAATGTGGAGGCTATTTTGTACACGTCACTGTGTGATCCAATTTCCATTAAGACTGCTCGCTCAGCTTGTGGTCTGGTATAGTCTACCGCAATGACGATGGTCTCCTTGTTCTTCCCTGGACTCATCGATGGTGTTGCGATTAATCAAGTGACGCAACAAAAACAATTAACTTTTAATTGCTAAACAGCTTGTAAGGTGTTTAGCAAATAGACCTTTTTTGGTAGCTAAAAACCGAACGCAGGTGAACTACTCAGCTGCTAATTTCTGGGGCATACAATCAATTAGCTAACAAATGTTTGTGTTTTTTGTGTGCTTTTGGCATATTTGTAAGTGTTTATTTTTTAGGCAAACAATATTGTACGCATGTTTGGTTTTTTTCAATTTTATTTTATTTTGGATAATTGTTAATAAAAACTAATAATTGTTTTTAACCCTTTTTTTGTCAAAAAATATTAAATATTTCTATTTCCCTTGTATTGTTTGTAAGTTTGTTAGAGGGATTACCTTTTAACAAGTTTGTGAATAAATCAACAATAGAATTTGGCAAATTTGGTTCCAAAGTTTATGAATATTTTTTGGGGGGGGTTAAAGTTTTTTTTTAAGTAAACATATTTTTTTTCAAGGAACAAAATGTATAAATCATTTTGGCCACACACCAACAAAATAAGTGGCATTTGAACACAAATAAAACCAATTCACAAGAAAGGAGAGGGAGGTTTTTGGCATGCAGGAATATGGGGCAAACACAGAGATGGATTGTGGGGAAATTAGCCAGTGCTGTCATCGCCTTTTAGGCCATTTGGCCAGGGGTTGGAGGGAGCCTGAACGGGTCCGCGAAGTCCTTCGGCTGGCCTGGCCAGAGGCAGATGCTGTGGCCTCTGGACTAGGCATAGGGCTAGGCACAGTTGGAGGGATGGCTGTTGTTGTGCCAGAGGTGGAGGGTCCTGATGTTCCGGCAGGAAGGGAGGCGGACTCCAACATGTGCTGGCGAACGAGCTGCTCCAGGGCATTTGCTATTCGCACGTTGGCCCCAGTATTTTCCGCCAGGGCCTTAGCAATGGTCACGTTGGCCGCAGCACTTTGCTCCAGGGCGTCCGCCACCCATAGCAGATTGGCGTCCATCCTCAGCAGAATCTCGGTCTGCTGATCCGTTTTAACATTGAGATCTTTGAGGAGGGCCACTGCCTGCGAGGGGGAATGCCCTGGACTGTCTGCCACAGGGTCCCCAGCCGAATCTACTGCTTCCTCCCCTGCAGAGCCAGAAGAAATTCTGCGGCCAAAGCTCACCTCTGGAGCAGACTCATCCGCCTGTGTCTCTGTGAGAAAAAAGAGAAGAGAGTAAAATTATAATCTAGATCAGTGTTGGCTAACCTTGACACTCCAGCTGTTATGGAACTACATAACCCAGCATGCACTGCTACAGTTTTGCTATTAGGGCATGCTAAAACTGTGGCAGGGCATGCTGGGATATATAGTTCCACAACAGCTGGAGTGTCAAGGTTAGCCAACACTGATCTAGATATTGTCAAAAACACATTTCTGAGTTGTTAACATTACAACATTTACCTGGGGCAACATGAGGAGCCGCAAAGTCTGGCATGTCGGTATCCATGTTTGACACGCCAAACACCTCCTCATCCTGCACACCCCTGGGCCAGCTCCTCCAAATCTGTGAGCTCAAGTGACACAGGGGTGGGACCCCCACCTGTCCCCCCTGCATGCCTAGCCCTATCAGACAGTTTTTGTTTAAGCCGATATTTGAAGTCGCTCCATCTGTTGGTTTAAAATTTGGCATTATTCCTGCAGTATTTTGACCTGTAAACACTTTTTACTAAAATGTAGTTTTTACGTACCGGCGTTTGACCTCCCAGGTTGAACGTTCAAACTCACCCACACCATTGACAGCACTGGCTATGTCGTCCCACAGTTTCCATATCTGGGTTGCACCCATATTCCTTGGTGCCTGTGCCAGGTTGTCATTGCACATTTGCACCAAAACCTCCATCTCCTTCCTTGTGAATTGTGGCTGCCTTTTTTTTCGGCCCTAGTTTGCCTACTAGGGCTAGCAGCCTCTTCCATTGCATCCTCCACACCTTTTTTTTAAAATGTTAAAAAATATTTTTAGTAAAATGTTTTAAAATGTAATGTTAAACATACGCATTTTCCCTTAAAAAAAAAAAACACCTACATGGTGCCTGTTGGCTAGTACTTTGCTGCTCTGTACTCATTGTTTGTTCTCAATGTAGCAGACCGATTTGGGCCTTCAGTGACGTTTTTAGACATGCGTCAGCATTATTCGGCCTCATCATTCCTGGTGCGCTCCTATTGTGCGTACTTAATTTGAGCAGGAAAATAAAGCCTATTTATGGCTTGGTGTGACTCGAGTCGAGGTGGCATTTTAGGATTGTTGGAGGTTTTGCGGTGTAGTGGATTGTTGGTGCTTTGTGGTTGTTTCGAAGGAGTAGTTGTTATTTGTGATATTTCTGGTTTTTTTCTTACTTGTTTTTTTTCCGTTAGCATTTTTGCGTTTTTTTTGGCTATTTTTATTTGAATTTTTGAGTAAGTATTTCAAAAATCCACCTAAAAAATTATTAGTAAATAGTTTCCATTTTTTTTTATTACAGTTATTTTGGCAGTGACCCAGTGATGATTTATATCTTTGGGATATTTGTCTGTTTTTGGTAAGTGTTTTTGGTTTTATGAATTTACAAATTCGATGTGTTGGTCTTAGCATATGTTTTGCTAAGTAATGTTTTTTTTTTTCTGTGAAAAATCATGTTTTACCACTAAATGTAGCATACTATTTAGGCAAATAATGTTTTTTTAACTGTAAAAGTAGCGTACTATTTAGTGAACTAATTTTTTTTTGTTTTAACTGTAAAAGTAGCGTACTATTTAGCGAATTAATGTGTCCTTATTTAACTGTAAAAGTAGCGTACTATTTAGCGAACTAATGTTTTTTTGGTTTTAACTGTAAAAGTAGCGTACTATATAGCGAACTAATGTGTCCTTATTTAACTGTAAAAGTAGTGTACTATTTAGCGAACTAATGTTTTTTTGGTTTTAACTGTAAAAGTAGCTTACTATTTAGCGAACTAATGGTTTTTTTGTTTTTAACTGTAAAAGTAGCGTACTATTTTGCAAACTAATGTTTTTTTAATTTTTCTGTGTAAAAACATGTCTTACCACTAAATGTAGCGTACTATTTTGAGAACTAATGTGTGCTCCCTTCTCTATTTTTTCAAAAACTATATTTGTTTTCATTCATAGTTTATTAAATTAATCTTAAAAATATTTTCTACTTTTGAAATGTAGGTTGGTTTGCACATGCCACGTCCTGGGCCTGTAAGCATCTTTGGTTTGCTTTGAAAAGATAAGTATATTTTTCTTAACACATTTGTCTAAAACAATAACTACCTGGCTTAACATTTCAGGTTGATGTTGGTCATATTATATTGGCCATGGTTCCAGAACCCGACCAACCTCAACTTCGTTCCAGGCGTAGGCCTCGTAGGCGTGCAAGGCCCCAGATATATGGAACACATGTCACCCTTTTTGGAATGCCAGATGATGAGGTGTTAAGGCGATACCGTCTTCCACCACAAATCATCATAGACACTCTCTCATTAATAGAGAGTGATCTTGAATGGCAAATTGTCATTCCTACAGCAATACCACCACATACGCAATTAATGTCGGTGTTACATTTTTGTGCCTCAGGATCGTTTCAAACCACTGTGGGAATAGTGGCTGGAATATCCCAATCCTCCTTTTCAAGGATCCTGAGGGCAGTGATGGAGGCACTTTTTAAACACCTCCATCATTTTATTAAAATGCCATTGGAGATGGATTCCCTTAATGTGGCAAAGTCTAATTTTTACCAAATTGCTGGCTTCCCACATATCATAGGGGTTGTGGATGGCACTCACATACCACTGCAGCCTCCAGCAAGGCTGGAGGCTATATTTAGGAACCGAAAGCACTTTCATTCGATGAATGTAATGGTGGTATGTGATGCCTCCCTCCAGATCCTGTCCCTGAATGCCAAATTCCCCGGCAGTGCACATGATTCCTTTGTCATCCGGGAATCAGGGATTTGGCACAAATTAAACAACCTACAAGCTGGTGATGCATGGCTTCTGGGTAAGTTGACACCTTCTGTTGAAACCAATGCAAAGCTTGTTACATAATGGTCCAGATGTTTTTTTTTATATTTTCACAGGAGACAGTGGTTACCCTTGCACGCCCTGGCTGCTCACTCCTTATTTGGTTCCCACACCAGGGCCACAAAGTCAGTATAATTCCACACTTACAGCCACCAGGCAGGTGGTGGAGCACTGTATGACTCCACTGCTCTGGTGGCGACCTCATGTATTTGCCGGCTATGGTTTCCAAAATTGTGGTCCTGTGTCTGGGGTGGAGGGGGAATTTGGGGAAGAGTGGGCAGAGGATGTTTGGGTGGGAGTGGGGGATAGGGGTCGAGAAACCCATCTGTGCTGTCTCATTATCCTCTCGGCCCCTAAATGATGGAGAGAAACATATTTAATTACAATGCTTTTTTGTTTATATTTATTTTTTTTTAAATACCCTAAGAATAAAAAAAAAGCCTATACTGTAAACATGCACCCGCAGGTAGGGCCAAAATTAACAAACAGGGCTATACTGTAAACATGCACATGCAGGTAGGGCCAAAATTAACAAACAGGGCTATACTGTAATCATGCACACGCAGGTAGGGCCAAAATTAACAAACAGGGCTATACTGTAAACATGCACATGCAGATAGGGCCAAAATTAACAAACAGGGCTATACTGTAAACATGCACACGCAGGTAGGGCCGGAAAAAAATAAAAAAAAATATAAACAAACACATAAACACTTACTTTCCACAATCTGGAGATGCAAAAGTGCAAGCAGGTAGGGCCGGAAAAAAATAAAAAAAAATATAAACAAACACATAAACACTTACTTTCCACAATCTGGAGATGCAAAAGTGCAAGTAGGGCCGGAAAAAAATAAAAAAAAATATAAACAAACACATAAACACTTACTTTCCACAATCTGGAGATGCAAAAGTGCAAGCAGGCGTGGGGTTCGGCATCTCAAATCCGACCACCTGTGCTCCAGTTGGCTGATATTTCGGCGATAGCCGATGGAAGCAGGCGGTGGCGCACCTCCACGTACGCCATCCGCTTGCGGAGGTTTGTGATGGGGGAGGATGATGGGTTATTCTCTGGTCCATCACCTCAGTGAGGACCAGTAGCTCACGCCTACAAAACGCGGAGGCTCTCATGATGGCAATGATTTTTTTTACACAAAACAGTTTTAATAAAGGCCCTAGAAAAAATTTGATTGGCTAATGTACTTTGTAAATTAACAGGAACCATTCTATTGGTTATTGTATGAGTCATGTGACCTACAGCCTCACAAATATAATGTGAGCTATGATAGGCTTGATGCAGTGACATGCATAAGCTAATTTAAAAAAAAAAATTAAAGTACTAAAATCTGTCTATAAAAAACAACGCAAAACAATAGTATCATTCCAAAAAACATTTAATTTCAAAAACCAATCCCATTTGTGAAACCGTACGTATTCTGCAGTACAAATGACACACACTGACAAGAATAAAGTTTATTGACAATGAAAAAAAAACAGGATTGCAAACGTGAATAGCAATTAAGGTAATTAATATAGTGATTGCCATTAAACAATTAAAGTATGTTTGAAGAATGAAATAGCAGGCAATCGAAAACTGACAGGGCCACTTCCAGAATTGACTTGTGCGAGCGTTCCCTGCAACCAAAGAGGAGACAGACGGTCGCTATTTTGAACGTTCGCTAGCTAGATGAGGGGTTGGGAGACTATGGGGCGAAAAATTAGCAACGAGCGAACATACAAGCGAGCCCTTGAATTTAAATATTTCCGCTCGTACGGCGGACGAGTGAACGCCCACTTGCGTCCGGGTCTGAATCAGGCCCTCTGTTCTAGGCATTACCAGACAGAACCAGCTCGCTCATATTCCCAATATTCTCTCCATGACTAGCTTTGTTTAATTAATGTAGAGTACATCATCCTTTAACTAAGACCTCATTTTAATAAAACCGAAATGGTGCTGGGCGCACTATGCTGTAACAGGGTGGTGTTTTATTCTGTACAAGACTCGAGTGCCGCCAATTCCCACTGTGTGTATGTGTGTGTATATGAATATATATATATATATTACATACAGGGGCATATCTAGAGAGGAGGGGGCCCGTGTGCAGTCTCCAACATGGCCCCCTCCTCTCTGTCCGGCGGCCGGCAGCGAACTGAGCTGTGCGCGGCCAGCACCGGAGTTATATACTCTGGGCACTAGAGTGTGCCCAGACTCTATAGTGTATGCACAGGTCACCAGGAAAATGGCTGCGGCAGCCATTTTTCCTGTACTGCGAATGCGCAAATGTTGGGAAAATGGCCACCGCGTCCATTTTCCAGTCGTTTTACAGCGCCGGACACCCGCACCGATGTGGGACTCCAGAGAGGTAAGTATTATTATGGGTGCAGGGTGTGTGGTGCGGGGCCCCCCTGGACCCAGGGGCCCGTGTTCCCCGCATACCCTGCACCCATTATAGATATGCCCCTGTATATATATATATATATATATGTCTGGACTGGCACTCTGATAAAGACAACTCCTTGGGCGGTTGGATGGCCTCAGTATTAAGTTGGTCAGGCTTAAATATAGACTGTGGCACCCCAAGATTATCGAAAATAATCATACATGTATTGGCATATACCACCAACATTTCAGAGCCCCTTGTGGCTCTTTTTTCAAGGCAATCAAGTAAACACAGCCACAGGGGCTCTGAAACGTTGATGACAATATATGCATGCTTATATACAAAAATCTAGATGTGCAGTCTTTATTTAAGCCTATATATTACAGGCAGTATAATTCCCCATTCCCGGCTCGGTTACAGGCTCAGCTAGTTCCCCGGCTCCTGCACTGGTGGGAGTGGTGGCTGATGGACGGAGGCAGAGCTGTGAAGTGTCACTCACGTGCTCCGCAATGGCCCATGGGAGGAGCTGCTGCAGCAGCCCTCCCACAGCCATTTCAAATATTACTGCTGAATGAGCTTCTGCGCATGTGCTGAAGCTCATTTATGACTGCTGCCCGATCGGAGCTGAGCTCCGATCATGGTAGCGGCCTTCAGAGTGGCCGGCCGGCAGTCAGTGTAAAGCAGCCCATCAGAGGTGAGATGGGACCGTCCCAGTGGGGACTTTCCCACTGTCCCGGTGGCCCAATCTGCCCCTGGCACAGGGCACTGCTGGTCAAGGGGCGCTGTTCAGGCCTGTCAATTTTCTTGTAGCTTCCTCTTATTTCATCCCCAGCATCTCCAGGCCTCCCTTATCTCTTTCCCTGGCCATTCCCCATGAGGTCATTCCTGTTCCCCAGGGAAATGCTTAAAGGATGTCCACCTTGATAAAAATTCCTCTTAAAATAAAAGAGAAGATGTGCAGTAGGTCATACTTCTGAATACTGGAATACTTTAAATGTTCTGGAGTCTGCCTTTTGAGACTCACCTCAACAAAATATAATGCTTTCACATAAAGGTATCTTTTTCTAGTTAGAATAACGTCCCAACTTGAACCCCTCAGAAAGAGCACTCACCTAGGATCAGGTGTAAGTGTTCCCATAAAGGTTTCTTTGTATATGTAACCAGTAGCTCTCATGTATGCCAGGTTGAAAAAAAGGAGTTATCCTCCAGAAGCCACAGACAATGGGATTTAATAATAAAAAATGGAGAAGACAACTCCAAAAACAAAAACAAAAATTAAAACATTTAAAACAAAATTCCCTCTTCCAAAATAATGGAAGGAGGTAGCAAAAGAATGCAGTATAATGATACTTTACATAAACACCAACGCGTTTCTGACCATGGGTCCTTCCTCAGGGTGTAATTAATGTGAAAACCTAAAGGGTATATATACCCTAACCTAGATCACATGACATAAATGTATACCAGTTCTATACAAATTACGGAGATCCATTCCATTCCACTCTCTCCATTCAATGGAGGAAAGACTGTATATATTATAATCAATATCCTATTGGTCCTAGCACACCAATCTATTATTAAAATTCCATAATTGTAAAATACAATATAAACATCCAAATTGGTTTATATTTAATATTAAAAATGTGTCCAGTCCATTTTTATTAGTGAATCCAGTTCATGTTTTGTGACTCCTTGATCGTCTAAATGTTCTTTTGGGCGCCAAAACGCCTAGGGGGATCGAGCAAGCGGGCTGATGACGACTTCCTGCCGATGGAGATAGCGCTCCGGAAGCAGTCACTGTCACCTGATCGGAGAGCGTCACGTGGTTCCAAGGCTTCGTTTTACTCCAAAGTCCCCAGGAAACATAGAGCCACATATGTAGTTCCGTCCATGTACTAGGCGGGAGACGATCTTTCATGGTGCACAGGTTACCCCCGGTAATATGTTTTAAGAATCACCATTGTAACCGGAACGTCTTTCAAGTAATGGATTCCAAAAGATGATAACTCACATGGGATACAAACGAACATAGAAAATAAAAACATAATTAGTCCAAATGAAATAAAATTGCTAGAAGTTAATAATTAATACATGGTAATCGATCACCATGGAGACCAAAATATGATGTAAAATAAGGGAAAAGATAAATGTCCTTTAAATAAGCACCCAAAATAAGCCATAAAACAAAACAAATAATAAAATATATGATAACTAAAAATTATAAGAAACATTTCAATTCAAAATCCACATTTAGCCCTCTAGGGGCTAGCGATTTCAATAGGTAAATCATTTTCATTTCCATTTTGGCAAGGTTACTATCTTTATTGTTAGTCCTCCAATCAGATTTTACTGGAATTGGCTGTTAGGTATACTATTAAGCCAGTTATGATGATGATTACTACTGGCTTCAATATACCCATTGCAGTCTGTGGGTTTTATATAATTTTTTGTTTTAATGGTCCCATCCTCAATATATATGGTGAGATCTAGGAAATCTACGGAAATTTCACTAACATGAAAGGTAAGTTTAATATCCTTATCATTTTCATTTAGATAATTACAAAAATCTCCTAAGGGATTCTGATTATCATCCCATATGAATATAATGTCGTCTATATAACGACGGCAGGACACCAGGCTGGCACCAAAGCTTTGGCAATCCAAATGGAGTGGTCCTCCCACCATGCCATGAATAAATTGGCATAGCTTGGTGCCATCCTGGTGCCCATGGCAGTCCCTGTCAGTTGTAAATAATAATCATTATTATACCCAAAAAAGTTATTAGACAGAATTAATAATATGCCATCCAGAATAAAATTCTTGTGATCTTCTGACATATCTTTCTGATTCAAAAAGTACCTTATGGCTTCCAAACCCAGTTGGTGTTGGATAATTGTATACAATGAGGTAACATCAGCTGTCACCAATTTGTACCCAGGGAGCCAATTTATTTCTAGGAGATCTCTAATAATGGATGCACTATCTTTCAGATAAGATTTTGTTCTTTGTACCAAAGGTTGAAGTAGATAGTCTAAATAATGTGATTAGTTGGAAAGTATAGAGTTTGTACCTGCCACAATGGGGCGACCAGGGGGTCTTTCTTCATTCTTGTGAATTTTAGGTAACACATATATTACTGGTATAGACGGATTCTCTATGTGAATATAATCCTGTACTGTTTCAGTAATGACTTTTTTTGTGGTGTAGAGATTCAAGAAAACCTCCAATTTTTTAATAATAGAAATAGATGGATTAGTTCGTAGTTTTTTGTATGTCTCTGTATCAGCTAATTGGCGGATGATCTCGTTATTATAGTCATCCACATCTAGAATAACCACACTTCCCCCCCTTATCGGCAGGTTTGATTATTATTTCTTTATTATCTTTTAGGGTTTTAATAGCCAATCTTTCATTTTTATTTAGATTCCTATTTTTAATTGGTTTTAGATCTAATCTTTCTAAGTCTTCCTTTACTAACCGTTCAAAGGTTTCAATATAACAACCTTTTTTATGTGCAGGGAAAAAATTAGATTTTTTTCTTAAAAACAGAAATCTCCTCCCACTCTTTTCGGGGGGATTTTCTTGGGCTTCTCCTTCAAAAAAATTCTTTAGTGTTAGCTTCCTAATAAATTTTTGGAGGTCAATAAATACTTCAAAGTCATTCGACCGACTTGATGGGGCAAATTTTAAGCCACGCTCCAGAATATGTGTCTCATGTTCATTTAATGTATATTTACTTAAATTATAAATTTTTGTCTTAGATTCAATAGGGTTTTGTACATTCTGAATTTCATCAGTATGTCCATTTCTTTCTGTTTATATGAGTATGTTTCCCCCCCTTGTTCCCCGTTATTTCCTTTTTTGGGGGTACAGGTAACCCTCTTTACCATAAAAAATTATTGTCAGTAAGTGGTTCAAATCTATTCCTCCAATTATCTGAACAATATGGGTCTTTTCTTCTTCCCCAACTGGTGGATAGACCATCAGAGGAGTAGTTCTGGTTTGTAGTATATTGGTTCCTTGGTTCCTGTGTATTTGGTCTCTCATCTCTGAACCGTGGAAGTCTTTTATCCCTATATCTAGGTCTGTTGTCTCTAGCAGTCCTTCTCAATGGAGAGGGTACATAAGTATTATATTTGGGTTTAAGGGGTTGTTGCTTTTCTATATTTCTATTTTGAACATTACCACCATTATACACTCTTTCTTTTTTAGTGATCATATGTTCATTACCATTATTGTAATCATTTTTATCCCTCCAATATTTCTTTCTTTTTTTATTTCTTAATTCCCTCTCATTCTTCTCAATTTTCTTTATACTTTGTTCTTCTAAAAGTTTAAAATTAGATGATTCTTTATAGGGATCAACAAGACTTTTATAAATGTTAATTTCCTCCTCAAGTTTTTGTAGTTCCACCCCTTTCTCCCTCATGATCAAATTCATGAGGGAAAAAGAGCATGAATCTAATATTCTAAACCAATCCCTTTTAAAATCAGGTGAACCACTATCAAATGATGGTACTTTATCGATCCGTAGTCCTCTGGGAATGAGTTTCTCAGCACAGTATTTTTCTAATGTCATCATTTCCCACCATATCCTCCCTTCTTTTAGGAGACATTTTTCTAACTTAGACATTGCAGTTTCTACATCATCATCAAATACATTCTCATCCTCAATATTCTTAAAAATGTAATTGATTTGTACATTCCTTTGTCCTCTGTGTGAGAACATATTAGGGCAGCTGGACATTAACCTACAGTGCACAATACAGAGAAAAGAAAGTTTTTTTGGTTAATGCAACCTGTGCCCCACAGACCGCAGCTTAGTCCACTCTTAGGAGCACCACTCCTCCAAAATCGCATATAATAGACAAATAGAGTGATCCAAAGAAGCGCGATCCCCAGGGAAATGCTTAAAGGATGTCCACCTTGATAAAAATTCCACTTAAAATAAAAGAGAAGATGTGCAGTAGGTCATACTTCTGAATACTGGAATACTTTAAATGTTCTGGAGTCTGCCTTTTGAGACTCACCTCAACAAAATATAATACTTTCACATAAAGGTATCTTTTTCTAGTTAGAATAACGTCCCAACTTGAACCCCTCAGAAAGAGCACTCACCTAGGATCAGGTGTAAGCGTTCCCATAAAGGTTTCTTTGTATATGTAACCAGTAGCTCTCATGTATGCCAGGTTGAAAAAAGGAGTTATCCACCAGAAGCCACAGACAATGGGATTTAATAATAAAAAATGGAGAAGACAACTCCAAAAACAAAAACAAAAATTAAAACATTTAAAACAAAATTCCCTCTTCCAAAATAATGGAAAGAGGTAGCAAAAGAATGCAGTATAATGATACTTTACATAAACACCAACGCGTTTCTGACCATGGGTCCTTCCTCAGGGTGTAATTAATGTGAAAACCTAAAGGGTATATATACCCTAAACTAGATCACGTGACATAAATGTATACCAGTTCTATACAAATTACGGAGATCCATTCCATTCCACTCTCTCCATTCAATGGAGGAAAGACTGTATATATTATAATCAATATCCTATTGGTCCTAGCACACCAATCTATTATTAAAATTCCATAATTGTAAAATACAATATAAACATCCAAATTGGTTTATATTTAATATTAAAAATGTGTCCAGTCCATTTTTATTAGTGAATCCAGTTCATGTTTTGTGACTCCTTGATCGTCTAAATGTTCTTTTGGGTGCCAAAACGCCTAGGGGGATCGAGCAAGCGGGCTGATGACGACTTCCTGCCGACGGAGATAGCGCTCCGGAAGCAGTCACTGTCACCTGATCGGAGAGCATCACGTGGTTCCAAGGCTTCGTTTTACTCCAAAGTCCCCAGGAAACATAGAGCCACATATGTAGTTCCGTCCATGTACTAGGCGGGAGACTATCTTTCATGGTGCACAGGTTACCCCCGGTAATATGTTTTAAGAATCACCATGGTAACCGGAACGTCTTTCAAGTAATGGATTCCAAATGATGATAACTCACATGGGATACAAACGAACATAGAAAATAAAAACATAATTAGTCCAGATGAAATAAAATTGCTAGAAGTTAATAATTAATACATGGTAATCGATCACCATGGAGACCAAAATATGATGTAAAATAAGGGAAAAGATAAATGTCCTTTAAATAAGCACCCAAAATAAGCCATAAAACAAAACAAATAATAAAATATATGATAACTAAAAATTATAAGAACCATTTCAATTCAAAATCCACATTTAGCCCTCTAGGGGCTAGCGATTTCAATAGGTAAATCATTTTCATTTCCATTTAGGCAAGGTTACTATCTTTATTGTTAGTCCTCCAATCAGATTTTACTGTCTTAATGCCACAAAAAGACACTAGATGTTTAATATCACATTGATGTTCCTTTTTAAAATGTGACGAAACATTATGTGTCTCCAAACCCTTTCTTATGTTTCTCACATGTTCGGCTAGACGGTCTTTTAACATTCTCGTCGTTTTGCCGATATATTGGCTACCACAGGAACATTCAAGTAAATAAATACAATATTTGGTGTGGCATGTGATGAAATCATCTATTTGAAAGGTCCTGTTTGTTTGAGTGGATCTATATTCTGTTATTTTTGAACTAGTACTCTTACAAACTTTACACATACTGCATGTCCCGCATCTGTAAAAACCTTTCGATTTGTTTATAGAAGATGAACTAGGAACAGCAATAGCACTTCTTACTAAATTATCTTTGATATTCCGCGCTTTTCTGTATGTGAACCTGGGTCTTCCTCTAATGAAAGATTTCAGGGATGGATCATGATTTAAAATCCCCCAGTGTCTTGTTATTATTTTTTCTATTTCTTTATATTGATTATTGAATCGGGTGATAAACGCAATTTCATTATTTTTGGGTTTGATAGCCTTCTGGTTCTTTCGTAACATATCCAATCTGTCTAATTGATGTCCCTTTTCTTTGGCTTGTTTAACCAATGTTTTATTATAACCTTTGTTTGTGAATTGTGTTGCCAAATTATTGGCTTGATCTTCATATACACTAATTTCCGTACAATTCCTACGTATACGGTGGAATTGGCTGTTAGGTATACTATTAAGCCAGTTATGATGATGATTACTACTGGCTTCAATATACCCATTGCAGTCTGTGGGTTTTATATAATTTTTTGTTTTAATGGTCCCATCCTCAATATATATGGTGAGATCTAGGAAATCTACGGAAATTTCACTAACATGAAAGGTAAGTTTAATATCCTTATCATTTTCATTTAGATAATTACAAAAATCTCCTAAGGGATTCTGATTATCATCCCATATGAATATAATGTCGTCTATATAACGACGCCAGGACACCAGGCTGGCACCAAAGCTTTGGCAATCCAAATGGAGTGGTCCTCCCACCATGCCATGAATAAATTGGCATAGCTTGGTGCCATCCTGGTGCCCATGGCAGTCCCTGTCAGTTGTAAATAATAATCATTATTACACCAAAAAAAGTTATTAGACAGAATTAATAATATGCCATCCAGAATAAAATTCTTGTGATCTTCTTCTGACATATCTTTCTGATTCAAAAAGTACCTTATGGCTTCCAAACCCAGTTGGTGTTGGATAATTGTATACAACGAGGTAACATCAGCTGTCACCAATTTGTACCCAGAGAGCCAATTTATTTCTAGGAGATCTCTAATAATGGATGCACTATCTTTCAGATAAGATTTTGTTCTTTGTACCAAAGGTTGAAGTAGATAGTCTAAATAATGTGATTAGTTGGAAAGTATAGAGTTTGTACCTGCCACAATGGGGCGACCAGGGGGTCTTTCTTCATTCTTGTGAATTTTAGGTAACACATATATTACTGGTATAGACGGATTCTCTATGTGAATATAATCCTGTACTGTTTCAGTAATGACTTTTTTTGTGGTGTAGAGATTCAAGAAAACCTCCAATTTTTTAATAATAGAAATAGATGGATTAGTTCGTAGTTTATTGTATGTCTCTGTATCAGCTAATTGGCGGATGATCTCGTTATTATAGTCATCCACATCTAGAATAACCACACTTCCCCTTATCGGCAGGTTTGATTATTATTTCTTTATTATCTTTTAGGGTTTTAATAGCCAATCTTTCATTTTTATTTAGATTCCTATTTTTAATTGGTTTTAGATCTAATCTTTCTAAGTCTTCCTTTACTAACCGTTCAAAGGTTTCAATATAACAACCTTTTTTATGTGCAGGGAAAAAATTTGATTTTTTCTTAAAAACAGAAATCTCCTCCCCACTCTTTTCGGGGGGATTTTCTTGGGCTTCTCCTTCAAAAAATTTCTTTAGTGTTAGCTTCCTAATAAATTTTTGGAGGTCAATAAATACTTCAAAGTCATTCGACCGACTCGATGGGGCAAATTTTAAGCCACGCTCCAGAATATGTGTCTCATGTTCGTTTAACATATATTTACTTAAATTATAAATTTTTGTCTTAGATTCAATAGGGTTTTGTACATTCTGAATTTCATCAGTATGTCCATTTTCAACATTAGTAGACCTATTCCTCATATTTTTTCTTTTAGATCTTTTCTTTCTGTTTATATGAGTATGTTTCCCCCCCTTGTTCCCCGTTTTTTCCTTTTTTGGGGGGTACAGGTAACCCTCTTTACCATAAAAAATTATTGTCAGTAAGTGGTTCAAATCTATTCCTCCAATTATCTGAACAATATGGGTCTTTTCTTCTTCCCCAACTGGTGGATAGACCATCAGAGGAGTAGTTCTGGTTTGTAGTATATTGGTTCCTTGGTTCCTGTGTATTTGGTCTCTCATCTCTGAACCGTGGAAGTTTTTTATCCCTATATCTAGGTCTGTTGTCTCTAGCAGTCCTTCTCAATGGAGAGGGTACATAAGTATTATATTTGGGTTTAAGGGGTTGTTGCTTTTCTATATTTCTATTTTGAACATTACCACCATTATACACTCTTTTTTAGTGATCATATGTTCATTACCATTATTGTAATCATTTTTATCCCTCCAATATTTCTTTCTTTTTTTATTTCTTAATTCCCTCTCATTCTTCTCAATTTTCTTTATACTTTGTTCTTCTAAAAGTTTAAAATTAGATGATTCTTTATAGGGATCAACAAGACTTTTATAAATGTTAATTTCCTCCTCAAGTTTTTGTAGTTCCACCCCTTTCTCCCTTATGATCAAATTCATGAGGGATAAAGAGCATGAATCTAATATTCTAAACCATTCCCTTTTAAAATCAGGTGAACCACTATCGAATGATGGTACTTTATCGATCCGTAGTCCTCTGGGAATGAGTTTCTCAGCACAGTATTTTTCTAATGTCATCATTTCCCACCATATCCTCCCTTCTTTTAGGAGACATTTTTCTAACTTAGACATTGCAGTTTCTACATCGTCATCAAATACATTCTCATCCTCATTATTCTTAAAAATGTCATTGATTTGTACATTCCTTTGTCCTCTGTGTGAGAACATATTAGGGCAGCTGGACATTAACCTACAGTGCACAATACAGAGAAAAGAAAGTTTTTTTGGTTAATGCAACCTGCGCCTTGTTGCCTAACTCTAGTGAGCACCACCACTATATTGTGTATCTTTTTCTGGTTTCAGATATTTATTGATAAGAACAGTGGTACTAATAATTATCTTGTCATATACAGTCAGTGCGACAATTTCCCATTTCCCTCTTCCCCATAGTTGTGTCTACTGCACATCTTCTCTTTTATTTTAAGTGGAATTTTTATCAAGGTGGACATCCTTTAAGCATTTCCCTGGGGATCGCGCTCATTTGGATCACTCTATTTGTCTATTATATATGCGATTTTGGAAGTGTGGTGCTCCTAAGAGTGGACTAAGCTGCGGTCTGTGGGGCGCAGGTTGCATTAACCAAAAAAACTTTCTTTTCTCTGTATTGTGCACTGTAGGTTAATGTCCAGCTGCCCTAATATGTTCTCACACAGAGGACAAAGGAATGTACAAATCAATGACATTTTTAAGAATAATGAGGATGAGAATGTATTTGATGACGATGTAGAAACTGCAATGTCTAAGTTAGAAAAATGTCTCCTAAAAGAAGGGAGGATATGGTGGGAAATGATGACATTAGAAAAATACTGTGCTGAGAAACTCATTCCCAGAGGACTACGGATCGATAAAGTACCATCATTCGATAGTGGTTCACCTGATTTTAAAAGGGAATGGTTTAGAATATTAGATTCATGCTCTTTTTCCCTCATGAATTTGATCATGAGGGAGAAAGGGGTGGTACTACAAAAACTTGAGGAGGAAATTAACATTTATAAAAGTCTTGTTGATCCCTATAAAGAATCATCTAATTTTAAACTTTTAGAAGAACAAAGTATAAAGAAAATTGAGAAGAATGAGAGGGAATTAAGAAATAAAAAAAGAAAGAAATATTGGAGGGATAAAAATGATTACAATAATGGTAATGAACATATGATCACTAAAAAAGAAAGAGTGTATAATGGTGGTAATGTTCAAAATAGAAATATAGAAAAGCAACAACCCCTTAAACCCAAATATAATACTTATGTACCCTCTCCATTGAGAAGGACTGCTAGAGACAACAGACCTAGATATAGGGATAAAAGACTTCCACGGTTCAGAGATGAGAGACCAAATACACAGGAACCAAGGAACCAATATACTACAAACCAGAACTACTCCTCTGATGGTCTATCCACCAGTTGGGGAAGAAGAAAAGACCCATATTGTTCAGATAATTGGAGGAATAGATTTGAACCACTAATAATTTTTTATGGTAAAGAGGGTTACCTGTACCCCCCAAAAAAGGAAAAAACGGGGAACAAGAGGGGGAAACATACTCATATAAACAGAAAGAAAAGATCTAAAAGAAAAAATATGAGGAATAGGTCTACTAATGTTGAAAATGGACATACTGATGAAATTCAGAATGTACAAAACCCTATTGAATCTAAGACAAAAATTTATAATTTAATTAAATATACGTTAAACGAACATGAGACACATATTCTGGAGCGTGGCTTAAAATTTGCCCCATCGAGTCGGTCGAATGACTTTGAAGTATTTATTGACCTCCAAAAATTTATTAGGAAGCTAACACTAAAGAAATTTTTTGAAGGAGAAGCCCAAGAAAATCCCCCCGAAAAGAGTGGGGAGAAGATTTCTGTTTTTAAGAAAAAATCTAATTTTTTCCCTGCACATAAAAAAGGTTGTTATATTGAAACCTTTGAACGGTTAGTAAAGGAAGACTTAGAAAGATTAGATCTAAAACCAATTAAAAATAGGAATCTAAATAAAAATTAAAGATTGGCTATTAAAACCCTAAAAGATAATAAAGAAATAATAATCAAACCTGCCGATAAGGGGGGAAGTGTGGTTATTCTAGATGTGGATGACTATAATAACGAGATCATCCGCCAATTAGCTGATACAGAGACATACAAAAAACTACGAACTAATCCATCTATTTCTTTTATTAAAAAATTGGAGGTTTTCTTGAATCTCTACACCACAAAAAAAGTCATTACTGAAACAGTACAGGATTATATTCACATAGAGAATCCGTCTATACCAGTAATATATGTGTTACCTAAAATTCACAAGAATGAAGAAAGACCCCCTGGTCACCCCATTGTGGCAGGTACAAACTCTATACTTTCCAACTTATCACATTATTTAGACTATCTACTTCAACCTTTGGTACAAAGAACAAAATCTTATCTGAAAGATAGTGCATCCATTATTAGAGATCTCCTAGAAATAAATTGGCTCCCTGGGTACAAATTGGTGACAGCTGATGTTACCTTGTTGTATACAATTATCCAACACCAACTGGGTTTGGAAGCCATAAGGTACTTTTTGAATCAGAAAGATATGTCAGAAGAAGATCACAAGAATTTTATTCTGGATGGCATATTATTAATTCTGTCTAATAACTTTTTTTGGTATAATAATGATTATTATTTACAACTGACAGGGACTGCCATGGGCACCAGGATGGCACCAAGCTATGCCAATTTATTCATGGCATGGTGGGAGGACCACTCCATTTGGAGTGTCCATAGCTTTGGTGCCAGCCTGGTGTCCTGGCGTTGTTATATAGACGACATTATATTCATATGGGATGATAATCAGAATCCCTTAGGAGATTTTTGTAATTATCTAAATGAAAATGATAAGGATATTAAACTTACCTTTCATGTTAGTGAAATTTCCGTAGATTTCCTAGATCTCACCATATATATTGAGGATGGGACCATTAAAACAAAAAATTATATAAAACCCACAGACTGCAATTGGGAATATATAAAAGCCAGTAGTAATCATCATCATAACTGGCTTAATAGTATACCTAACAGCCAATTCCACCGTATACGTAGGAATTGTACGGAAATTAGTGTATATGAAGATCAAGCCAATCATTTGGCAACACAATTCACAAACAAAGGTTATAATAAAACATTGGTTAAACAAGCCAAAGAAAAGGGACATCAATTAGACAGATTGGATATGTTACGAAAGAACCAGAAGGCTATCAAACCCAAAAATAATGAAATTGCGTTTATCACCCGATTCAATAATCAATATAAAGAAATAGAAAAAATAATAACAAGACACTGGGGGATTTTAAATCATGATCCATCCCTGAAATCTTTCATTAGAGGAAGACCCAGGTTCACATACAGAAAAGCGCGGAATATCAAAGATAATTTAGTAAGAAGTGCTATTGCTGTTCCTAGTTCATCTTCTATAAACAAATCGAAAGGTTTTTACAGATGCGGGACATGCAGTATGTGTAAAGTTTGTAAGAGTACTAGTTCAAAAATAACAGAATATAGATCCACTCAAACAAACAGGACCTTTCAAATAGATGATTTCATCACATGCCACACCAAATATTGTATTTATTTACTTGAATGTTCCTGTGGTAGCCAATATATCGGCAAAACGACGAGAATGTTAAAAGACCGTCTAGCCGAACATGTGAGAAACATAAGAAAGGGTTTGGAGACACATAATGTTTCGTCACATTTTAAAAAGGAACATCAATGTGATATTAAACATCTAGTGTCTTTTTGTGGCATTAAGACAGTAAAATCTGATTGGAGGACTAACAATAAAGATAGTAACCTTGCCTAAATGGAAATGAAAATGATTTACCTATTGAAATCGCTAGCCCCTAGAGGGCTAAATGTGGATTTTGAATTGAAATGGTTCTTATAATTTTTAGTTATCATATATTTTATTATTTGTTTTGTTTTATGGCTTATTTTGGGTGCTTATTTAAAGGACATTTATCTTTTCCCTTATTTTACATCATATTTTGGTCTCCATGGTGATCGATTACCATGTATTAATTATTAACTTCTAGCAATTTTATTTCATCTGGACTAATTATGTTTTTATTTTCTATGTTCGTTTGTATCCCATGTGAGTTATCATCTTTTGGAATCCATTACTTGAAAGACGTTCCGGTTACCATGGTGATTCTTAAAACATATTACCGGGGGTAACCTGTGCACCATGAAAGATCGTCTCCCGCCTAGTACATGGACGGAACTACATATGTGGCTCTATGTTTCCTGGGGACTTTGGAGTAAAACGAAGCCTTGGAACCACGTGACGCTCTCCGATCAGGTGACAGTGACTGCTTCCGGAGCGCTATCTCCATCGGCAGGAAGTCGTCATCAGCCCACTAGCTCGATCCCCCTAGGCGTTTTGGCGCCCAAAAGAACATTTAGACGATCAAGGAGTCACAAAACATGAACTGGATTCACTAATAAAAATGGACTGGACACATTTTTAATATTAAATATAAACCAATTTGGATGTTTATATTGTATTTTACAATTATGGAATTTTAATAATAGATTGGTGTGCTAGGACCAATAGGATATTGATTATAATATATACAGTCTTTCCTCCATTGAAAGGAGAGAGTGGAATGGAATGGATCTCCGTAATTTGTATAGAACTGGTATACATTTATGTCATGTGATCTAGGTTAGGGTATATATACCCTTTAGGTTTTCACATTAATTACACCCTGAGGAAGGACCCATGGTCAGAAACACGTTGGTGTTTATGTAAAGTATCATTATACTGCATTCTTTTGCTACCTCTTTCCATTATTTTGGAAGAGGGAATTTTGTTTTAAATGTTTTAATTTTTGATTTTGTTTTTGGAGTTGTCTTCTCCATTTTTTATTATTAAATCCCATTGTCTGTAGCTTCTGGTGGATAACTCCTTTTTTCAACCTGGCATACATGAGAGCTACTGGTTACATATACAAAGAAACCTTTATGGGAACGCTTACACCTGATCCTAGGTGAGTGCTCTTTCTGAGGGGTTCAAGTTGGGACGTTATTCTAACTAGAAAAAGATACCTTTATGTGAAAGCATTATATTTTGTTGAGGTGAGTCTCAAAAGGCAGACTCCAGAACATTTAAAGTATTCCAGTATTCAGAAGTATGACCTACTGCACATCTTCTCTTTTATTTTAAGTGGAATTTTTATCAAGGTGGACATCCTTTAAGCATTTCCCTGGGGATCGCGCTTCTTTGGATCACTCTATTTGTCTATTATATGCGATTTTGGAGGAGTGGTGCTCCTAAGAGTGGACTAAGCTGTGGTCTGTGGGGCGCAGGTTGCATTAACCAAAAAAACTTTCTTTAATCATACCTTTTACCTGCATTGTTGCATAAAGTAAAAGATTCCAAAACAGTATACTTAAGAATTTGCCATTTATTAATTAATTAAATAAATAGATCTAGCCCTTATCTGGGAGCACATATCCCCCAGGGTTAATGCAGCAATAACCACAATTGATGTCATTACCAAGGCTTTATAGCTTCCATTACAGTCATCGGGTAATACGCCTGTTGTACTCCCACTGACTATATCAGATAGACAAAGTTTGCTTTTATTGTCTCTTTCCTTTGCTTGGCAGTTAGAGAAAGAGATTCCTTTATGAGATGATCATGGTTCAGTATCTCTATATTTGGTTGCGTGAATTTCACTAGCACAAATTATACATAAATGGCAAAGTACTTGTACACACTTTCAGATAAACAACTTCCACAGGGAGCGGCCTTAAAGACATCTCATCTAATTTCTCCAGTTAAATGTGTACAAAGCAAAATGGCTGTGCAAAGGCCATATTGAATTTCATGAACTTTATTCATTATAAACCATACAGCATATGTAAATATGGAAGTATGTAAAATATAATGTTTCTTGTAAATTAGTTTTCCACAGTTCCACCCTTAGATAACCACATTTTAACATGTGCTATATCTCATCTCCATCTCTTGTATGTTTTCATATTTAAAGTAGCCATCTGAATACAGCATAGGCCAAATTTATAGAAGAAGAAGAATCGGAATTAAGATTTCAAGAATAAACTTTGTCTGTACATAAAATATGTTAAAAAACTTTTCTAAACCTTAAAATCAAAATCTAGGATCTAATCATGACCATCATAAATCATTTTCAGAGTTTTTATCATAATGTTCTCATAGAAATTATTTTTGTATAGTATAAGCCTCATTTATGTAATTAGTAATAATGGCTTCTTCATCTGTAGTATCATTGGTCAAATAATTTCAACAGTGAATTCCAAGATTTGTATAAAAAGTTCAACAATATCCTCCAGTCTGTACATTTAATTCATCAATTATGTGCGGTGCTGTAGTAACAGTTCATTCCAGAATATTTTTAATAGATGTCCAATATATCTGAATGTCTTATCATATAAAGTCCAGTATCATTGTCAATAAATTTGTCCATATAACTCAGCCAGATCAATAATCTCTTGTTGATTATCCAAATATCCCCAATTATCATACGTAAGGATGTTAGCAAAGGTTGTACCAACACGATGTTTCACTGAAATATCAATCAGGAAAATATATTTTTATTCACTGGATCAATGACTCTTCTAGAACATCTGGCATCCTGCAAAAGAACTTATCTCAAATTATTATGAGTTATAAAATAAAATTGTAGTATCAGTTTGCCTAAATAGAAAATATATTCTGAATGAATTGGCAATAATTTGTAAGCATACTTTCCACATATATATAAAGATTTGGTAACACGAAAATAACATCAAACCCAAATATCATGGTAGTAACTAACATTCCTAATATGTCTGAGCTATATGATCTGACTAACTATTTGGAACACTATTGGAACTAATCACTGGTAGTGTAAAAGCAAATGCCTCATTATAAAAATACATTGTACATTCAGCACTTCAAAAATTTTCCTTGCATTGTTCAGTATAGCAAGGAACATAAGATTTGTACACATTAATGTTCTTATTACAATATTCTGATTCAACATTTTCTACTTGTAAGGGGTGTTCTAGCATTGGAATAGTAAACATTCCTGCAGTTGTCCAAATCGGAGGTGCAGTCTGATTCATTTCATAAACTATCTTATTGAAACAAAATGGAATGTGTCCACTTACATAAGAAAATAACACAATTACTAGTGGTTTTGTCAAGTTATAATTATCAGTAACCCTTTTTCTTTTTACAACTTTTAATTACACAATCCTCACATGTTTCTATAGTAATTATCTTAGTATTTTCAGTATATTTCAACTCAACAATGGATCCTTAACAAATTCAACTATTAGTAGCATTTAATACTTTATCCATCAATTAATATTTTTGTAGAATTGCATATTCTTTTGGGTAATATCCATACACCATAGTATACACCTTTCTTCTGGTGGTTTAGTACAGTAATAGTACATGTACTTTTCAATAGATGATAAATCAGTTTTCTGATACCGATCTGTTTCCCTGCTTAGAAAAGAGGAAGGAAAGGACTTACTAGAATAAACCCCATCATCCACACTACTGGATGAGTACTCATACCAGACCATGAACCCTCGCTCGCCCTCTCTCAAAAAAAAAAATAAGTCTAAAAAAAAAATTATAATTTCAATGTTGTGATTGTTTCCATCAAGCAGCTAAGAAAAATTAAAAGTTTTCTTTATCATTAGTCTATATCATAGTCTATTGTAAGCAATTGTCTCCATCTTGATTGAAGAATTCTCATAAATGCAACTTAGTCTTTATATCTGTCTTTATATCTCAGTCTCTATATCAGCACTTGAATCTGAGTCTTTAGTCCCCTTTAAGCTTGGATCTTTCTCTGACCTTTTTCAATGCAAGCCATGGATCCAGGTGTCCTTCTCAGCAACCTTTATAGCTGTATCTGTTGTCAGCATTACTTTGCCATGCCAAGGACCATTCCATTGATCTGTAAGGGAACCAGAATGTAACAAAACTTCTCATCATACCATCATAGTCTCCAGACTGTATTTCATCTGCTGGACCAAATGCTGGTGTTGGTTGAATATCCTGTTGAGCTTCCCCAAAAGTCTTCTTGTTGTAGCTGTTTAGATAATTGTATAAAATATCGAACAGTCAAATCATGTTGTCATTTTAAATCAGTCTTTGGATTAATAACACATCTTGATTGTAGTCCAAAAAAAAGTTAATAAGGAGAGAGATTGAGATAAGGCTCAGGTGTGATTCTAATACTATGAAGCACCAAATGTAGGCCTTCAGACAATGCCATTCCTGTCTCTTTTGTAAGTTTGACTAATCTATTTTTTTATAACACCATTAAGTCTAATATTACGTGTGTAACTTTGATTCAATTCCATCATTTAACTTATTTGAAAAACTTCCCCTTGCAATATGAGTTCCCCTGTTACTTTCAATAACAATACAGTAACACTGGGTAAATTATACCTTACATACAAATTCCTGCAAAATCTCTTATCTTAGCATCTTGGATCTGTAAATTCAGTAATCTCTGCAATATCTAAAAACATAGAAAGTAAAAAACTATTGCATCTCTATAGCGCTCCCTATAGGACAAATTCACATGAAAAAAACACCCTGTGAATGTAACACACAAAATGGGATATAATCACCTAAATAGACATATGAGAGTCCTCAATGGTGGAACTACTATGGTAACTTGTCACTCCTTTGGACCTGGATCCATCGATCCAATATACATGTACAGGAGAGAAAGAAATATAATAGTGTAGTAGTCCTTAAAATGTTAAAAGGTTTAATAGTGGTTACACTTACAAACATAGAAGAAATAAAAGCATGTCATTGTATCTCCCAAGGCATGTAGCAGGTCCGTGAGTCTTGAAAGCCAGATGGTAATCAGATTAGGTCTCCAGATACCCAGTCTGGATAGGCAAAAAGACAACCACGATCCTCCAATTCCTTGGGACAGCAGAAAAAAACGATCTCCAGGAGGGCTGCTTAAGCAGCCGTTTTTTTGCTACATGCCTTGGGAGATACAATGACATGCTTTTATTTCTTCTATGTTTGTAAGTGTAACCACTATTAAACCTTTTAACATTTTAAGGACTACTACACTATTATATTTCTTTCTCTCCTGTACATGTATATTGGATCGATGGATCCAGGTCCAAAGGAGTGACAAGTTACCATAGTAGTTCCACCATTGAGGACTCTCATATGTCTATTTAGGTGATTATATCCCATTTTTTGTGTTACATTCACAGGGTGTTTTTTTCATGTGAATTTGTCCTATAGGGAGCGCTATAGAGATGCAATAGTTTTTCACTTTCTGTTTTGTCTTTATTTAAGTACTATTTGGGTGTGTACTTTCTTTTGCACCTCAGCTGCACCTTATTGTTATTGCGCATTCATTATTGAATTTTTTACTTTGAATATCTAAAAACATGTCAACAACATACTTTAAAACATCTTGAAACCTTGACAAGAACATACTTCAATCCTTTTTTTTTCTTTGCTAACTCAATAAAATCAATTATCAATAGTACTTGGAAAATGTTTTAGTAGGTACCATTTTCTCTACATTGTCTATCAACCAAATTACATAAACATTTACACTTTCACTTTATTTCTGGCTCGAGCATACCAGTATGATTGTACAATGTGATTCATATTGTCTGCTCTTAAATGTACTGACCCATGAACACCCTGTACAAATGCTGGTAATATTTTTAATTTCACTCAAATACCCATTATCATCATCTTTTTTTGTAATAATGCTTTAAATTAAAGACCTTATAAAGACCTTATAATTGGTATATTTTACATTTGGGGTGAGCATTTGGGTGTAGGGCCCCCAGGGCTGGTCTGGCTGGGCCTCCTCAGGGCATCACCACTTAATACACATAGTTGCTTTTCACATCACCTGTTATGTTTGTATTTTGTTCATGTAATATTTCACATATATTTTAACCACTTTTTTCAACACTTATTAATTAGTCTTACACATCTATACTTTACACTGCACTGTCACTCTTTTTCCATTTTTCGTGTGATGCTCTGGGGGGGTCTTTGGCTGGATGTTTTTCAGGGTGCACTGCGCCCCGGATGTGAACCCCTTAGTGTTAGGGACTGCTAGTGACAGAGAAGCCGTGACGTGGCCTAGCAGCTTCCCATGTATTTGCAAATGCATGCAACCAATATCTCTGAATTTCTATGACCATATAGTCTTCATATATTGATGCAAGTATTATTCAGTGTACTGAGGAACAATAGCGGGTTAAACCCCCTCCTTTTTCTATTTCATCTTGGATGTCATCTCGCCACCTTAAACTTAATATATCTAAACCAGAATTAATTATATTTCCACCAGTCAATAATAGTTACCAACCTGTTATATCTATCACTGTTGACAATTCAACAATCAACCACACCCCACAAGCTCGCTGCCTAGATGTCATCCTTGACTCTGAACTGTCTTTTGTTCCCCAAAATTCAATCTGTCTCTAAATCCTGTTACATACATTTAAAAAACATAGCCACAATTCGACCATATCTTACCCAAGACACTGCAAAAACTCTAATACATGCACTAATTTTTTTTCCGCATTGAATATTGCAATAGTCTCCTTATTGGTCTTCCCAAAAATGGGCTATCACCATTGCAATTCACTTTGAATGCAGCTGCGAGGTTGATCTATCTCACCAAACATTCAGTTTCTGCTGAACCACTCTGTCAGTCCCTCCATTGGCTGCCAGTCTTCTACCATATTCAATTTAAAATACTTATACTCATGCATAAAGCTATTAACCAATCCACATCAACATACATCTCTTCACTTATCAGCAACTGGTTCAAGCATTTCTTATTCAGTCTGGTCTAACATAACATTAAACATTTGGTTATGGTCAGTAATATTAACACTATTTATGTCATAAATCACATGTCTGAAAATATTAGCTGTTTCCAAACTTTCTCTGTAGGTTCATGTAACAATAACAATGTAAATGACAATGTAACAAATTTCTAAGCATTTACAGTTATTTTGCTTTTGCACATTCTGTCTTTGGTCTGGGAACATTCTGAACTTCTAAGCACTTTTTTTCTTGGCAACATTAACATCAGCCTGCACTTTCTTTTTTTTGTCTTTCTTCCTTGACTCATCCCAACACTATGTAAATGTTTAAGAAAGTGTAGAGTTTAAGGATATGATTTACGCATGCGCGTGGGCTGATCTCTGCATTTAATTTAGATTACTCATATCAATTACGTTAATATTACAAATTCATATTTTACACTGCTCTTTTTAAAAGAGATGTAGTTATCAATTATTTATTTTATTTCCATCCACTGGAATACACATTTTATCACCTCTTGTCATTTTAACACTAATCATCATAGAACAGCACATAGTCAGGATAAGCTTTCTATGATCGCCTGTTTTTCTCCAAGTAAATACCAGCACTAAATCCTGATTTTTAGTCTGTATTACCTCTTGGGACACATCTATCTGATGAAAAATAGGCACACCTCCACAAATCATATATTCATAATTCATATATTCTTCACTACACAAATAATAAACACATAAGCTGTGGGTGATCAGTTCACACTCTAAAATTTTACAGTATGTAAATACACTTAACTCTATTTTTAGCAATATTATTTTAAATGCAACAACACACACACTGAAAAATCATCTCTGAGTTCAACTTTAGCTACACCCACCGTTCACCTGTTTCCTTTCACTCTCACATAACATCTCAGAGTACAGAAATATGCATAAATAATGTACATATTTAGTTCTGATACTCACCAAGATATGAGATAGGATGTCCCAGCTGCTGGCCAGACAGCAGGTACAGCTAGTCCTCTCCTCACTTGTTGAGGTAGTGAAGAAACAACAGGTGCACAGGTAGGTGGTGTAAAGAAACAGCATTTGTCTAAAACCTCGTTAATAATGAGTTCAATACCTAGCAGAAAGCACACAATTGTCACGACCCTGTCTAGTTGTCACCTTTTGCCTTGGGACTTAACCCTGTCAGCTTCCCCATGGATCTGTGTGTGTAATTTGCCTGGAGGATTTGCTCTGATTATTGCACCTGGCCTCTCCTCTGTCTGTGAGCACTGCTAGCCCTGATTGGAATCGCAGGTGTGGTTCTGATTCTCAGAGCTGCAGTGATGAATACTCCCTCTGCATGTTGTGCCTTCCACCACTCAGAATGCTACTACCAGACCACCTGTCCGTATCCACCAATTGCTGCCAGACCCATGGTATATATATCCTCTCCTGATAGCATTCTGGGCCTGAACATCTCATCTTCCTGTGGTGTATGGTTCATGCTGTTCCTGCATTCAACCTGAAACCTGCTACAGCAATCCCTGGCGCTATCCAGAAAACCTGTTTCAGCTGTACCTGGCAATCCAGTAAATCTGCTGGCAGCAACCCCCGGTGCTTCCAGAAAACCTGTTACAGCCAAACCTGGCAATCCAGTAAGCCTGCTGACAGCAACCCCTGGTGCATCCCGAAAACCTGCTACAGTAATACCTGGCATCGAGATGTCCTGTTACAGCAATACCTGGCCTGTGCTCTGCTGCTAGTCCTACTCTTGGTTGGTCCCTGACACTCTGTAAACCTGCATCGTGTCACCCTGCCTTGCTTCCTGCTGTGGATCAACTTCTGCCTCTTTTACCTACCTACTCCCTCCCTGAACCTAAAATTCCCAAACCTACCCTTTCCTTCCTGAAACCTGTTATTCCCAATTATCCTATCCAGCCTGCACCTGAGTTCCAACCTTGTCACAGCATTTCCAGATTACCCTGTTTAGCCCTCATCTCAGCATTACCTGACTTCCCTACAGCCATTGTCACATTCCAGTCCAGAGTCAAGTTCCAAGCTCATCAGTTCTATCCACGTTGTTCCAGTCCAGAGTCAAGTTCCAAGCTCATCAGTTCTATCCACGTTGTTCCAGTCCGGAGTCAAGTTCCAAGCTCATCAGTTCAATTCAACAAGTCTTCCTGCCGGTCCCAGTCCGGTCCCTCCAGTTCCTGTCATTTATCATCAAAGGCAGTTTTCACTGCTACACAAGTCTTATAAATAGAGCTATCTACATTATCTGTGATTCCAGTCATGCCGGCCTCCGTTGAAACCCGATCACCACCTGAGACAGGTAACTCGTAGACACCAATTGTGACAACAATCACTTACAAATACATGATTGCGTGCAGTCAGTAGGCTTGAAGCCAGTGCCTCCACCTGTTTAATCATACCTTTTACCTGCATTCTTGCATAAAGTAATAGATTCCAATCCAGTATACTTAAGAATTTGTCATTTATTAATTAGTTAATTAATTAAATAAATAAATAGATCTAGCCCTTATCTGGGAGCACGTATCCCCTAGGGTTAATGCAGCAATAACCATGATTGATGTCTTTACCAAGGCTTTATAGCTTCCATTACAGTCATCAGGTAATACGCCCCCTGTACACCCACTGACATTATCAGATAGACAAAGTTTGCTCTTATGGTCTCTTTCCTTTGCTTGGCAGTTAAAGAGAAAAAGATTCCTTTATGAGATGATCATGGTTCAGTATCTCTAAATTTAGTTGCATGAATTTCTCTAGCACACAATTATACATAAATGGACAAGTACTTGTACACACTTTCAGATAAACAACTTCCACAGGGAGCGGCCTTAAAGACATCTCATCTAATTTCTCCATTTAAATGTGTACAAAGCAAAATGGCTGTGCAAAGGCCATATTGAATTTCATGAACTTTATTCATTATAAACCATACAGCATATGTAAATAGGGAATTATGTAAAATATAATGTTTCTTGTAAATTAGTTTTCCACATTCCCCTTTTTTGGATGGATTATGTACCTATTTGAAAAATTGGGGGGCGCCATGCTCTTTCTGGTTTCTGGCACAGGGCACCAAAAAGTCTAGTTATGGCTTTGAGATATATATATATATATATATATATAGTCCAGCAGAGGTCCGGCACTCCTAATAACTGACAACAATGTTTGGAGGTGCCCTCACATATAAAGTAATATAGCCATGCGAAGGTGCGGCACTCTCAATAAATAAAACACGACAACTGTGTCTTCAATAATCAACGTTTCAGTACATTGGACGTACTATCTTCAGGATACTATCCTGAAGATAGTACGTCCAATGTACTGAAACGTTGATTATTGAAGACACAGTTGTCGTGTTTTATTTATTGAGAGTGCCGCACCTTCGCATGGCTATATAGATAGATAGATAGATAGATAGATAGATAGATATAGATATATAAGATATATTTTAAACAGGTCTACAAATATATATATATTGCAAGATAAATATCTATGTGTATGTATATATATATATATTTACTTAAATAGATGAAAATTCGTCGCCAGTTAAAAACCACAAAAGGATATATAGGCGATAGGTAAAAAAGGCACTTTTGAACAGAGATTAATCAATAATAACCTTGATGCACTCCCCTTCTTTCAAAAGGGTATCAGCTCTATCAGAAAAATGGTGTCAGTTGGATTCTGACACCTAGAAATTTTTTTAATTAAATGGATTTGATATGGAGCACCTGAAAGTGCTAAGGGCCTGATTCAGACCTGGTCGCAAGCGCTGAGCGCTCGCAACCGGGTCGATGGTGGCCCACAGCCCATGCGCACGACGGAGCCAGCTCCGTCATGCACATGCGCGAGACCCGCCTAGCGACGGGCAATCCGCCGCTCCTGGTCTCGCACCAAAGGGGTGAGCTGTCAATGTTGAGTGACAGCTCGCCCCCTTTGGTGGGTGGGCCCGAGGGGTGGCTGCCCAAACAGAGGCATTCCCATGAGAACGCCTGCCATTTGGGGACGGCCCCACTGACATCATGAGTGATGTCAGTGGAGAGATTCTGGCTCTGTTAGAGCTGAAATCTCTCTGGGGCTTGCGGCCACGAGACCCTACCACAAGGGTCTTGTCGCAAGCCCGATGGTCATGATGGTCTTGACCATTGCGACCATCATCATGGCCGCTCGCAATAGCTGTGGGTGGTCACCCACAGCTATGCGAGCGACCAAGAGGCCGATCCAAAAAAAAAAGCCTGGCCCTGATTCAGAGCGAGCACTCTGTCAGAGCAAGCAGCTCTGAATCAGGCCCACAGTACGTTGTGCAAATAAATAATTGAGTAATTGAGGGTATATTCCAACCACTTTCACAATGCAAGCTGCAGTGTATATCAGTGCAAATTTCATAAAAAAACATATATTAAAAATAAGAATTAATTCTAATAGCAATATAAAGTGTTCTGGTGCATTTAAAGTGTCATTGGTGCATACATAAAAATCACAATGATGTGCTAATTTTACAAAAAAAAGTATACAATTTATTTCAAGATTACAACAGTAACTTTGCAATAAAGGTTTGCACAGAAAGCATGAGCTTGGACAACATCAAGTAAGTAAAATATAAAAAAATATATAAAAAATGGGAAAAAAAAAAAAAAAAAAACACTTAAAAAAAATTTTCAAAACAGAAAATATGGAGCCTATCTCAATTCTAAGAAGGTCCTGGAAGGCTGGATTGCACTGACCCAACGCATTTTGTCTATTCTCTGAAGAAGCCTAGAGAATAGACGAAACACGTTGGGTCAGTGCAATCCAGCCTTCCAGGGCCTTCTTAAAATTGAGATCAGCTCCATATTTTCTTCTTTGAAAAATTTTTTTTTAAGTTTTTTTTATTTTTTCCATTTTTTATATATTTTTTTATATTTTTCTTACTTGATGTTATCCAAGTTCATGCTTTCCTTTGCAGCCCATTTTGATCTCAAAGAATCAGATGCTGGACCAGGGGAGGAGTGGTGGGAATGGGGTGGTTCAGGGGAGGAAATTGGGGGAAGAGATGAGGGTTGAAGGGAGGGAGGGTAGGAATGGTTGGCAGAAGGTTGACTGGAGGTGAGTATTTGGGGTGGGGGGGGTGGAAAAGCATGACCTCTTCTCCTCAGCCATTGTCATCGCTGTTGTCCTATGAGATAATGTATAAATGACAGGTTGTAAATATATTATTCTTTAAAGTTACAATATCAAAATATGTTTTCATAAAAGAAGTGTGTGTATATATCTATATCTGTGTATATATCGAGAGAGAGAGAGAAATTGATTAATGATTTTGGTGCAAATAAAAATATATTAAAATATATACATCTTTATATGTACATAAAAAATGCACTAATACACCCACCTAATATCACAATAAAATAAGAATCATCTAAAAAGAAAAAGGCCACTAAAAATACAAAATGGCAGCAGACCAAAAATAGACAGTCATCACAGCGGCAGCAGTTAGGGGCAAGAAAAAGTACTCCAGCTGGGACCAGATAGGTGCAGTTGCTCCACTTGCCCCCCTTGTCTACACTACCTTTTCATACAGTTTACCTCCTCATGAAAATATTTTTCTTATGACCTCTTAGATCTGCCTCTGACCTGCTCCTAATATCTTCTCATTCCCACTTCCAAGACTACTCCCATACTGTGCTCCTCATATGTAATTTCTTACCCCTCTTGACTAGACTCTTCTCCAACCGGCTTTCAAGCACCCTCTCAAAATGCACCTTTTCACTTTTGCCTATCCAACCCCAACCTGAAACTACATTCACCTACTATCTCCATTATCTGCTGCAATCCCCCTTAAATACATGCAGGAGATACTTAATATTTGTGGGTACCCCCTTGAAACAGATGTTTTGGGGGAATGTCTCACATATATTACTTTATAAATGTGCCTTTAAGTCTTCAAGATCAAGTGGGAACCTGCATTATAAGATGGTAATGTACAGTACACTTGTTTCTGCCACAAGAAAGGAGAGCTCCCCATTCACTTTATAGTACAGTAATCCTTCCTGCACTTTAGTGAGATGGCACCAGGGTTGGACTGGCCCACAGGGTTACAGGGGAAATCCCCAGTGGGCCCCACTGCTTGAGGGCCCACCCCTTCCTCTAAGTCAGAATTCAGACTGTACACAAAATATACATTTTTACTCTATTGTGCTTAATTATTATACACGTGTTTTATTAGAACACTGCATTCCCAGGACTATAGTGTATTCGCTACAGTGCATTGTTGTTATCAGTTTGGCACATTTTCATGTATGCCCCTTCTGTATTTACTATATATACTGTATTTATAAAGAAGCCCAGACCATGCAATCTCTATTAATTAGCCAAGACTCTGAGGTGGCTGACCACACCCATAAAGCATGGGCCCCTACCACTGCATTCCCCCGGTGGGCACTTCATGCCCCAGTACAACACTGGTTGGCATCCCTATGGTTGGCCAGCTGTTTTCATACTTTTGGTACTTGTAATCAGACTGCGCCCTATACTCCCTCACAGGGTTTTCTGACTTGGGGCCTGATTCAGCAAGGAACAACATTGCTTATAAGCATGCAATCGGCCAATTAAATCGCACTGCGCATGTGTATGCATCACAGTGTGATTGACAGGAAGTGCCATTTGTGGGTGGTGATGGGCGGTGGTCGGGCAAATGCAGGCATGCCAGTGTGATACCACATGCCGCCTGAGTCATCATAACATGCACAAAAGTAAGCAATTTCTGAGTAAGGTCTCTGGGCTTCATTAACTGTCTGATGTTACTCGATGTTACCGATTGTTTCTCTATGTTGGCCAAGTATATGGATGTGAGTAAGGGGAAGTGGGCGTCTTTATGTCAGGCTGCAATCGCAATGCGCATGCAAACATATACATTTCACCGCTGATATTAGTAACTGCGTTGCGTGCGTATAAGCAGAATAGCGATCCGTAGTGAATCAGGTCCTTAGTCAATGTAGGATTTATTATCTGTATCCTTTTTGTTATACTTACTGTCCAGTGCTGCACAGTTTTGAGCCAGGTAATTGACAAAGATGATAATTAAAAAATGTAATAAAAGTTAATGTACCAAACAATTTCATGATTAGGATTGACAAAAGGGCAAGCTGATTTTCGGCCAAATCTTTTACAAAGAATAATTCAATAACAAAAATAGATGCAGCATGTTACAGCCTGATTCTGCTATATTGCAACACTGAGCACTGAGAAAATAATAATAGCAAATTGATACCATTTATGCAGAGTACATTGTTTGAAGCAATGCAGATCTAGTAATTGCTTTGTTGTGCACCTTGATTATACCCGTCTAGATAAAGATGCTGCATAAAATGTGCGGAGACTGACTTTTCTCTGCTGTAACTTCTACTTTGCATGATTATTACCACCAACTAATTACTGAGTTCTAAGAAGATCACACGTGCTGTGAATCTTTTACCGGGCAGAGATCCAGATGTACTATAAAGGTGATAAATCTCATCAGTTATTTTCCTCACATGACATAGAAAAATTGGAGCTTTATTTGCTCATGAAGTGTTTTAATAGAATGAGAAATGATTTTGTCTAAAAATGTGTACTTTTTACTTTCAATGCAAGAGACCAAAAGATTCAGAAACTATAAAAGATTATTTGTGGGTACAAGCTATTATCGCAGGTAGAGAATGAAGCAGGTTTTGCCATAACAAAGAACCATACAATGCCCTCCTACTAAAATGTGAAATTATAGAACCCACTGTATTCCAGAAAAACAAAACTGCCTGTTTTGTTCAAATGCAATGTCATCTTGGTTAGTGAGTTTAGCAGACCCCCGTGTTTTGGTTTTGATTTTGGCAAAACTACCCTCAAATGAAATTGTTTTGGTTTTGGCAAAACCACCCCCAAGCAGGGGTGTATCTTCCTATTGGCCTGGATGGCCCTCGCCAGGGGCGCCGCTGTTGCCACCCGACATCATTAGCAAATGATCACTGGTCTCCCGTTTGCTCTGCGCAGTCCCGCAGACAGCTGTCATTAGTAAATGAGCCCTGGTCTCCTTCTGTCTCCTCTGCTCTTATCAGTGTCCACCATTGATTGTTAATGTGTATCAGGCTTCTTATATGTCCCTTTATTTCAGAAACATTTAAAATTAGAGAGACTAATTTTTTTTTATTTTTTTTCCTAATATATCTCTTCTCCCACAATACCCACTACATACCAATCACCACTCACTAAGTCCCATATGTCAACCTTGCAGGAAAAGAGTGCAACATCACATCAACCACAATACTCTATTCGCAAGGTAATTTGCATATATGCAAATTATCTTGCCCACAATGCACCTTGTTTGTTATTGATGCACTCTTTTCCTGGGTTGTTGACATATAGAAATTAATAAACAGTGCTTGCATGTAGTAAGTGTTATACCTGAAAAAATCTAAAAATATATACATAAAAAAAAAGTGTGTGTGTATATGTGTGTGTGTGTGTGTATATATAATATATTGTCTCCCTATTTCTACAGGTGTTTAAGTTGAACTACCCCCAGTGTAAGTACTAATAAGTTTATCTTTTCCTCAGTATGGGGAATTGACCATGATCTTTATAGGTTGTGGATACTCTGGTGTTATGATTAAGACATGATCCTAATATGGACTGCTTCTATTAATGTGTGTGAGATTGCAATGGACCCATGTGGGATGTTTTACCTGTGAATTATATGACAGAGTTAAAAAGCACAATGCAGTGTAGACAGTCCAATTTGAATATATGTAAATTATTTTACCCATAATGCATGTTTGTTTTTGATGCTATGTTTTCAAGCTTTTCTTGTGTTTTTTGGCAATAATAAATAGTGGTTTGCAATAGAGTAAGTTCTGTAAAAGATATATATATTAAAAAGAGAAATTAAAAAAAATATTCTCCCTATTTCTACAGGTGTCTGAATTAAACTACCCCTAGTGTGTGTTATTTTATTTTTTTCAAGTAGAAGCAGTCATTGGAGGGGGGCGCCAGTCCCTTAGTTTGCCAGGGGTGCGCGAACCCCAAGATACACCCCTGCCCCCAAGTATATTTGTTCGGATTCAGTTTCGGATTTCTTTAAAATTCATAAAAACTGCTAAACTTCGGCCTGTTTACATGCAATCCAAACCCCAGAGATTTGGTTTTTAAACCATGTTCTAAACTTACAGCAGACCCAAGCCAGGACTTAGACTCGGATTCTTGGTCCTACTCGGAAATCCAAAAGTGATCTGAGCCGGGACTTGATACAACTCGGATTCCCAAAGTTAGGGTGTGTGCAGGGCCAGATTTACAGTAATGCCACCTAGGCACCAGCCTAGGGTCCATCAGGTTCAAAGGGGCCCATGGCCTGGCCCCCCCACTCCTCAAAATTTGGACCTGCAAAGTCAGTGTGAGCTGCTGCATTCACACTTTGTAGCTGGTCTCCTCCGCGGCCCCCACTTTACAGTATAGCACAGCCAGTGCCCCCTCTCAGCAGCATCTAGCCAGTGGTGCCTCTCCCAGTCAATCCGCAAGCAGCCAGCAGGGCCCCAACCGCAATAATCTCTCTCCATTACAGCCCCGCGCCCGACTCCAACCACCTACCTCTGGCTGTGTAGCAACCAGCCTCCTCTATCCTGCTACGACCACCTCTCCCCCCCAAGTGCGGAAAGCTACATACTCCGGCTCCAACCCCCCCCTCCCCACTGCACAGTATAGCAACCAGCCTCCTTCATCCTGCTCTGACCACCTCACATCCGACAGCACCGCCAACCGCAATCCTCTCTCTCCATTACAGTCCCCTCCCTCTGGCTCCGGCAATGTAGAGAGCAGCATCCTCCGGCTCCACCCCCACCACTACCGCACAGTGTAGAATCCTGCTTCTTCCAACCTGCTCCAACTACCTCTCTCCCCCATAAGTGCGGTAAGCAGCATCCTCTGCCTCTGACAACCTGCCCCTCCCCGCACAATGTAGCAAACAGCCTCCAACTCTACTTCCCCATGGTTGTGGGAACCGCGGAGACTTCCATTCCCCCCGACACAAAGATGGCACTTTGGTAAGCTTAACTGAAAAACCTTATAGCTCTCTACTTGTGTTACACACATATATATATATATCTATACATTGTCTGTGCATATATGCTGCATATGTGTCTATATACTGTCTATATATATATATATATATATATATATATATGCTGAGTTTTTCCTCCTTTCCTTCCCTCTCACCATGTTCTTCTTCCTCTTTTCCTCCCATCTCCCTCTGTTTGTCCCCCTCTACTCCCATCTCCCTCTGTTTGTCCCCGTCTCTCTCTGTCCCCCTCTCCTCCCATCTCTCTTTGTTTGTCCCCCTCTCCTCCCATCTCTCTTTGTTTGTCCCCCTCTCCTCCCATCTCTCTGTTTGTCCCCCTCTCCTCCCATCTCTCACTGTTTGTCCCCATCTCCTCCCGTCTCTCTCTGTTTGTCCCCTTCTCTTCCCATCTCTCTGTTTGTCCCCTCTCCTCCCGTCTCCCTCTGTCCCCCTCTCCTCCTGTCTCCCTCTGTCCCCCTCTCCTCCCATCTCCCTGTTTATCCCCCTCTCATCCAGTCTCTCTGTTTATCCCCTCTCCTCTCGTCTCCCTCTGTCCCCCTCTCCTCCCATCTGTTTGTCCCCCTCTCCTCCTGTCTCCCTGTTTATCCCCCTCTCATCCAGTCTCTCTGTTTATCCCCTCTCCTCTCGTCTCCCTCTGTCCCCCTCTCCTCCCATCTTTTTGTCCCCCTCTCCTCCCGTCTCTCTGTTTGTCCCCCTCTCCTCCCGTCTCTGTTTGTCCCCCTCTCCTCCCGTCTCTGTTTGTCCCCCTCTCCTCCCATCTCTCTCTTTGTCCCCCTCTCCTCCCGTCTCTCTCTTTGTCCCCCTCTCCTCCCATCTCTGTTTGTCCCCCTCTCCTCCCATCTCTGTTTGTCCCCCTCTCCTCCCATTTCTCTCTGTCTCCCTCTCCTCCCATCTCCCTCTGTCCCTCTCTCCTCCCGTTTCTCTGTTTGTCCCCCTCTCCTCCCATCTCTGTTTGTCCCCCTCTCCTCCCATCTCTGTTTGTCCCCATCTCCTCCCATCTCTGTTTATCCCCATCTCCTCCCATCTCTCTATTTGTCCCCATTTCCTCCTGTCTCTCTGTCCCCTCTCCTCCCACCTCCCTCTGTTTGTCCCCCTCTCCTCCCATCTCCCTTTGTTTGTCTCCTCCCGTGTCTCTCTGTTTGTCCCCCTCTCCTCTTATCTCCCTTTGTTTGTCTCCTCCCATGTCTCTGTTTGTCCCCCTCTCCTCCCGCCTCCCTGTTTGTCCCCCTCTCCTCCCATCTCCCTTTGTTTGTCTCCTCCCGTGTCTCTCTGTTTGTCCCCCTCTCCTCCCGTCTCTCTCTGTTTGTCCAACAGACCGCTGTGTTCCTGCGATCATGTAACCTGGCATCTCAGGATCAGGGGAATCCAACATGTTGCATTTCACTGATTTGCCGATCACAATCAAAATATGATCATGATTTGTAAATCGGTGAAATTTAACATGATAATGTCACCAATCCTCCGACGGATCACAAAATATCAATGACCGGCAGATCGGTGTTTCCAATCCCATCGCAGGATCTGGCAATCCGTCGGTAGCTGCATGGGGGCCTTTATGCGCATGTTTTCTAAATTAGTGCTTCCACTAATTAGTGTGTGCTTGATTACACCTACTATAATAACTTCATATATTACAGTAGTATCATTGACTAGAGCACGGTAAACACATCATAATATATATATAATTATATTACTATGAATGTGTGTATATAATTTGATGTGTGTATCTTGCTCCAACAACACCTACTGTAATATATGCTCAGGTTTGTTTGAGGGTGGGGGCCTCATACCGGTATCTTGCTTAGGGCCTAATGAGGTCTAAATCCAGCTCTGGGTGTGTGTACAGTATTCAGAAAAACCAAACCGCACATTTCTAATCTCGATATGCCCTGTGACATTCCTAATCCTGAAATTACAAGCTCCATGCAGTAGCCCTGTCATCACTGTTGTAAAGATAAAGATGGCTGTGAAAGGGGCAATATACAGTGCTGTGAAGGAGGCAGTAAGTTGTGCTGTGAGGATGGTCAGTGAGTACAGTGAAGTGGACAGGAACTGGGTCAGTGTGTAATATGAGGGGCACCATGTGCTGGAGGGGAATGAGTGAGCTGATATAGAGGTCCACTATGGGTTGCCAAAATCTATATTTGCTTACCAAAAAAAAATAGGCTTGGGCCGACCCTGCTGATAGAAAGAGATGGAGATCTGTCTCAGGGGGTTGTGGGGTCTATTCTGTACTAGAGGGAAATTATGGGAGAGGAGGGTTATTCTGTACTGGGGGAGTTGATGATCTGTCTGAAGGGAACTAACATTCCTTGTTTTTAATAGAGTATATCTTGAAGTAGTTATACTCGCTATAAATTGTGTTTAATGAGTGTACAGATGATTAAATGACAGCCCAATTTTAATTTCTTAACTACTTCTGATAAAACACAATACTTTCTAAACTTTTTATGTGTTAGGTCCAGCTACTATGACATGATCCGCCTTTTGTTGGTGTAACTCCACCTACCATTACTTTTTGGAGTAGTAATCCCACTTACCTTAGCGTTGGTCCCACCTACAGTTGAGGCCACTTCTAGAAATTTTTCCAGGGCCACTTTTATTTCCCAATCCGCCCCTGGTTAAGACCATGCTAAGAAGCCAACATACAATTTAGCCACAGAAGCCAACTATTCAGGTGCTGCACACATGCCTTTCTGATGGCACTGATTAACATCACTGTTATTGAATAGTGCTTGAATAAGGCCACTGTCAGCAACATATTGGAAGTAATATGATACTGTAGTATAATCTGTTAGATGATATGTCAGCATTAACTACCATTAGAATCTCATCATGAAAATATCTAATTTTATTAAAGTCTGCCCGTGCATCATATTAGCAGCCACATTTGCTACTTGTACACAGAAACTGCCCTTCTGTGCACAGCTGCCAGGGTGGTTTGCCGTACTCTACATCTGCAGCTTTATAGCAGTACGCCTGTTAGGACTTTCTATACTGTAGTGATCATCTCTATCTACTGCTTTTGTTTACAGTTCCATAGTTTTTATCAGTGGAGCACTGGCCACCTAGTGGCTAAGCTGTGTATTGCTTGCCGTGGATTCACTGCACCCTACCACGATATTTTATAATACGACTAAGATGCCTGTATGACGTGACCTGAGCAACAATGAGGGAGGACAGATCTGTAACATGAACATCAGCATTGCATGTGGCTTACAATCAGGCCCTCAGTGTTCTAAATTGAAGGTGCCTGCAAATATGGTTTTCCAATAAACACGTCTCATTAAAAGTACAGTATAGGCCCCAATTTCTATTAAATTCTGTGGGTGCAGACATAAAGATTAATTTTGGGGGAGAATGAGTGTGTAGCATTACATCGCATTGTTCAATTTGTAGAATTGTGCTTTTCCTTGTATCATGGAAAGTGAAAACTAAAAGTACATGGCGAAAAAAATCATTGACAGAGGTCTGATAACTGACTTTTTTTCAGTATATACAGTAGTATTTAAAAATCTGTATTCCTGTGAGAAAAGGGCTCTGGGGCCATTTGTAAAACTGTGAACACCTCCAAAATCCCCGCTCTTAGCAGCAAATTATCTAGTTCTACAAAATAATAATTTTTTTACAATTGGGTTCAATGCAAATTTCATCACCTGGCTTGCATTACCCAAGCCATTCAAATATTCAGAAGCAAAAACACAAAACACAACTTTCCAGCCCCAAAGTCACTTCCCCCTTAATGCATTAATTCTCTGTGTTACTGTACAGGTGGGATTTTAGTAAAATAAACACAAAACAGCAAGACTGTTTCAGGTGCCAAAATATAGGGTGTTCCTAAAGCGTGAAGTTACCTAATATTATTCGTTGTGTTTTTATTTTCCCTGTGCACCACCAAAATGAGTGCTGCCAGCTTTGCATCTGCAATGGGCTGGAAATGTGGGACTAGGTCAGATGCCACATCCCGAGTCAAACAGAGGAGCAGTAGATGCTGCAAACTACCCCATGTTTGTAAGAAGTAAGAGTGCAAGGGGAACGATGTCTTAAGGAAATTCTTCTAAGGTGTGAGGGTACAACACTTAAGCTGGGTACACATTAGATGAGCTGTGTACCCAGCTGACCAATGATGTGACAGATGATATATCATGCATTCTGTACATACTGCACATTCTGTTAAACCAATGCACAATATGGTGGGTACACAAACACTGTCACCCCAAACAGCAGATTGGGCCAACATATTGTTGACATCGGCAAGTGTGTACGCACTATGTCTGCCCATTCGTGCACTCAAAGGGTTGTTCATCACATCAACAGATCTGCCGTACATGCTGCTTAATCTGTCACTATGATGAACAACCCCATTCATTTTGATGTGGCTTGTGAATGACATAGTGTGCATTTTTTCACCAGATCTTGCGGTGTGTACAGACAGCATGATATGTTGTCCATCGCATTGTGGGTCGGCTGGGTACACAGGTCATCTAATGTGTACCCAGCTTTAGAGCTACAGGCTCTAATAATCATTTTAACCTAGTTTACTAGCCATGAGATTAGTCTTATTATTGTTTTGAAAATATAACTTCATTTTCATGTTTTGTCCACTGTAAATTTATTTTGATATTAATTTTCATAGGTATATGACACAAATAGGCACATTATGTACATTGTAAACATTGGTGTTTATCTCCATGGCAGTTGTGATTTCACTCCTTGTACAATATTCTGCAGTACCTGAAAAACAACTCCTTTCTACTAGTGACACTGCCTAAGAACAGTCAGCAGTTTCAGAGGTCAGCAGCTCATAAATTGAATCTGGCAAAGCCTAACTGATAGTTTTAGATCAAGATATTGCAAGGTTTCTATTTAGATGATGACCTTAGCTGAACTCCGTGAGGATATTCTGAAGGAGGTCCTGGATTTTTTCCCCTCAAGTTTGGAATTTGTGTACAATTTATGTATGGGGGATAAAGGACCTGATGCTGAGATTTAGTTTATTTTCAAAGAATCTTATTACATGAACTCTGGAGGGAGAAATAGATGCTATTCTAATGAAAAACCCGGACATTTTAATTAAATAGACGCCTAAGCTGTGAACAGTGCCAAAGTTTTACTGTGATCTTCTGAGCTTATTTCAGCTTCAGGTATTTTCAATTGTATAGAACAGATATAAAAGTTTTAACTGTCTCAAACATTAGTGTATGGCACAAAGATACCGCAGTATAATTGTAGGATTAGTAGTATTATCAATGCAAGTGAAACACAACCCATTTTAAAAAATTTACATTTAATATACAGTTAATAAATATTTTCTATAAAATAATATGCTTACAGTATTTTTAAAGTACTTAACTTGTTTTAATAAATTAAAAATGTTTGCATTAAGGGCCAGCTGGCACCTGTAATTTGCCTGTAAAGAAAATATAAAAAAAGACAAGACACACATCAGACTAAATTTATTTAGTGTCATGTAGAACCCATCGTCAGTTGATGGTGGATTTAATGTTAAAGTGACAGCATTTGCTACAGGTAGGTTTTCATATCTAAACTGAAACCCCAGTCGATCCCTGGTGGTTTCTAAATGACAATCCGCTGTGGCATGTTCTATTCCACAATGGTTTCTACTGAATGCACTGTTGAATATAAGCTAAACAATAAACAAATCCTGTACAGATCAGAAGGATCTGTGCAGGCTTCGACATGTTTAAAACTATAGATATTTTAAAAAAAAACATGCTCGTGGTATTCCCCCAAATCCACAACCAGCTCTGGACATCTGAGTCTATTCTGGTACTGAAAAATTATGAATTGCTCCATCGCTCGCGTCAAGATAGTATGTTAATTAACTTTCGGACCCCGATAATTAAAATAATGAATAGAGCCCTTAGTATTGGCAAAGACAATCTGTTTCCCAAAGACACAAAATGACCCGGTCTTACAACACACATACAGACCTAGCATACTTAATTATTTAAACATTAAACTTATACAATTAAAACTAATTAATGTACTCTTTACTATAATATACTGTATATATTTATTTATATACTATTTATCATAGTTAAAAACACTTAATTAATGTTATTATAATTTAAACAATTTCCCTTTAATCCTAATATTACTTACTATATTATATTTAATTTTATTATACAATTATGTATATTGCAACAACACCCCCCCCTGAAACGGTCACGACATGCCTGCATCCTATGCTGCCGGGCCCCTTTTACCTCCCCCAAATGCTCCCTGACTGTCAATCACACTAAGTAAATAGTCACTGCGAGCAACTATAGTACCTTGATGCATACCCAGTGCAACTTAGACACATGCGCAGTTTACCGATGTGCAACTTAGACACATGCTGTTATGTTCTGGGTTGTTTGTGGACCCGGGGTGGTAGCAGGAGCGATCACAGAAACAGATTTGAAAATAAAACTAGGATTTTTAATAAGTGCTTGAGTAGACATATAATGTGGCAGTAAATAAAAGTCCAGGAATATATAAATGTGCACAAGAGTTCTGTGGTGGGAGCAAAAGGGTTAATGTCCAAGTAGAAACAATTAGAGTTGTCCAGGTGTGCAGGTAGTGAAACTGAAAATAATCAAGCCAGGTTTGCAGGTAGTGAACTGAAAATAATCAAGCCAGGTTTGCAGGTAGTGAACTGAAGCGCAGGATGTCAGCAGGCTCAGGCACTCAGGTATGGGCAAGGGTGATGGAGGAAGCGGGGTAGTCCAGTGGGAGCTAGGAGCTGACAGGCAGACTGGCAGACAGCGAATTCACAGGAACAGGAAAGCACAGAGAACTCCCTCTCAGCTAGGATGAGATACACGTTGCACTGGCAAAGAAGGAAGGCACTGACCCTTCCTAAATACCCCATGCCGTGCTGTTACTGGCCGGAGGGAACATGTGACTCACCAGGATTGGCCAGCCGCATCACATGGCCAGAAGGCAAGATGGCGGCGCCCATGCCAAACGGAATGGAGATGCCGCCAGGCCTTACCAGCGCAGAGTGACAACAGGGCCGCACAACAACGCGCGCAGCCAAAGCCCCCCGCCAAACACCAGCTCCGCCACCAGACAGCCCGCGCCACAATGACCTCACAGGTAACACCCACCTAGCGCCAAGCTGAAATACCCTGGCCGTGACAGTACCCCCCTTTTGGGGTGGCCTCAGGACACTCACCAGGCTTCTCCGGATGGGCAGAATGGAATCTCCTGATGAGCGTGGGAGCATGGACATCATGAGCATCGGTCCAGCAACGTTCCTCTGGACCGTAACCTTTCCAGTCCAACAAATACTGAAGATGATCTCTGCGCAGACGAGAGTCCAAGATCTGGGCGACTTCAAACTCAACTCCTCTCTCCATCTGGACTCGAGGAGAAGCAGGTAGAGCATTATGGAACTTATTCAGGACTAGGGGCTTTAATAAGGAAACATGGAAGGAATTGGGAATTTTTAGGTATGGGGTAACTGTAAACGGTAGGCCACTGGATTAATGACTTCTGTTATGGTGAAGGGACCGATGAAGCGGGGTGCGAATTTCATAGAAGGAACTCTTAGACGAAGGTTCCGAGTAGACAACCAGACTTGGTTTCCTACTTGCATGCGTGGAACTATTCTATGCTTTCTATCGGCCTGGGTCTTATAGCGAGAGGATGACTTCAACAAATCAGACCGTACTTGAGTCCAGATGGCAGCAAAATTCCGCACCGTGTCCTCCACGGCCGGAACATCGAAAACAGGCAGGCTTCGAAATTCGGGAACACGAGGATGAAGGCCATATACAACCTGAAATGGCGTTTGGTTAGTTGACGAGTGGTAGGAAGCATTATGTGCAAACTCAGCCCACGGCAGCAAGGCAGCCCAATTGTCCTGGGAAGATTACATAAAAATTCTTAAGAAAGTCTCTAGATCTTGATTAACTCTCTCGGTGGAGCCGTTGCTTTGCGGATGGTAGGCCGTGGAAAAGTTTAACTTCACTTGGAGAACAGAACACAAAGCCCTCCAGAATTTTGCAGTAAATTGCACACCACGGTCAGAGACAATTTCAGCAGGAAGGCCATGTAGACGAAATATGTGTTGGACAAACAACTGTGCCAGGTCAGGGGCAGAAGGTAACTTCTTCAACGGTATATAGTGGACCATCTTAGAGAATCGGTCTATTACAACCCAGATAGTGTTGAAACCTTGAGAGACTGGCAGGTCTGTGATGAAATCCATGGAGAGATGCGTCCATGGACGTGATGGAGTAGGTAATGGAAGCAATTCCCCAGCTGGAGCTTGTCGTGATGATTTATGCTGGGCACAGGAGGAGCAGGAAGAGATGAACTCCATTATATCTGCCTTCATAGAAGGCCACCAATAGTGTATTTTCAGGAACTCCAAGGTCTTCCGAGTGCCTGAGTGCCCTGCAAAGCGAGAGGAATGTGCCCAAGCGAGAAGCTGCTTCCTTAATTCCGGGGCCACAAATGATTTTCCCGTAGGAGGCTGAACTTGTAATGCGGCGAAAACTCTTGATTCTAAGACAGGGGTATTGCTTTGATTTTCAGATTGATCATCACAGAGGAGAGATCTCGATAGGGCATCAGCCTTCTGATTAAGTGCTCCAGACCGGAAGGTCAGGGTGAACTGAAATCTGGCAAAGAATATTGCCCAGCGGGCCAAACGAGGACTCACACATTGGAGGTTTTTGAGAAATAGGAGATTTCTATGGTCCGTAAATACAGTAAATGGAAACTTGGCGCCTTCTAGCAAATATCTCCATTCCTTCAACGCCAACTTTACAGCTAGTAGTTCTTGCTCACCTATGGCGTAGTTCCTTTCGGCAGGTGAGAATTTTTTAGAAAAGAACCCACATGGATGGACTCGGTTGTCCTCATAACGTTGAGACAAGACTGCTCCCACAGCTTCAGATGATGCGTCCACTTCCAACAAAAAAGGCCCATCCAGATCTGGTTGTCGAAGAACTGGTGCTGAGATAAAGGCCTGTTTTAGAAGATGAAAGGCAGACTCTGCCTCAGGTGACCATTGGGCAGGATTAGCACCTTTGCAGGTCAAGGCTGTAATGGGAGCCAGCAGTGTAGAAAATCCCTTAATGAAGTGTCTATAATAATTGGCGAAGCCCAACAATCTCTGGATGGCCTTCAGTGTCTGAGGTCGGGTCCAATCCAGAATTGCTTGTACCTTCTTGGGGTCCATTTCTAAACTGGAGCCAGATATTACATAGCCGAGAAAAGGTACACTGGGCACTCCAAAGACGCACTTCTCCAGTTTGCAGTAAAGGTGGTTTTCTCTCAAATGGGTCAGAACTTCTTTAACATGTTCTTGATGTTTAGCCACAGAGGGTGAAAAAATCAGTATGTCATCCAGATAGACAACAACCGAAACATATAACAGATCCCGGAAAATCTCATTAATGAAACTTTGAAAGACAGCAGGGGCGTTACACAATCCAAAAGGCATTACTAAATACTCAAAATGTCCATCTCTGGTATTAAAAGCGGTCTTCCATTCATCGCCAGCTCGGATACGAAATGAGGTTGTAAGCCCCTCTCAGATCTAATTTAGAAAAAATGACAGAGCCCTTGACCCTATCAAACAACTCAGTAATCAGGGGAAGAGGGTATCGATTCTTTACAGTAATGTCATTAAGGCCTCGATAATCGATACATGGTCTTAGACCACTGTCCATCTTGCCAACGAAGAAAAACCCAGCTCCGGCAGGTGAAGTAGATGGGCGAATGAACCCCTTTGCCAGGTTGTCCCGGATGTACTCGGTCATGGCTTGAGTCTCAGGCAAGGACAGCGGATAGGTACGACCACGAGGTGGTATCTTATCAGGTATCATTTCAATTGGACAGTCCCATTCCCTATGAGGGGGTAAGATATTTGCTTGTTGCTCAGAGAACACGTCGGCGAACATCTGATATTCCTTGGGAATGGCAGAAGAAACTAATGGTACTGTCTTTCTCACAGGTCGAATTTTTGGAAGACAGGATTTCTGACAGTCCATACCCCATGACAGAATCTGCATAGAACTCCAATCAATCCTGGGATTATGTTGACGTAACCAGGGTAGACCAAGAACCACTTCTTGAGAGGCCTCTGATATCACCAGGAATTTTAAGGACTCAGAATGAAGTGCTCCAATTCGGACCAATACTGGTTGAGTCTCCTTGGTGACTATCCTGTTAGTTAGAGGGCGTCCATCTATAGAGGTCAGAGAGATGGCATGGTTGAAAGACAAACAAGGACTCTGAAATTTATCTATGAAACTAGACGTTATGAAATTTCCGGCTGCTCCCGAGTCAAGTAGAGCAGTAGCAAAGGCAGGTTTGGGTTTAAGATCAAAGGCTAGGGTAATCGTGAAATCTTTAATTTTTGGAGACGTGTTCATAACTCCTAACTTGATGTCTCCAGGGTCAGTTAGGATTTGGCATTTCCCGGTTTACGGGGGCAGGAGATCAGCAGGTGACCGGACTCTCCGCAGTACAGACAGAGGTTCTTTTGCATTCTTCTCTGACGTTCTTCTTTGGAGAAGTGTGTATGATTCACCTGCATAGGCTCCCCTTCAGTAGGAGAAGGAATGGGTCGGGTAGAAATGGAGGGGGTAAATGACCTTTGCCGGTCAGTTCTGTTTGTTTCAGCCTGACGTTCCCTGAAGCGTAGGTCAACTTTGATACACAACGAAATCATGTCGTTCAGATTAGTAGGAAGCTGTCGAGTGACTAGATCATCCTTTAATCGGTCTGACAACCCATGCCAGAAGGCCGAGGTGAGGGCTTCCTCATTCCATTTGAGCTCTGATGCTAAAATTTGAAATTGCACGGCATATTGACTGACAGGACGGACCCCTTGTCTCAGTGTCAAGATGTTTGATGATGCTGATACAGTACGCCCAGGTTCATCGAAAATCCTCCTGAAGGATGACACAAAGCCTGCGTAATTATCCAGCAGCGGATCTGAGCACTCCCAGAGTGGGGAAGCCCATTCCAAGGCCTGGCCGGATAACAGAGAGACTATATAAGCCACTTTAGTTCTTGCAGTTAGAAAGTTGTCAGGCTGCAGGGTAAAATGTATGTCACACTGATTTAGGAATCCTCGGCAGAGTTTAGGATTGCCGTCAAATTTACTTGGTAAAGGAAGATGTAAGCGGGGAGATGATCTGCCTCCTGTATTCCCAGACGCTGATGCGGATGTAGATGCTGGTACTTCAGGGGTAGAAAAGGAAGTTTGCAAACTATCCTGTCGCTTGGACATCTCTTGCAGAAATTGAGCCATCTGATGCTGCATGTTTTCCAGATTTTCTAAACGACCAGAAATGCACCGGAACAAATCCACTCCTGACTCCTGATCCGTGGCCGGCTCCATGGGGCCAGTGCAAACTGTTATGTTCTTGGTTGTTTGTGGACCCGGGGTGGTAGCAGGAGCGATCACAGAAGCAGATTTGAAAATAAAACTAGGATTTTTAATAAGTGCTTGAGTAGACATATAATGTGGCAGTAAATAAAAGTCCAGGAATATATAAATGTGCACAAGAGTTCTGTGGTGGGAGCAAAAGGGTTAATGTCCAAGTAGAAACAATTAGAGCTGTCCAGGTGTGCAGGTAGTGAAACTGAAAATAATCAAGCCAGGTTTGCAGGTAGTGAACTGAAAATAATCAAGCCAGGTTTGCAGGTAGTGAACTGAAGCGCAGGATGTCAGCAGGCTCAGGCACTCAGGTATGGGCAAAGGTGATGGAGGAAGCGGAGTAGTCCAGTGGGAGCTAGGAGCTGACAGGCAGACTGGCAGACAGCAAATTCACAGGAACAGGAAAGCACAGAGTGCCTTCCTTCGTTGCACTGGCAAAGAAGGAAGGCACTGACCCTTCCTAAATACCCCATGCCGTGCTGTTACTGGCCGGAGGGAACATGTGACTCACCAGGATTGGCCAGCCGCATCACATGGCCAGAAGGCAAGATGGCGGCGCCCATGCCAAATGGAACGGAGACGCCGCCAGGCCTCACCAGCGCAGAGTGACAACAGGGCCGCACAACAACGCGCGCAGCCAAAGCCCCCCGCCAGACACCAGCTCCGCCACCAGACAGCCCGCACCACAACGACCTCACAGGTAACACCCGCCTAGCGCCATGCTGAAATACCCTGGCCATGGCACATGCGCAGTTTACCGATAATCACTCAACGGCATTGCATACATCTCTGAATCAGGCCTTTTTAAAAGAAAATGGTTGATTGACTTTATTTACGCTGATGTGAGAACAGTATACATTTGATACGTACTTCAGCTGAACTTATGCGATTATCTATATGTGTATATATGTGAGATTTCATTTTTTTCCATAAGTGTACTGCTTTGTTGTGTCTTTTATTGCTTTTGATGGTGTTCAAATTATGCTATTTTATTAAATGTTAATTTGTTGAAACCAATCCTGTAACGACTGAACTCTGACAATTTATTGAATCTTTTTTGAACATCATTTATATTTGAGGATCCACTACTGCTGTTCTTCTCTACATTTTATTTTGAAGGTACTAACTAGCAATAAAATTCAGTGTACCAGCTGCTGTGACTTTTTCCTTCTATTGATTGTTCATTATTAGTGCGAGAATAATTATCGCATACTGTTCACTTTGCTTAATTTAAAAAAAAATAAACCTTCAAATACGCAGAAGTGTCCCATTTAATAATGATAAACCCAACATTTCCTTAATTATTTAAGCTAAATAAAAGGGTTTAACTGTCCAATTTTAAGTAAGATTGAAAGGTTTTTATAATAAAAAGAAAAGCAAGGGTAATACAAGAGTGCATTATTTGGTAGAAGCTAATATATAAAACGTAAGTTAACGTTAAAAAGCAACATCATCTGAGTACTTCATACTAATGTGCGAAATATCAGTCATCTATCCAGGTAATTCCCCGTTCTGCTGATACATGGGGCAGGTGATCGTCAAAATCCAACATGTTGGACAAATTTCCCGAATATACGGATAACATATATTTTTATTCAACACCTGGATACTTAGGTTTATATGGCATTATATTTTATGTGTATTCTATAGGTTATATATTTTCTAGAGTAATATACACTAAACTGTGTTTATATCTCCCTAATAAAGAACCAAGGGCCTAATTCAGATATTTATGTGGCTGGCATTTGGGGGTGGCAACGGTGAGTGTTCTGGGCATGCCTAAGCCAATGGATGCATCCTTGGATATACTGTAGCTTCACTGGCCCCAGCAGCATAAAATTTACTTGGACATCCTGAGTAACCTAAGGGTTACTAAGATGTCTGATCTTCACGCAGTTGATCCAATGCTGTGTCTTCAAATGCAACAGCGGATCACAGAAGCCAGCAGGAGTCATCGTGTCATCTTTTTTACACAAGACGCCTCCTTAGACATTTACATATAGTCGCGTAACTGCTGCGTGCAAAGACGCAGTGGCTGCCACAATAGCATCCATCTCTGAATCAGCCACTGACTTTTAATCACTCTCCTATACTGTGTTGGACACTAATAGATTAACTCCCGCAAGGAATCCTATACTAACAAATTAAACCCCAGTTGTGTGCAACACTGGCCATTGCTAATCTAAGGTTTTGGCCAATAATACATTGGTTAATTCTAAATTACATCAATTTAGGAGATTGGCTATCATTTCTTAGTGATATTGTGATTTATGTTTATGTGTTTTGATCATTACTTAGAACTATGGTTTTATGCTGCTATATTTTTAATGTGTTATTTTATTGTTTATTTTTTAATAAATAAAGTCTGCCTCTATTGTTAGAGATTTTACATCCGTTTGACGTAGTATTTATTACTATAGGTTGGCACATTTTCCCCTGATTAAAGACCTGATTCAGAGATGTTTACGCAGTTGAGTGATTATCGGTAATCTGTGTGTGCTTCTGAGTCGTACTGCGCATGCGTCAAATTTCATTACCAAGCTCACTCGTGGGGAGGATTTATTCGCAAAGTGATTGATAGACAGGGACCATTTGTGGGCAGCAACGGGTTGGTAGCAACTGAAACGCAGACATGTCACAACCATATTCAGGCATGCCTCTGCCCGCAGTTGCAATCCCATACACAGTAAAAATGGCTGTGGCCTATCAGTTACAGCAGCCATCCTGCGCAGCCATAGATTTGCTCAGACATCCGATAATCGACTGATCTGTGACAGAGCTGCATCTTTATATGTTGCTTGGATTTGTGAAGCGAATGGTGGGCGTCTCAATACATATTCTGGCGACTGTGGCATTTGTATATTTGCGCACAACCACTGCGGCGGCATTAACGGCCATCTCTGAATCAGGCCCTAATCACTGAAACATTTTCCATGTCACATTTCATCAGTGTTGACATGTCGAATGTCAATGTGGTCAATGTCGACATGATGGCAATGTGGAATGTTGACATGATGAATGTTGAAAAAATATACCACACCCTGTAGGAGTTATATCAAGTTATTCAAAGTGCATTAGGTATTTGAGTCCAACAATGCATTTTGTAAAAATAAAATAGTGACGTATTTATTTTGCATAGCGCATATCTTACCATACTGGAAATTTTAAATGAATTGAATATGTAAATGCATCTGCATGAGAATACATTTACAGTGCTTAAAGATATGCTTTAAGAATATCAGAATGCAGCAGCATCCTCAAAAAGCCATTCATCATCATCATCAACTTGAGGATCTCAGCAACAATTGCACAAGATATGCACTGAAGATAAAAATCGTAACATACCGCTTAATTATGCTAATAGATAAAAGTCCATTCCCTTTGTTTTCTTCAATACATATCTTAATTAATTTCTGCTAATATAGAGAATTCATGGTCATGATGTTCCACAAGCAAACATGTAAAATGGGTTATACAGTATATCAATGTAACATCTCAAAGCCGTTAGAAGCGTAAACTGCAGTATACTGCAAAATGTAAGATATTTGATCTAAATAGGTTAAGATTTTTCCTAAGGTCTCTAAGTATAACATTGAAAGATACTATTAAATTATGTGGCAAACACTTGCAGTGACACCATTTATGTAAACGCACTTCCTTGACCGAATGCCTGTGCTTTTAGGAAAGTGATTACTTTGCTCTCAATAATTGGTTGAAAAATTGATCTGCGCATCACAATAACAGTTTCTCTTCTGTATTTTTCACACTAAATGCCTGCATTGGTTAACAACTGATATATACAATGTTGACATTTTAACTTCTATTTCTAAGAAATCCACATAAACACTTACTTTTTCGGTCGAATGTACAGTTTCTTGTATAAAGCAGCATGGTATGATTTTATATCCTATATTTTACTGAAAAATGCTTTGTGGCACCATAAATGCTATATATTTATGGTACCATAAATGCTCCATATTGTACTATAATTATCCTTACAGAAACACATATTTAACAAAAAAACTCCAAATAGTTGTTCATGGCATTGTGAACACTAATTATCTGTAGGCTAACAGTTATTACTGTTACATGTTTAATTAAACTTTTTTTTTCCCTTACCAAATTCAATACAGCATTCCTGTATATAACAATACTATACTACTATATGGTCAAATACTAAACATTTCATTTATCATTTGTAAAATCAACATAGATTGAATTGTCTAACCTCTATTGTGTTCTTTTTTTTCATCACTGTTCTAGATTGTAGTGAAAGAAATTATCAATGTTTAACACATGATATTTTGCAGAAGTCATCACAATGATTTAAGAGCTTTCTTACATTTCTCAATCCCTCAGAAGTGGCGACTATACAGCAAGTGCCCTGGCACCTTACAGTGACAACAGAAGTGGCGACTATACAGCAAGTGCCACGGCACCTTACAGTGACAACAGAAGTGGCGACACTACAACAAGTGCCCCGGCACCTTACAGTGACAACAGAAGTGGCGACACTACAACAAGTGCCCCGGCACCTTACAGTGACAACAGAAGTGGCGACACTACAACAAGTGCCGCGGCACCTTACAGTGACAACAGAAGTGGCGACACTACAACAAGTGCCGCGGCACCTTACAGTGACAACAGAAGTGGCGACACTACAACAAGTGCCCCGGCACCTTACAGTGTCAACAGAAGTGGCGACACTACAACAAGTGCCCTGGCATTTGCTATATTGTCACAGTTTCTACGGTGACAATATTGAGCCACTACAGAGGGATAGAGAAATCCATAATGCTGGTAACAACCATCGGCAGCTTTGCTCTCCTGCATACTAAATAAGTCAACACCGTATCTACTGGTGTTGAGAGTGAGAATGCTGCTACAGCTGATTCAAAGGATTAATCTCACCTCTGCACAACGATGCTTCCTCTCTCAGAGTGGAAGGTGTCTTTAGAACAGAACTTACATTCAGTAATCACAATGTCTCTCAACAGGCCTCTGACACATCCTTTATCAACCATTCACAGGTGATCTGGCAATCAAGAATGCTAATCAGCTTCTTTCTACCAGAAATAAGCTAAAAATCTGGGCATATATATTTCCCCTTCACATCCTTTCCAGTGTTTTAGTCACATATACCTCCTCCTGTTTTGACCTGTGTGGTGGAACACCTGTAGCCTCTAAGCAAAAAATATGAGAAAAAGCATTTGCATTAGCCAGTTGGATTTCCAGCCTATGCTCTACTAAAATATGTAAAATTTTGCAATACCAAGAACCATCTAGTTATTTTCCAATTGTTCTCTTTATTCTCAGCCATCCAATTCAACTAAGCATGATCTGTAATCCTCACTTAATTGCCAATGCTTCTTTTTCAACAGTGGCATGATTTATCTCATGTACAGTATATTCAATTTCCTTCTTAAAAAATAAATAAATAAGAGGATGCTCTGCTTTGAGACAACACAGCACCTATCCTATATCTGATGAATATCTGATGAATATGTCTGCATGACAAATTAATTTTTAAAGTTAGGGGTCATCAAAACTGTTTGGGTGGTGAACATTACCTTCATCGCCAGAAAAACCTTCTCTGCCTCTTGATTCCACTTAACCATAACTGACTGTTCACCTTTGGTGAGGTCCTTCAAAGTAAAAGCATTAGTGGCAAAATTGGATATAAATCCCTATAATAATCTGTGATTCCTAAGTAAGCTCTAACCTGCTTCTTATTTAGGGGTCGGGGCCAATTTTGTAATGCCTCAATTTTATTAAGTTGGGGCTTTATCAAACCTCTACCTCTGGTGTATCCAAGATACTTAACCTCTTCCATCCCTAAGCAATGCTTTTTTGGGTTGGTTGGCTGTCACAAATGGAGTGCAACTTTTGCTTGTACTCTGGGAAAGTGAAACTGGCAATCAGGACTATAGATGACTACATCACCGAGATAAGCATAACAGCATAATGTCTATGAGACCTTAGAATTTCTCCATTATCCTCTGAAATGACAACATCTTATATTGAAACAGACCCTCCGGTGCAGAAAAAGCGGTCTTCTCTTTTGCCGTGACTGTCAACAGCACTTATCAGTGCCCTTTGGTTAAGTCTAGAATGGTTGAGTACTGTGCTGATCCCATTCTTTCAAATACTGTAAGTTCATCAACACGTGGCATTGAGTAGGCATCAAACACTCACACTATTCAATTTATGGAAATCATTGCAGTAGCGCACTTTGGGTTTTGGACTGAGTACAATGGGACTTGACCACTCCACTGTATACTCTCTTAGTATTCTAAAGGGCTTTAGGTTAACCTTAACTCCTGGTTTAGTGATTGTCATATTTAATGACTGTTGTTTTACCAGGTATGTCATAAAAATCTCTATTTCTTATGAAAAATTATTTAACCTCATACTGTTCAATAGTTGAGAGCCCGGAATCGTGGCCTCTTATCAACTTAAGTTTATTTGTCACAGGAGCATCGCATATAATTTAAAACATTGAGAAGAAATATGCCAAAACAGAGCCTTAAAATATAAAGCTGGACACTTTGTGGTAAACGGACTCTGTGGTTTTGTTTCTTCATATTCACAGCTTGCTTATACCCACAACATATATAAATGTTTATCATGCTATAATACATTGTGACAGTAGTTAATTGATAATTGGTGACTTTTACTTATTTTTAGAATGGATAAATTACTATATTATATTGAAACATTTATATATATGAATTGTGCATGCATTTTATGAATTGTATTGAAAATTATATACAAATTAAAAATTAGTTTGTGCTAAACTGTGTCTTGATTACTATATTTGTCTGCCATGGCAAATTTATCGATTTTATAATTAGTGTAGTATCAATTTGCATATTAGTTTTGGTCACTGTTCTACTATATTCCTTAGGAACAAACAATTGTTCACCAATATCTGCATCTTTTTTGGACATTTCATACAACAAATCACGATGTACTGCCATGTGAGGTTATGAGAACCTACTATCAGGCTGTACTGGGTTTCCATCAACCACTTTTCCATTCTCTCTTGCCTTAACCAGATTAGGAACTTTTAACTGTTCTGAGGCAACAAAATATTTTCTCACTTCTAAATCAGACATACAGTCAACTGGTTCAACAACATTTTTACTTCAGTAGAAGGTATATAATTCTGCTCTCCTCATTTACTGACTTCCCAACAGTGGTGTAACTAGGGGGGTCGAGTGGGGCTTGTGCCCTGGGCACCATGACAAACCCAGCAGAGGGGGGGTGCCACCGACCAGGGCATCGTACCCGCATGCCAACCCTCACCATCACCACCATTGTGTCCCGACTTACTTTAACAAGCAGGCAACTGTGCATGCTAGCCTGGTGCTGACTGTACTGCCTGTATGGGGAGCTGCAGCAGAAGTGTGCAGCCTCTCCCTGGCAGACTTCTTCCCACTCTCTCTCCTCCTGACATGAGAGCTGCCACTGTGCTGGGTGAAGAGTGATTCTTCCTTCACCGGTAATCTCTCAGTCTCCGCTCACTGCAGGAGTGTATTGGGGTGGGGGGCAGGGGAGGCTAAGCTGCCATGGGGAGGCTCATCATAGGTGTGTTAGTTTTTTCATGTTTGGTGCTGGGGAGGGGTCCTGGCTGCATTTGTGTGAAGGAGGTGTGTGTGTCTGTGTAGGCTTTCTCAGTGTGTGTGTGTGTGTGTGTGTGTGTATATATATATATATGTCAGTGTATGTGTGTATATATGTCAGTGTATGTGTGTATATATGTCAGTGTATGTGTGTATATATGTCAGTGTGTTTGTGTATGTGTCAGTGTGTGTGTATATGTGCCAGTGTGTGTATATATGTCAGTGTGTGTGTATATGTGCCAGTGTGTGTGTGTATATGTGTCAGTGTGTGTATCTGTGGGAGGAGATGATGGTGTGCTGAGAGATGACACTGTAGGGAGATGATGGTGTGCTGAGAGTTGATGCAGGGGGGATGTGATGGTGTGCTGAGAGACAATATGGTGGGGAGATTATGGTGTGGCTAGGAGATTATGCAGTGATGGTGTAGCTCAGAGATGTAGGTGGAAGGAAGTTACACAGGGGGCACAAGTCTGGTTGAAATGCTTTTGTATGATGATGATCATGTTAATATTCCTACACAAATAGATAAATATAGCAACCACAGAGATTGAAAGTAGCAAGTAAATACAATCAGTTCTAAAATAAAAAAATATTTAATAAGAAACAAAAACAGTAGGACCAAATTCAGCTGTGTAGTTGAATAAGCAGCATCGGACAAATTGTCCGGCAATGATCATATTAAATTTGATACAAATGTTAAAAAGTCCCGAAATTGAACCATTTAGAAAGATTAGCAGCTATTTAAAAAGTTTCTGTGTGGAGAAAATCCAATCTATACGTATATACAAATCAGTGACAAGCCCTCCATGAGTAAAATAGAAATGATTATATAATAATTAAAGAAGCAGATAAGGGAGGGGGTATAGTCACCCTTGACAGAGATGACTATATGCTTGAAGCCCTATGACAATTTAGTGATAAGACTTTTTATCACATGCTCTCTTCTGATCCATCCACAAAATATTTGGTTGAATTTAAATTACTATTGAATGAAGCTCTTGACATGGAGGTCATCTCCAGGGAGGTATAAAGATTCCTGCTTGTCTCCTTTCCTGTCACTCCTATTTTTTATTATTTGCCCAAAATTCACAAGTCCTTCACTGCACCTCCTGGTCATCCCATCTTTTTGTGTGGACTTCTTCCTTCAACCTCATGTTATACGGTTAAGGTCACATCTCAAAGACACTACACATTTCCTAAATTCTATACAAGGATTTAATTGGAATGAAAGGTATGCCTTTCTCATGCTTGATGTGAAAGAGCTATACACCCATAGCCTGCATGAGTTGGGGATCAATGCAGTTCCAAAATGTATTTTTGAAGATGACACCTTGACAGTCCAACATCTGGAGTTTATCCTTCGGGCTATTCGTTTTATTCTTACTCACAATTACTTTATATTTTCAGACACTATTTATTTACAAGTGCTTGGGATGGCAATGGGGACCAGGTTTGCCCCAAGCTATGCTAACCTATACATGGGAGACTTTGAGTCTTGCCATGTGTGGGGAGGTGAGTTCGGGGGGAGCCTGGTCTTCTATGGCCATTATATAATTGATCTTTTTATTATTTGGGATGGGGATATTGCTAGTGCACAATATTTTGTTATTTTCCTTAATTCCTGTTATTTTAATATCTTGTTTTCATACACATACAGCAAGAATCTAGTTAACTTCCTGGACCTGACCCTACAGATAATTGATAATCAGATTATGACTGTGAATTACTGTAATGTGGTGAATTCTAACAATTATTTGCACTTTAAAAGTTGCCACTATCCCCCCTGGAAAAATAAATATACCTAAGGGTCAGTTAATGTGTATAAGACACAATTGTTCCAATTTTGAGACCTTTACAGAACAAGAAAAAAACCTTTGTGAGAGCTTCATGGAAAGAGGCTACCCTGCAGATTTATTAGAAAAAGCTTATAATGAAGTTGTAAACATGGAAAGAGAGAAATTACTGAAACTTAGGATGAGAGTAATTAAAAAACAAAATATATAGGGACATTTTTCTTTAGTCTCTAAATAATTCTTCAAGAATGATTAAACGGATTATAGAGAAAAACTATTCTATGTTAAAATATGATTCCATATTAAAACAAATATTACCAGTAAAACAGACTGTTGTTTATAGGAAGAACAAATCTCCGAAGAACAAATTAGCACCTAGCTCATTAAAATCACTCACAAAACACACTAATATTAGGATCCAGCTGGCTCCCAACAAGACCCCCAGGTTTATGCGGCACAAACAAGTGTATAACTTGCCAGCACATAGCTAATAGAACTAAAACCTTAAATATTGAGGGGATTGATAGAACCTTTACAATTAAACAATTTATTAATTGTAATTACAGGCAAAATCGGCCATTTTCGCCTTCGTTGGCAAAATCGGCCATCCGATCGGCCGATATTGGCCGATTTTGCGACCGATTTTGCCAATGATGGCAATTGCATTTTCGCCTGTTTTTAGGCAAAATTATCGCCATTTTTTGGTGAAAAACTTCAGTTTTCGATGCTAATTGAATACAGCCCACAGTTGGGATGACTAGTGTCAGATAAAAAAACTTCTAGTCCGCTTTAATACTCTACTCTCATACAGATCTTGAATTTGGGGCAAATTTGCACCTATTATTTTGCTTGCAGTCTTGACCACATGTTCAAGAGCACCCCAATCAGCAGCAGTACAATTCCCAAACCAAATAATAATCCCATAAGTCAGGAAACTCTCTATTATGCGACGATAAAAACTTAGGAGTGTCTCCATACTCAAACAAGCTGCCTTCAGTCTCCGCAGAAATAAAAGGCATTACTGCACCTTTTTTACTACAAATGTAGAATTTAGAGACCAGGTCAGATCCTTTGAGATATGAACTCCCAGAAATTTAATGGAATCCACCTCCTCAATAATCATATAGTCTAAAACCACTAGTAATTTGGATCCACAATCCGCCCTTTTAAATCAATTACCATCTCTTTAGTTTTTGTGGTATTTAGTAGTAAACAATTGTCCTTACGCCATTCAAGCAATCTTTGCACCTCATACCGATAGGCTTCCTCCCCCTCTTTTCCTATCAGACCCACAATGGCAATGTCGTCTGCAAACTTCACAATCTTAACAGACTGTGAAGTTGAAACACAATCATGAGTAAATAAAGAATATAGTAGTGGGCTCAAAACGCACCCCTGTGGGGCACTGGTTTTCAGCAAAACATCCCCAGAAACACATCCCCCTAACTTAACCAGTTGGGGCCTATCTATCATTCAAGACCCATTTGCACATACCATACCCATTTAGACCTAACTGAGAAAGCTTAGAAACCAAAGACACCAGAATAATAGTATTAAAAGCAGAACTAAAATCAACAAATAAAATTCTAACATAAGACCTCTTTTGCTCTAAGTGGGTCTGCACCATGTGTAAAACTGTAAAACTAGCATAATCTGTAGAACGATTTACCCAATAAGCAAATTGACAAGGATCAAATTCAGCAGCAAAGTGAGATTTAATATGTTTCAGCAGTAAACGCTCAATACATTTCATGACAAAGTTAGAAGTTAGAGCAATCACGTGATAATCATTTAAGCATTTAGGCACACCCTGTTTTGGAACAGGGACAATAGTTGCTGCTTTAAAACATTTGGGAACTTGACAGTATGCAAGGGACAAATTAAATATTGACTTAAAACTCCCCGCTAACTCGTCACAGCAGTCTCTTAGAACCCCCCACTGAATCCCATCAGGGCCTGCAGCTTTACCCAGGATTACACTATGCAAGCACTCCAGTACTGAAAATTCGTCTAGCACTAAGGGTAGCTCCTCAGGTTGAGTTTCCAGGACCTTGATTTCAGAAACATTTTCCTTATCGAACCTAGAATAAAATATATTCAGGTTTTCCACCAAGGCACTATTCACACCGCTTAACTCAATCGCTTTAGTTTTATAATCAGTAATATCATGTAGCCCCTGCCACATACTCTTCGGATCTTTACATTGATTAAATGTATTCTCCATCCTAGTCGAATAATCTATTTTGGTCCTTTTAATACCTCTCCTCAAGTCAGACATTGACTTTATATACACTTCCTTATTACCGGATTTAAAGGCCCTATTCCGAGCTTTAAATAGGGAATGAATCTCACTATTTAGCTATGGTTTCTCATTTGGGAATACCCTAAATGTTTTCCTTAATGTCACATGCTCTACACAACAGCTAATTTAGCCCAAAACCATAGTGGTCAGAAGATCAATATTTATAGACCCTTCTACCATGGATTCCTCTCTTAACATTTTCCAATTAGTAAATGCAAGATGGTCCTGTAACCTCTCAGTCACTCCCTTAGGCCAAACTAAAACTGATCTCCTAATAGGCCAACATGTCTGACCAAGGGCTTACACAAAGGTATCATAACAAAGGAAACATGGTCCAATTTTCCCATATCGGGACACACAACAGTCTTGTAGGCCATTTTAAGATACGTGTAGACTTGATCAGAGTCGGAACCATAATATTCTTAAAATTTTTTGACAGTACCACTTTTAAATCAGCTTGGTTAAAATCACCTGCCACAATTAAAATACCATTCAAATAAATAGATTGCAATTTGGTTAAAATATTATATAAAGTGTCCAGTGCGCATCCCACATTTGCCTGTGGGAGGGATATAAACAGCTATCACTATAACAATTGCAAATTCTCTAGTCAAATAAAATGGCCTGCATTTAATCAATAAATATTCTAAATCCGCTGAACAGAAACTCTCAATAAGGGTAGCATTAAAACACCACTTATTGTTCAGATATATAGAGTCCGCAGCCTCTGAGCTTACCTGAGTCCGCAGTCCGGTCTACCCTAAATAATATCCTTTCTATAAGATATACAGCGGAATCCCAGACTAAACTATTTAACCAAGTCTCTGAAAAATTTATAATGGAACAATTCCTTAAATAGTACTTGCTTGCGAGATCCACTTGTATATCATCCAATTTACTGGGAAGGGACTGAACATTTGCTAAGAATAAACTGGGTAAATGGGGATTTAGGGGGCAAAGCTGCAGTTTAACTTTAACTCCAGCCCTCTTCCCCTGCTTCTGCCACCTTTCCCTGCATGGATGGAGCTTCCAACTATAAGCACTTGCAAGGCTAGGTTGCCAACTGCGATCCCCATACCTTGTTCAGTGCTCATTCCTGCCACTGTTGTGGCTATAATTCCCTCCACCAATGCCAGGAGCCAGCCGCTGCCATGGCTGTATTGCAGCCTGCTCCCGCAATCCCCAGTCCAGGGACAGATGCAGCACCTCATCTCCAGGGGCAGCATCAGCATCAACATGGTCAGCCATCCCAGCAGCCCCCTTTCTCCGGGTCCTGAGCGCACTTCCACCCCAACTACCAGACCTCCAGGGGCAGCGTCAGCATTGTAGGACTAGGGGCTGTTCAGGTGCACTCAACAGTTCCTCAGCTGCCACATTCTGTACCTCTCCACCATTTACACAAGCTGCTCTGTTTTATGGTCCCCGTGGCTCACCTACTTGCACAGAACTCCAGGCAGGTTCACTAAGATATTGGTCCATAATGACCATTTCCACCTTTTGTGGCCCTGTTAGAGTCTCTGACTGTAGCCACTTCTTTGTAAGATGGATGAGGTCAAGAATTTGAGAGCAGGGAGGTTTATCCACTTGGTATCCTCAGTGATGAACTTGTTGTGCTTGAACAGTAATTGTAACACCTAAACTAGTTAGAATTTCAGTTTTTAGTATGTTATAATCCTTATAGTTTGATATAGTACTTGCCATCCATAAGGATAAAATCAAATATACCTTTTGCAATTTCCTGACAGGAAGGGCACCAAAAGCCCTTCCAACTGATTTTTAGGTCACTTTCCCTCTCAGTTTTTCTTTTGAAAGCTAAATAGGCTTCAACATCATCACTATTTGTTTTCTTTTGCAGAAAATGACTAGCCTGTGTGGAAGTGGTTCTATTTGAGACATCTGAGGAAGCATTTCCAGACAGGGCTGTTAGATGCTGCACCACCTCTTTTAAGGCCTCACAGTCTTGGTGCTGTCAATCACCTCAATGGCCAATTAAAGGAATCCTGCTGCACAGAGGTAGTCTGTAGAAAGTTCATAACTATGTCCTCCATGTTATCTCTTGGGACAGGAGAGAACCAGAATCTGGTTTCTAGGCATCTGATGATGACATCACCTAGAAGTTCACACTATGAGTGTGTCTGTCACTTTACATGTGTCTGTCACTTTACAAAATTTCCACATAGTTTTAATGGCTGCAATTTAAGTGCAATGCTTGCTTGCATTATGCACCATGTGTGACAACATCAGGGCAAGGGTGCCATCTCCTGGGGTAAATGGGTGCACTTGTGATGCAGCAGCTAAGTAGTAGTACACCAGTCCAGCACTTTAGCTGCAGGAACTTGTCCCAGTTTTATTAGCAGCACAAAAATAAACAAAACATAAAATTAAATCCAGGCCTGCCCAGGATCTAACTAAAAAATATTATTATCTCTCTTTAAGTGGAAGGACCAAATGTCCCTCTCACAAAACAGTAGTCTTTAGCACAGCACTATCATTCAATAATCACGGTCTCTGAACAGAACTCTAACCTGATCCTTAGGCAGTGAGAGACTGACACAACCTTTATCAGCCTCTCACAGGTGGTCTGGCAATCAAGGATGTTAATCATTTTCTGTCTACCAGACAGAAACTAAAAGCCTGGGGCATATATATTTCCCATTGACAACCTTTTTAGTGTTTTGGGCACAATCTATATATTCTACATCCAAAACAAACAAATGCATCATTTCCCCTGAGTTGATATGAACATCTAGGATTATGCCAATGGTTGTGGAAGGAGGGACAGTGAGTTTTTCATACACAGCCATGAAAGCCAGCCCTATCATTATGCTGGGTATGTAGCCAAGTAAGGTGCTACACTGAGGGTGCTGGCTCTCTCTGTAGTCTGCAACAGACTGAGACTGCAAGTACTGCAGGAGGAGAAGACTTGATGACAGATAAGGGGTGGGCACCACACTGTCTGCATGTTCCATTTCACCGACTGCAGAGTGGACTGCAGTGTGATGCCAGGGGATAGGGAGAGGTTTGGAGGCTTAATAGAAGAACCTTACTGGCTGTCAGGTACAGTATCTGCATTCAGTGACAGTCAGTGATATGGAACATGCAGGCAGTGTAGCGACCACCCCTTCCAGCTCCTCAGGTCCTCTCCTTCTAACCTTAGAGTCCAAGCCTGCCCCTCCCAAACTTCAGAAACAAGGAGCTGCTACCGAATTACTTCTCCTTGGTGAGGTGAAATAATGTATGTATGTTTATGTATGTATGTATGTATGTATATATGTGTGTTTGTGTGGATATATGTGTCTGTGTTTTGAGGAGATAATGAGTGCTGACAGGGTGAGTGAATGTGTTAATGTGTGCTGGGAGGATGAAGTGATTAATGAATGGGTTAATCTGAGCTGAGTTGGGGTGTTAATTGGTGAATAGGTGCTGGGTGCTGTTATAGGAGCTGGAAGGGTGGATGAAAGTGTTAAGGGAGGGTGAAATGATAATGGAATGGAGAGGAGTAGGTTAACAGATTCTCAGGGGGGGATTGATTGGTTCTTGAGGGAATGGTTTAATAGGGGATTAAGTGATTTGTGGATTCTTGAAGGGAATGTGTGATGGGTGGGGTGGGTAATGGTTGCTAAATGGGTTAAATGACTCTGACAGGATGGGTAAAAGAGTTTGATGGGGTAAATGGGAGTGGAGGTGAATAGGCATATTGGATGCTCTGAGTATACAAAGGTGTTTATTAGATTTAGAAACAGGTGTATGATGTGTAGGTTCATGTCAGGTTGGTTTAGCAGGGCGCTCCTCCCTGCCATTTTGCAAATGGAAAAATGCACCCAGACCCTTATTGGAGTGCCATGCTAACCTCCAGATGAGAGTCATTTGGATTGGAGGAGGGTTGTGCCATTCCACTTCCTGTGCTGAGAGACTAGGGGTTGGGCTTGGATACTATGCTTCCCACAGAGATCTGTTTTCTCATGTGTCACATAATTATGTATTGTGGCACTGTTATGTGGCATAATTATGTATTGTGGCACTGTTGTGTGGCATAATTATGTATTGTGGCACTGTTGTGTGGCATAATTATGTATTGGGGCACTGATATGTGGCATAGTTTATTGTGAAAAGAATCTGTGTTGGGGGACTGATGTTTTGTGAAATTATGTGTTGGGGCACTGTTATGTGGCATATTATGTGTTGGGGCACTGCTTTGTGGCATAATTATGTATTGGGTGCTGATGTCTTGCAAAACCACCTTGATAAATAGGCCCATAGTCCTTCAACTTTATCTGTGTACTTTTTCCACTAAGGAGCACCAAAAATATATATGCACTTACCAAAATAATTAGGCTTGGCCCGGGCCTGCATCCATCGATAAGAAAGTCTGAGTGTAATATAATATGATGCCCATATATATTGGCACATAACATTCACCCATAGAGACATGTAATAACAGATCTATAATTTAAAAATCATCCAAACTTTTATTTAGTGTACAGTGACATGGCCACCACATCATTCTTTCATCAGAAACTAGGTGGACAGCGCCAATTCCTGTATCAGGAGTTACACTATGGGCCTGATCTAGCAGTGCAAGCAAGTGCACTGCTGAACGCAGATTCCCGATTATCGGGAATCTGCATGTGCACAGGACCCATTCTGTGAGTAAGCAAAATGGATCCTGATAAAATGCACGCAAGCCCTTGAATGCCTCTGCCTGATTGACAGGCAGAGGCATTTAAGGTGTAATGTGGGGGCTGGGTCGGCCGGCATTTCCGGAAACAGGGCGTGTCCATCCCGTTTTTCCGGGAGTGGCCAGCCCAGGGACTGCGTGGACGTACGAAGTCTGCTGGGCTCGCAAGCTGGCTGGCCGCCCACCATCATGACCATCGACCACCGGTGGTCGTGATGGTGATGCCAGTCTGCGACCTCCTTCGCAGTGCTGGGATCGCACATGCAGCAGGGGGTGTCATACATCTCCTGCTGCATTTGCTTTTTTGGAATGGTTGCAATTGCAAAGCTGCCTGCATGCAGCTTTGCAATTGCAATCCTTGCTGAATCAGGTCCTATATCAATAGTCTTGTGAGATATAAATATATCAGTATGGGTCTGTGAGGTTTCATAAACAGATGACTAGTGCAGTCTTTCTTTCCTCCTACTCTTATCCTTCTGTAGTGTATGGCACATATAAGTCAATTGAACCCTGTTGAAGGCTTTTTCTGCATCTAATGCCACCAGAAGAGTTGAGAGTTTGCCTATAGTGCAAAAGAAAAGGTTTAAATCCTGCACAGGAGATTTAGCAATTACATAGATATAGTTAGCCAACAAATACAGAAATAATGATATTAAAAATAATAAAGTTTAGATCCAAATGTTGGTAGTGATCTCCTTGGTTAGTGAGAGAGTATAGATATATACCAAGGGTATCCTGCAAAGGCAGAATAAAATAAAAACCCCTTTTGGGGGAAACTTTTAGGTAGAAAATGATACATTTAAAATAATACATTTTAATAATTATCAATTAAAAGATTTAGCAGCAAGAATACAGTATATAATTATTATTACATCAAAATAAAAAGACTTGTAAACAAAAAAGGGTATGTTCTCTCAATTTTTATCAGATAACAAACACATGAATAGAAATCAAAATATATGTGAAAAACAAGAAAAATATATTTGTTTTAAAAGATAACAGGACATGAAATTTTATTAATATTGTAATAAACATCTAGTAAATATGTTGTGCATCACCTCTGAATCTCAGGTAAAAATATTACGTAAATTCTCATACTCCTTTGGGTTTAGAGATAGTGGCAGCAGGTAGAATATATATAGTTCTAATATTTAGTAATATATCCAAACTAGGTGAATTGCAATTAGTATGTACAGGTGAGCATCCTCTCTCAGTTGATGAAAACATGCAAATCATACACAAAGTTTACTAATTAGCATGATTGTATTCATAAATGGAAGCTGTGTAACAAGTGTAATGTGGTACTAAAATATACACAGTTTCTGGTACATTCATACATAACAATGAATCTATTAGTATCAAATAATTGATTTGCATATAGTTAGATTCAAATCTGTAACAGATCTGACAATAATAGAAAAATTGATCAGCACTAGAGAAAGTCTTTGTATAAGATGGTGTTTTGTTTATTGTAAAGTAAAAGAGATGTCGTATCTCCAAAACACGTTGATCCATAGCTCCAGTCATGTGCCTGGGCAGTGAACAGTTGTTTGGAGGATCTGGGATGAAATGAGGCAGAGAAAGAAGGTAATAACACTTCTGTTTTCCAAATAGTTTAGCCGACATTGTCTCTGTTGAATAGCATTGCTGAGAACCACTGTTGGACCAGATAGAAGGGCGGTGAAGAGAGATAGAAATTACCTGTATGTGGTAAGTATGAGGATCGATATTCCTCTGTGAAAGTTCCCATCAGCTCTGACAGGATCCCAGATGGACACGCGTTTTGCCGCTATGGGGGCTTGTTCACCGTTCAGTCTACTGAAACCTCTACCAGTCTGAGATTATATAAATTGATCTGCTAATTGTGGCTTATATATTGTGATTGACAGTGTGCATGGCCAATAATAGGTTGACTTTAGCAATATGTATGACAAACATACAGTATATGGTGTCTTATAGAATTTTATGCGTTTGTCACTATTCACATGAAACATGCAGCAGGTGTCTATGGCTAGAACTTTATAGTACAAACTGAATGGTCTTATACTTAAGCAATGGCAATTAAGACAGAAAACCTATTATTTGGGCAAGCATGTATATTATAGTAATAAGTATACATTGTGTCACAGTCATAATACCTTCATAGGTCAATTATAATAATAGCAGGCATATTTCAATAATATTTTGGGGAAAGGGGGCCTGGACTGCACACCCTAGCTCTTTCTAGTGGGATGTGCTACATAGCTGAGACTTAATATTACAACATAGAAAAAAGAAAAACTTTATGCACCATACAACCATTAATAATTGTGCAAGGTTTTTGGTATAAATTTGGCCAAAGTTATGAGCTTACCCACCATCGTCAAGGTAACCTCATCGGGTAAGTCCCTAACACTATGGGGGTTCATGTCTGGGGTGTGGGGCATCCCCAAACCACCACAGCCAAGCCACCCCAGGGCAACACACAAAAGAATATAAACAATAGCAGTAAAGTGCTAAAAATAAGTTAAGTGGTGATGCCCCAAAGAGGTCCAGCCAGAGCAGTTCAAGGGGCCCCATGCCCCAAAATTCACCCCATAACTGACTAGCTCCATAGTACTAAACACATGTAGGTCTTACATTTAGTACTATGGAGCTAGTCAGTTATGGGGTGAATTTTGTGGCATGGGGCCCCTTGAACTGCTCTGGCTGGACCTCACCACACCACTTAACACTTACTTATAACACTTTATATCACTCTATGTTTGTTTTTTTGTTTATGTTACGTTTTCACACATTTATTTTTCATTTTTTCTAACACTTTCCACACTAAGCCACTCTCACTTACCTAACACTTCACTGCTATGTTTTATTCTATTTTGTATGGTTCCCTGGGGTGGCTTGGCTGGGGTGGTTTGGAGGTGCCCCATGCCCCAGACATGAACCCTCATAGTATTAGGGACTTACCCAATGGAGGTTACCTTGACAATGGTGGGTAAGCTCATAACTTTGCCCAAATTTATGCCAAAAACCTTGCATAATTATTAATGGTTGTATGGTGCATCAAGTTTTTCTTTTTTCTATGTTGAAATTTCAATAATAATAAAGAAGTATAGTCAAGGATGCCCTTAAATATGTATAAAAAAATATTGGAATAAAATCATATTTAAATGACATATTGTGGAAATGTTGAGGAGTAGAATGCAGGTAAAATTATATTGTTTTAAGATTACATATTGTGCAATGGAGGTCACAAGATGTGGATACTAACTGCTCCTTATCAGTCTTAATATCTGCATTGTAACAAAGTAGAGCAGGTGCACAGAGCTGGGGCTGCAGGTGAAATTTTACTGACCTGCTGGTAGCTAATTGGCAACCTGTTGCCCGCCACTGATTTTTAGATCATCAATTTTGTGAAATGGGAATTTACAAATACAGTTGATTGTATAGACAAAACTCTGTGCCACCAGTCACTTTTAAAGAAAGGAGGGGCCATGTGCAGACTACATGCGAGCCCCCAACTTTCTGCGGTGCAGTAGACTCTTGTATTGTCTCTGAGATTATGGCGGTCACACCACATTTCTTGTTATTTCTCTACTGTGCATGTGTAAAACTCAGGAAATATGGCCACTGTGCCATTTTCCCCATGATTTCTGCTGTTGCTGCAGCACCAACATGGGACTCCAGAGAGGTAAGTATTAAACATAGGTGCAGGGTGTATGATGTGGGCCCTCATGGACCCAGGGGCCCGTATGCACCATACACACTGAACCCATTATAGATATGCCAATGTGTACCACAGTGAAGCAGCTTGTTCTACCATGAAATTTAATCTGTAGCATTGCTCATCTCTACATAGTGCCTTCATCTTCCTTAATGGGATAGACTACATATATGCTCATGCAGGAACTGGAGAGACCAAAGCCATGGGTATCTATAATGGGTGCAGATGTGTGGTGCACATGAACCCCTGGTCCAGGGGGGCCCACAATGCACACCCTGCACCCATTATAGCCTTTATACTTACCTGTCCGTTGTCTCCAGAGTGCGGCGGCCATTTTCCTGGTGACTCACATGTGCAGTAGGTTATGGCACTTCTGCATTCATGGCCGACATGGCACCACCGGAGAGGAGGGGTCCTGCAATAAGTCTGCACACAGGATCCCTCCTCTCTTAAAATGCCCAAAGCTCCAAAGTTCTCATATTACGTGGAAATTCATATTACACTCATTGTAACAGGTACATGTATTCAAAACTCATTGATTCTGGACAATATAATCAGGACTGGTATAAATGACCAGGGAAGGGGGGAATAGGGGGATATAGTTTGCGCACAGGATATAATATATTGGATATAATTAGTCAAAAGAATAATGAAAATCCACAATTATAAATATCAAACCCTAGTATAGGTGTCAAGCAAAAATATTGTAAAGTGTGGAGGTGCTCCCCATGAGAGTATAGATAAATGTAGTATGGGGAAGAAGAAGAAAACTCTCTTGTTGGGGGCACTCGAATGTAAAGGTTATAATAAGAATAATATATAAAAAATAACTTTTATTAGATATATTTTAAAATACCAAAAACAAGTCTGAGCCTGTTACTTATTGGCATTACTGTTGGAATAACAGCTATAAATTATCACAAGCAGAACACGAACATACATAGAACATAAGACAACATATAATACAATACTTATCACAATTGTGTGAAGCTAAGTGAAATATTACAAATAGGTCTATAATTCTCTGTCTCATACAATATTGAGACCTATATAAAACATATACTAGTTCAATGACCTCATAATGTCATCATAGCACAATGGCTAATCAGAATTACGGCAGAAGCATACAAGCAAATCTTCTAGAAAAGAATGTGATAATAACCATACAATATTCAATATAGGTTACGTGAGATATCACAGCACAATAACACTGAACAGTAATCAGAGAAATACAATGATAAGGGGGTCAGATGAAATAATAGCTGACCCTGCAAATATCAAAATGAATATAAGTAAATCACAGGTTGTAATGAGAGGCAGATCACACGTAGGTCGCCTGTGATGCCACCCAGGTACTTGTAGACAGTAAGGTTATAGGAAAAAGTAAAGCTACTCCTTTATGTGGAGTTTACAAAATAGCAGCTGCTGCATGCCATTGTATAACCATTGAGCGTACTATAAAGGTACTCCCAGGGTAGGGAATAAGTACAATGAGTATCTGCTGTTGAACTGCGTTAAAAAGAAGGTCCTGGTGTAAACATTGCAGGAACCTCTAATAGGCGCACCCCAATGAGAGTACTCATAGAGACAATAGTTATCGTAATGAAATAACACAGCATAGGTTTGCGATCTGTGCTGCTGCCAGTCATATACCAAAGGTAGTGGTGAGTGGTGGGAAACCCAGATCGCATATGCAGTGATAGGAAGAAAGAGTATGAGGGTAGCTGCACTATGGCTAGTACAGGACAAGTGGAGCTCTGTTGCCCTAAAGGTATTGCAGGGTCACAAACTTGTCTCTGTTAAATAAAGCCACTCAGTGCGCTAAAGAAAGTGTAGTATGAAAAGTACCTGAGCGCTCACCTCCAGGGAGCCGGTGTGTAGTATAGAAAATCTGCCACTAGAAGAGCCTGTCAGTATGCTGCCATGACGAATCCCGCCTGTACACAGCCGGATTCGCGGGTCTGAGATGCGCGTTTCACTGACGCTTCCTCAGTCAGATGCATGTGGACTGTGATACACAGGTGATCTTTAACCTGCGTTGTGACCAATGGGAGAGCAGGTGCTGTGTGTTGCAGATGCAATATCCTTGTCAATAGGTCCAAGTGTTAACTCCCTCTATTGGTCCACAGCAACTCACCACTCACCACTACCTTTGGTATATGACTGGCAGCAGCACAGATCGCAAACCTATGCTGTGTTATTTCATTACGATAACTATTGTCTCTATGAGTACTCTCATTGGGGTGCACCTATTAGAGGTTCCTGCAATGTTTACACCAGGACCTTCTTTTTAACGCAGTCCAACAGCAGATACTCATTGTACTTATTCCCTACCCTGGGAGTACCTTTATAGTACGCTCACATGCCATTCAATGGTTATACAATGGCATGCAGCAGCTGCTATTTTGTAAACTCCACATAAAGGAGTAGCTTTACTTTTTCCTATAACCTTACTGTCTACAAGTACCTGGGTGGCATCACAGGCGACCTACGTGTGATCTGCCTCTCATTACAACCTGTGATTTACTTATATTCATTTTGATATTTGCAGGGTCAGCTATTATTTCATCTGACCCCCTTATCATTGTATTTCTCTGATTACTGTTCAGTGTTATTGTGCTGTGATATCTCACGTAACCTATATTGAATATTGTATGGTTATTATCACATTCTTTTCTAGAAGATTTGCTTGTATGCTTCTGCCGTAATTCTGATTAGCCATTGTGCTATGACGACATTATGAGGTCATTGAACTAGTATATGTTTTATATAGGTCTCAATATTGTATGAGACAGAGAATTATAGACCTATTTGTAATATTTCACTTAGCTTCACATAATTGTGATAAGTATTGTATTATATGTTGTCTTATGTTCTATGTATGTTCGTGTTCTGCTTGTGATAAGTTATAGCTGTTATTCCAACAGTAATGCCAATAAGTAACAGGCTCAGACTTGTTTTTGGTATTTTAAAATATATCTAATAAAAGTAATTTTTTATATATTATCCTTATTATAACCTTTACATTCGAGTGCCCCCAACAAGAGAATAATCAGGACTGGGTAAAAACTATTGCATTATATACAGTATTACAAGAAATCTCTGTAATCATCATCATCATCAACATTTATTTATATTGTGCCATAGATTCAGTGGCACTGGACAGTCTTACAGATATAACATACATGGGGTTGGGTATGCAATTCTGGCACTGATAATGCCAGTGGTCAGAATCAAGCAGTGTAATCCAGTGGTGGAAATCCTGATGCATGCAGATAAGCATTCTAACCCTTCCCCCTAACCCTCAGCCTAGCCCTAAGCCTCCCTTTCCGCAACCTAATGCTAACCCTCCTTTTGGTTCCTAACCCTAACTCTCAACGTCAGGATCGCAGCCATCGTGATTCTGGAGCCGGGATTCCGGTGCCAGGATTTTGACCGCTTGCGTTGTGTCCACTGGGATGCCGATTGCCGACTACAACCCCATACTCAAATGTATGGCAGGGATATATATATTTGTAGCATAACAGCACTTGCAAGATTCAATAGAAATATGTATGCATGCACACCGAGACCCTATTTGTTTTACAAGAGATCAAAGCAACTAATTTTCAAGCTATAGCAAAGCAACCAACTGGCTATTATGCAATCTTAAAAAAATGCCTTGCAAACACAATGAGCCAAATATGAGAACAGACTGATTTGAACATGAAATTAGAAAGAAAATAGCTGCAGATGGACAGTAAGAAAGTCTGTCTATTGCTATAGCTTTGAATGGTTTAGTGCAAATTGGACAAATGTTTGATTGGTTGCAGGCACTGAGATGAAAAAAAATAATTTAGCAATGTTCAAGAAACACAGTGGTTTAAGGTAAAAAAAAGTGTTTTATAACACATTAAATATGCTAACATTTTAAGAAATTGTTTATAAACAGCTAATTATATGTAAAGCACGCTTTAAATTAAACATATATAGAATTTTTACATCATTGAAATTATTTTTCTGAAGCAATAATAAAATATTTGTGAACTATTGTGAACTATTGACCCATATCACAAATTACTGTAAGATTTATATATGCAAAAAAGTGCCACATTTCCTAAAAGATGTTTGAACCACAGAATAAAAATGTTTCAAAATGTATTCACGATATACATATTCAGTATTTTGCAATAAAACACAGAGGACAAATTGTCCGAATTTATCAGTCTCTCACCCTCTGTTTGCGTTGCGGTGGGCACAAAAACTGCAGGTCCCGGGTGAAGCACCTCGGCACCACCGCAACAGCTTGTAGATGGATGGATAAGGGTGAAAACAGCTTTAAATGGTGTCTCTCTTAGGGTATATTCATGCCTTCCAAACAACGCATTTCGGAGCGGTGCTCCTTCCTCAGGATTGGATGGAATGAATATGAAAAGCTTGTCCTTTTATAGCCCTCCATGAGGTTGTTAATTCCAATGTTTCCCTCTAACTCCCGGGTTACTTCCGCCGGAAATGACGTGTGCGTTCCATTTCGTAACTTCCGGTTACAGACTTGGTCACCGGAAGTGACGCTTGAGTTACATTACTCTACTTCCGGTTGCGTTCCAAGCGCCCATTTTGTTGTAGTTCTTCCGCTTTCTGAAACTGAATTTGAAAATTAATTCCTGATGTCCTGGGACCCTTTGATGATATATCCTCCAGCTTCCATTACCTATAATCTAGGCTGTACTTCGTATTCCAGCCAAGTCCATCCCTATTACCAGAAGCGGGGGAATTCTCCATTTTTTTCATCATGGATCCCAAAAACATTACATGCAAAAAATGAAGATAAAATAAATGGTGAATATATATGAAGACATATATAAAAACCTGCATGACACCCTACAAATAAGACCTCTTATAAAAGCATTAAAAATTGAAATAATAAAAAGTATTGTTGGAACTTGGAACTGTAGAATTAGACGAGGAAAATTGAAGCTTGAAATAGAGTCTGGGCTGAGGTTTGCTGAATAAGATTTGGATACTTGAATGTGACTCCTGGGTGGAGTACGCTGGATTGGATTGAGAACTTTGGTCTGACTCTGGGATGGAGTATGCTGGATTGGAGAGAACACTTGAATAGGACTCCGGGATGGAGTATGCTGGATTGGGTGAGCACTTTGAATATGACTTCAGGATGGAGTGTGCTGGATTGGGTGAGCACTTTGAACAGGACTCCGGGATGGAGTGTGCTGGATTGGGTGAGCACTTTGAATAAGACTCCGGGATGGAGTTTGCTGGATTGGGTGAGCACTTTGAATAGGACTCCGGGATGGAGTTTGCTGGATTGGGTGAGCACTTTGAATAGGACTCCGGGATGGAGTGTGCTGGATTGGGTGAGCACTTTGAATAGGACTCCGGGATGGAGTGTGCTGGACTGGAAGTAGGAGTACTCCCGACTGTAGTATACAGTAACTTGAGGCAGGCAAACTGAAAAGGAAACCAACGGAGCTCAGAAACAAAGGTCTTGCTGTAGCAAAGAGCACTATTGTACTGGAAATGAGAGAGTCAGGGAAGGGCTTTTATACCCCTGGTCGGTTGCTGATTGGCTGGAGCAACTGGAGAGTGCTGCTGACTGGATGTATCTGGACCACCTGACTTGATCCAAGATGGCCACGCCCATGATCCAGAGGTCTGACACACTGAAGTGCAGGAAGCACAAGGAAGTGTGGCTGGGACACATAGGCAACAGCGGGGATACAGGGAACCGCCTTCACTCTAGATTCCACTGACATGAGCGGCCAGCGACTCAGCAAGGCGCGATGACATAAGCGCATGGGGAGATGCAGGGGTCTCAGCCAGAGGTCTCTAGCACGGTTTGTGACACATATATATTCACCATTTATTTTATCTTAATTTTTTGCATGTAACGTTTTTGGGATCCATGATGAAAAAAATGGAGAAATCCCTCGCTTCCGGTAATAGGGATGGACTTGGCTGGAATATGAAGTACAGCCTAGATTATAGGTAATGGAAGCTGGAGGATATATCATCAAAGGGTCCCAGGACATCAGGAATTAATTTTCAAATTCAGTTTCAGAAAGCGGAAGAACTACAACAAAATGGCCGCTTGGAACGCAACCGGAAGAAAAGTAATGGAACGCAAGTGTCACTTCCGGTGACCAAGTCTGTGACCGGAAGTTACGAAATGGAACGCACACGTCATTTCCGGCGGAAGTAACCCGGGAGTTAGAGGGAAACATTGGAATTAACAACCTCATTGAGGGCTATAAAAGGACAAGCTTTTCATATTCTTTCCATCCAATCCTGAGGAAGGAGCACCGCTCCGAAATGCGTTGTTTGGAAGGCATGAATATACCCTAAGAGAGACACCATTTAAAGCTGTTTTCATCCTTATCCATCCATCTACAAGCTGTTGCGGTGGTGCCGAGGTGCTTCACCCGGGACCTGCAGTTTTTGTGCCCACCGCAACAAAAAACAGAGGGTGAGAGACTCTGATAAATTCGGACAATTTGTCCTCTGTGTTTTATTGCAAAATACTGAATATGGAAAGTATTTTGAGATTCATATTTAATTTATTTTTATTGTGCATTGTATATCGTGAATACATTTTGAAACATTTTTATTCTGTGGTTCACACATCTTTTAGGAAATGTGGCACTTTTTTCCACAACCCCCTGCATCCAGCACCGCTACCAACAGTAATCATTTCTCACCCCTCCTGGTTCTCTCCTCTCCCATCAGCTTCCTCCCCTTTTGTTCCCCTTAGTGCAGCTGACATTCTGCAACACCCCCCCCTCGTGGCACATCTGCCCCCCACCCTCCCTACCCCCTCTCGGGGCACTTATTGCTGTGGGCAGATTGCAAATATCACTTTAATAATGTGAATAAATTGCAGTAGGAACATTATTATATTATTAGCATATTTGGGAGGGATCAGATGCATTCAGCCAATTAGAAGTGGCTGACAATTTTCATCATAATCAGTTTATTTGGTACAAGGGTCCAATGAGTATTGGCTCTAACTACCAAGCCCACCAGCCCCCTCTCCAGCTTCACCCTCCTGCGCCTGGCAGCTGTCCATAACTCAGCTGCCGCACAGGACACACTGGGGTGAGCACATAAGGAAGTGATCTGTAAACCCCACTGTCAGTCAGCTGGCAGCTCCGTTTATCCCTCTCTCTCTCTCTACCCTGCCCTTCTTTCACTGACAGGAACCCGATCACTCCCAGCTATATCATTCCACTCCTTCTTCTAGTATATGTGTTTGCTATACACTGAGGCACATCCTCACCAAACAAAGTAGTACCCAGGGCCGCCATCAGGGGGGGCTGCCAGGACTGGATTCCTGGGGGGGGCTGTCCACTCCTACGGCTGCTACACAGCCTGCAACCCTACACTACCCCATTAACAAAAGCAGGAGGCCCGGTTGCTGCCACTGCCTGCCGTCGCCAACCCGGTTCCCAATAATTATTTGGTAGCTGGGTTGCTCCACCACCAGCCTACAGCTGCAGGACATGGTGCGGCCTGCTGTTAAACAAAGTTTGATTTGGCCGTCATGCCGTGCTGCACCACTGAAGGGAGGGGTCGGAGGAGCCACGATGAGTGAGGAGCATGCCTGACAGGGGAGAAGAAAAGAAGAAGAGATTCAAAGCCTTTAAGGAAATAAGGTGAGTACAGTAAGTGGGAAAAAGCTGAGGAGGGTGGACTGGTCTGGTCTGATCCTAGGTGCACATGTAGGGGGGGTTTCTGAGTATCGAGAAACCCCCCGCTGGCAGACCAAGTTTTTTTTTGAGAGTCAGAGACAACTGTGTCTCCATCCCTGCACTGAATGCCGAAGCAGTGATCAGAGCTACCGAAAGTGCAGCCCGTAGTTCCTCAGAGAGCTCTGATCGGCAGGGCTCAAGTCTGTGAATTGCATTGGAGGAGATGGCCGAAGGGGATCTGCTGTGTATACAGTACCAAACAGTAGTAGTTCCCCAGTCCAGTCTCGAGTCTCCTCCTCTCTCCTAAGCCCAGGAGCAGCAGACAGAGGGAACTGTGCACTGCACTACTCAGCAGGACAGATCACTCACCATCACCACTTTTATGGAAGTGTGTCTTACTGAAGGTCTGAAGATGCTGCTGCACTTGACGATGTGGGGGGGAGCTCTTTGTATGTGCATCATAAAATATATAAATTTTTATAGGCTTACCCTTTACCATAATGGAACTTGACATGATCCCTACTGCTTCCAATGCATTGATGTGTATTGGACTTATTTTTTGAAGACAGGATGGCTTCATTCATTATTCAATAAATGCTTTGATATTTTTTTGCTTACTTTGGTGTGCTGACCCTTTTTCATGAGCCTCTGGTGGAATTGAAAATACTGTTTTATGCTGCATTACGTTGTGCCTCAGAACCCTAACTTTCAAAATTCTAGAAGTGTAAAGCCGGCACTCCACAGCGTAAAATTGTCCTTGCCCAGTTGCCCTCAGATGGTTGGATAACAAAGCAAACTGTGGCACTCACGGGACCTTGAAAATAGTACCTCATACATGAATTATGTAAACATATCTCATTGAACATTTTCACATATATGTAAAATATTTATAGCAGTTCCTACACATTTGCCATATTATAACATACATTTATTACTACAATACTTATTTTAACTCTTAATCAGTGTTACATTCGTACGTGTACTGTGTAGAAGTTAACAGTAGCCCAACGGGTTCCGGACCATAGACAGACAGTAATTAGTTAGACAATGTCTAGATATAAACCAGATGTTAGACAGTTAATAGTTAGACAAGGATAAAAGTTTGATACAGACAAAAGTCAGACAAACTTAAGTTAGACATGTAAAAAGTTCGACAGATACAAAAGATCGACAGGGTCAAAAGTACGACATGAAAAAGATTGACACAAAAATGATCAACACATTTTTTTTTAGGAACAGGGTTAGGTTTAGGGTTAGGCACTTACTGGAGGGTTAGGCACTTACCCCCACGGTTAGGGTTAGGCACTTACCCAGATGGTTAGGGTTAGGCACCAGAAGGGAGGATTAAGGTTAGGAACCAAGGGGGGGGTTAGGGTTAGGGTGAAGATTAGGGCTAAAAAACAAACAAAAAAATTGTTGCCCATTTTTGTGTCGAACTTTTGACCCTGTCAACCTTTTGTACCTGTCGAACTTCTTACATGTCTAATTTTAGTGTGTCTGACTTTTGTTTGTGTCTAACTTTTTTCCCTGTCTAACTATTGACTGTCTAAAATCTGGTGTCTATCTAGACATTGTCTGTCTAATTACCCTCTATCTCTTATACCACACCCAGCCGAACATATCTAATGCAGTAGGTTGTTTAGTAGAGTGACAACTTTTTTTATTTGACACAAGATGTGGAAGATAATGGGGCAGATGTATGAAGCTCTGGAAAGTGATAAAGTGCAGAGTGATAAACAATCAACCAATCAACCATGGGGTTTAGATCCACCACATCTGTGGAAAATTAGTTTTTTGTGTGAGTACTGTTTCCATTATTGTCTTGTGATCACCAGGCATTAATTACTTAGGGCACACATTAGTTGAAAGAGATGACTCCCCTCTTTCAAGACAGGGTGCCCATGTTTGTGGGCTAATACATTGTGTTCCCTATCTATAGAAAACTATTTTTTCCTATAGTGCAGGGCAATATTGACTACATCCATGGACACAGACCCTGGCCTCAGCATTCCCATAAGATGGGGGTGACAAGCTCCCATATCTGGAAAGATCCCTGCCCCCGCACTGCCCCCAAACATTTCTGCTTGTCAATCAGGCACTTGCTTGGGGGAACTGTGTGCGAGATCGCAGTACTCGTTCTGCAGATGCGCAGAATGGATCCTGTGCAACATCGTAGATGTGTGCTAACCAGGAGTTAAAGTGGGCAGGAACGGGGTGGAACTGAGGCCCTGATTCAGAGCCGGTCGCTCTGACAGATCGCTCGCTCTGAATCAGGGCCGGTCTTTTTTTTTTTTAGAACAGCCTCCTGGCCACTCGCATAGCTGTGGGTGACCACAGAGAGCGGCCAGGAAGAAGGTCGCGATGGTCAAGACCATCATGACCATCGGGCTTGCGACGAGACCCTTTTGGTAGGGTCTCGTTGCCGCAAGCCCCAGAGAGATTTCGGCTCTAACAGAGCCGAAATCTCTCCCACTGACATCACTCGTGATGTCAGTGGGGCCGCCCCCAAACGGAGGCTTTCACATGGGAATGCCTCCGTTTGGGCAGCCACTCCCCCAGCCCGCCCACCAAAGGGGGCGAGCTGTCACTCAACATCGACAGCTCGCCCCCTTTGTTGCAAGATCCGGAGCAACGGAGTGCCAGTCGCTATCCGGGTCTCACGCATACACACGACAGAGCCGGCTCCGTCGTGCGCATGTGCACTGGCCCACCATCGACCCGGTTGCGAGCGCACAGCGCTTGCGACCGGGTATGAATCAGGCCCTGAGTTCCATCACCTCTAATGGTAGGTGGAACTAGTTCCACCTCCACCAAGTCCCCGCACAGAAGTCCCACAGACAGAGGGCCTGTTTCAGACCCGCTCATGAGCGCTCGCAAGCGGGTCAATGTTGCCTAAGTGTGCATGCGCACGATGGAGGCTGCTCTGTCGTGAGCATGCGCGAGACCCGAATAACGATGGCCAAGATGTCGTTATGGGTCTCAGACCAAAGGGGGCGTGCTGTTGATGGTGATTGACAGCACGCCCCCTTTGGTGGGCGTGCCGGGGGCGTGGCTGCCCAGACGGAGGCGTTCCCATGGGAACGCCTACCATCTGGGGCCGGCCCCACTGACATCACTAGTGATGTCAGTGGGAATGCTTTTGGCTCTGATAGAGCCAAAAGCACTCCGGGGCTTGCAGCAGTGAGACCCTACCAGAAGGGTCTCGTCGCAAGCCCGATGGTTGCGATGGTCTTGACCATCGCGACCATTTTGGCCGCTCGCTATAGCTGTGGGTGGTCACCCACAGCTATGCGAGCAGCCAGGAGGCCGCTCCAAAAAGGAGGAGGGACGGCCCTGATTCAGAGCGAGCGCTCTGTCAGAGCGTCCGGCTCTGAATCAGGGCCAGAGAGCCACTCTGTCTGCCTAGGGGGCTCAATTTCTTCAGAGGTTTCTCATTGTCAGAGAAACCAGCATATAGGTAAGGAAAGAATCAAGTGAACGCAGTACGTAGGGTTTGCAAACTGGGGGAAAGTGACAGAATAGTTTGTGGGGATCCCATAACAAAAAAGCACAGCAGAAAAATTACACTGATATAGAACATTTCTTTTTTCTCTTTAAGTGACTTAACATTGTAGTCTCAGCTGATGGCATTAGTGATAAAAAAAAGCATCTAAAATGTATTTCACACTCATAGCCCCCAAAGCTTCTGGGGAGGGAGGGGGAGGGGGGGGAGTAGGCTGCAGGGGAGATGAGTTCCACCACCTCTCCAGGAACACTTTAAGCCCTGGTGCTAACCATCAGGTACGTACATCTCCGAATCAGGACTATAGTTATTTACCTTATATACTGATGATGTTACTATACTTGAACTAATTGTCCACATATATTGCTGATTATTTGGATATTTGTGATAACAGTGATGGCAATTTAAAATAACTCCTTATACAGTATTGGTAATTATTGAGAGATGTGTTATGATGGCGATGTCATTTGAAATAACTGAGTTTATATAATATGATTATTCATCCCAATCTTAGTTCACACAGTACAGTATGCAGGGACGGCTACAGGGGTAGCCACGCCCTGTGCCTACCATTGTATCCCGTGCCTCCAAGTCACGCACGGAAATTGGGGCATGGCCTAATTACCATAGATCACGCCCCTTAAGTGACGTTACTTGGGGGCATGGCACGCTTCTCTTGTAACATCAGGCTGGGGGAGAGCCCAGCACTCCGTCACTAGCCGGGCTTCCCCCCAGCCGTCTCCCGGCATTGAATGGATGCCGCTCGCATGCACGCAGCATCCATTCAGCCACTCCGGGGTCCGGCCCCGCCGTATAGCTGCGGTGGTGGCGGGTGCCCAACCTCTCGACCAGACCACCCGCGGGACACTATAGTTATTGGCTGGAACAGAGGGACAGCACTGATGTTGGGAGGGGTGCGCCCTCTATTGGATGGCACCCCTGTTCGACCTCACTAAGGGTCGGCCCTGACTGTATGCTACCTTTTGATTATCCAGATTGTGCTCTTGGTAGACCTGCATTATGTAGCAGGCGCTGTGTCTCAGCATGGCTGTAGCAATATATGCAGAGATGCTGGCTAGGAGCGTGCATGCTGTGGGTATTTTTTGTGTCGTGAATACAGTGTGCACTTGACGGTGGTGGTGGAGAATATTGTATCATGGTAGTTGAAACCGCAATGTCCAGGTGCATTTCAGCCTAATTCTTATTGGCTATTGCTGTCACACATGACAGCCAACAGGAACAGCCGCAGCTTCAGTTTCCGCAATCAAATGTCCACAGTCAACTGGTCGATCACGATCAACACTTTGGCCACATACTGTATGGTGTAAAGTAAGAAATGTATTGTGCTACAAACAAGAACTCACTAAAAAAGAAACATTATCAGTAGTTAAAACTACAATTTTTAAATAGAAAGATAAGCCTAGTTTTGCAAAAAACAACACCAAAACATGATCATGATGTAATAAAATAAAATAAGCACACATGGCAGCTCACTTATCTCTAATTGCTAAGTGAGAAAGGTACTGTATCACAACATTTTGAACCGTAGATATAAAAGGCTGAGTATGTTTTAGAGAAACATTTCACTCTTGCTGTACAGAATGGCACATTTTTGCCAAGAAACATCAACATAAAGGGACTGAGATTCTACCACACTATTGAAATGCTAATCAATCTCATTCACTGTTGTGTATTATTTATAACCAGGGGAGAAGGCTATGCTTTCTGCTGAAATTAAAATTGCAACATAGATATTTATAATATAGCTACTGTGAGAATCTCTGCATGCTTATTTTTAGAGGAAAAAAAATACTCTTTTATCTGTAAGTAAATTAATTCCTAAAATGTCCTAGCTCCAAAGGAAGAACAAGAAGATTGTTAGTATTGATGGAAGCTTGGCACATACTTTGGATTTTAAATGACTTGACTTTTCTCAAGTGGTTAAAATGACAGAGACACATATGGAGCCTTCTGTATTATCAGCTGATAATTTATCATCACCTGCAGCATTCTATGGTCAACCATGTCACGCCATCTCTGTCACACACGCTGGCAAAGAAAATGATTCACAGAGACCTGAAGGCCATCAATTTCATATTTGCTGTAAATTAAATACTGTAGCAAATGGTTACCCTCACTGCAGATGGCATTTAAATGTTTATTTCAACAAATAAAAAATAGGTTGGGGGTGAAAGAAGAGGTTGTTCTGTTTGTATCTTAGCAAACTAGATCACTACATGATCTCATATGTGGAATTCAGTAAAATATTGTCACTTTTCTTACTCTGTAGAACATGACAAGATAGCAAAAATGCCTGCAGATAAATCACATGGATTAAACAGGACACTGCAAGAACCAAACCTTAATCTTAGTAAATGGTAACTTAGAGGCAGTATAAGCTTTTCAAAAAAGACTACTATATTATTATGCTGTATCCAATGACTATCATTATTTCAACAATTGGAAAATGACTGCTGCTAAAGGGACCAGATAAAAATATAAAGTCTAGGACAGCAACACATCTCAATAGCCTCCTCACTGTGATATTATACATCAAGTATCTTGGCTGGAATGCAGGGCAGATGTGGCTCATCTTCTTTATAGATCATTTCAAGAATTATTTGATTGATGAGACATAACAATAATTTAACATTGAATAAATGAAAATCTAGAGATTATGCCGTAGATGTACTAAGTCTTGGAGAGTGATAAAGTGGAGAGAGATAAAGTACCAGCCAATCAGTTCCTTACTGCCATGTTACAGTCTGTGTTTGAAAAATGACAGCTAGGAGCTGATTGGTTGGTACTTTATCTCTATCCACTTTTTCACTCTCAAAGACCTAGTACATCTCACTGTATGTGTATTCAAAGGGCTTTATAGAGTTTAATATATTGTACACCTGTTGGCAGAGCGTGTCTTGGGTGTTTTCAGATTGTGCAAGTGCCAAAACTGAGTGTACGCAAGTGTGAGTCATAGGCATTTCAATTTAATCTACACTTATGATTGGATGAGGTGTTACTAGTATGTAATAGGTTGTTCTCACTTAGGCAAAGTTCACAGACAGTGTTTTGACAGAATGGATAATGCAGACCTGGACATAAGCGTAGATACTCTTGTTTAAAGGGGTATCTTTGGCAGTATAGGGCCAGAGTGAATGCACACTGATGATGATGACTACTAGAAAAACAAGCATGCACATAAAGGGTGGGCGAACAGACAGATGCGTGCAACTCTGCCTATAGGCGAATATACACATTTTGTCTGTGTACGCAGTTCAGAAGCATCACAAGCCTGATCTGTGCAACTCTGCCTCAGCTGCAACTAAGATTTTCATGCAACCAGATTCTTAACATTAAGTCGATTTTTATATCTGATTACATTCAACACTTTGTATATTCTATTTTTGAAGGCAAAAGTGTATGGCAAAATATATATCAAGGTTTAATCTAATTACAGAAAATTAATTAAACTTGTTTTTTATTTGGTTAAAATTTTGATTATGCAATGCAGCTGACCACCAGTAATACATCAGTTTTTCATGGCAAGTATTAGTAAAATAAGAACCCCCATTCTGGAGCATATACATTAATGTTACCATTATCTATATAGTCAGCCCCTACTAACTGGGAGCTAAGTAGATATTTTATTCTAAAGAGAATATTACTGGACTATGGTATGCAGTATTTTCTTTCTATGAAATAAAGGTGTCAGTATTTAGAAAAACGATACCTACACTCGCCTAAAATGATAAGCTAATACAAGATTTACAGAAGCTTCCATACTCTGGACAAGTCTTTAGACGCTTATTTTAATCATTTCTGAAATTATTCCACTGATTTTTTTCCTGTTTCTAAAACTAAGGATTATAAGAATTTAAAATTATACATAAAAAGGTCCCAGTACTGCGTACAATTGAGTATCATAAAAAAATCAAACATATTTCCTAAACAACTAAATATTTTAATTTCATGCAGTTTTAAAAATCTAAAATTCCTTTGATAGCATACACTAAAGGTGCCCACACACATTCCGACTTTTCATCCAATTTGGCCGATTTCGACGAATCGTGACGACAGATCATGTAAAAAATGGCCAAATCGTGAGTTTCTACACTCAATCACGATGCCGATGCGCGTCCCCGCTCGTCGTACATCACATCTTCAGATCTGCCGTGCTGTAGGGCAGATTAGAAAATCTGGGATACAATGCACTGGCTGCACGATAGATCTTTAGTCAGATTGGACATTTTTAACTCCAAATCGTGACCACGACTGCCTGGGGAGAGTTCAGGGGAAATCGTGTACATCGGCTGATTGGGAGCAAGTCGGTATGTGTGTGGGCACTGGATGGCTTCTAGCAAGGCAGTATGAAAACCCAGGAAAAAATACTGGTGTTAGATTACATTATAATCTTATGAGGTTACATTATGGAAAGGTATATATGTTATGAACACACAACTAAAACTAGATGTAAATAAGCACAAGAAAAAATAGCAAATAAGAACTAGAAAAATTATAAAACAGCGCTATACCTCTATTAAGTATAAGTACATATAAATTGATTATTGGACAGCTTTAAATTCAACATTAATTTCTTAAAATGGAAAATATCAAATGAAAAACAATTAGTCACATTTATTTATTATTTATTTATTACCAGTTATTTATATAGCACACACATATTCCGCAGCACTTTTACAGAGAATATTTGGCCACTCACATCAGTCCCTGCCCCAGTGGAGCTTACAATCTATATTCCCTGTGACATGCAAATGCAAATACACAGTAGGGTTAATTTAGTGTTGGGAGCCAATTAACCTACCAGTATATTTTTTGGAGTGTGGGAGGAAACCGGAGTACCCGGAGGAAACCCATGCAAGCACAGGGAGAATATACAAACTCCGCACAGGTAGGGCCGTGGTGGGAATCGAACCCATGACCTCAGTGCTGTGAGGTATATATTAAAATATATATGTTAAAATGTGTATTTAAGTTACAGAAATATGGATTCCTAGTAAGGTCCCAGTAGATAGTGGCAAAATCAATGTACTAACCATACATGGTCAATTGGAAAAAATGTAAAAGTTACGCATGGTCAAATTTTAGCTGTTAGGAGCTGATTGGTTGGTACTTTATCTCCACTCACTTTATCTCTCTCCAAGTTATGATACATCTCCCCAAAAGTTACCACAAATGATGGAGTGTTGGATCCATACAGTGCTTAAGCAAGATGACTTGTATTGGGCTGATGGAGGTATCCGAAAAGTTAACAAGATGTCTGCAACAGTGTGGTCCAGGTTAGTGGATGTATTTTGTAAATATACTTGTATTGGCAAGCAAGGATAAAAAATACACTCTACTGGACGTACACCCTCCCCAGCCAAGTTGTGCTTCATACCGGATGTGCACCCTCTCCAGCCAAGTTGTGCTTCAGGCAGGAGTTGTACTCTGAAATAAATGTAATGTATTCAACACATTATTTATATTAAAACTGGGTGTTTATTTATAAAGTATTTCACAATCTTTTGGATGGGGCTCTCTAAACGTAAATCTCTCCTCTGGGTATCACAATGTTACTGTTATCAAGGGAAATTTATATTTCATCTTTAGAGGACTGGACATTTTTGGTACTGTAATTCCAGTGAGAAACCATTGGTATTATTCTTCAATTAGCATACTCAAATAAGTGAAATAAACATATTTTGTACACTGTGGGACAGATATTTCTACCTAAAAATCCATTGTCATATTTTTTTCTGATTGCTCCAAAGACAGGTCTGCTGTAAAAAAAAAGATCTATTTGTTCAGTATTTCTTCCTCCAGTGCTGCAATGGTGCTTTATCATGACTTGACTGGGATATCATGTCAAGGTGAAGCAAATGGCTAGAGTTCTGAAATCTAATTTATTTAAGCTTTGTAATCTCTAAGGATAACAAAGGTTGTAAATCAATAGTAAAGGCAAGGGAGAACGAAAAAAAATGTCTCCCTTGAATTTATCTAGGAAATTGTTAACAAGGATTAGTCTACATGCTGATCGTTCTTATACTGGAATATTAATGTAATTGAAATATTGTTATTTACTTTCTTCTCATTATGCTATAAATACCATTTAAATACTTAATCTATACCTTTTGTAAAATAATATGTTATAGATACAGTTGCAACAATATGCACATGTGAATTCGACCAATCAAGATATAATACACTATAACACTAATCAACATTGTATTATTAACATTTTTAATAACACTAATAGTGAAGATGGAATAAAGCCTAATTGCGATGTACATTATTTAACACACACATACCATTCTTGAGAAATAGACCTGCAAAGCTTTGATCCTCCTCCTCTGCCGGGTTCCTCCGGCCTCTTTGCATAGGACAGTGGTTTCCAAACTTTTTCGAATCACGGCACCCTAGAGTATTAGCATTTTGTCCACGCCACATCTGGGCCAAAAGTTTCTTATCGAGAAATTCAGCAAAAGTGAAATAAAGTAAATTGTGCTTATACGGTATGTCATCCTTAGGTTCAGCTATGTGGTGTTTGACAGGGATGTGCTTTTTTTTGTCCACATATTTTTTGATTGGCAGCCATTAGCACTGGTTCTGCCTATCACACTGACTAAAAATCATTTTATTTGGTACTGGATCATCAAACCGAGACACCCCTGCAAGTGCCCTGAGGCACCCAGTTTGGGAACCACTGGTCTAGGACATGTTGCAAATTCACTGGTGACCTGAACAACAAAATAAGCATCAATATACTGTGTTTTGCAAGAAAGAAGACACAGGAAAATGATAATTATTACAGCCAGGGAAGATCACTTTATTAAACATTTAGTACCATTTAAAAATTACATAATGAAAATTACGGTTCTGCTGTTAGTGGGAGATTCCAGAGGATTCAAAAGGTTATATTTGACACTTTTACATGTTATGCTGCCAAGAAACCTGTACATGCCTATCTATAAGTTTGGCTGGAAGGTTGTATGAGAAAACTGCATTTTTTTTATAATGGGCCCATTCAAGACATAGAGGACTATAGACAGGATGTAGTCAGGAAGCCGGCGGTAGAAATACCGAAATACCGAACATAGGTAAGCCGGGTGTCGGAGCGGGTTAGGTTTAGGGACTCCAGGGGGGATTTAGGGTTAGGCACCCCCCCGGGAGGGTTAGGCTAGGGAAAGGTGGGTTAGGGTTAGGCACCACTGGGGACAGGTTAGGGCTGGCAACCCCTGGGAGGGTTAGGTTTAGGGTGCGGGGGATTAAATTTAGCCACCCCTGGGGGGAGGTTAGGGTTAGGCACCACTAAGGGAGGGTTAGGCTTAGGGGGGGGAGAGGGGAGGATTAGGGTACTTACTTCCCTTAGTCAGGATCTTCATCTGCCGGCCTTCCGGTGTCGGGATTTCATCCGCCGGGCTTAGAACCGGCGGTGTTACATACGAATTCCCTGTAGACAATTGGGAAATTAGTTTATTCTGATCTTAAAAGAGCTGAAGTTGAACTTAATAACATCAAAATTCTGTAATATAAGCGCAAATTTGACTCCTCCTCTGCCATATTTTCCCCAGCCTAATGTTCTTTTACACAATGACACATTTCCACATTCTATCATTATTCATTTTGTTATGAACATTTAATCATATAGTGCCAGCAATCTCCTCTATATACAATGGCATATCCCCTGAGTCAGGGGTCCTCACACCTCACACCCTGCATCCATTGCATTGTGCCTGCACCATGCTTACTGTGATGTCTTATGGCGCATGTGCAGAAGATAGCTCAGACTCCGGCACTATGCCAGAGTATTTGTTACCATCGATGCATATGCAAGATTTTCAGGGCAGAGGGCTTGAACATTTTCACAAAGAATCACTCCTGCCTTAAAATGGCCCTGTCTATATGTCAATATCTTTTCACTGTCCAGAAGACAGAAGAAACTTTGGGGGTTTGATATACACTTAGAAGCATTTAAACTCAAAATGTTTTAGTCCACCCATGAGAATTGGTGATCATAAAACGTAAAAAAAAAGCCTTATATATCCACCAAAGTAAAGCAGCACATTTTGAGCCTGGCTTAGATGTAATGCCAATCATGCCACCCACATTTTTTGGTGTGCATGCACAGGGCCTGATTCAATGAGGATCGATATTGCGATTGCAGCTCCGTAATCACACGCAGGTCTGCTGCAAAGATATGCTAATGATTGCTATCGCAATGCCAACACACTGCCAGCATAGACACACCCACTACCGCTATCTCACATCCGTAATATCTTGCAAACCTCCATAAACATCTGTAACATTGAGTACCTTCGGCCCCTCATGCAGAATTACAGCAGCACTGACATTATTTAGAAATCGCTAACCTCATTGCACGCAGTAAGTACTCAAGCTGCCTATACAATCGCACTGGCTAAATTATGGGCGCCCATGCAAAGGCGTTCAACAGATAGGTATGCCTGCATTCCGCCAACCACCTCACAGTCACCATCTCCAAACGCTCACTGCCTGTCAATCACTCTGCGATGGCTCTCCGTGGTCTCCGTGATCAAAGTGGTGCCTTCGCACATGCGCAGTAGCAACAATCTTTATCTGCATACGCTTCCGCAATAGCGATCCTTAATGAATCAGGCCCACTGTAAAAAGTAGAGATGAGCGGTTTGTTTTTGCAGAAATCTAAAACATTGATTACATTTTAAATTTTACATTTTCATTGAAATCATAGAATTTGTGTATTTGAGATTGCATACAAGAGTTCTATCCTCGTGATAAGGCTCCAGTTCACATAGGAGAGTGTATGGAGAAAACATGGGCTGTAGTTGTACTTCAATAGATGCCATAAGAGCAGTGCCAGATTAAGGTCCAAATGGGCCTGGAGCTGAAATTTATGAAGGGGCTATTGTGTGCTGCCGCAGGGAGTCTGACAAGTAAGGCAGGGGTGTGACTACTGTTGTGGGGGAATTTTGGTCTGTACAGGGGATGTGGGCTGTAGGGTGTGGCTAGCACCATGAAGGGCAAAGCTACTGCCTATTATCAACCATCTCAAGCGCTCATTTATTATTAAAGTAATACTGTATACATTTTATTTATTTATATATATATATATATATATATATATATAGTGACAGGATCACCAGAGATGGTGATAGTGAGCCATGGATTCTGTATGGGGCTGAAGGGATCCACACACAGAGTACAAAATCTAGGTTTTGCCACAACTAGAGGTTGCCTTGTGGAGAGAGCCCAGTTGTGGGCTGATGAGAAGGCAGACCAGTCAGGCTGCTGTTGGAGACAGTCTAAGTGGGACTGTGGCAGCCAGAGAGCCCAGTGAAGCTAAGCCAAGCCATTGGGGACCAGGAGCCTGTGTCCATACCTACAGGAGGCAGGGAGGACCACAAGAGAAACTTTGTGTAACAGCCAGGCCAGAGCCTGTGATAGACTCTGCAAGAAGCAGAGAGAGACTTTCGACTTTATTTGCAGACTAGCTGCCCAACGATAGTCAGGGGCTAAGAAGTGAGTCAGTGCCCTTAATGGGGGCTAGGCATTAGTAGTTTTCTTTCTACACTATGCTGACAGTAAAGCACTTTTCTTTTATTTATACCTGACAAGATGTGTGGACCCTGAATGAGCATCTTAGACACTGCACCACTGACACCCATCTACCAGATAATTACTCCAAGTCATCACACACACACACACACACACACACACAGACACACACACACACACACACACATCTATCTAACATATGTTATTAACATTAATGGTTGAAAATAATACTAACACATTCTATCTATCTATCTATCCAGTGACTGCACCAGGTACCCATAATGTATAAAAAACGGAGGTACTACTTCACGGTTTCAGGGTCCAATTATAATGTAAAACAGTTGAAAAGATATAATGAAACAATAGTGTAACAACCTTTCTGTAGGGCACAAAGCTTAGGCTTTATTTAATCAGTGCACATAATTTTAAATAAACATTCCAGAACTTTGATTCTAAAAATGTTTGCAGTGTAGTTTAGGACACAAGGGGTGTAGTCAGTGGGCAAAACGGCTGCATGTACAGATACACAGCCGACGGCATAAGGGGCCATAGTCATACGGAGAAACTGCACCTGCCATAGGGTGGTGGATGTTTTGATGGTGCAACCGATGGTGGCATATAAGGATGCACCAATTAGTATTAATGCGTGTATGGATGCTGAAAGCAGGCATCTCAGACCTGGTATATTGGGGGGCACTGATGTAGACAAAGAAAGGAGTCTGTAGTAGCATTTGCAGATGAGCGACCATTAATAAACTCTGTTGCATGCGATTCTGCATCTGACTCAGAATCAACCTATGCCACATCGTAGTGCCCCCAAACACACATTATGCCTCTAATACACATTATGCCACAAAGTAGTGCCCCAATACACAATATGCCACATAGTAGTGCCTCTAATACACATTATGCTACTTTGTAATGCCCAGGAACACAGTGTGCCACACTGTAGTGATCAGGGTATTTACTATGCCACATCATAGTCTCACCCTGATACACATTATTCCACATTGTGGTGCCCCCAATACACATCATGCCAAATTGAAAAGCAGAAGCCACTTTATCAGAGGATAAGCTTTATCAAAGTTAGAATCCATAACATATGGCACACATCTGACAGCAGTGGGTATTTGTGTAGGGAGGGAGGTGGGTGGACAATATGAGTTTAAAAGCTTGCTCATGGGGATACTGGGGATACTTCACTCCTCATACTCCCAAGAATGTTTACCACTGGGGAGCAAGTTAGCCCTGCCTGGGCTGCTTCACAGATTCCGAGGGGATTTAAGAGTCTCCCATCCCTCCTGAATATTGCAGGGATAGGCAACTTCTGGTCCAACAGGCTTGCTCCTGCTCTGCGTCAGTGGGACCTGTCAGGGTTCACCCTGCTAGCACAGCACCATCCTCTCCACTCAGGAACCAGCCAGTGCTTGCACCTTGCAATGACTGATGTGGGGCAAAGGCAGCTGGGGAACAGTAAAGCAGGACTGAAGCTGAGCTAGATCTATTTGGCTGCAACACTTCTTATGGCACCTTTTTATTTTGAAATACCGAGTCATTACCCGCATATATCACGTATAGCCCATAAATGCAAACCCTGACATATGTGTATATTTTATATATATATATATATATATATATATATACATACAAAAATCACTAATCCACGGCACTCACCATTCCTAGATTTGGGGTGCAACATGGTATGTGACCACATTGTTTAAATAGAAATCACAGGGGCTTTGCACTCACCATAATAACTAACAATAATAATATTAAACATAATAAACAGTGGGGTTTTGGTTCAAGAATTGATCAATGCATTTAAGCTTGCAGTCCCCGTCAAGAAAATGTATATATACTGAATAAACAAGCCACAGTACACTCAAATATATATACCTGCTTAAAATAATATAATTTCTGCCAGTGCTTGTGTACCTTTTAAGTTTAGAGAGCCACTGCCTGAGGCTCAGTGACCAGCAGCAGCCAACAGCCCGCACGTCATCCCGATCAGTAGTCAGTCGGAATGATATCTGAGAGTCAGCATCAGTCACAAGGCAGCCTGGGCAACCTTCATGGAGCTGAGCTCCAGGTGGGGTCAGCACCTCTGTGACGCGGCATGGTGGTTGTGCCAAGTTATTATTAGAAGGCTAGTGAAGCCATCAACTGTGCCCCCCCGTGGCCCTCTATATCTGTTTTGTGTTTGAACTGCTGGTGGCCTGGAGGGAGGGTGAGCAGCCTGCCGGGGGTTTCAGTAGGTGGGGTCGTGGATAACAGCTGCTGTCAGTGAGGCTGTTGCAGGAAAAAAACATTTCTGTTCACAGCAAATGCTTTCGGGCTATTTTGATGGGGGTCTGGAGCTGCTGCTCCACCCACCCCATTGGTAATCAGGCCCTGTATTGGAGACACCAATAGAGAGTATTTTGTAGGTAGAAATAGTGGGTGGGAAGAGTTAAAATACTGTAGGCATCTTTGTCACTGTATGTGTTTGTTTTTCACACATTACAGTAGCTAGCACCTGCAATCCAGTGGAAAATGCAAACAGGCTGCTGCCACTGTGTTTGTTTATCAGACACTAGTAGCACCTGCAAACCAGTACAGGAATTTGTATATGTTTCTTAGACGTGAACTTGAAATGAGCTGCATTTACAATCATTTTTCACAAGGATATCTATCTACACTGCAGTGTATATTGTCACTTGTGTATGAGGGCAGAGACAGTGTGATTTAAATCTTAGCTGTCCAAAAATACTCTGCTATGTCTAAATGAGCTGCATCCCAAAGACATATTTTCCTGTTTTAAAAAAAATAAAAAAATTAAAATCTTTTATAATTCAATTTAAATTATATTTCAAGGGGAGATTGGATTGTGTGTTTTTGAGAGGCAGCATATATTACTGTGCGTACTGGGTGTGACCCCATCAGCTGCACCCCAAAACAATAAAAGTCCAAAAAAGACATGTTTCTGGTGTAAAAAAATGAAAGTCTGGTGTAAATCAATCATGATTCAGTCTATATAAGATCAGGAGTATCCCAGAACAAAAGTTGGCAATCATGGTACTTCACAATCTACTTTTAAAGAAAGTCAATGGATAAGAAAAAGGTTTAAGAAAGTACAATCCAGTTCTACACAATATTTGCAGATCTTTAAGAAAACATCAGCTCAAACTATGAAGGGAAAAGTTACTGCCAAAAAACTTTAAATTGCCAACATACCATCCACCAATCACAGTGGAAAGGAAAGGCTCAGATCATGGCCTTTATTTGTGAGTGATGGTCCTGCTACTGCTCTTTCATGCACTAGAATGCTAATTGCAACAGCCAGGGATACACACAGTCAGGAATCTTCTGTAACCTTGCATGCAACCCCTTATGGCTCTAGAGGTGTCACCTCTAAAACAGGCAAATCGGTGCACAAAAAGAACGAGGCTGAAGAACAAACTTTGTGTTAAAAAACTTCACAGATTCCCGAGGAGTGTCTAATGTCTACTAGATTTGTGTGAGTTTGACATTTCTGTTTCTGACACCTTCCATCATTCCTGAATCCTCTGCACATGTGAGGAGTAATTCTAAAACCAATGATGATGATGATGCTACTTTGGAAGTGCAACAGGATGAGGGGGATAAATGTGAATGTTGATGATGTGTTGGACAAAAACAAGTTTGATAAAATTCAGGAGGATGGTGTAATTTGTATCATAGTACGTCAGCCACCAGTGGCAGCAGTTCTTGCCAGTGATAAGAAAAATAGCAATGCCTGGGCAATGACCAAAAAAGCCACCTCTTGTTTTTGGATTTTATTTTACCCAAATACTGACAACATCTGTCCAAGCATCTGTACTATTTATTGTGCCAAAGTAAGTAGAGGTAGGGACGTTAACTATCTAGGCAGCTCCTCCCTGTTATGTCATTTGCAGAAGGTTCAAACAAATAATTTATCAAAATCTGGAAAATCGTATCAAATAATAACAAGCAGTCCAGCATCAGCTACCAGCAGCATGGATAGATACAAAAACATGCAATCTAAACCACCAACATATTCATCATCAACCTCCACTTTAATGATTGGAGGTAGTCCTGCATCCTATTTGCGAAGGTAAAACGACTCCGCTATCCACGATTCCCAAGAAGAATCCTTGCACGCTAGGGCTGCTGCTGCTGGGGGTGAATCTTCATCAAAGAAGGGGACCAAGAAGAAGAAGTAGTTTCACAGAACAATTGTCTATGAAACAATCATTTGCAAGTGGAACGAAGTATGACCGCCACCATCCTGTTGCACAGAGGATCACTGAAACCATGATAGCTATGTTAGCATCAAATCTGATCCAATATCCGCCATCAATGTATTGAGTTTTTGGACAGTTAGTTGAGGACATGTGTCCACACTACTGAATTCCATCTCGAATCAGAAAAGCAATTCCTCACCTGTACAGGGACCTTAAACAAAAAGTTATTCTTTTCCTAGAAAATGCCATTGTAACGGCTATCCACTTAACTACAGATATGTGGACAGGCGGTACTGGACAAACTAAAGATTACATGACAGGGACAGCCCACCGGGTGTGTTTATTGCCTTCAGTAGCAGCCGTATCTAACTCACATTGCCAGCTCATTTACAGGCAGGCTATTCTCTGTATCACTGGCTTCACTAAGAGGCATGCTGGTGTCAGTTTCTTGGAAAAACTCAAGGATGTGATAGCAAAATGGCTTATACCGCTACAACTCTCATGAGAAAAGTAATTATTTTACATCCATAGAACATGGGTTTGGTATGGAGGAAGAAAACATTTTTCAGGGGCACTCAAATTATAAATATAAAGCTTAACTTTTAATAATTAAATAGATACTCAACAAACACACCAAAAACAACAATCAAAAAAAGAAAATAGTACCAATAGTTGCAAGGAATAAGGTGTATAACATCAATTTACTTATATGATAACATTGGAGAACTTGCATAAAACATATGGTATTCCAGATGAAACAAAAGTAGCAGCTGTATTAACTCAAGGTGCCAGTTATAACCATGGACAAAATAAACAAAGGTGTACAAAGTAATTTTAAATACTTGACTGTGATACATACTAAAATCGAAGGTGCAAATGAAAATACATATAATAAAAACTTGGGGAAATATATGTGCATGATAATTTGTAAATATCTTGTACAGACACTAAGATAAATTAGCGTCTTTGTCTGAATATAGTTAAATACAATTGTCAAATATTTTGTATATACTTTTATTGTATAAAGTCAGTATTAATTCAGGTATAGAAAAGGAGAAAACTAGCCCCCAGCATATGTGACATCTGCTTTGATAGTGTGTCACTGGGACAGTGGATGGCCAATGAGAATCTCAGAAACACACCTCCTGGAGCATAGTGTGCATTTGCTTTTGGTTTGTAAACATATTAAACAGCTGGCAAATGCTGTAAACCGATGATATAGCACAGAAAGAAGCAGCAGGAAGAGTGATACCTGTATTAGTGTACTTGCAGAAATGGAGACTCAGGCCCTGATTCAGAGGCTCTCGCTATTTGCGAGCGCTCGCTCTGAATCAGGGCATGCCAGTTTTCTTTTTCACCGCCCTCCAGGCCGCTCGCTAAGCTGTGGGTGACCACTCACAGCTTTAGTGGGCGGCCTGGCGATGGTCGCAATTATCGTGACCATCGGGCTTGCGACGAGACCCTTGTGGTAGGGTCTCATCCACCGCAAGCCCCAGTGAACTTCCTGCTCTAATAGAGCAGGAAGTTCACTACTGACATCACTGGTGATGTCAGTAGGACCACCCACAAATGGCAGGCTTTCGTTCAGGAAAGCCTCCGCTTGTCCAGCCACCCCCCCCTGCACGTCTACAAAACGTGGCGAGCTGTCAATCACAATCAACAGCCACCCCATCTTGTAGTGAGTCCTGCAGCGAGTGAAAATTCACTCGCTACGGGGCTCGCGCACGCCGCGCGTGCTCACTGCCCGGCCATCGACCTGCTTGCGAGCGCTATGCGCTCGCGAGCGGGTCTAAATCAGGCCCTCAGTGTGCAGAGTCAGGATGCTGAATGCTCAATACAGGTGTTCCATGATCCATCTGGTCCATTTGTTTTGCTGTTATGACCGGCTTGTTAACAGAATCAAAGTCAGTTCTGGTCCTTCATCTAGGTAAGTATAAGTAGCGATTATGGGCTAATCACCTAGCTTTACTGATGATTGACACAAGTATTGTCCAATTGCAATGAGGAAGAACATCAGCCAATTACAGGAGACATATCCTGTAAGTGACAAGTATCTAAACCAGTTTTTATAATGGGAAGCGTTTTAACTAGAGATGATAGGTCCGAACTACCTTGAATCTGGTCCACTCCAAACTTCTTAATCCGGACCACATCAGAGTCCTGGTTTGAGGTGTCCCACCAGGATCGGATGTCAGATCGAGGCCGATCATCATTCTCCCTGAGTCTGATTCTTATGGGGTTTGGATTCCACATAAGGAGCCACGGCCGGGACGTGGCACCATTCATCAGCCACGCTTCTGCATGCTGCGCTCTGCGGTGTCCAAATGATGCTGTGTCCATCTCTAAGGGGCTGTGCCAATCTCTAAGGGACTGTGCTGCTGTGTGTCCATCTCTAAGGGGCTGTGCTGCTGGGGCTGTGTCCATCCCTAAAGGGCTGTGCTGCTGGGACTGTGTCCATCTCTAAGGGGTTGTATTGCTGGGGCTGTGTCCATCTCTGAGGGGTTGTGCTGCTGGGGCTGTATTACCACACAGCGTTAAAATAATAAAAAAGTTTAAAAAAATAGTTCTATTTGTAATGTTCTGCGCACTACACCTAGTACACTATATTACCCTAGAGCATGTGCACAAAAAATGGTCTGACTCCACGCAGTGTGAACCAGGCTGCCAATTAAAAAAAAAATTGTTGTATCTATTTGTACTGTGCATTGCACCTCAGGACGCTGTAGTACCCAAGAGCTTGAGCATAAAAGTAGTCTCACTCCACGCAGTGTGAGCCAAGCTGCCAGTTTTAAAAAATAAAAATTGTTGTATTTGTTTGTACTGTAAACTGCACCCCAGTACATTGTAGTACCCCAGAGTGTGTATGAAAAAGCGCTCTGACTACGCACCTCTGTGAGGTGGTCAAAATTGTATGGAAATGACTGGAAATTAATGTTATTGAGGTTAATAATACTCTAGGAACATAAAAAAGGCCCAAATTATGTGATTTTAGCTTTTTTTTTTCAATTTAAAAAAAAAAAATGCAAATCCAAAACCAATCACGGCGGTTTGTCAAATCCAAATCCGGAAGACAAATCAGAGCCAAATCCAAATCCAGCAAAAATGGTCCGACGCACATCTCTAGTTTTAACTATAAGGGTATATAGACATAATAAGAATAGTATTGAGAGTATTAATGGTTAGCACAGGCAAAGGAGGAAACATAAAGGCCAGACACTCATAAAGATGACACAATGAGGAATGAGAGTGACAGAAGTAGATACACACACCGTAGAAGGTACAATGTTATTACACACTAAACACACACATACATACTCACATTGTCCCCGGTGATCGGTCCCCTTATCCAGTAGAAATCCATTGTAATCCCTAAAAAAAAAAATACTCACCTACCTTCTGGTGCCGAACGGTCATCTTCTCCAGCGTCCCGGTCATACTAAAAAAAAACGAGTTTACCCGGACCACGAACATTGAAGAGATGTATGTGTTTCCACATACATCTCTTCCCAAGCAAATGACGGAGCCCTCGTGGTTTACATCATTTGCCTGGCCGCCAGCCAAACAGAGGCCGCTCTAAAGTGGGGGTACCTGTGCCGACTTCCTGCTGACACTTGTAGTTCCAGAAGAGCTAAAGGGCAGGCACACTGTCACCTGTAGTCCCACTGTAAAACACAATAATACACATTTATTATTTATTTATTTTTTTTCTAAATCTTTATATTAAACTTTTGCAAAATGTTTACATACATTAAAAATTATACATGTTGAGACACAATCAATCTATACAGCAATACCCAGTAAATTCAAAGCGTAAAATACATCAAGTTATATTACCAGAATATTTCGCTGTAGTCATAATCAATGTTCAGTACTCAGAAGAATCCAAAAGATGTAAACAAATAGAAGATAAAATAGGGGAGGGGAGGTGGAGAGGGAAAGGTCCCGTCTGGCTACCATTTCACATTTTTACTATATCTCATTGCAGTCAATAGTTCTATAAACATATATCCGTCTATTATGCAGATTATGTAAATTTTCCACGTACTTTGGCAGAACCCATCCATTTAATTTAAGAAGAAGAAGGGGGGGGGGAGGTGGAGAGACGATAAACTCAGCTGTCTATGATGAAGCAGCAGACAGTCTTCTAGTCAAAGACCATGTAGTATTTTTTAATATTTTCATTATGTCAGATTGTAATTAATTATTTAAGTGTTAAATAAAGATTCTCCATCTGCTAAAGAATCTCTCCACTCCCTTCTCTATATCTGGAAATGTGGATCGTCTGTCAAAGTATAGAATCTCCAGTAGATTTGTTTGAACTGCTGATAATTAGGGGGCCACCGCTCCAACCACATTCACAGAATCAATTTCTTTGCCACCATCAGTATGCCAGTGAGAAAAGGAAACACTTCAGATTTGTTATGGTTCTGTAAGAAAGGGACCCATATATCAAAGTTGCAGAAGAGCATAGGTATAATATGCATAGGTAATCGCAGCTGCATTATTTAATTTATATAGCTCAAAACTTTATTCCAAAAACGTCTGACCTTTCTACATGCCCAGAAGCAGTGGTAAAAGTTAGCTCTCTGTGTCTTGCAAATGTGTGGGTGAGACCAGACAATTTAGATTGAGACTTTTTAGGTCTTTTCATATCTGTTTTTAAGTCTGGTGCATGGTTATATACTAAACCCTTTTTTTTGTTTAGATGTTTTTGATTTGGTGAATCATTGTTTTAGTTTAATCTGCTGCTTATGACTTTTTGTGCGCTGTGATCCTATATAAACATTATTTTGTCTCTTCTGACTTATCCAATGTCCCTGAAAGGTTAGTTCACAAGTTACAGCCCCCCACCCCCAAAGGTTTGCATCGGTGGTGAGAAGGACCCAGTCCTGGATCCAAAAGGGGTGTCCCTTGCCCAGATGAGGACGCTGGAGCCTACACAGTACAGAGAGACGAACTTCCTGGGGGAGAATCAGAGTATGAGCATTGAGGTGCTGACGTAACTTGAACCAACACCTCAGAATGAGACCCTGGAGAGGCTGGGTGTGAAACTGTCCGTACTCGAAGTTGACACCAATGACCCCAGAATTTGCATGCACAAGTGAATGGACATTTGCCGCTGACTGAGAAAGGTGCGAATTCTGGTTTGTAATGATACAATGTTGTCTGGAGGGAGGAAGACTTGCTGAGCACTGGAATTCAACAAGGCTCCCAGATGGAGCATATTCTGGGATGGAGATAGCGTGGACTTCTTCCAATTGATGATCCACCCATGTGATTGAAGTACCTCCACCGTCATATGGATGTGATCCCAGAGAATTGCTGGAGAGAGTTCCAAGAGAAGCAGGTCATCCAGGTAAGGTAAGACTTTCATAAACACCCAAGGGGCTGTGGACAGTTCAAAGGGTAATGCCTGAAATTGGTAGTGTCTGGTTTAGACAGCAAACCTGAGAAAATGTTTATAATTGGTTCAGATAGGGATAGATAAAAAGGCATCCTGTATATCCAGTGATGCCATAAAGTCCCCTGGTTCCAAAGCTAGAATGATGGACTGCAGGGACTCCATGCAGACTTTGGGATGGGTCGGAAAGAGCCGGTCGGCTACTGAACTAGAAAGATATTGGGTAAAAACCAAACCCATTTTGGGATGGGGGAACAGGAATAATGACCCCTGAGGCCATGAAAGAGTGAATAGATGCCTCAAGAGCATCTGCCTTTTCTGCGCTATGTAGGAAGGCCGGTGGAAAAGAACCTTAAAAGGTGGATGCTGACAAAAGGTGAGTGCATATCCTTAAAACACCACTCCCCTGACCCAAGTATCTGTTGTGGTCTGCATCCACACTGCCAAAAAATTAAGAAGCCGGCCTCCCACTATGAGGTCGCTTGGGAGGAGGTCCGCCCATCATGCCGCAGGCTTGTCCATTGGTTTTGAAGCTGGACGTCTGGTGGACCAGGGTTGTTTACTTCTGGGCTTGGAGCTTTTAGGAGCAGAACTCTGGGTTCTTGGGAATAGCTGACCTCAGGCCTTACCCTGAGTGCGAAAGGCACAAGATGCTAAAGTCCTGGGTTTCGTAGTGGTGACAGATGGCAAGAAAGACAATTTGGAAGTAGCCAATGTAGTCACTATCTTATCCAATTCAGAACCAAACAGAACATCACCTGAAATGGGAAGGGCTTCCAGAGTCTTCTTAGATTCCAGAGAGCTCTTCTGGCCACCACGGCCGAAACAGAAACTTTAGAGGTCAAAATCCCCGAATCTATAGATGCTTCAGATAGATAAGAAGCTGCTTCTTTGATATGTTCAACTGTAGAAAGTAAGACAGCTCTATGGTGAAACCTTCTTCCAAAGTGTCTTCCTAGTGGCACACAGCTTTAGCACCCAAGCCAATGCCAGGGCTCGACAAGCTAGAGCCCCTGTGTTTACATAAATTATCTTTAAGAAGTTTTCCAATTTCCTATCTGTTGGATCTTTAAGAGATGCTGTGTTAGGAATAGGTAGGAGGGATGACCGAATAAGCCGAGTACTATGGGAATGCACTGAGGGAGGAGACTCCCACTTAGCCCTATCCACAGCAGGAAGAAGGTAAAAGGTAGCTATATGCTTAGAAACCTGGAAGCATCTACTAGGGTGAGTCCACGCCTCTGCCAGGAGGTCTTCTAGTTGTGCAGAAGATGGACATTACGTCACTGACTATTTCTATCCTTTAAAGACATGTGCCTTGGACCTAGGAGGTTGCTCCGATTCCTCAACTAGCAGAATAGTCTTAACTGCTCTAATAAGAGCCTCCATGTCTACAGGAGACAGTCTCTTCTGGGACAGAAGAGGTCTCCACGTCTAAGGTAATGGAAGCCTCGCCATCTGAGAATATCTCGGAATCCAAACCTCCTGCAGATAATGGAGTGGAACTTTCATGTGGAGCAGGTCTATGCCTAGGAGCCTTATCTCTATCCAGCATCTGCTGAAAGGACATGGACACCTGAGCTAACCCGTGGACAGACTGGGAAAAAGTTTGCATCCACGATGGCTCCACCATGGGGAGCTGTGGCACAGTAACAGGGACAGGTGGTACTGGCATTGACATATGGTCTAACATTTGTGACATTACCTGAGTCAGCCGCAATGCCCAAGCCGATTCTTAAGAAGAAGCCATAGGTGAAATGACCTGTTGCAGGGCCCCAAAGCAATTGACACACAGACCGTCATGCTCCGGATCCTGAGAAAAAATTACATTAAGAAATTGTCTGCAAAAGCGAGATGTAGTAGTGCCAGCCTCCTTTGTAGCATTATTTCTGGACATACTGTGAATCGCAGAAAAACTACACACTAAACAATTAGTAAGGTGTAAGCAAATCAGGGTCTTTTAGTGTTAGTATGCAGTGAACACACTGGTACTATTAAATATACCTGCTTTTCTGTAGCCACTACCAGCTAAGTATACAACTTAAAAAGTACTCACCCCTGCAAGGGATGTACCCTCAGTGACCAGCCCCAGCGGCACAGAGTTGAGGAATGTACACTTACATACAGGGACCATACACTCAGACCACACGATGCTGCGGGGAGCAGGCTATCAGAGGAGACAGGAGCCCTGCTGCACACTCAGACGCTGAGACAGACTATAGCTAAAATGGCCGCTTTATTATAGTGGGGGAGGAGTGCATAGAAACGTGCCTGGGGCTTTCTGCACCCTAAGCAAGGGGGGGGGGACGATAAAGGAAGCGTCCATCTCCCCCGGCTGGTCTAAACCCCAGGGAAATGGTCGCGGCTCAAATAAAGAAGCCCCTGCTACAATACTAAGTCCCTGGTGGTCTAGTGGTGAGCGCGGTCAGACTGGGTGCCCCTCACTACCAGCACCACCGGAGGTATCATGCTCCGGTGGTGAAAGCCACTAACTTGTGGCTCCCTGCGTGCAGGGTACCCTTACCTTATATCCCCCAATGTGCTCTGGCTGTGGCTGGTGGCTTCTGTGTGTGTGTAAGTCTGCGGCCGAAGTCACTGACCCAGTCGCCAGTGCTGTGTTTGTGTTGCCTACTGCTGTCACTTAACTTAGTCAGCCAGCTATCTCGGTGCAAATTTTTGGCCTAAACTGGATGAAAACAATTTTGAGAGCTGTGAGGTGGTCAAAATTTACTGGAAAATTAGTGGAAATTAATGTTATTGAGTTTAACACTTCTCTAGGGACAAAAAGTGGCTCAAGTTATGTAATTTTAGCTTTTTTTGTCAAGTTTTTTTTAAACAAATGCAAAACTAAAACCAGTGACGGCGGTTTGGCAAAACCAAAGCTAGCCGATGAATTAGAACCCAAATCAGCAAAAATGGTCAGTGCACATCTCTAATTAGAGCATTTGAGAAAAGTGTAGTGAAATACCCAATATTTATGAGCACACAGATTATGTGTAAATCACGCTTTGAAGCGTGCAGTTAAAGGCACTTAAACATTCCTCAGCTACTCATAAAGCTTCAGGATGTTCGCTTCATTGAGCCTAACCATTTGAATAAACTCCTGACTCTTTCCTTCACCCGCCTCATACAATCCTTTTCCAAATCCTGCCATTTCCACATGCTCAATATTTACAGAATCTGGGCCTTCATCTCCCTAGATGGTACTAAAATTCTCTTACATGCACTAATTATTTCCCACCTATATTATTGTAATTTACTGATCTCTTGCATTCCAAACTCCTGCCTCATCCCTCTTCAGTTTGTCCTCAACCCTAATGCCCACCTCCTATTCACCTTTCATTGCTTTACCATGTTGCTCCCCTCTACCAATCACTCCATTGGCTCCCAATACCACTCAGAACTAAATGTCACTCTTCTACCTTTTATGTGCACCCATATCCCCTATAGATTGTAAGCACTCTCCCTTTTTGTCTTATCTACATATGTATAATTACTGTATGAATCTATGTGAAATTGTTTACTTGTTTCTATTAGTCTGTACTTGTGTATCTTATTGTCAGTTGTATTCCTCTTGTATGGAGCTTAGGTACCCTTGTGGTGCTTTATAAATAAAAGATAATGATAACCTCCTGGCCTACCAGAGATTCCAAGGCCAACCTTTGTCTACATTGCCAGACTCCGGAACCTCCACAGCACATTCTTCAGCCTCTTTTCATACATTCTTCTTATCATTTCCTCCTCCTTCTCCATATGTTGCACAACAACTAAGCCTACCAAATCAGCCGTTCCACCCACCATCTCCATTTTAAACCTGTCTTATCGACAGAAACACCTAATATGTTTAAAAAATACTCTGGGACTCATTTAGAGTACATTTGTTTTTTTTGCACATTTCTGACTGGGATCGTTATTATCCTAAAGAGAAGTGGGGGAGTGAAGCAGTGGGTAAGCATAGGTCAAGTACAGCAAGGTTGTTTTCAGTGACTGACATAGACCTGGATGCAGGCACAGATAAATATGTCAGGTGGAATAGCTCTCATGCAGCTAGAAGATATGCTTTAGGGGCTAAACTCAGTGGCATCACAAGGGGTGTGTGACCCGCACACTGGTGTCACCCGCCGAGGGGTGACACCAAAGTGCTGACTCCTCAGTGACAGGAGCCAGGTGCTGCACTGTAGCATTACGTGCAGCACTCCGCTCCTGACATAGTGATGGAGCTAGCACTGCACACAAACTGGTCCCCATGTGCAGTCCGCATCTCTGGGACCCCCGGAGTGACTAAAACGTGGGTTTGGCCAGTGAGGCCATGCCCCCTACCCACAAGGCCACACCCCCAACCTGCGAGGTCACGCCCCATTTGCCAGCGTGCAACTTTGCGGCGCACTACAAACGTAATGGGTGTTACCGCTGGCTAAACTTATATATAAATGTTATCTATATTTGTGTATATACAATAAAACATTGGCTGCAGTCATATCTACAACATCAAAGCAACCAACAAATTGCAAAACATTAAGACTGCATTACTTAATAAAGTAAAGGGAAAAAAGCAGTTTAAAAGATTTGAATTGTCTCTATTATAATATTAATAATTCATATAAAATAAAATACACATATGAACGTCCTATATTACACATATAAAACACAAATTGCAGTAGTATAATGCTTCAAAAAGTACATCCGCTATTAAACAAATTTAAGTCTTTGCCAAAGTGTGAATTATTTTCTCTCTCTATTGCTTATGTAAAGGGATATTCTCAGTAAAGTGCAGAGAATATCCCTCACAACTTATTCATGACACTTGTATATCACATTCTAGTTATTAAGTAGTTGATTGAAAGTATATTCAGGTATATGCCCACCCTCTGTGATCCAGCTAAAGGAACTTGATGTTGCACATTACAGTAATACAAAACATCTCAGAATGAGAAGTTGTGGAGGAGTAGAGTTGGTGTCCAGATAGGTGAGAAATACAATGAAATTTTGTGCATAAACAATGGTATGTTTGCTCATTTATCAGTACAGTGATTGTTAATATAGCAAAGGTTCCTGGACTGCACACCCTAAATATATATAATGGGAGGTGCTACCTGATGAGACTAATTGCAGGCACAGAAACAGACAAATCTCAGGTGTACAACTACAAATTACTGATAATATATAAATGCAATAAAATTGTGCAATCAGTAGAGGTTTCTAGCATAATCATGTCCAAGGTTATGGGCCTACCCACTAAATCCAGGTAACCTCTTTAGGGTAGGTCCCTAACATACTGGGGTTCAAATCTAGAGCCCAGGACACCCCAAACTAACCCAGCTAAGCCGCCGCAGGGCACCACCATAGTAAGAAAAGTGCCGTGCAAAAGAGATCGATAAGAGCAGCCACAGCTGCTTAAAAAGAATGAAAATAAAAAAGTGAAGTACATGTATAATAAACAAACAGTGACGGGTTAAAATGTGTTATAAAACAAAAATGTGATATAATGCGGTGCCCTGAAACAGATCACCCAAAGCAATCCAGGGGGACCCACGCCCCAAAAATTAACCAAAGTTGCACTACAGTATATAACTTGTAGGACTTACCTAGAATTGTGCCTAATACTAGTGTGCATATACATTACCAGACTCCATGCTTTTAAACCAATAAGGAAGGGGTGCTAATCCAGACTGAGGGCGTCTCCTTTCCCTCAGGTGTGCAATAAATCACATTAAATGGAGTATATAGGAAAGGTTCCTGGACTGCACATCCTAAATATATATAATGGGAGGTGCTACCTGATGAGACTAATTGCAGGCACAGAAACAGACAAATCTCAGGTGCACAACTATAAATTACTGATAATATATAAATGCAACCCTAAAGAGGTTACCTGGATATGGTAGGTAGGCCCATAACCTTGGCCATGATTATGCTAAAAAACCTCTATTGATTGCAAAATTGTATTGCATTTATAAATTATCAGTAATTTGGAGTTGTGCACCTGAGATTTGTCAGTAATTGTTAATAGTCTGAAGCCAGACAGCTAAAGTCTCAGCAGCAGTTTGCACTTATATTTTTGTGCAAGGGTGAGGTTGATGTTCTCCCTCGTTCTTCAGTAGGCAGTGACAGTGAACTGAAGCCAAATGGCTAAGGAGATATTGGCAGGAGGAATGACTGAGCACAAAGTCCCAAGATATGAGCAGCAATCTCATAAACAGTAGGTAGTAGTATTTGAATGTATTTGTGTTATGTTTATTAATAACTTCCAAAACAAGAATCCCTTCTATACATGACACTGTGTGCAAGTAGGGTAATGTGGCTTTCACATTTACTAAAAATACATTCACATCTATATGCTACCCTATGCTGTCATGAAGCATTATTTATTATTTTCTATTTTATATATATATATATATATATATATATATATATAGATAGTGCTGCAAAGGGGTCCACAGCACCTTACAATGTACAAAACACAGAAACAGTATGAACAAAACAAGCAAAAAGGGACACAGTACAGAAAATTGCAGGACATGCTTTGTAGACATTGCTGCATTGGCAGTCATAATCCTCAAATAAGCAGTAGGACGGCAAAACTCAAGGGTTGGTTGCCATTGTAGGTGGTGGGGAGGAGGTGATGGTAAAAGTGAGGGAAGGAAAAGCACATGATGGAAGATGGCCCTGCTCATTAGAGCTTCCAGTCTAAAGGGGAGGTGCAGACAGACAGTAGAGAGACAGTGAGCAAGGAGCATGGAGCAGTGGGTTAGGATGAGAGCTGGATGGCTTTGATAAAAAAAAGTGGGTCTTGAGAGCCTGCTTGAAGTTTTGTAGAGAGGTGGAGAGTCTGATAGGGAGGGGGAGACCATTCCAGAAGTACAGTAAGGAGCAACACAGGTAAAATCTGGGCTGCGGAAGTGGAAGGAAGTAGTCAGTTGGGAGGAGAGGCGGAGTTCATGTGTGGAAAGAAGTGAGCGGGGAGGTGTATGAAGAAAGAGAAGATCAGAGATGTAAATGGGAGATGATTGGGTGAGGGCTTTGTAAGTGATTGTGAGAAGTTTGACTTGGGTTCTGAAGGGAAAGGATTTTTAGGAGAGATCATAATCTTTTGCAGAATAAAGGATCGGGAAGGAAGATGTAGTAAATTTGGAGAGAAAAATGAGCTGGGTCAGCATTAAGGACAGCTTGTAGTGGAGAGAGGTGGCAGTCAGGGAGTATACATGCTTGCTGAAGTAGGATTGGCACAATGCTACTGGTTTTGATCTGCATGTATCTTAAGATACATCTGACTAAATATACAGTATACATGCTTGCTTGAGATACATCTAACTAAATATACAGTATATATGTAAATATGCCACATCTTTTGCAAAGGTGTCCAACTGAAAATTAACCCCAGTAAAAATGTGTCAGGCATCATCATCATCAACAGCTTCTTTGGACTCACCTGCCTGAATGGTATGGTATGTGTATTTCATAATTAAGTAAATAAACATAGAATTTATAAAAGTGTGGCTAGGACCAATCATGCAGATCTGTGCTATTACTATTTGTTTATTATTATTATTATCATCATTTATTTATATGGCGCCACAAGTGTTCCACAGCGCCTTACAAAGTACATAAACAAATTGTAGACAAGTGACTTACAGAACAATACAATACAGGACATGGATAATATATATTGCTACATTAGCGACCATATCACCCAGATAAGCAAAAGAGCATAAGCAACCAAGTGTTAGGTGCCCTAGTGGTGAGTAAGAAGTAAATGACGCTATAGTAAGGAGAAACACAAGAGGGTAGATGGCCCTGCTCGTGAGAGCTTACATTCTAAAAAGGTGGGGGAAGACAAACTGAGTTGACACAGATGGGGTACATGGGGAGGAAGGAGCATGTAGCAAGGAGTTAGAATGATAGCTGGAAGGCTTTGATGAAGTAGTGGGTCTTGAGAGCCCGTTTGAAGGATTGCAAACAGGTGGAGAGTCTGATTGGGGAGTAGGAGAGAGTTCCAGAGGTGGGGAGCAGTGCGGGAAAAATCTTGGAGGCGGGAGTGGGAGGAAGTAATCAGCTGGCATGAAAGGCGGCGTGCATTAGTTGAACGAAGATGGCGGAGAGGAGCGTGAAGGGAGATGAGATAAGAGATGTATATGGGAGAAGATTGGGTGAGGGCTTTGTGAGCGAGCGTAAGAACCTTAAATTGGGTTCTAAAAGGGAAGGGGAGCCAGTGGAGGGCTTGTAGGAGAAGGGAGGCAGATGTAGAGCATTTGGAGAGGAAGATAAGCCGTGCAGCAGCATTAAGGATAGACTGGAGAGGAGAGAGATGGGATTTGGGGAGGTCAGATAGGAGGAGGTTACAATAGTCCAATCTGGAGATGACCAGTGAGTGTATGAGTGTTTTGGTAGCATCCTGGGTGAGATAGGGTCTGATCTTAGAAATATTTTTGAGATGGAAACGACAGGACTGTAAAAGGTTCTGGATATGTGGTTTGAAGGAGAGGGATGAGTCCAGGATAACTCCAAGACAGCGCACCTTGGGACAAGATGAGATAGTTATTCCATCAATTGATAAAGAAATAGTGGGAAGTGAGGTGATGTGGGAGGGAGGGAAGACGATCAGCTCTGTCTTAGACATATTAAGTTTAAGAAATCGCTGGGACATCCAGGAAGAGATAGCAGAGAGACAGTTGGAGATACGAGTCAGAAGAGAGGGGGAGAGATCAATGGTTAAATGGTTGCTGCGTGACTAATTCTATGTATATTCGTATCAGCAGTCATGTGTCTTACTGAATTCTTTTAGGCTCATCCAATACAAAATTGAAAGAATTAAGCAATCTACACTAATGTTCAGAGGGCCTGATTCATACATAATTTGAACGCAATTCTGGATGCCTGCTGTGAATGGAATGCAAACAGAATGCTAATCACCTAATGTGATATATGCACATCCTAATGCATACGTACTGTATCTACTGTATGCAATTACACCTCCCAATTCTTCTGTATGTAAGAGCAGATGCCATATTGTTTCAGCAGCACTGTATATAAACCTGCAGAGAAGAAATTAATAGTAAGTGCAATGGCACTAGCATGGGGAATACTACAAGAAAATGGGTAACAAAGACCATCACCCTAATGAAGTCCTCAGTCACCCTGTCCCATCACAGCTGAAGTGGGACATAGAATATATACAAACAGGTAGAGTTACTTACTGGGCCAGGGAAAAGGAGAGAGGACAAAGACATAAAGAGAAGTAACGTAACTCTCACTGACACTGTTCTTGTCACCTCGTTGTTGGTCTCGCAAGCACCTGCATATACACTACCCGCACACACCTTACCATTTGCTTTACTTGTCACTCCTCTAAACAACTAGGTTACTGAATGACACATTGGCCAAAACTAACTGTAGCCTAATGTGTCAGTGGTATGACTAACCAACTGAAGTGTGGTATACTAGCCTCAGCTAACAATACTTAACAATCCTAATAATAGCAAGTGACCAGCAAAAACTACCATACATTGTCAAAAACAAACACTACTATGTCAACATCCTATTTCTATGCAGGCTGGCTTTCCAATGTAAACCTTCCCTAACAGCAATTTGGCAGCAGGCGCATCAGCTAAGTCCATTGGCAGCAGCTGAAGCCGCTCCTTCGATACAGGAACACACTCAGTGCTCAACATGATGTGGGAGCAAAGCCCCTTCACACCAAGAGCTGCTGGGGCATTCAGTTCATCCTGGCCTCTTGGGCTAGCCACCCACAGATGCCCCAATCCCAGCACCTGCCTAACCATGGAGATTGAATACTATTATGAGGTCTAGTGCCCTCAAGTACCACGGTCTAATACCCACCTATCAGTAGGACTTATGAGGCTATAAGACCTAGAGCCCTTCCACACCATGGGCCTCATAGACACCTGTAAATGGGGCTAATAAGATGACTATAGGAAAAGTCCAGTACCCTTATGTGCCAAAGCCCTAATGCTCACCTGTCAGTGGGGCCAATTGCATAACTAAAGGGCCTAGTGCCCCACCTACAAGTGGGGCAAATAAGATAATTATAGGGCCTAGTGCTATTACATGCCAAATGCCCACCTATCAGTGGGACCAGTTTGATAACTATAGGGCTTAGTGTCTTACGTGCCATGGGCCTAATGCCTGACTACAGGTCCATCCCCCTTTACAACCATAGAGGTCTAGTGGAAAATTGAACAGGGTCCTACCAGTCCTGTAGCCTTTGGCTGAACCAGTCTGGATTCAGCCAGTGACTCCTCCACAGGCTCTTTCTGGGTATACACCCTAAGAGTGAATCCCTTTGCTGCCTCTGGACTTCCGGGGCCCGATACCTCAATCTTTAACTGGATTTTGGCGGCTGGCATTAGCTCTTTTGCTGTTTTCAAAAAGGAAAATATCCACACAGACCCTTATCTAAATATTGCCTTTTCTCAAATTTAGGTATCCTACTTCAACTATAATAACTATAGGGGAGGTGCACCCAGGAATAAGAGTAATTGCATTTAGAAAAAAAAAGAGCAAAGTATTCCTTTAAGGGGCACTCACAGGCTAAACTCATATCATATTATGTTCAGTAATGACCCTAAAGAATTATAAAACATAACCTTTATTAAAACATAAATATAAACAGCAAAATATTTTTTGTTTTTTTTTGTATAATAAAATTCATAAAACTCTGTGTTGTCCACAATTATTCACTCTTTTATATCATTGTGCTTTTAATCCAATTTGTCTGACTAATTTTGATTGTACTCCTGCTTGGTAAGTATTATTAAAGGTCCCTGTTGGTGTAGTAATTCAATATATCTTATAACCAAAAATAATTCCCAGTTAAAATGTATTATTAATGTTTCACTGCTGGTATTTTCATAGTTTACTTCCTATTATCCCTCATATGAGACATAGTGATATATCCCTTCCTTATATATATATATATATACACACATAAAAAAACGTTTAATGAATAATATGCAATTGAAATGTGTTAGTATTACACATGATGCAGGCCTGCATCCATTTCATATATACATTATTATCTTGTATAATTGCGTATTATCTCCCATCAGGGATCAATACTGGTATATATATTAGTGTCTCTCTTAGTCTATAGTAACAGGTCAATTGACACACTGTATTTGTATCAATAGTTGATTAGCTACAATATGTTGCAACTGTTTTATTTTCCATTGATGCTATTATGAGACTGTTAGTGAGCATATCTATAGCCCCGTATTCAGGCGTAGTAGCAATGTCACCAAGTATGTCTCCCATCAGGTAAATTCAATACAATTTTCTGAGATATGGACCTATATTGAGGTGCACGTCACACAATATTCATTCTCTTCCTCTATGTCTGGTGCGGCACTTTCACATACACTTTATACATCATACCAACAGGAGTACAGCGTGGTTAGGTGGAACACATTTAAAAAACACATGGCATGCTGATACCGAAACGCTCGTCAGGACTGCACGCGGCGTGTACTATGTCAGCTTACTCATAGGAGCAAACTGCTATGAATAAGCTGACATAGCGAAACGAGCATCAGGATTGCAGGTGGCATACACTATCAGCATGCCACGTGTTTTTTAAATGTGATAATATTAAAAATGGCTACTGCAGAGTTTGAAATGGCCAACTGAAATATGAGATATCTGGATGGAGATCGGTGGGTTGTGAGGCGTCCCTCATCCCCACCGCAGAGTGTCACCATGGTATCTCAATTAACAGGTCCGTAGCCTGACCGGCATGTACAGTCTCTGGTGAGGCCTCACCTGCCCGATGTCTTCTGTCTTCTTGCTACTTCACGATCATCCGGGCCGTATTCCGGTGTGCGTGCTTCAGTTGCACACCGGCCTGGTCCCCGCAGTGTCCTCTGGAGCTGTGTCCGTCAGGAGACAGCAAGGTCCGGCTGGGTGTCTGCACGCTCAACTTCACTGGGTAGGAAGGAGACTTGGAGCTGTCAGAGTGTCTTGCCCTGGTATTTTGGTTACTTGAAACCTCTTTCTCCAACGCGTGTCAGCCTTCTGGAGGGCTCCAGACTCCCTAAGGAAGCATTGTGACTGAAATAAAAGGGATATCGTTACCATTATATTATATATAACTTATCGTGTTGTTTATCAGGCGCAGACCTCCTGTACATGTTTACATGTATGAATATTAAACTTATGTATTAGGAGAATAATGGATTTTCTCCACCAAGGTCTTTGCACCGACACCTCCCCCCCACATAGTGAGCACCCTGTACATTACCTATTTACCATCTTCTCCGACATATTTTCTGTAGACCGCATCATCTCTGATGTCTTGCTTCTTTTGACTGCCATGGTGGAACAGTGTTCTCCTCTGCCGTCAAATTGCCCTGAGCCAACTCACACCAGCCAATATAAGCCAGCACAAGGTGGAGGAGTTCTGGTGCGTTGAACCATGATTGGATCACTGTCAGCGCCCTTTTCGAAATTGCCCTTTTTGATTGGTGAAGCCAGAAACCCTTTGGATTCAGGCCTACCAGGGTCTAAACGGTGCAGTCCCACTAAAAAAGCTCATTCAGTTTTACTATTTGTGATTACACTCTGTCAAACAGTAGTTCATTATTAGTTAAGGGTGGCTTCAACCAAGAATGAGAGTTAGCACTTAATGTATGGCTTTACATTTGCTTTATTTTAAATCAATACACATAATATATACTTCCAGTTTATGTGTGCAAAAAATTGCTTAGTTGCATAGGAGCTTTTAAGACTAGTCATAATTTATAGGCTTACTTCACTGGATGGAAACTCTGTGAAACTCCACATTCTCGAATTACAAATTCTGTTTCTACGTTATATAGATAAGATATATACTGTAGATAGAGAAAAAGTTAAGAATTAATCTTTATCACTAATAAGTAAAAGAGTTGGTTGCTGTACAAAAATATGTAAGTACTGAGGTCATTTCCCAGTGCAAAATATATATATTTTTTCTTGAATCACAAATTAATCCTTGCCCCAGGACGCCAGTTTAATTTCAAATTATATGCAGTTTCATTTTAAAGTACTCAATTTATCTTAAACTGAGGATCATTAAATCCTTCCATGACTGCAGATTATCAACCTTGTCTGCTAATAAAATCCAGATCTTTCTCTTTCTGATGACTGCATAATAATTGATTATTCCTATTGCTGAAATCCATATTATTTGCATGAACTCACACACAAGCCTCACCCTCACCAAGGTCTGTAGATAGCATAGTACAGTAAGTTGGAGAATTCACTCAAAAGTGAATAAATACCCATTCCCGAGGGGTGCCCACTTAAATAAAAAAAAATACTATGCTTGATCTCTATTGGATGTGTGTGTCTGTGTATTTTATCTGTGGCAAGCAGCACCCCCCCCCCCAATATATAATACAATTACAGTAATGCAGGTGCCCTCTGATAGAATATGATCCAAGGCCAGTAAAACATGAAGCAATTGGTGACGGCACTCGATGCAAAATAAAGGCAGTCGCAGAGAATTTTAACCACTATTTCAATATAACATTGAGTCATTATATAAAATTCTCTGCAACTGCCTTTTTCTTGCATCAAGTGTCAACGCCACATGCTTCACGTAAAGAGCATCTTTAATGTAATGATGTTGTCACAATGACACTGGTGTCACCTCGACAGGATCCTCCAACTGTATATTAACAGTGATGTCTTATCCTGCATGTGTACTGTATATTAGCAGTAATGTGTGCTAATAAGTCTGGTAATGTAAATCTCACTAATACAGATTTGTAACAAGGACATAAAAAGGTGCTGTAACTGGTGAATGGATCCATTAAATCAAAGATGGAAATGGCTGGGAAATTTGCAAATGGTACTACACTGTTCTCAGAAAATACATCTAAACTGAGAAATCTTGTAAATAAGGAAAGTAGTGTTTTCTATTACTGTATCAAAATTAATAATTGTTATTCTAAAAAAAAATCACTATATACTATTGCTTCAATGACTGTAAAGCACATATAGAGAAACCAACCACTATAGAGGACATGTAACATAAAAACAAATCAGTCACGCCTGTCATTCTAACACAGTAATTCTAGCTGTCTTCCAGACAGGAAGGGATATTCAATCATATTTGTAGTGTGGAAAAACAAATTGGAAGTTAGATCACTGATCCGTAAAGCAAGTATTATTATATTCATCATTCAGATCTATGGAATGTACAGTGTTCAAATCCAAATCTAAAATTTTTAGCAATTTTTATGTGATTTAAGCCGTTAAAACTTTCCAAGATATACAGTATCAGGGGTCTTTATACTCTATAATACTATTTTCATCATGGTAATTTCAGCTATTATAAGTAGCATTAGTCAAATTGTATACACTAGAGGCCAAAATTGTGGAAACCTTTTGGAAAATGTGTGATTTTAGGGTTCAATTGCATATAACTGCATTATTTTTAAAGAAAATCCTATGAAGGTATATCTCATTGGAAAGATAATTTTATACATAATATAATGCACTGCAAAGAATTATCTTTATTACATAAAAAGTTATAGCTAAATAAAGATAGGGAGCATATTTGTTGCTACCAGAAATGATAGTAAAACATCTTAATTAGTTCTTTTACTATCACTAAGTTGGTCACTGTTTTTTATGTGTTTTTTACTTTCATTTCTTGAAGTAAGCTGAGTAACTTATTTAGGATGACAAGCAAAGTAAAAAGAGTTGACTATTTTACGTGAAGAAGATAACCAAAGGAGGCACTGTGGAATAAGTATCAACAGACTCAGTCAATTCAAAACCAAACTGGTAAAGGTACGAAAAGATCCACAACACCATGCCGTGATAGAAGGATGAAAAAACTATGCTTGAGTACAGAAGAAAATCATCTGAGGCTATTCAAATGATTTACGTGAATGTGGTGTAAACATCAGTGCCAGGACTGTTCGACGCAGACTTCAATATTTTAGATTAAAGACCAGAATTCCAAGGAAAAATATGCTTTTATCTCTCAAAGACAGAATGGACTAAAAAGCATATTAATTGGTCAGAAGAACAATGGAACAGTGTGTCATCTGGAGTGACGAAACCAGAATATCCATATTTGGTAGTGATGGAATGAAATATGTCCACAGAAGATTTGGAGAACATTTGCTACCTGAGTGCACAACACCACCTGTGAAGATGTGGGAGGAATTTGTGCGATCAATGACACTTTAAATAGCAGTAAATACATCAGTGTCTCACAGTAGAGGGGGTGGGAAGATTGGGTGAGCACACACCACTGCTCTGTATAGCGGATGAATAGACGCTGTGCACATGCGCACAACATCTATGCACAGTGCAGAGAGAGCCTAGGGGCACCCCAGCAACTTGGAGAGTGCTGGGCACCCCCACAGTGGCAGAAACAGGGGTGCTGTGAGGCTCCACCCCCTTTTCCCTAGGCTCCACTCCCTTTCCTGCCATGGACGCGCCTTAGGCATGCCAAGGGTCCCCATCCACTGGCCACCAATGTTGGGAGGTATGTAATTGCAGCAAAAGGCTTCCAAACAAAGCGCTAATGGATATTGTGCAAAACTAAGAAATGTACTTTCCCACAGTTCAATAAATATAACTATTTTCAAAATGTAAAATTGTTATAAAGTTCATTGTATTATGTTCTAAATGAAATTGCCATTGTAATCATGTATGCTTTTTAGTATAATACTAAAATATATTAGTGCTATAAGCTGTTAAACTTCAAAAATGCACATTTTCCAAAAGGTTTCTACAATTTTGGCCACTATTGTATATAAAAGAATAGATGACATGCTCGAGGTATCTACAAGATATGCATGACCATCATACAGTTTATGGAGAGTTGTGAGGTTCTGGTTTTGTTGTGGGTCCAGGGTGGTAAAAGGAGCAGACACTGAAGCAGATTTAAAAATAAACGTGGAGTTTTTAATGAGTGGCTTAACAGACATGAATGTGGAAAAACAAAGTCTAAAGTGCACTTGGGAAACTGTAGTGATGCAACGGAAAAAAGTCCAGGTAGTGATAGAAGGTAGTCCAGTACTCCAGGGTTTGTGAGGCTGAAAAGAATTGCAGGCTGAAATGAGTTGCAGACTGAAGTGAATTGCAGGCTGAAGTGAGTGGCAGGCTGAAGTGAATTGCAGGCTGAGACATAATGTCCAGGGAAACTGCAAGTGGAGGCAAGATGCAGGGTAACAGCTGACACAGGTACTCAGGCAAGGGAGAGGCAAAAGAGGAGGCAGTGGGGCTGGAACAGGCAGGGTGAAGCAGGCTAGGTAATGATCCCAACAGACAGGTGAATGAGCACAGGAACTCTCTCTCTCAGCTGCACTGGCAATGAGAGGAAGCTCGGCACTCCCTTAAATACCAAGTGCTGCACTGTGACAGGCCAGAGAGAGCATGTGACACACCAGGATAAGGCGACTAGGTCACATGACCGGAGGCAAGATGACGGCGCCCATGCCAGAGCGGAACGGAAGCACCACCAGGCCTAACTAGACCAGAGTGACAGTATGCCCACACAGGACTACGCACAGCCAATGCACCCCCCACATGCCAGCACCACCGTCAGACGCCCCTCGCCATAGCGTCCTCACAGGTAATACCTGCTGGCCGGCATGCCGAGAAACCCTGGTTGTGACAAGAGTGTTTCATTCTTCAAAGCACCCTCTGCTGCAGGTGTTGAGTAAGTGAACCATGTGTTGAGCTGTCCTGTGGCTTAGATACAAGTAAATATGTACATTGTATGAATTCTATCTACAGTATTATCAATGTGAATGATGGCTCTCTACAGCTTGTAATCAGGAATGGTAGGACATGGTGTCCGAGACACAGTGGGGGTGGGAGGGTGATTGAAAAGTTTTTGTGAAAAAAAAAATGTATACAGGTCAGTATGACCAAGGTGAAAATTACATGGTATGTAGTCATTATGTTGAAAATCAGAATGTCTATATTTTCACTGTGAACATGTCGACATTGTTAATGTTGACAGTCACAATGTCAACAGTACATGTCACTGTTAGATTTAGGTTTAGCGTTAAGCTTTGATTCGGGTTAGACTGCAGTTAAAGTTAGGACACTGACAGTGAAAAAAATAGTATATCGACCTGCCAACTGCTGACATTATGAACATGTCAACATTGTGCATGTTGATATGAAATTGTGCATGTTGATATGTCACCATAATGTTGTAAGCAGCATACAGTGCCGGCCAGTGTTACACTGACAGTGATGTTACCGGAGATGTGCCTGGCCAGAGATTCATGGACACCACTCATCTTTGACTGGGCACCCTACAGACTCCGGACAGTGATGCGGATTTCCAGATAGTCCAAAAGAATCCAGGACAATAGGTAATCCTAAATCTGTGTTCCATTAAAATATTACAAAACCTATACTTTATAATAAAGTTGTAATGATTGTGTCTGTACATAGAATTTTTATTAAGAAATATACTCCTTGGAACTGTGTATGAATTATGGCTAAAAAAATGTTTTACAATTTGTGTTTGTCTGTTTGTTTCGGTATCACACAAAAACTACGGGATGAATTTGGATTGCATTTTCAATATTCTATAGCTTAGTCACCTAGAAAGAAACTAAGGTATGTATTATCTCAATGTGACATCAGGGAGAGGAGCAATAAAGGAAAAATCAGATGCTTGGCACTCGGCGTGTGCAGGCTCTTCATGCCAAAAATTACTAGATGTATATTAATAGATTTTTTTTGTGGCAAATATACTTTTAGCAGAATTTGCACAGGCTTCTCAAGTCCAAAATGACTATATGTGTATAAATATATATATACAATATATACATACACCGAACGCAAAGTTATATATGTATGCATATAGAAATACATAGATATATATCTCAAGATCTATTTCGCCGGAAAATCCAAATGTGTATTAAGCACTAATCAGGCAGCTTACCTTGACTCATGAAGTTGCCGTATACAGTACGTCAATTCAGTAAATGGTGCACCAAGACAAATTATACAAATCATAGAGCCGCTGCTCATGTTACTTGCAACCTTTCAAAGTTACTGTAGGTTAAGTAGCAATGGATTTGGGATCTACAAAATAGTGCAGCTGGACTACCCGCACATGGCATTGCACTGAAAGTTGGTGTTCTAATAATGCCTCTGCAGAACTTGACTCCAACCAAGTTATGCAGTGAAACCCGACTTAAAGTCACTGCTCTACAGAGGAATCTAATTGAGGCATAGATTCTAACGGGATCTGGAGCAGGTGAGACTGTGTTTACATCACGTATACCCCTTAGCCCCAACAAATTTCCTTTACAATTCAAGCACCTGCAGTTTTCTGTAATCGTGCTTCACTATGATGATCAACAAGTCGCAGGGACAAATTTTCAGGGCTGCAGGCGTAGATCTCACAACAGCTACTTCTCCCATGGGCAGTTTTGCTCACAAGTTAGTAGCCCCAACATTTTTTTGTGTTAGTCCCTGAAGGAAAAACTGCAAATATTGTTTACAAAGACATTTTGTGATTAATGTCTATAATATAAAATATACATCCCAATATTAGATGCCACTACTGTAATATAGTTCAGCTGAGCAATAACAGACATCCACGCGAGCTAAGCTGCGGGTAAATGCTAGTGACCACTAAACCTTCAAAGCAAGTTGCCTAGTTACATTTTAAAATGATATAATCAGACATAATACAGTTAACATTTAAAATAAGACTGTGAACTTTTGAAAATTATTTATAATTGTCTTCACTAAATTTAGCACCAATTGCATTTTTTCTTGATGGACTGGGGACAGAGCAGAAATTAAGTAGTCGGGATGAGAACATATTGTAGCCAACCAAAGCATGTTAATTCTTACAGTAGCACACAATATTTAAGCTTAGTATACTCCATGTGTTGGTAAGCTTTAAATGGAAGGGGCCAAAATGTTGCCAATTCAATCAAACAACACAGGGTAGTGAGGCTCCTGTCAAGCTGGTATTAGAAGATTAATGTTCTATACAGCTCTATATAAAATTTGGGTGTGGTATGATATGTCCACAATCATAATGTCGACATTAATCATCTCTCGTTTGGCTTCTGGGTTCCATCGGTCATGTTACCAATTTCCGGGTCAGAGCTGTGATCCTCTGGCGTTCCAATTAGTATTTCCCCCTATCACTAACCCTCCCTCTAGTAACTATTCATAACCCATTCTGACAATGTCGACATTTCAACTGTTGACATTCTGAGAATGTGGACATATTGCATTTGACATTTCTTAACAATGTTGACATCATAATTGTGGACACTGTGGTGTCAATATTATGAATGTGAAACATTGTCAACCTTTGGACTACATCCCATAAATTTAAATTTTTACCATTTTATTTTTAAATACTTAGTTTCTTGTCTGCTAAACTACTGAAGGACACAGCAGAAAGATTCTGCATTCATAGACAAATATATGTTAAGTATCCAAATTTTGGGGGGAGGGGGTGTTCGAAAGATAAGAAAATACTTGAATTTTTGAATGATTCTGCTTAGTAAATCTATTTGTGTTTTATGAACCACTTTAAAAGTTTCGACTGAATGAAAAAAGCTTTTTCTCTAAAATTGGTGATGATTTGTACATGGATTAAAGTATGATGTGTGGTTAAATTTTTTGGAGAATCAGACAATAAAAAGCATGTCTGTGCAGATAGATAAGCTTATACATGGGACAGGTTTTATTGTAGAGCACCAAATAAAAATGTTAAAGGTGTCAAAACTGAACTTTGCAATGACAAATAGTAATCTGTAAACAACTTCTTGCTAATATGAGTAAATAAAATAGGAGTTTTGACAAAGTGATCAAATAAACTATCACAATGTTTCAGTGTTGTTATAATAAGACCCTTAATTTATTTTAAGGTGCTTTTATCTATGGTTCTGAGCACCTTTTTGTTATCAACCTTCATCTTCTGAATGGCCACTTGACACAGGCAAAGTTAGAACAACCTGTAGCCAAATAATCAGACTGTTCGAAACAGCTAAGAATATATCAGAGGATACGTGCGTGTCGCTTGGTCAACAAAAAAAGTCAACATTCAGAAGGTTGACACATTCTTAACAAAGGCTCTTTACTAAAGCTCCCATTACTAGAGCGAAACTGGTTAAAGATTGTGGGTAACTACTATATCTGTTGATAACACAGTGGCTGCGCTGGCTCTCAACTCCCCGGCTCATCTGAACAGACATTCGGGATTGTAATATTGACATTGGATCTCCCAGCAGGTGCTGCAGCAATACACCTAAACATGATTTGTGTGTAGCTCAATAGAGGAGCAAGGATTAATATCACCCTTAATATTGCAAGATCCCTTCTGTTCTAGGAGCATCATTACAACATCGGATCAGACTGGTAATTAGCATCCTATACAATTGGATTACCTCTTTCATTGACATTTACAATTATAAATGCCAGAGTTTATTGGTATTGTCAACCCGCTTATATGAAATAGCCATTGGAGTTGGAATTACAACCTTTTTTATTGCAAGTACATTCAATTCATTATATGTGCACATATTTCAATCCACAATAGTTGGTAGTGATAATGAAAATGTCTTCAGCTAAAGTGAACAAAAAAAGTTATACATCTGCAGACTGAAACTATGTATCCAAACTGGAAATAGACTGTAGATAGAAACTGTGTGTTGAAAGTAACTATACAGTATAATCCACACTCTGCAGAGTGTAAGGAGTAACTGGCATGTAACAATAAATGTTCCTTGATAATTGCAAATTAGCTCACCTAGTTGGGGAGTTTATGTGGATCTATCTCCAAATGAAAAGTACATGGACTTACCAGATAATATAGTAGGCTGTAATGCACAATGACAAGCGCCAGCGGTATAGTGCCTGATGGAAGTGTTGCATGGGTATGACACCACAGCGCAGTGGGACTGCTGCTCCTACCAGCAGATGGATGGCTGGGTTAGCTGGACTTACGGCAAGCCAGGCCAGTGGCTCCAATGTAGATGGCTGTGGCAAAGTAAGCACCAGTAAATGGATATTCTGTGACGTCTCATGGATGTTTTTGATGTTAACCTTCAATCCATTTACACATATATCTGAATTGTGAAAGCTTGTCTAGGCTTTGAGGTTTCTTGGCTGGGCTGCCCAGCAGATTTTTAAAATGATGGTTTTAGGAAAGTAAATGTATCTTTTTTTAAACAATCCTAATCTTAAACATTGCCAGAAATAAGTGTATAAATTAGTGCTTTCTTACATATGGAAATGTAAACCCCACATATGGCATTGAAATTACTACACCTCATAGTAAACAGGGGCTCTGCGCACTGAACATTCCTGCTTACCATGCGGCATGCTTGTTCTCCCAGTTCAGAGACTGGCCACTGCCTCCAAACGTAAAGCCATGGGTCGACCAGGAAAAAGACCTAGATCTTGGTTATCCATTGACAGAACTCATCTGGATCCCCAAACAGATGATGTTTCTGCAATCCACTATCCCCAAAACTGTACTAGACACAGACAAAGTTTGGGTTAACATGTACCTCACCAAGGAAATAACTCTTCCCATATGCTCCCTCTCGTTGGTTGCCTTTTCCAGGTTAATACTACACCTAAATGTGTCCTTTTGGAGTGATAGGTGAATCATGAATATTGTGAATGTCCTACATGTTAGATATATTATTCCCTTCCCTAAACGCCAAGCCCCATATGACCTACCCCCTCACAATCTGTTCAAGCTCGTGCAGATTCACCAATGGATTTTGAGCATTGCTGAGACACACGGGTCCCTTGCCTTCCTACCTCAGGATGTTTTATGTAGGCTTCCCCAGGGTTGCAAAAGAGGTGCTATTTATTTTTATACAACCATTTACAAAAAAAGTCATCTCCATGGAAAAGTCTCAATCCCAGTTACAGTGGGAGATGTGTAATCACCACTTTCAGCAAAACAGTAGGAACTGGTGAACCTCTATACGCATCGAATATCTAAATATTACAACCATTTAGAATTACAGGTAAAACTAATTCATCGCCTTTGTCTCACTCCAGGTTGGTTACACAAGATGTGGCCTTCTCAATCCAAAATTGTGCTTGCTGTATGAAACTTATGTCATATATTTTGGGACTGTCCTCAAGTCCAACCAAAAATGGTGTCAGATTTAATACATATAGGGGCCTATTTGTAAAGAGTCTTTTGCATAAAATTATGTAGAAACTGCATTTTCCTGCATAAATTTATGAATTGCTGCTATGTACTAATAGCTTAATGTAGTAAATTTCACAGACATCTCCGGCAGAAGGCTAATTAGTGCATAAGGCTGATGATTATCAATATGAATTACATGTGACTCCTATGTATCAAACTCTGAAAAGCAATGATGTAAACTACTTTAAATCTATGGAAGCTTATTCACAGATCTTCTGATTCCTCTCCTGCGGCTTCCATCCAGTAGCGTAAACAGACACTGTGCGATTATTAATACATACTGTATGCTCCCAAGTCATTAATCCAAGACTGAAGTTCATTATTATAGTAACTCTCCTACATAGCTACCCTCCCACCTTTCCCAAACACAATATGGTCACATTTTGTTGGCCAGTAATAGGTCAATACTGGAAAAACCCCTGCTCCGCTCATTAAGATTATTACAAAAATACACTTTGCCTTTGAAATGGAAACATTAGGTCTCCACCCTCTGCCTCCACCCCACTGATGAAGTGCTATCAGTAGCATGAATTTGTCACAGATGGGTCCTGATTTAGTGCATCATCTCTCCTCTTTTTTATAAGCTCCCAAGCAACCTACCTCAGGCCTAACCCCCTCTTTCCTGCATTGTATACTGTACATGTGTTGAAGCGCCTATTCTATTTGTAAATGTATTTATGCTAGTTATTACTCTGGAATGACATTCATTTTCCTGTGATAACTTTGACACCACCCTTTACCTTTTTCTTTGTTTTATCCAATAAAGCTTGTTTTTGTGAAATAATGTTTGTTTAAAATGCTTGGGGATGGTCGCATGGAATGTGACTGTCAGTGAAAGCACATTTTTATTAAATAAGATTATTTTACACAGACCATATCTTGAGGACTTCTTTTCTGTTGGGGATTGGATATCAAGGCTTCCATGAAATGAATGGTATCGACTTTTGAATCCAAACTCCCTTAGACGTTATTCTCTCTCCAGTAGGACAATATTATCACTTTAGCTCATGAAAGAGAATAACTCAATATTCTTCTGAATACCAAACTTTTGCACAATTTTTTTTTTTTTACAAGTTACACACCGCCTTTGATGAAACACATACAGCAACCAAAATAAACATTTGCCGTGTGTGGATGTGCTACTTTTACCAATGCAAATTTCTAATTCAAAGAAAATAAAGTATGCTGAATTGTAAATCGCACTTACATGTTGATTGGCTGTGTATTGCATAAAACATAAATCATACTGCCTTTTTCCAGCATACACTAAATCAGCACAGTGTCATAAATATTACACTATAGTAAGCCTACAAGCTACATTTTGTGTTTTATTCAGTTTTGTTTTGCATGAACCTTTAAAAATAGTTAACATAGCTGTACTACAATGGACGCTATGAAAACTAGACATATATAACCAGAAAAAAAAAATCAAGTCAAACATCAAAAAAAAGTAAAACAAAAATCAAAGTAAAAGGAAAAAAATAAATGGAATAGAGAAACTGTTTCTTAGGACTAACCTTCATCTTAACCATTTTTATTTATTTATTAACATTTATTATATAATACACACATATAAAGCAGCCCTTTACAGATAATATTTCAGTCAGTCATTCACATCAGTCGCTGCCCCAGGAGACCTAAAAAAATCTACAGTATATTAATTATCACATGTACACACACACTAGGGTTAATTATTTGAAAGCAACCAATATACCTATGAGTATGTTTTTGGAGTATGGAAGGAAAGTGGAGCACTCTGAGGAAACCCATGCAAAAACAGAGAAAATACAAACTTCACACAGATCATCGAAGACTGGGAGCTGTAGTGTTAACAACTTAACAAAATGTTATAAATTTTAGTGAAAAAATTGTGAGGCATTACAGTTCATCACTTGAAGATGTGCTCATTTTGGTGCTGATACCGAGTCACACGCAATGCTGATTATAACATCGTTAAGCAATTTTGCAGCTGTACACGCATGAAAATTTCTGAAAACTGAAACGGTGCATGCATTACACAGAGTGTACACACGAAGGCGCTGATGTGGTCAGTACAGACGGTATCATAAATGTGATGGGCATTACTGGGTGGTGGCTAGAAATGCAAGCAAAAATGGGAAGTTCAGTGGGCATGTTATGGTAGTGTGGTGGGTATGTCAATGCAAAATGCAGCATTCACAGACGCTGGCATAGGAGGCCATAGTCAGACAGGGAAACTGTATCTGCCATAGGGCTGGTGCAAGTTTCAATGGTGCGACCGATGGTGGCATCTATGGACGCACCAGTCGGTTTTACAGTGTGTTTAGATACTAAAAGTGGGCGTTTCAGTCCTTGTACATTCAGCTGCACTGATGAACCAAGGGAAGAAGTTTAGAGCAGCATTTACATAAACTCACAGACAGGCGAACGCCAATAGACACTGCTGCGTGTGGCTGTGCATGCAACTCCGAATCAGCCTCTTTAGCTTCATATATGTTAATCATAATGATATGAGGACGTGAGAACTGTCTTATTAATCTTATTACAGGTAGTACTATGTATTGGTAGTTTATTACTTCTGGAATTTGTTTCTCCTCTGAAGTGCGACATGGGAGGTGCAAAATGATTCCCATTAAACGAGGACAACAAAAGTAACACACCCCATTCACTCTCTGTCTCCTTACAATGCTCCTGTTTCTTAAACTGAAATATTGTTTCTGCACTGCTCTGCATTAGTGAAATAATGCAAAAGATAGATCAATTAATAATCCATTGAAATTATGAGCAAGGTTGGATACACTGTTACAGTGATAAGCGACAAATGTTTTTAAGTTCCAAAATGATGTTTGGGAGCTGTTGGTGGAATTATTTGCTTATAAGGCTATTATATTGGAAATTAAGTAATGAATTAAGTTTAGAAATAAGTCCGTAGGAATAGTGAAAAAATATTCTAAATACTGTGATGGTTATCACAATATTAAAAATTTAAATATAGCGAAGGAAAAATATGAATAGAAATTGGACTCACTTACTGCAGTCCAATGCCAAATTTGGAAAGGAAGTATAACTACCACAGTGGACTGCCATGTGACGTATTTGCACATTTTTTTTTATCTCATTATTTCTTTTTCATAATTTTCTTAGAAAAAAAATATTAATAGCATTTAGCAAAGACAATATTTTACTACAAACATGAGTTTAAGCTACTTTCTTTTTTCTAGAGTTCTCTAAAACTGCAATATTTGTCCTACTTGCAAACTAATAAAATGATCCACAATCTTACCACACTAGTACTTTAATACATACTTCAGTTTATTTTCTTGTGGCCTTTTTCATTTTTGTATTACATTTGAAAGTGAAAGTGTATTATGGAAAGACAATGAGGAAAATAAGGGTGCATTATTATTCACAACTAAAATAATGATAAAAGTACTTTTTGGACATCAGCAGTCCTTACTCCCTTATTTTTGCAGAAAAATTATGGAAAGAATTGTGGAAATACATTTCTCCTACGTACAATTAATATAGAATATAAAGCAAATAGTTTTGCTTTAAAACACCAGACATTACCCGAAAGATTGTGAGAAAACCTCCTTTGTAACACCCATGGAGATGTTCAAGTTTTGCCTGTTGCCCTTCGGGTTGGATAATGCTCAGTCTAGTTCCAAAGGCTTAGGTGACATGAATTATGTAGCCCTTTTGATCTACCTCTAAAACATAATCATGTTTCGCCCCATGGTAGAGGAACAGAATGTAGTCATAATGTCGATATTGTTAAAATAATGACAGTAAACATGTCAGCATGTGCAGAATGTTGACATGTTCACAATGTCGACATCTGAAATGTCAGCATATGAAATGTCTGTGGTCCCCAGACGATAAATATTAAGGAGACTCTTTCAAATGGGATGCGGTCAGAATGCTGACCACTGGGATTCCAGCACTTGTCAGAATACCGGCATACCGGCACCGCCATCCAAACCACCGAAATCCGGAAGGTAAGTACTGGGGTTAGGAGGGTTAGTATGGGGAGGATTAGGGTTAGGCTGTGGGAGGAGGAAGGAGGTTAGGTTTAGGCTGTGGGGAGGGAGGGTTCGGTTTAGGCACTAGGGGGGAGGTTAGGTTTTAGGCTGCGGGAAGAGAGGACTAGGGTTAGGCTTACTAACCTAGGGGCATTGGCATTCTAACCTGGTCGGGATGCCGGTGGCGGGATTCTGACTTGCGGATCCCGAGTGCCGGCATCCCGTACCCAACCCAATTTCAACCTTTCAAATATGAATTGTCACGACCCAGGTTTCACAGCGTGGAGGTTTGCGGTCCTTACCAGTGAGGGCGCTGTGGCGAGGGCCTTCCGGCAGGGGAGTGTGGCATTGCATGTACACAGAGGTATGCCAGTGTTGGGACGTCTTGACAGGGGTAAGACTGGTGGAGTCTCCACGTCACAACTGTCTTGGTGCCACCATCTTGTCTTTGGCCATGTGACATAGAGGGCCAATCGTCTGTGGGTCACCTGCTCTCTCTGGCCTATCGCGTTCTGTTGCTGGGTACTTAAGAGTGTTTGGAGCGCCCTGTAGTTGCCAGTGCAACGTGTTTCACAGCGTCAGCTGTGAGTTACTGTGCTCCGAACCTGAGACCTGTGCTCCGGTGCTTGCCATAGCTCCTTGTCTGCCTTCGGCTCCCTGCAGCTTGCACCGCTCTGTCTTGCCTTGCTCTCTGCTGGAGATCACCCTGCACCTTCCACCAGACCCACTCCTGCTTGAACCTGTCTCCGCAGTCAACCCATTCCTGTACAGCCATCATCAAAGCATTACCTGATTCTCCTCTCAGCATCATCACAGCATTACAGGATTTTCCCTTCAGCCATCATCACAGCATTTCCGGGTTCTCCCTTCAACCATCATCACAGCATTTCCGGATATCCCTCTCAAGCCATTACTCTGCATACCCGGATTTCCATTTCACCTTTACAGTCTATCTGGATTCACCTTATTCATCATCTGTATTCACCATATTCATCTGTATCACTGTGCTGGACATTTGTTTATTCCCACTCACTACAGTTTCCTCCTGCTACAGTTATTAGTTTGTTATTACTGGACTTTAGTTATCTTATTGTTCATGTCTACCAACATTCACATTAAACAACCTACTTTTCAGTTTAAACCTGTTAAGGTGTTTCCTGTTACCACTCCGGGTCCACAACAAACTCAGACTCTAACAGTTTGCACTGGCCTAATGGATTCAGCCACTCGACAGGAGTCCAGAACAGATTTAAATCACGGCATGGCTTCTTGTCTGGAAGAATTGGGAATCATGCAACAGCAATTAGCAAGTATGTGCAAGAATTGGACTCTCCGTCAGGATACCTTACAAACTACACTAACTACTCCAAGCATGCCTGCAGTTACGCCTGCCTTCACTTCTGTGGTATCTGCTACTGGAGATCCTCGTTTGTATTTACCTACACCTGGCAAGTTTGATGGCAATCCTAAACTGTGTCGTGGATTCTTCAACCAGTGTGATGTACATTTTGCTTTACAACCCTCCAATTTCCCTACTCCTAAAACCAAGGTGACCTATATTGTGTCTTTATTGCCCGGCTCAGCCCTAGATTGGGTTTCTCCACTCTGGGAGCGATCAGATCCGCTACTGAATAATTACCCAGAATTTTTAACATCATTCAGGAGGATTTTTGATGAGACCTGTTTTTTGGCTTCTAAAAATTTCTGCAATGTTTATGATGGAAAGGGTAGGGCTTAATTTAGGGTTACCACCTTTCCATTTTTAAATTCCGCACAGGGGGAATGACAAAGGGTATGGTCACAACCGAGGTAGGTTGACAACGGTTTTAATTCTCAGATGGGACACATGTCCTTTTATATGCCATCTGCTCAACATGTAAATTACATGCCTCAGAGACTCTTAATGTCACTCTAAATGCCTTGGAGTCCCTTCATGCTCCCTGATATGCCCGAGTCCCCTGATGCCCCTTTCCTTATATGCCTCAGAGACCCCTCATACTCCTTTCCTTGTATGCCTCAGAGCGACTTATGCCCCTTTGCATGCCTCAGAGCTCCATGTTGTTTCTTAATATGCTTCAGAATCCCCTCATGAACCTATATATGTCTCAGAGCATCCTCATACAATCCCTATGGTTTGTCTATACTCAGCACTACATTCTATATGCTGCAATCCATCCCTGACCTCTCTATACACTGCATTACATCCCTGAACTCTCCAAAATCTGCACTAGATCCCATTTCATCTCTGCACTACCACAATGATACCTCTATAGCCTATACTGCAACACTGATCCTTTGTACACCCTGCCCTACATTGCACTTCATCCCTGATCCCTCTATACTTTAAACTACACTGTACTAGTCCTACACTACTCTGTACTACATCACATCTCACTGTTTTACATGTCACTTATATGTTGCACTACATCACACACACTACATAACTGCACTGAATCCCCATATGCTGCAGTACATTACTGTACTAATTGCTTTATAAGCTGCACTATGTTACTACACTACATCGCTGCACTTTATCCCTGCTACATACTGCACTACATCCACCTATACACTGCAATACATCTCACTTCATCCCCCCTCGTATGCTGCACAACACTTCTACACAACTTACCTCCCTATACACTTCACTACATTCCTCATATGCTGTACAACATAAATACACTACATCACTACGTCCCTCAATACATATACCTGTGAAATTTTCGGAAGATGCCCATCCGGGATTAACAGCCACCAGACTCTTGACAGATTCTCTGATTGTCCAGGGGAATCATGGATTGGTGGTAACCCTACCTTAATTACATGAAGGCCCCCAGCATGGCGAGATCACTTATTTTATTTTGCACACATATCCTGCAGCGCTTTTCATCAAGCCCATTCCTCCAGTCTTCACAACAGGAACTTTATAGGGGGACATTTAATGTGTTTAGGACGAGTCCCACTCACTTTAAGCAGCAAAGTGGTTAATAATGAGACAGCCTCAGCTGCAGGACTAGGATATTTAGTTAATGGTTTGCTTACACAGCTCATACGTACCTCAGCCTCTACCTCAGCCTCTACAATGTACCTCAGCCTCTACAATGTTTAAGCTTCTGACTGGTCCTCTCAGTCCTCTCCTCCCGCTGCAATATTAAGTTGATTTTCTGAGGAGTCAAGCAGCCTCTGCACTACTATACTAGGTGTAGGGCTGCTTAAAGCGAATGATCAGTAATGGTATATAAACAATGGCTGCTTTGCCAATGCATTTTTTATTCTTTTGACCATTTAACATACACAACTACTGTTTAATGTATATCAAACCAAAAACAAGTCACAAATAGTTATGAAGAAATACAGTATAATTTAACGATAAACTAAAATACAAAAGCAAATAAAGTAGCAAAACTGAAAATTTAACCCAAATTGAAAATTTGTATACTTTAGCTATTTTAAAAATTTAAAACAAAAGAAACAAGAATCGTCCCATCGTTACATGCAGTAACTAAATAAAATATATAAATGAGCTTGAATTATACTATAACCTCTCCTTTCTATTGAGAGATATTTTAATGCAATGTGATAAAAAAACATACTGACCTCTATAGTATTCTAAATCAAAAGATGTGGTATTGAGTGTTTACGGTCAATAGGATGAGACACTTTTAGTTCACTAGAGAAGAAATCAACCCAATTTTCAGTCAGCTTCAATCAAGGTATACATGTTGTTCAACAGTTTTCAAGAAGCATCTTCTTAGCATCATAGAATGTATAAGTGTATATGACATTGGGAATTATGTGACAGACAAGGAAACTGTATTATTTTGCTTATTTTTATTTATGGATATTAAAAAACATAACTAACTTGGATTCTCATGCACTATAGATACACTGCAGTAGTGTCAGTAAAATCCTAGTCTACATGTTAAAGCATTCCAATTTCTGAAAGATCCAAATGTGCCCCTTGTTTAATCAGGAGAATCCTAAAACATGAAAAAAAAAAAACACGTGATTAAAAATTTCAAGCAATGCAGCACAATTATCCCAATGTATGAATTAAAACTATGTGTACAATCATATACAGTATATAGCATACAAAACATGTATCTAAAAGACTAAGGGCCTGATTCAGAGCCGGACGCTCTGACCAGAGCGCTCGCTCTGAATCAGGGCCCTCCTACCTAAAAATGGAGCGGCCTCTTGGACGCTCGCATAGCTGTGGGTTACCACCCACAGCTTATGCGAGCGTCCATGATGATGGTTGCGATGGTCAAGACCATCGCGACCATCGGGTTTGCGACGAGACCCTGCGGTAGGGTCTCGTGGCCGCAAGCCCTGGAGTGATTTTGGCTCTATCAGAGCCAAAATCACTCCCACTGACATCACTAGTGAGGCTGGATCACTCCCACTGACATCACACAGTGGGGCTGGACCCAGACGGTAGGCGTTCCCATGGGAACGCCTCCGTCTGGCAGCCACGCCCCCGGCACGCCCACCAAAGGGGGCGTGCTGTCACTCACCATCGACAGCACGCCCCCTTTGGTGCGAGACCCGGAGCGACAGCTTGGCTGTCGCTAGCCGGGTCTCGCGCATGCGCACGACGGAGCTCCCTCCATCGTGCGCATGCGTATTTGGGGACCATCAACCCGCTTGCGAGCGTCCTGCGCTCACGAGCGGGTCTGAATGAGACCCTAAATTCTAAGGTATTTATAATTGTATATTACACAGCAAGTCAGATGTGTCCTCCTACATCTATCCTCAATGCCCCATGCAGCGCGACATGCCTGGCGTGAGCCACCAGGTCCTGCGCAACTCTGCTAGTGTCGGGTGTCTTTTGTTTGCAGAAAATGCATCTAAGTCGCAATACGATGAGACTACCAGCAGACTGTACACCAGCAGACTGCGCTGATTAATTTGATATGCAACACTTGTATATCTGTGTATGTCTGTAATTGCAACCTGGCGTAGAAAGAAGCTGCGGCCGCTGCATCGAAGCGCTTTGTGTCGCTAAGCAAATTTTTCAATGCAGTCTCATGGTGCGTCCTAGTGGCATGGCATTGGGACTTTAAAGCACTTTCTGCAAAAAAAAAAAAAAAAAAAAAGATGTGGGACCTGGCACACTGAGCATCTTATTTCTGTGCTCCTAACACTGAGGGTTTTAATAGTGACATAAAATACACTTTGGACCACTAATAACTCTTCACAATTGTTAGGATATGGTACAATATTTTTCACTTTATTCTGTTTTTGCTATGTCTTATATTGCAACATCTGTGACCTCTTAGATATTCTTAAGAGTCTTTCCACACAGTCTTATTAAAGGTTTGTCTTGAATCAAAGCAACCCCAGACACAGAGTCCCAGCTAGAGATCTGTGCAAACTCTCTTTTTTAACGTGCCTACACCACCCAAGTATCACAAATCTTGACAAAACCATGAAAAACCTCATCTACTTCATTATAATATAATTATTAAGGACGACCTCCGTGTTTTGGTTTTGGATCTGGATCTCCCCTGGTTTTGCCAAAACCTCACATCCGTGATTTGTTTTCGGGTTTTGGATCTGGATTTTTTCTTGAAAAATCAAAAAAAAAAACAGCTAAAATCACATAAAATGGGCCTTTTTTTGTTCCTACAGCATTAATAACCTCAATCACATTTATGTGCACTCGTTTCCAGTCAATTTTGACCACCTCACAGCTCACAATACTGATGTTTTCATCTAGTTAAAGGGCCAAAATGTTGCATCCAGCTTGCTGGCTCAAAACTGATTTGATATAATTATTAATAGGGTTGAGGACTGTGCAAAGATGATGGTTGGGATACCCTTGAGGAGTGAAGAATTGACATTGCCTTGAGGAATGGAGCAGTGGTCTCCTGAAACACGTTGGTAAGCTGTGACAGGGTCATCTATTTGAGTGGAACTGCAGAAGGGAGCTTCCCTAACAAGGACTCAAAGGGAGAGGCCATCCGGAGACCTTTAAAACTACGAGCCCTAAACTTGGGGACTTATGGTAATTCCCCATTTATTATTGAAATGAGGAGCAGCAACCCTCATATGTGAAAAAGAAAAAAAAGAGAGATAATAAAGTGGGCGCTAATCAATATCTAATCAACAATATGTGGTTCTGATTAGTACAACCTGCCACTAAAGCTGCCCCCACACAGGCAAATCTGTGAATTTACCAAAAATAATAATACAATACTAAATATAAAAATAATGGGAGCGCTAGTAATTGGCTACTGGTTTAAAAAATAGATTTATTCCATATAAAACAATCAAATATACATTATATCAATCCAATCATTCTAATATAGGTGGAATGATTAATAAGGCTAATTGCCACAAATTATAGCACGGATCTGGCTTAACCTATTAAATAATATATATGACAGACATAAAAAATACCAATATATTATAAACAATTGGGATATGCCGACCACTTTGTCATAGATCTATAGGCATCAGTTCTGTCATATTATGGTAGCAGAGTATGGAGTAGACGTTTAGTAGTAGTCAGCAAATATGTATTAATAGTTGTTAGTATAGGTATCCATTCACTGCCAATTAGTATGTAAGTTAATAGTAACGTTCAGTCACAGTTTGGTTAGCAGATGAGAAAAAGCAGCTTAAATTGCTGCAGATTGAAAAGTACTCCTGCTGCTGTATATTTCATACATTACCATCCATCCATTACTGTGGGAATATAACGAGGTGAAGCTGACCTCTACACCAATCCAGGGGGAGGAAATTAGGCAATACTAGCCAAATGTGAGAGTCAGTGTTGGACACAGTGTGTCAGTTGTAGTAGCGCTGTACATCAAGCGGTCCAGAGGTACTTGCAACCTCAGGCAGAGGGACCTCTACTGCTGAATCACGGCACTCTTAACCACTGGCTGTGTATTAGTTGCTGGGACACGCTGAGACATGCTGACTACCTCGCGCTCCGCTACTTCCGATATCGGGCCTGCAACTTCCGGTTTGCGTTCCACAAGTCATCTGACGCGTTTCTCCACCCTATGACACTGCGGTTTCATCAGATGATCCAAAATGGTCGCCAAAATATATTTTTCAGATTTCAACAGATTGGATCCTGGTGAAGTGAATCAAGGGCTTGATCCACCAGTCCGACATACCTTGCGCAATCGCTCCGTTTCAGTTCCTCCTTCAGTTTCTCCAGCTGTTTTGCAAAAGTATGATGAGGGGAAAGACCTGACTCAAGCTGGCAGTGTCTGAACTAAGTTCACGTGTGGCAAGTTTAAAGGGTTTGAGAACCTTGCACAACACAGAAATTATTCTCCACTGCGCTTGAGTAAGGTGCTTTCCCCCTCCACGGCCTATGTCATAGGCCATTGTATAGTCCTGGATGGCCTTTTGCTGTTCCGCCATCCGCTGAAGCATAAAGAGGGTAGAATTCCACCTAGTTGCTACCTCTTGCTTCAGCTGATGGCAGGGCAATTTTAACAGTACCTGCTGGTCATGCAATCTTCGACAAGCGGTTGCCGAATGTCTAAAGTGTCCGGATATTTTGCGGGCCACATAGAGCATCTCCTGCACGTCCCTGTCATTTTTAAAAAATTGTTGCACCACCAAATTAATTGTGTGAGCAAAACATGGGACGTGTTGGAATTCGCCCACATGTAATGCTCTCACAATATTGGTGGCATTGTCCGGAATCACAAATCCCGAGGAGAGTCCAAGTGGGGTAAGCCATTTAGCAATGATTTCCCTGAGTTTTTTTTAAGAGGTTCTTAGCGGTAATGTATGCCTCTTCCTGACACCAGTTATACAAAAGAGTAGGCTGCCTCTGTATCAGCTGTCTTTTGGTAGCTGTTGCTGCTGCTGTTGTAGGCAATACACCTACCCAGTGGGCTGTCATGTAATCCTTAGATTGCCCTGTCCCACTTGTCCACATATCAGTGGTCAAGTGGACAGTGGGTACAACCGCATTTCTGAGGGCATTAATAGGTTTTTTTAATGTCCTTGTGCAGACTTGGAATTTCTAGCGAAGTGGAATTTAGAAGGGATCTGATAGCAAGGACACAGGACCTTAATTAACTGTTGAAAACCCATTGCAGTAATGGCGGATACTGGACGCACATCTAATACCAGCACAGCTGTTATGGCGTCAGTAATCTGCTGTGCAACTGGATGATTGCTGTCATACTTGTTTGCCCTTGCAAACGATTGTTTGACAGTTATTTGTTTTTTGGAGGATACACTACAAGTAGTCTTCCTCCTGGTCCCTTCTGGGATGAAGATCCACTCACAGCAACAGAAGCAGCAACAGGCGTAGTCATCAAGGATCCTTCTGAGGAATCACGGATAGGAGTCAATCATGTTTCGAATAACAACATTGGATGCAGCAGGACTACTCCCGATGATGAATGAGGATGTTGATGATGCAGGTGTTGGTGGTGGAGATCGAAGGCAATTGGATCCCACAGAGAGGGAGCAGGTAGGTGACACTGGACTTGTTACGTTTTGAGTTTTGAAACTGGGCGACATACACTTTGATATTTGATGAATGCGCTCCAAATGACGTAACAAGGAGGAGGTTCCTAGGTGGTTTAGGTCCCTCCCTCGGCTCACTCTTGCTTGGCAATGGTTACATATGGCTTGACAACTGTGGATTTTTATGTCTTTTGCCCCGGCATGACAACAATAGGCTTCGGCTTTTTCAATCCATGGGAACCAGCTGTTGCCTTACTTACACAAAGGGCATCCTCGGCATCAACATCCTCATCATCTTCAGCTACCAAAATATCCTCCTCCTCCATGTGCAATTCCACAGAAGCATCCTCACTGACTACGTCTGCAAGATGTTGACTGTGCTTCCCCACATTTACAGAGGGCACACAAATGTTGGAACTTGGAGGATTCTCCAGTACACTAGTATTTAGGTCTGGCTCACACATGGCAACCGCGGACACACTTGCACTCTCCTCGGGGATTTGTGATTTCGATATCTCAGGGCACACAGTTGTTTTTTCCGGAGCTGTCTTACTCTTCTTAACAACTTCCAATTTTTTAATGGTACCACCACTACTACTACAAGCAGAAGGGCTATCAGAACCTGCAGTCAACATAAATAAAGGCCAAGGCCTTATCCTTTCCTTGCCATTTTGTGTTATGAATGGCATATTGCCAATTTTTTGTTTATCTAAAGGCAACTTGCCTTTCGATTTTTATTTCTTTACTACAGTAAAAGTAGCTTTACCATATCCATGGCCATGGCATGACTTAAGCCCTGGGGCATGGGCCTTAATAGAGGACAAGGAAGTTGACGTCCTTGCATTATCATGATGACTGCTAGCGGCAGCTACAACATGTGGTTCTTGGCCTTGCTCTCCTGTCATGTGACAGTCCTCCATATTTTCTGCGGTCTTGAAGCAGTGTCACAAGCACCAATAGTGTAGCCAAGGTGCAGTTACAAAATTCACACACGTGCAGTCGTGTGCACACAGAAAAAAAATATACAAGAGACACTTTTTTTTGGGGGGGGGTCCAGATTGAGCACAGATTGATGACGGCTGGAGTCGGGCAGCACTAGGTTGCAACTTGCGTTGCTGCTGTATTTTGTGCGGCTAAGCCTAACATGCACACACAGAAAAAAAAGAGAGACAATATTTTTAATTTTATTTTTTTTCGGGTCCAGAACTTGGGCCCAGATGGACGCAGCAGACAGCACAGCACCAGCCCAGATGGACACAGCAGACAGCACAGCAGTGACAGCACCAGATGGATCAGCAGTGCACCAGCCCAGGACACAGCAGACAGAACAGCACAGCACCAGCACAGGTAAGTAGTACTATCTCTCCCAGCCCTACACTACCCACCCTCCCTGTTCAGTCTCCACAGCCGGAGTGAAATGGCGGCCGCTGCGTGGTCCCTTATATACATAGAGAAGAAAGCTTGCGAGCCACGAGATTTCGTCTCTATGGTTTTGCCTCGGTTTGAGATCCGGGGTTGGCGGGGGAACCGAACACACGTTCGGTTCTTGACCCGGATCTCAAAATTCTCTGAGATCCGAACCCACTTATCTCTAATAATTATACTGTAGGTACAAATTAACAATGCAATCATTAGGTTTTTTTTTAACCCAAGTCCATATACTGCATGTAGTAAGAAACTTTTACTTTTCAAAAGGTGACTGGAAGATCATATATGGTATACATATAAATGATTACATATAGTACATACGAGAAGAAATGAGTATTGAAGTTTGAATCTCAGTAATGTGGTACCTCATTCTGTTGTAAATTCAATCTCTTTCTTGTGTATATAAATTTAGGGTGTATGTGTATAATGATGTAACATGGAAATAGTGCGTGTGAGTTTGACCAGTTTTCTTTTCTATATAGACATGTATATGGGGCCTATTCATCATCACTTAATTTACACAAAAATAGGTGAAAATTTTAAGTTTCACCTATTTTTGTAGAAATTAAGTGTCAGGGCTACTCATCATTCATGTAATACAGGAGATATCAAATATATCTCCTGGTTACAATTGCCCTCCAATAACTTCCACAGTCCCCATACTTTAGTATGGGAATGTAGAAATTATGCCATTCATTAAGTCAGAAAAAGCATTTTTTTCGGAACTTGTGAGTGCCGCTGTATGCCACTCTGAGATAGCGTACAGCCTCCGAAATGGTAGTTTCAGCAGACGCATATTTGGGGGGAAGTTACAGCATCGGCAGCTGGTACAGTCTGTTTACATGTACATTCTTAAGTGGCGGAGGGGGGTTCTGCAGCTTTGAGGGAAGGTTACAGTGCATGCCTTGCCTGCGGCTCACCTCTTGCTTTTGTCCGTCCTCTCTTCCAGGCTCCCCGGCGCTCGCAATGGCTGGTCTCCTCCGGCTGACTGTCACTTCCTCTGTCCATCCTCCAGGCTTCCCGGCAACCGCAGCGGCTGGTCTCTGGCTCACCTCCTCTGCTCTGTCTGGCACCCGCAGTGGCTCATCTGTTGCGGCTCACCATTGCTGCCCCTGTCCATTCGCCAGGCTCCTCGGTGCCCGCAGAGGCTGGTCCCTTCCCGCTCACTGTCGCTGCCTTTGTCTGTCCTCCCCTGCAGGCCTTCCATTATGGCCACATGAACAGCACAGCACGCACTGTGCTAGCTTCATAACGGGACAGTTACTGTGCAATAAAATGCGTTTTTTAAAAGTATATTTATTTATATATATATATATATATATATATATATATATATATATAGTTTGAATACACATTTCACTGCACTGCAAGTGTGCGTTTAGAGAAAACAGTGCATGCGCAGTGTGAGGTATATAGTCCTTATGGATATATCAGCTGCAGGGGAAAAGTATCATTTTTCCAAAAAGCTGACTTTGCAAAAACAGCAGCTTTTCGGAAGTGAATCTGTAGGCAATGAGGCATGATGAATGTCTCTTAAAAACTTGTTTAAACTCGCAGCAAATTTAATACATAATTATCACTAGTGATAATTATGTAATGATGAATAGGCCCCATATGTGTGAGGATTGACAGATAAAGTATGTACAGTACAAGAGAGAGAAAGCATACGGCAGAGCATGTGATTGCACATGCCTGAGTGTGCGCATGACAGAGAGTATGTGTGATAGAGAGAATATATGGTCAATTCAAGATGACCGACAAAGCATAGAGAGACAAAGAGCCAAACATGGAGGACCAACGCAGAAAGCCTAGCAAACAAACATGGAGGGCAGAAAACATGAAGGGATAACATAGATGACAAAGGCAGAACGTATGGAATTATAAAACAAAGAACAGAGAACAGCTTGTGTGAATGGAAGTCAAAGAGCAAGGAAAACATGGAGGGAGAGTTGCTATTGTACGTTATGTTAGAGCTAATTAAAGTGTATTACAGAATGTATGGAAGTATCCATTGCATGGACAGCATCTTTCTCAATGTGGGCTTACTGAAATAAAAAACAGCATTGCAAGCCGATATAGTTGGAGGAGGTATTGAAACAGTATAATATTGCAGAGATAGGCAGTGTTAGGGTTAAATACTGTATTATGGAAAACAGTATAATGTATCAATGTATTACAATCTGATGGTTAAATAGTATTGCAGGTAATTGTAGATTAGTAAAAATCAATTATTGTGGTTAAAAAGCAATGTATAATTTGCAGGTTTTTAAGATTATAGGGAACACTGTAGTGAATATTGTAAGCAGGGATAGATTATTATATTGCAGGCTTAATAAGTTGTAGGATAGAGCAGAATCTGCACGATATCAGTGAATTGCAGATTAAATACCTGATGATGCAGAGTGCACTGTATGCTGAAGAACCCAGGAACCAGGATCGTTATTTCTGGAGTGCAATGAAAGCACACACAGAGACCAACATACTTGTGTTCAGAGGGGAACTATGGAGCTCATTCAGACCCGCTCGCTAGATGCGTTCGCTCGCAGCCTGCGTATGCAAATCCAGAGCACACCCAGCAAGGCAGGCGATCGCACTGAAAGGCATTAGCGCGTCCATTATATCTTGGTGTGTGATCATTTAGTGCATGCAGATGCCCACCAGCCATTCATAAGACGCCCTCTTGCGCACGTCATCTCCTGGAAGTGCATGAAAACATTGGTACATCGAGCACCATCGGATGCGAGTGCAGCGCTTGAGGTCGACTATACCCTGCTGCAAGCACTGCGATCACTTCAGTGTGAAATCCCACCAAGTGACATGTACTATGACGCTGCCTAGTGGACAAACAGCTTCTCTTGTCACTCACTCTGCTGGGCTGTCTATGCGGAGCGAGCGATTGCTTCCCAAGAGTTCGCACTGGTTCGCGCACTGCAATGCATACGCAGATTGCAACTATTGACCAGCTACGAGCGATCGCATCATAGCAAGTGGGTCTGAATCAGATCCTATGTTCCAAAGAAGGATGTATAATTGAGATTAATTTAAATTTTCACTTGTGTTACTTTTTTTCAGATATTTATTAATTGTGTGTATCTAATAAATGTGACTTGAAAATCTGATTTGTCCACTGAATTCAGCATCCTTAATTAGGGAAAACACATTCACGTCAGAAGCAGAGAATGTTGAGTAGTGTAAAGGCTGTAATCACTGAACATTTTGGTTGGGTCATGAACAAATCACAGGGGGGGGGGGGGGCCTTTCAATTAAATGACTACATTCTCATTTAGATCATCAATGTAATTAAGAGTAAGGGCAATTTTTGACAAATATGTATGCATTCTTCTTTAGAACAGAAGTCTTTATATGTTTTATCACTGTGTTTTTTAATTCATAATTGCTTATGAATCACAACTGTTCTATCAGTGCAGAAAAAAATTCTGATTGTTCCATTAATTAATTTGTGATCTACAGTAGTGCGTTGTATATATGTGTGGGACATTTTTTTTAATTAATACTGTATCCCCCAACTGAAAGAGTATTTGAACATTATTTACGTATATGTTGCCTTCTGGCAGAAGAAAATATGCATAGATTAAGCCAGCATATTTTAAATTGAAAAGATAGTTGTCCAAGTTTTCAAATACCCATCCTTTCTGCAGTCACTCCATCAACACATGGAAAGTGGCCACTAATACTACTAGTTTTAATTTACTGTACCAAAAGTTAAACTTTATTATCATGTAGAATGTGATGAGTTAAAATTTTCACTTTCACATTTTAAAAATTACAATGTGTGCATAACCCTAAATTATTGGATTTAGAAAAAACAATTAGATCTGCTTTTAATATCCTATTAAGAAGACCTAAACGCTTACATTGCAATCTCTGCATCATCTCAAAGATTAAGTAGTTAGTGAGAAAAAGTGGCATATTGAAAACAGTATTTTGGATACCAGTTTTTCTTAACATAAATTGCTTTAAATCTTACTTTCTTTTTGCAAAATATACATTTGGCTCCAATGCATGACCAATTGTTGCCTGAGTGCTACAATATATTTTCATGTCTGGTTATTTTAGCGTTTACTTCATCATTGAAAATGGTTTACTACATTGCTTTTTTATGCAAAATGAACGATATATTGAAATATTTCAAAATAATAAATGATTGTGAAAAATAAATAAGAATATTCTTACTTACTGTGTAGTTTGTTCCAAAATAGCTGTTTACTTTCTCTGTATTTAAATACAATATCAAGTTTATTAAATAATGCTCCTCTGTTTCTTTCATCCAAATAAGTTCAGCATAAACCTTTCCCACAGAGTCTTTGTAGATCAGATAAAAGCTCTGCCCCATGAAGTCATAGAGTGTTTCTGAGCATTTGTTTGGACACAGCTGAACTGGAGAACTAAAACACCAGTATGGTGTTTCAGTTTCATCCAAAAGGGTAACATCCATCATAAAGCAATTCTGTAAAATTAGAGAATTATTATTCAAATATGCAGAACAGTAACAATGTTCAACATAGGTACTTTACTAAAACTGCTCCTTAAAAAAGAATAAGCAATATTTTTAATCCTTTTGTATTAAGGTCTTCTAAAATAAATAGAACTATTTAGGCAAAAAATTCTATTTTTATACTAAATAATTTGAGCAATGTTTTTAAAATAAGATTTACCTGTATACTGCCGCTAAATGCTAGGGTCTGCCACAAAAAGTCGACTTTACCCACAAGAGGAGCATGTTCTTTGTTGTTCTTAAGACCTATGGCTGACATCCGAATATAACCTTTTTTGATATACTCTGTAAAACATGATAAATGTAAATGCTAACTTTGTTCCTTTTAATGAAACAGGTTAACTGCACTTATTTAAGGCTACCTACCCAAAGAAGTAAATGCTGGATTACCCACAAGGGTACATGGCTGCTTAGGGCCTTGTGTGGTCCCTAGGGTGCCCGTTTGCAACCCACCACCAGCACGACTTTGACACAGATTACGCTAATGATGCCTTTATGCATGTTGTAGAGGTGCTGGCCACTGTACACATTCTGACAGAGCTGGCGGTGGGGTTCCCTGCAGCTTTGACACTTTGATAGGGATAAAAGTGTGATAGGTCTCATTGATACCGCGGTTAGTGACTTCTTAATGCATGGTGCAGGCACTGGCCAACTGTGTGCATTACACACGTTGCTGAGCTGTAGCCTCAGAGACTCCTCTACCCTGCCCCTTCCTCCTCCTGCCCCCTCCTCTTCCCCTCTCTGCAGATCTGTCTGAACAGAGACACCTTCAACCTGAAGAACTATCTGTGGAGGTATGTAGTAACGGGATTCAGTAAATATAACGACAGACGGGAAGCTGTCCGTTGGAATCCCGATCAAATTCCCGACATGGCACTAAAGACAGGCAACTAAATGTAGACACCTATCTTTAGCTCGATTACAGAATCCAGTCAGGACGGCTTCCCGAACGTAGCCACGGGGGTAGGGTTAGGTTTAGGAACCCCTGGGGGGACTTAGGGATAGGCACCCCCCGGGGAGGGTTAGCTAGGGGAAGGGGGGGTTAGGCACCACTGGGGGGAGGTTAGGGTTAGGCACCCCCCCGGGAGGGTTAGGATTAGGGTGCAGGGAGGGGGGTGAGGGTTAGGCACCCCTGGGGGGACTTAGGGGTGTCTAACCCTAAAACTCCCGGGGTTGTGCCCAACGCTAAGGGAGGGTCAGGGGGGGGGGGAGAAGGGTAAGGTTAGGTGACTTACCTGCGCTTCTGATTCTGCTTCTGTCGGGCTTCCACTGTCGGCTATTAAGCCGCCAGGATTTCATACCCCACTCGTAGTAACATCTGCAGATGAAGTTGGGGTATGAAGGTTATTGATGTGTTGGGTATATTAAAGTATCTTGGGAGAGGGTATAAAACAAATCCCAAGCATTGTGTTTGTGTATATAGGGTGAATCGTTCAATGAATGAACGGTTAAGGGAATTCTCATAGTTTAAGGGGATGGTGTATGTAGCATATACAACATAAAAACGTTTTTCAGACATGAGCCATCATTTTTACTATGTATACTTTTAAAATACAGTTTTGGTTTAAAGATTGAAGGAATAGTTAGAATTTTACAACCAAAAAATAGGAGAAGAGTAGAAATTACCAGTGAATGGACGCACAAAGCTAGCAAATGAACAGACAAATCCAATAAATGAATAATATGACTTACATCAATAAAACAGTCAATAGATTTAATCTAAGATTGTATGCACTAAGATTTAAGATTAGTGTATTAAACATTAAAATGTACAGTCACTGGTAGTGTTCATTCACGACAGAGAGAGAGAGAGAGAGAGAGAGAGAGAGCGAGCGAGCGATCAGCCATAACATTAAAACCACTGACAGATGTGAAGTGAATAACATTGATGGGATATATTGGGCAGCACATTGGCAAGCATAAGGATCAGATTGTGATGGCTAGGCGACTTGGTCAGAGCATCACCAGCAGGTCTGGTAGGATGAAGCTTGAGGCCTTGATAAAGCTCTCTCTCATAGTACCTAGATCAAAGATCTATCTAGATTTAGAACATTTTAAAGTTAAATTGTTAGCCTCCCCTTGAAAGAGGTGCTGATCGAGAACTATTATCATACAATGTATATTTTTGGAGAAAGTGTCCTTTCTCCAAAAACTGTTTAGCTACTGGCTTGTTGGCACAATCAGTGTCAAAAGCATGATGTACTGATGAGGGATGGTTGCAGTGGCATCAATAAAGGGATGCGGAGGATGCTGGCCGCATCATATAACACTATCCTAGGGGGTGACCTGCTCTGCTATTTTGGATGGTGTCAACAAGCAGTGGTAAAAGATCCACACTGTACCCAGAGAGGCAGGGGGTTGCCTAGTAACCCCCAGAAAACTGGGCAAGCCCCCAGAAACTCAACTCTTCAGATAGTATTGCAAAATTGATTTGAACAGCTTCCCCTTTGTTATGTCTGCTGTTTTGAGAGGCATAGATGGAACCAGCATTTGGAGGGCATGCTGGTTCTTGTAGTGATAATTGAAGGTCCAAGGGGTGAATCCCAGGCAAGCTGGCTCTCAATATGGATGTGTTTCTGTATGTGCCTTTTAACATGAGGCCTTACAATAGACAATTACATGGTCCAGAGTGGGTACTATTATCATGCAGTGTAGAGACCACCCGTTATCAGAGAAGCCGTGAAGTTGGCCTGGTGGCTTACCATGTATTTGCAAATGCATGCAGCAAATATCTCTGCATTTCTATTACCATATAGTTTAGTACCATAGAAGTATTATTGCAGGTACAATTTAGTGTGCTGGGGGACACCCCCTTTCTGTTTTTTTGTTTAGTATGACCCCTCCCTTTCATGCACCTGAAGAGTATTGCCAAATTGATTTGAGCAGCTTCCAAGAAAGTCAAAATTTTCTGCACTGACTGTAAATGTAAACCTGATAGAAGTGACTGATTTAAGCTATGTAATCATCTTGCCCAAACTCTCTTCACTGTCTAGACAGATGAGAAAAATATCAATACATCTTTTAAAATAAAAGATACTTTCACTACACCTAGGATTTATATTTGCCTGTTCATAGCCATGCATAAACATGTTCGCATAAGTAGGTCCCATAGCTGTACATGACTGCTGTACAAAGTGCTCTTTTTTTATATGTAAAATGATTGTATTTGATTACACACCTTAAAAGACCTAGCAAAAATTAAATCAGTGGCATATTGACTACATTACAAATTGACAAAGAGCTCTCCTGATTGCCTCAATACCATCATCATGAGGGATGATGGTATAGAGGGTACCCACATCAATAGCAGCCAGTAATGGATTCTCAGGCACAGAACCTAAAAGATTTAATTTAGTGATCAAATCTCCTGCATCCTTGAGATATGTGGATATCCGACCAGCAACGGTTTCTTTGTAGATAGCCATCAAGAAACTGAGACATTAGCTATAGAAGAGACTTCCGTGATGAAATAATTGGTTGCCATAGGATCTTTAGAATGGGTTTCATGAACTTATGCTAAGGTATACATGATAGGGCAAACTGGAAAAGGCACATTCAGGCATTCTAAAAGGACTAGGGGCCTTATTCAGACCCGGTCGCAAAGGGCTGAGCGCTTGCAACTGGGTCGATTGTGGCCCACAGCGCATGACGGAGCCGGCTCCGTCGTGCGCGAGATCCGGCTAGCGACGGGCACTCCGTCGCTCCGGGTCTCGCACCAAAGGGGGCGAGCTGTCGATGTTGAGTGACAGCTCGCTCCGTTTGGTGATTGGGCCGGGGGGGTGGCTGCCCAAACGGAGGCGTTCCCATGAGATGTCAGTGGAGAGCTTCCGGCTCTGTTAGAGCCGAAAGCTCTCTGGGGCTTGCGATGAACGAGACCCTACCACAAGGGTCTCGTCGCAAGCCCGATGGTCGCGATGGTCTTGATCATCGCGACCATCATCATGGCCGCTCGCATAGCTGTGGATGGTCACTCCAAAAAAAAAAAAAGCCCGGCCCTGATTCAGAGCGAGCGCTCTGTCACAGCGAGCGGCTCTGAATCAGACCCTATGCCCACAACTGGTTATTAAATGTAATTTCATAAATAATGCAATCAATTTATTTTTTAGATCAAACATAGGTTTGTATTTCAGTTTTTTATATATGCATCAGTTACCAATAAACAAAGTTCCTAATCAAATTCACTAAAGTCTTGGAGCACAACAGCTCTAATCTTGGCTGCAGGACATATAACTAAATTGGTGTATTTTGTAAAGATATTAATGCCTAGTGTTCAGCCTGTGTTATCATTATCATAATATTTTTTTTATATCTGGCTCCTGTTGGCAGTTGACCACTCTCAAATAGGTTTAATACTCAATCAGAAGGTGGGTAGAAAGTATTTTTTTTAAACCCTCTTGTAGGCTCTTTTTCAACCTGTTTCCTACTCGCTACTGCTAAAAGAGAGGGTCTAGGTGGTAGACTGTATACAGATTCTGACTCTGAAGCGGATTACGAGAAAGAAGAATTCCTTTTTTTGTATTATTTGGTAAGTGACGCTCTAGTAAATCTACAAGAACGTGGGTTACTATTTCACCCATTAACCATCTATAGACAGTGTGATGTTTAAAGTCATTATTCACTGTTTCCAACTTGCATCATTGAAATGACACAAGATCAATATTAAAATTATCCAGATATGCATGCAATTTACCAACCAGCTCTCAGACTTTTCATCAACAAGTTGGCAAAGGCTTCAATTTCTGGTCTAAATTTAGAAAGTTAATTTCCCACCACCTCTATAACAAAGTATTATCGCCAATGAGCAAATTCTTTAACATTCCAAAGCATCTGCTACAAAATGCAGGATTGCTCCTGACGATGGTGGGACTGTTATTCACTCTAAAATCCTTAGGGATTTTTTTAGTCCTGAAATATTCAGAAAGAAATTGTCCATGCAGAGTGAAATCTATTTCCTTCTTTTATAAATTAATCAATTTATGATATATATATCCAGCGATGTTTCGGCTGGAAATTCAACAAAATCTAATTGTCCTAAAAACACCTTAATGGTGTCATCATCAGTGAGACTTATAGGGTCTGGAGTAGAACTCCTCCACTGTAGAGTATAGATTTGAAAGCCCACACTCACCGCACCTGGCTCACGGTGTGTGTATATGTTTTACATATACATATACAATATGACAAGAATACGGGCGGGGTGCTCAATTTAAAGGCAGCAGAACTGTCCATTCATATACAGAGAAAATAAACGGCACTCACCAGATATATGAAAAAAGACTTATTTATATATGCAAAAACAGGTTTTGAAATACCCATAGCAGCAAGATACAGGGGTTCAGTCCAGTCGACGTTTCGATCCCAATCCAGGATCTTTATCAAGACTTCAGCAACCATGAAACAACAATTCCTAATGGGCAGCCAAGTGCAGGATATACACCATCACCATACTAGCCAGACTAAATACCCCAAACAATTAACACAAGGTGCCACCCCCAACCGCACAGCCTGCTGGGTAGCAAAAACAGTACAAACACAATAATACCATTAAACTCTCCAGATAGAACCACTCACATTAAGTAGAGCGTTCCTGCCTGAGTGCAGAACATACAGTAGGACCAGCACTATACACACCAGCGCTAAAGGTATAATATTATTGAAAAAACGCGATAACCGAAAGTGACATGCGCTCCACCACTGTGGAACGCACGCCAACACCGGAAGTCACGTGTCCGATCCACATTAAGAAGCAAAAATCAGGTTAACGAGCATGCTGAAACTAAAGGAACACGACCACCGGAAGTGGCATGCGCTCCACCACCGTGAAACGCACGCCAAAACCGGAAGTCACATGTCCGGACAACATTAATGGTCAAAAATCAAATTAGACTGCATGCCATCATATAGGAACGCATAGCCAATGTGTAATTAGGCCTATATATACGCCATCTACTGGATTACCAGCATATTGCACACAAGCAAGAAAATTTCTTTGTTAATATGTTACTGGTATACTTGAAATATAGTTAATCATAGTGGGTAAATAGTATGGCTATTAATAACCACCAAGTGCATATTTAAAAAACAATAACAAAGCCACAATAATGAAAAAATAAATAAAATAAAATAAAATAGAAAAAATTATATAGAAAAACTAAAAATAAAAAAAAACATACAAATATTAGTATCCTCATGTGCAAGGTCAAAAAAATTTAAATTTTTAAAAAAAAAAAAACACATGCAAAAACAATATAATACTTCAAAAAAATATTATAAGAGTTGGACTCGTTAAGTCCTCTAGGGGCCAATGTATCAAGGTCAAAAATCCACCTAGCTTCACATTTGCGCAAAGCTAATTCCCGATCTCCGCCCCTGGCAAGGACTGGTATGTGGTCAATTAACATACACTTGAGACTTGCCACAGAATGTCCCTGTTCAAGAAAGCGGGTTGCCACTGGCTTGTTTGATTTTTTCAGCTCCAACGCCATTCTAATCGTGGAGCGATGGTTCGCCATCCGTTCACGGAAACATCTCTTGGTCATCCCCACGTAGTGGAGGCCACACGGACAAATTAACATATACACTACAAAATTCATCATGCAGTGTAGTTGATGTTTGATCTTGATTCTTTTTCCACTGTGTGGATGAGAGAAGGTACTGCCAGTCAGTAGTGATCTGCAAGTAGTGCAGTCGTCACATTTAAAGCACCCATTCTCTTAGATGGAAACCAAAAAGTTGTAGTTGTTGCTGGTTTTAAAGTAGGTCGCATAAGCATATCCCGTAAATTGGGACCGCGTTTATAGGCACATATTGGTGGTCTTTTGCCAAGTGCACCCAAAGCAGGGTCGGTTGTAATGATCGGCCAATGTTTATTGACTTTTTCTCTAATAGTTCGATGTGACATCAAACTTGCTGGAAAAAAGAATTCTGGTAGAGTCAATTTTAGAACCCCAACAGACTTACCGTCTGCGTGCCGTTTAATAGCCTTATGTAGACATCTCTGTACATACACACATACATACATATATGTGCGTGTTTGGTGGGTTGCATGTGCTGTTTATTGCTCATTGCTGTGCTTCCTGATGAAGGACTCGTGGAGTCCGAAAACGTTTGAAGAAATTACAGCACTTTGTTATGTGACATGCAACAAGTAAGAAATACAATTCTGTTCTTTACATGTAAAAGTACCTGATGAGTGCCCCTGATTTTCGAACTTTCTATATTGTATATGACAACCTCACAGTAAGATGTGGGAAGACAGCCCAGCTGTTGAAATACTGATGGAGATGTGAGTGCTATATGTGGATATACATATGTATATACAGTGGCGTCACAAGGGGGTTGCGGGTGGCACCAAATGCCGACTACCCCTCAGTGAAAGGAGCCGGGTGCTGCACTGTAACATTTTGTGCTGCACTCGGCTCCTGAAGTGAGGGAGCCGTCACTGCCCGCAGAGTGGTCCTCGGGTGCAGTCCGCAACTCTGGGACCCCCCTCCACCTGAGCTCCTCAGTTGTTACGGGGTTCGGGCCGCAAGGTCACGCCCCTCCCATGAGGTCACGACCCTTTCTCCCAGCATGCATCGCCACTGCACGCACTGAAGCCCTCCCCACCGGGTGCAATAGCGGGGAGAGACGCCACTCTATATTATATGTGTGTGTGTATAATAAAACACGGGGTGTTGAAAGGAGGACTCCAGACAGGCAGGTACTTGGTAAAGCAGTGGCTTTTAATAGCAGCACACACAGCATCTTAAAATATGTGAGCATAGGCCTGGACACACACAGGGACATAACAGAAAATAAGTAAACAAACATAAAAGGTTCCAGCACTCCTTGTGCTTAGCAGTCAGTAGTGGCTTGCAGCCACAATTGGCCATGCTCTCCCAGCATAGCCATTGGACCGTGGCACTACAACACTATCTGGCCGCTAGTCAGTATCAGGGCAATGAGCAACAGGTGTGTGAGAGTTTTAAACCTTTCCTTTGCTGCTTAGCAGCTGAGCCTGTACAATTGTAAAAACACGGAGTTCCACACCTCCCTTGCTGCAAACTGGACAGGGATCACTCTAGACTCCCTTGGAGGGAGCTGATCCCACCAATTCAGGTGAGAGACAACCCCTCTCACCACAGTATAATATATATATATATATATATATATATATACACACACACACATATACACACACATATATACACACCCACACACATATATATATATATATCAAATAATGCGGCACTCAGGGGTTTCGATGTTGCAAAATGGATTTTACTCCTGTGGTCAACGTTTCAATGAATCAACATTTTCATCAGGACTAAACTAGTGAGTGCAAGATTCTGTTGGGGTATAATATATATATATATATATATATATATATATATATATGTCAGTCCAAGGGTCCGGCACTCCCACAATGACGTTGGTTTAACCCGAGTCGGTGCCCTCACAAATCGATATTGGTAGTAAACGGTGGGTGCGGCACTCATTCACTCGACTCCCCCTCCCCATATCGTCAGGATAGTGATGATAGTGTCGAGAATACTGAAACGCTGAAATACCTACTGTGTGTTTGTCCATTTGTTTGGAGTCGAGTGCCGCGCTCACCGTTAACTATATATGTGTATAACTATATATATATATATATATATATATTGTGATAGGATCACTGGTAAAGTGGTCTGTGGCAGGTACATCTGTGAGTGTTGTGCTGTGCCTTTGTTGCTGGTGAGGGCATTAGGCCTTGCCAGGTTCTGGTAGTGAGGGAACCACCTGTAAAGTTAGAGCCCAGCCAGGGCTAGGATTTAAGTTTATGGTTTCTTTTTGTTATTTCTGTTTTACACAATAAAGACTGGCGCCGACCAGCTTGTACTTGAATCCAGTCTGGCGTACTGTTTCCCGGCTGCCGTGTGTGTAAGGAAGGAGTCCCCTACCCAGGAGTAGGACCTCCTAATCTGACTGTGTCACAAAATGGTGGAGAATGCGGGCACCCACACACACTGAAGTTGCAGCGAGAGGAAAACTTTCCGTTTAAAAATTAAAGGGACAGACACCCAATTGGTGAGTGTGGAAATAACACTGTGTCCTTGGAGTCCCATAGAGGAGGCGTCAGCCAATGCTCAGAGAGGCAAGGTTCAGCTTCCAACCTACACCCCAGGACAAAATGGAGGACATTATTAAGGCCTTGCTCCAAGCTACAGCAGCTCAGCAGGAGACAAACAGAGTTCAGCAGGAATCCACCAGGGTGCAACTGTTGGCCTTGGAGACAGCCCAGAGGCAACAACAGGTCGCCGTCGAGGAAACCCGCCAGGCCTTAGCGGAAAACAGCCAGGCCTTAGCGGAAAACAGCCAGGCCATAAAAGAGGTGGTACAGCACCTGGTCGCCCAGCCCAGAGATGTTACTACTGGTCCTCCCACCACCACTCACTCCATACGAGCCAGTCACTTCCTCCAAAAGATGACTTCGGGCGATGATGTGGAGGCCTACCTCACTGCATTTGAAAGAACGGCCGAAAGGGAGAGTTGGCCCAAGGAGCAGTGGGCAAGTCTGGTGGCACCTTTTCTGTCGGGGGAGCCACAAAAGGCCTATTTCGACTTATGCCTGGCTGATGCCAAGGACTACAAAAAACTAAAACAGGAGATCCTAACTCGCTTGGGAGTCACCACCTTTGTTCGTGCCCAACGGGTCCACCGCTGGGAGTTCCATATGGACAAGCCTCCACGTTCACAGATGCATGACCTCGTCCATCTGTCCACAAAATGGCTACAGCCCGAGACGCTGACGGGACCACAGATCGTGGAAAGGGTCGGGATGGACCGGTACCTGCGATCATTACCTGTGACTCTGCGCAAGTGGGTGAGCCATGCAGACCCTAAGTCCGCGGACCAGTTGGTCGAGCTGGTGGAGAGGTACGTGGCGGCTGAGGAGCTGATGAGTATGCCCCACCGAGCCCCGATGGCGCACCGGCGAACTCCCACAGACACTGGTAAGACTGTTCCAGGGGAGAAGGGTGCTGGGCGGTGGAATGTACCTAAGACTGAGGGTGTAGAACCTGGAGACAGGCCTGCCAGGCCAGGAAGGTTCTTGCCCCGTAAACGACTAGACATTAATATGACTCAGTGTTTCCGATGTGGTGGCTTCGGCCATATTGCCGCTAATTGTTCACTTACAACTGAACCTATGCAATGTGATACTGCTCATGTCTACCGCAGGGGGTCTTTATTTGCACAGACAGCCTGTACGGCTGACCGGCAGGCTGAGACTGATAAGCACATGTGTGTACTCACAGTAGATGGCAACCGAGTAGAGGCACTGTTAGACTCTGGTAGCTTGGTGACACTTATGAAAGCTGAGCTGGTGAACCCCTTGAGGCATAAGGGGAAAACTGTTGGTGTGACCTGCATACATGGGGATACTCGATATTATGTTACTGCCGAGGTGAACATCGAGACACCATGTGGCTCTGCTATAGTTTCTGTGGGTTTGGTGCATGGTCTGATGTACGATGCAATATTGGGGAGAGACTTTGCTCACTTCTGGAAGTTGTGGGAAAGCCGTTTTGTTCCAGAAGTGAACAACCCCGATCCCTTTGAGAAGGTTGTCGATGTAGTGGAGGAGGGAGTTTCTTCTGAGTCAGAGTTATTCCCTTTTTCTACTATGATTGGCGAACTAGAGAATGCGGAGCGTGACAGTGGCCCACCAACTGATGTGCCTCCCACTGAGGTGGGAAGTGTTGTTGGGCCAATGGATCATCTGCCTGATTTAGAGGTCAGAAGAGAGGTCTTTGCCGTGGAGCAGTTGAATGACCCTACTTTGGTAAAAGCCAGGGAGAATGTAAAAGTAGTTGATGGTAAACCCGTAGACCCCGATAGTCCTTTGTCCTATCCCCACATGGCAATGTGTCAGGATTTGTCATATCAGGTGACTAAGAAGGGGGAAGATGTTGTGGAACAACTAATAGTTCCCAAAGCCTACAGAAGAACAGTGTTGGATCTGGCCCATGGTCATATAACGGCAGGCAATCTAGGGGTAGAGAAAACCACTGAGCGAATAATGCAGAGGTTTTTCTGGCCCGGGCTTCATAAAGAGGTATCTGACTTTTGCGCATCCTGCCCTGAGTGTCAGTATCATGCTCCCAGACCACATTTTAAAAGTCCACTAGTCCCATTGCCTATTATAGAGGTTCCGTTTGAGAGAATAGCGATGGATTTGGTTGGACCCTTAATGAAGTCTGCCAGGGGACACCAGTATATTCTGGTCATAATGGATTACGCTACCAGGTACCCGGAAACGATCCCGTTGCGCAATATGTCAACCAAGACCATTGCCAGAGAGCTAGTTCATGTCTTTAGCAGGCTGGGTATACCTAAGGAGATACTAACTGACCAGGGTACACCGTTTATGTCAAAAGTAATGAAAGAGTTATGTTGCCTGTTCAAAATTGAACAGTTAAGAACTTCGGTTTATCACCCCCAAACCGATGGGCTGGTCGAGAGGTTTAACAAGACGTTAAAACACATGTTTAGGAAAGTGGTCGACAAGGATGGTAGGGATTGGGATTACTTATTGCCGTATTTATTGTTGGCCATAAGGGAGGTTCCCCAGTCCTCCACCGGGTTTTCACCCTTCGACTTGTTGTATGGGAGACACCCAAGGGGGTTACTAGACATTGCCAAAGAGACATGGGAGGGGCAATCTAGTCCTTACAAAACGGTGATTGAGCATGTTTCTCAAATGCAGGAGAGAATTGCAGCGGTAGTGCCGATAGTGAGAGAGCACCTGGAACAGGCTCAACAGGCACAGCAGAGGGTATACAACCGCAATGCTCGGTTACGCAGCTTTGCTCCTGGGGACAGAGTGTTAGTGTTGGTTCCCACTGTGGAAAATAAACTTTTGGCTAAATGGCAAGGGCCCTTTGAAGTCTTAGAAAGAGTGGGACAGGTCAATTACAAAGTTTACCAGCCGGGGAAAAGAAAGCCGGAACAGATATACCATATAAATCTGTTAAAGCCCTGGAAAGATAGAACGGTACTGTCGGCCGTCCGAGCCCCTCCCGTAAATCTAGGGCCCTTAGTTCCCGAAGTGACAGTGGCAAAAACCCTGTCGGCAATTCAACAACAAGAGGTCAAGGAGTTTCTGATCAGAAATAGGGTGCTGTTCTCTGACGTACCTGGGAAAACCTCGGTCATTAAACATGACATAATCACTGACCCAGGGGTTAAAGTTAATCTAAAGCCCTATAGGTTACCAGAAGCACAAAGAGAATCGGTGTCGAAAGAAATTAAAAATATGCTAGAGTTAGGGGTTATTGAAGAATCACATAGTGAATGGTCAAGTCCCATTGTGTTGATTCCAAAGCCCGACGGGAGTGTGCGTTTCTGCAATGACTTCCGAAAGTTGAACAGTGTTTCAAAATTCGATGCCTACCCGATGCCAAGAGTGGATGAACTGATTGAGAGACTAGGGACGGCAAGGTATTTAACCACTCTTGACCTAACCAAAGGGTATTGGCAAGTACCGTTAACCGAGAGCGCCAAACAAAAGACAGCTTTTTCAGCGCCAGAGGGCTTGTTTCAGTACAAGATGTTGCCCTTTGGGCTACATGGGGCACCTGCTACCTTCCAAAGAATGATGGACAGGATTCTAAGGCCCCATAGACGGTATGCGGCTGCTTATCTGGATGACGTGGTCATTCATAGTCCTGATTGGCAGTCTCACTTACCCAGGGTACAAGCAGTGTTGGACTCCATCTATAAGGCAGGTTTGACAGCCAACCCAAAAAAGTGTTGTCTAGGCATGGAGGAAGTAAAATATCTGGGATACACCATTGGCAGAGGCCTGATAAAGCCTCAGCTCAATAAGGTTGATGCCATACAAAACTGGCCACGGCCTCTGAATAAGAAGCAGGTGAGAGCCTTCTTGGTAATTACGGGGTACTACAGGAGGTTTATACCCAACTTTGCCACCATGGCAGTCCCACTGACTGACCTGACCAAAGGCAAACAAAAAGTCATGGTAGAATGGAGTCCTGAGGCAGAGAAAGCTTTTCAGGAGTTGAAAGTAGCGTTGTGTTCCCAACCAGTCCTGATGACTCCTAATTTTGAAAGGGAATTCATAGTACAAACCGATGCATCAGAAGTAGGTATAGGAGCGGTCCTGTCCCAGAACAAGGAGGGTGAGGAACACCCTATTTTCTATCTTAGCAGAAAGTTGAATGTACATAAGAGAAACTATGCCACAGTGGAGAAGGAGGCGTTGGCCATAAAGTGGGCGTTAGAGGCTCTCAGGTACTACTTGGTTGGAAGAAAGTTCAAATTGATCACTGACCATGCCCCTTTGAAGTGGATGTCCGAAAATAAGGACAGTAATGCGAGAATTACGAGATGGTTCTTGGCGTTACAAACTTTTAAATTTGCAGTGGAACACAGGCCAGGAAGCCAATGCAGACGCGTTGTCATGCGTTCATTGTTTTGGGGCTTCAGTTGTTCCGCCCCACAGGTCGAAACAAAGGGGGGGATATGTGATAGGATCACTGGTAAAGTGGTCTGTGGCAGGTACATTTGTCCCAGATTCCTGTCTTATGTGTTTTAAACCCCCAGGAGAAAGTCTGCAGTGTAGCAGGCTTGAGTCTCGGCTTTTTGAAAAGCCGGTTTGGGACCTGGGGGTTGTGGGTGAGAGGAGAGGGAGGGCTCCACCCACGGCCGCTCCAGGTTTTGGGCCTTGCAGCCTGGTAACAGGCTTGTTAGGGTTTCCACCTGAGAGTGGCCAATATAAGCCTAGTGTGTTTAGGGCTGAGGGTCTCACCTGGGAGAGCAGACAGGGAGTTTGCTCAGAGACACTGGGAAAACCGATCTGTGAGTGTTGTGCTGTGCCTTTGTTGCTGGTGAGGGCATTAGGCCTTGCCAGGTTCTGGTAGTGAGGGAACCACCTGTAAAGTTAGAGCCCAGCCAGGGCTAGGATTTAAGTTTATGGTTTCTTTTTGTTATTTCTGTTTTACACAATAAAGACTGGCGCCAACCAGCTTGTACTTGAATCCAGTCTGGCGTACTGTTTCCCGACTGCCGTGTAAGGAAGGAGTCCCCTACCCAGGAGTAGGACCCCCTAATCTGACTGTGTCACAATATATATATATATATATATATACACACACACACACATATACACACACACACACACAGTGCCTTGCAAAAGTATTCACCTCCCTTGGCTTTTTACCTTTTTTGTTACATTAAAAAAAGAAATAAATTACAGGTTGTAATCTGAATTTTATGTGATGGATCTGCACAAAATAGTCTAATTAGGTGAAGTGAAATGAGAAAAATATATATAAAAAAAGAATCTTTATAAATAAAATTCAGAAAATTGGCATGTGCATATGTAATCACCCCCTTTGCTATAAAGCCCCTCAAAAGTTCTGGAGCAACCAATTACCTTCAGAAGTCACAAAATTAGTGAAATAAAGTCCACCTGTGTGAAATCTAAGTGTCACATGATCTGTCAGTATAAACACACCTTTTCTGAAAGGCCCCAGAAGCTGCAACACCACTAAGCAAGAGGCAGCACACCATGAAGACCAAGGAGCTCTCCAAACAAGTTAGGGACAAAGTTGTTGAGAAGTGCAATTCTGGGTTGGGTTATAAAAAAATATCCAAATTTTTGATGATCCCCCAGTGCACCGTCCAATCCATCATCATCAAATGTAAAGAACATGGTACCACAACAAACCTGCCAAGAGAGGGCCGCCCACCAAAACTCACAGACTGGGCAAGGAGGGCATTAATCAGAGAGGCAGCACAAAGACCAAAAGGTAACCCTGAAGGAGCTGCAGAGTTTCACAGCAGAGACTGGTGTATCTGTGCATGTGACCACAATAAACCATACACTACATAGAGCTGGGCTTTATGGAAGAGTGGCCAGAAAAAAGCCAGTACTCAGTGATAAAAATAAGACGACACGATTTGAGTTTGCCAAAAGGCATGTTCGCGACTCCCCAAACGTATGGAGGAAGGTGCTCTGGTCAGAATGTAACTTGTCGGCCACCAAGGAAAACGCTATGTCTGGTGCAAACCCAACACATCCCATCACCCCCACAGTGAAACATGGTGGTGGCAGTACAACAACAGGGACTGGGAAACTGATTTGAGTCGAGGGAAAGATGGATGGTGCTAAATACAGGGATATTCTTGAGCAAAACCTGTTTCAGTCTGCCTGTGATTTGAGACTGGGATGGAGGTTCACCTTCCAGCAGGACAGTGACCCGAAGCATACTGCTAAAGCAACACTCGAGTGGTTTAAGAGGAAACATTTAAATGTGTTGGAATGGCCTAGATTTCAAGCCAATTGAGAATCTGTGGTCAGACTTGAAGATTGCTGTTCACAAGCGGAAACCATCCAACATGAAGGAGCTGGAGCAGTTTTGCCTTGAGGAATGGGCAAAAATCCCAGGGGCAAGATGTGGCAAGCTCATAGAGACTTATCCATTGCAGCTGTAATTGCCGCAAAAGGTGGCTCGACAAATTACTGACTTTAGGGGGATGAATAGTAATGCAAGCTGAAGTTTTCTGTCATGTTTTCCTAAATGTTGTTTGATTCACAATATAAAAAATACACAACTTCACAGTTGTAGGCATGTTCTGTGAACGATATGATGCACCATTTCAATTCCAGGTTGTGAGGCAACAAAACATGAAAAATTCAAAAGGGGGTGAATACTTTTGCAAGGCACTGTAATACAGGTTGAGTCTCCCATATCCAAAATGCTTGGGACCAGGGGTATTTTGGATAATGGAATATTCCGTATTTTGGAATATTTGCATATTATAATGAAATATCTTGGGAATGGGACCCCAATATACACACAGAATACATTTATGTGTTATATACACCTTATACACACTGCCTGAAGGTAATTTTATACAATATTTTCAATAATTTTGTGGCTCAAGCAGAGTTTGTGTACATACATAAAATTCAGTTGTTTCATATACACCTTATACACACAGCCTGAAGGTCATATTATACAATATTTTTAACAATTTGTGCCTTAGACAAAGTTTGTGTACATTGAACCATCAAAAATCAAAGGTTTCATTATCTCAGTCATGCCAAAATTATTCCGTATTTCGGAATATTTGGATATGGGAGACTCAACCTGTATATACACATATACAGTCAGGTCCATAAATATTGGGACATTGACAGAATTTTCAGATTTTGGCCTCTATTCACCACCACAATGGTTTTGAAATGAAACAAACAAGATGTGCTTTAACTGCAGACTTTCAGATTTAATTTGAGGGTAATTACATCCTCTGATAGAGCCAAAATCACTCCAGGGCTTGCGGCAGCGAGACCCTACCGCAGGGTCTCCGTCGCAAGCCCGATGGTCGTGATGGTCAAGACCATCGCGACCATCATCATGGACGCTCTCATATGCTGTGGGTGGTCACCCACAGCTATGCGAGCGGCCAGGAGGCCGCTCCATTTTCATGGAGGAGGGCCCTGATTCAGAGCGAGCGCTCTGGTCAGAGCGTTCGGCTCTGAATCAGGCCCTATGTTCAAAAACAAGACCATTTCATTCCATTTGTTACTGAATATAATACATCTAGCCAGGTGATACCTAGAGCCACAAGAGCATTACGGCCCCTAGTGAACACAGATAAGAACTTAATGTGCTATAAAAACCAGAGACATCTAACCTGTTACACTAGAGGCAAAAACATCAAAGACATGGTAGTACATACGGACATAACGGGTTTTGTTTTGATGAATTCCAATCAAGTTTCTACTAATTTCCTCAGCAAGACTCCTGGCTGTTATAAATGCCTGAAATGCACTACGTGCAATACATGTCCACCGGTCAGTGTTTTTCACATCCTCAGTCTGGTAGGGTTTTCAAAATCAGACATGTTCTAACTTGTACTTCGTCGTTCATGTCAGCGGTTTTCAACCGCATTTTCAGTCCGCCATACCCGATCCGCAAGCCAGCCCAGCCACTGACTCACCTGCCCACCATGCCCGCTCCACAGGACAGACAGTCTGCTCTCCTGCCCGCCTGCATGCTTGCACGCTCTCACGCTGCTGACTGCTCTGCAGGTATGTGGATTCTATTTTTTGTGAGGTCAGACAATGTTTTCTTTTATTTGTGTTAAAGTGTTTTAGATTTATTCTGTGGGGCCTATTGATTGTTTTTTCCTGAGAGGAGCAATGTGGGGTTTTTATTTTTTGTCTCTGTCGGGGCCAATGTATGCTTTTTATTCCTGTCGAGGCCAATATTTTTTTCTATGGGGGCCAATGTTATTTTTTTCTGTGGGGGCCAAGGTATGTGCATTTTATTCCTGTGGGTGCCAATGTTGTGTGTTTTATTCCTGTGGAGGCCAATGTTGTGTTTTTTCATGGGTCGCGCACGCCGCATCGTCGGATGGTGTGCCTTGGCAATTTTGAAATCTTGCGTAGTGTGCCTCGTGTTGAAAAAGGTTGAAAATCACTGGTTTATCTCATCAAATGCCCTTGTGGTTTGGCGTACGTGGGTAAAACCACTCGAACAGCTAGAGAAAGAAGGGCCCTTCATAGATCTGCTCTCAAATCTGCATTAACAGAAAAAGGCTCGGACCAACCAGTGACCAGGCACTTTGCTGAAAAAGGCCACAGTCTTAAAGATCTTAAACATCAATTAATCGACCACGTACCTAAGAACCTGAGGGGCGGTGATCAAGCTGGCAAATTATTGCAAATGGAAATGCGATGGATTTTCAACTTAAACACCATGAATCCACATGGTCTTAACGTGAAAATAGAGTGGAGCATTTTTTGAGTATATATGGACTGTCTGAATGATCCCATTCATCACTTTAACAGTATTGTTGATTCCAATTTTGACTATATAATTTTTTCACACACTACATTCATAGTCAGCATTTACACTACCATCACCTTTCTCATTTACTTTTGCACATTTTTATACTGCACATTTTTGTCACGTTTAGTACATGATTCACTATGCTCATTAGTGTAAACACACACAGCCTCTTATTATTATTTTTTATTCACGTATTCACATACTTACATTTGCATTTACATGCATTCATTAATACACAGTGCACAGACACGTATTATTTTTGATGTCTTTTCTAGATTGCCATAGTGGAATTTTTATGTTTGTTGTATTTTAAAAAATTTTATTTTTATAACTAATTATGTATTTGATCTGATGTATATTTACTGTCAGATTCATTTTTTTTGATATGTCTCATATATTTTTTATTCTTTTCTCTATAACTGTTCTCCGTTGTGCCCAGTTTCCTTTCGTTGTTATCTTGCGTGTCCTATTCCTGCTCCACTATAGGTCCACATAGTACTCCTATTATCGTTATCATAGAGCATCAGTTGTATCATGTTTTTATCCTTACTACACACTTGGTGATAGCTCTTTTGTAATATTCTTCACCTCACAGTGTCACATTTTCTTTTCTTCTTTCTTTTTCCACACTACAGTCGCGTTGTCTAGACGCTCAGAGGTCCTGTTGCCAGGGCTACGGCATCCTGACAACACTCTGGCGTCACTTCCAGCAGTCATGGGTCCGGAAGAGAGGTTTCATCTGTACGGGGCACTTCTTTCCACAATATTGGCGGGCTTCTCTGCTATTTATACAGGTAAGCGGTTCTTTTCACATTATGCTTATACATTGAAAAATGGACAGGTGCGTCCCGAAACGTTGGGTGTTATATCATGTGTATTTAATAAATTTTTTACGTGTATCAAATCTCCGAGTGCCTCTGCCTGTTTGTACTGCTCTTGTATTTGATATCCATCCAGAGGGCACCGGAGTTGCTGAAAACCATCGGGTGAGTGCTGGTCCATGCAGGACTAATATATATATATATATATATATATATATATATATATACATACACATACACACACACACACACACATACACAGGCTCCGGCACTCCAGTGCTCTCAATAATGTACCCGCTCCAGGGCCCTCCTTGAGGGGGAGCGTCTCCCCTTCCTCAGGACAAACAATGTAACTGTGATCATGAAACAATAAAATTAAATAGTAATCCCAATAATTACTTATCCCCCCTCAGTGAGAACAGCTGGGGGGGTAGGTAATTATTGGGAGTACTATTTCATTTTATTGTTGTATGTAACTGTGATCATGGATCTACTTGCCCAGTGGTTCCCAAACTGTGCACCGTGGCACCCTAGGGTGCCTCAGGTTGGTGGTGGTCCAGCACCAAGTCAAATTATTTGTGGTCGATGTAATGTAAATATGTGGACAAACAGAAGCACAAACCTGTACACCACCACATAACTGAGCCTCGGGATGACAGGTAAGCACAATTTACTACACTTTACTATTTTACTATATTTTTTTTCCGAATTTCACAATAACAAACTTAAACTTAGGGGTGCCATGAAAACAGTGCTAATACTCTAGGGTGCCATGATTCAAAAAAGTTTGGGAACCGCTGTACTTGCCGTTTGTGCAGCTATGGGGCAGGCATACATTTGCATATTCTAATGCAATGAGCAGAGCTAAATGCAGGCTTGGTGAACTCATTCACCCAACTTGCAAAAATATAATTGTTTCAAGCAAAAACAATATGTTTTGAGAACTTTAGATAAGGTTTGAGAAGTGTAGAGCCCCTATTTACAGGGGCATTAACGGGATAAAGGGTGAACAATTTCCCCATAAAGAGATCACTTGTCCAGTTCATTCAATGGGATACAGTATATTTTGTATCCAGACACTTGATGCAGTAAAGCAGATTTATATAAGTACAAATACTCATTTAATTTAATCCTTCAAATTAACAATAGGTGGCACATGTAATAATCACATTTGAAAATATTGTTCAAATAAGTAGATTTCAGAAGAAAAATAAAAATGCTGACAAAATAAAGGGGTGACTGTTAAATGGCAGTGGGCAGGACTTTGAAATTACTTTTGTCACTTTCCTTCAAAACAGATACATGCAGGATGCACTTGTAATCATGCAAAAGTATTATTATCCCCATTTCACCCAAAAGTGGAATGTGACCAAGCTCCAATGCATGCCCTGCACATCAGCATAATCAAAAACATGCTTTTAAAAAAAATAAATATATATATATATATATATATATATATATATATATATACACACACACACACACACACACACATACAGTGTATATATATATACTTATTATGTAACTGAATTCATTGTTCTTCTCCATCATCCAGCATCATACTTAGAATGAATATTTGAGATTCCACTGTACTTATACAAATGGCAAATATAACTAAACAAGCAATGGTCTTAGCCTGTTCGCCATACAAGTCTATTAGGTACAGTCAATTAGTCACCATCTCCTGCAAGAGCCTCGCACATGTGGCTGCGGATAAATCGGGTATTGCGGTGTCCAAAACATTGCTTATATTTGTTTACACCTTTATGGGGAACAGCAAACATCAGGAAGGTTTCTGATCTGTAATCTCCCAAGGAGTCTCAAGGCGCAAGGGTCCTATAGGATTGCTCTCATGTATGTTTACCTATACAATATACTCTCTATACAGTAAATGTGATTTGCATGCAAAAGACAAGAAACCAGAATAATATAATTGAACAACCCTGTGACATTATGTTTTATGAATCGATAAGAATATTTTTTTTTCATTATACTATCTTTAATGGAAACCATACCTGTGAAGAAATATCCACAGTGTATATATATTTAATTACATCCTTTTGATTTAGTTCATGGCCCCAAGCCAAAATTACAACAGCTGCAACAATACCCTGACCATCTGTTATTAACAGCTAATTAATATCAAGCTCAACATAATATTCCCTGTACAATGTAATTTAAACAAGGTTTACTCCATATACCACTGAACTGTGGAACTTGACCAATTATAAAAACTACCATAGTACTGTAGATAATTATTTTTAAAAAATAAAGTAAAAAATTACCATAACTCATCGCATGAGAGAAAATAAAAAGGTAGTCTTTATATAAAAATGATTAATACACAATAAATAATAAAAAAAATGTTGTATGTCATCAAAATGTAATGTGTAAACTTGTAAAGGTCAGAGTCATAGGGAACAGGGCCACAGCTATCAGTGATCGCGGTGAGTGGAAAAAATTGTGGGTCCCAGGGACCCCTCACTTTACAAAATTGGGGTCCTACACCACTTTTTCTGGGTCCCATTACATATTCTGGGAGTTGAGGGCAGGCACCAGTTGGGACTGTGCTGGGGGGGGTATATAGCAGCTGGGGTAGAGGGGGTTGGAGTAGAGCTGAAGGTAAAGGCAGGGAAAAGTTGGGGTAGAGCTGCAGCTATAGGGGAGTAAGGGCAGGCAGTGCAGGGGGTAGGGAGGGGTAAGTGCAGACAGTTGATGCGACAGTGCTAGGGGGCATGGAGGGTACTAGGGGCAGTTTGTGTGAGGGGCAATGGTAGATAGCAGCTGGCGCAGTACTTGGGGGGGTATGGTGGGGGTTAGCGGCAAGCAGTACTTGGAGTAAGGAGGGGGCGAGGGTAGATAACAGCTGGGGCAGTACTGCGGGCAAGGAGGAGGTTAGGGACAGGAAGTGCTGGGTGTAGGGAGTGGCCAGGGTAGATAGCAGCTAGGGCAGTACTGGGGGGGGGCAAGGAGGGGGTTAGGGGCAGACTTGGGTCAGGATAGCAGCTGGGGCAGCACTGGGGGTAGAGAGGGGGCAAGTGTAGATAGCACCAGGGGCAGTATGGGAGGCATATAAGTGAAAAGAGTTGTTAGCAGCTAGGGCAGTACTGGGGGCAAGGAAGAGGTTAGGGGCAAGCAATAGTTAGGATAGCAGCAGGGGCAGAACTGAGGGTAGGGAGGGGGTAAAGATAGACTGCACATGGGCTAGTGTTTACCTCATTGCTTTTGCTGGGAGCCGCCGACCGGGTCACTGTTACAGCTTCCTCCTGTCCCATGCAGTGTCCACCTTCCCTGCCTCCTGTGTGCAGAGCGCTCAGCTGGCTGAAGGAGCGCAGGCTGCCAGAGGGTCCCGGCACCACCGACAATTCTGCTGCCCGATGGACGCCGCGCGCACAGGCTGGGGGAGATGCCGCGCACACAAGATGGGGGAGACGCCGCGTGCCCATTGGCTGGGGGAGACGCCGCGCATACAGCCTGGGGGAGACGCCGCGTGCCCATTGGCTGGAGACGCCGTGTGCCCATTGGCTGGGAGAGACGCCATGCGCCCATTGGCTGGGGGAGACGCTGCAGCACAGCCATTGGCTGGGGGAGACGCTGCAGCACAGCCATTGGTTGGGGGGAGACGCTGCAGAGCAGCCATTGGCTACAGCAGCACAAACAGACCCAGCGGATCCTACAGGACCCTATCAGTTTTAAAATCTGGGTCCCCAGTTTGCTGTAGAGCGTAAAAACTCGCTATAGCGCGTATTTTGCATACCCTGAGCTATATAGTCTGCTATACTTGCTGTCACCCCAATTACCCAATTATCACGTGCACCATTACCTTACCTGGACTAGGAGGATGGGCATGGTATACAGAATCACATTCATTCAGGAGCCTTGACATATCTACAGTCAGGTGCATAAATATTGGGGCATTGACAGAATTTTCATATTTTGGCCTCTATTCACCACCACAATGGCTTTGAAATGAAACAAACAAGATGTGCTTTAGCTGCAGACTTTCAGATTTAATTTGAGGGTAATTACATCCAAATCAGGTGAACGGTGTAGGAATTACAACGGTTTCTGTATGTGCCTCCCACTTTTTAAGGGGCCAAAAGTAATGGGACAAACTAAACAATCCTAAATCTTTCACTTTTTAATACTTTGTTGCAAATCCTTTGCAGGTAATTACAGCCTGAAGTCTGGAATGCATAGACATCACCATACGCTGGGTTCTTGGGGCAGTTTCCCTTCAGTTTTGTCTTCATCAATCGGATTCAGGTCAGGGGATTGACTTGGCCATTGCATAACATCCCACTTTTTAGCCTTAAAAAACTCTTTGGTTGCTTTTGCAGTATGCTTCAGGTCATTGTCCATCTGCACTGTGAAGCGCCGTCCAATGAGTTCTGAAGCATTTGACTGAATATGAGCATATAATATTGCCCGAAACACTTCAGAAGTCATTCTGCTGCTTTTGTCAGCAGTCACATCATCTATAAATACAAGGGAACCAGTTCCATTGGCAGCCACACATGCCCACGCCATGACACTACCACCACCATGCTTCACTGATGAGGTGGTATGTTTTGGATCATGAGCAGTTCCTTTCCTTCTCCATACTCTTCTCTTCCCATCACTCTGGTACAAGTTGATCTTTGTCTCATCTGTCCATAGGATGTTGTTCCAGAACTATAATGGCTTTTTAAGATGTTGTTTGGCAAACTCTAATCTGGTCTTCCTATTTTTGAGGTTCACCAATGGTTTACATCTTGTGGTGAACCCTCTATATTCACTCTTGTGAAGTCTTCTCTTGATTGTTGACTTTGACACATATACACCTACCTCCTGGAGAGTGTTCTTGATTGGCCAACTGTTGTGAAGGGGTTTTTCTTCACCAGGGAAATAATTCTTCTGTCATCCACCACAGTTGTTTTCCGTGGTCTTCCGGGTCTTTTGGTGTTGCTGAGCTCTCCGGTGAGTTCTTTCTTTTTAAGAATGTTCCAAACAGTTGATTTTGCCACACCTAATGTTTTTGCTATCTCTCTGATGGGTTTGTTTTGATTTTTCATCCTAGTGATGGCTTGCTTCACTGATAGTGACAGCTCTTTGGATCTCATATTGAGAGTCAACAGCAACTGATTCCAAATGCAAATGTCACACCTAGTATCAACTCCAGACCTTTTACCTGCTTAATTGATAATGAAATAACGAGGGAATAGTCCACACCTGTCCATGAAATAGCTTTTGGAGTTGATAGTCCCATTACTTTTGGCACCTTAAAAAGTGGGTGGCACATATAGAAACCGTTGTAATTCCTACACCGTTCACCTGATTTGGATGTAATTACCCTCAAATTAAATCTGAAAGTCTGCAGTTAAAGCACATCTTGTTTGTATCATTTCAAAGCCATTGTTGTGGTGAATAGAGGCCAAAATATGAAAATTCTGTCAATGTCCCAATATTTATGCACCTGACTGTATATGAAAGTTATAGGACACTGTCTATAAATAGCCACCCATTACTATGTAGGGTATTTGAACCTCCATAAAGCCACGTGTTGATTCTGAAGCTTTGTACTACAAAGAAAATGTACAGTATACAAGACAAGGGTTTCAGGTTCCCCTCTGCAAAAGATTGTGGAGTGAAGTTCTCGCTAAGCAAGAGGGATTCTCTTTGAGCAGTGTACACAAAAATGTACACTGCTAATGAGTTTTATGGAATTAATTTAAAAAAAAGATTAAAAAAGTAATTTACAAATAAATAAGAACCTATGGTGCAGAAAGAAACTATAGTCATATTGAACAATATCACACACATCATTCAAGCATTAGATAAAATAAAGTGAGTAATGCATTGGTTGTCTGCAAATTTCATCATTACAAATAAGGAAGACTGACTGAGATCAATTGAAACGGCTGTTGGGCATCTGCCCCTTTGTCATTGCCTGTATTATGATGATATATTGAATAAAGCCTTCCATCATCTACTGAAACTGTAAGTGCTGGTTGTATACCTTGTCTATGAGGGATGAATTGAGTGTTGCAGTACCACTATTCTTATGAAATTGCTGTGAGTGTTGTCTCGGACTGTATAATATATAGATGCATAACCAGGGAGTCTATTCTGGGCCTTCCACTAGATGGATTTGTATGAAAACTTCAAAGGGGTGGCAATTGACAGGGCCGTAACTAGTGTGGTGCGATCAGTGCCATGGCACAGGGCACCGCAGGGCAAGGGGCGCTGTTTGGGCCTGGCAATTTTCCTGTTTATTATCATTCTCACTTGTAGCTTCCTCTTTTTTTATCCCCAGCATCTCCTTGCCTCCCCCATCTCTTCCCTGGCCCTTCCCCATGAGACCATGGCCCTTTTTCAGGTGCACTATCTTATGTCCCTATTTAAAAAATGGGGAGGAGGGAGGGGCGCCAATGCTCTCTCTTGCACAGAGCACCAAAAAGTCTAGTTACGGCTCTGCCAATTGGTCTGGGATGCCTAATGGAGTGGTTGGAGTCCCAGTGTGACCTCATAGCAGAGTGCGCCGGGCCGAACTTTGATCCAGGGAGCCTGTTCTGGGCTTTTCACTGGATGGATTTGGATGACATCACATAATTTAGATGAAAACTACAGAGTGGTAACATTGGATCCCTGAAGACATAGTAGGGGATTGAGGTCGTTGGTGTACACTGGGCAGAACTTTGACCCAGGGAGCCTGTTCTGGGCCTTCCACTGGATGGATTTGGATGAAAGCTTCACAGCGGTGACAACTGGTCTGAGATGCCTAATGGAGTGGTTGGGGTCCCGGTTGGAATGCATGGCGGAGAGCACCGCACAGAACTTTGACCCATGGAGCCTGTTCTGGGCCTTCCACTGGATGGATTTTGATGACATTACATAATAAAACTTGAAGATTTAAACCCAGGAAACTACAGTAGGGCCGACATGAGATGTCGCTAGCGATGTCATGCTACACGTCCCTCCCACCTGTCAGACCCGGCATTGGTAAGTGTGTATGCACTTGCTGCATGCCGGGTCCCGTCGCCGGCATTATTCTGCTGGGGACACATCGGCTAATGTGTACCCAGCTTTAAATGGAGCAGCTCTCACTTAGGTGGTTACACTTATCCACCTAAATATATGCTACATACAAACAGGCTAAGTGCGCTCTAATTGGGACAGGGTATTAAAACAAACACAATAGTTCTTATTTGCAGTTGCTGGAAAACAAAGATCAATTATCCATTGAGAGAATTGATCTAATGTTTCTCCAAGAAAAAAGAAACACAACATGTGTAGAACATCCTTATTTTAATTATTAGCAAAGGTGTAAGAGTACTGCTCACAGAATATTTTCTTATGAAATTGCACACCAAACTGGCAGCTATATTGAAGAATGTGCTCTTATTGTACCTCAGGATAAATCATAAGTGTTCCCTATAGTTTAATAAGCAATAAAAACATATAAAATATATAAACATTATAAAATCATGGACATCAACAGAGTGTAACCAGGGTCAGACTGGCCCACAGGGATACAGGGGAAATACCCACTGGGCCCCACTGCCTGAGGGCCCCACCACCTCCTCTATGGGTGGAGCAGGGTCATGGATTAACTTGGGTGCTTGACTTGTTTCTATGGAAACCACACTAAGATTAGCCCTCCTGCCAATCAAAGTGGGTGGTGCTTACACACACCACTGTCCTTTTTTTAATAAAAAGGCCCTATCCTTTGCATGTCCTTTCTAATGGTTGGCCAAGTCTTTCTGTTTTGCTGGCCACACTCCTTAAGCCTGGGCCCCTACCATTGCATTCCCTGGTCGGCCCTTCATGCCCCAGTCCGACACTGAGTGTAACTGCATACCAGATTCAGGTAGAACATAGGCATATCATAAATGGAGTTTCTGCAGATGTTATACCCCGGAAAAATTCAGTACACCAATGTAGATCAGTCACTGTTTTTGGTTCCTTAGGATGGTAACATGTAATGTATATGGGACCGGGTGGATTGTTAAAAATATTTGGCCTTATTTAAAGGCTAAATTCGCACCTGGACAAACCATGTAGCAATGCAAGAGATGAAGATGCATTGGTTCTTGCATGAAGGGAAATTACTGCCTGACTTTATACAGATGTGTCTGACTCCTCATACATCTAGCATCAATACACCACGCAACTCAACTTGTCTGACGTGAGTGAGCCATAAGGTCCCATGCTACTCTCCTAGCGTTAGCAATCTTTTTTTTGCCAAAAATGCATCTAAGTCACAATTTGACATGACGAGGACGCACCAGCAAACTGTGACGATTAATTTGATATGTGACACTTGTATATCTGTGTGCACCTGAGTCTGTATATGTACCACAATGGAACTTGGAATGAAAAAAGCTGGGCCGCTACATTGTAGCACTTTGTATACAGATTCAGAAACTCAGTCGCGCACAGATATAAAAGTGTTGCATATCAAATTAATCAGTACAGTTTGCTGGTGTGTCCTAGTTGTATCAAATTGCGACACAGACGCATTTTCGGCAAAAAAAAAAGACACATAACATGACCGGTGCTAGCAGAGTTTCACAGGACCTGGCGCGTCGAGAAGAGCTTTTTAACTGGACTGCAGCTAAAATGTGTAAGGACACATCTGTATGTAGCACACAAATGGCACAAATAATTGGCAATTTAACACAGCAGCCTCCTCCTCAAAGTTTTGTTATATATATATATATATATATATATACACATATATATATATATATATATATATACACACATAATACATACACACTCATTTTTGTGAAAATAATTAAAATCAAAGACAAATTAACTTGCAGTGAAACAAGAGATGACACTCACCAAGTCCACAAGTCACTTTTAATTAATTAATAAACAATAAAAAGCAGGTTGAGGTCTAGAATTTGATCACGAGTTCTTCACGCCACAAACGTCTCATTCACTTAAACAGAATGTCACTCATATTGTTCAGTAAATCACATCTCTGCACAAGTGTATTAACAATAAGATAGTTCTGGATCCAAAATCACAGCCGTTTCTATGCTTCAGATGTTGTTAACAAGAGGTGGCAGGAGCTGTTAAAGTCATACCAAACTATATAAGATACCATTTAAAATGAGACTGGAAAGGTGTAGATAAATATGCCTGTCTCAGAGCTACAATATGGTAAGCTGTAGGATTCACAGATTAAAAAGAACAAATTATATAATACAAACATAATAATAATAAGTTAATAACCAAAGTTGGCTTCCACGTGAAGGTGAAACAAATTGGTACTCACCCTCTGACAGATTGAAGCGATTTGCACTAGCTAAACTACAGCAAGGATCCCAAGTGGATCTAGCAGAGAAGGGAAAAGCACGGTACCAAAATATAAACAGCATTTTACCAATTAATTTTATTAAAATGTTAAAAAAAAAATTATATAAAAAGATGAATTACATTAAAGGTTACAACATCTATAGTCAAACGCAGAGGGGAGTTGGGGGCTCCAGTTGTCCAGAACTGCTACCTTCCCCACCCTACGGCTCAATGTTGACTATAAGAGTAGTACAGGTTGAGTCTCCCATATCCAAATATTCCAAAATACGGAATAATTTTGGCATAACTGAGATAATGAAACCTTAGATTTTTGATGGTTCAATTTACACAAACTTTGTCTAAGGCACACAATTATTAAAAATATTGTATGAAATGGCCTTCAGGCTGTGTGTATAAGGTGTATATGAAACATAAATGAATTTAATTTCTGTGCACAAACTTTGCTTGAGCCACAAGATTATTGAAAATATTGTATAAAATTACCTGCAGGCTGTTTGTATAAGGTGTATATAACACATCAATGCATTGCATGTATATTTGGGTCCTATTCCCTAGATATTTCATATAGTATGCAATTATTCCAAAATACGGAATATTCCGTTATCCAAAATACCCCTGGTACCAAGCATTTTGTATATGGGAGACTCAACCTGTAGTTTATAATACAATTTTAGCAGTGGCAGAAGCTTCTGCTATCAAGTTTGCTTTATGTGTGGATCTCAGTGCTCAATTAAAACCCTTGACCAAAACAACCAATAAACAGCTGACAGGTAGAAGACACAGGTGTCAGGACTGAGCTTTTGAAGCGCACAATACCTCTGAAGGCAGGGAGTATCTATGATTGGTGCATGGTGTGCGGTGCACACGGGCCCCCAGATCCAGGGGGGGTCCGCACTGCACACCCTGCACCCATATTACTTAATACTTACCTCTCCGAGGTCCCGCGCCAGGTGTCAGCGCTGTACAGTGTTTTGTGCATGCGCAGTAGACTCCGGGGACACTCTAGTGCCCAGAGTCTACTAATGCTCCGGTGGCTGGCCAGCCACGTTAGTCGACTGCCGGCCGCCGGTAAGAGAGGAGGGGGCCAGGACGGGGAATGCACACGAGCCCTCTCCTCTCTAAAGATGCCCCTGTCTGAAGGTGTCCGGTGGTATCTGTCACCAAGACGTTAACAACAGATCCTTAAAGTCCTGTAAGTAAGCTCCATGGTTCAAACGTGTTTTTCAAGCACATCCCGCAGAACCTCGATCAGACTGAAATCTGGGGGATTTGGGGGACACCTCATACTCTTTGTCATGTTCCTCAAACCATTCCTGAAAAATGTTTGCAGTATGGCAGGTCACATAGTTCTGCTGAAAGAGGACAAAGCCATCACAGAATACTGTTGTAACGAAGTGGCGTGCTTGGTCGGCATCAATGTATAGGTAGGTGGCACTGTACATGTCAAAGTAACATCCACATGAATGCCAGGATCCAAAATTTCCCAGCAGAACATGGCCTAGTGCACCACACTGCATCTATTGTCTTGCCTTCTTCCCATAGTACATCCTGGTGCCATCTCTTACCTAGATAAACAACACACACACAACCAGCCATCCACAAGATGTATAAGAAAATGTGATCAGACTAGGCCATCTTCTTCCATTCCTCCATGGTCCAGTTCTGATGCCCAAGTGTCCATTGTAGGCCCTTTCTGTAGTGGACAGGGGTCAACATGGGCACTCTGACCAGTCTGCGGCTATGCGGCACCAAACACAGCAATCTGTGATGCAATGTGTGTTCTGACACTTTCTATCACAGCCAGCATTAACGTTTTCAGCAATTTGTGCTACAGTAGTTTTTAAGTGGGACTGGACCACAAGGACTAATCACGCATATGGAAATCCCCCTCTACAACTCCTGCTTTTGCACAAGTCATCTTATAATATATGCTAAAAAGAGAAAGGTTTGTTAGGAGAACGGTAATAAGAATAATATAAAAAAACATATTAGTGTTATCTCAGCCTGTATAATTTCAAATCTTTCATCATACTTAACATTCTGAAAATGTGTAAATCTCAAGGATAAAAGAGTTGGAAGATTTGTAGGGCAGCTGTCAAGGTTAACCAAAAAGCAGACACCAGCAATCTAAAAAAAAGAAACAAAATCTTGTTCTTGATATTCAGTCAAAGCCCTGTTGGCAGTAAGCCGCAAGAAGAAAGTTGAATATTGAATATTATGAAATCACTGCAAGGGTAAATGTGTAGAGTTTGTTTCCTTACAATTACAAAGAAAACCATTGCAGACAACACTGCAAACTGCAGCCTACTTGTTTGATAATTTAACATTATCAGTAGTTTATCGATCCTTGAGAGAAATAAAAGCGAACCTCATCTACCAAGCACACTGAGGGTCTCATTCAGACCCGCTCGCGAGCGCAGGACGCTCGCAAGCGGGTCGATGGTACCCAAATGCGCATGCGGACGGAGGGAGCTCCGTCGTGCGCATGCGCGAGACCCGAATAACGACGGCCAAGCCGTCGTTATGGGTCTCGCACTAAAGGGGGCGTGCTGGGGACGTGGTTGCCAGACGGAGGCGTTCCCATGGGAACGCCTACCGTCTGGGTCCGGCCCCACTGACATCACTAGTGATGTCAGTGGGAGTGATTTTGGCTCTGATAGAGCCAAAATCACTCCTGGGCTTGCGGCAGCGAGACCCTACCGCAGGGTCTCGTCGCAAGCCTGATGGTCGCGATGGTCTTGACCATCATCATGGACGCTCGCATAAGCTGTGGGTGGTCACCCACAGCTATGCGAGCGTCCAAGAGGCCGCTCCATTTTCAGGTAGGAGGGCCCTGATTCAGAGCGAGCGCTCTGGTCAGAGCGTCCGGCTCTGAATCAGGCCCTGAATACGCATCCGCAAAACTCCTTGGATTTCCATAAATTCGCCTACTGTAAATGGCCTCTCCAGCACTTGGGAGACACATCTGCTACATAGATTTAGGTCTCACTTGGTAGGAAGGCAAAAAAATCTGAAAGCAAATCTCAGTGCAAGTTATTGTCACAGCATAGTCCTACCTCCTACCACTGTAGGAGCAATCCTTTCATATTATAAAATATTTCAGTTTTTCTCCTAAAATACTGTTCAGGTATTTACTACGTAAATTGTGTGAATAGTCAGACATTGTGACTCCTTAGCATGTGATACATTTTTGTGTGTACAAAGTGCAGAATGGGGCACAGTAACTCCATACCAGCTAGCTCTGAGTGACCACTCACGAGCAGGGCCCTCTTCCCTCATGTGCTTTTTCCCTCCCTAGCTTATACCATCATCTTCCCACTGCCCACAATGGCACCAAACCTTTAGGTTTAACAGCCAGCACTAATTTTGAGAGTATTATGACAGTATATGCAGAAATGTTTATATAGCTTGCGTCCCGTGTTCTGCATTGTTTTGTACTGTAATGGGGTCCATACATCAGCAATTTTGACCAAAAAATGGTCCAGTTAAAACTACTGATCTCCTCTGGTTCAAGTCCGTTTCAAACTACTGTTCTACTCTGGTTCAGGATCGGTTCAAGCTGCTGTTCAGCCAATTTTGAAGCGTACCCAATCCGGTTCAAGTTCCGCATCCAGTCTGGTTTAGCTCGCATGTCTACAGCCTGTATCCTTCATACTGGTTCAGCCTGAATACCTCCAGCACGTGTCCTCCATTCCGGATCCAGTCATGTTCAGCCTGCTTCCTACATTCTGGTTCCAGCCTGTGCAGTAGTCTTAAGTATCCTGATTAAACCATAGACTGTAATAGTGCTTTAAAGTGCCAGGTCTTCAGTTTGCTGTTATTCTGACTTCAAGCAAGTCTTCTTGCAACTCACCTGCTCATTGCTGGTTGAAGTGGACTGTTCCTGTATCACACTTCAGACTGTATTGCTGCTCAGCGAATTCCACTATTCTTCTCAGCATTGCAGCTCCAAACCTGTCTCTTGGACTCTCTGCTCATCGCACCATCAGTGTGACAATCAGGGGTGGAAATACAAGAAACAATTGTAGGAGGTTGTCTCCAGGCACCAGCCCTGAAGGGGGCATACTGACCTCCTAATTCGCTCCAGACTCTGCTTTATGCGATCCAGAGCACACGCTGAAGTCTCTGGGAATAGATCACCAGCAAAGAAACTGCACCATTGTCCATAAAAGGGGCAGAGCAGAGGCTGGAGTGCATGGCCACTCCCTCCTTGGTCTTCCCCTTAATACACATGAGGGACATGCCGCCTCTGAAGGAGCAGAAAATAGAAAGAACAGAACACTTTCATCAGCAATGGGTAGTGTTTGTGTGCTAGGGTGTTGGTAGCTAATTGGGGTAGGAGTGTGTGTCTGGGTGCTGCTTCTGTGTTTTGGCAGTGAATGTAGGGGACAGTGTGTGGGTGCTGTTGTAGTGTTGCAGGTGAACAGGTGTTGCAGGTGTAGTGTTGCAGGTGAATGCAGAGGGAAGGGTGTGTGTCTGGGTGCTGCTAAGGTGTTAGTAGTAAATGCAGAGGGGGAGGGTATGTGTCTGGGTGCTGGCAGTGAATGCAGGGGGAGGAAAGCATGTGTCTGGTGCTGCTTGGGTGTTGGAAGTGAATGTGGAGGGGTAAGAGTGTATCTGGGTACAGCTGGGGCGTTGGCAGCGAATGTGGTTTAGGGGGTGTGTGTGTCTGAGTGCTGCTGGGACTGGGATGTTGGTAGTGAATGCGAGCTGGGGGGGGCAACAACAATCTCGCCTCTGGGCTCTTGGTATGAACATATGCCCCTGGTGATCATTGATGGTGTTGTTGCCCTGAAGGCCCTCTCTTTTTGGGTTCCTGCTGAGCGGTGGTCGACTGAGTGCTGGGGACTGGGTTCTATATCCCTCTTTGAGAGTGTAGGTTCCAGGCACCCAGCACTGGTATTCGGGTTGCAGAATGTGCGCACGCTGAAGGCGCGTGGCCACATTTCACAAGGCGCATGGCCACTAAAAATTATGGGCGTATCAACATGAGACCACCATTTCTCGTCACTCTGGGAACATTCCTTTCCATATGCACCTTAATGCCCCCAGTACTAGTGCCCCCATTGCAATGCCCAAGGTAGTAGTGCCCCTAATGCAACATCCCCAGTAGCAGTGCCCCCTGAAGTAGTGCCCCTTATACAGTGCCTCCCGTAGTGCCCCTTATACAGTGCCCCCAATAGTGCACCTTACTACAGTGCCACCAGTAGCGGTCCCCCCTATGCAGTGCCCACAGTAGTGCCCCTTATACAGTGCCCCCAGCAGTGGTCCCCGCCTATGCAATGCCCCCTGAAGTGGCTCCTTATACAGTGCCCACTGTAGTGGTCCTCCTTCTGCAGTGCCCACAGTAGTGGTCCCCCTTATGCAGTGCCCCTTACATATATAATACAAAGACACAAAAAAAAACACTTAACTGAATCTCCGCTCCTGCGCCAGCCGCCGTCCGCTCCTCTGTCCTCCCGTTCGGCACTATGGGAGAGACGTCATAATGTCTCTCCCATCACCCACTGCAGGAGCCGGAAGTTGGAGCTCATGAGTGAGCTCCAGCCCAGCTCTGGCAGTGGGTACAGCAGCCAATGAGAGTCTGCTGACTCTCATTGGCTGCTAAAACAAACACACCGCCGCCGGGTAGTACGAGTGCACTACCTGGCGCCGGTGTGTTTGTTACTGTGCAGTGCTGACCGCACTACTGATTTGAAACCACTGTCCTGGACCGCGGCCGGTGGTGCCCCCCAGTCCGACGGCACCCAGGGCATGTGCCCTGCTCATCCCCCCTAGTTAAGCCACTGGGCACAAGCATAGTATTGGTTTATATAAGCTTCATATGTAGGCAACTGACTCGTGCATTAAATACATTGACCAAATATACTTTCTGGCAGGGAGAATCCACTTTGGAAGGAAAAAATTTTCATGTTTTATGTTGAAATAACGGTTAAACATTTAAAATTAAAATGCCCAGCACTCAGCTGATATTTCCAAATGGTCTTTTGAAAACTATGCCCAAGCTCTTTCACAAAATAATCTAGGCAAGATGTCAGCTGTAATATAGAACATCAGTGTTCAATCTTAGTTTGCTAGGGCCCCACAATTCAGTGTGCCATTGTTCTCAAAACACAAATGAGTAAAATAAAATGAATATTTTACACTTAAGGGAGCAAAAAAATATATATATTCTGGGGACCATCTAGGGGTTCAGACTCACAAGATCTACAGTATACTTCTGATCTACACAACTGTATAAAAATTTACAGACAGCTATGTCCTTGCTGCAGTCATGCTAAAAGCCTGTCTAGGCGCGCCAGATCCGGTGAGACTTTGCTAGTGCCGGGCATCTTTTGTTGCCGAAAATGCATCTAAGTTGCAATGTGATGGAACTAGTACGCACCAGCAGACTGTGCTGATTAATTTGATAAGTGACACTTAAAAACACCCATTTCTTTCAGTAGAATTGGTATGAATGATCGCCGACAGGGTTAGGATACTGACACCTGTGGGTAGGTATCTTAACCCTCCACCTCTTCCTACTCTAAACCTCCCTCCCCGGTGCCTGAACCCAATCTCCCCCTGTAGTGCCTAAACATAACCTCCCCCTCCCCGCACCCTAAATCCAACCCTCCCCCTAACCCCGCTACTTACCTTCAGGATGCCAGTGACGGGATTCTGACAGGGGTAAATTTGCCATGTCTTCAGCAGTACACTTTGGCTGCAAACTATTGTGATGTTAGGACATTTGTACGTTCAGTTCTGTGGAGCAGACTTTCAGTAAACACCAAATTTTTGTCTCCTGATTGCACAATCATCCCCCTTCATTCACCCCAATGATAAAAGACAATTACAATATTTCACGTGTCACCGGCCGTGTGATTCACTCAAGCCTATGGCTGTCTAAACACTCCTCTCTTTTTACCTCTGTGGGGGAATCCCTCATTCTCATCTGGTAGAACCTCTCCTCAATTTAAACAGTGGTATGCGGGTGGTCTCAAATAAATTTACCAATTCTTACACCCTCAAACCTTGCAGACTGAAGACTATAGCTGTGGACAGGATGGTGCACTACGTCGACGTTCTCAGAGCTCACTCACCACTTATATATATTCTTAAGCTGGCTACAAAACAGCCAACGTGTACCCAGTGCGTTATCACCAGTGATGGGACCCAGCACGTGGCAAGTGCATACACACTTGTCGATGCCAGATCCGACGGGGGAGACATGTAATACTGCATTACACATTTAGCAACATCCCGTTGGCCCTGCAGTAGGGCCAACAGGAGATGTCGCTAAGGACACGCAGGAGCACGCATATCATGGGTATACACTAGACGAGATACCCGATATGTCATCTGATACCGCGGATCAGAGCGACATATCATCTAGTGTGTACCCACCTTTACCCTTGTCCTTTATTGGATTAAAGGCTGATACCACAGGATTGCTGAAGTGACAGACTGAGTTTTCGGATCTCTCAATGAATGATAATTGTCACTTCTTACCTTAAACTTAATAAAAATTTGGTTTCTATGTCTTCCAGTACTGAAATGCATATTAAAATTTGCACAGGACATATTACACACCTACTGTAGTTAAAGTTCCTTATTGGAGATTCCCCCCCCCCAATTACAATAGCTACAAATGTAATACCCTAGAGGCGAACATTATACATTGTTTATGGGACTGTCCTCAGGTGCAGATGTTATGGAGAGACCTTCAAAATTATATTTCCCATACATTGAACATTCACATCTAAATTACAAAACCATGTCGTCAGTGTATCTACACTCACTAAAGGTCAATGATTTCTCCTTGATAACTTGGCGGCAGCAACTAAAAAAACTATATTATCATAATGGATAGCTCCAACTCCCCCTTCGTTAACATTAGTACATCACAAAATTTTGCATCTTTTTATGATAGATTGGGTGGAAGCATCTTTAAATACGGAAAAGATGGTCGAAAAAAAATTGACACATGGCTTCCTTACGTCCATAGCCTTTCCTCCAATGATAAAGAGGCATTGAGGAAATATATTTTCAACTCACCATGTGGTACATCCTTAATAGTGGAGCCCCCTTTTAAATCACTGGTAACATACTGCCCGCCTTAGTCCACTCTCCATTTCATCATGGGTGCAAAATGGAAAGATCTTGCTCTCCTAGATGATCCAAAACTACTAAAAAGTATTATTCCTTGCCTTTGCAGTGATCGCAAATACGCGCTATAGCGCGTATTTTACCTGGTATTGAGGACCGGGGACTCACTTTTCTAGAATGGGCGGGTCCCCAGGGACGCACTCCGCTGCAACCAATCCCCTGCCTCCTCATTAAGAAATTGAAGAGCCTGGCCCGGCTACAAGCTATAAAAAACAGAGGGTGGAGTCAGGCTAGCCAGCGGCACTACAGTGCATCTCAGTGACCCAGAGTGAAGACTGCCCTGCACCTGAAGTGAAGACGGCATCACGTAAGTGTACAGTAGTGAGCGCTGTGCGGCTGCTGTTGGGACCCACACCCAGGGCCATCAGAGTGTGTAAGCAGCCTGAGTGGGAGGTCCGTTGATGTCTGTACCAGGGGAGGGGGCGCTACCAAACGGCTGCCAGGTGCACCGCCTGGTACATACACAGAACGGATCCCGGGTACTTGGTACACCACAGCACAGACTCTGATACATACACAGCCTGGATGGCAGCCCCCACGGTGAGCTTGGTACACTGGTCCTGAAGGGGCTGCAGCTGCACGATAACCCGGCTCTGCAGGCCTCCATGCGGGGGTCGCGCTGTGTGCGCTGCGTATACCATGCTGGACCACTGGTTCGCGGCCCCCTCATCCGGAGGAGTCAATAGGGGGAGATGACAGACTGGCCCAGAGCACATATACAGCCCAGTACAGGTGGGAGGGGGTGAGAGTGCCCTCACCCCTGTGTGTGTACTGTATGTAGGGGCCCTCACCCCTGTGTGTATACTGGCTGTATGTGGGGCCCTCACCCCTGTGTGTGTGTACTGTATGCGGGGGCCCTCATCCCTGTCTGTGGCGAGTGTGAGTGCTGTCACCCATGGGGGTAAAATCAGCATGATGGTCACCACCAATACCTGTAGTTGGGCTTGTGGAATAGTCCTAAGTGCTTGTAGTGACTGGCTGCTTTACATAAATAATATACCTGTCCATACCCGCCAGCCCGGCAGCATTGTGTGACAGGCAGCCTGTGAATCAGTTTGGCTGCCTGTCATTTCAGTGCAGTGGCTGTGCGGAGCTTAGTGTGGTGAGCAGGGAAGGTCCCAAAACCGCTCACCACACCAATTTATAAAGTACTACAGAGTCGACTGAGAGCTTGCTGCAGTGACAGGGAGCCAATCTGATGCCACTGCTGCCAGGCCCTGGGGAGTATTTAGAGCTGCCCCAAACACACTCCCTGCTGCTGGTAGTATATAAAATCAGTGTCTGCATTTCTTTGACTTCCCCACCCCCCATTCTCACCACCAGGTATGTCTGTTAATGATTACAATTTGTTTTATATATTTACTTGTCACTCTCCATCTACCCCTTTTACATGTGTGCCTCTGCCCCAACCCCCATGTGTGCATCCGCCCACCCATTGTGTGCTTCTGCCTCCCCCTTCTGTCCCCCTACCCACCCTCCCCTTATATGCCTCTGCCAACCAAGCTTTTGTGAGCATCTGCCAGCTTCCCCCTATCTGTGTGCCTTTGATTGTGGAGCTCTACTTGTTTCATTTCTACTGGACCCCATAATTTCTGTCTGCACCCACCATGCTGCATCATTGTAGTCTGGCAGTGCTGGACTTTTTCAGGTGGCTCAGGCGCAGTCTGAACCCAGAGATGGTGATGCGGTGACATGACATCATGTAGCTGTGTCTGGTGTTTTTTCTCCTGTCAAGGGCAATTGTGTTTTCTTTTTCCTGTGGGAACCAAATTGTCTTTTTTTATTTTTATCATCCTATCGGGGACAATGTGTGCATTTTTCTTCATGTGGGGGCCAATGTGTTTGGTTTTATTCCCACTGGGGCCAATGTGTTTGTTTTTTTCCTATCTGGGCCAATGTCATCTGCTACAGTACATACTTCATGGGCTGTAGTTGTGAAGTTGTTAGAGTTACAGAAAACCATCATTTAGATGGGACCCAGAAAACGTTTGGTAGGACTCCAATTTTTTAAAGAGCGGGGTCCCTGGGACCCATCTTTTCTTTCGGCTCAGGCAATCACGGCTTTCTTTACAGTGTGATATGTACCTTGCCTCCTAATTTCTCGTTATTTTCACATGTTAAAACCTATTATTGCCTTAATTGATTGTACTGTATTTCTCTTGGTTGTGGATGCGGATTGTGATTTCAGCTCCTCGGACAAGACCCACCACACCCTGATATTTCTTTGTTTGTATTTACATTGCAATGTAGATATGTTGTACATGTCAACTTTTAAACTATATTTAAAAAAAAAAAAAAACATTACAAAAGTGATTTTTTTTTTGTAGTGTAATGGCTTGTGGCCTGTTTTTTTAGCCAATGAATGTGTTTAGATAAGCCACATATGTGAGCTAATAGGATTTATACGGTATGTCAGATTTCATATAATCTCATTGGCCTAAGGACAGTCAATTGTCTGGCGAGCTTATACCTATTACTTCCAGCGAGCTGTATGTTTAACATTAGAAACATCTGGAGGACATGTTGTGCTGCAGCAAGAACGGATGTGGTGAGTTTGCCTCTACTTATTTTCTATTGCATACAGCGATTTCAATCTCGCAGGAAACATGCCGGAAACTCACCAGTTTTCCAAACTTGCACACTATTACATTTACCCCATAATCCGTGTTTAAAAAAGTTTGTTGTTAGCGTAATTTTGCTGTAAAAAAGATAAAAACAGGAAAAGTTGTATTCTACAGATCATCTGAATGAAAGAATCTTCAAAATCCCTATCCTTTATTCAAACCCAGGTAGCAGAGCACAATGTCTTCACCATGGCCTCCCCACTAAAGTGATGGAATTTTTTGTAAGAATTCACAGGTTACATCACACAGGCTAGTTTTGCTAGGCAATGAATTAAAGGCAGAAGAAATAAAAGCAGGTAAGCAATTCAGGTGCAAAGTCATGATTCAATCCAACGTTGGGGGCAAAGAGTACATGCACAATACACAAAAATAATCCAGAGAATCACAAGCAATGAAAATTAATCAGATAAGCCAGTAGACTTCAGACAACCTATGGAAGCTGTTGGGCAGGTACTGATGAAAAGGAGGAGTTACTTAAAAAGAGTTGCATCAGTGTCGCAGGTGTGTGCTTAAACATGAAAACCTATGGCCTACATTACCACAAGCACGGACGCTGGTCTCAGGTGCGTGGACATGTAACGGATGCATTTCTTTCAATTTCTTCATGACCAAAGGTTATTATCCACTCCAGGTCCATTGGGGTTCTATACTCCATAATATAGAACAGGATAAAAAAAAATTTGAAAAGAATGAATTTTAGCTAGAAATATTTATAGCTAAAATTAATTCTTTTAAAAAAAAAATGTTTTTACTATTCTTTTTACACTTCTCTTTATTTAATTTTATTCCTTATATCTATTTTTTCCTTTTTCTTTTCCTCTATGTAATGTTTCCCCCTGTTTTCCCCTCTTTCCCATCATTTTTGGCATAAACTAATATGGAGTATAGAACAGGATAAAGGAACATGTGTTTACCTCCCTTTTCCTGCACACTACCGGGACAGGATATCCGGGTTTTACCCTTTTTTTCAATAAAGTTTACCCTATAAATAAGCCATTAAGACATCACTCCCCATCACTGACAAAGGACCTGCAGAGGTCCGAAACGCGTTGGAGAGCTGGAGGAAGTGTCCAGGGAGCAGTGAAGCAATTACCGCCACCAGACCGTCTACACCGCCCGGCGTCCTACGTCATCAAGCGGCGCCAACCCGGCACAACACGTGGTCGCGGCTCAGACGGGAGTCTGTAGCTCAGTCAACGGTAAGGCCAGGATAGATAGGGTGAGTTAGGTGGAACTGTGACTATTACATCGGATCCCATTGCGGGATCAGCACTGCATACCGGCACCCCCCCAAACTAGTCTATTAAGACTATAAAAATTAAAAAGGTTTATGCCATCTTTCTTGTTACCTTTTCCACTTATCTCTATTGTAGCCCTGTTCTCTTCACCCCCCCCCCCCCCTCCTTTCCTTCCCTTGCTCCTATTATCTTTATTTTCCAAGTTTTGTTCTATTCTCTCTTTATTTATTTATTTTTATCCAATATATATTTTGATTAATTTTTACGGTGCATTTCTCATACACTTTCATACCAGCGCCCATACTTTTACAACGTTCATTTGGGTTGTATTGTTATAGCAACGAAAGGGACATTAGTGAAATGCTTGAGCATACAGGTGAGTCAACTCAGTTTTTAAAAATTCTAGTGAAGGCCTCTTGCACTGTGCCAGGAAGTGATTTCCATAGAGTCGGAGCCGCAAAGCTAAAAGCTCGACCAATAAAATGTTACAAATATATATTGTTTTCCTATGGGTACTATTTAAGGGAATTAGGAATGGCAGGAAAAATCTCTCTGTAATAACATCCCTTTTTACTTTCACACAATTAGGGAGGCTTCATTTGACCAATATTTAAGTCTCCAGAGTTTATTCATACCATTATGTGTAGTTACTGTACACTAACGTTTGTCATATGTATTTATTCAAAAGTGTATATTCTATTGCATAGTATTTAAATATTTTTTTCATATTTACTGTAGCTAAAGCAAACTTCAAAGCACTCTTGTCATCACTAACATAACACTGTGTAAAACATGGATCTATTAGCAACATAGGCCAGTATTCAATTGCAGACGAAAAGCCGTTCTCGGCGAAAAGTTTTCACCGATGACGTCATTTCGCCTGTTGGAAACTTTCCACCATATTCAATTGCAAAGACTTTTCGCGTACGCAGAAAGTCAATGCATTTGGATAGGCGAAAAATCAGGCGGAAAAAGTGCAGAATTGGGGTTTTGCGGTGCAACGTTGCGGGAACACCCGTGCAGGCTTAAGACAGTCCCTCAAAGTTAAACTGTGTAAAAAGTACTTTCATTTTGGGGCGAAAAAGTACAAAATTGGGGGACAAACTTAAAAACTAGCAAAATAGACTCCAAGGCCCAAGTATGGGCCAGGTGTATTTTACTCTGCAGGTGCTTCCGGCAGGTGGATTTTTCATGTTTTTTAAAACTAAACTTTAGCCACTTTGAAAATGGGGGGTAGCATATTTTAGATACCCCAATTTTGCTGGGAATAGTTATTTTCACCAAAGAAAACTTCTAAATGCTGTTCTTCACCCCTTATGTAAAAACGCTAAACAGCACCAACTGAGACCATTTAAGTACCAAAAATACCTTCAGCAGGCCTATTCGGGGGAATGTATAGTGATCCCCATGTCAGTGCATCTTTTGGGGGGTGTCAGGCTGATTTTCCCGTTTATTGAGATGACTTTCAAGTTTCACAGAGTGCCGTTTTTGCGTCCTTTGGAATTAAATAGGGCGAAAAGCGGTTGGGCGCGTGGAAAGCGTTTTCTCCAAAAACACGCGATGTAGGCGGAAAGTCCCATACTTTTCGCCTGCAATTGAATACGGGCCAAAAAAGCAAGTTACATCCTTTTTCTTCTCTGCACATTCATGGCCTGCTCACTACCACAGAAATCCTTAGTAATGTGATATAATGATATTACCAAGTACTTTCTATTACCAATTTTCAATGTTATAACCTTTTAAATAAAGGTTTTAGCTGTATGCACAATGTAACAAAATATTTAAAGCAGAATTGCTGTTCTGATTACAGTTAAAGAGATAAGCAATAGAGTCATAGCTCCTGTATACAAAGGACCTTTTAATGCATCTACGGTGAGTCACCATAGGACTCTTTCAAACATGGACAGAAAAATAGGTTTCATCAATCCCTTTGATGAATGCTGATGACGCTGTGGGCACAGTTACTTGCACCTCTGTATAATGCACAAAAGGCACATAAAAAGAATAGGAAAACATTGGCAGTTTATAGTGTGTGGACACATATAATCCAACTATAAACCATTAACATTGTATCCACAACATTAGTTAATAATGCCCTCTTACAAAAATGTTAACAAACATAGGTATACACCATTGCTATGTTGTTCTTGCACTTGAATACTTGACAACCATAGCAATACACAGAAAAGCAGTACAACACGAGCTCTATTTGAAAGAACAGAAAACATTTTTTGATTCATATTCAAAGCAAATCCCCTACATGGAGCACTGATTAAAGAGCAGCTCCCCTTTACAGATGAAATACTCCAACACAATAGGGATGCCTGTCTAAGGTGATTGCAGGCAGCAGAGAAACACCAGTGCTAAAGTAAAATGTAATTATGCAGCTGCATGGCAATCTGTGCTAAACTTGACATCAGTCCTTATTAGAACTGCAGCTGCTCATTAACCTTTATCAATTTTAACATTAAAACATGTAAAAGAAACAATATTCATTTTGCACCATAATTAAAATGTGTTAACCTACAGATTATGACATCAAATTTGTAAATGTTCTTTGAAGAAAAAAAAAAAACAACTATTGGGGTGAACTTGGCCAGGATAATATGCAATCATGTTACACAGTGCATAAAATCTACAGTATTTTAGTAACACTGATTTGATTGAAAACAGCAGCAAATAATGACAAAGGAGTAAGGGACAGGACAGAATGACGGAAGCGTTGCCTTTTTTATAGTGCTACTCATGACTAAGTTATACTAAAGGTGTGTACACACGTAACGATTTGTATAGTTAACTATTTTCGTTAACGATTTCCCTTCAGATTTTCCCTTGAAAGATAGAATGAATTTAGGTAATGAAATGAACGATTTTCACAACGATTTCATCAACGATGATGGCTGTGCTTAGCTGAAATAGTCATGTAGGACAGTCAGAATGAGCGATGAACGAGCGATGAACGATTACCAACTACAAATGGGAGAGCGCATTGGTAGTTATTGTTCATCGTTTTGCCCCTGAAACTGGACGATTTTTTGAACGACTTAATGATAACGACGTTGTTCAAAAAATAGTTACGTGTGTACGCACCTTAAGTTGGTTGCACACTTTCCAAGCCTGCAATGAAACAGCCACAGAGACATACCTCCAAACTGCCCTGATTTAGGCAGCACAGTCTCGTTATCAAAGGCTCTGGAGGTAGGGGTCTCCAATGCCTATTGTTCTAAAAATGCCAACCAGAGGAGTGTCTACATTCACAGGGTAATGTCCAGACCCACTGTGATATGGCATGCCTCCAATGTGCCAGAGATTTAACTGTTTTTGACCAGTTTTAATGAAATCTAAAATGAAAACACAAAGGGCCATATTCAATTTGAGGAGAAAGTCGGACTTTTCGCCAACATCACCGTCCTTACCTGGGATAAAGTATCGGGCGCGTGCCCCGCTTATCCCCGTATTCAATTAGGAATCAGTGAAAATGGAAAGGTAAGTATCGAAAAGTCCTGTCACTTTTGGGGAAATCAGCCTGTCACCCCCTAGAAGATGGTCTGACATGGGGGATCAATATGGGTATCCCCGATTTGGCCTTCTGAAGGTAATTGGGGTTTTTAAATAGCCGTGACAGGTGCATAAATGCGTCTTGGAAGAAGTGGTGAAAAAAACTAGTACCATCAAATTTAAGGTACATGAAAATGGGGGCAAGCATATTTTGAAAGTGATTTTTCAAAATTCTTCAAACATCCACCTGTCGCAACCACTCGCATTCTAGAAAACACCTGCCGCATTCTTGGGAACCCCCCCTTCCCGGAGTCGATTTTGCTAGTTTAGAAGTTTCTACCCCAATATTTTTTTTTTCGCCCCCAAAATGAAAGTACCTTTTTTGGGGTGTCTAGAGGAACTTTTTAAAAAATGTTTTACACAGATTACTTTCAGGGGATATTCCAAAGGCTGCAAGCTATTTTTTATTATTCTGCACCCTAAAACCCCAATTCTGCACTTTGTTTCACCACCTATTGAGTGTTGAAAACTTATTCCCGGTTTTATACAAAGACTTTTTCGCACCTGCGAAAAGTTTTTGTAATTGAATATGGGGATAAATGAAACTGGCGAAAATTAAGTCATCGGCGATAAATAATCGCCGATAACGGACTTTTCGCCTCTAATTGAATATGGCCCAAACATTTTTTTTGGGGGTAAAGCCAGAACACAAAGATTTTTGTGAACCAAAAACCAAGGGCTAACAGCTCATCTCTACTATAAGTCCTATCACCCCTATAATTGTACATGTTTAAGTGGGGGCACATACATTTGAATGATTTAAGACACGTAGCAGCTATTGTCTGGTAATCACCAGACAATATCATGATTTGCTGGAGAAAAATAATCTACCTTACACTGTTCCAAACACATGGGGCAGCAATTGTTTAACAAAGGAGAGTCCCCTCTTTCAGACAATGTGGTCTCTATGTAGTAATTGTCTAATTATCAAACAATAAATAAAAGTACGCAAAATATAACATTTTCCAAAGATGGGGAGGAGAGCTAAAGCCCATGTCTCTCCTGTTTTGTGTAAAATCAAAATCAAAAAGGGTCCCCTAAATTAGTGCAGTACATTTTTAGTTTAAAAAATGGTAGGACCTGTTGGGCTACAATATTATTCAAACGCAAAGTACGTTTTTTAAATTGAGACCACATATTTTAATTTTCAAGTGTAGATTTTATTGTGAAAATCTCTGCATAAAATACTGCATTTTGCAGGTTTGGAGATGTGGATTAATACTGAAGAAAGAACCATAAAAGAAAACATTTGTGCACATAAAATAGTGGTTTTGATGTTGCTCAAATGTTGGAAAATGGCCTCAATACAGGGGTGAAAAACCCTCCAAGATGTTAAACATTTAGCCACAGCCAGAATAACATTTAGCTTCATTTTGAGTAGAACAGCAAAGGGATAGGGCAATTTAGTACTGAATTTAGGCCCTCATTCAGACCCACTCGCGAGCGGCTGTCCGCTCGCAAGTGGGTCGATGGTCCGCACTGCGCATGCGCACGACGGAGGGAGCTCCGTCGTGCGCATGCGCGAGACGCGACGAGCGAAGGACTTTCCTTCGCTCGGAGTGTCTCATCAAAGGGGGCGTGCTGATAGAGCCAAAATCACTCCTGGCCTTGCGGTTGAGAAACTCAACTGCAGACTTTTGCTCGCAGTTTCGATGGTCGCGATGGTCAAGACCATCACGACCATCATCCTGCACGCTCGTATATGCTGTGGGTGGTGACCCACAGCTATACGAGCGTCCAGGAGGACGCTCCATATTAATGGAGGTGGGCCCTGATTCAGAGCGAGCGCTCTGGTCAGAGCGTCCGGCTCTGAATCAGGGCCTTAGTTTGTTCTGTATCTTGTCCCGGAAGAGGACAATTTTCACACATTTCTATCAAATGTGTAAAACAAACCATTTACCAATGTTGCTACAGCACCCAGGGTTATAAGTATTGTATACAGAGGATATCTTATCAAGGGTCTACTACCACTTACTTAAAAAAAATCTTACAGACACTTTCTTCAGTCAGAGAACTGCTCCTCTAGAGGTCACCTTTTCCTGCATCTACCAAAAACACTATACAGTGGCCCTAACAGATTTTTGTCAAATATTATACAAAAACCATATGCAGCTTAGCTGCCTTAAGGCTTAGCTGCCTTAAGGCCATCATTAACAACAACACTGTTAGCTGCCTTAATCCCATCATTAACCATACCGTTAGCTGCCCATTGGTAAGCTTTTTAGCCCAAACAAACTAATCACTTCAGCTACAAAAGTGTCAGTCCCTGACGCTAAAGTGATTGGATTGTTAAACTGTGCATGTTCTTTTTAATATACAACATAAGAGCGGGTGGGAGGACCCAAGGACAATTCCATCTGGTAGCACTTTTCATTATGGGCTTTGCACATACTTTCCAACGAGGTTGGAAGAAAGAGGTCTGTTTTGGTGCACAAAAATACTGTCTGACATAATATTTAAAATATAACCTTTATTGATATCTGTTAAAGAAAAAAATATTTTTATTTTTATAATGTACAGTATATGCTCAAGAATAAAAAAGTAAAAAAATTAAAAAGTGAATAAAAAAAATGAATAAAAATGTGTTTTAAAATAAAGACCAAGGGGTCAACCTCATATGTCTGTCTGTTTTTATCTTGGTTATTTTCTGTTATTTTCCTATAATTGTATTTACTATTGGTTGCTCTTTGAATGACAATATTATTGACTATTCCAGTCCTGTGCCGTTATTCTAATTATTCACTTAGGAGAATTTCCTTATTGTCTAGTTAATCTGAAAAGAGATTGCTGATATAATCTTCTGCAGTCTCAATTGTGGTAACAACTGTGTCTGTGTTATGGTTATTTTGTTGCAAATAGTATTATTTTATTGCAACAGTTTCATTCTCGAGTTGCAATCTAGTGTGGTAGTCACCACAAACTGAGAGAAATGGATATGCACCTGATTTCTTGATATTTTTTTATAAACTCAATTATATTAGCAGCTTATTTCCAAACAGTGGGTGCCCATATGTTTAATTAAACGTAATTATTATTATTGTTGTTCCGTAGGAGTTCACATACAATACCATTGTTTACACACAAATAATGCATTACATCTATATCAAATCAGACAACACTTCTGGTAATAAGTATGTAGAAAAATCGTCCCGTATAGAAACATATCACAATACTGTAGTATTCGGTCCATATTCTATTAAGCAACGGTGATAATATACTTCATAACTAAAATAGTTATGCTGTGTGAATTAGAGTATATCACAGTGCCGTGGTTTAGAATATATGTATGCCGCGGAATAGGCTATCACTAAGTCCAGATCAGGGTCTGCAGGGTTATATAGTCATAGCCGAATATCAAATAGTTTGTGCAATTCAGTTTTACAGAGCACGCACTTAGGTGTGTGTATACTTCATAGCTGGTCACCAGTATATCGTGTAACTATATCTGGTTATCCCTACACAGGGTAAGTTCACAAGGCAAGCCTGTAGATCAACATATATCTCTTCAATAGTAAGTCTGTGTCTCATTAGTTAAATTATGAGCTTTGCCAAGATTGTGTGTGTTTCACAGGCAGTGTACTGTATATTACTGTACTTTACTGGGGCATTCATGTTCTTTTGTATCTTGTAATGCCATCCATCACCAGCTTCTCATCCAGGCATATAGGCCCCATTTCCTGCAGCTTCTCAGCAGATACATACTAATATAATCAAATTGTATAATTAATTATTCAATTTGACTTGGCCTTCAATCCTGAGGAATCAACTTCATTGGGATTTTGGATGCTTGTTTTTCAACAATGCTTACTTCTCTGATTTGAGTTTTTTATGGTTAATTTATCAACACTAATCAATTAAATAACTTCATTGGGATTGTGGATGCTTGTTTATTAACAATGCTTTCCACTTTGACTTGCTTTTTTATAGTTAAAACTTCTAATGCTCTCCCCCTCTTCCCTTATAAATTGGCTTTGGAATAAAAAAATTTAATTAAATATCAATCCTTCCTTCCTTTTCCCACGTTCCACTTCATACATACTTCACCTCTCTCAGGTATCTGATCCAGTTCTTGATTAATGAAAACATTCTTGGTTTCTAATATGGGGTTGTATAGTTTATTAATCTGCCATCCTGTCTGCCACTGCAGTGCCACTCTGTTTCCTAGATGTATCACGTTGGAAGTTGAACTGTCACGTGTTTGTACCGCCCTTTGCTGTCGTTTAGCTTAGAAATCAACTTAGCTCGGTGCAACTTTTTGGCCTAAACTAGATGAAAATAACATTATGAGGTGGTCAAAATTGACTGGAAATTAATGTTATTGAGGTTAATAATACTGTAGGAACAAAAACAGGGCCAAATTATGTGATTTTAGCAGTTTTTATAATTTTTTTTAACAAAATACAGATCCAAAACCAGAGCTGTGATGGTGATTTTGTATAGCCATGCAAATAAAATTGCAGATGTAGTTCTGCAAAGCTAGTATAGATAATAACTAAACAGTGTAGTGGGAGGAAGGGATGGGGTATGGAGAAGTGGAAGTGTGAATGAAGAATAGTGGCGTGGAGAATTGGAAATAATGTAGATGGGGATAAAAGAAAAGTTATGGAATCATTTGTGAAATTAAAAACAATATGTGCCACAACCAAAATTAAGTTTAATACAGTTGAGTGTCTAAGGTACTAAAAATAGTATTAAAAGTAAAATATTAGTGTAAGTGTGAAGGTAAACCATGTGAGGTGTGGAGTATGTGGATAAAGAAAATGTATAAAAATACATGGTGTATGTAAGTGAATAAGAACCCCCAGCACCGCTCACCTTCTCCACCTTGGGAACTCACTTTGTCAATGGTACCCTGTCTCTTGTCTTATTTCACAGTACTCTCATCAGTGTCTCCCCGTGTAACTTCCCTGTGCTGCAATTAGTTGCATCAGGCCAATATACAGTGTGAGCACTGACAGCAGTTTCTGTCTTGTTCTATCCTATTTGTGCTTGTGGTGCTGCAACTCACATCCCCAGTCCAATGCTTATGGCAAACTGTGGACAGGAGATTGCAGCCCACTTAAATGAACAACTCTATACTCTGCTCTTACCCTAAAGTGATAGTTGTTAATTACTAGTTCACTGCATTAACTTAGGGCTGATTGACTATTTAAACTGCTGTGATATGCTCAGCGTTGTTGGTCCTTTGGATACTTAGTGACCTATGTATCAAAACTTGATGAGAGATAAAACTGAGAGAAAACGTATTAACCAATCAGCTCCTAACTGACATTTTTCAAAAACAGCCTATGAAATGTAAGTTACAAGCTGATTGGTTGGTGATTTATATCTCACAATTGTATCTCTCGTCAAGCTTTGATACATAGGTCCCTTAGTATTACTAACAGCACTTGGCAATGTATGCTATTACTATTAAACAGACAGCAGTATCGGTGTTTTCCCTCCCTGAGACCATCAAGGATTGTTGAAATAACACTATGTAGTTCATGTTGTAATTTCTTTACAGGGTACACTGTATATACTATATACAAATCCATTTGACAACTGTTACGATGTTACCATCAAAATTAGCTTACTATTGCTATGCATTTGAGCATCAATTAATGAGTTATATTTGGTCAGCGGTGTCGATTTTACTTCACACCATTTTAGTTTGTCTATTTCAAACACGTCCTAGTTCATAATTTCGCCTTATATCTTTCACCTCAAGTGGGAGGTGATCACCCGCATTTATCCTCACTATTTACACGCAGTTACTTCCCACACCCAGCACATATAATTTTTCTCATGATATATAAAATAATATTTATCATTTTCCTTTAGATGCTCATACTGTAGTTACTGTTTTACACCTTTCACATCTTTCTAAAATGTCTTCACAAAAAATGTCTCAGTCAATTCTGTTTATTTGTACCACAGTTTTAAATGTCAGTTTTCCACAGAAGAAAAAAAATTTAATTTAGATTGCTATGACAATTTCCAACTGAAATAATTCTAAATAGCCTTTACATATGGACAACACTGTATCGTCTGTTAACACTAGCACCCTCTCATGGATAATCATATTACAGCATGTTGCTAAAAAACTTGATAGAATAAGCACTCAAGATGAGATATCATATGTACATCCTTCTACTCTAATGGGCTCCTACAAATCCAGATAATGCAGAGATTAATATGCATTTACAGAACACACTGGCATTATTCCCTATTCAACGTGGCTGACACATTTTGTTAAAAGAAAAAAACAAAAAACAAATAAAAGATCCTTAAAATTATTTCTAAAAGTAAAGTGACTATTCATTGCTGTGTTTTACTACAAGTATATTTTGTACTTTAGATAATTGGATTATGTATTTTAATCACTGACATTTTAGAATACTCTTTATTGCAATGATATTTCTCTATAATATAAAATGTAGAACTGGCACACTGAGCTAAATTAAATTTTAGAAAGCACACCAATAGCAAAAGGTTGTCAACCCCTGTATTCGATGATATTCTCCTATTCTTTTGTCCATGTCCTACTGTTCACTATGGCCCGTATTCAATTTGGAGAGAAAAGCCGTTGTCGCGTGTTTTGGCGAAAACTTTTCGCCAATGACGTCATTTTGCCAGGCGGAAAACTATCGCCGTATTCAATTTGAAAGACTTTCCGCCTAGGCCGAAAGTCAATGCAATGTAATAGGCGAAAAAGTTTTGCCTATGAATAGCAGGCGGAAAAAAGTGCAGAATTGGGGTTTTGGGGTGCAATGTTGCGGGAACCCCCGTGCAGCCTTCAGACAGTCCCCCAAAGGTAAACTGTGTGAAAAAAAAAAAAAAAAAAGACTTAAGGACACCCCAAAAAATCACTTTGAATTTGGGGGCGAAAAAAAAAATGTTGGGGGCCAAAGTTAAAAACTAGCGAACTAGACTCTGGGGGGGTCCCCAAGTATGCCCCAGGTGTTTATTTTATTGCAGGGGCTTGCGGCAGGTGGATTTTTCACGTTTTTTTAAACTTAACTTTAGCAACTTTAAAATATGCTGGCCCCCATTTTCAAGTACCCCAAATTTGCTGGGATAAGTTATTTTAGGCAAAAAAAACCTCCTGAATACTATTCTGCACCACTTGTACAAAAACGCTATTTAGCAGCTATTGAGCCCGTTTAAAAACACCAAATACCTTCAGCAAGCCAAATCGGGGGGTACCATAGCTAACCCCCATGTCAGAGCATCTTTTGGGGGTGTCAGGCTGACTTCCCCAAATCTGACAGTACTTTCCGCTTGTTTAAGTTTCGCTGGGTCCTGTTTTCGCCTACTTTCAAATTGAATACGGGGATAAGCAGGCACGCGCGCGAAACTTTTCCACCTGCAAAACACGCGATGTAGGCGAAAAGTGCAGGAGGCGAAAAAGTATCACGGCTCACCTCAAATTGAATACGGGCCTATGTGTATAATTCCAGTATTCGAAAAGAGATTTATAGCTATGGCATGTATACAGCTATAATAACATGCAGCTGTGGCATGTCAAATCTACAAATTCATACTTCGCTATCTAGTCACCTCTTTATTTTTAATTTAATAAGTTTGTTGACTCCATATTTGTGCCTTTAGGATTTAAACAACAATGTGATATGTAAGATTATATGTGCTCCATTAAAAATCCACCTCTGTTTCCTAAAAAAGTGTTTTAATAGTAATTTGCAAATAAATGCCTCATTTTATAATAAATTTTCCTTAGAATCCATGTTTCAGTTAGTTTGGTACTTCTTTCAAAAACCATGAAAATGGATCAATAAAGGTTGTCAATATATGGAAATTTGGGATGCTGGAAATATAGGATATGAAATATTTAATTTATGGATACACTATAGAAACAATTTTCTAGGCACAGTTTCCTTACTCAGTCAAAGCCTGTAATGTAATATTTGGAGTATGGGACACAAGGGGACAAAGTGACTTTTACAATCTCAAAGCATATTAACAAATAAACAAAAAATAATACTGAATACTTAAGTTGTGACTTGTTAAGAGTCTTCAAACCACAGTGTCCACAAAATAGGCAAAACAATGGTTATTTACAAACACCAGCAAAAAAGTGGATTATTACAGGGATCTCATTTCCTTGAAATTAAATGTGAGTAAACACGTGTTGATATATCGTTCGATCAATGAACGATATGTTGCGAGAGCATTGGCAGGTGTATTCACCCGATATAGCTGTGAACAGGGTAGTTCACAGCCATATTAGGTTGGCCTTGCAGCACAGGCGGTACAACCACATTTGTGTAAGGGTGACCCGCAGACCGCCCATACCCTGGATGCAGGGACCGCCTTCTCTAACATCACAACTGGGCTGGCACATTTAAATGCTCGCCCAGTTGTGATGTCAGGCCAGACATGTCAGACTCGAACAGTGGTCTGCTGACCGCTCCGTCATTAAAGTGTGTACCCAGTATAACACTACTCTCTTCATATTTCAGAACCTATAATCAAATATCATCTAGACTTTATCAGGCCAGAAAAATAATCCAATCACTGTATCAGTGGCAAGAATCGAATTAAATTAAATCTAGTCTTATTTATGAAAATTTTACTAAAAAATAGAAGTATCCAATTGTTATTATGTAATAAAGTGTACAGTATACATTTACCTTTTCGACAAAACAATCCACGAAAAGTTCTGCATAGGTATGTTCTTGGTCCACTGAACATATCAATATGGAGCCGATACCCGTGAAGTCCATATTCTGAGTCAATATCATCCAAGACTGGAATATGCAGAGGGAAGGTGTAAGGGCTTTACAAACAAAAATAAAGTATAAAAAAAAAAAAACAGAAATAAAAAATTAATAATGTATAATGCTAGAAGTGATTCATGGTTAGAACCATAAAACATCACATACAAGTTCAACCTACATCCATTTTAGAGCCACTCCTTACAGTAATTTATTTTATTTTTTTCAGCCAGATGCAAAATGCTGTGTATTATAGTTTTGGATAAGACTTGTTTCTGATACCTCAGACCAGTTAGAGGTAGGAAGGCTAGCATCCACCCTAAAAAATGGAATGTCTTCCAAAATTCACCTTCTCTAATCATTACCTCATTCTATCTTGCACAACAAAAATCTAATTATTCCACTTTGCAAAAACAAGGTAGTTCATGCACAAAGAATGCCCTAATCCATCCAACTCCTCCCAAGCACCAAGAATACCCCCAATCCATCCAACTCCTCCCAAGCAGGGGCAGTTTGTAACCTAATATTAATAGCAGTTCTAGAAGACATGCAGTCAACATAGATATCCACATTCAGTTCTATGTTTAGAAATAACATTTGTAGAGCTTGTAAAAAGGATTCTTTATTTTACATTTATTTTGGAAACATATCTTTTAATTATAATTATGGGCTCTTTCTGAACCATGAACAGTCCATTCAAATGTATGTTCCCTACATAACAACAGACTGAGGCATCTTTGGATTCGGCAGCATGGACTGGATGGTGCAGGACAGGGGCGGATTGGGCCACCGGGATGCTTCCCGCTGGGCCGGTCCCTTTGTTCCCTGTAGTGGCTGGCGGCCACCCATTACTCACCTCTCCTGCCGGCTGCCACGATCGGAACTTAGCTCAGCTCCGATCGGGCAAAATTAGTACACTGTAGCTAAAGAAAAATGGCGGTCGGGGGAGCTGCTGCGCATGCCCAGCCGCAGCAGCTTCACCCCAAATGCACACACAAACAGGTCCCCTTTCCTGCTTCTCTCCTCATAGCTCCAAACATTTTCCCCACCCCCAATCGCGGCATCGCCCACCCCCACACAGGTCCCCTTTCATGGTCCTCTCCTCATAGCTCCAAACACTTCCCTCACCCCCCATCCACAGCCTCCCTCCACACATACACAGGACCCCTTTCCTGCTCTCTCCTTATAGCTCCAAACACTTTCCCCCACCCCCATCCACGGCAGCCCCGACCCCCCCACACAGGTCCCCTTTCCTGCTCTCTCTTCATAGCTCCAAACACTTCACCCACCCACATACACAGGTCCCCTTTGTTGCTCATAGTTGCAAATATTCCCCACTCCCCAATCGCGGCACCCTCCTACACACACACACACACACACACACACGTCCCCTAGCCTCACAGCTCCAAACACTTCACCCATCCTCATCCTCGGCACTCCCCATCCCCCTCCCCCACACAGGTCCCCTTAACTGGTAGAATAGTGTAAGTGACTAGGGGACTCATTTATCATTCCCAACGAGTGATAAAACTCGTTGTGCATGATAATGGTGCTCCAGCTAATCACCTAACAACTGTCATCGGTTTGAAAAATGACAGTTGGGAGCGGATTGGCCGGAGCACCGTTATCATACGCAACGAGTTTTATCACTCGTTGTGAATGGAAAAACTCGTTAATAAATGAGGCCCTTAAATAGATTAACTTTTTCTGAAATGTGTACAGTATGTCAGTTAGTGAGGTGGTGATGTGCTATAATTTTGTCAGCAGTGTCTCTCTGGGGGCGGTTCAATTCAGCGTGATGTTGAATAGCCCGACCAGGTGTTCATGGAGCTGTTCAATTGACCGTGCTGTTCCGAATGAGAGGATTTGTGCTTGCACTCTTCTGAGGAGACAGCAGAAATCCTACTAAAGTGCTGTTTTCCGGGTTAGCGCAGCGCTAACAGCATCGTGGCCGTCACTTTGGTCAGAAGATGCCGGTTAGCGCGACTAAATACCCAGCTTAAGGTGCGGTAACTGGCATTCCACGACTTAAGTGGTTCTAGTATGACTTAACAGTGTGGTCAATTGAATAGCTTCAGTAACTCCTTCCTGGGGCAATTCAACATCACACTGAATTGAATCGCCCCCTGTGCTAGTGTTTACAGGTGGATCTGTTTACAGGTAATGTTGGAAACCGCGGTTGGGGAATAATGTGCAGTCATGTGATCTAGCGTTCACGCTAGGCTGTTTCAGCGAGGCTCTGTGCCCTGCCTAAAGGGTAGAAAGCACCCTGCCCTCTGGCGTGGCGCCCCGCTGAAACAAGCCTGCGGGTCTTGTCCCCACTCACGGGCCGCAGTGGCCCGCGGGTGGGGTAAACGGCGGTGCAGCGGTCACTGCCGATGAATGGACGCCCGGCATCCATTCAGCGTGACTGCAGAGATTGGGAGCTGTCCGGCATGTATGTCAGTGCAGGGCACGCCCACAAGACTGGCGTAAAGGGAATGTAACATACAGATACAACCCCTTTTCCTTGGCCACACCCCCTTTTTGGACACGCGCAGAAGTGCCCTTTCTCTAGGTCCGGCACCGGACATAGAGTGAACCCTATGACCTATGGAGTCCAACCATGTAAGTGAGTTTTAGTGAGTCACCAAAATATCACGCCAGTGACTATGTAAATATGAATGAATGAATGTAAATATGAAAGTCCCTTTTGTAGTTATATTATATAGCAAGCACCAGTATGGCATAGTATACAGCATTATGGGCCTTATTCTGAGTCAGATGCAGCGGCGATGTTGGACGCAGTGGAGTGGTGTTTGTTGTCTGAGTTGAACCATGCATACATACTGAAGGTGTTTGTACAAATATGCAGCACAGATTCGGACACACACAAAGAAGTGCATCAGAAATGTGTTGGCCGTTCCTGTTTCGTTACACAGGATTGGCTAATCAGACGCAGATGTAACGATGGGCATGTTATTGGAGTGACACAGGAGTGCTGAGAAAAATGGTTGTGTACAGAGACACTGAATCGCTCACATTGGAGGCCATACTTATTTGAATGATCTGCCCCTAGCATAGGGCTGGTGCAAGTTTCAAGGGCGCGACTGATGATGGCGTCTAAAGATGCACAAAGCATGAGTGCAGCGTCTGTGCACACTGATAGTGGGTGTCTTAGTCCTTGCACACTCAGATGCACACCAGGGAAGGGATTTGTTGGCATTAGTATTAAGTCGCAGACGCAACTGCATCAAAGATACAAAGATGGCCACTATGGGAGGGAATATCCTGCTCCCCTCAACAGTCCCCACCCCCTCAGCAGACCCATCCCCATTAGGGCTGCTATCAGAATTTTCCCGGGATGGTTTTTCATCATAATCCACCCCTAGTGCGGGATATAAATAGTATTTGACCCTTAATTCAAGCTCTAACCTACCTAAATTACACAAAATGTATATAATCACATGACACTCATATTTCATTTCTACTGTGCATCTTACATGAGCAATGATGACTGACAGTGGACCTGAGGTGGACGCAATGCTGAGGTTTGCGCAGTTGAGCAATTCTTTGCTACTGTGCAATAAATGCTATAAGCGCTTACGGTGCATAGTTTCCCCTGAGTGCACCCAGAGTCCGCTTTTGCGTATGAGACACTCTGGCATTAGAACTGGTGCGGCAAAACCTTGGGCGTTTCTGAGCAGTGTCTGGGAGGTGGCCTGAAATGAACACAAAAAAAGGCTGTCTCATGGGGGTGTTATGGGAGTGTCAGGAGCGTGACAGTGAACATGGTTGGGTTCCCAAATGCAGAGCCACAGCCATTGAGGCAATTCTTAGAGTTAGGGCCGGATTAACAATGGGGTGGGTGGAGCTGCAGGTCCAGGCCTCTCCATAAAAATAAGCTCACAGGACTGGGTTCCGGCAGTGTCACCTGCCCTGTTGCCAACCCCACAACCCACCCATCTTACTATCCGCCCCTGCTGGCATTGGGGTGCACACACGGCAAGTAATGGGGGGGTTTGGGCGTGCAAGTGAGCAGGGTCATGCTGCGCCGCTGTTCACGGCACTCTGCTCGGTGCACACATACAGAAAGAGGAGCGGCAGCAGGCACAGCAGCACCATCCTCCAGCCGTGGCTGCCACGAGGATGCTGACTTGGAAGGCACTGAGGTACAACAGGAGACAGTGACAGGCAGCTGAGCACCTCAGTGACAGCCTCATTATAGGCATGGCATGGGGGCATCCGGTGCAGCAGTGTCATATCCGTTTTAAGAGACTGCAGTGACGCTGCTTGTTCCTGATTGGTGGATAGCTCTGGCCATCCGCCAATCACAGGGGTGTGAAAACTCCACATACTGATGCTATACACCAATCAAAGTGCAGAAAGCAGCAGCACACTGTGCCTGTGAGACAGTGATGGACCAAAGTATCAGCTGGTGAGTAATTTAAATTATCATAATTATTGTGCTGGACTCAAAAGTTTTGAAGAAGAATGGCAGATGAGGCTCTTACTCTATTGCACAAGTTACCTTTAGACATTAAAATCCAATTTAGTAGATGGTAATCAGAGTTTTGTAATGCACTATTGAATTTATGGGATAGTCTTTCCTTATTTCCCAGTGTCCTTGATGGGGAGTTTTTGTGGGGGGTTTGTACAGCATCAGCATATTAATTTGATGCATTGCCTATCACGATAAAAAACAGCAGGATACCAAGGCTCCTATAACCAACATTATTCTTAACCACCTCCCTCACATTTTCACATGGGATGCAATCACAGGCAGGTGGGCTTTCCCTGCCACAGTTGCATCCCATGTGACCGCAGGCTCTGCTTCTCCCCCAACCATCTCATCAGAGTAATTTCCTCTCCCTTGAAGGAGCTGAGCTGTGGTGTCACTGGTCAGTTTGACCACTGACATCATGTGTCCCTTCTGCATCTTAGGTTGTCTTGCTATTGGGGGGCACGGAAGAACCCCACTGTGAGCATTATATCCAAATCTGGATATCTGGAGCACTGCTCTGCTGCTTCCGGCTCAGAAGGGACACGTCAGATGTTTACAGGGGTATTACAATGATAAAGCAGTATGCTAGACACTCGTAGAGTCTGGTGTTAGGCACCCCTAGGAATATTTATTTTGTAAAATATTATTAAATATATGTTTTTAAATACATGGGGCAGATGAACTAAGCCTTGGAGATTGATAAATTGGAGAGAGATAAAGTAGCAACCAATCAGTGCATAACTGTCATGTTACAGGCTGTGTTGTAAAAATGACAGGAGCTGATTGGTTGGTAGCTTACTTCTCTCCGCTTTATCACTCTCCAAAGCTTATTACATCTACCCCTCATTACTTACATTATTTAACTCATTTTAAAAGAAAATCAACTATTTCGGAGACCTTTTTGAAAAAGATATTGGTCAGTTAAGTGGTTAGGAGAATCCTTCAAATGTCTGGTTGCTTCATCCTGCCTTCACAATAACTTTTAAATCTATAATGTATGAAGAACTATGTAATCTGGTTATTGAATTAAATAAAAGAGGATTGTGGCAAACAGTTAATGGTGATAACAGGCACAACTTGTTTGCATGTGACCAGAATTGTATTGAAGTAAGAAATGGGAAGTTCATGGCACAGTGGTGAGCTGGTGACAGGTTCTGGAATTATTTTGGAATATGGATTACATGACGCTCCCTGAGATAGGGAACGTCTAGCAAGTGGAATGTGCAGGCATCTGGCCCGTAGCTTCTTTCCTTTCTACTGAGGAGCACTAGAATATGGGTTGGTACTGACAATAAGAAATGGACAGAACTTTCGTACTATAGCCCATATCTATCATCAAAATGTATCAAACTTCTCAAGCAAGGACAGTATATGCAGTGTGGGGAGGTAGTGCAGTGATATATTGCACCATCACATGACCTCTGCCCGCCTAGGAGGACTTCTCTGCGGTGTTGATCACAAACCCGCACCAGCACACAATAGGCCCTTCATAAATTTCAGCTCCAGGCCCACGTGGACATTAATCTGGTACTGCTTAGAGTTGAGGAGACAATGCTTCGGCCATGGGCTAGTGCAAGTGACGATGGTGGATGTGATGCTGTGCCAATGGTGGAGTGTTCAGAAGCGTCGGTGGAGTTACACTATCCACGGACATTGAAAAAGGGCATCTCAAGGCTTATACAGTCCGGCGCACACTAATGCCCAAGGGAAAGGCTGAAACTAGCATTTGTATACTACTGCCGCTGCAAAAAAAAATGCAGCTGCAACTACGTCCACCTCTGAATCAGGCCCAGTGTGAGGAGTCCAAGCTCCTGGATTTTTAAAGTTTCATTGGAAATATTCAGCCATTTGTGTCCTCACTGAGAACCCAGGGACTGCAGTCAGACAGAAGTGTATCCATTTATTGCATTGGCTATTGTGATATACATACAGTCAGGTGCATAAATATTGGGACATTGACAGAATTTTCATATTTTGGCCTCTATTCACCACCACAATGGCTTTGAAATGAAACAAACAAGATGTGCGTTAACTGCAGACTTTCAGATTTAATTTGAGGGTAATTACATCCAAATCAGGTGAACGGTGTAGGAATTACAACGGTTTCTATATGTGCCTCCCACTTTTTAAGGGGCCAAAAGTAATGGAACTATCAACTCAAAAGCTATTTCATGGACAGGTGTGGGCTATTCCCTCGTTATTTCATTATCAATTAAGCAGGTAACAGGTCTGGAGTTGATTCTAGGTGTGACATTTGCATTTGGAATCAGTTGCTGTCGACTCTCAATATGAGATCCAAAGAGCTGTCACTGTCAGTGAAGCAAGCCATCATTAGGCTGAAAAATCAAAACAAACCCATCAGAGAGATAGCAAAAACATTAGGTGTGGCCAAATCAACTGTTTGGAACATTTTTAAAAAGAAAGAATGCACCGGAGAGCTCAGCAACACCAAAAGACCCGGAAGACCACGGAAAACAACTGTGGTGGATAACAGAAGAATTATTTCCCTGGTGAAGAAAAACCCCTTCACAACAGTTGGCCAAATCAAGAACACTCTCCAGGAGGTAGGTGTATGTGTGTCAAAGTCAACAATCAAGAGAAGACTTCACAAGAGTGAATATAGAGGGTTCACCACAAGATGTAAACCATTGGTGAGCCACAAAAACAGGAAGACCAGATTAGAGTTTGCCAAACAACATCTAAAAAAGCCATTACAGTTCTGGAACAACATCCTATGGACAGATGAGACAAAGATCAACTTGTACCAGAGAGATGGGAAGAGAAGAGTATGGAGAAGGAAAGGAACTGCTCATGATCCAAAACATACCACCTCATCAGTGAAGCATGGTGGTGATAGTGTCATGGCGTGGGCATGTATGGCTGCCAATGGAACTGGTTCCCTTGTATTTATTGATGATGTGACAGCTGACAAAAGCAGCAGAATGAATTCTGAAGTGTTTCGGGCAATATTGTATGCTGATATTCAGTCAAATGCTTCAGAACTCATTGGACGGCGCTTCACAGTGCAGATGGACAATGACCCGAAGCATACTGCAAAAGCAACCAAAGAGTTTTTTAAGGCTAAAAAGTGGAATGTTATGCAATGGTCAAGTCAATCCCCTGACCTGAATCCGATTGAGCATGCATTTCACTTGATGAAGACAAAACTGAAGGGAAAATGCCCCAAGAACAAGCAGGAACTGAAGACATTTGCAGTAGAGGTCTGGCAGGACATCACCAGGGATGAAACCCAGCGTTTGGTGATGTCTATGCGTTCCAGACTTCAGGCTGTAATTGCCTGCAAAGGATTTACAACAAAGTATTAAAAAGAGAAAGATTGATTTAGGATTGTTTAGTTTGTCCCATTACTTTTGGCCCCTTAAAAAGTGGGAGGCACATAAAGAAACCGTTGTAATTCCTACACCGTTCACCTGATTTGGATGTAATTACCCTCAAATTAAATCTAAAAGTCTGCAGTTAAAGCACATCTTGTTTGTTTAATTTCAAAGCCATTGTGGTGGTGAATAGAGGACAAAATATGAAAATTCTGTCAATGTCCCAATATTTATGCACCTGACTGTATATTTATTTAGAGCCCACTTTGTTTCAGGAGATATTCTATTGCCCTCCAAAAAAAAAATCCTTATTACATATAAAAATGTAAGAGTACAAAAGAATATACTCTGCAACTACAACAGATATTTCTACTTTTTTCCCAATTATAAAAGAAATAAAAATCATGCAGTAAAGTAATGTCATCTAAAAAACATACCCATTATCTGTACACTCATCTGTTATTTGGTCTTGCTTTGAAACTACATACAGTAAAGGAGCTTTTATAATGTCATACACCTGACATAATTCTTTATTAGAATTCCCTTAGTATACGCAACTAATGAGGTTAAACCACAACAATCCAAAAAAAGTCACTAAATGACTCTTCATAAAACTTGTTTTATTAAATGTTTAAATCTGTTATTACTTGCATAAAGGAATGGATATAGGTCATGCAGTATGCAATCTATTTGGTTGTGGCTGGAGTTTGTCACAATTGGTGAGCAGTACTATGAACGGTTAAGTTGACCAGGTCAATTTAATGATCAATGACTCATTAAAAAGGTCATTCAGAATTCAATCAGTTTACATTAAAAGTATCATCTCAGATACATTAAGTGATTTTGCCTTTATTACAGGTATATTTTCAATTTTACTAGCAGACCTTGCAGCAAGATAGTTTAGCTATGTCAGATACACCACGAAGTACCTCGCCCTTGAAAAAATATAGAATATTACCTTTCAGCAGATCCCCAAAAACTCTTCTCAAGCAGTTGATGGTAATGTAGTGTGGCCATCACAAATGCTATTTCGGGACTCTTCTAAAATAAACAAAACAAGTTAGCAACTGAATAGAGACGATGTAATTGGCAGGGGCATAACTAGGTATTTGAAGCTCCTATGTACCACCCAATGGTGAAAAATGTATATAAAACACATGTAACTTTGACAAGGAAGATGGGACCCCATAAGCTCTGGGCCCCATAACAGCTGCACCCCTTGCTCCTACGGTAGTTACGCCCATGATGATTGGGTAGGATAGTTTATGGAGGTCACATAGGTGGTTCTGGAATTTGATAACCTTGCCTGAAGAGATAAGTTATCAGGGAACGCTTGAAGGTTTGAAAAAGTCCTGTAACCGTGAATGGGAGCAGGTGATGCATGTGGAGATACGCAGATCTTGTGCAGAGCGGAGAGGTCAGGTTGGGAGATATTTTGAGATAAGCGAAGAGATGTATGCTGGTGAAGTTTGGTTAGCAGCCTTATTTGTAAGTAAAATTATTTTAAATTGAATTTGGTAGAAAACAAGTAACCAATGGGGGGACTGACAAAGGGGAGCAGCAGACGATGAATGTTTAGTGCAGAGGATTTGCCCTAAAGCTGCATTCAAAATGGATTTTAATGGTGAATGCCTGTTTTGAGGAACACCAGTAAGGAGACTATAGCAATAATCAATGTGGGAGATAATGAGCGCATAAATTAGAGTTTTTGCAGTGTCTTGTATAAGATATTGGTGTATTCTGGATATGTTTTTAATGGAAATAGATAGAGTAAGATAGGGGGAGTAAACTTAAGAGGTGTGCCCATTGCTATGAAATATATAAAAAGTTTGCACGCTGCAAAATGGAAGGAATAAATTCAGCTCAATTTGTTCCCTTCACATTGTAGGTATGTATAATGGACATTTGTGTAAGAAAATGCAGATAAATTGGTATCTGTCCACTAGGAATCAACTGCCAATTAATGAGCAAATATGGCATATGTTGTACATGTAGACACTGAAAACAGCACAAAGCCTATATTTAGAAGTACAGTGCATCCAGAAAGTATTCATAATGCTTCACCTTTTCAACATTTAGTTATGTTACAGCCTTATTCCAAAATGGAATAAAATTATGTTTGTCCTCAAAATTCTACACACAATACCCCATAATACCCCCATAGTGTAAAGTTTTTTTGAGATTTTTGCAAATTTAATTAAAAAAAAAATAAGAAATCACATGTACATAAGTATTCACAACCTTTGCTCAATACTTTGTTGATGCACCTTTGGTAGAAATTACAGCCTCAAGTCTTTTTGAATATGAGGTCACAAGCTTGGCACACCTATCTTAGGCCAGTTTCGCCCATTCCTCTGTGCAGCACTTCTCAAGCTCCATTAGGTTGGATGGGAAGTGTCGGTGGACAGTCATTTTCAGATCTCTCCAGAGATGTTCAATCGGATTCAATTCTGAGCTCTGGCTGGGCCACTCAAGGACATTCACAGAGTTGTCTTGAAGCCACTCCTTTGATATCTTGGCTGTGTGCTTAGGGTCATTGTCCTGCTGAAAGATGAACAGCCACCCCAGTCTGAGGTCAAGAGTGCTCTGGAGCAGGTTTTCATCCAGGATGTCTCTGTACATTGCTGCAATCATCTTTCCCTCTATCGTGACTAGTCTCCCAGTTCCTGCCACTGAAAAACATCCCCACAGCATGATGCTGCCACCACCATGCTTCACTGTAGGGATGGTATTGGCCTGGTGATGAGCGGTGCATGGTTTGCTCCAAACAGAACGCCTGGCATTCATGCCAAAGAGTTCAATCTTTGTCTCATCAGACCAGAGAGTCCTTCAGGTGCATTTTTGGCAAACTCCAGGTGGGCTGTCATGTGCTTTTTACTAAGCAGTGGCTTCCGAGGGGCCACTCTAATATACAGGCCTGATTGGTGGATTGCTGCAGAGATGGTTGTCCTTCTGGAAGGTTCTCCTCACTCCACAGAGGAATGCTGTAGCTCTGACAGAGTGACCATCAGGTTCTTGGTCACCTCCCTGACTAAGGCCCTGATCCCACAATCGCTCGGTTTAGATGGCCGGCCAACTCTAGGAAGAGTCCTGGTGGTTCCGAACTTATTCCATTTACGGATGATTGAGGCCACTGTGCTCATTGGGACCTTCAAAGCAGCAGATACTTTTCTGTACCCTTCCCCAGATTTGTGCCTCGAGACAATCCCGTCTCGGAGGTCCACAGACAATTCCTTGGTCTTCATGCTTGGTTTGTACTCTGACATGCACTGTCAAGTGTGGGACTTTACATAGACAGGTGTATGCCTTCAAAATCATGTCCAATCAACTGAATTTACCACAGGTGGACTCCAATTAAGCTGTAGGAACATCTCCAGGATGATCAGTGGAAACAGGATGCACCTGAACTAAATTTTGAGCTTCATGGCAAAGGCAGTGAATACTTATGTACATGTGATTTCTTGTTTTTTTTTTTATTAAATTTGCAAAAATCTCAAAAAAAACTTTTTACATGTTGTCATTATGAGGTATTGTGTGTAGAATTTTGAGGACAAAAATTAATTTATTCCATTTTGGAATAAGACTGTAACATAACAAAATGTGGAAAAAGTGAAGGGTTGTGAATACTTTCCGGATCTTTGTCCTTTAAACACATCAAATCACTATAAAAGTAAACATCTAATATTCACATACAGAATACCTACAAAGCTACGTATAGAAATATGAAAGCAACTGAAAGGTTACCTTCCACAATCCAAGCAATAGGCCAGGATTAAAATAGAGAAGTTTAACATGCTTGTCCTGGCCAACACATTTGCTGGGGTCCCTCATGTTATATTCCGCAATGAGTGAGAGTCTTTGAAGTCTTGATGACAGAAAAACAAAAAGGCAATTATTTTCTGCTACAAATATAATTTCAACATATACTACTATAAAGCTATAGTTAAAAGACATTGCCATTTTAAAACACTGAGGTAGATTTATTAAATATTGGTTTGTCAAAGCCGCCAATGATCGACGTTTGTGACCGATGGATTTAAATTGGCAACTGTAACAAATGCTAAACAAGGCTGGTTTAACATTTAGTTCTGTTGCTGTTTTAAATTCAAAAGTCAAAGATGCCATTCATTGGTGACTTTAACAAACTAACATTTAGGAACTATACCCTTTTGTTTCAATTACATTTATCTGGCTAAAACATAAATATCTGCTAGAGTAAAATGGTACCTGTGAGCTTAAAGCAATGCCTGGCCTGTGTTAGACGGTTAAACTTGGTTGTACCGCTATTTAGTCTTCGCACTGCTTGGCCCATACTCATACACTTCAAGTTTAATTTTAAGTTACCGTTTCTACAGGTGTTAGTGCTGCATAAGCACAATTTACACTTGGCTGTATATAAATGGAAAGTGTATGCAACTGAAATTATTATCCATTATCTCATTCCCCACATCTACTCAGGCATTCCCTTCAAACAACTATTATCACTTCAAGCAGTCCTACATTCCTCGCTCACTTCTCCAATCTATAAATCCCTAGCTTGGCTCCCCATATCACCACAGAAATCTATTTCAAGTTACAGATGTTTCCTCATACACTATTGCTGCAGTCGCGTCAAACAGTCCTTCAGAGTGCACTAGGGGCCTGATTCAGACCCGCTCGCAAGCGCATAGCGCTCGCAAGCGGGTCGATGGTCCCCCACTGCGCATGCCAGAGCCGACTCCGGTGTGCGCATGCGCGAGCCGGCTCCGGCGTGCGCGAGACCCGGCCAGCGATGGGCACTCTGTCGCTACGGGTCTCGCACCAAGGCGGGGCAGCTGTCGATTGTGATTGACAGCTTGCCCAGTTTTGGAGGCGGGCAGGAGGGGTGGCTGGCCAAACGGAGGCGTTCCCGAAGGAACGCCTGCCATTTGGGGGCGGCCCCACTGACATTACGAGTTATGTCAGTGGGTGAGCTTCTGGCTCTATTAGAGCCGAAAGCTCACTGGGGCTTGCGGGAACGAGACCCTACCACAAAGGTCTCGTCGCAAGCCCCGATGGCCGCGAGCCACAGCTTAGCGAGCGGCCAGGAGGCCGTCTTTAAAAAAAAAACAGGGATGCCCAGATTCAGAGCGAGCGCTCTCAAAGAATGTCCGGCTCTGAATCAGGCCCTAGGTCCCATGCAACTCAGCTTGCGACAAACATTTTTTCACCTGTAAATGCATTTTAGTCGCAAACGGAGACTGCACTAATTAATTTGAAATGCTATGATGCAGTGGCCGCTGCTTGTTTCCTCGCCAAGTTCCGCTATGCTTTGTATACAGACTCGGTTGCACACATATATACAAGTGTCACATATCAAATTAATCAGTGCAGTCTCATGAAGTTGTTTGTTTCACCCTTTTTAAATTAAATTAAAATGACTGATAAGAACATGACAGACATTTATCATTCTTCTGTAAGTTCCTACAAAACCTGAAGAACAAATTTGAACAAGATTCAAATTAAGGTAAAAGTTTTAAATATAATACATACCCAATTTTACAAGGGCCCGAACATTTATCAATTAACACTGGTGTAATTCCATGGAGCTGAATTGTGGTCAGGGAGTTAAAAGCCGGCCAAAGATAACTATTCCAAGTCACAGTAAGGGATGTATCTCTGAACTGAATGTCAGTCTGCTCAATTACTGTTTCCTTTCCACTGAGATCTTTGAATGTAAGGGCCCAAATCAACCCAGACATCCTGGACATGACCAATGAGGAGAAACAGAGAACATATATGTAATATTAAAATGCAGTCATTTAGCTTCTATATGTCACAAAATGAAATAGACTTTAAATCAAAGCAATTATTACAAGATATATAAAGAATTATACTAAATGATTGAAAAGATTTGTTACTGTACATAGTCTGGATGTGCTTTTTAAAACAAGGACATTTCTTTTTTCATGTATACTAGAATTTTTAGTTATGGGCACAATCCCCAGAGGTATATAATAAAAGCAAAATAACAATTTACAAATATTTAAAGTTGTATTACTTACTTTACTGCCTTTTCCATATTAGCAGGCACTCCACTGGCACTGTAATTCTTTGCAGATTTCAAAATGTTGTTAATTCTATTTTCTCTACCAGCTATTAATTCACTTATATAGGTTTTCTTCCAATAGCCTGGCTGTTTATCTGTAAGTGTCGTCTCAGTTAATTTCTTCCTTAACGAGTTCACAGTTAAACAGTCCCAACGCAGTTTTTTTCTTAGACACAATATATTGTACCATATTAGGCTGGATGGAAATGAAACAAAAGAAATATAAATATCCAATTGTTCATAGGGTGACACTAAACCCAAATCACAGATTGTTCAACCTAAAACTACTACTGACATTTGCATATATTTATAAAAAAGTTCTCAAACATTGAAAATCTTGATAGGAATTAAGATAGGTTAAAATTTATTTACATTTCTATGCAACCTATTCTCTGTTATCAGCTATTTCAGTGTGACTACAAAGTCATTCAGTGGGATTACTGTATAAAAAGTATCTCCCTGAACTATCAAAACTTTGCTTTCATATATGTTGATTTGCGAGAAGATACTGAAGCGGTTATAGGGTAAATCAGCCAGTGAATTAACACTACCAGTTAATGAATATTTTAATGTTCAGTGTAGTAATCTTTAAATTTAATGCATAGAATCTGAGATCAGACCTACTGACTATGTTTTATTGATGCAAGTCATATTATTCATTTAGTGAACTTGTCTTTTGATTTGTAAGCATTGAGTGTTCATTCACTGGTAATTTCTACATCTCTCCTGTTTTTTTTTGTAAATTCTAATTATTCATTCCAACTTTTAAAACAAAATGTATTTTAAAAGTATACATAGTAAGTCTTAAATATGAGAATTCCCTTAACTGTTTATTCACTGGACAATTCACTATATACAGTATATATACACACATACACATACACACACATATATAAAAATAATGGAGTTGACCTATCAAGCGACTAAATATTCACAATCAGTGTTCAATTCATATAGGTGTATAGCAATGTTAATTAAAGTGATTCAGTGTAAAATAAATATGTGACTATATCAGTCTTTCAAGTAAATCAGTAAAGTGCGGAGTCTGTATGTGTGCAATAGTACAGTGCAAATAGACATGTATTTTAGCAAAAACGTGCTAATGTATAAATAATATATAAAGAATTCAGTGACCATACATAGGAATTTCATAAATAACAAAGTGCATATGCTTAAAAGTTTTGTATGAAAATATATATGAATTTATTTAACACAACAACAATATATTAAAACACCAAGTCCCACATCAGGATGGGTGTTAATATTGCACATAAGAATAACACAGACACAATTACAGTTTTAAAAACAAGTAGCAATTGAATAAAAAATATCAACTTATCTGAGATAAAAAGAGCAGGTTTCTAAAGTTCATGTAGCAAGAATCAAGCGGGCCCCCAACGTGTTTCGTCCAGCGGGGACTTCATCAAGAGGATGTTGCTCTAGTGGGGTACCTGTCTTTTATACCCCACTAAGTGCTAATTAGGAATTAGGCTAGTTAAACATTCACTTCCGGTTTCCGCTCCTTACTTACAACGCGGTTTCTATCATCAAATTTAATAAATTAATTAATTAATATTAACGCTATGAACTATATGTGGTGAAGACCCCAAGTAAATAATTACAAGTTTAAAGGATGGCAAAGTGTTAGTTTGTGTATTTGACCGGGATTACATCCGCCCTCAGAACTCCTCCGGCATTTCCGTCCACACTCCTGATGGCCCGCGTCATCACCACCCTCCGGGACCACGCTACATCAAGCGGTCTCCGTCTTCCAGGTCAGAATATTGTGCCTTCAGGGGGATGGTATTCTCTATACTCCTGGTGTTCTCTACACTTCCGCCCACACTTCTGATAAGCCACGTCAAGGCCGGCCTCCGGGAACAAACTACGTCACTCGATCTCTATAGTGCCCGACTTCCGTTCACTGTATGGACCATGCCGGCAAGTCACGTCCGCCCGGCTCCCCATTTTGTGTTTATGCGGGCTCATACTTTTCCCACAGCGCCCTCTGTTGTATGCTCTGAAAATAAAACATTTATAAATAGCGAGAATAGAGGGTTTTTTAGATGTGGGTAAACATACCTTATGGAAAAAACTCTAGATCCAACAATTTAGTAAAGGATAAGTTGTATATATCTATACCTCCTTATCCTAAGCAGTCAGATTATAGGACTATTTTATATACAATAAAAGTAAACATTCAATAATAAAGACTTATCTAGTTTGGACCTTATATTATGTTGTTCCTCAGTATATTGGGAAATTTAATATATATACACACACACACACACACACACACACACACACACACACACACACACACACACACACACACAGGTTGAGTCTCCCATATCCAAATAATCCTGAAATACGGAATATTTTGGGCATGACAGATAATAAAACCTTTGATTTTTGATGGTTGAATGTACACAAACTTTGTCTAAGGCTCAAATTATTACAAATATTGTATTAAATTACCTTCAGGCTGTGTGTATAGGGTGTAAATGAAACATAAATTTATTTCATGTATGTACACAAACTTTGCTTGAGCCACAAAACTATTGAAAATATTGTATAAAAATAGCTGCAGGCTGTGTGTATAAGGTGTATATAACACATAAATGCATTGTGTGTGTATATTGGGGTCCCACTCCCAAGATATTTCATTATGACATGCAATTATTCCAAAATACGGAATATTCCGTTATCCGAAATTACCCCTGGTCCCAAGCATTTTGGAGACTCAACATGTATGTATGTATATATGTGTATATATATATATATATATATACACATACATACACACACACACACACACACACATATATATATATATATATATACACACACACATAGTCAGGTGCATAAATATTGGAACATTGACAGAATTCTCATATTTTGGCCTCTATTCACCACCACAATGGCTTTGAAATGAAACAAACAAGATGTGCGTTAACTGCAGACTTTCAGATTTAATTTGAGGGTAATTACATCCAAATTGGGTGAATGGTGTAGGAATTACAACAGTTTCTATATGTGCCTCCCACTTTTTAAGGGGCCAAAAGTAATGGGACTGTCAACTCAAAAGCTATTTCAAGGACAGGTGTGGGCTATTCCCTCGTTATTTCATTATCAATTAAGCAGGTAAAAGGTCTGGAGTTGATTCTAGGTGTGACATTTGCATTTGGAATCAGTTGCTGTCAACTCTCAATATGAGATCCAAAGAGCTGTCACTGTCAGTGAAGCAAGCCATCATTAGGCTGAAAAATCAAAACAAACCCATCAGAGAGATAGCAAAAACATTAGGTGTGGCCAAATCAACTGTTTGGAAAATTCTTAAAAAGAAAGAATGCACCGGAGAGCTCAGCAACACCAAAAGACCAGGAAGACCACGGAAAACAACTGTGGTGGATGACAAAAGAATTATTTCCCTGGTGAAGAAAAACCCATTCACAACAGTTGGCCAAATCAAGAACACTCTCCAGGAGGTAGATGTATATGCGTCAAAGTCAACAATCAAGAGAAGACTTCACAAGAGTGAAAATAGAGGGTTCACCACAAGATGCAAACCATTGAGCCACAAAAACAGGAAGACCAGATTAGAGTTTGCCAAACAACATCTAAAACAGCCATTACAGTTCTGGAACAACATCCTATTGACAGATGAGACAAAGATCAACTTGTACCAGAGTGATGGGAAGAGAAGAGAAGGAAAGGAACTGCTCATGATCCAAAACATACCACCTCATCAGTGAAGTATGGTGGTGGTAGTGTCATGGCGTGGGCATGTATGGCTGCCAATGGAACTGGTTCCCTTGTATTTATTGATGATGTGACTGCTGACAAAAGCAGCAGAATGAATTCTGAAGTGTTTCGGGCAATATCATATGCTCATATTCAGTCAAATGCTTCAGAACTCATTGGACGGCGCTTCACAGTGCAGATGGACAATGACCCGAAGCATACTGCAAAAGCAACCAAAGAGTTATTTAAGGCTATAAAGTGGAATGTTATGCAATGGCCAAGTCAATCCCCTGACCTGAATCCGATTGAGCATGCATTTCACTTGATGAAGACAAAACTGAAGGGAAAATGCCCCAAGAACAAGCAGGAACTGAAGACATTTGCAGTAGAGGCCTGGCAGAGCATCACCAGGGATGAAACCCAGCGTCTGGTGATGTCTATGCGTTCCAGACTTCAGGCTGTAATTGCCTGCAAAGGATTTGCAACAAAGTATTAAAAAGTGAATGTTAGATTTAGGATTGTTTAGTTTGTCCCATTACTTTTGGCCCCTTAAAAAGTGGGAGGCACATATAGAAACCGTTGTAATTCCTACACCGTTCACCTGATTTGGATGTAATTACCCTAAAATTAAATCTGAAAGTCTGCAGTTAAATCACATCTTGTTTGTTTCATTTCAAAGTCATTGTGGTGGTGAATAGAGGCCAAAATATGAAAATTCTGTCAATGTCCCAATATTTATGCACCTGACTGTATATCAGTCTTCGCAAATATGCGCTATAGCGCGTATTTTACCCGATATCGGGCACTGGGGACTCACTTTATTAAAGTACCCAGGTCCCCGGGGATGCGCTGTGCTGTGGCCAATCCCTGACAGCTGGCTACAGCACAGAGTGTCCCCTTGCAGAGACAGACATAACGCTGTCTGATAGAGCAGCCAATGAGAGTCAGATAGACTCTCATTGTCTGCTGCTGTGGAAAGCCGTGCTGGGGTCAAGTGTCTGATCCCAGCATCGGCACAGCGTCCGTGCCCAGCGCTGGGACAGTATTTGTTACCAGCGCCAGGTAAGCCACTGCGGCGGGTACCTGGTGAAGGGACCGCCTGGTCCCTTCCACCAGTGTCGGTGGGAAAAGCTTGGCTCCGTGCACGAGCTGAGCGGAGCTCGCTGTCCAGAAGCCAAGTAGCGGTGGCGGTGGTTTAGCAGCAGGCAATAGTAGGCAGATGCGACGAACCAATCGCGGCTCATTGCGTCATAGCCCCGCCCACTCGCGGTGTCTTGAATAGATGCTGCTGAGCGGGAACGTTCAGTCCGTCGGCGGAGGGGAGGCGTGAAGTCCTCCCGAAGACAAGTAAAGAGCGGCATTGCAAAAGTTCCGGCGGCCGCGCAAGAGGCCAAAAGACGGCATGATCAAGAAGGAAGAGGCGGCGCGATGAAGAAGGAAGAGACTGAAGCTGAGGACCATAGAAGACTGCGGGGATGGAAAGTAAAAGAGCTATCGAAGCCCCCCCCCAGCAGCCTCTTCCACCGTGCGGGTAGGCGGCCTTGGGCCACCGTTAATTACCCCTCCCTAGACCACCAGGGTTGTCGAGCACTAGGCCGTGGCATAAATTCAGGCAATAGGCCTGTGGGTATATAGGCGGGCACAAGGCCCGGGCTACATAGGGGGTATTAGGCCCAATTGAAGGTATCTGCCCCCCCAAATAGGTGTGTGACTAGGGCATTAGGCCCAGGTCCCCAGTAGTTGACCCACCAAATTGCCCTTTAGTGACCTGGGCCTAATGCCCAGGTCACTCCTATTTGGGGGGCAGCTACCTCCACTGCATAGGGGGTCTGAGAGGCATATGGGGAACTCCTGGGGGCACTGCATAGGGGGACTACTACTGGGGGCACTGCATAGGGGGACTACTACTGGTGGCAATGCATAGGGGGACTACTACTGGGGACAATGCATATGGGGGACTCCTGGTGGCACTCCATAGGGGGACTACTACTGGGGGCACTGCATAGGGGGTCTACTACCGGGGGCACTGCATAGGGGGTCTACTACTGGGGGCAATGCATAGGGGGACTACTACCAGGGGCAATGCATAGGGGAACTACTACCGGGGGCAATGCATAGGGGGACTACTACCGAGGGCAATGCATAGGGGGACTACTACTGGGGGCAATGCATAGGGGGACTAAAGGGCATTAATGTGCGGCATCATTTGTAAGGGGTATTACTGCATGGCATAATGTGTAAAGGCTGGGCATTGCTGTGTGGCATAATGTGTAAAGACCGGGCATTAATGTGTGGCATAATGTGTAAAGGGCATTAATGTGCGGCATAATGTCTAAAGACGGGGCATTTATCCTTTGATATATATGCCTATTACCTAAAGCGTTATTCATAGGCTAACCATACTATCGCTTTAAAATGGGGCACATGAATTAATTACAAAGGTCCTGTGACTGACTGACTTCATGCCTGGATTTCACCTGGTTTTAATGAGCCACAGAACCTGTGTAATCCATGAGTGTCCCAGTTTAAAGTGATGATATGGTAAACCTACTTATTCACTATGGGTTTTGTGAACAGACAAGTCATATTACCTGAAAGATCATGGAGGCATTAAAACATGCATTTAAGGGGCTTGTGGGGATATCTGATGCTGTTGGGGGTATCAGATGGGCATTTTAGGGGGATGTGGGGAGGTCTGAGAGGCATATGGGTAGCTCTAAAGCAAAAATTATGATGGGACCCAAAAATGGTCAGGTAGGACCCCATTTTTTTAAAGTATACACACATATATATATTAGTGGAGACGCGCTGTTTTTATCATAAGTTCATGTCCTTAGGATTCAAATGAATTCGATTAAACTTCATCCGTATTTATGTTTTTATTTTTGTCTTTTTGTCTTGTTCTCCTTCTTCCATTGTAGATTCTTTGATATGTTTATTCTTTTGTTTCTTCAGATGGTGGTTTCGAAGGGCAGGATGCATTATGCATCAGGGTGGAGGTATCTACTGCACCTGGTATTCCCGGGGGGTCTCCCATCCCAGGGCTGACCAGGCCCATCTGTGCTTGGCTTCCAAGATCAGACGAGATTGGGCATGTGTACAGTGGTATGGTCGTAAATACCTTCCTATACCTTAATCCCTTCATCCCATTAAGTTTCACCACTGATTTCTGGGTATTCCTTAAGCTTTATCCATGTGAGTGGGGAGATCTACTAAAACTCAGTATTCCCTGAAGGTCTCACTTCCAGGTACTTATTGAGCTCAACGAGGTATTGCTTCCAGAAACCGGGCATTTTCACTAGTTGATATGATTGTAGATAACCTCACACCCCACAATTGTTTAGTTCTTACAAGAATGGAGCTATTTCATAACTTTCGTTGAAGCCATTGGGAGCAAGGGTGTTCAATTCAAAAATCCAATACATTTCCCGTTTAGATAATAGATTTCCCAGACCGCCTCCTCTTTCACCTAAAGTAACATGTTCAATAGCTTTAAATGTGAAATGATCCGGGTAAGAATTTTGTTGACTGATGAAGTGCTTAGAAACCGCGTGTCCCTCTACTTTATTTTTAATGTTCCTTATATGTTCCTGTATTTTTAGTTTCAATATTCTCTTGGTTTTCCTGACGTATTTTAACCCACACGTACATTCCAGGAGGTATATGACAGAGGTTGAATTACAATTAAGAAATTATTTGATGCCATATTCTTTAGATCCATTAGAGTTGGTAAATATTTTTCTTTTTGGATGAAGGTACTTGCATATGTTACAATGTCCATACTTATAGCAACCCTTACATTTTGGATTCCTTCTTTACATAATTTTTAATTCTTTTTCAACATGCTTGGAGTTAGCAGATCTTTGAGGTTCCTAGATCTTTGGTAAACGATCTGTGGTCTCGTGGGCAATAACCCTTTCAAAATGGAGTCCATCATCAGGATATTCCAGTGTTTGCCGAATGATTTTTTATTCCTATTTTCATGACCAGTGAATGAACTGATGAATGGTATTATTTATTTCTTCTGATTTTTCTCCATTTTATACTCTAATAGATTATCGCGATTAACCAGTTTTATTTTATCTATAGCCTTATTCAAAGTTTCTTCTGGGTATTCCTTTTCGCAAAATCTTTTAGTATACAATCCTATTTGTTCCTCACGTTTTCATATCACTGCAATTCCTTTTAATCCTATGGAATTGAGAATTTGGAATATTTTGTTTCCATTTTTTAGGTGGCAGCTTTTAAAATGTAAATAGCTGTTTGCATCGTCACACTTAATGAAGTTTTTTGTGGAGATTGTGTCCCCTTCTCCTATTAATATCAAGTCTAAAAATTCAATGGTTGTAGTATTAAAAATTGAGGTAAATTTCAGATTCATATTATTACTGGATATAGGTGTTAAAAATTGTTTAAAAAGATCTTCAGTGCCTTCTCATATAATTAAAATGTCGTCTATATATCTTTTGTATAATCTAATATTTTTGAAGGGGTTTTTACTGTATATATAATCTTTTTCCCAGTACCCCATAAAAACGTTTGCGAAGACAGGTGCAAAAGTCGTGCCCATAGATTTGGCTGTAAAATTTATCTAAAAATGTAAAATAGTTATGATTCAATATAAAGGACATAAGATCACATAAAAATTATTTGTGCAGAGTTTCCATTGAGTCATCCATTTCCAAGAAAATTCTTGCTGCATTTATACCTTTAGTGTGTTCAATGTATGTATATAGTGACTGTACATCTATTGTCACCCAGTTATATGACTCTTTCCACTGCATCTCCTTCACAAGAAATAAAAGATGGCGGTAGTTGGATTGGTCTTCATCAAATATTGAAATTCTTCCTTCGTTATAATGTTGTTGTGTAGACCAAATACCAATAACATTCTTAGTTCATCTGTTATCTCCCACAGGAATCACATCAGTGTATTTTATGAAATGGTCAAAAAAGATCTGTATGAGGAGGAGGTGAACCAGGTTAAGAAACATAATTTGAATAATCGTGAGAAAGAGGCTTTGAAGAAATTACAAAAGAATCAAGACATTGGGCCTGATTCAGACCCACTTGCGAGCGGCTGTCCGCTCGCAAGTGGGTCGATGTTATGGACTGAGCATGCGCACGACGGAGGGAGCTCCGTCGTGCGCATGCGCCAGACGCGACGAGCGAAGGAAAGTCCTTCGCTCGTTGTGTCTGATCAAAGGGGGCGTGCTGTCGATGTTGATTGACAGCACGCCCCCTTTGGTAGGCGTGCCTCCCTGACGGGGGCGTTCCCACGGGAACGCCTCCCGTCAGAAGCCAGCCCATTGACATCACTAGTGATGTCAGTGGGAGTGATTTTGGCTCTGATAGAGCCAAAATCACTCCGGAGCTTGCGGTTGAAAACCTCAACCGCAGGCTCCGGCTCGCAATTTCGATGGTCGCGATGGTCTCGACCAACGCGGCCATCAAAATGCACGCTCGTATAGCCTGTGGGTGGTGACCCACAGCTATACGAGCGTCCAGAAGGACGCTCCATTTTCATGGAGGCCGGCCCTCATTCAGAGCGTGCGCTCTGCTCAGAGTGTACGGCTCTGAATGAGGGCCATTGTTTTAAAACCAGCTGACAAAGGGGGTGGATTGCTTATCATGGACTATTCCCATTACCTCACTACAGTTCCCAAGTGCACTTTAGTGCTATACCCGGACTTTCTGGTTTACCACATTCATGTCTGTTAAGCCACTCATTAAAAACTCCACGTTTATTTTTAGACCTGCTTCAGTGTCTGTTCCTATTACCACCCCGGACCCACAACAAAACCAGAACCTCACAAAGGTATGTTTACCCACATCTGAAAAAAACTCTATTCTCGCTATTTATAAAATTTTTATTTTCAGAGAATACAACAGAGGGCGCTATGGGAACAGTATGAGCCCACATAAACACAACATGGGGAGCCGGGCGGACGTGACGTGGAGGCATGGTCCATACAGTGAACAAAAGTCGGGCACTATAGAGATCGAGTAACGTAGCTTGTTCCCGGAGGCTGGCGTTGACGTGGCCCATCAGAAGTGTGGGCGGAAGTGTAGAGAACACCAGGAGTATAAAGAATACCATCCCCCTGACGGCGCACTATTCTGACGTGGAGGATGGAGACTGCGTGACGTAGCATGATCCCGGAGGCTGGTGATGACGCGGGCCATCAGGAGTGTGGGCGGAAATGCCGGAGGACTTCTGAGGGCGGAAGTAATCACGGTCACATACGCGAACGAACACTTTGCCATCCTTTAAACTTGGAATTATTTACTTGAGGTCTTCACCACATAGTTCATAGCATTAATATTAATTAATTCAATTTTAATATATTGTTGTTGTGTTAAATAAATTCATATATATTTTTATACAAAACTTTTAAGCATATGCACTTTATTTATGAAATTCCTATGTATGGTCACTGAATTCTTTATATATTATTTATACATTAGCACGTTTTTGCTAAAATACACGTGTCTATTTGCACTGTACTATTGCACACATACAGACTTTGCACTTTACTGATTTACTTGAAAGACTGATATAGTCACATATTTATTTTACACTGAATCACTTTAATTAACATTGCTATACACCTATACAAATGGAACACTGATTGTGAATATTTAGTCGCTTGATAGGACAACTCCATTATTTTTATTTAACCTATTAGTGCATCACCAGCACTATATTGTTTTTGACAGAGTGAGCCGACGCCCTTATTAAGGGGTTTTTCTATTTACATTTTTTTATCATATAAATATCATTTGGCGCCGTTTCCATATATTTTCTTATATAAGACAGGTGCCCACTGGCATTGCATTTGCGTTTTTCATGCTAGTAAAACAAAAGTGTGTTAAATGCAGTAAAAGTGTGTTAAATGCAAGCACATTTTTTCTAGTTGTTAGAGCATGGATGGGGAACCTCAGGCCCAGGGGCCGTCTAAGGCCCGCGGAATCATTTGGTCTGGCCCTCTGAGCTTTTTTCTGCGAATGGCACCCTGCAGCCAGAATCTATGCAGCAGTGCAGCCTGGAGTGTCCATAGGACGCTTCAGACGGTCACACCGCTGCCCTTACAGCTCCCCGGAGAATCCTCAGGATGCTCCCGGCATTGCTGTAATCACTGGCGATTGTGGCCCCCACCCCGTGTGATGTCACATGGATGAGGTGTGGCCTGCACCGGGCATGCATATAATGTTATATATATCAAAATGGCCTTCGGCAGAAAAAAGGTTCCCCACCGGTGTGTTAGAGGTTATTGTGGACTGTCCCAATGCATATACTTGTGGTAAACACATATGGATGGAACAAATTGCATTTGAAAAAAATGTGGCGCACTGGAAACCTAGTAAAAACTTAAGTGAAAATAGTGACATTAACAACAGTGGTTTCTATTGTCAGACCTGTTCTGCACTACCAAATTGCATGCAATTAACACCAGTGTGAATAAGGCCTTAGTCACATTAATTTTCCCCAAAAAAATGTAAACAAACAGGTGAAATGGCACACAACGTGTGAAAAGACAGAAGCTTCCAGCAAAAGAATAGGTACAATGCAAGCTAGAAAAAGGAAAAAATACTGTATAAATTAGATTTTATTTGAAGAAAAGGAAAAAGAAAAGTAATAGGGTTGACAGATAAGAAAACCTATTAATTTTCATTGTAATAAGATATAGCCTAAAAAAAACAATCCAAAAAGAAGGGGTATTAATTATACACACACACACACACACACACACACACACACACACACACACACACACACACACACACACACAGTTATCTGCAAGAAAATTCCTTACTTGTCCTTGGACAGTTCGTAGAATTGCTTATTAACACTACCAATACACATCAGTGAGACGGGATCTAAATATGAAAGAATTTTCAATAGTATTTCAAATGGAAGTCTGCAAGACACAAAGAAAGCATATCCTTTATTACTAGTCATGGCTAGGACTCTGTTCTATACTCCGCTTTGTTCAGATATAAACAAATTAAGTGGGTTTTAATACTACAAGGCCATCTGGGACACATTTACTAAAGTGCTTGCCAATTGTAGAATTAATCCTAGATGGTTTGTCATTGTGACCCATGTCTACTGCAAACCACTGATAGCCATATTATAGCATATGAACAAATAGCAATATACGAAAACACACAGCTTTGATTTGAGAATGATGAAAAAAGATTGGTCCTAAAGCCTGTAGCCATCAAGTGGAAGAACAAAATAACCATTGGAGCTGTAAACTCAATTTGTGTACAGTAAATGCACCGACAGTTCTGCCAGGACTCATAGGTTAGAGAAGACAGTGGAGTAGCAGTTTGCACATGTGTGGAGTTGGGAAGAGTAGAGGTGTTACAAGTAGGGGTGTGCACCGGCCACTTTTCGTGTTTTGTGTTTTGGTTTTGGATCTGGATCTTTCTTCGTGTTTTGGATCTGTATTGGTTTTGCCAAAACCACCCTTCCGTGTTTTGTGTTCTGGGTTTTGTGTTTTGGATCTGTATTTTTTTTTTAAAAAGCATAAAAACAGCTAAAATCACAGAATTTGTGGGTTTTTCTGCTCCTATGCTAATATTAACCTCAATAACATTAATTTCCACTCATTTCCACTCTATTCTGAACACTTCACACCTCACAATAGTGTTTTTATATCCAAAAGGTTGCACCGAGGTAGCTGGATGACTATGCTAAGAGATACGAGTGGGCGGCACAAACACGTGGTCCATCTAGGAGTGACACTGCAGTGGCAGACAGGATGGCAGTTTGAAAAACTAGGCCCCAAACAGTACATACCGCAAAGAAAAAAAAAAAAGAGGTGCAAGATGGAATTGTCCTTGGGCCCTCCCACCCACCCTTATGTTGTATAAACAGAACATGCACACTTTAACAAACCAAACATTTCAGCGCCAGGGTCTGCCACACGACTGTGGCTGAAATGATTGGTTCGTTTGGGCCCCCACAAAACAAGCTGGCAATTAATCTGTCCCTGCACAAACTGGCTCTACGGAGGCAAGATGTCGTCCTCATCCTCCTCATCCTCACCCTCTTCAGTGTTGTGTACATCCTTATCCTCACAGAGTATTAATTCGTCCCCGCTGGAATCCACAACCACAGGTCCCTCTGTACGTTCTGGAGGCTGGTCTCCCTGGAAGAGTTGATAATTCATTTTATGAACATCATCTTCTCCACATTTTGTGGAAGCAACCTCCTACGCCTTTTGCTGACAAGGTTCCCGGCTGCACTAAACACTCTTTCGGAGTACACACTGGAGGGGGGGCAACTCAGGTAAAATAGAGCCAGTTTGTACAGGGACCTCCAAATTGCTTCTTTTTCCTGCCAGTACAGGTACGGACTGTCTGACATGCCTACTTGGATGCTGTCACCGATGTAATCCTTTAACAGACAGACGCACACTTGTCGCTGCTGCTTTAAGGATGCAGGTGCGGCTACAGCCCACACATTTCACAAAGACAAAAAAAAAAAGAAGAATATTTTTATTGTTTGTGGAGCACACTTTGAGGGTGTCACCACACTTTAACAGACAGACGCATGCTTGTCGCTGCTGCTTTGAGGATGCAGGTGGAATCTAGACGGGATTTGGAACCGGAGACACACTACCTCCATGAATTGTCTAAATCCCACTGCACTAATGGCAGATACCGGACGTACGTCTAGCACCAACATAGCAGTCAAGGCCTCAGTTATACGTTTTGCTTCAGGATGACTGCTGTCGTACTTCATCCTCATCGCTAGGGACTGTTGGAGGGTCAATTGTTTAGTAAAAGTAGTGGTGTTCCTACTTCCTCTCTGGGATGATGAACAACTCCCAGCAGCAGCAACACTAGGAGGAAGTGGTTCTTGATCTTTCCCTATTTTATTTTTATCGGAGAAAGTTTGGTCCTCCATTTATGTTATATTGATATATACGTGCGGCTAAGGAGCACACAAACACAGAAAATATTTTTTTATTTTTGCTGGAGAGTAGTGCACTTTGTGGGTTACACCACCCTTTAAGAAATGAGCCAGCCGGCTACTGCGCACACAATTCACAAACACAGAAAAAATTTTTTTTATTTGGTTTGGAGTGTACTTTGGGGGTTACAGCACCCTTTAACGGTCAAGCCAGCTGGCCCTTTACTTATGACACAGGCGCACGCTTGGCACTACTTTGTTGATGCACGTGCGGCTACTGCGCACACAATTCACAAACACAGAAAATATTTTTTTATTTGGTTTGGAGTGTACTTTGGGGGTTACAGCACCCTTTACTTATGACACAGGCGCACGCTTGGCACTACTTTGTTGATGCACGTGCGGCTACTGCACACACAATTCACAAACACAGAAAAAAAAAATTTTTTTTAGCACTTGGGGGGAGCACCCCTTTGGAGTGGACACAGCCCCTATGGACAACTGACTGCACAACACAGTCCAGCCAGCCCCTATGGACTTTGAAGTAGTGGACACAGCCCCTATTAACAACAGCAGCACAGCACAACACAGCCAGCCCCTATGGACTTTGAAGTAGTGGACACAGCCCCTATGGACAACAGCAGCACAGCGCAGCACAGCACAACACTACTCTGCACTACACTACACTACACAGCCCAGCCAGCCCTAACTCCCACTTCCTCTTCACTGTCCACAGCCGAGTGAGAAAATGGCGCCGACGCGGGTACCTTATATAGGATCCAAAACCCGCGAGACCCGGAAGGCGGGATGATGAAGTTTTGCCTCGATTTCAGATCCGAGTCAGGCTCGACTTTTCCCGCCTGACTCGGCCTCGGATCGGGGGTGCTCGGGGGGGTTCGGATTTCAGAAATCCGAACCCGCTCACCCCTAGTTACAAGTGAAGTACTGAGAAGGTCCACTGTTCTAATGTGAATTGTCTATGATCTTAGCACACACAAACCAGAGAGAAGGTTATTTACTGTATATAGATCAATGATACCAATTACAAGTGACAGTTATGCAGTGTTCGCCATGTGGAGAACACACCTCAGGACGTCCCCCCGGCCTTGCCTGCTCCAGCTTAGTGGATACTCTTTAGTATTTAAGGTAAGTTTTTGAGTTGTTGACTGTATCCTTTTGACTGTTTTGCTCACCTTGACAAAAGAACCAGTTAGGCTCTGAACGTCTGCTATATGACGAGCACATGTATTTATTGATAAAAACCTGATGAAATTAACTCTTGGAGTAACGCTGCCTTTGCTTTTCAACTATATTATATATACACAAGGAAGAAAAAGGGAGCACTTGTGTATTAATAATCACCTTAAATTGGTAAATATCCCAAAATACAACTTCAATTTATTTACACTCCTCACCCCTAAGTGCCTATTTATATAAGGTTTCTCTTGGACACTTTTAGTATATGGAACCCTTGTAAAACCACAAAAAAAATTAGCAAGCCCTGAAAAGTATCAGTGTGTTTTCATCAACAAATAGATTTTACTAACTGCTTTGGGGGTCATTTACATTTGGATGTAAGTCAAGTTTATGACACACCTCTCAGATGTCCACTTTACCGCCACGCTCATAGGTGTTGCTTTCACAATCTCCCTGAAATGCTTTTTCAAAAGTAGGCAAGTGTGGCATTAGTTCATGAACCATGCAAAACTATCTGTAAAATGTAATTTCTTTTAAACTTGATATAACTCTCACTCTTGGGCTCAAATAAAAGGAACATAATGATTTCATATTGATAAAACCATTTTGAACTGCAGGGGTGGTACATTTTTAGTGTACAGACAGGTTAAAAGAGAGTATGTCCTAGCTCAACTCTAAACTGCAGTGTAGCATTTGTGTGCTACATGAAAAAGCAGCCAGTAAACATTATTTGAGCAGAAGAAAATCAACTCAATATCATTATTGTCAAAGGGCACAGTATCCTCAAAGTCTAAAATCTCCAGAAAAAAAACAAAAAACATTGGTCACTAAGACAACTCACTTACCTCTCTATGTATGCACTTTCTCCAGCGCACATTTTTTTGACCAATTTGAGATTCCTGTTGCGTTTGTTTCCATGGGGACCAAAGTTTGTTGAACTTTCATTTGAAGCTTTAGCACTGCAAATAATAACATAATTTAGAATGACAAAAAAAAAAATCTATAAAATTTTCAGTGGCTTCTTTATAAGAATTTTAAAAAAATGATGGAAATAAACTGGGTAAAACCCATGAAAATGAGTTCTTTCTAAAATTTTCAGTTCATGTTTATTAGACATGGTTTATTGCATTCTAAAATTCTAAACATATAGGGACGTATTCAATTAGCAGCGATAATATTGGCCAATTTCTTTGATTTTGTGTGATATCACCGATTCCGGCATGTGCGCTCCCGTTTTCCACGAAAATACAGGCAAAAACGGGTATGTACGATAATTTATCATGCGAAAACAGGCGGAAATATCAGGACATTCAGGAAAATGAGTCTGTACCCCAATAAAAGGCTAACGTACATAGGAAATCAATTTAGAAGTGTATTATTGGCCGTAATAAAAGAATTTAGGCTCCTTAAATTGCGTCAGCTGGCTATAATTTGCATATATATTAAAAAAATCGAAAGCAGTTTTTTCTGGGAAGTTACTGCTGCAAGTAAATTGGGGGTATGTTAAAATGGGTGCAATTATGTTTTGGTGTCGTAAAAGCGCACAAAGTAAAAAAAACAAAAAAACCTGCAGCAGCCATGTGCAATGTTTAAAACATGTGTCACATCCATACAGCCCCCCGAAATACCAGAATCAATACGTTAACCCCATTTTCAACAAAGAAAACATTTTCACCCAAAACTTCACAGGTCATTTTTGTTCAAATTACAACCAACTTTGGGGATAATTTATCATTAGGAAGGGTCTCCAAAGGGTTCTGAAACAAATCCCCACATTTTTAGGCAAAAATAGGGATTTTGCATTTTTTTCACTTGGGGCCATATTCAATTAGATTCGCCTCGGTGAAAAAGTTCCGCCTACCCAACTTTTCGCCTACATCGCCTGTTTTGGAGGCGAAAACTTTTGTGCGCGACCCCGCTTTTCGCCCTATTCAATTACTAACCAGGCGAAAACAGCAAGCAGCGAATGCAGAACAGGCAGAAAGTACTGTCAGAAGAGGGGTAATCAGTCTGAACCCAAAAAGATGCACAAACATTGGGGATCAATGTAGAAGTGTCCCAATAGCCCTAATAAAACGATTTGGGGTACTGAAGTTGTTTAAAATCCTTGTTATTAGCGTCCTTGTTAAAGTGGTGAAGAATGGCATAAAGCAGTATTTTTGGGTGAAAAAAAGTAGTCTTGTCAATTTTGGTGTACTTGAAAATGGGTGCTAGCATCTTTTAAAGTCTCTAAAGTGAAGTTTAAAAAAACACCCTCATTGCACCTGCCATCCTAAAATCACCTGACCCATCCTTGCACACCCTTAAGAAGGCTATTTCGCTAGGTTTTATGCTTGTCCCCCCACTTTGTAATTTTTCACCCTCAAAATGATAATACTTATGTTTTTTGCCCAGAGTTTTTGACACAGTTGTCCTTTGGGGGCTGTCCCAAGGGTACTGAGTGGTTTCCCCACGTTTGCACCAAAAAAAAATGTTGCACTTCTTTTCACCTGCTATTCTTAGGCAAATCTTTTTCGCCTATTACATTGCTTTGACTTTCCTCGTAGGCGAAAACCGTCTGGAATTGAATTTGGAGATAAGTTCCGCCCACGCGAAAAGCCGCGATTGGCGATACTTTTTTGCGGAAAACAGCTTTTTGCTTCTATTTGAATAAGGCCCTTGGTCTGTGATAGTGAAAAAATCTCACCGGTTTCACATTCACCCGATTATCGCGGGTGCGATAATTTACCACGAATCAGCATTTAATTGAATTCAGCCCATAGTTAAGATGTAAGAGTTCTACCGTGGGATTGAGCGCAAAAGAAACTATTCCTCCTATTTTTAATTGAGTTTTAAGGGTGTTTGTGGCTGAACAGCAAATCAGCTGAACATTGGTATCGATATGCGCTAGAGGCAACGATTACAATACAAAAGCACTTTAAGAACTAGGATGGGAAGTAAGGTGGAGGGGAAATGTTTTCTATGTGGTGGCAGCAATATTCACACATTAGTTAGTAGTTTGTTGTTGCTTAATAAGAAAAAAAAAAAGAGGATTGATCTAAAATAATGACCAACAATTCTATTGTGTTTCTAAATGTTTGGGGCCTTAGTCATATCCAATAATATTCTGCTGATGCCTACTATCCTAATGAAAGGAACACAATTTCAAAGGTTTAATAGTTAGAAAATAAATTGTCTTGATGTTTGTAAAATTAAAACTACACTTATATTTGGAAATGCCACTGGTGACTTGTGTGAAACCTCCCTAATTTTCAAAAGTTGTTAACACAAGCTGTGACTCTCTAACTATTATGAAACAACAACAGTTACAATTCTGGAATAAAGGTCCAACAGCAACTGTTTATTAACGCTTTAACTGGGTTGTTTAGAATACGGCCCTACAGGCCAGAATCCAGAAATACTGCCATTCCAGACCACTTGCATGTGGATCTACATGCTTTATTTATGTGTATAAGCAGGGTATCACTGCCTCCCCATGAAAATCCCTGGTAAATCCCAATGTCTGAAAACCCTGCCTTCTATCACTAGGGGACAGGGCCAATATCTTAGAGCAAGTGCACCCCAGGGTCAGGGGTCATGGTGGCATTTTTTAACTATTAAGAAGACTATAGGTCTCCCCTATTTTGGTTGTGCCAGGCTTATTAAAATGATCCACTTTCCCAAACTCCTATACCATTTGCAAATGTTGACAATTGTCCTGATGGCTTGGCTTGGGATGAGGTTCATTTGGCAGAACAAGAATCTTAAAATTGTATTACTCACATTGCAACAGTCACCATCACTAGAAAATATAAATTTCCCAAACATGAAATTGTACAGTTATGCAGGTATCCTCGGGTAGATCAGGGATTGGTTGCATTCTAGGTATACCTATGTCATTTTGCAATTGAACAATCATTTTTGTCCAAGCAGAACTTCGAGGGGAATTCAATTAGAGGCAACGTTATCGTCTGTCAGACTTTTCGCTTCATTCGCCTGTTTCAGAGGCGAATTTATTCCGTGCTCGTCCCTGCTTTTCGCTTAATTCAATTGCAAATCAGGCGAAAACGGAAATAGGCAAATGCAGAATAGGTGAAAAGTACTGAAAGAATTGGGTAAATCAGTCTGTACCCCAGAAAAAGATACATTAACATAGGGAATCAATATAGATGTGTACTAATAGCCCTAATAAGACTATTTTGGGTACTTAAGTTGTGTAAATTGCTTGCTATTAGCGTCTTTGTAAAAGTGGTGAAGAATAGCATTAAGCAGTATTTTTTGGTGAAAATAAGTATTCCTGTCAAATTTGGGGTGCTTGAAAATGGGTGCTAGCATATTTTTATGTCTCTACAGTGAACTTTTTAAAAACATGAAAAATCCACCTGCTGCATGCACCTGCAATCCCCAAAACACCTGATCCATACTTGGGGACCCCCAAGAAGTCTATTTCGCTACTTTTTATGTTTATCCCCCCACTTTTTACATTTTCACCCCAAAAATGATATGTCTTTTTGGGGTGTTCTTAGGTTTTAGTTTTTTTTGCAGATTTGTCCTTTGGGGAGCTGTCCCAAGGGTTCAGAGTCGTTTCCCCACGTTTGACCCCAAAATAAATATTTTGCATTTCTTTTCACCTGCTATTGATTGGAGAATCTTTTTTGGAGAATTGCTTCCACTTAGGTCCTGGAATTGAATTTGGCAAATTTTTTTTAGGTGAAATTTTCGCAAAAACACAGGCGAAAATGGCTTTTCGTCTCTAATTGAATATGGCTCTTAATCTCTTCTTTACATATGCACATACAGTAAATTTGTTTCAAGGCTTGGGATAACCCTTTACTAATGATGGCTTAGAGCAGGCCTGGCCAACCTGTGGCTCTCCAGCTATTATGACACTCCAACTCCCAGCATACCCTCCAACCGATCAGCTGGTTTAGTATGCTTGGATTTATGAAATCACAGCTCTCATCTACTGCTAAATAATAATCCAGAATTTACGAATGGTGAGACTTATTACCCAATTTCTACTTGGCAGGCTGATGGTAACAGCATTAGTTAGCTCTTTGGTAGCCAAATACCTTCAGAAACCTCTTACTGAGTTGCAGGTTACTGCTAAAATACACTCTCCAATACATGTGTTTGCTATTTTGCAGGCATTACATTATGCTAAAAGATAGGTTTCACACTTTTTTCCTTTTTTGGTCAAAGACCATAATGGGGAGGAGAGCAATTATAACATATTATAAGATACCCCAGATCTTTGACTATTCTAACATTCAAACTGGTCTATCGTATTGGGTGGACCTTTTCCCTCAAATAACTATAGATAAGGTTAACCAAACTTTGATGTGCTCAAAAAACCTGTTATGTCAACTATTTATAGAGAAAAGTTTTTAAAAAAATTCATAGTGGGTTTATGTCCCCAAGACTGCAAATTCTGACTTACATGCAGGTATATTTATCAATATATATAGCACTAGCATATTCTGTTGCACTTTACAATTGAGAACAAATTAGTAATAAGACAAAACTGGGTAATAGATAGCTCACAAGCTTACATATTATAGGGAAATAAGAATGTGATACAAAAGGATAAGTGCAACATATTGCGAATGGTCCAACCAGTTTACACGGGATGGGTACGGGATGCCGGCAGTCAAAATCCCGACGCCGGCATCCCAACAGGGTTAGGTTACAGACACCTGTCTGTAGGTATCCTAATCCTCCCCCTCTCCCTACCCTAACTCTCCCTCCCCAGTGCCTGAACCTAACCTCATACCCCTAGGGGTAAATTTACTAAAGTGAGAGTTTTTAGAAGTGAGTTTTAAAAGTGATGGTGCCCATAGCAACCAATCAGACTATCCATTATCTTCTAGAAGGTGCTAGTTAAATGTTATGTAGAATCTGATTGGTTGCTATAGGCAACATCACTTTTAATGCTCACTTCTAAAAACTCACTTTAGTAAATTTGCCCCCTAGTGTCTAAACCCAACCTCCACCTCCCCGCACCCTAAACCTAACCCTCCTCCCTAGTGCCCAACCTTAACCCTCCCCCTAGTACCTAACCCTAACAATCCCCCCAACACCGCTACTTACCTTCGGGATGCCAGCGCTGGGATTCTGACAGGTTGCATCCCCTGTGCCGGGATAGTGAATGTCACACAACAAAGTTGGCCTGGTGTCTGTGGGTTGTATGAGTGTAAAAAGAGAACACTGTACATAAACTTGTGTGTGAATTTTATAAAGGGAAGCTAGTGAAGTAGAATAATTTATGGGAGGTTATGTGAGTGGTTCTAGAATTTGTTAAGATTGGCCAAGGGATGATTTCATGAAATGCTTGAAGGTTTAGAGACTAGGAGGAAGTCTTGTTGTGCAAAGGAGGGTATTCCACAGAGTGAATGCATCCCGAAAAAATTTCAGTAATGCATGTGGATAAGAGATGATGATCTCAGAGATACAATATTTTGAAATAAGTGAAGAGATGTATGTTGTTGTTTATGGCCTTGTATGTTAGCAAAAGTATTATATATTGGAAGTGTTAACATACAGGCAGCCAAGATAAGGACTGACAGAGAGGAGCAGCATCAGCAAGGCAAACAGTGTAGGCACTGAATGCAAAATAGATTGTAGGAAAAGTCAGCTGAAGACCAGTTAGGAGGTTAATGCAATAATCACCGCGAGACATAATGAGGGTATTAATTACAGTTTTTGCTGTGTCTGATGTAAGTTATGGACGTATTCTGGAAATATTTCTTATATGTATGCAGCACAATTTGGAAAAAGATTGAATGTGGAAAATAAAGGAGTGTTTTGATTCATGGATGACACCTAGGCAGCGGCCTTGAGAAGTAGGTTTCATTGTTGTGTTTTCAACAGATATAGAGATATCAGGAAGGTAACTCCTACTAACTTGTGGTAATATTATTAGCTCTATATTTGAGAGATTAAGCTTGAGGTGGTGAAAGGATATCAAAGATGGAAAGGCATATCTGGGCCAACACAGATGGTGAATCATCTGGAGAGGATAAGTAAATTTGGGTATCATCTGCATAAAGGTATATATTCCCACAAAGACAACCATCAAGGATTCCTGCTATCGAACAGTCGTGCATGCGCAGAAGAGGAAATTGCTGGAGAAATGGGCAGTTGCAATGCTGTCGTGCAGTGTATTACTATAGCGGAACCCCACAGCTGATCAGCAGAGCACAGCATGCTGACTGTGGTGAATGGCCGACAGACATGCCTGTTTCTAATCTCTGCTGCTGATTGGACAATAACGCACAAGCAGCAAACAGTAATGTACAACCTATTAATTGACCTGCGCTGCTCATCTGGCATTCCCCTGAATCTGGGCTGTGATGGGACATTCTTACGTAGGCAAAGTTCAGTGAAGGAACTACTGGCTATGCAGATTGAATTGCAAGCAAAAATATGCCCATTTGGAGGTGTATCTTTTGCACCTAGTATAGTGTAGGCTGCAATTGTGCACTGATGATGAGGACTAGTAACAAACTAGGCATACATTGTAGAGGCAGCCAAATCTTGACATGTATACAACTGTGTAGAAGTGAACATTTTACATTTTACAGTGCACACTACTTTTGAGTGACATACACCAGATTTACTACAATCTACTTTAATTGCTCCCTGATTGTGTGCACAGAACTAAATGTGTTTCTTACTAGTACAGATGTTCCTTTATACACCTAGCCTCAATACGCCATGTGGCGGGAGTGAGCTGCCAGGTCCCGTGCGACTTGGCTTGCGCCAAGAGGCTTTTTTGTTCATTTTTCAGCTGAAAATGTGTCTTAGTTGCAAATGGGTTCTACAAACTGCTTCATGAGACTGTACTTATTATTTTGATATGCGACACTTGTAAATCTGTGCGTCAGAGTCTGTAAAGGAAGCACAACGAAACTTGGCAGGAAAAAAAAGCTTAGGCAGCTGCATCGTAGCACTTCATATACAAATTCAGTGTTCACCCTAGGGAAGGCAGGGTGGCTATCGAAGAATGGCACTTCTGTGAAAAGGGGGTTAGGTCACTCAAAATGAGGTGTGGCCTAAAGATGCACCCCCTTTTCATCACTGTAGGGGGGTGTCCAGCACTCACGGAGATGCTCTCCCTGCAGTGTGAATAGATGTCATGCGCATGGCATCTATTCACTCGCCGGTGATTGTTTTACCAGAACTTTTCCGGCCCGCGGGTGGAGTCGACTGATTTATCGTGGCGTCACCATAACAGCAAGGCGCGGTGCCCTGCTAAAACGGCCTAGTGGGAACAGTACAGATTCAAACTCAGTTGCACACAGATATAAAAGTGTCGCATATCAAATTAATCAGTGCTGCCTTGTGAAGCGGTTGTCGCATCCGTTGCAACTAAGATGCTTTTTTGTGCAAAAAAACATGAAAAAGTCACTTGGCGTGCAGAGAAGGGTTGTATGTACCTTTGCTAGTGGACTGCATCATCATTGATGCAAGCCCCATCTTTGATGCAAGATACGTCTGAAAATCTTCACTGTCCACAATTCCATCATCACTGGACAGTGCCTACATGAGAAAATATGAGATATGGTAAGAACTTACCTTTGTTATCTCTATTTGTACGAAGTCCATATGGTTCCACAGGATACCTTGGGGTATAGGTGATGACGTCGGGCATCGGGCACCATAGAGTTAAAGTTTTCAGCCTCCCAGGATGCACTAGGGTCCCCCTCCTATACCCCGCCCCCGAGCCAAGGCATCTCAGTTACGTACCAAGCCATAGGCCAGAGGAGGAGGAGAAGGAAGAGAGAGAAAAAAGATCTGGACACACACAAGAATCACATTCTCACCAGAGGGAGACGGAAAAACCGGTGACCAGAGTAAAGCCCATCTGTAGCACAGGTGCGACAGGGCGGGAGTCCTGTGGAACCCTATGGACTTCGTAGAAATAGAGATAACAAAGGTAAGTTCTTACCATATCTCATATTTTCTACATCAGGGTCCATAGGGTATCCACAGGATACCTTGGGGATGTCCCAAAGCAGTATCCTTCAAGGGTGGGGACGCTCCTGTGCTGAAAGGAGAATCCGCCGCCCGAAGGAAGCATCCTGAGAGGCAAAGGTGTCAAACGCATAATACCTCACAAACGTATGGACAGAGAACCACGTGGCAGCCTTGCAGATCTGGACTGCTGAGGCACCACGTCGAGCTGCCCACGAAGGACCCACAGACCTAGTGGAATGAGCCCTCACAGAGGAAGGAACCGGAAGGCCTTTGTGAAGATATGCTTCTGAAATGGCCATACGAATCCAGCCTGCCAAAGTCTGCTTTGAAGCAGGCCAACCCTTTTTACGGAAGCCATAGAGGACAAACAAGGCGTCCGACTTCCTAAACGAAGAAGTGCGGTCAACATAAATCCTTAGGGCCCGCACAACATCCAAAGTGGCCTCACCCACGGAAAGGCCAGTGGAGTTAAAAGCCGGCACAACGATTTCCTCGTTGATGTGGAAACTCGAAACAACTTTGGGAAGGAAACCAGGACGAGTGCGCAGCACCGCCCTGTTCCTATAAAAAATCAGAAAAGGGGGTCTACAAGAGAGAGCCCCTAAGTCAGAAACACGTCTGACCCCCCCCCCCCCCCGCAAGGGAATAAACGGACTTTAGGCAGATTTCCACCTTACGGTCCGTAGCATCCTTCAAGGAGGACTTGGAGGGCATGGGCAATGTGGCACTTCGGACTAGGCGTGTCACATGAGAATCCACCTGTGGAGGGGATTCCCACTTAGAAAAATAATTGTCCGCAAACGGATAAGCCACCGCCAAGCATCTCTGAGGCTGATACCGTTTGCAGGGTGTTTCCACGCCTCCTCTAAATGGTCTAATAACTGACCCGAAAGAGGAAACACTGTGGCGTCACCCTTAATAAAGGCATATTTTGACTTGGACACCGGAGGATCTTCATCCTCAATCACTAAAGCCGTGCGGACTGCCCGAATAAGTCCAGGAATATATACCTTGGACTTAGCGTCCGACTCTTTAGAACGGAGAGGTTCTTGGTCAGAAAGATCCAGAATCTCCCCATCATCGGTCATCACGTCGTCGTCCTCATAAGGACCGGACAGAGACGCCACCGGCCATTTATGTGGCCGCAACACAGATTCCCCTTGTAACACGTCCGACAAATGCTGTACAGAACTTGTTAGTGAATTAACCCACGCAGGCTCCTGAGAGACCTAAGGAGGGGAAATAGGGAGACTGTGTGGTACCATCAATTGTCTCGGGAAACCCTGCATGGGTGACGACACCACTGACTGCTGGGACAATCCCATCTGTGGGGAAGCAGGCTGCAGAGCTAACTGGCCCACGAGGGTTGTAAGCGCTTTGGCGAAACAAGCCCAGGGCGGCTCCTGTACCGGAGCCGTGACAGTAATTGGCTGCGCCAATAAATGACACTCCGCGTTACCCTCCCCCTCCGCTATTGGTACCTTGCATGTAGTACAAATAAGCTGGAGAGGAAAGTCACTCTCAGACATGATGGCAAGTATGTGACCCCTCTCACTGATACTTGTTAGTATAGTGGGAGAACCACCCTGCAATCACCGCACCACAAAGGCTTTAGCAGAAGAAGAGCAGGGACAGTGAAATGGCTGACAGTAGAAAGTGAAAGTACAGGCAGCAGACGCTAGCAGAAGTCACATACAATGCAAAGAAATCAATTACTGCACTATCAGCGCTGATCCTCAACTACGCAGAAACAGAGCCTGGTAGGACACAGCGCTGCATACACAGACCTGTAACCAACGGAGGAGAGGTATGCCGGGGGACCCAGACAGCGATGCCACCGATCATCAGCATCCAGCAGCACTCACCATGCTTCCAGCAAAAGATGGCCACCGAGGAGCAGAGAGGAGGCCGGCCTGGGGGAGGAGCGCTGCCACAGGGCCAGTCAGCAGATGCAGAGAGGGCTGTGTGCAGCGGGGGAGGCGCCGGCTGTGTGCAGCGGGGGAGGCGCCGGCTGTGTACAGGGGAGGCGCACTCCCCTGGCATGCATTTAACCCCTGGGACGCCGCAGCGCTATCGCTCAGCCGCGGTCCGCTGTTCCAGGGGGGTAGTGGAAGCGCAGGTTAGTTACCTGGCTCCACGCTGCAGCCAGTCCCCAGGTAGCCCCCTGTCTGGGGACTCTGGACCATGTACTCAGCAGGGACCCACCGCGGGACCCCGTTGCTTACCTGCTGCCCCCTTGAATCCGGCCATGGTCCAAAACATCTGGGGTCACCGCTAGCTGCGACCCCAGATGCTTACCAGCATCCCTGGTTCAGTACCGGCGTTCTGGTACCGGCAGGGTTGTAGGGAAGACAGCATGGACGTCAGCCTTGACTGTCCATGCTGTACTTCCAGATGAGCAGCCACAGCTGCTTACGAAGAAACTTCAGGGGCTAATCTTAGCCCCCCTCTAAACAGGTGCATCCGACTCCGAGCCGGGCACCAACGAAACAGATGCCTTGGCTCGGGGGCGGGGTATAGGAGGGGGACCCAAGTGCATCCTGGGAGGCTGAAAACTAACTCTATGGTGTCCGGTGCCTGACGTCATCATCTATACCCCAAGGTATCCTGTGGATACCCTATGGACCCTGATATAGAAAGTCGAGTTAAGCCACTCTTATTGCAAGTGGAAGTACAACTGAATGCATATGACTCTGTATCACTGATATTTGCGTACGCTCGGACCAGTGTGAAAACACACAGGATACGCTTTGCAAACAGATGTACATTTAACTTTACACCTTCACCTTTGTGTTTGTTATACAGGACTATGGCTCTCAAAGTCAGACACAATAAGATGGCAGACACTGCGCCTGATTCGGTAGCGGATGCTAATGCGATCGCAGCTGCGATCTTACACGGAATGCAGCTGTAAAAATATGCTTATGCCTGCCAAAGCTCAGCCGGCATATAGATGGTCACTGCTGCTTTCTCATAACTGTCTTCTGCGTAAACATCAGTACCATCAACGTACATCAGCCAGTCACGCAGTATTTACAAATCTGACCAGCCACAAACACTGCAAGTCTCCTTGCACGCAGAGCGCACACATGCTGCGTATGCAATCGCAGTGGCTAATTTATGCACGTCCATGAAATGGCATTCAAACGGACAGACGCCTGCATTTTTCCAACCACCCCTATCACCACCCCCCAAATGCTGACAGCCCGTCACTCGCTTTGCGATGGATTTACTGTATACCGTGTGTCATTAATCGCAATGTGATTGCTGTGCACGTGCACTGCGGCTTATACGCATGCGCGATGGCAAACAATCGCTCGATCTGCATCCATAATCGCCATTGCGTACGCTGCTGAATTAAGCTGACTGTCTTTTCTTGTGCTTGACCTTCTAAAGGACCACCACAGCATTCTTTTTTGTTAGCTTTTAGGAATGGATTTAAATGCACAGTTTGTTTCCATGCCACAGTACATGCTCTGTTCTCCTGAGTAAAAGTGGGAATGGACCATTTATTTTATTCACAGCCACTATCTAGATCAGTGGTAGAACTAGAGAGTAGTGGGCCCAGGTGCAAGAATATGCTTTGGGCCCCCCTATGCGGTGCCCCCAGTAGTGGTCTCCCCTATGCAGTGCCCCCAGTAGTGGCCCCCCCTATGCAGTGCCCCCAGTAGTGGTCCCCCCTATGCAGTGCCCCCAGTAGTGGTCCCCCCTATGCAGTGCCCCCCAGTAGTGGTCCCCCCTATGCAGTGCCCCCAGTAGTGGTCCCCCCCTATGCAGTTCCCCCAGTAGTGGTCCCCCCCTATGCAGTGCCCCCAATGGTAGTCCCCCCAATGTACTGGCCCAGTAGTAGCCCCCCCTATGCATTGCCCCCAGTAGTAATCCCCCCTATGCATTGCCCCAGTAGGAATGCCCCCTATGCATTGCCCCCAGTTGTAATCCCCCCTATGCATTGCCCACAGTAGTAGTCCCCCATATACAGAGTCCCCAGCAGCGGCCACCCCCCATACAGTGCCCCCAGTAGCTGCCCCCCTATACAGTGCCCCTAGTAGCGGCCACCACCCCTATACAGTGCCCCCAGTAGCGCCCCTCTCTATGCTGTTCCAGTTCCCCCTTACACACAAAAAAAAAAAAAACACAACTTACCTGAATCCCTGCTCCTGCCGCTGTCCGCTCCTCCCAGCCCGCTCTTCTGCACTATAGGAGATGTGGGGGGAGCCGGCAGCCAATGAGAGTCTGTCTGACTCTCACTGGCTGCTATAACAGCTGGCGGCTGTGTGTTTATTACTGTGTAGTGCTGACCACTCTCACTGCGGTCTGCACTACACTTGTGGGGACACTAGCGGCAGGTGCAGCGGCAGCTATGGTGTCCTGCACCACAGCAGGCCCCGATGCAAGCCACCGGCTGCACCGCCGCTAGTTCCGCCACTGATCTAGATTGTTTCCTACAGCAAGAACAGTTCACAAAGCAGATTACATGTTTTAAGTACAAAACTAAAAAGATGCAAAGTTACATTTTAAACCATATAGTTGATTAAACCAGTACTGTTTTTTTTGTTGTTGTTTTGTTTTTCTTTACATAGCGAAATACACCATTAGTGAAAGCAGACGGTACGCTGAAGCAAATAAAATGATACAGAAGTGAAAGGCGACCAGCTATAGTTCAGGGCTCGTAAAGTTGGCTGTCACGCTTAGGCTATGCTGACCCTCTGCCGAGGTATTGGAGGAAGTGGACCCAGGTTGGTAGAAGAACAGGAGGCGAGGGGCCTGGATAAATTACTTTTTCATCCACTAGTACCGGATGTTGGCTAGACCTAACCAAAGGCGTGGAATCTAACTTACTGGGAGGTGTTCACCGGTGACCCCTCCAAGCGGGATTTGGGCTTAAGCTGCACCTAGCAGCAGGTCAGAGCCCTTTGGTCAGGTATCTGGCACAAGTGGGAAATGGAAGAACACTATCACAGGGAAGGCAAAGGAAAAATATACTGAAAGTTTGTACTGGTGTAATGTAATGAGTACACACTTTGTTGACCCAGACGCAAGGCTGACACATGAGAATGGCACTAGGAGATTGAACTTGGATGACGTACTAAGTTCATACGCTGCGGCTTCAGACGCAGAACTGGCACAGGAGAATCGTATAATGAGATGGTACTTGGATGATGTACTAAGTACATACACTGTGGCTTCAGACGCAAAACTGGAACAGGAGATGACTCTAGGAGATTGTACTCAGTAGACGTACTGAGTACACACACCGTGGATAAACACTAGAAACAAGTCATTAGAAGCAACAGAGCTTGGGACCTGGAACGCTGCAACAGCAAGTCTTCATTGGAAGTAACAACGTTGTGCAGGCAACTTCCTGTTGTCCGGAGCCCAGTTAAATACCCTAAGGTAGCAGTCCATTGGAGGATAGTGTCAGCTGACAGCAAAAAATGCTACCATGGTGTAAAGGGCTAATCAGGATATAGACTGTCATGGCTGCGTCCATGACGTTAACCGCAGAAACCACATCACGGAGCGGGCACATGGATGTCCTAGCAGACCCCGGTTATAATCCTCAGCGCATCACCCGCCGCTGCACCTGGAGTGTGGCCGCTCAAGAGGTCAGGGGAAGCCAGCGCTGAGGTGAGTAACGTCCGATCCTAGGCCACAACCGGGCAGTGGCACTGTAACGCGGTACTTGCCTAATTTTTTTTTTTTAAGATGAGCTCTAAGAGATCAGAGGAGGTGCAGAAGGAAGTGGAACCGTGAGTCGAGTCATTAAGGCCTTGAGCCTTGCGATGTAATTAAATGATTCGTGGCTTCCCCAAGTTTGGGAGGCTCCCTAAAATGGAGGGAGAGTAGGCAGATCTGTTGTAACCTTCAAAGGGGCCTCAATATCAGTAATAAGTTAACTCAGTACATTTACTCAAATAAACTGAAACCCATCTATAATAACAAATTAGCATGCTTTTTAAACAAAATGGTACAGATGTTTCCTTGCTTATCTAGCCTCAATACGCCATGCAGCATGAGATGCCTGGCTTGAGTGACTCCGCCCAACTCAACTCTGCTAGCGTTGGGCGCCTTTTTTGACGAAAATGCGTCTTAGTCGCAATATGATGTGACTATAATGCGCCTGGAGACTGCACTGATTCATTTGTTATGTGACATTTGTATATTTGTGTGTGACCGAGTCTGTAAATGGAACTTGGTGTGGAAAAAAGTTACAGCCGCTGCATCGTAGCACTTTGCATTCTCATCGAGAGACTAAGCCGGAAACAGATATAAAAGTATCACATATCAAATTAAATCAGTCTCCTGATGCGTCCTAGTTGCATTGCGACTTAAAAAAGATTAAAAAATTACCAGGCACTAGCAGAGTCTCATGAGAAAGGGCACACCCAGAGGGGCTGTTTAGCGCAACTGCAGCAAAGAGGAGTGAGGACACATCTGTACAAAGTATGACAGACAAATGTGACGATACAACAGAAATAAGCTGGGGGCCGCAGGTGTAGCCTCGGAGGGACACCTGCCACACTTTACCATACAATGCAATACAGTATGATGATTTCAGATAATATGTGCTATACCCCATTGTCAACATTAGAGTCCAGGAAAATATGCAGATACTATTTTTTAATACATTTCCATTACACAACTGCAAAGCACCCAAGTCAAAGCATTACTATGGAAACAGAAATTGTTAGGTTTGTAAATGTTAAAAGGTGTAGTTAGCTAAGACTACTTATTGGTGTTCATAAGGCATAGACTACTTATTGGTGTTCATCCAGCTATCAGTGACAGGGCTAAGAGGTGTGAAAATTAACCAGAGAAAGATCATCATGGTAGCTACAGTCAACACACTGAAATTAAATAGCTGGTGTCAGTTTTTATGTACGAACTGTAATTCTTATCTTCACACACAGCATAAACAGCACATAATATAACATTCCACAATATCCTTACAACAAACACCGTTAAGTAATAAAACTGCATTTTTACAGTTAAAAGCAGTTTAAAATTCTGCTGCTGATGTAAATATATTTGTAAACACATCCAACAAAAGTCTTGAAGCATAGCAAAAGCAGCCTCATGCATCTTACTAGTAGGAAAGCTCATTAGTGAGATCAGCTGAATAAAGTGCTAAAGTGCAATAATGTTGATTCATGGCTCCCCAGGTGAACGCTCTTCCCCCCTCCCTGCGAACCATGGAGTAACATTATAGACATCAGCTCTTTATTGGACTGCTCCGTCTAATTACCCTTCTTTCTGGCAAGATGCATGATGCCATTTTCATTGCACTGGAGGACTTAATTAGATTTGATTTGCAAATAAAAACCCACAAAAGCAAAGATCTGTCAGGATTTTTTGTCTGACTGATTCTTAGTTTTCAGATTTTGTTTCTACTATAAATTGGATACACATTAGTACATTCCCTAAACAGTCTAATAATTAAAAGTCAAAGATTAACCACTTACTGGAAGCGATACTCTATGGATCACTACACACGATATATGAAGAAATTCATCACCTAGATTTTATATTATTATTATATATATATATATATATATATATATATATATATATACACATATACACACACACATATACATACACACACACATGCATATATAGAACTATATATAAGTAGATAACTATATTGTAATATTATTTAGAGTCGCTACAGTACGCAGCATTACAATTTTGTCTATCGTTTAAGACACAATGTAATAAAATACTTTATAAAGTACATCAGGAGTTAATCTACTAGACAGATGTTTGTAACAATATTTTAGCAAACTAATGATAATTGCTGTCAATTAATGTTTGAAATCCATTTAATAAAGAAGTAAAGGCACATTTCTGCTTTATCAGAACACACAGATCCCAGACCTGGGAACTTTATTTTATATACAGAGAGATTTGAAGTGATATTTTTGTGTAAATAAGTAACTTCATAATAAATAACCTAAAGTCACCAGATAACAGTGAGGCAGTGAGTAATAGAAATCAATTTCAAATACCAAAAAAGATAGCTAGGCACTAGTGTTATATACAGTGAGCCACAAAAATTTTTGGAATACGCTAATTTTAATAAACCAATGTTCATGTAAACCTCAAAATATACACATAATAATTAAATAAATCTCACAAAATAAATACAGATAATAAAAAGGAAGAAACTTCCTGGCTATCAGTAAAGGTCAGCTAAAGAAATATTAAACAGCACAGAAGATGCGGCCTTCCATCTTAACTGTTGCAGGAGCGTTATAAGCAGTTTATCGGCTAATGGTCCTGTAATGGTCCAGCACACACCTATACAATCGTTGGCCCGATCACCAAATATCGCGTGATCGGGCCAAGGATTGCATAGGAGTGCACCCAGCTTTAGCCTTAAATGCAATAGTAAAATGCTACTTAATAGCTAACAGTGCAGGGAATCCTATTTTGGCATTCTTTGCTGAACAAGATGCAACAACTTAAACTATAACCACACTAAAGATAAAATGAATAGATAGTGGAGGGTTGTACCTTAAATATAAATCCGATATCGGCAGGGAAATAGAAATCAATCTCAAGCCTGGGTATTTGCATCCTAAGTTTGTGTTTAGGTGCCAATTATTCATTATGTAATATAACCTGGTAACCAATAAATTAAAAGTTTAACCTTTGAAGTACTTACACAGTGGCCTCCAATCATATTAAGAAAAAATCCTGAATCTCTATATTCTACCTCCATCCTTAAAAGAGTATTAGAATGTGTGGGAGAGCCAACATTTTTGGAGAATTTTAATCTTGGGATAGAAAGAAGAAATCCTATAGTCAAATTATCATATTGGTCTGCATGCATAGTAAGCAACTGACAGCACTACAAAGGGAACCCATGATCTGCAGTCTTTAGGTTTGATAACAATTTGTCGGTCCTATTAACCTTGGTCCACCATATGTATGGCTACACCGACAACAAAACTAGATATTTCTAATGTGTTTCCAGCTAAAAGTAGAACTTTTGTGTACTACAAACTGAAGATGTGAATAGACAAACATGTAAACAAATGGTCACATGAAATCGGTGTGGAATGATCTGTAGTGCACACACAGATCTCACACCAAGTGCCAATTGAAATAAATCCTAAGGCCTCTGGAGAAGATTCTGAACACAAAAAAATTTAATGTCGAAGCTGGATTATTGGCTGAGATAAGATCAGTTTAAAATTGAATCGCAGCGACGCCATCTTGCGACTGGCCGCAAGATGCCATCTTGGAAATGAGATCGCAAGACGCCATTTTGCGAATGGCCGCCCAAGCGCCATTTTAGATAAATTCACATTTAAGTACATATGGCGATATTATTATTAGCACCTTGCGATTGCATCTTTCACCATTCCTCATATACACATTAATACGCACAATTGCGCTGTTAACTAGTCGCATGTTAGCGAATGCATAAGATCTCATATGAAAATGCTGTTTATTAGCTTTATGCGCACGCATCTGCTCCAAGTTAACTAGCGTCTTTATATCAAACCTTGCATACTCACACATTACATATCCACATACAAGGTTCCATTAGCTTTAAGGTATAAGATTTAAGTTTGTTCATTTAGTATAAATGCTGTGAAATAAAGATTATTTGGTAACTAAGGTTTTATACATGCTAAGTAAGCAGTGTTTGGTTTTGTACTGATGCGTACACTTTCCACAGTATTCCGATATCATCGGCGTGGAGATCGCATCATGCATTCTCAACTTATGGACCGCAGAGACTTCAAGCAACAAAATGTATATAATATGAACAACTGTTAGGATGTTGCATGAGGCGGGAATCCAGAGACCCCCAGTTGTTGGAGGCTGGGTTGGGTCTATTTGAATCAGCCTGTTAAATGCTCTGTAACAGATGCATCCCCCTTGGGAACCAATGGCATCAGAAACAAACTTCTCTATTGTGTTGTCTATTTCTGGGGGGTATAAATATGTGTGCTTCAACACTGGGTTTTAAGTCTTCATGCTGAATGCTGATTGACGAGGGGTTTCTTGCTGATGCCTAACATCTGGTCCGGAAGCGCTGCATATGTATACTGTACTTGGGTCTGTATAATTCCTTTGCGCCTAATTGTGTCTGGATCAATAGCATGTAACTGACTGTACTTTTACTTGAATAATACTTGTGCTTTGGAACCACAGATTCCAGGTCTGAAGTCTTTATTTACTGTATGACTGCGTACGCATATTAGCGTCATCCTTAGAGGGTATAGGCAGGATATTAGAAGGTATAGCAAGGAGTGTATAGAGGTTCTAAGGCAGTATCGTTAGAAAAACAGACTAGAAATGTCGGCTTTAGAGTTTAGAGAAAAGCCGGAATGGCTCCTGAGGGTGTGGATGTGTGGAGAGGGAGGGCTCCATCCACAGGCCACTCCAGGTGTTCGGTCTTTTAGCCTGACAGCAAGCTCCTAAGGGCTTGCACCTGGAAATGGCTAATATAAGCTGGGTTTGTTTGTGGTTGAGTGTCTCACACCTGGGAGAGCAGGCCTGCAGGATAGCTTGCTCTGACACACTGTTAATACAAACCTGTAAGTACTGTGGACGTGAACTTGTTTTTTAGTGTTCTGGTAGTGAGGGTACCTACTGTCTAGTTAGAGCCCAGATGGGCTAGGGTTTTGTTTATACACTGAAAGGAGGATAGGTATACGTGCACTCCTGTGCAGGGGAAAGGAGTGTAGTATGGAGTGTAGGATGTGTGATGTGGAGGTCTGGGGGTGGGAGGGGGAAAGAAAATGGAAGGGATGTACTAATGTGTTGGTGGGTGAGCGGAATGAAGACTGACAAGTGAATGCGGGTCAAAACCTAATTTATTGGGTAGACACAGTGCTCCCAAAGGTGGTACCATGGGTGGGTACCCAGTGTAAAGTATTAATAATCTCGGTGGCCACACGGTTGGGGGGGGGGGTAGACCCTTTTAGGGGGCTCCTTTTTCGTGCGGTCCTCACTCCTGCATGTCCCCCTGCTGGACCTTTGGTCGACAGACTTGTGGCAACCGGGGTGTAGGGAAGGCTAATAGCCTGGATGTCTAATGAAATGGCGGCGTCCCGCTCTGCTGCAAGGTGGAATTACCTACCGGTAGGTGGGGAGGGGTCCACGGTGGGTAGCAGTGGTGGTAATAGTCCTGATGCCGAGCTTGGTGGTGTTCCTGGCCTCCGCGATCCCGCGGGATGTTCAGGTGGACGGGCAGCCACGAAGGATGATTGTTGGTAGTAACTGGATGGTGATGGGGTGATGCGGAGGTCCGCGTGCTTCAGATGATCCCACGGTCCTGTGGGGTCGGCGTCGTGTCCCAGGAGGGGACAGGTGTAGTTACGCAGCTTGATGGGAGTATGAGTGTGGCTTGTGGTAGGGTCTCCAACGTGTTTCGGCTAGTTGCCTTTTTCAAGGAGTTACTGAGTGATGGAGAATCTTCGGTTTGGACCCGCATTCACTTGTCAGTCTTCATTCCGCTCACCCACCCACACATTAGTACATCCCCTCCATTTTCTTTCCCCCTCCCACCCCCAGACCCCCACATCACACATCCTACACTCCATACTACACTCCTTTCCCCTGCACAGGAGCGCACGTATACCTATCCTGCTTTCAGTGTATATGCCTAGCAAGATTTGGTACTCTTGCATACGTTGCAGCACCTACCTGACCCTTCCTATTTCTCCCACTTACAAGTTCCACTCCACCAGCTCTTTTGGAAGCGCGACCCACCCTTTCCAGTCTAGGGATTTGTTTATGCTTTATTTTGTTTATGCGTTTGGTACAATAAAGACTGGCGCCGACCAGTTTGTCCGAGAACCCCAGACTTGTGTCCTGTTTCTCCGGCTGCTGTGTGCGTAAAGAGGGAGTCCATCTGTCACAAATATATATATATATATATATATATATAAACTTGGGGTAATTTAGCTCAGTAGTCAGGTCAGTGGTGCAGTGCCTGGGTGCACAATAAGGGTCCACAAGCAGCTTTTCAGGTTTAAATGAAAATAAATGGAGTTTTACTGTGAGCATTCAGGAACTAAAAATTAACATCTAGCCCCCCATGCAGGGCTGTACCTCACTGCTTGAACTCTGACTATAATGGGCAGCTAGTCTGCAAATGTAACAGTCTCAGGCACGTATTCAATATGTTTCGCACCCGCGAAACTTTTTCGCCTGGTGGACTTTTAGCCTACATCGCGTGTGCGAAAACTTTACTCGCGCGTCCCCGCGATTCCCCGTATTCAATATGAAAGTACGCGAAAACGGCACCCAGCGATACTTGAACAGGCGGAAATTACTCTCCAAAATGGGGTAATCAGCATGGCACCCCCCAAAAGATGCAATGACATGGGGGAATCACTATGGATACCCCCGAATTGGCCCGCTGAAGGTATTTGGTGTTTTTAAATGGTCTCAATAGGCGCTGTTTTCCGTATTTGCTTAAGTGGTGAAGAATAGCATTTTTTTTTATGGTGAAGATTACTAGTCCCAGAAAATTTAGGGTACCTGAAAAATGGGGGGGGGGGGGGGGACAGCATATTTTAAAGTTTGAAAAGTATTGTTTAAAAATATGTAAAAAATCCACCTTCCACCTGCCGCAAACACCTGCAATCAAAAAAACACCTCGGGCATATTTTGCTAGTTTTTAACTTTGTCCCCCAATTTTTTTTGTTTTCGCCCCCAAAATGAAAGTAATTTTTTTTGGGTGTTCTTAAGTCTTTAAGATTTTTTTGCTGCAGTTTACCTTTGGAGGACTGTCTTAAGGCTGCACAGGGGTTCCAGCAACGTTGCACCCCAAAACCCCAATTCTGCACTTTTTTCCGCCTATTTATAAGCGAAACTTTTTCGCCTATTACATTGCATTGACTTTCCGCCTAGGCGGAAAGGCTTTAAAACTGAATTCGGCGATACTTTTCCGCCTGGCGAAATTACATCATCTGCAAAAATCTGGATTTTTTCTTAAAAAAATCAAACAGCTAAAATCACATAAAATGGGCCTTTTTTTGTTCCTACAGTATTAATAGCCTCAATAACATTTATTTCCACTCGTTTCCAGTCAATTTTGACCACCTCACAATATTGATTTTTTTTCCATCTAGTTATAGGGCCAAAAGGTTGCATCCAGCTTGCTGGCTCAAAACTGATTAATATAATTATTAATAGAGTTGAGGACTGTGCAAAGAATGGTTGGGATACCCTTGAGGATAGAAGAATTGATAGTTGGGGCAGCCCCTGGCTGTAAAATTGATAATAAATTAATTAAAAAACAATTCATTGGGTGCAGCCCCAAGCTGAATAATAAAAAGAAATTCATTGGTACAGCCCCAGGCTGTAAAATTGATAAATTAATTTAAAAATAAATCATTGGTTCCTAAACCAACCATAACATTAATTTAAAATGTCAGACAGCAATGCCTAAACCAGCACATAATAGAAAGGAAAAATGTGCAAGATGGAATAGTCCTTGGGCTTTCCCACCCACCCTTACATTGTATACGAAACAGGACAGTTTAACAAACCAATCATTTCAGCGACAAGGACTGCCAATTGTGCTTCAAATGATTGGTTTGTTTGGACCCCCATAAAACAAGCTGCCAATATGATATGGACATGGAAATGAAAATTATCCCATACACAAACTGGCTAGTTGTCGTCGTCCTCGTCATCCCCATCAGTGTGTACATCCACTTCTCCACACAATATTAATTTGTCCCCGCTGGAATCCACCATAGTCGCCTCTGTAATTTATTCATGTAATTGTTGGTAGAGATCTTCCTCGTGGAATTTGTAATTAATTTTAATGAACATCATCTTTAACCTCCAACGCCGATCACTGACAAGGTTGCCAGCTGCACTGAAAACTCTTTCGGAGTACACACTGGAGGGTGGGCAACTTAACTAATGCAAAGCCAGTTTTTGTATGGGACTCCAAATTGCCTCTTTTTCCTGCCAGTACTGAAAGGGACTGTCTGACATGCCTATTAGGATGTTATCTCTGAAATAGTCCTCTACCATTCTGTGAATGGAGACCTTATCACACACAGAAGACATGTCACTAGTAGACAGTTCTCTCAGGCCCGACCAGATGTCATTTTTTGGTGAACGATCTGCATGACCAGCAGGCATTCTCCAGCTGATGAGGGGAATGACCTGATTCAAGCTGGCAGCGTCTGAACTAACCTCACGTGTGGCAAGTTCAAAGGGTTTGAGAACCGTGCACAACACGGAAATTATTCTCCACTGTGCGTGAGTAAGGTGCATTCCACCTCTACGACCTATGTCATAGTCCGTTGTATAGGCCTGGATGGCCTTTTGCTGTTCCTCCATCTGCTGAAGCATATAGGAGGGTAGAATTCCACCGAGTTACTACCTCTTGCTTCAGCTGATGGAAGGGAAAATTTAACAGTACCTGCTGGTGATGCAATCTTCGACAAGCGGTCGCTGAATGTCTAAAATGTCTGGATATTTTGCGGGACACAGAGCATCTCCTGCACGACCGTGTCAGTTTTTAAAAAATGCTGCACCAACAAATTAATTGTGTGAGAAAAACATGGGACATGTTGGAATTCGCCCACATGTAATGCTCTCACAATATTGGTGGCATGGTCCGAAATAACAAATCCCGAGGAGAGTCCAAGTGGGGTAAGCCACTTAGCAATGATTTCCCTGAGATTTTCTAAGAGGTTCTCAGCGGTATGGCTCTTAGTGAAACCAGTTATACAAAGAGTAGCCTGCCTCTGTATCAGCTGTCTTTTGGTAGATGTTGTTGCTGCTGCTGTTGTAGGCAATACACCTACCCAGTGGGCTGTCACAGTCATGTAATCCTTAGTTTGCCCTGTCCCACTTGTCCACATATCCGAGGTCAAGTGGACAGTGGGTACAACGGCATTTCTGAGGACATTAATAAGGTTTTTTTTTAATATCCTTGTACAGACTTGGAATTGCTGGCCTAGCGAAGTGTAATCTAGAAGCGATCTGGTAGCAAGGACACAGGACCTTAATTAACTGTTGAAAACCCACTGCAGTAATGGCGGACACTGGACACACATCTAATACCAGCATAGTTGTTATGCTGTCAGTAATCTGCTGTGCAAATAGGTGATTGCTGTCATACTTGTTTGCCCTTGCAAACGATTGACAGTTAATTGTTTTTTGGAGGATACGCTACAAGTCCTTCTGGTCCCCTTTGGGATGAAGATCCACTGACATCAACAGCAGCAGCAACAGGCGTAGTCATCAAGGATCCTTCTGAGGAATCAAGGATAGGAGTCAATCATGCTTCGAATACCAACATTGGATGCAGCAGGACTACTCCCGATGACTAATGAGGATGTTGATGATACAGATGTTGGGTGTTTGAGATCAAAGGCGCTTGGAGCTCACAGAGAGCGAGCAGGTAGGTGACACTGGACTTGTTACATTTTGAGTTTTGGAACTTGGCGACGTACACTTTGATATTTGATGAATGCGCTCCAAGTGACGTAACAAGGAGGAGGTTCCTAGGTGGTTTAGTTCCCTCCCTCTACTCACTCTTGATTAGCAATGGCCACATATGGCTTGACAACTGTTGTCCGGATTGGGGTGGAAATAATTCCACACGTGAGAAGTGGATTTTTTTTGTCTTTTGTCCCGGCATGACAACAATGGGCTTTGGCTTTTTCAATCCATGGGCAACAGCTGTTGCCTTACTTACACAAAGGACATCTTCATCATCAACATCTTCATCATCAATATCCTCATCATCCTTAGCACCTTCAACTACCAAAATATCCTCCTCCTCCATGTGCAATTCCACAGAAGCTTCCTCGATGGCTAAGTCTGCAAGATGTTGACTGCCCTTCCCCACATTTACAGAGGGCACACAAATGTTGGAACTTGGAGGATCCACCAGTATACTAGTATTTCTGTCTGGCTCACACATGGCACATGGACACACTTGAACTGTCCTCGGGGATTTGATTTCGATTTCTCAGGGCACACAGTTGTGTTTTCCGAAGGGCTATCAGAATCAGCAGTCTTCCTATAGATAGGCCAAGGCCTTATCCTTTCCATGCCACTTTGTGTAGTGAATGGCATATTTCCAATTTTGTGTTTATCTAAAGGCAAATTTCCTTAAAATGTTTTTTTCTTAACTTCAGTAGTATCTTTACCATATCGATGGCGTGACTTAAGCCCTGGGGCTTGGGCCTTCATAGAGGATGAGGAAGTTGACGGCCTTGCACTGCTGGCGGTAGCTACAACATGTGGTTCTTGGCCTTGCTCTCCTGGCATGTGACAGCCCTCCATATTTTCTGCGGTTTTGAAGCAGTGTCACAAGCACCAATAGTGTAGCCAAGGTGTGGTTGCAAAATTCACACACGTGCAGTCATGCACACACACAAAGTTATTAGACAAAAAAAGACAATTGATTAAAAAAGCCTAACACGTACAGACACACCAGCCCAGGACACAGCAGATAGCCCAGATGGATCAGCAACAGCCCAGATGGACACAACAGACAGCACAGTGACAGCACCAGCCCAGCCAGAATAGATGAACACCAGCCCAGGACACAGCAGACAGCACCAGCACCTCTCCCAGCCCTACACTACCCACCCTCCCTGTTCAGTCTCCACAGCCGGAGTGAAATGGCGTCCGTCGCGTGGTCCCTTATATACTACATTGATCATAGAGACGAAAGCTTGCAAACCACGAGATTTCAGACTCTATAGTTTTGCCTCGGTTTTGAGATCAGAGTCAGGCGGGAAAAATCGAGCCTGCTTGGATCCGACACGGATCTGCTAAATTCGGGTGGGCTCGGATCTCTGAAATCCGAACCCGCTCATCTCTATATAAAATATATTTCTCTTTCATCTGGGCTGGGGAACACTGGACCATAGGTTGTAGGTGGGAAGGCGTGGATTTGGCACTAACACTGAAATCTATAACTCCTCCCCTATGCAACCCCTGACTTCAGTGTAAGTTTAGTGCCTGTGGAGAGAGGCATGTTTTTTCAGGGCTGCTCTGGTTTAGCTTAGGGATTTTTTCCTTTATTTGTAATATTTACTATAGGTACTGTGCGCTGCTTATAGCAGCACATAGCTGGAGTGTTAAGCGGCGGTGAAAGCTGCATCTAAGGTGGGGATGTCGCTGAGCGCTTCCCCCATTCCACACACTCTGGTCTCTGAAGAGACCCTCTGGGACCGGAGATAGCGCGCTGCTGTTACCTGGTAGAGGTGCAGGCAGTCAGCCTGGTCCTGGATGGCAGGCGCCATCTTGCCGGCGGCTCCTGTGGGGAGAACGCCGACAACCACCGACCGCAGGTGAGACCTACAGCAACACCACACTGGACATGCTGTTCTTGGAAACTATGCAGTGTTGGGCCTGGTTAGTACAGTACTTGTATGGGAGACCACCTGGGAATACCAGGTGCTGTAGGTAAATGTGGGTCAGTCCAAGTGCTTTCCCTACTGAGGGGAGTAACACTTGATGGAAGGAGCAGTGAGGTTCGCTTCAGTATGACGGGGGGGGAGGAGCCATGGCTGCTGGTTCCCCCCACTCTCCATTGGCAAAATGCAGGCTCCCAGGAAGTCTTATCACAGCTTTTTATAGGACACAAGCCTGAACAGCTTGGAGAGAGTACAAAGCAAGCTCCTTTCCCTCTGCAGCATACAGCTAAGTAGTTTTCAGTATTATTGTAATCTGTTCTTGTGCCTGCTTGGAGTGTTTGCAAATTCATTGCCACTTGTTATATTTTTTGTATTTTGTTTAAAAAGAAAAAAAAAAAAAAGCTTTTTTCGGGCAGACTGCTGCGGCAGGGCAGCGCAGGAAGGGAGGTGCGCTAATGACGGACAAAAAGTCCACAAAGGGCCAGAACCCCACTGTGGCTATATTTTTTTACATGTGCCCAGTGTCAGGCTAATTTGCTGTGTGGACAACTGGACGAAGGGGCTTTGTGTATGGACTGTCAGCTGGGGTCCACGTGTACGCATCCAGATTGGGGAGCCACTCCGCATGGGCTCAGGCTATGAGCCGTTCACTCTCTGACCTGGTGACGTTGCTCCACTGTAGAGAGGAATTAGCCCAAGCAGCACCAGCGCCTGTTTGGCCCTCTCCGCCTGCTGTTGAAGGGGGTAGTTACCAGGGTCCTGATCCTCCTTGGGTCCGTACCATGAGCGCTCGGCGATAGGGATCGACAAAGTGTCGGCCTTTATGGAACGCTTCTTTGAGGAGTCTAAACTACGCACTACGCATAAGCGTCCTCCTCCATCCAGTGTCTTGTTGGGAGTCAGATCCCAAGGGGAAGGAAGAAGAGGAGGAGGGGAACTCCAAGAGGAGGTTCTGCCCGACAACGAAGGTTCAGACTGTGTCAAGTCAGGGTGCAGAGGACCTTATTATGGCAGAACAACAGTCTTTGGACTGTCTAGACCTTGATGCCTCAGCTAGGGCGGAAGGGCCGTTTAAGTGGCGGCGTAAGAGGGTCGTTTGTTTCCCAGTGTCTCAGGATCTTTCAGATCTGGTAGAGGAAGCCTGGAAGACCCCAGATTAAAAGTATGCTACTCCTCGTAAGTTTGCAGCCCTTTATCCCTTTTCACAGGAGCAGGTCGCTAAGTGGGAGCTGCCTCCAAGAGTGGATGCGGCTGTGGCTCGTTTTGCAAAGCACACGGCTCTGCCGGTCCAAGGAGCGGCCTCCTTTAAGGATCCGCTGGACAAAAAAATTGGAGGGATGCCTTAGAAGTGTTTTTATGGGCGCCAAAATGGTTATTAGCCCATTATTGGCATCTGCTTGGGTCTCTCGAGCCATGGAGTAGTGGGCTGACAAATTAATGGCAGGCCTTGCCAGTGACTCATCCAGAGAGGACTTACTGGTACTGGTAGAACAGATACCTGCGGCTGCAGAATAGGCGTGTGAGGCCACACAATATGGAGCGCAGATTTCCCCTAGAGTCTCAGCCACGGCAGTAGCGGCACGCAGAGCACTCTGGCTTTGCGCCTGTGAGGCGGACACCGAATCTAAACGTGCTTTAGAGTCTCTGCCTTTTTGTGGAGGCATCCTGTTCGGCTCAGAGCTTGATACTATTATATCCCAGGCGACAGGTGGAAAGAGCACTTTTCTGCCTCTGGTGCCCCAGAAGCTAAAGGGCTCACATTTCAGAGTCTTCCATTCTTCCTTTCGAGGAGGGGGAACGATTACAGGTCAGGGGTCCCAAGGACACACTTTTCCCAGGGGTTCTGCCCCCCGGGGTAGATTCTCCGTCACATTCAGGCGCCAGGGCATCTGGGAAGCAGAGTACCTGACAGGATCTCAGCCAATCCAGTCTCAGGGAAGGTAGGGGGCTGTCTCCTTTTCTGAGACAGGTGGGTAGCTTTGGGAATAGATACCTGGGTAAGGGGCATTGTCTTCCGAGGTTATGTGATCAACCTAAGGGGGCAGCCGCCACAAAGTTTCTTCGCTACAGCATTACCCAGGGAGACGGAGAAGAGACGGGCCTTAAACCAGGCTATCAGTTCCCTCTGGAATCTGAACTATAACCCCTTCTCAACAGTGTCTCAACAGGAACAGGGCTTTTACTCCAACCTGTTCCTAGTCCAGAAACCCAACGGCACTTATCGGCCGATTTTGAATCTATGAGCCTTGAATGCAAGGCTGTGGGTGGATCGGTTTTGCATGGAGTCGCTCTGATCAGTGATCCAGGATGTCGGCAAACGAGTTTCTGGCATCTATCGACATCAGAGATGCATATCTCCACATACCGATTTGGGCAGGGCATCAGTCTTTACTCAGGTTCACAGTCGGAAGAGCCCATTACCAGTTCCAGGCTCTGCCGTTCGGTTTGGCTACAGCTCAGCGAGTCTTCACAAAGATCATGGCAGCAATGGCAAGCTTACTGCATTCCGAGGGTATAACGGTGATTCCCTATTTGGACGATTTGCTAATAAAGGCGGATTCCGCTGCCCAACTTCAGCTCCACCTGGATCACACTGTGCAGGTGTTACAGCATCATGGGTGGATACTGAATCTCGAGAAGAGTCACCTCAGGACGTGCCAACGTCTGACGTTTTTGGGGGTGATCTTCTATACAGAACTGGAAAGGGGTTGCTTGCCCGAGCCCAAAGCCTGGGCCCTTCAGGACTTAGTCAGGAAAGTGCTGTCTGCCCCTCGGCCATCTGTTTGGCTGGGCATGAGGTTACTAGACACGATGGTCTCTACCTTCGAGACCATCCAGTATGGCCGCTTCCATTCACGGATTCTCCAGTGGGAGATTCTCCGGAATTGGACGGGCCGCTAAGACGCCCTTTCTTCTCAGTTGCTGGTTCTGTCAGAGAGCACTAGTCAGTCACTTCGCTGGTGGCTGATTACCGATCACCTTCTCCAGAGTCAGTCCCTGGTGACTCCCAACTGGATTATTGTCACCACAGACGCAAGTATCAGAGGTTGGGGAGCGGTGACAGTGAACCTCCAGGGGACCTGGTCGTCATCAGAGATAGGTTTCCCAATAAATATGCTGGAGATCCGGGCCATTTATCGGGCACTGCGCAGGGCTCAGGCACTCTTGGCGGGCCAACCAGTGAAGATCCAATCAGGCAACGCCATGGCAGTGGCATATGTAAACTAACAGGGCAGAACCAAGAGCGCACTTGCCATGGCAGAGGTTAGTCTCATTCTCTCTTGGGTGGAGACGTTCCCCCCCGGCAATTTCAGCAGTCTTCATTCCGGGGTGGAGAATTGGGAGGCAGACTACCACAGCAGGACTACGTTCCTGCCAGGGGAGTAGTCTCTCCACCCAGAGGTTTTCCAACAGCTAGTCCAGAGATGGTGGATGCCGGAGGCGGAACTGATGGCGTCTCGCCACATTTGCAAGGACCTTGGTTTTGTGCAAGTTCCATGAGATCCTTTGGCATTTGTAGTGGATGCCATAACAGTTCCCTGGAACTTCCGTCTGGCCTACTTTCTTCCTCCAATTCCCATGTTACCAAGAGTACACAGTCGAGCAGGTTTCAGTCATCCTAGTGGCTGCAAACTGGCCGCGCCGGTCGTGCTTCGCCGTGGTTCTCAGGCTAGCCGCAGGGGCCGGGTTGGAGTCTGCCTCTGCAGCCAGATCTTCTGCTACAGGGTCATTCTGTCATGAGGGCCTACCTCAGATGGCTTTAATGGCCTGGTTGTTGAGACCGGGCTCTTGCAGGCCAGGGGTTTTTCCCCCTTCAGTCATCAGGAGCATGGAAGCAGGTTTCCGTGCAGAACTACCAGAGGGTTTGGAAAACCTATGTTGTGTGGTGTGAGCAGCGGGGAGTACATACTGCCCAGTTCCTCCTGCCAAGGTTTTTAGCATTTCTGCAGAGCGCTTATGACTTCAATCTTTGAAATCCGTGGACTTTCGGTTCGTAATGTGGAAAGTGTTTTTTTCTAATGGCCATTGCCTCGGCTCAGCGGGTCTCTGAGTTGGGGGCCTTGTCCTGCAAACCACCTTTTCTTGTTTCCCATGACGATAGGGTTGTGCTCAGGACGGTTCCTTCTTTTCAACCGAAAGTGGTTTCATCTTTCCACTTAAACCAGGCGATTGAAGATGAGAAAACAGGAAAAACAGAGTCCTCAGGGGACCAGGACAATCTATCACTGTTGGATGTTGTCCAGGCCGTATGCATTTATTTAAACAGAACTTCGATCTTACGTAAGACGGACTCTCTATTGGTTCTCTACAACGCCCACAAACGGGGCTGGCCAGCCACAAAGCAAACCATTGCAAAATGGCTCCGCTCAATGATTTCAAGGGCTTACTCAGAGGCGGGGCGCCCGGAACCAACTAGGATGTTGGCTCATTCCACTAGGCCATGGCAGTCTCCTGGGCGGCGCATCACGGGGCCTCGGCTGAACAAGTTTGTCGCACAGCTACCTGGTCCTCTGTCCACACGTTTGTGCGGTTCTACAGGTTTCATGTTTTTGCCTCCGGGAACGTCCATTTTGGGCGTACAGTTCTTCGGTCGAGCAATCTGAGCATTCCCTCCCATGGGGGCGGCTTTTGAATATCCCATGGTCCAGTGTTCCCCAGGCCAGACGAAAGAGAAAATAGTATTTTTGGGTACTTGCCGTTGAATCCTTCTCTCTGAGTCAGGCTGGGGGACACTGCGGCCCTCATTCAGAGGCGCACGCAAGAGCGAGCGCTCGTTCTGAATGAGGGCGGCCGCTTCTATTTTTTAAGTGCGGCCTCCTGGTCACTAGCTAAGCTGTGGGTTACCACCCACAGCTTAGTGACTGACCAGGGTGATGGTCGCTCGTCGGGGCTTGCGACGAGACCCTATGGTTGGGTCTCAGCAACCGCAAGCCCCAGGGAGCTTCCTGCACTGATCGAGCAGGAAGCTCCCCACAGACATCACTGCTGATGTCAGCGCGGCCGCCCACAAAACGGCAGGCGTTCCTTACAAAACGGGCCGAGCTGTCAATCAACATCGACAGCCGGCCATTTTATAGTGAGCTCCGGAGCGAGAGAGTTTCTCTCTCGCTCCGGGGTTTGCGCACACGCAGTGTGTGTAAAATCAAACATAGACTTACGTGTAGTAGCCAGTTTGTAATTTACTACATCAAATGCCTTTGTGGACTATGGGCCTCATTCAGACCCACTCGCAAGCGGCTGTCCGCTCGCAAGTGGGTCGATGGTGTGCACTGCGCATGCGCACGACGGAGGGAGCTCCGTCGTGCGCATGCGCCAGACGCGACGAGCGAAGGACTTTCCTTCGCTCGTTGTGTCTGATCAAAGGGGGCGTGCTGTCGATGTTGATTGACAGCACGCCCTTTGGTGGGCGTGCCGGGGGCGTGCCTGCCAGACGGAGGCATTCCCAAGGGAACGCCTACCGTCTGAAACCGGCCCCACTGACATCACTAGTGATGTCAGTGGGAGTGATTTTGGCTCTGATAGAGCCAAAATCACTCCAGGGCTTGTGGTCGAAAACCCCGACCACAGGCTTCTGGTCGCACTGGCGATGGTCGCGATGGTCAAGACCATCGCGACCATCATCCTGCACGCTCGTATGTGCTGTGGGTGGTGACCCACAGCTATACGAGCGTCCAGGAGGACGCTCCATTTTTATGGAGGACGGCCCTCATTCAGAGTGAGCGCTCTGCTCAGAGCGTCCGGCTCTGAATGAGGGCCTATATTACATAGGCAAAACTACAAGACAATTTAAAAAGAGAGAATGGCTCTGCATAGAAGCGCCATACGTTTGGCTCTAGAAGGAAGGACCACGGAGCAGCCAGTGGCCAGACACTTCAAGGAGTTTGGCCATAATTTATCCTCTCTCAAATACAAGATGATTGATCAAATTCCACCTGACATCAAAGGAGGAGATCGTGCCAGAAACCTGTTACAAAGGGAGGCCCATTGGATTCATGATTTAAATACAATCAGAACTTTCGGCCTGAATGAGAATCTATCATTGACTTGTTTTCTGTAATTCTATTTTCCCTTATTAGTCACACTTTAACCTTAGAGATTTTTTCTCGTATATTTGATCTTTACAGTATGTAGTCTTAGATCTTCTTTATATACCTAGGATAATTTCTGCTAGCCCTTTTTGCGATATTTAATGGCTTAGTAGGTGTTAGATTTTTCTATTTTTTATACGAAGTGTTCTCCTGCTCTTTCTCTGTTTACTTGGTTGTTCCTGTCTTTTAATGTTGGTGTTCATTATACGATGTTTTTTTTGTTGTTGTTAGTCTGTGTTGCCTGGCAACCTCGAATCCGGCGTCTGCCGTCAGACCCACTGAGATACGGCGCGGTGGATGACGTCAGCATTGCAGTCCGGACACGAGGGAGCCATGATCAGTCACGGTGGAGGGAGTCTTTCACTGATATTTAAGGTAAGAAGTTTGCATTATTTCTGTGTTCCTGACGAAAAATTTGAAGTAAATTTGAAACGTTGAATGAGCAAGAGGCTGGGAATCCAGTCTTATTTTTTTCTTATACACAGAGTGCCGCCCATATCTATTTGTTTGTGCTTTTGATATCCATTTGGGGAAGGCACCCAGGACTTTTCTATCATACACAGCGGGAGTGCCGAGCGTTTTTGGGAGGCTATATTATTTATTTTATATATATATGTATGTATATATATATATATATATATATATATATATATATACACACACACACAGCTCAAAAAAATAAAGGGAAGACTAGAATAACACATCCTAGATCTGAATGAATTAAATATTCTTATTAAATACTTTGTTCTTTACATAGTTGAATGTGCTGACAACAAAATCACACAAAAATTATCATTGGAAATCAAATTTATTAACCCATGGAGGTCTGGTTTTGGAGCCACACTCAAAATTAAAGTGGAAAAACACACTACAGGCTACTCCAACTTTGATGTAATGTCTTTAAAACAAGTCAAACTGAGGCTCAGTTGTGTGTGTAGCCTCCACGTGCCTGTATGACCTCCCTACAACGCCTGGGCATGCTCCTGATGAGGTGGTGGATAGACTCCTGAGGGATCTCCTCCCAGACCTGGACTAAAGCATCAGCCAACTCCTGGACAGTCTGTGGTGCAATGTGGTGTTGGTGGATGGAGCAAGACATGACGTCCCAGATGTGCTCAATTGGATTCAGGTCTGGGGAACGGGCGGGCCAGTCCATAGCATAAATGCCTTCGTCTTGCAGGAACTGCTCACACACTCGAGCCACATGAGGTCTAGCATTGTCTTGCATTTGGAGGAACCCAGGGCCAAACGCACCAGCATATGGTCTCACAAGAGGTCTGAGGATCTCATCTCGGTACCTAATGGCAGTAAGGCTACCTCTAGCGAGCACATGGAGGGCTGTGCAGCCCCCCAAAGAAATGCCACCCCACACCATTACTGACCCACTGCCAAACCGGTCATGCTGGAGGATGTTGCAGGCAGCAGAACGTTCCCCTTGACGTCTCCAGACTCTGTCACATGTGCTCAGTGTGAACCTGCTTTCATCTGTGAAGAGCACAGGGCGCCAGTGGCGAATCTGCCAATCTTGGTGTTGTCTGGCAAATGCCAAACGTCCTGCACGGTGTTGGGCTGTAAGCACAACCCCCACCTGTGGACGTCGGGCCCTCATACCACCCTCATGGAGTCTGTTTCTGACTGTTTGAGCAGACATATGCACATTTGTGGCCTGCTGGAGGTAATTTTGCAGGGCTCTGGCAGTGCTCCTCCTGTTCCTCCTTGCACAAAGGCGGAGGTAGCGGTCCTGCTGCTGGGTTGTTGACCTCCTACGGCCTCCTCCACGTCTCCTGATGTACTGGCCTGTCTCTTGGTAGCGCCTCCATGCTCTGGACACTACGCTGACAGACACAGCAAATCTTCTTGCCACAGCTCCCATTGATGTGCCATCCAGGATGAGTTGCACTACCTGAGCCACTTGTGTGGGTTGTAGACTCGGTCTCATGCTACCACTAGAGTGAAAGCACCGCCAGCATTCAAAAGTGACCAAACATCAGCCAAAAAGCATAGGAACTGAGAAGTGGTCTGTGGTCACTACCTGCAGAACCACTCCTTTATTGGGGGTGTCTTGCTAATTGCCTATAATTTCCAGCTGTTGTCTATTCCATTTGCACAACAGCATGTGAAATTGATTGTCAATCAATGTTGCTTCCTAAGTGGACAGTTTGATTTCACAGAAGTGTGAATGACTTGGAGTTACATTATGTTGTTTAAGTGTTCCCTGTATTTCTTCGACCAGTGTGTGTGTGTGTGTGTATAATAAATATATATATATATATATATATATATATATATATATATAGCGTTCCCGCTAGGCTGCCTTCTGGAGGGCAAAAAGCACCCTGCCCTCACAGGCTGCGGGTGCATTCTTGACCCGCGGGATGCAGTGTCCCGCGGGTGGAGAAATGTACGGTGACCCGGTCACCGCCAGAGAATAGACGCTGGGCGCATGCGCCCGGCATCTATTCTCCCTGTTTGCAGCGCTTGGGGGCTGCCCGGCATGTCCGTAAGTGCCGGGCACGCCCCCAAGTATGATGAAAAAGGGGACGCATCTTATAGACACACCCCCTTTTATGGCCACGCCCCCTTTTCACCCGCGCGCACAAAGTTGCCCTCTCTAGCTCTGGCACCCTGCCTGCCGCCGGAGCTAGAGTGAACACATATATATATATATATATATATATATATATCTCCACGCTGATTATATCTGCAAGTACACAGCCTCAGTGAATGCTATTCTGCTAATTACCAACTTTGGGCTATAGTTCTTCTGCCATTCAATGTACAGTATATACTGTGTTGGATTCTGTGTTGCTGTTACACCTGCAAGTCTTGCTGTTGCGGATAATTGTAGCTGTCTGTTAATTCACCCGTTTGCTATCCAGACAATCTGTCCTGCAATTAACCCTGTTGATACTGGTTCTGAATCTACTCCAGCCAATATCCTACGATCACCCTTGTATTATATAAGCCCCTACTGCTTGAGCTTAACACTGCCAGCCGCCCAAGTACCGGCGAGTGTATTCAACTCTATGGGAACAACGGGTTGTTGTTATAGGCAGAAGATCTCAGTAAGAGGCTCTAGGGGACTTATACATATGCAGGGGTGTTTCATAACAAAAAGAAGCACACTTAGCAGTCAGTTGGCATAAAAAGGGAATGTGGAGCGATCGGTTGGCATAAATGCACAGCAGTCTGATGGTATAAAAAGGGGAATATGTAGTCATCTCATGACATTAAAAAGGGAAATTAAAAGCAGTTTGAGGACATAAAAGGTTGATGTGGAGGGATCTGACCACATAAATGAAGCACATGGAGCAGTCTAATGGCATAAAGTGGCATGTGGAAAGTGCCTAATGACATATTTCGTGTGTGGCCCCAGTGGTGTCAACCATGTGTGTGGTGTCACCTGGTGCAGTAGTGTGTAGACTTCGCGCATGCCAAGCGTGCACATGTCCACAAAGCCACTCCCCCTGGTTGTTCTCATCATGTGTGCATGACTCTGGGAGCTGCTGGGAAGCCACTAGCCTCTCCTGGCACAGTAAATGACATGCACATGCTCGGTGACACCATTCGAGGGGTGACGCCTAAATAGCAAAGATATTTTGGTGCCACCCCCTCAAATGGTGTCATCTGGTGCTACACACGGCCCAAACCCCTCTAATGACACCACTATGTGGTAGTCTAAGGTTTATTAAAACTTACCACATAGCACCACCTGAAGTAATTGCCCATTCCCTGCTTTAAAGGATATTCTCATATTGATGAACTAGTGATATATACAGTGGAATTTTAAGGGATATTTTAGTTACACTGGACTATTTTGTTGCGACTATAGTTGGTTCAAAATGATGCCTATTTATCCTATTTCCCTGTACACCACAACTTTGTGCCCTCCCAATCCATCCTATGAAAAGTACCCCCACCCCTCCCCCATTCTTGTCCAGAACGTCAATTTGATGCAATATTTTGCAAGTTAAAAGTCGGCCTCTTCGGGCATGAAATGGTCTCCTCTCCCAGGAAGGAGTGTTTGCCTGGCATAACTTTTAATTAGTTTACTTAGCTTTTTTTTTTTGTTGTTTGAGGCCATAACCTTATAACCTCTACACATATGATAATCTTGTAGGTATTCTGTATGGCTCTGCTGTCATCTACTGGCAGAACTTTTGCAATTCATGATCAGGGCGAAAAGGAGTAATAAACATGTAATAAACAATAAATTACTACATAATAAACAATTCTTAGAACACATTAATCACGTGTGGATGTGCATTTATTTGTTCTCTACCATCATTAGGAAAATGTATGCTACACATGTACACAAAGTATCACAGGAACAGTAATGTGTACTGCAGCCAGAGGCGTATCTATAATGGGTGCAGTGTGTGCAGGGCACACGGGCCCCTGGGTCCAGGATGGGCCTGCACCACACACCCTGCATCCATATTATTTTAAACTCACCTGTCCGTGGTCCCACGTCCGGTGTCAGTGCTGCTCAGAATACCGGAAAAAGCCCGCCGCAGCCAGTTTTCTGCCGTTCTGCGCATGCGCAGTAGACTCCGGGCACACTCTAGTGCCCGGAATCTACTAATGCTCCGGTGGCTGGCCAGCAGCGGATATGGTCATTTGCAAACAATGATGAACATGAGTTTCTTGGTGCCAACTGTTTATTCATGTAAATTTGTCCCTTAGAATGCATCTTATTCTCAAAGTGATGCGAATAGGATGCACAAGCAGCTTCTGTTGATTAAAATGATATGTGGCATGCCTATATTCTGTGTGCGACTGCGGTTACATCTAAATGTGAAATGTTACAGTGTTAAATCCGCTGACACTGTAACATAGCATTTCGCATGCAGCTATAACCAAAGTCGAACACAGAATTTAGGCATGCCGCATATCATTTTAATCAGCGTCATTTGTTGAAAAATAATAATTTGTCGTGAATAAAATGTATACGTTTTAATTACCATGACTGAATACTGAATTCATTTTAAAATCATCTCACTGTATCCTACCTCAGCAACATAATTCTAGTCAATTCCATGGCTATAACTAGATTCTATAAAATTTATTTTTTTTCTATCTTATATTTATAATGAATGTTATGTAGACACATAAATACAATAGAAAAGTTCCCAAACAGCTAATACAGCTATTACTAATGTCAGTGGTTAATGTGTTACCTGCAAATAAAACAGTTGCAGAATTAACCCATTGACCAGTGGGGGGCGGGGGGTGGAACAAGCCATTACGAAAATTAGATGCTGACTCTTCCAGTCTTGGCAAGTGTGTACCAAGCCCTGAAGCGATCATAAACACAGGCACTTATATAAACAATTACATTAATTGAATTTCAAAGGACAAAAGGTTACCTCAACGATGCAGCAACTTAAATGAGATTCTACACGACGCTGCAAGGCCAAACCCTGGATTTATTTCTCATATTGCGGTTTGTTTGAACATGCTATTTTTACTTTTTTGCCAAAGACTCTACACGTGACCAGAACGAAAAAAATAATATAAAAAAATAATATAAAAAGAAAACATTACTATGCTGACTTGCCTGACATAACTAGTGAAAGGAGTAGTAATAGCAAAAAATTAGAGAGTTATGATATAACATACCTCAGTTAACTCTTTTTCTTCGAGGTCCATAGGGTCCACAGGATATACCTTGGGGTATGTAGTAAGAATGATCCATTGCACCAAACAGCTTATAGCTTTGAAGCTTCCAGCATGCCCTGGTTCTCTTCCCTATTTACCCCGCCCTCAGCCACAGACATTCAGTTTGTAAACAAGCCTAACAGCAAGAGACGATAAGTGGAGAAGGAAGTACATCGCACACAAGAAACACTCAACATATGAAGAGGGATTCAGTGATACGAAAAAGCAGAAAGAACAGATCCCAACTGAGGCCAGGTGCGTCAGAGTGGGTGCCCTGTGGACCTCGAAGAAAAAGAGCTAACTGAGGTATGTTATATCATAACTCTAATTTTCTTCTTCAGGGTCCACAGGATCTACCTTACGGATGTCCTAAAGCAGTTCTCTTAAGAGTGGGGACGCTCCTGCGCAGAGAGGAGAATCCGCCACCGAAAGGAAGCATCCTGGGAGGCAAAATTATCAAATGCATAGAATTTGATAAAAGTATTGGCAGAAGACCAAGTGGCTGCCTTGCACAGCTGTTCAGCCGAGGCGCCATGTCTAACCGCCCACGAGGGTCCCACAGACAGGGTAGAATGTGCTTTCACCTTGTTTGGGACATGGAGACCAGCCTGTGAATAGACCTGACAAATAGTCGTACGCAGCCAGCTAGCCAAAGTCTGCTTGTTTGCTGGCCAGCCTAGTTTGTGAAACCCATACAACATAAAGAGTGAATCTGTTTTCCTGATGGAGTTGGTACGATCCACATAAATATGAAGGGCTCGAACCACATCCAGGGCAGTTTTACCTGTAGACAGGTCTGAAGACAAAAGCCGGAACTACAATCTCCTCTTTTATATGGAAGCGGGAAACCACCTCTGGAAGATAACCCGCCTTAGTACGGAGGACAGCTCTATATTGAGGAAAAATCAAATATGGAGAGCATGGGCATAAGCCACCATGTCGAATATGGATACCATGGAGCCTAGCACCTGCATTGCCAAGTGTACTGACACTGTTTGCTTGCAGAGAAGACCGCGCACACGAGACTGTAGTGCCACAATCTTGTCTTCTGGTAGAAGAATCCTCTGTCCCAGAGAATCCAGCAGCTCCCCCAAGTGCACCATCTGCTGGTTTGGAGAAAGAGACGACTTTTTCCAATTGATTATCCAGCCGTGCTCTTGTAAACAGAAAATGGTCATCTGCAGATGACCCTGCAACATCTCCTGAGATTGTGCTAATATCAGGAGGTCGTCCAAATATGGCAGTATCCTGACTCCTTGTCGCTTGAGATGAGCCATCATCACTGCCATTACCTTGGTAAATACCCGAGGGGCTGTGGCCAGACCGAAGGGTAGAGGCCGATATTGGTAATGTTACTGATCTACCGCCAATCTAAGATATCATTGGTGGGATCGTGCAATCGGAACATGCAGATATGCATCCTGTATGTCAAGGGAGACCATGAAATCTCCAGGCTCCATCGCCAGCATAATTGACCGTAGGGTTTCCATTCGGAATTTTGGCACATGGATTAATCTGTTGAGAAACTTCAGATTCAGGATAGGGCGATGCGACCTATTTGGTTTTTGAATCAAAAAAAAATTTGAATAACCCCTTCCCTGTTGCATCACAGGAACGGGAACTATGACTCCTGACTTCAGGAGGGCCCCAATAGAGTCCCGGTAGGCCAAAGCCCTGACCGGGTCTGAAGGAAGGGTTATAACCACAAACCTCTGATGGGGATGTCTCAGGAACGTGATGGCATAACCATGAGAGACCAGCTCTCAAACCCAGGCATCCGTAGTTGTCTGATACCAGGCCTGGGTGAATTGTACAAGTCGTCCTCCAACCCTGAGACTCCCCAGGGGGAGGCCCGCCCCATCAGACAGTAGACTGACTATCTGGCCTGGAAGCCGTATGTTTGTTTGACCAAGATCTCTTGGGCTGACATGTCTTGCGGCCATGACTCTGTCTAGAGGAAGACTTACCTTTTGCACTACTCTGTGGGCGAAAGGACTGAGCTGCCGACTGCCTAAATTTAGGGGTAGTCATAGATGACAATTCAGCTGACTTTGGTGTTGCCAGAGAAGTCATTATGTCATCCAGTTCTAGTCCAAACAGTACCTTCCCCGCAAAAGGCAAAAATTCAAGAGCCTTCTTGGACCCTGCATCCGCCTTCCAGGTTTTTAGCCAAAGGGATCTTCGAGCTGCAACCGAAGTTGCAGAGACCCTAGAAGTCAAAATACCTGCATCAATGACCGCTTCCCCCATATACACAGCTGCTTAACGCATCTGATAGAGAAAAGACTGCTGTTCTCTGGTAGCATCAGGCATAGTACCTACCAGAGATGTTGTCCATTCTTCCATAGCTTTCGCTACCTAGGCTACAGCCATAGCTGGTCTGGTAATAGCTCCAGATAAAAAACTTATTTGAAATCAATGTTTTCATTATCTGTAACCTCTTTTAAGGAGGATGCTGCAGGAATGGGTAACGTAGCGCTCCTAATCAATCTTGTGACATGAGCATCTATCGTTCTTCCCATTTGTTACACTCACCAACTGCAAATGGGAATCGAGAGGTTATATTCCTTGTAGCATGGAAATGCTTACCAGTAGTACTCCATGCCTCACACATAAGATTCGTAAGTTGCTCAAACTGAGGAAAATAATCCTTAGCCACCGCCTAAAGACCAGAGCCTTGGCTGTCAGCAGAGTCTCCTCTTCCTCTATACGGAGGACAGATCTAACCGCTCTCACCAGAGAGGGGACATCCACAAGGGACTTATGGTCTTCTTCTACTGAGTAAGACCCAGAACTCTGCGTAACAGAGTCTGAAGAGGAGTCTGGGTTGTCATGAGACAACTGATGGGAACCTATCTTATACCCCTGCTTTACCGCCACTTGTCTATCTGGCTGCTGAGGACCTATAGATGGCGACATACTTTGACTAGAGTGAGCAGTAGAATTAACCCAACATGAATTCATGGGGGCATACATATAGAAGGATGCAAATGCTGTGAACACCTCATAGCATGAGGAAATACCGTAGCCGGAGCCCGCATTTTCTGAGACTTTGTCCACTAAGTGTGACAATACCTGATACCACCCGGGTGGCTCTAGCGCTGGAGCAGATGTACCGGATCGAACAGGTAGCTGTTTACAACGGTTACTACACAATCTATCCTGGTTAACATCCTGCTCAGACAGGCCTGCCAAACAAGACACACATGATCTTAGTACTGGCAGATCATCCTTCTCACCTTTACCTTTAGACATGACAAATGTATAAATGGTGTAAGGTGCACAGTATAAATGCAATGTGACCTTATCAATGAAACACCCCACCCCTTTCAAGGGGGATGAGGAGAAACACAGTGATAGGTATATAACTGACAGTTTGGAAAACAAAAAGGCAGTACAAAAACAGCATCAAGCATTAAAGTAACATACAATGCATAAATACGCACAATTGCTATTGCAAATGGACTCTGAATCAACCAGCCTCGCAGGGGTAATGGTAGGATATAGAGGGCTATATACCAGACCAAAGGAGAGGTATACAGGGAGACAGACCAACAGCTACAGCAGTACACACACACACAAACGCTATCCGTACCGGAAGTTGCGTCTGGGTTGGGGGAGGACCGGCCGGGGGAGCGCCTATCTCCCCTAAGCTGCGATTTTGACAGCACAGGTACGCTGGCCTCATAGTAATAGACGCTCACTGGTGTGCTCTAGTGCCTCTACAACCCATCCCCGGTGACAGACGATATGGACCCGGCCGCCTTAGTGAGGACACGTCACACGAGGCCTTCACCCACAGCTGCACCCGATGAGTCTCCTACACCAGATGCCAGGATTGCCGCACACGATTCCCCATTAGGAATCGCTTACCTGTTATTTCCGTGCCTGACTGCAGTCCAGAGCTTAACAAAAGCCGCTAGCTAAGCCACGCTGAGGCCCGCCGAAAACCTCAAGGCATACAGTGGTACTGGTGTTTCGGCATCGGCGGAGGTAGTGGGAGTCGCAGTACCTGTGCCATTAATGGCGCCTGGTACTGCTAAACTCAGTAGTTCAAAAACTAAGGTAAATCATAAAAGAAAAAAAGTCTGGCACTGCCTAGGCAGTCCCGCTGTATAACAGATGCGTCTTGCAGCACACCAAACAAAAAAACTGAATGCCTGTGGCTGAGGGCGGGGTATATAGGGAGGAGGACCAGTGCATGCTGAGAGCTTCAAAGCTGTAAGCTGTTTGGTGCAATGGATCGTTCCCACTACATACCCCAAGGTAGATCCTGTGGACACTATGGACCCTGAAGAAGAAACACAATTGGGGAATTTTAACAGCCTGCAACTTTCAGGCATCGGTGAGATACCAGCCAGTATGTTCTATCTGGTAATCATTTAAAAGGCTCTGGGCAGACTCGACGGGATCCTGCCAATGCCTGAAAGATGCACGCTATTACATTTCCCCCAATGTCCGTGTTGACAGAAACTGTGCAAAACACACCAGCCATCAAAAAATTTGTAAAATGTACCTCTAAGTACGATGTAGGATGACAGTCATCACCGTAGAAATGTCAGCAAAGCCATGCAACAACCAAGGCCATGGCTACCACTGGTAATTGTGAAGCAGAGTACAAATTAAACAGACCGGTTCCTTCATTCCTTCTTTCCCTCAGTTGTCATTTACCTCTGCCCTACTCTAACCTCATCTCCCCAGCATACGGCTCCAAAATGTAGTACATTAAACTGAATAAATATTTCTAGAATTAACAAATTACTCATTTGCACTATATGCTGCACTTATGATAGCTCCGGACTTGCCGATTTTTGTTCATAAGGCTGCATACAAAGATCCTCGAGTCCAGAGCGAGATCGAGACGCTAAAGGTGCGAAGTAAGGTACAATTGCCAGCTTTTCCATGCCACTGCAACGAAAACACCCACCCTCTCGCTTAATTGAATTGACACATAAGATTGAAGTATGGCAACAGAGTTCTCTCATCTCTTTGTCTATTTGCAAATACCCAGTCTTGTTTACTATAGTATTTATTACCATTAGTAAAGCACACATAAAATGCCAGGTCTGGCGATAATCCTAGTGCAAATAGAAATTACTCAATAACAGTAATAATGCTACAGTTTATTTATAGCTTGAACATTTAAACAGAACATGGCTTATGCCAGTGGTTCCTAAACTATTTTGAATCACAACGCCCTTGTGTATCAGCAATGTTTTCACAACTCCCCTAAGCCAAAAGTTTGTTATTGAGAAATTCAGAAAATATTTAGTGAAGTAGTAAAGTTAAGTAAATTGTGCTTATCTGTCATCCTTATGTTCAGTTATGTGGTGGGGGACAGGTTTGCACTTATGTTTGTCCGCATATTTACATTACATTGACCATAAAGAATTTGATTTGGTGCTGGACCATCAACCTGAGGCACCCCTGCAATTGTCCCAAGGCACCCCAGAGTGCCACGGCGCACAGTTTGGGAACCACTGGCCTATACAATTAAACTTTAAATAAATGCGTGGCAGTCAAGCCTTTAACTAAGATTCTCTCTATAGGAGTAGTAAATAAAAAAAAAATACCCCAAGGTGCAAATGCTGCATTTTTACATATTTTCCAAGTGTTTTATCCATTTTGACAAAATGTTCATAAAACATGACTGATACTCATAATGATGTGTGTGGATATTTGCACAAAAGGTATAGCCATGTTGTACAAGAAAGTAAAAATGCATAGTGCACGTGCTGTGATTGCACAACTTGTCATTCTTCCCTACACAGCAAAAAATATATAAATAATAATCTTTAATATATAACAAACATATAATACATTGCATTTATCGGGAACATTTAATGCGTAGATGATCATATTGCTCTTTTAGCACACAACAAAATAACATCTTCTTTATAGGAATAAAACAAAGGGTTGGGTACATACCAGTTTTGCTTCACTTTTAAAGAACAGGTTCCACGTATCTTAGATGAGGTTAAGAGCGGTGTCACTGGTCCAGATTTCAGTTTCTGCATATGATCAATGTGCTGCTGACGAATCCAACCACGTCCAGTTGCCATTATGGGGTTGCTCTTTACTAAGTCTCAACTACAATAGAAACATAAAGACCAAATGATTTGAAAATAATGATGAAGCATAGAAATCTGCCTTCAATTAAAATAAAATCTATACATACATCCATACATCCATAATGAGGCTGATGGAGAGTTCGAAGCAAGTTCGTTTCGAGTGTATCTTGCGTATTAGAACCTAGTCAATCCCATCACACAGGTGTCTCAAAATGAATTATGGGAACTGAATTTTAATTATCACAATTATGTTATGATACCCTTATAATCCTATAATGTTCACTGATTATGAGTTTCTGAAGGGTGTGCTACCGTAGACACTATAGTGAACAATATATGATATACAAAAAGACAAAAGCAGTGACTCTAAATCGGTGCACAATTAATAAAATATACCTTTTATTTCAAATACTTAAAATATTTACTTGAATCAAACTTGGCCAGTGATATATTAAAATACAGAAAAACAGAGTGAAAGAAATAGAAGAATGTGACTAATGAATATTGTCTTCAAAAGAGCTGCCCCCAGTTGTCTTCCTTAATTATCTTTGTTGCTGTATAGATTTAGAAGTCTGGGCATCCAGAGTATATAAGTATTGTGATATGATCGGGGTAGGGGTCCCTCTCCGGGGGTAGATGGACGCCTCCTTACACACAACAGCCAGGAAACAGCACTAGTCGTGGGTGTCGTGCAAGCTGGTCGGTACCAGTTTTTATTGTGTGACACCAATAATCAAACAAACAAAACATAAAAACAAACCCTAGCCTGTCTGGGCTCTAACTAGACAGGTAACTCACTCTCTACATGTGGCAGGGCCTACTGCCTTACCACAACCATAGTACATACCAATGTCACAGTGTCTCAGAACAAAAACCTTAATGTCTGTTCTCCCCAGGGTGTGTGAGACACTGCATCAAAACTCTACAGCTCTTATGAGCCACTTCCAGGTGTAATCACTAATTAGCCTGGTCTCAGGCTGAAAGGCCCAACACCTGAAGCGCCCTGTGGATGGAGCCCTCCCTTCTCTCTCACATCCACACCCCCAGGACCCTATATCTGGCTTTTATCAAAAGCCGACACTCAAATCTGCTTGGTAAAACAGACTTTTTCTGGGGGGTTTAAAATACAAATGACAGGAATCTGGGACACACATACATGCCTTCCCAAACTTCTCCAGTGCCTCTATCACATATCCCCCTCCCCCCCTCTGTTTAGACTTATGGGTGGAACAACTGCAGCTCCCAAACAATGGACACATGATAAAGCATCTGCATTGGCCAGCTAGCATCCTGGCCTGTGTTCTACTGTGAACTTGAAACTTTGTAACACCAAGAACCACCTTGTTATTAACCTGTGGCTTTATTAAACCACTGCCAACGGTGTAACCAAGATACTTTACTTCTTCCATCCCTAGGCAACATTTCTTTGGATTGGCTGTCAACCCTGCCCTATAGATGGAGTCCAACACTGCTTGCACTCTGGGCAAATGAGACTGCCAATCAGGACTATGAATAACTATATCACCTAGACAAGCAGCAGCATACCGACTATGGGGTCTTAGAATTCTGTCAATCATCCTTTTGAAGGTAACTGGTGCCCCACATAACCCAAAGGGCAACATCTTGTATTGGAACAACCCTTCTGGTGTCGATAAAGCTGTCTTTTCTTTGGCATTCTCAGTTAACGGCACTTGCCAATACTCTTTGGTTAAGTCTAGAGTGGTTAAATACCTGGCTGTTCCTAGCCTTTCAATTAGATCATCCACCCTAGGCAATGGGTAGGTATCGAACTTTGACACACTGTTCAATTTTCAGAAATAGTTGGCGAAACGTACACTCTCATCAGGCTTTGGAATAAGCACAATGGGATTTGACCACTCACTATGCGATTTTTCAATTACACCCAGTTCCAACATTTTTTAAAATTTCGTAAACACCGATTTTCTTTGGGCTTCTGGTAACCTATAGGGCTTTAGGTTAATCTTAACCCCTGGATCAGTGATTATGTCATGTTTAATGACTGTGGTTTTTCCCGGTACATCTGAGAACAAAACCCTATTTCTGATAAGAAATTAATTAACTTCCTGCTGTAGAACAGTCGACAGGGTTTTAGCTATTGTCACTTCAGGGACCAAAGGCCCTGGTTTACTGGAGGGGCCGGGATGGCTGACAGAGCTGCTCTATCCTTCCAAGGTTTGATAAGATTTACATGGTATAACTGTTCTGGCTTTCTTTTCCTAGGCTCAATGACAGTTTTATAGGGACTGGACTGCCCCTCCCATGTCTCTTTGGCAATGTCAGGTAATCCCCTTGGATGTTTCCCGTACAAAAACCCACAGTATTAAGTTCATTCCACCACCCAGCACCCTTCTCCCCTGGAACAGTCTTACCAGTAGTCATGAGAGATTGCCGTTGCAGAATCGGGGCTTGGTGGGACACACTCAACAGTTCCTCAGCCGCCACATACCTCTCCACCAGTTCAACTAACTGGTCTGCGGACTTAGGGTCTGCATGGCTCACCCACTTGCGCAGAGATGCAGGTAGCGATCGCAGATACCGGTCACAACTCTTTCGACGATCTGTGGTCCTGTCAGCGTCTCGGGCTGTAGCCATTTTGTGGTTAGATGGACGAGTCATGCATCTGTGAGCGTGGAGGCGTTTCCATTTGGAATTCCCAGCGGTGGACTCGTTGGGCACGAACAAACGAGGTGACCCCCAAGCGAGTTAGGATCTCCAGTTTTAGCTTTTCATAGTTCCTTGCATCAGCCAGGCACAAAATCATAGTAGGCCTTTTGTGGTTCTCCAGACAGGAAGGTGCCACAAGACTTGCCCAGTGTTCCTTGGGCCAACTCTCCCTTTCTGCGGTTCTCTCAAAGGCCGAAAGATACGCTTCCACATCATCACGCTCGGTCATCTTTTGCAGAAAGTGACTGGCCCGTATGGAGCGAGTGTTGTTTGTAAGTCCAGTGGAAGCATCTCCAGACCGGACTACTAACTGTTGTACCACGTCTTTTCAGGTCTGGCGGGTTTCCTCTATGGCAACTTGCTGTTGCCTCAGGGCTTCCTCCATGGTGACTTGTTGCCTCTGGGCTGCCTCCATGGCCATTAGTTGCACATTGGTAGATTCCTGCTGGGCACTGGTAGCTTCCTGCTGGGATCTGGTAGCCTCTTGCAGAGATTTGTTAGATTGGAGCAAGGTCTTAACAATGCCCTCCATGTTCTCTTCAGGTGTAGGTTTGTAGCAAAACCTGGCTTCTCTAAGCATCTGTCGACGCCACCTTCATGGACTTCACAGAACACGAGTTGATATCCAACACAACAAATTGGTGTCTGTCACTTTAAATTTTAAATGTAGAACTTTTCCTCTCGCTGCAATTTTCAGTGTGCAGTTCTCTACATTCTCCACCAATTGTGATATGATCGGGAAAGGGGTCCCTCTCCTGCGGTAGATGGACGCCTCCTTAACACAGCAGCCAGGAAACAGCACTAGTCGTGGGTTTCGTGCAAGTTGGTCGGCACCAGTTTTTATTGTGTGACACCAATAATCAAACAAACAAAACATAAAAATAAACCCTAGCCCGTCTGGGCTCTAACTAGACAGGTAACTCCCTCTCTACATGTGGCAGGGCCTACTGCCTTACCACAAACATAGTACATACCAATATCACAGTGTCTCAGAACAAAAACCTCAATGTCTGTTCTCCCCAGGGTGTGAGACACTGCATCAAAGCAGAAACACCTGAAGCGGCCCTGTGGAGGGAGCCCTCCTTTCTCTCTCGCATCCACACCCCCAGGACCCATTATCCGTCTTTTACCAAAAGCCGACACTCAAATCTGCTTGGTAAAACAGACTTTTCCTGGGGGTTTAAAATACATATGACAGGAATCTGGGACACACATACATGCCATCCCCAACTTCTCCAGTGCCTCTATCTCAGTATTCTCAATCCTATACGGATGATAGGGTAATTCAATATGCTTATACAGGTTGAGTCTCCCATATCCAAATATTCAGAAATACGGAATATTCCGAAATACAGAATATTTTTAGCATAACCGAGATAGTGAAACCCTTGCTTTTTGATGGTTCAATGTACACAAATTTTGTTTAAGGCACAAAATTATTAAAAATACAGTATAAAATTACCTGTAGGCTGTGTGTATAAGGTGTATATAAAACAAATGAATTTCAATTCTGTACAAAAACTTTGTTTGAGCCACAAAATTATTGAAAATATTGTATAAAATTAAATGCAGGCTTTGTGTATAAGGTGTATATGAATCATAAATGAATTATGTGTTTAGATTTGGGCTCTATTCCTAAGACATTTTAATATGGTATGCAAATATTCCAAAATTCGGAATATTCCGATATCCAAAATACCCTTGGTCCCAAGTAAGAGATATGGGAGACTCAACCTGTACTGGATTTTTGATATAGATGATGACTGATGTTTCCTTTTGTCCCAGGTAGTCTTGAGATTCCACTATGCAGATTTACCAAAAGAATTTGAAGAGTACATCTATACATAAAACAAGGTTAGCACATCTCAAAAAGTTTATTTAGATAATCAGATATTTAAACCCACAGTAATTGCAACTCCCTGCAAAGTATCTCTTGATGTATATTAAATTGTAACTAAGGGCCTGATTCAGCAAGGAGAGGAATTCTGTTTATACGCACGCACCGCAGTTGCGGATATTAGCGGTGCTAATTAAATGTGTGCATTCACATTGCGTATGCAGCCTGACCTAAGGACGCCAACTTCCCCTTACTCACATCCATATACTAAGGCAACATAACAAATTAATCGGTAACATTGAGTAACATCAGACCATATGCACAGTTAAGGAAGCCCAGAAATTGCTAACTTCTGTGCACGCTATGAGACCTTATGAGGCATCTGGTATCGCAGTGGATAATTTATGCACGCCCATGCAACGGCGTTGAGATGCACTAGTACTGCAAATTGTATATAAAAATGTCTCTCATTAAGCTATGTTTGTTCCATTGAGAGGGATATAAAGTGGAGCTTAATGTTAGTTGCTTATATATGTGCCCCTAAGTATTGATAACTTCAGTCAAAGAGATCCAATATATGCACTGCCCCATATATGTGAATACTTCACAACTGGGACCCTACTTGTCCTCTATTACCATCCACATTCCAAAGGTAACCGCACTATGTACTGCGAGCCTCTGTCACAGGTTACATAAGTGTGGATTTATTTAGCAGTATATCCCAAAAGTAACCAATACATAAGTTGTATATAGATATGCCAATAACTTTGATCAAAGATCCACTATATTAGCTGTCTCATATAATATTTGCAAGTTATTCAGAGCTGCGGGTCTCCGATATAAGTATATAGCATTGTTAGCTTCTCTCACAGTGCTGTGCGGCGGACCTCGGACGATAATTACAACAGTGCATATTCCTTTAGCAATGTTGACAACTGTGAGTCTCTTATATAAGTATATAGTCTTGTGAGCTTCTCACACGATGCCGAATGGACATTCTTTATGAGGGCTGATTGAAAAGTAAGGAGACTGATTTTTTTATTCAGAATCAAATGCTTCCACCACCGAAATACTGCAGCACAGCGATTGTTTCTCCACCGTATGCTTGCAGTAACATTTCATGAGATTCATTTCCGCTTTTTCTAAGTTTAACACAAAATTCAATCACACATATCTGATGTAATCTCACAGACACGTCTTCCTCATCCGCCGTGACAAAACGTATGAAGATCTTCCACTCGCTGTGACCAAAGAACGACTACTACGGCAGTCCAACCGCAGGTTCAGACACATCAATGTATGAGCTTCACAATAACCACATAGCATTGTCACGTCTACCTATGGGACAGAAACACAGAGGCAGGCTAATTGCTTTTCGATCAGCCCTCGTAGATACAATTTGCAGTACCTGCTACTTTTTGTAACCAATTATCAAGTGTGGATATAACGTAACAGCTAATTTAGTTACAAGATAACCTACTGGTATAATTAAGTATACATCAATAGATAATTTGCAGGGAACTGCAATTACTGTGGGTTTAAATATCTGATTATCTATACAAACTGTTTTGAGATGTGCTAACCTTGTTTTATGTATAGATTTACTCTTCAAATTATTTTGGTAAATCTGCATAATGGAATCTCAAGACTACCTGGGACAAAAGGATAAGTGATAAACATCAGTCATCATCTATATAAAAAATCCAGTACAAGCATATTGAATAATTTTGGGTGTAATTACCCGATCACCCGTTTTAGGGTATAATATAGAGCTCATTTGGATCAAGTCACTTTAGACACTTAATATATACCATACTGCGGGATGATTTGAATGAATGATTGATTTACAGATATTCCATTACTCTGATCTATACAGTATTATAAAGGGAACTACAAAGATTTTCATTAGGGTACTTATGAGGTGCCAGGATTGCTTGGACACACAAACGGGAATGAAAATTGTATTTTCAGCAGTGTATTTTCAATAATTCTATCCACTATAATATTTTATTTTCACTGATTTAAAAGACTTCTAAATCTATACGGCAACAAAGATAAATAAGGAAGACAATTGAGGACAGATCTTTTGAAGAGAATATTTAATAGTCACATTCTTCTATTTCTTTCACTCTCTTTTTCTGTATTTTAATATATCACTGGCCAAGTTTGATTCAAATATATATTTTAAGTATTTGAAATAAAAGGTATATTGAATAATTGTGCACCGATTAGACACTCCTTTCTCTTTTTGTATATCACACAACTACGGGCAGAGATGTACACATCTCAGGCCTATCTCCACTTGTGACTTAAAGTGCATAACTGGGCTGTAACAGGGCATTCTCATATAAGCAAAGCTCAGAGAGTGTGTTGACAGAATTGTGCATACATGTAAATATACATGACTAAAGACCAAAGATAAGGTTGGTACAAGTGTGCATAATGATGATGGCTATGAAACAAAGCATAAAAATAGGGGAATTCTGACTGCAGAGACTCGTATAGCTCTGCACACAGGCATATATACAATGTAGTTCCAATTATGGCCATCTTGGGTTCAAATCTGCATTGGCCCTAATGTGTGAACCATGACAACTGCGAGTTAAGCAAAATAACCTGCATGCTTCAGTATGGAAAACAAACACAAACCAATCCATGAAAATAACAGGGAACACTCAGACAGAACAACTAGATAGTTAAGTTAAATATATGATGCCATCTAAATTGCTTTCATAAAAAGCAATGCTTCATTATAATACAGTATTTCTACTGTATATATTAATTACAAGTTACACAACTGGAGCCTGACTCGGTCAGACGCAAAATAGTGCCAAGAGCGGATATCCAAGGCAGCCAGATTTATAACCTTACATTAATACGAATAATCATCCATCTTCATGCATATGGTTGCACCTCCTACTGTATTTCCAACCACAGCCTTCATCATTAGTATCAACACTTACACCCACTCAATGCTGGATGCAAAAGATATGTTTGAAAACAGGTGTTCCATTCTCTGTCCACACATATCGAACAACAACAACGGAAGTCAGGCAACACACCCAGGACATTCCCATGACACAGATCTGTACCATGCGTCTGCACAGTAACCACCCAGTTGATGCCCAGATATGCCCATCTCATGGTCATAGGAAAGTAGCTCCGCATTGATATCATCCACTTTCATATCTTCTGTAAAGGTTTGTATGCATGGTGCCGAGCATGCACATTCTGCTGATAATCAAGGGATGCGCAGTCTGTGATATAGGGTCACAATCGATTGAGAAACAAACATTTGATTTGATTGTTATTCATCACAATGAGTAACTTAATAGTACATTCACACCTTCAGCAAATGCATATGAATTTCTATATTTGTATACAGATAAGCACATGAAACCCGTTGGTGTAAATACTATGGTCTGAAGCACTGTCTGGGGCCTTACCAGTGGCACCACTGGGCAGGATTCTCACACGATATGCTGCCCACCATCTTGGAAACTTGGTACATGTGCATGCCTGTCCTTAAATCCGATACCTTCCATTTCAGGGAGCATCAAACTGGGCTTGATCCGTTATATTTCTGCGTGACTCTGGCCAACAGAATGGATCCAGCAGCAACATGTCATCCAAAATTGCTCCCCTTCAACATCGTAAAAATGGAGAAACAAGAGTCTACCCAGATGCAATTTACGCAGGAGTCTGGAGTGGCACAATTCTGTTCTGGCCGGGCGCCCTACACACATAGGTAGAGGTTCTTCATGACCAAACGATAACATTCCTGCTAAATCCTTGCCCTACTAGATCAATTGCTCCATCATACTAGGCCTTTAGTGGCCTCAACTTCATTCACCTCATGTGGATTGGCTTTATTCAAATTCTGGCTTAAAAACCATTGTGTCAAGCTCACTACATAAACAGAGTAATGCCTCCTAAAGGTGTTGTAACTCTGGTCTTAATACTACAGTACTCTACATATGAAAATGTTTTTTAGTAAACAATGGTCACAAATTCTTTTTCCTCATTGTGTATGGAATAGCTCCACGGAAAACTTCTCCTTATGACAGCATCTACCTGCTTTCACTTCCAGGAACCCAAGTAATGTCAGAATATATCAAGAAGAATCATCAGTAAGGCTTAATTAACAGCAGAGTTCTTTTTAGTCAAGAGAAAAAAAAAAAAAAGGCGAGAGTTTCTGCCCTTGCACCGATTGAGGCATTAATACAGTCATTAGATAAACAACAACAAAAAAAGATACACTCTTCCTTTGATCACTAATCTGATGAATAATTCACAGTCGTTACAGTTACAATGGTCAAAAGTCCTGCATAGCTAGCGTGACATGCTTTTTCTATACTTTAGATAGCAATTCAAGCCAGTTTGCATTAAGCTACATGCAATGTTATATACCAGAATTTAGAGAATTTATCTGGCTATTCTGGGGTGACTCATTTTTATATGATGGATAGGTAGCTTTATTTTTACCTAAAAGTGAGACTAATACAAAAAAAATATTTTTTGCAGCATATATATTAGAAGGGTGGAGCAAACTCTCAACAATGATTAGTATTTGATTGGCCAGCTCATGCACTTGAGCACAGCAATTAGGCATTGACAAAACCAGGTTCTCTAGAAGAGCTTGATAGATGATTAAATTCCAAGCAGCATAAGAGCAACAATTAGCTTCCTTTTTGTTGTAGGCTTCTTCTTTGAAATCTTGTACCCAACTTTGTGTTACCAATTTTCGATTTGGTTAATGTCAGAGGACTGTTCAGGCCAATTCGTCAACCTGATGTTACGCAATGGGATCCAATTCTTCACAACTTTTGCAGTATGGCAAGGTGCATTCCCAGATTTATAAATGAGAGATATTCTTGTGATCAATCTTAAATGGTGCTCCAAACAATCGACTCCTAACTGTCATGTGCTTGAAAAATGAAAGAAGCCGATTGTTTGGAGCACCATTTAAGATTATTAAATTAAGGAGCCTACACACATAGCGATATTTTACACGATCTGGCCAATTCCGACGCATTGTAACGACAGATCGTGTAATACTGTACATGGCCAAATCGTGAGTCCCCGCTGGTCGCACATCGCAACGTCAGATCTGCCGTGCTGTAGGGCAGATCTGACGACCAGCACTGGAAAAAGACTGGATGTAGGAAAGATCGTCTGAAGATTGGACACCAAATCGTGTGCAGAGTTGCCGGGGACAGTTTCAAGGGAAATAGTGCACGATGTCAGATCGTCAGCAAGTCAGTATGTGTGTAGGCACCTTTAGTGATAACAAGATAATCACTCATTGATAAATCTGGACCTTGTGATGAAATTCTTTGTGCTTGATTCCCGTAAAGGCAGAAGTGACTTTGATCACTAAAAATTACTTTCTACAAATGTTCAATGGTCCAGAATTTATGAGTCTTTGCCCAGACCACTAGGCGCCTGCTTTGAAACGTTATCAGCAGCAGCTTTCTTCTCATAATATAATACCATCTCTGGTGTACACCATCGTCTCAGAGATACAGTGCATCTGGAAAGTATTGACAGTGCTTCACTTTTTCCACATTTAGTTATGTTACAGCCTTATTCCAAAATGGAATACATTCATTTTTGTACTCAAAATTCTACACACATTACCGCATAATGACAACATGCAAAATGTTTTTTTGAGATTTTTTGCAAATTTAATTAAAAAAAAAAAAAAAAAAACTAAGAAATCACATGTACATAAGTATTCACAGCCTTTGCTCAGTACTTTGTTGATGTACCTTTGGCAGCAATTGCAGCATCAAGTCTTTTTGAATATGATGCCACAAGCTTGGCACACCTATCTTTGGGCAGTTTTGCCCATTCCTCTTTGCAGCACCTCTCAAGCTCCATCAGGTTGGATGGGAAGCGTCGGTGCACAGCCATTTTCAGATCTCTTCAGAGATGTTCAATCGGATTCAAGTCTGGGCTCTGGCTGGGCCACTCAAGGACATGCACAGAGTTGTCCTGAAGCCACTTCTTTGATATCTTGGCTGTGTGCTTAGGGTCGTTGCCCTGCTGAAAGATGAACCGTCGCCCCAGTCTGAGGTCAAGAGCGCTCTGGAGCAGGTTTTCATCCATGATGTCTCGGTACATTGCTGCATTCATCTTTCCCTCTATCATGACTAGTCTCCCAGTTCCTGCCACTGAAAAACATCCCCACAGCATGATGCTGCCACCACCATGCTTCACTGTAGGGATGGTATTGGCCTGGTGATGAGCGGTGCCTGATTTCCTCCAAACATAACGCCTGGCATTGATGCCAAAGAGTTTAATCTTTGTCTCATCACACCAGAGAATTTTGTAATTAACCCGGGTGAGCCCAAAGGTTTCCTTGAAATACCTGAAAGTCTGGCTCCTATTTATGACTGATATTATTTCTCCTTGAATTCCTTGGAAGTAGGACGTCATCACGTGAACGTCAAAAAAAAGGAAAAAAAGACAACGTATGACCTAGTTCCTAACAGCGCTTGTGGACCACTCAATTTTTTCTGTGCACTCTACCATTCAGGCCTGATTGGTGGATAGCTGCAGAGATGGTTGTCCTTCTGGAAGGTTCTCCTCTCTCCACAGAGGAATGCTGTAGCTCTGACAGAGTGATCATCAGGTTCTTAGTCACCTCCCTGACTAGGGCCCTTCTCCCATGATCGCTCAGTTTAGATAGCCGGCCAACTCTAGGAAGAACTTCTTCCATTTACGGATGATGGAGGCCACTGTGATTATTGGGGAACTTCAAAGCAGCATATATTTTTCTGTACCCTTCCCCAGATTTGTGCCTCGAGACAATCCTGTCTCGGAGGTCTACAGACAATTCCTTGGACTTCATGCTTGGTTTGTGCTCTGACATGCACTGTCTGGTGATGTCTATGCATTCCAGACTTCAGGCTGTAATTGCCTGCAAAGGATTTGCAACAAAGTATTAAAAAGTGAAATTTAGATTTAGGATTGTTTAGTTTGTCCCATTACTTTTGGCCCCTTTAAAAAGTGGGACGCACATATAGAAACCGTTGTAATTCCTACACCGTTCACCTGATTTGGATGTAACTACCCTCAAATTAAATCTGAAAGTCTGCAGTTAAAGCACATCTTGTTTGTTTCATTTCCAAGCCATTGTGGTGGTGAATAGGCGCCAAATATGAGAATTCTGTCAATGTCCCAATATTTATGCACCTGACTGTATACCTCCTTGCAAGGAGGTGAGCATATGTGACTCAGACTCTAATCTTCTATTGCATGTAGTGGAAAAGCCTGCCAGATTCAATAAATGTCTGACCCTGGCAGCCAACATGCAAGATTAACATATAACATGGAACACTTTTCAGGGACATAATTATTGATCAAGTTCAACAAAATACCTAATTTATAGAGAAAAGTAGTTTTTTAGTGTATACTGTAAGTCTTTCAAAAGTGGGCAAGTAGGAGACAATATATAATTTACTTGCCAACGGAAAACCTGTTCAAAATATGGGTTACCGGCTTTAAATGGTATGTAGCTAATCCACTGCAACAAGAGAATGGTACTAAAGTTTGCAATCCCAAATTTGCACAGCTGTATTAATGGAGGTAGTCAGACTCTGGCTATATGAAAAGGGGAATCAGTATGATTTACGGCCGGTGATTCAAATCCTGACAGCGGCTGCCCGGCAGGGGTTAAAATCACAATCATCCAAGGTAAGTATTTGCTAACCCTATTCTGCCCCCCAACCCTAACCCTCCCTTACGGGTGCCTTTACCCTAACACCCCCTCTAAGTGCCTAAACCTAACCCCACCTTCCCCGCTGCCTAAACCTAAGTCCCCCGGGGAGGTGCCTAACCCTAACTTCCCCCCGGGAGTGCCTAACCCTAACCCCCCCCTTCCCCTAGCCTAATCCTAACCTCCCAGGGGGTGCCTAACCCTAAATCCCTCCCAGGAGCCCTAAATCTAACCCTCTGCGCCCGGCTTACCTTCGATCGGTAAGTCGGGTGTCGGGCTCCCAGCGTAGGTCTAATGACAGGTGTTGGGATTTCGACGCCTGTCATTAGACCCCTGCCAGGATTAGACAGACGGGAAGTCGGCGGTCGGGATTACGTCCGTCGGCTTCCCGACTGCTACCCATGAAAAGGATGGTAAACAGCACACATAATTTGATGTGTAATACTTATTGTACAGATGTTTTCTCATACACCTATCCCTTTTGTGCCATACGGCCCAAGACGCCTGGCACGACTCGTGTGGAGCATGCTTTTTCCTCAATTTTGTGTCTTAGATACAAATAGTGTACTAAGGGCCTGATTCAGCTGCGGACACAGTAGCTATAACAGCTGCTTACATGGTAGCAGCTGCGATAGCTCTAATATGATAATGCAGCAGGAGGTGTAATGCCTCCTGCATGCATTACTGATTCGAGTTGCGATCTAGAATGCAAAATCGGATAATATGCAATAGCATTGGCCGGCTAAGTGACCCATGGGGTCGCGCAAGCCGGCCACCACAGATGCTGAAAAGAGGCCAGGAAATCTCTGTCTACCAACGGAGATCCTGGCCTAGTCACTTTGGCGACATGCCTTTGTTTTAGGAAACTGAGGCAGTCGCCGCTCCCGCTCTGCCCCGAAACAGCAGCAGACTGTCAGTGATTGACTGCGAGAAACATTGCAGACCCATACTGCCCATGCGCAGTACAGGTCCGGCGCATGGGCAGATTCCCGAACATAGGGAATCTGTGTAAAAAAACTGAGCTGCAGCTGAATCAGGCCCTAAGTACCTAGGATTAATTTGTTTTGTTGCAAAGGAATTATTACTATTATCAGATTCATATATAGCATATTCCGTTCCACTTTACAATTTGAAATAGTAATAGAAGAAAACTGGGTAATAAACAGACATACATAGAGGTGGAAAATAACAAAAAGATATCCGGCACAGGAAAATGCTAATTGCAAGTCAAGTTAATTCCAGTTTTGAATCAGCCTGTATATGTGATAATGGTATTAATCAGTTTTAATTACTCAGGTTGGAGGTGCTCCCAGGAATCAATAAAAGTATTCAATATGTTTGTATTTTTTGCCAGGGCTAAAAGGACAAAAAAATTATTCTTTTTTTGGGGCACACTTTTCAATAATATAATAAAGAATAGTTAGTATATTAAAATATAACCTTTATTTGTTTCTCGCTTATAAAATAACGGGGTACCCTGACTAGAGTGTGTATAGAGACGAATGATTTTAGTCACCCCTAACGTATCATCAGGAAGTAAGACGAATTCTATAATTGATTCAGCATATATCAAAATACTGTCAATAAAGGATCAGGTATTAGGAGTGTAAAGATATTCGCTATTGATCCCTATGTTAAGGATATATAATTCATCAATTTGAGGACCTAAAGGCGATTTGCAAAGGATCCAATCTCGTTTGCGATTTCCCTTGAATTCCTGAACTCTCCAGGTCAAACGATATTGTGCCCACATACGTAACGATTGTACAAACGACCAAACGATATAGATGGGTCGTAAATGACTGCAGATCGTAAACCAGGGCTGGATTAACAATGGGGCGGGTGGAGCTACAGCTCCAGGCCTCACACTGAAAATAGGCCCACATACACTGACTGCAGTGCAGACAGGAAAATACTTTTTTTTTCCTGTCACTACCAGCCCAGCTAACTCTTCCCCCGGCCACCTGCAGCTAAGCTTAGCCCTTTCCCACACCCCCTGCCCACCTCCCCTCCCTTCCCCTCGCGCCGGTGGACCGGACGACCGTAGCCCCGCCCACCTCTGACCCGCCAAAGCTCCTCCCCCGACTCATCCGAAGCTCTGCCCCCTGGTCCTCCTGCTCCCACAATCCTGTCGTCTAGCTCGGGAATCAGGAGGGAAGGCAGCCCAGCAGATCCATATTTACTTCCTACAGGTCAGTGTAATGTCTGGTCCCAGAGTGTGTGTGTGCGCATTATATATATATACGTATGTGTGTATTGTCCTGATGACGGGGCTGAGACCCTGAAAACGTTTGATGTGAATACACGAATTATTTGCCATTGAAGCTGTCTCCTGAGTGCCATTTTTTCTGGATTTTTTATATATATATATATATATATATATATATACACATATATATATATATATATATATATATATACACATATACACATATATTCAGGTCCATAAATATTGGGACATTGACAGAATTTTCATATTTTGGTCTCTATTCACCACCACAATGGCTTTGAAATGAAACAAACAAGATGTGCTTTAACTGCAGACTTTCAGATTTAGTTTGAGGGTAATTACATCCAAATCAGGTGAATGGTGTAGGAATTACAACGGTTTCTATATGTGCCTCCCACTTTTTAAGGGGCCAAAAGTAATGGGACAAACTAAACAATCCTAAATCTAACTTTCACTTTTTAATACTTTGTTGCAAAACCTTTGCAGGCAATTACAGCCTGAAGTCTGGAACGCATAGACATCACCAGACGCTGGGTTTCTTACCTGGTGATGCTCTGCCAGGCCTCTACTTCAAATATCTTCAGTTCCTGCTTGTTCTTGTGGCATTTTTCCCTTCAGTTTTGTCTTCATCAAGTGAAATTCATGCTCAATCGGATTCAGGTCAGGGGATTGACTTGGCCATTGCATAACATTCCACTTTTTAGCCAATATTTATGGACCCGAGTGTGTGTGTGTGTGTGTGTGTGTGTGTGTGTGTGTGTGTGTGTGTGTGTGTGTGTGTGTGTGTGTGTGTGTGTGTGTGTGTATATATATACACACACACACACACACACACATACATACATACATATATATATATATATATATACACATATATTCAGGTCCATAAATATTGGGACATTGACAGAATTTTCATATTTTGGCCTCTATTCACCAATAATATAATATACAATATATATATATATATATATATATATATATATATATATATATGTGTGTGTGTGTGCCGCCCCCCCCCTGGACCCAGGGGGGGCCCGTACCGCACACCCTGCACCCATATTATACTCGGGGCCGGTTCTAGACATTGTGGAGCTCAGTGCGAAAGTTTCCAGTTGCGCCCCCCCCTCCCCACAAAATTATTCTGTCATAGAAGGCCCCTTGATGAAGTCTAATCACTGACGAAACGCGTTGCAACTTGCACTATTCTTGCCTCCATGAGCAGGGTCTGATTACCCCATTAAGATAAGCATATGATCCACCTTTCTTGTTTTATGAAGTATAATTTTTATTTATACATTTATATTCTTTTTCCCTGCATTTGTATATATAATTCAGAAGGACCCAATTCGCAATCCAAAAGTAGTCTGCAGCCACCAGGCTAATGACAGAGGTACCTCCGGTGACAGCACGATTGTCTGTGTCCTTATCCGGGGGGGCAACCCATTCCATCTGGAGAGGATCAACTTCTGCAGAGGTCTTGAGTGAAACTGGTAAAACTCCACCATGTCGAACATTGGACACCATGGATCCCAGTAACCTCATCGCCGAGTGAATAGACACCCGGCAACTCTGCAGGCAACTGCGTACTTTTGCCTGTAATGCAGAGATCTTTTCCTCCATCACAAAGATCCTCTGATGTTGGCAGTCCAATAGGACTCAGAGATGGAGCATCCTCTGTGATGGCACCAGGGATGACTTCTTCCAGTTTATCAGCCAGCCGTGAGCCTGCAACACAGAGACTGTCAATTGCAGATGGCGCTGAAGGATCTCTGGAGACCTTGCCAACAGCAGAAGGTCATCCAGATAGGGCAACAAGCGGATCCCCTGCATCTGCAGGTGGGCTGCCATGATCTTGGTAAACACTCGAGGCGCTGTGGCCAGACCAAAGGGCAGTGCCTGAAATTGGAAGTGTTGGTCTCCTACTGCAAACCTGAGGAAACACTGGTGTGCTGAGACAATGGGAATATGCAGGTAAGCATCCTGAATATCTAGCGACACCATAAAATCCCCCGGCTTCATCGCCAAAATGATGGAATGCAGGGTCTCCATCCTGAACCGAGGAACCCTCAAGAATTTGTTAAGTGATTTGAGGTTGAGGATGGGCCTGTAAGACCCTTTGGGTGTACCAGAAAAAGATTGGAGTAATACCCCGATCCTCTCTGGGACAACGGGACCGGCACTATAACTCCAGCCTGGAGCATAGAGTGGATCACCTTCCGGAATTCCCAGGCCTTGTCTTGGTCTGACTGAAGGCCAGTGGTGAAAAACCGGCTGGGAGGCCTCCGCCAAAAGAAGAGGGCGTACCACTGAGAGACCACTTCTCTTACCAAGTGTCTACGGTTGTGAGACACCAGCACTGGGAGAACTGAAGAAGCCGGCCTCCCACTTTGGGATCCCCCAAGGGGAGGTCTATCCCGTCATGCTGAGGTCTTATCGTCCGACTTGGGAGTTGGACGTCTTGTACTCCAAGCCTGCTTCTTTGGCTTGGCAGATTTCTTGGCCCCTGTCTGTCTAGGGCCAAAAGGGCGAAGTACCAGACCCTGATGGGACTGTTGCTGATGGCAGACACGCAAACTTAGCTGCTGCCAGAGTGGCCACAATTTTGTCCAGATCAGGACCAAACAGGACCTGTCCATTAAAGGGTAAGCATTACAATCCCTTTTTGGAATCTGCGTCCGCTTTCCAAGAATGCAACCATAGGGTGCGGCGAGCCGCCACTGCTGCTGAGGAGATTCCGGAAGTGAGGAGCCCTATATCTAAGGCTGCCTTTATTAATGTACGTAGTCGAGTCTCTGAGGTTACCCACTAACTCCACCTGCTCAGGTGACGAGTCAGCGTCTAGAGACTTCTCCAAGCTATCAGCCCAGCGTTCCATAGCTCTGGCTACAAAGCACACGGCCATTGCCGGGTCTGGATGCCCCCCCCCCCCCTCCTGCAAGGGAATAAATTGATTTTAGGCATATTTCAACCTTGCGATCTGTAAGATCCTTTAGGGATTACATGGAGGGCATGGGTAATGCAGCACTCCTCACCAGGTGTGTGACATGAGAATCCACCTGTGGAAGGTTTTCCCATTTGGAGAAAAAAATTATCCACAAGGGGGTATGCAAAGGCCAAACGTTTGAGGTTGGTACTGCTTACCCGGATTTTTCCACGCCTCCTCTAAATGATCCTAACTGACCAGATAGAGGGAATACAGTGGCATCACCTTTAATATCTTTAAAGAAGGCATATTTGGATTTGGCCACGGGGGGGATCGTCATCCTCAATAACCAAGGCCGCACGGACTGCTCATATAAGGCCTGGTATATATATTTTAGACTCCACCTCCTTAGTACGGGGGGGCTCCTGTTCTGAAAAGTCAAAAATCTCTCACGTCATGTCATCATAATGAGCCATCTGAGACAATAAAGGCCGCTTAGCAGGCCTCAATGATGACTGCAAAACGTCTGTTAGGTGCTGTACCGTATTGGACAGTTAATTAACCCACACAGGCTCTTGCGAGACCTGGGAGGGCAAAAGTGGGAGACACTGGGGTACCATCAGCTGCCTGGGGAACCCCTGCATGGGAGATGACACTAGCGACTGCTGTGATAACCCCATTTGAGGCATTGCAGGGGGTGTGGCCAGCTGACCCATAAGGGTTGTAAGTGCCTTAGCAAAACAAGCCCAGGGTGGTTCCTGCACAGGCGCAGTGACAGTAATCGGGCGTGATATCAGAAAACATGCCCTGCATAAACCCTCAGTGGTTACAGCACCCTCCGCTATTGGTACATTACATGCAGAGAGAAAGGACAGAGATAGTAAAATGGCTGACAGTCAGAGTGAAAGTACAGTCAACAGCGCTAGCATTAAGTCACATACAATGCAGAAATAACTCCCTGCACCACCACCAGCACTATGATCAACTACACAGACACGAAGCCTGGTAGGAAACAGTGCTGCATACTCTGACCTTAGCTCGAAGGAGAAGTATGCAGGGGGACCCGGACCACACAGCCGCCAGCTTCAGCATCCAGCAACGTTTGCACATCTGAATAAAATGGCCGCCGAGGAGCAGAAAGGAGGCGAGCCCGGGGGAGGAACGCTGAACACAGCCAGCCAAACCGCTGTGGAGAGGCACTGTGCAGCTGGGGAGGCGCCAGCTGTCAGACAGGGAAGGCGTGCTCCCCTGGCATGCTATTAACCCCTGGGACGCTGGAGCATATCCTCACCGCCGCAGCCCGCTGTCCCTGGTGGTCTAATGGAAGCGCAGGATCGGTTCCTGACTCCACGCGCATGCCTGTCCCCAGGGAGCCCCCTGCCTGGAGACAAGACTGTTATCGGCGGGGACCCTCCACGGGACCCCGCCGCTTACCTGCCCCCTTGAATCCGGCCAAAGTCCAGGTTATCCGGGGTCACCGCTAGCTGTGACCCCCAGATACCTACCAGCATCCCCAGATCAGTACCGGCATTCTGGTCCGGCAGCATGGACGTCAGTACTGACTGTCCATGCTGTACAGCTCATCCTGAAAAAATTTTCAAGGGCCTTACAGCCACCCTCTTTTATGGTGATCCGACTCCTGGCCGGGCACCTATGAAACTGGCTTGCCCTGGCTAGGGGGGACGGGGTATAGGAGAGGTACCCCTGTGCATCCTGGGAGGCTGAAAATGAACTCTGTGGTGCCCGATGTCTGGCGTCATCGCCTATACCCCAAGGTATCCTGTAGATATCCTATGGACCCTGATGTAAAAAAGATAGTAGACAGAATCACCATATTTCAAACTAAAACTGATGCTGGGTACACATTTGGAAATATATCGCTCGTTCTATCGTACACCCAATATATGCCCATATATGTGAATGATGTTGTTCACAGACATGTCAGGTGGGCCCTGCAGCACAACTGATGTCAATATACTGTATCTGAAAGAAATATCAGTGCATCTGGCTGTGTGTATGGGAGGCCGGTCGACCGCCCGTAAACTTGTTGCAGGGACTGCCGACACTGACATGTCAACTGGGCAGGCAAATTTAACTGCCCGTCGAGTTGTGATGTCAATAAATCTAGGAAATTCTGCGCTTAACAGCGTCATGCAATGTAGCATACCTGCAGCTAGTATAGAAAAATGGGAATTTGCAATCCCACACAATAAACAAGAAGTAAATTTATAATAGTAATGTGTCAGCACCTATATTGCAACATGTACTACACACCACTATTCCAAAAAATACTGAGCTTGACCTCGACACTAGAGAGGAAAAGGCTCTGTGCCCACCTGCTAACCCAGGAATGTCCCTGTAATTGCTCTGGTTCGTTTAAATTGTCTTGAGGTGCAACATGAAATGTATTTATCGAGGGCCAATATAAGGCATATTCTGTAAAGAATGCCCCAAACCACCAACTTTCAGCAACTTTTGCACCATCCCCAATCTGTGCGCTTCTTGTAAATAAGAGCACATTTGCACAAAATTGAAAAGTGACATTACAAAGCATCATATGTTCTGCAGTTCACACATTTTACCGCTTCATAAATCATGCTTATATGATGATTCAACATTATGTAAACATCCTAGAAGAACTCTTTCATCTCCTAAATTCCTTATAAAAATGAATTAGAATCCAAATAGTATTTTGTAAGTTGCAGCACTTTATAATGTTGTAATATATGAGGGATGATTAAAAAGTAATGAGCCTGCCTCTGTTTTTCTGTCCCATAGGCAGACGTGGCAGCGCTATGCTGGTTATTGTGAAGCTCATACATTGATATGTCTGAACCTGCGGTTGGACTGCCATAGTAGTCTTTGTTTGGTCACAGCGAGTGGAAGTTCTATAAATGTTTCGTCATGGCGGATGAGGAAGACGTGTCTGTGAGATTACGTCAGAGATGTGCGATTACATATTGTGTTAAACTTCGAAAAAGCGGAAATAAAACTCATGAAATGTTACGGCAAGCATACGGTGGGGAAACAATTAGCCGTGCTGCTGTATTTCGGTGGTGGAAGCACTTCAAAGAGGGTAATAGACGAGTGACTGACGAAGCGCGTTCTGGGAGACCATCTTCCGTGGTTTACAGATCTCAACATTGCCAAAGCTGCATAGATGTTGCAAAATGACAGAAGGTTAACATTATGCGAACATTCGGCTTCATTGGGCATCTCATTCGAACGGGTTCAGCATATTGTGAAAAAGGAGCTGAAAATGCATCGCATGTGTGCCAGGTGGGTACACAGAAATCTCACAGAAGAGCAGATGCGACGACGTGTTGAATCGTGCAAGGACACCGTTCGAATGTCGGAGAGGATACGGGAGTTCCTGACATCAATTGTTATGAGTGACGAACCATGGATTTGTCATTATGATCCGGAATCCAAACAACAGTCCAGTGTATGGAAACATTTCCGCATTTTCCAAGTTTAACACAAGATTCAATCACACATCTCTGACGTAATCTCAAAGACACGTCTTCCTCATCCGCCGTGAGGAAATGTACGAATATCTTCACCGCTGTCCAACCACAGGATCAGACATATCGATGTATGAGCTTCACAATATTCAGCATAGCGTTGCCACGTCTACCTATGGGACAGAAAAACAGAGGCAGTCTCATTACTTTTCAATCAGCCCTCATAATTTAAGGCAAGCTGTTTTCATATGAATTTGTATTTGCAAAGCTGGTGACTAAAGAGTTACATCAAAGATACAAGTATATCGGCGGAGGTAGACCAATTTCCATATTATTTTCTGGCTATGAAGTCCTTATGGTGCTCCCTCTGGGCCACTCTCTCTGTGGATTTTCTTGACCCTTGAACCAACTGAATTATTAACTCTACTTACCATAGACAATCTACCATGCTACAGATAAACTCAGTTTGTACCAAATGAAAACCCAAAAGTATTTGCTGTGAGTCATCTGAATGCAGATATCTGCAATTGATGTAGACCTTGACACATCATAAATAGCTATCTAAATAAATACATAAATGGAATCCAAGCATTAAATCAATAATTCTCTCTTCTAATCTTTACTATAACAATCTTGAATGGGTTTCTTTAATGGAAACGTCATCATTTTTCTACATTGATCCATATTTCAGTACTATCATTTAAATACTAACTGGGAAACAAAACTCTTTAAAATAATTAAGGAATGATATTAAAGACATCCATACCGTGGAACTGAAAGTACATGGAAGCAGTATGACCTTGTGTCTATAGAGCTTGATTTACTATCTACCTACAACTTTAAAGAACAATGTCAGAATTTAACAGCTTTAGAAGACATTCACGATGAAAATATCTTAAAGAACGTCTTTCATTAAGGTGGTCACACACTGGCCAATCCTTCTGCTTAGGAGGATCAAACATATATGCCTGTTACTAGAGTGATTTTGGCATGCATAGGCAGATAGTAAGACCCATAGCATACCCAATAATAATTCAAATCATCAATTGTTAATTATTGGACATTGAGATTATTGTCTTGCCAATACACACTGCTTACAGCCTAATATCTTCATGTGTACCCAGCATTAAGTATGCTTGTGTGGTCTCTTATACCTCTGAATTAGTAAAGAATATTTATTATTTAGTTAATAATTATTATTATTTATTTTCTATTAAAATTATAATAGCGGTCTGTCCTGGAGATGTGAAATACAGCAGCAACATGTTTACACCAGAGCGCACTACTGCGCATATTCCATGCTGGCTCCTTTAGGGCAGTGATTTTCAACCTTTTCAACTCGAGGCACACTACGCAAGATTTTAAAATTGCCAAGGCACACCATCCGGCAATGCGGCGTGTGCGACCTATGAAAAAACATACATATTGGCTCCCACATTAAAAAAAACACACACACTGACCTCCACAGGAATAAAACACACTACATTGCCCCCCACAGGAATAAAACCATTGGCTGGCCCCCCAAATAAAAAAAACCCCACAATGCTCCCCCCCCCCCAACACAAATTACACTGGCTCCCACGTAAAAAATTAATTTACATTTTTCTGCCCCTACCTGTCCCTCATCGGCAGAGCTGTCAACAGCATGCAGCACACAGGCTGGCTGGCTGATGAGGCAGGCTGGTTGGTGGTGCTGGTAGCCACGGGTGGGTTATATTTCCCCTTAATGCAGGGCATCTCTATATGCTGCTGTGGCCGCAGGGCTGGCGGGCTCAAAACGCGTCGTGCATGACCTGTGATGTCACACCACCACGTCTGTATAGATCACGGCCCGGGCACATCTGAGACTCCCAGAAGAGCTCAGCTCTGCCCGGTCCGCAACACGGCAGATCTGACCGCGCGGAACACCTAACAAGCGCTCGCAGAATACTAGTGTGCTGCGGCACAGCAGTTGAAAAACCCTGCTTTAGGGAGACTTCAATCCCTAACCAAGATGGCCACCGTCTGTGCTTCTGCGCGTGTCATCTTGATGTTCCTTACTGTGCTGGAGTGCCGCAGTGGGAAACGGATGTGTTCTACTTAGCTCCACAATGACCCTGCTAGATCCATCCGCTGGTACCACTGTATCCTGCACCGCTACCGCACCGCTGAAGTAAAGTTACAAGCATTTCATAAGTGTCAAAGGCTTTTATTGACAATTACATTAAGTTTATTCAAAGAGTCAATATTTGCAGTGTTGACCCTTCTTTTTCAAGACCTCTGCAATTCGCCCTGGTATGCTGTCAATCAACTTCTGGGCCACATACTGACTGATCAGTATTCTTGCCTAATCAATGCTTGGAGTTTGTCAGAATTTGTGGGTTTTTGTCACTCCACCCGCCTCTTGAGGATTGACCACAAGTTCTCAATGGAATTAAGGTCTGGGGAGTTTCCTGGGCATGGACCCAAAATTTTGATGATGTTTTGTTCTCTGGGCCACGTAGTTATCACTGTTGCCTTATGACAATGTGCTCCATGATGCTGAAAAAGACATTGTTCATCACCAAACTGTTCTTGGATGGTTGGGAAAAGTTTCTCTTGGAGGATGTTTTGGTACCATTCTTTATTCATGGCTGATGGTAGCGCTCGCCTTTCCTTCTCCAGACAAGCGTTTTTCCAGATGTCCTAAACAATCTGAAAGGGGATTCTTCAGAGAAAATAACTTTACTCCAGTCATCAGCAGTCCAAAGAGAAAAGTGGCTTCTTTGCTGCCCTTCTTGACACCAGGCCATCCACCAAAAGTCTTTGTCCTGTGTCATGCCAACATGAAAGCATCCTGAGACCATTCAAGTGTGGGGTTGCTTCTCAGCCAAGGGAGTGGGATCACTCACAATTTTGCCTAAGAACACAGCCATGAATAAATCTTTTGGCCATGGCTGTACAGACAGCACAGTCGCAGAAAATACTTAAGACTTCACCTAGGGGTCATCATCCTACAGCAGCACCTTGAAGCTCAGAAGCCACAAATCTGGGTTCTTTGCCGAGCCTCTCAGGGTAACATAAGGTCCCCCAATATTAAGTATGGTTACTTACCAACTCTTCCAAAATATTGTAAAAGTAAAAGCGGCGAAAATGACGTCATCCGAGCGAAAACCTCCCAGAAACGCCGTTTTCGCTCCATATTGAATACCCCTAATTATCTCTTCACTCACTGATTATAAATAACAACATTAGAATGTATTAGTCAGACAAAGAACAGAAAAGTATACCTGCATTTTACATGCTTCCTAACTTCATTTCAAACTCAATTTACACAGAAAATCGTTGAAAATATGTATATAACTAAATGCAGCAGTATAATACCCCTTTTCCACCTAAATTCTGGGTCTGACCCGGAGTTGGAACAAAGTTCCTATCCGGATCAGACCCGGAATTTTGCCGGTGCCGACTCGGGATATTCCCGAGTCAGCGCCGCTCACACGGCAGTCGAGTCTGCATAGACCCGGCTTTTGCGGAGTTAAAGTGGTCGCTTGGAGATGACGTCATCTCCAAGCGCCACTGAAGCCGGACCAATCGGCCGGCTAGCAGCGCACTCCAGGTCATCGTGACCCGGAGTGTGCTGTTCCCACAGCAGGGTTTCACGGGCTACGCCCGTGTTAAGATTGCCGGGGTCACTCGACCCGGCGATCCAACTCTCTCCCCTTTTACACCAGGGAGCTGCCCGGGTTAACCCTTCAAAAACCCGGGTTTTAGCTCCGGTGTAAAAGGGGTATAAGAGACCATACCCATGTATATATACTAAATACTGCCCTATAAGAGACCCCACACATGTATATAACTAAATGCAGCAGTATAAGAGACCCTACCCATTTCTATATACTAAATGCAGCCCTATAAGAGACCCCACCCATGTATATATACTAAATGCTGCCCTATAAGAGACCATACCCATGTATATATACTATAGTAAATACTGCCCTATAAGAGACCCCACCCATGTATATATACTAAATGCTGCCCTATAAGAGACCTCACCCATGTATATATACTAAATGCTGCCCTATAAGAGCCCATACCCATGTATAGAACTACATGCAGACCCTACCCATGCTGCATTACCATCTGCGGCCATGGAGGACAGTCATCCTCATCAGGCATCAATCTCACGAGCCGTGAAGTCACAGCGGAAAACTACTTTAAAAAAAGTACCTCAATATTTTTTTTACACATGAATAAAATCAACTTATAGCAGCTCTAAGTAGTTATCGTAGGGATATTTACAAATATAACCCCAAAACGCACTTTTATCTAAGCACTGTCCGTACGACTGAACAGGTCGACCTGGTTATTCCTTACCGAACGTCACTGTCCCCTTACATACATGTAAGTCAGGCTACAGGATACATATACACCGGCTCCCGCTTCCCCTCACCGTGACCTCAGTACTTACTGCGTGCTCCGGCGTGTGTCGGTAACCATGGAAACCGGGGACTCGCCTGAGCGCAGACGGCCTTATACAGCCTGGCTCCTTACTGCCTCTTACTGGCCAGTAACACACATACACAGCAACACCTCATACCTCATACCACACACACACACCATAAAGCAACACACACGCCAAACATATCATTTCTTGATACAGCCTTGACGTTAGTGGATATTGAAAGCTCTGTTGTTTATAGTAAACAATTACAATTTACACATAATTGTTTTTTGGAAAATGCAGATGATTAGGTGTTACTCTGTAAATGTACAGGGCATGTGGCTTTGATCCTTGGAAATATGCAGAGGATTATGGGGGAGATGTATTATCCAGCGATATGGGGAAGAAGTGGTATAAGCACACGTTATGTGCTCTGATACCAGTTTTCCCCCATGTATTATTGAGGGGTCTGGTGTTAACGGAGCCGTAACTAGACTTTTTGGTGCCCTGTGCCAGAGAGTGCATTGGCGCTCTCCCCCCCCAATAGGGACATAAAATAGTGCACCTGAACAAGGGCCATAGCCTCATGGGGAATGGCCAGGGAAGAGATAGGAGAGACCAGGAGATGCTGGGGATAAAAGAAGAGGAAGCTACAAGTGAGAAAGATAATAAACAGGAAAATTGACAGGTCCAAACAGCACCTCCAGCCTGCGGTGCCCTGTGCCATGGCATGGGTCGCACTACCCTATTTGCGGCCCTGGGTGTTAAATTACAGGGGCGCAGGGCAATATATGAACGATCAGTGGCACTGACCGTTCTGACAGAATAATAATAATAATAATTTTATTTATATAGCGCTTTTCTCCTAAAGGACTCAAAGTGCCTTACATTTGCCTTTACAGTACAAAACACAAAATAAGCTTAAACAAGGGACATTAGTGAAATGCTTGGGTGAAGAGGTAAGTCTTGAGTCTATTTTTGAAGGATTCTAGAGTGGAGGCCTCTCAAACTGTGCGGGGAAGTGAGTTCCATAAGGTTGGAGCCCCGAAACTGAAAGCTCGACCCCCAGACGAATTCCGGGAGATTCTAGGTACTGTTAATAGCCCTTTGTCAACGAATCGCAGTACTCGTGTGGGACGGTACGGAGTCAGAAGCTGCTTTAGGTACCTTGGGCCATGTCATGTAGGGCTTTGTAAGTTAGTAATCCAATCTTGAAAACAATTCGCCATCTGACAGGCATCCAGTGAAGGGAGTAGAGAGTGGGTGTTATATGGCTGGAACAGGGCTGGTTGGCTAATAGCCTGGCAGCTGCGTTTTGTATCATCTGCAAGTGGTGCAATTCTTTTGCTGGGAGTCCAAGGTAGAGGGCGTTGCAGTAGTCTAGGCGTGATGATATAAATGCATTTATGACTTTAGGCAGATCTTCTGAGCGAATTAAGCGCTTGATTGTGGCTATGTTCCTCAGATGAAAGAATGATAATTTGATTGTAGCTGATACCTGATGTTTAAGTGTCAAGCCACTATCCAGGACAACACCAAAATTCTGCACATGTTCAGTGTTTTGTAGTTCTGATCCCCCAAGCGTAAGTCCTGTTGGTTGGCTATGCAGTAGCCCTGACTTGTGACTTATCATAAGGACCTCTGTTTTATCAGGGTTCAGTCACAGCCAACTGGTACTCATCCACTCCTGAAGCTCAGCTAGGCAGCCTTTTAGGGTTGTTATGGGGTCCTTTGTACCTGGAGCAAAGGACAGGTACAGTTGTGTATCATCTGCATAGCAGTGGTACACCAGGCCATGACGTCTGATTATTTCACCCAATGGTAGCATGTATACTGCAAAAAGCATGGGAGATAGTATAGAACCCTGTGGTACACCGCATGGAAGTGGCACTGGTGATAAAGAGTTTACTCCAGAAGAAACTCTCTGTGACCTGCCGGTCAGAAATTATTTGAACCAGCTAAGGACTGTGCCATCCAGTCCACAGAAATGTTTCAGCTGTCGTTGCCCTACCACCACAGCAGGGACAATACTGTCCCAGCTGCAGCAAGTGTTGTCTCTGGGGGCCTGCACGCAGAATCTTGCGAGATGCCGTGCATGCCCACTGGAGCCGGCCAGGAAGGGAGACAGTGCATCAGCACTAGGCTGATGCGCTGTGTACTCAGGCAGGGATTGCCAGAGTCGGCAGCCGTCACTCCCCCACTGTTCATACATCTCATCAGTAGTGGTTCCTGCTTCTCCTCGGTAAAGAAGGGAAGCAGGAATGAGTTATAGAGGTACTATACGTGCCACTGTAATACATTTACCCCTATGTGTTACTGTGTAAGTGTACAGTGCATGTGGTGGCGATCCCTAGGAATATGCAAATAATTATGGGAGGGATTTTGTTAAAAAAAAAAAAACTACGATTGGGATGCCGGCTGATGAAATCCCGGCGCCTAAATTCCGAACTGCAGAAGGCTAGCACCAGAATCCTGATATGATTGAAGATGACAACGCTGGGATACTGATCGTAAATACAGCGGGCGCCCTTAACTGTTAACTGCATGTGGGGAGGGCTATGTTTAGGCACCCCAGGGGGTTAGGCTGCGGGAGGGGGGAGGTTAGGCTGCGGGAAGGGGGGGTTAGGGATAAGCACTAAGGGGGAGGGTTAGGTTTTGGTACTAACTGGGAGGGTTAGGGTGTTTGGTAGGGAGGGTTAGGGGGTGAAGGGGGAGGGATAGCATACTTATCCCTTGTCAGGATCCTCAGCATCGGGATGCCACTGTTGGTGTTTTGACAGGCGGCATCCAGAGTGCCAGGATTCCATAACCAACCCATGTGTCACTGTGTAAGTGTGGCAGTGATCCCTAGGAATGATAATCCGTAGGCGGTGATTCCCTAGGAATATGCAGATGATTATGTGTCACTGTATAAGTGAACGTGGCATGTGGCGGTGATCCCTGGTCAGTGGTGTAACTGCATCCCAGTCACCCGGAGGCAACATAGATGTTGGCGCACCCCCCATGCTGACTCTTTAACTTCATAAAACAAATTATATGCCCCTGACATCCCAAGGAAAATGGAGTAGTATTATATGACTCAGTACACTCCATACAGTGACAGCCCATTTCCCGCTAACCTGACAATATGGAGAGCAGTGACTGCCAGACAATGCATAGAACATATCAGTGATCTCCAGACAATACTCAGACTGAAAGTATTTTTGTGACTGCCAGAAAATACAGACTGGACCACCATATAATACAGACAACATCACAGCGACCACCATATAATGCAGAGAGCATCGCAGTGCCCGCTATATAATACAAAGACCATCAGTGACCACCATATAATGCAGAGACCATCAGTGCCCACCATATAATGCACAGTGTCACAGTGCCCGCCATATAATGCAGGGTCGCAGTACCCGCCATATAATGCAGGGTCGCAGTGCCCGCCATATAATGCAGTGTCACAGTGCCCGCCATATAATGCAGTGTCACAGTGCCCGCCATATAATGCAGGGTCGCAGTACCCGCCATATAATGCAGGGTCGCAGTGCCCACCATATAATGCAGGGTCGCAGGCCCGTCATATAATGCAGGGTCGCAGTGCCCACCATATAATGCATAGTGTTGCAGCACTTGTCATGTAATGCAGGGTATAAGGAGGGGCTCTAGACTGCACACCCTAAAAGTAATGAAAGGTGCCATCATGCTGAGATTTCAAAGTGATATATACAAAAAACAGAGTTGCAGATGCACTATATGTATTAAATGGTTATACCCTGGAGAGGTGGAGCGTTTGGTTGTGGGGCCCCCTGAGCTGTTCCGGCTGGACCTCTCCAGGGCATCACCATTTAATACATATAGTCACTTTATATATCACTTTCATGTTTGTTTATTATTTATGTATTTTTTCACACATATTCTATCCTTATCATTATTATAACACTTGTTAATTACTTTACACACCTGATACTTCACTGTCACTCTTTTTTTTGTGTGATGCCCTGGGGAGGTCTTTGGCTGAGCTGACTTTTGGGGTGCCCTGCGTCCCAGATGTGAACCCCAGAGTGTTAGGGACCTGCTCAATGAGGTGACCTTGACGCTGGTGGGCAGGCCCGTATCAGTGGCCATTGATATGCAAACTACCTCTGAAATTCTATATTATAAATTTAAATGTATACAGTAATGATCGCATAGTGCATCTGCAACTCTGTTTTTTGTATATGTAATGCAGAGTGTCACAGTGCCCGCCTTGTAATGCATAGTGTCACAGTGGCCGCCATATAATGCAGAGAGCTTCAGCAGTGATCCACATTTAACAAAGATAATATGAATACACTGCACAAAATATTAATACACCTCCCCCTACACAACATTAATCACCACCTCCACCACAGACAGTATTAAAACACATCACCTCCCCGTAATAAAATCAAATAATGAAACACACCCATATACATTAAAAATAACAAATATAACACACACACACACACACATTTTGATACACATATATTATACATACCACATATATGTTTTTTCTGATGCAGCTCAGCAGCTGCTGCAGGATGCTGACAGGGGCAGGAATAATTCTGCAATTTGTGGGGAAATTGGAAAGGGGCAGAGCTACCCATGTTGGCTCCACTCCCTGCATGCGGGCAGCATAGTTCGGGTGGGGGGGGTGTTTCTCAGGGAGCCGTTCATCTTTGCCTGTGGCTGCAGGAAGCCCTCTGCGCCTGCAGCAGCTTGGCTCCTCCCCCCATGATATCACCACTGATTCCGGAAAATGGAATCAGCGGTGCTGCTGCACATAGATGGTGCCCGCTGCCTCTACAGCTGCCACTGCTGTGTCAATTAATAGCTGACTGCCCGACAAGCAGCCCCACTGTGCCCAACGGGCAAGTCTGACCCTGGTTGTGGCAGCTGCGGGCACTTATTGTTAGGGAAAGGAGGAAGCTGCTTGGGACAGTGAAGGAGGGGTGCCCGGAGGCGAATGCCTTCATTGTCTCCTGCAGTTACGCCCCTGCCTAGGAATATGCAGATGATTATATGTCACTGTGTAAGTGTACAGGACAGGTAGCGGTGATCCCTGGGAATATGCAGATGATTATGTGCCACTGTGTAAGTGTACAGGGCATGTAGCGGTGATCCCTGGGAATATGCAGATGATTATGTGTCACTGTGTAAGTGTACAGGGAATGTAGCGGTGATCCCTGGGAATATGCAGATGATTATGTGTCACTGTGTAAGTGTAGGCATGTAGCGGTGATCCCTGGGAATATGCAGATGATTATGTGTCACTGTGTAAGTGTAGGCATGTAGCGGTGATCCCTGGGAATAGGCAGATGATTATGTGTCACTGTGTAAGTGTACAGGGCATGTAGCGGTGATCCCTGGGAATATGCAGATGATTATGTGTCACTGTGTAAATGTACAGGGCATGTAGCGGTGATCCCTGGGAATATGCAGATGATTATGTGTCACTGTGTAAGTGTACAGGGAATGTAGCGGTGATCCCTGGGAATATGCAGATGATTATGTGTCACTGTGTAAGTGTACAGGGCATGTAGCGGTGATCCCTGGGAATATGCAGATGATTATGTGTCACTGTGTAAGTGTACAGGGCATGTAGCGGTGATCCCTGGGAATATGCAGATGATTATGTGTCAATGTGTAAATGTACAGGGCATGTGGCGTGATCCCTGAAAATATGCAGATGATCATATAGCCTATTCATTTAGCTGAACAGGCTTGTTATACATACAGAAACACTAGTTCCTGCAAGTAACAGGCCCATTCTCCATTAGTGGTGATGTTATACCTCCCAACCATCAGGACATAAATACAGGAGACAAAGAAAAGTTCTCACCTCCGGATGCCAGCCCTTAAGGGGGCACACTGACCTCCTCCATTGTTCCAAGTTCTGCTTTATGCGCCCCTAAGCAGAAATAAGCCTAGGGAGCCTAGGAGATATGTGCTACAGTCCTTCCACTCCCAGGGCCTATTCCCGGAAGTCTGGTCTGTAAGGACGGATCTCCATCAAGGAAACTGCACCAATGTACATAAAAAGGCAGGGCCGGATTAAGGCTTGTGGGGGTCCAGGGGCAACAAATCTGTGGGGGTCCCATCAATAAAATTGCCACTATCTCACACAATTACTACTATGCTCCTAAATTTGTGTACATACCTGATATATATCTGCAGATGATGGTTGTTCATTCACACTGAACAACCATCATCTGGCCGCGGGTCCAGCTGGCTGGGGGGTGTATCGCACCCCCATCCCCGTGGACTCTGCTGCAAGTGCAGCCCGCCTGTAAACACAGAATAATGGAGAGATACATCTGCCATTGGCTGTGCAGCACACAACGTAGTTCATAGACATATCACTGGTACACAATGGCCGACGGGAGGGGGAGAGAGAAGGAGGAAGTGAGGGAGACAGAGGGAGAGAGCGAGTGAAGAACTAGAGCACACTACCTGTTGCAGCATCATCTTTCTTATAGGGGGGGCACTTCACAAGTTTAGGCCCTGCCCCCACCTATAGACCTGCAAATCGCGGCAATATGTCAGTGAGGGGGTGAGGCTTCCATAGTCACGGACGGTCAGTCAATGTGTGGCTGTGCTGTGCGATGATGCCCGGGAGACGGCCATGTAGCGTTCAGAGTTGTTAGGTTCCGGACCATGGGCCTGATTCAGACTTGGGAATAGAGAGAGACGTCTCTCTCAACTGATAGAGTTGGTGAAACCATGGTGCGCTTCAGGTGGGGCAGATTTAAAATGTGCAGAGAGATTTAGATTTGGGAGGAGTGTTTCCAAACTGACATCTAAATTGTAGAGTAATAATAAAGCTGTGCAGTATTTGTGGACTACATGCAAAAGCAGCCAGTATTTACCCCACATGTAAAAAAAATGTATGTATTTACACCCCTTGCATTGTGATATGGTTTGTTCAGGTTCACAGTTGAGAGAGATCTCTCCCTTTGGCCTGATTCAGAGCCGCTCGTAAGCGGCCGCTCGTTCGCTCCGAGCGATGTTCGCACAACTGCGCATGCGTATGGGTTGTAATACGCATGCGCGAACCAGTCATTGCGGCCGGAAATTGTGTGCTCGCAAAATAGCGAATGCCTGCTAATTTGAGTGACAGAATGAGGCGTTTGTGGGTGGTAACAGGGGAAGGTGCTTGAAAACGGGGAGTGGAGATCCGAACGCAGGCGTGCCAAACGGTCAAAACGGGCGTTTTAAGGGTATGCATAATTAACAAAGCAGCGTCATCGACCATCGTCACTTGGTTGTCTTTTAGCCTGAACTGCTCGCATGATTGCGATAGGAAAATGCTACCACAAGCACTGCAAGCAGTTCATACGCCTTTCAATGTACTCGATTAATCTAATAAATAGTGGAGATGACGTAGGATGCGAGCGGCCAGGGGGCGTTTTTAAAAAAATAGCGAGCGCATGTTTCATTCGCTCGTTCAGACATAGAGGCGTCAACAGACCGCAAAGAGCGAGCGCTCTATTTAAATATCCGGCCCCTTTTTCTGAATGAGCGAGCGCAAATAGCGTCCAGCTCTGAATGAGGTCCTCTATTCCCAACTCTGAATCAGGCCCCATGTTTGCAGCAGTGTGGGGGCCTCGAATGCGACTGCTCATTCTGCCCGCCTATAATCCGGCCCTGTAAAATTTCCCTGCCCCTCTCTCTTTTGTTGGTTCTTTCTCCTCACACAGGTGGGACCTGCTTCCTATGATGTTGCTGTGGGACCAGAAGACCCTGATCAGCAACAAGTATTGTTTCTGTGCTGGGCTTAGTTAAGTGGGGGAGGAGCAGGGGTTAAAGTGGGCCTGAACGGGGCGGAACTGCGTTCCGCCACTTCAAATGGGTGGTGGAACCAGTTCCACTTTGCCTGGCTTCAGAAACTGGCAACTGCGTGCTGCAGGCCTGCAGGTTTCAGTATGAATGGGGTCCGTTTTCATTGGTTAAGCGTGCCCGGCCGGCATTTTATAAAATACCTCTGTACTCTCCCACTGCACCCTCCCCACTGTGTGTATTCACCCTGCTCCCACTGCCCCCCCTCCCCACTGTGTGTGTACACCCTGCTCCCACTGCCCCCTCCCCACTGTGTGTGTTCACCCTGCTCCCACTGCCACCCCCCCCACTGTGTGTGTTTAACCTGCTCCTACTGCCGCCCCTCCCCACTGTGTGTGTATACGCTGCTCCCACTGCCACCACCCCCCCCCACTGTGTGTGTTTAACCTGCTCCTACTGCTGCCCCTCCCCACTGTGTGTGTACACCCTGCTCCCACTGCCCCCTCCCTCCCCACTGAATGTGTTCACCCTGCTTCCACACCCACCCCTCCCCACTTTTTGTGATTACCCTGCACTACTGCTGTGGGCATTATGTGTAAGGGACACTACTGCTGTGTGCATTATGTGTAAGGGGTACTACTACTGTGGGAATTATCCGTATTAGGGGCACTACTACTGTGGGCATTGTGTATAAGGGGCATTAATGTGGGCATTGTGTAAAAGGGGCACTACTGTGTGTCATAACATGAATAAGGGACACTACTATGTGGTGTAATGTGAATCAGGGGCACTATGTGCTGTAATGTGAATAAGATTGTGCTACTATGTGGCTTAATTTGAATTGGGGATACTATTGTGTGACAACGCCCCTTTCTTTTGAGACCACACCCCTTTCTTTTGAGACCACACCCCTTTTTGTGACATGCTGTCTCTTTATTGAGAAAGTGCCAAGGGCGGGAGTGGGTACGTTCCACCACGTCTCTAGGATGACTTTAAGCACTGGGGAGGAGTGTGTGTCTGTGTGCTGCTGCTGGGGTGTTGGCATAACAGTGAATGCAGTGAGGGAGAGTGTGTGGGTTCTAAGGTGTTAGTGAAAGCAGGGAAGGGAGTTGTCTGGGTGCTGCTATGTTGTTAGAAGTGAATGCAAGGGTGTGTGTGTCTAGGTGCAGCTCAGATGTTTGAAGTGATGTGGAAGATGGTGTGTCTCGGTGCTTCTGGGGTGTTGATAGGGGATAGCATGTGTACCTGGATGCTGCTGGGGTGTTGTAGCCGTGAATGCAGGGGGGGGTCTGGGTGCTACTGGCGTGTTGACATTGAATGCAAGGAAGAAGAGTAGGTGTCTGTGTGCTGCTGGGGTGTTGGAAGCTAAAATGAGATTAAACTACTAATCAGTAGACATATTAACAGATACAGTAGCAAATAGGTGGAACGGTGCAAGATGCACATAATATACCAAATGATATAAAAATGTATTTAATGCAAAAAATGAACAAATGAGTATAAAATAAATGACAATATAAAATAACAATGGTAAGTCCTCTGTCCATGAGTTGGAAATAATGAGCATGGGTACTATGTGTTCAACCTCCACATAAATACAATATACCAAAACATGAAACAAATCTATCGTCTGTTTGGAAATGAGGTCACACTGCAGCGTGTACTAAGAGTCACATAAATAAAAGGTCACATGGGATGCGGATCACTGTGCCATTGTGATCGCTGGTGTGGGGATGGTATCAATGTCCAAGTGGCAAAGTTCTAACCAATGGCATTAGCTGATCGTGTTGCAATGGAACACTGACCATGAGTGTGATCAAGCTGACATTGGTGCCAAATAGGAAATACACTCTGGGCACTGTACCTGTTCACTGGAGTTAGTAGATGTTCACCTAGCTCCCGGCATGGCGAATGCACTCTCCAAGTCTGAGTCGCGTTGTCAGCCTGGATGTGAATGGCTGAATCACGGCAGGAGGGTGCCGTGGATATGGTGGTGGTCCCAGTGCTGGCATAGGTGAGTGTGGGGAATATCGGCTGATGAATCCTGGTGTCAGGCGGGTTCAGCGCTGTGTATCACCGGCTAGTGGTATTAGCTGTGAGTGCCCCAGCAGTGTTACTGGCTCGCTCCAGAGAGGTGATGCGGCATCAGACCTGGCAAGCCAGGCTGATTCGCAGCTGGAGACGGCCACAGGGAAAAGGCAGTCCCGGTGCAGGCTCTGGAAATTGATATAGGTGGAATCCATAGGTGAAGGATGTCCAAAGCTGGAGAGCCAAGCGGCAGTGTGACAAAAGTGTGGAGGGAATATCTGTAATCCTTTAACGCGTTTCACTGCAAACAGCAGCTTTATCAAAAAGGCAGCATGAATAGCACTGACATGAGTGGCTATATATACCCTATTTCATTAATTAGACACCTGCAGTTCAACACCTGTCTTGTGTCAATCAATAATTAGTGCATATGAAAGGGAACAACAATTCAAGTACTTGGTTAAAGGTTATTTGGTCAGATACAATGTCTATACAGATGAATTAATAAAAGACAAAATAAGAGACATAATACTATATAAATCTAAATAAAATAAATCAAAATAATAATAAAAATTATCTGTCTCTAAATATTCAGGAACATTTGGCATATTATACTGAAAACAAAAATAAAAATAAGATAAAATGAACATCAACAGTATTATCCAAAACACAGTGACAGCAATAACCTTGTCAGGTTTGACGCCGCATCACCTCTCTGGAGCGAGTCAGTAACACTGCTGGGGCACTCACAGCTAATACCACTAGCCGGTGATACACCAGGATTCATCAGCCGATATTCCCCACACTCACCTGTGCCTGCACTGGGACCACCACCATATCCACGGCACCCTCCTGCCGCGATTCAGCCATTCGCATCCAGGCTGACAACGCGACTCAGACTTGGAGAGTGCATTTGCCATGCCGGGAGCTAGGTGAACATCTACTAACTGCAGTGAACAGGTACAGTGCCCACAGTGTATTTCCTATTTGGCACCAGTGTCAGCTTGATCACACTCATGGTCAGTGTTCCATTGCAACACGATCAGCTAATGCCATTGGTTAGAACTTTGCCACTTGGACATTGATACCATCCCCACACCAGCGATCACAATGGCACAGTGATCCGCATCCCATGTGACCTTTTATTTATGTGACTCTTAGTACACGCTGCAGTGTGACCTCATTTCCAAACAGACGATACATTTGTTTCATGTTTTGGTATGTTGTATTTATGTGGAGGTTGAACACATAGTACCCATGCTCATTATTTTCAGCTCATGGTCAGAGGACTTACCATTGTTATTTTATATTGTCATTTATTTTATACTCATTTGTTCATTTTTCAATAAATAAATTTTTATATCATTTGGTATATTATGTGCATCTAGCGCCGTTCCACCTATTTGCTCCTTTCTTTCACTCACGGCATACATTGTGCCTTTTGGGAGTGTTGGCATACTCCCAGGTGGTGGGCAGCTGTATGCACATTTTTTATTTACTGCACTTATTTCCCCCTTGGCGCTTGGTATCTCCCATTTTAATATATACAGGGCCTGACTGAGAGATAGACGGTAAAATGATCACAGCTGCAATTTTGTACGCAATGTTGCTGACAAAATATGCTAATGGTTGCTAAGATCACTGGAGCATAGGGACACCCATTGCTGCCTTTTCATCTGTGTACAACGTCACTTACCTGCAAAAATATCGATAACATTGACGCACATCACGTCCGGTTCCGGGTTTGATGGAGTAGGATGGGAGTTCCTGAAGCTCCATCCTCACTACCCTGACACACAGCTTTTAAAGGTTTTTTAAAGCCTCTAGTCTTCCTCCTGCCCGACCCTGTCTGCTGCCGCGAACATGATGGACCGTTATGTCCTCCCCTCAGCAACGCTGAATCAGCCAGAGGCTATTGCAGCACCATGCCAGGAGAAGCACCGCTCACCCGGAAACACCGGACTCAGGGTTGGATCCTACCTCCCCTGCTTCAAAAAAATCAGCGTCGGACCCGCTCAGCACTTCAGCCTCTCAGGTATGTCGCCCTCCTGACTCCCCAGTTACTTATAGGGATGTAGTGGAGGCAATTAAATCCACCTTCACACCCCTTCTAATCCAGGCTGTGAATGACATCACCAGCCAAATGCAGCATCTCACAGAAAGGATCACACAGGCTGAAAACCAGCTAGGTGCTGCCATTCATGATGTAGGGGGGTTAAAACAGTCAGTAAAAGACCTCACTTCTGATAACTATCAAATTTGGAATAAATTGGATGATATAGAAAATCGTTCCCGTAGGAACAACATAAGACTGGTGGGTTTACCCGAATCAATAAAATGTCCATCTCTAGCCCATTTTGTACGTAACACACTCCCTTCTCTCCTGGGAATTGAGCAGGAATGCAGAGATTTGGTTATAGACAGGGTCCATTGCGTCGGACCGACCCCCAACCCAAATAAACCCCACACACGGGTGACTCTGTTCCGTTGCCTAAATTATCTTCATAAAACCACATTCTAGTCTGCATCACGCAAAATCAAAAATTTACAAAGGGAAGGCCATAAGCTCTTCATTTTAAAAGACTACTCTGTGGAGCTGACCAGGGCCCGTAACGGCTTTCTCCCCTCTCTGCTCACAACTAATCGCAGAGGGACAGACATTTGGATTGTTATATCCTGCACGTCTCACATTGTATGAAGGGTCTTCCCATAAACACTTCCTCTCACCTGCGGATGCAGCTGCATAGTTAAAGGAACTCTCCCAATCCGGTTCGACAGATGTCAGCGATCCCCCTCCTGCGGACGTGTGATTGACTGTCCGGATTACGTATGTATTTCCATGAAAATGGAATATATATTCCCTTAGGTGTAGTATATGCTCTGTTGTTTTTCTACTATTGCGGGCTATTATGAAGATGTAACCTTTTCTAGTTGAACCATCTGGATTTCACTACAAGATCGCTGTTATCTGTTTTCCAATATGAGGATCCTGTTTAATCTTCTAGCTAATGATAACATTGTCAACACTGGAGGAGTCACATAATTTTATTCAAGTTTATGTTCGGGATGTGTGGTCGGAGCTCACCTCCATTTACTATCAGATCTTATACTTGTGTGAATTATAAATGACCCATACAGACATTTTGACCGGAAGCTTGTGGTCACTTTTTTTGTTCTTATATATTTCTATATTCATGATGGTATTGTGTGACCACCGATATTCTATGGTGTACTACTGTTTTGTCCTCCCACCCATGTCATTCCTCCCCCCTCTTTCCCTCCCCCTCTTACACTCATAGGCTGATTTGGGTACATCTACACATATATGGTTCGTTATGTCAAATCTATTTTTGTTTCTTTAATTGAGAAATGCCTAACAGAAACATTGGTTCTTGTAATGTGGGAGGATTTAACTCTCCAGCTAAATGGAGACAGAGGACCTCATTCAGAGCCACTCGCAAAAAGCGAGTGCTCACTCTGAATGAGGGCGGCTGCTTTTCTTTTTAAAAAAGCCGGCCTTCTGGCCGCTCGCTAAGCTGTAGGTGACAACCCACAGCTTTTGTGAGCGGCCAGGTGATGGTTGCGACCATCGGGCTTGCGACGAGACCCTTGTGGTAGGGTCTCATCTGCCGCAAGCCCCAGTGAGCTTTTGGCTATAGTACAGCTGGAAGCTCACTACTGACATCACTGGTGATGTCAGTAGGGCCGCCCTCAAACGGCAGGCGTTCCTTCAGGAACGCCTCCGTTTGTGCAGCCACCACGCCTACATAATGGGGCGAGCTGTCGGCCGCCCCGTTTGTAGCGAGCCCCGGAGCAATGCACAACCATAGACCCGCTTGCGTGCGGGTCTGAATGAGACCCACAGTCTGTTATATCTAAATAAACAAAATGTTGATTTGGCGTTTCTCCAAGAGATCCATCTCTTACCACCGGAAGTAGCAAAATTGAACATGTTGGGTTGGTCAGTAATTGGCTCTAGTTCTTTTACCTGTAAGGCTAGGGGAATTGCCATTCTAATAAAACGCCTCATACCATTTGAGAATATCAAGATTCATGAGGACTCAGAGGGTCGATATGTTATAGTTACCCTTAAGATCGATAATAGACAATATTTGCTCTGTAATATATATGCCCCAAACACATGTTCCAAATCATTCTTTCAAAAATTAATAGCACTCCTTGCTCCCTTACTATCTGATCCCTTAATCTTATGTGGAGATTTCAATTTGGTGACTTCAACTTTTCTAGACAAATCTCAACAACCACCTTGTAAACTCACTTTACAGAAACTAGGATTACCAATGGTGGCTTAAAGTTTACAATTAATTGATGTGTGGAGAGTCCTGCATCCCACAGACAAGGAATATACCTGTTTATAAGCTGCCCATCATACACTAATGAGAATAGACTATATACTACAGGTTGAGTCTCTGATATCCAAAATGCTTGGGATCAGGGGTATTTTGGATAACGGAATATTCCGTATTTCAGAATATTTGCATATGGAGACTCAACCTGTATTGTCTCATTCCTTATTCCCGATTACTGTTGATGCACAGATTGAACCAATCTCTCTCTCGGATCATGCTCTGGTATCAACTTCTTTACATATATCAGATAATCATGATTCCCAATTGTGGAGATTCCCAATTTATCTCGCCAAATCTCTTAAAATTTAGACAAAGATTAGAATCTGCTTGAAAAACTTATAAAAACAATAATTTGACATCTGGGAGATGATCCAATATTATTCTGGATGACAGCGAAAGCTGTACTCAGAGGCAAAATTATTTCCTATGTCTCTGCTAATAAGAAAAAATATTCTACCAAATATATGGAATTCCAATATGCTCTGTCAACAACATTTCAGCAATACAAAATGTAACCAAATCCTGAGACTAAACAACAATATCTTCTGGTTAGAACCCACTTTGATGAGTTCATGCAGACTATGGGCCTAATTCAGACCCGCTGACGAGCGCTGAGCGCTCGCAAGCGGGTCGATGTTGGCCCACTGTGCATGCGCACGATGGACCCGGCTCCGTCGTGCGCATGCGCGAGACCCGGATAGCGAAGGGCAAGCCGTCGCTATGGGTCTCGCTACATAGGGGGCATGCTATTGATGGTGAGTGACAGCACGCCCCCTTTGGTGGGCGTGCTGGGGGCGTGGCTGCCCTGACGGAGGCGTACCCATGGGAACGCCTACCGTCTGAGGCCGGTCCCACTGACATCACAAGTGATGTCAGTGGGAGTGCTCTCGGCTCTGATAGAGCCGAAAGCACTCCAGGGCTTGTGGCAACGAGACCCTACCACAAGGGTCTCGTCGCAAGCCAGATGGTTGCGATGGTCTTGACCATCGCGACCATCTTCCTGGCCGCTCGCTATAGCTGTGGGTGGTCACCCACTGCTATATGAGCGGCCAGGAGGCCGCTCTAAAATTAAGGAGGACGGCCCTGATTCAGGGCGAGCGCTCTGTCAGAGCTTCTGGCTCTGAATCAGGGCCTATGTGTGACCGCTATCACTTCTAAGTTAATTACCGATATCATAAATTCGGCAATAGAAGAGGTAAACTACTTACAAATCTCTTAAATGGTGCACGTCCCCCATGATTACACAACCACTGAGAAATTCACAGGGCAATCTAACAACAAAGCAGAAATAAGTGATGAGATAATTTTATTTAGATCTATATTCCGGGCCCTCAATTTCCTCATCTCCTAATAATCCGGAAGAGGTACTGGTTGAAGGCTTTTGGAGTACCTTAGGTATTCCCAAACTCTCACCAGAATTAGTTCAATCCCTTTTAGCACCTATTACACCAGAGGAGATTCAACGAGTGGTGTGGCGGCTTAGGGAAGACAAGGCTCCAGGCCCTGATAGCCTTAGCTCTGACTTCTGTAAGATCCTACTTTCTAGAATGGGTAACATGTTAGCCCAAGTCCTTAATTCTATTATTACTTCTCATTCCATGCCTTTACATTTCAAAACAGCCACTATTAAAGTGTTACCAATGCCTGGTAGGGATCTTTCCCTCCCAGGTTCCTATCGCCCCATCTCATTATTGAACCTAGATGATAAAATTCTCACCGAAATACTAACAGATCGTATAAAACCACTTCTTCCTCATATAGTACATCCGGATCAAACAGGATTTATATGGGGGCGACACTCTGAACTTAGGCCCTCATTCAGAGCCGCTCGTAAGTGGCCGTACGCTCTTAGAGATCCGATGTTGTTAAACCACGCATGCGTTGGTGTAACAGTGCGCATGTGCGTACGGCTGATTGCGATCAATTTTATCAGTCATTCGTCGAATAGCGAACAGGAAGTGACATGTCAAATGTGATTGACAGAACTGTCCGTTTTGGGGCGGTGACGGGGGTGGAGATGGGAAAACGCAGGCGTGACGAGGCGTTTTTTTGGGCGTACATAAATTATCTGATGCGAACGGCCAATGTAAACGGAACAAGTGTTACGTCACTGTCTGATCCACTTTCCATTAAAACTGCTCGCTCAGCTTGTGGTCTGGTATTCTCTACCGCAATGACGATGGTCTCTTCGTTCTTCCCGTGGCTCATCGATGGTTTCCCGATTTATCAATTGAGGCCTCAAAAACAATCAGTTTTGAATTGCAAAAATGCTTGTAAGGTGTTTAGCAAATAGCCTTTTTTTAGTAGCAAAAAAACGTACGCAGGTGAACTACTCAGCTGCTAATTTCTGGGTTAGACAATCAATTAGCTTACAAATTTATTTTCAATTTGCGTGTTTTTGCCAAATTTGTTTTCTTCTTTTTTTAGGGCAACAATATTGTACGCATGTTTGTTGTTTTTCTTAATTTTTTAGGGGCCAAGAAAACAATCGTCCTTTTGTTTTTTGCTAAGTGTTAATTAAAACTCATAAATTATTTTTAACCCTTGGTTTTTTTATTCAAGAATAATGTTTAGATTTCCGTTGTATTGGTTGTAATTTTGTTTGCGGGATTGATTACCTTTTAACCAGTTTTTGAATAAATTACCAATAGAATTGTGCAGATTTTCAACAGTATTTTATTTTGTTTTTTTTTTATTTACAAAAAATTTTGGGAAAAAATAAAAACTTGATAACGTAAAAACAAATAAAAAATGATTTTAGAAACACACAAACAAAATAAGTGGCATTTGAAATCCACAAACAAACACAACTAATCAAAAATTCACAAGAAAGGAGAGGGACGTTTTGGGCATTAAGGAATATGGGGCAAACACTGAGAAGGATTGTGGGAAAATTAGCCAGTGCTGTCATCGCCTTTTGACCCGTTTGGCCGGGGTAGGGAGGGAGCCTGAACGGGTCCGGGATGTCCTTCTGCTGGCCTGGCCAGAGGCAGATGTTGTGGCCTCTGGACTAGGCATAGGGCTAGGCACATTTGGAGGGATGGTGTTATGTTTTGGGTTATTTGTGGACCCGGGGTGGTAGCAGGAGCGATCACAGAAGCGGGTTTGAATAAAAAACTAGGTTTTTTAATAAGTGCTTGAGTAGACATAAAATATGGCAGTAAATAAAAGTCCAGGAATATATAAATGTGCACAAGAGTTCTGTGGTGGGAGTAATGGGTTAATGTCCAAGTAGAAACAATTAGAGCTGTCCCGGTGTGCAGGTAGTGAACTGAAAATAATCAAGCCAGGTATACAGGTAGTGAACTGAAGCAAATGAGCAGGATGTCAGCAGGCTCAGGCACTCAGGTATGGGCAAGGGTGATGGAGGAAGCGGGGTAGTCCAGTGGGAGCTAGGAGCTGACAGGCAGACTGGCAGACAGCGAATTCACAGGAACAGGATAAGCACAGAGAACTCCCTCTCAGCTAGGCTGAGATACATGTTGCACTGGCAAAGAAGGAAGGCACTGACCCTTCCTAAATACCCCATGCCATGCTGTTACTGGCCGGAGGGAACATGTGACTCACCAGGATTGGCCAGCCGCATCACATGGCCAGAAGGCAAGATGGCAGCGCCCATGCCAAACGGAATGGAGATGCCGCCAGGCCTTACCAGCGCAGAGTGACAACAGGTCCGCACAACAACGCGTGCAGCCAAAGCCCCCTGCCAGACACCAGCTCCGCCACCAGACAGCCCGTGCCACAATGACCTCACAGGAAACACTCGCCTAGCGCCATGCTGAAATACCCTGGCCGTGACAGTACCCCCCCTTTTGTGGTGGCCTCAGGACACTCACCAGGCTTCTCCGGATGGGCAGAATGGAATCGCCTGATGAGCGTGGGAGCGTGGACATCATGAGCATCGGTCCAGCAACGTTCCTCTGGACCATAACCTTTCCAGTCCAGCAAATACTGTAGATGACCTCTGCGTAGACGAGAGTCCAAGATCTGGGCGACCTCAAACTCAACTCCTCTCTCCGTCTGGACTCGAGGAGAAGCAGGTAGAGCATTATGGAACTTATTCAGGACCAGGGGCTTTAATAAGAAAATATGGAAGGAATTAGGGATTTTTAGGTATGGGGGTAACTGTAGACAATAGGCCACTGGATTAATAACTTCTGTTATGGAGAAGCGACCAATGAAGCGTGGTGCAAATTTCATAGAAGGAACCCTCAGACGAAAATTCCGGGTGGACAGCCAGACCTGGCTTCCAACTTGCATGCGTGGAACTATTCTACGCTTTCTATCGGCCTGGGTCTTATAGCGAGAGGAAGCCTTCAACAAATCAGACCGTACTTGAGTCCAGATGGCAGCAAAATTCTGCACCGTGTCCTCCACGGCCGGAACATCAAAAACAGGCAGGCTTCGGAATTCGGGAACACAAGAATGAAGGCCATATACAACCTGAAATGGCATTTGGTTAGTTGACGAGTGGTAGGAAGCATTATGTGCAAACTCAGCCCACGGCAGCAAGGCTGCCCAATTGTCCTGGGAAGATGACATAAAAATTCTTAAGAAAGTCTCTAGATCTTGATTAACTCTCTCGGTGGAGCCGTTGCTTTGCAGATGGTAGGCCGTGGAAAAGTTTAACTTCACTTGAAGAACAGAACACAAAGCCCTCCAGAATTTAGCAGTAAACTGCACACCACGGTCAGAGACAATTTCAGCAGGAAGGCCATGTAGACGAAATATGTGTTGGACAAACAACTGTGCCAGGTCAGGGGCAGAAGGTAACCATCTTAGAGAATCGGTCTATTACAACCCAGATAGTGTTGAAGCCTTGAGAGACTGGCAGTTCTGTGACGAAATCCATGGAGAGATGCATCCATGGACGTGATGGAGTAGGTAATGGAAGCAATTCCCCAGCTGGAGCTTGTCGTGATGATTTATGCTGGGCACAGGAGGAGCAGGAAGAGATGAACTCCATTATATCTGCCTTCATAGAAGGCCACCAATAGTGTCTTTTCAGGAACTCCAAGGTCTTCCGAGTGCCTGAGTGCCCTGCGAAGCGAGAGGAATGTGCCCAAGTGAGAAGCCGCTTCCTTAATTCCGGGGCCACAAATGATTTTCCCGTAGGAGGCTGAACTTGTAATGCGGCGAAAACTCTTGATTCCAAGACAGGGGTATTGCTTTGATTTTCAGATTGATCATCACAGAGAAGAGATCTCGATAGGGCATCAGCCTTCTGATTAAGTGCTCCAGACCGGAAGGTCAGGGTGAACTGAAACCTGGCAAAGAATATTGCCCAGCGGGCCAAACGAGGACTCACACATTGGAGGTTTTTGAGAAATAGGAGATTTCTATGGTCCGTAAATACAGTAAATGGAAACTTGGTGCCTTCTAGCAAATATCTCCATTCCTTCAATGCCAACTTTACAGCTAGTAATTCTTGCTCACCAATGGCGTAGTTCTTTTCGGCAGGTGAGAATTTTTTAGAAAAGAAACCACAAGGATGGACTCGGTTGCCCTCATAACGTTGAGACAAGACTGCTCCCACAGCTTCAGATGATGCGTCTATTTCCAACAAAAAAGGCCTGTCCAGATCTGGTTGTCGAAGAACTGGTGCTGAGATAAAGGCCTGTTTTAGAAGATGAAAGGCAGACTCTGCCTCAGGTGACCATTGGGCAGGATTAGCACCTTTGCGGGTCAAGGCTGTAATGGGAGCCAGCAGTGTAGAAAATCCCTTAATGAAGCGTCTATAATAATTGGCGAAGCCCAACAATCTCTGGATGGCTTTCAGTGTCTGAGGTCGGGTCCAATCCAGAATTGCTTGTACCTTCTTGGGGTCCATTTCTAAACTGGAGCCAGAAATTACATAGCCGAGAAAAGGTACACTGGGCACTCCAAAGACGCACTTCTCCAGTTTGCAGTAAAGGTGGTTTTCTCTCAAACGGGTCAAAACTTCTTTAACATGTTCTTGATGTTTAGCCACAGAGGGTGAAAAAATCAGTATGTTATCCAGATAGACAACAACCGAAACATATAACAGATCCCGGAAAATCTCATTAACGAAACTCTGAAAGACAGCAGGGGCATTGCACAATCCAAAAGGCATTACTATATATTCAAAATGTCCATCTCTGGTATTAAAAGCTGTCTTCCATTCATCTCCAGCTCGGATACGAATGAGGTTGTAAGCCCCTCTCAGATCTAGTTTAGAAAAAATGACAGAGCCCTTGACCCTATCAAACAACTCAGTAATCAGGGGAAGAGGGTATCGATTCTTTACAGTAATGTCATTAAGGCCTCGATAATCGATACATGGTCTTAGACCACCGTCCTTCTTGCCAACGAAGAAAAACCCAGCTCCGGCAGGTGAAGTAGAGGGGCGAATGAACCCCTTTGCCAGGTTGTCCCGGATGTACTCGGTCATGGCTTGAGTCTCAGGCAAGGACAGCGGATAGGTACGACCACAAGGTGGTATCTTATCAGGTATCAATTCAATTGGACAGTCCCATTCCCTATGAGGAGGTAAGATATTTGCTTGTTGCTCAGAGAACACATCGGCGAACATCTGATATTCCTTGGGAATGGCAGAAGAAACTAATGGAACTGTCTTTCTTACAGGTCGAATTTTTGGAAGACAGGATTTCTGACAGTCCATACCCCATGACAGAATCTGCATAGAACTCCAATCAATCCTGGGATTATGTTGACGTAACCAGGGTAGACCAAGAACAATTTCTTGAGAGGCCTCTGATATCACCAGGAATTTTAAGGACTCGAAATGAAGTGCCCCAATTCGGACCAATACTGGTTGAGTCTCCTTGGTGACTATCCTGTTAGTTAGAGGGCGTCCGTCTATAGAGGTCAGAGAGATGGCATGGTTGAGAAACAAACAAGGAATCTGAAATTTATCTATGAAACTAGACGTTATGAAATTTCCGACTGCTCCCGAGTCAAGTAGAGCAGTAGCAAAGACAGGTTTGGGTTTAAGATCCAAGGCTAGGGTAATCGTGAAAGCTTTAATTTTTGGAGACAGGCTCATAACTCCTAACTTGATGTCTCCAGCGTCAGTTAGTATTTGGCATTTCCCGGTTTACGGGGGCAGGAGATCAGCAGGTGACCGGACTCTCCGCAGTACCGACAGAGGTTCTTTTGCATTCTTCTCTTACGTTCTTCTTTGGAGAGGTGTGTATGATTCACCTGCATAGGCTCCTCTTCAGTAGGAGAAGGAATGGGACGGGTAGAAATGGAGGGGGTAAATGACCTTTGCCGGTCAGTTCTGTGTTTTTCAGCCTGACTTTCCCTGAAGCGTAGGTCAACTTTGATACACAACGAAATCATGTCGTTCAGATTAGTAGGAAGCTCTCGAGTGACTAGATCATCCTTTAGTAGGTCTGACAACCCATGCCAGAAGGTCGAGGTGAGGGCTTCCTCATTCCATTTGAGCTCTGATGCTAACATTTTAAATTGCATGGCATATTGACTGACAGGACGGACCCCTTGTCTCAGTGTCATGATGTTTGATGATGCTGATACAGTACGCCCAGGTTCATCGAAAATCCTCCTGAAGGATGACACAAAGCCTGCATAATTATCCAGGAGCGGATCTGAGCGCTCCCAGAGTGGGGAAGCCCATTCCAAGGCCTGGCCGGATAACAGAGAGACTATATAAGCCACTTTAGTTCTTGCAGTTACAAAGTTGTCAGGCTGCAGGGTAATGTATGTCACACTGATTTAGGAATCCTCGGCAGAGTTTAGGATTGCCGTCAAATTTACTTGTTAAAGGAAGATGTAAGTGGGGAGATGATCTGCCTCCTGTATTCCCAGACGCTGATGCGGATGTAGATGCTGGTACTTCAGGGGTAGAAAAGGAAGTTTGCAAACTATCCTGTCGCTTGGACATCTCTTGCAGAAATTGAGCCATCTGATGCTGCATGTTTTAGAGATTTTCTAAATGACCAGAAATGCACCGGAACAAATCCACTCCTGACTCCTGATCCATGGCCGGCTCCATGGGGCCAGTGCAAACTGTTATGTTCTGGGTTATTTGTGGACCCGGGGTGGTAGCAGGAGTGATCACAGAAGCGGGTTTGAATAAAAAACTAGGTTTTTTAATAAGTGCTTGAGTAGACATAAAATATGGCAGTAAATAAAAGTCCAGGAATATATAAATGTGCACAAGAGTTCTGTGGTGGGAGTAATGGGTTAATGTCCAAGTAGAAACAATTAGAGCTGTCCCGGTGTGCAGGTAGGCACTCAGGTATGGACAAGGGTGATGGAGGAAGCGGGGTAGTCCAGTGGGAGCTAGGAGCTGACAGGCAGACTGGCAGACAGCGAATTCACAGGAACAGGATAAGCACGGAGAACTCCCTCTCAGCTAGGCTGAGATACACGTTACACGTTCCTAAATACCCCATGCCGTGCTGTTACTGGCCGGAGGGAACATGTGGCTCACCAGGATTGGCCAGCCACATCACATGGCCAGAAGGCAAGATGGCGGCGCCCATGCCAAACGGAATGGAGATGCCGCCAGGCCTTACCAGCGCAGAGTGACAACAGGCCCGCACAACAACGCGCGCAGCCAAAGCCCCCCGCCAGACACCAGCTCCGCCACCAGACAGCCTGCGCCACAATGACCTCACAGGTAACACTCGCCTAGCGCCATGCTGAAATACCCTGGCTGTGACAGATGGCTGTTGTTGTGCCAGAGGTGGAGGGTCCTGATGTTCCGGCAGGAAGGGAGGCCGGCTCCAACATGTGCTGGCGAACGAGCTGCTCCAGGGCATTTGCTATTCACACGTTGGCCCCAGTATTTTCCGCCAGGGCCTTAGCAATGGTCACATTGGCCGCAGCACTTTGCTCCAGGGCGTCCGCCACCCGTAGCAGATTGGCGTCCATCCTCAGCAGAATCTTGGTCTGCTGATCCGTTTTAATATTGAGATCAGTGAGGAGGCCCACTGCCTGCGAGGGGGAATGCCCTGGACTGTCTGCTACAGGGTCCCCAGCCGGATCTACTGCTTCCTCCCCTGCAGAGCCAGCAGAAATTCTGCGGCCAAAGCTCCCCTCTGGAGCAGACTCATCCACCTGTGTCTCTGTGAGAAAAAAGAGAAAAGAGTAGCATTATAATCTAGATATTGTCCCAAACACATTTCTGAGTTGTTAACATTACAACATTTACCTGGGGCAACATGAGGAGCCGGAAAGTCTGGCATGTCGGTATCCATGTTCGACACGCCAAACATCTCCTCATCCTGCACACACCCCTGGGCCATCTCCTCCAAATCTGTGAGCTCCAGTGACACAGGGGTGGGACCCCCACCTGTCCCCCCTGCATCCCTAGCCCTATCAGCCAGTTTTTGCTTAAGACGATATTTGAAGTCGCTCCATCTGTGGGGTAAAAATTTGGCATTATTACTGCAGTATTTGGACCTGTAAACACTTTTTACTAAAATGTCATTTTTACGTACTGGCGTTTGACCTCCCGGGTTGAACGTTCAAAATCACCCTTCCTATTGACACCACTGGCTATGTCATCCCACATTTTCCATTTCTGGCTTGCATCCATATTCCTTGCTGCCTGTGGCAGGTTATCATTGCACATTTGCACCAAAACCTCCATCTCCTTTCTTGTGAATTGTGGCTGCCTTTTTTTTTTTTGTTTAGTTGGCCTACTAGGCCCAGCAGCCTCTTCCATGGCATCCTCCACACCTTTTTTTAAAATGAGATAAAAATGTATAATGTAAAATGTTCCCAAAATTATTGTTAAACATAATCCTTTAGCCCAAAAAAGAGAAATACTTACCTGGCGCCTCTTGGCCACTGCTTTGCTGCTCTGTAGTCATTTTGGACTTTCAGGTCTCACTACAGCAGACCGATTTGGCTTTTCAGTGACGTTTTTATACATGCGTCAGCATTATTCGTCCGCATCATTGACTGTGCGCTCCTATTGTCCGTCCTTAATTTGAGCGGGAAAATAAAGACTATTTATGGCTTGGTGTGACTGGAGTCAATGTGGCATGTTGTTTGTTGGAGGTTTGGCGTTGGAGTGGTTTTGAGGCTTATTGAGTAGAAGGAGGACTTTTTTGGAGTGATATTTTGTTTTTTTTCGAGCTTCTTTCTTTTCCATTCGTTTTTTTTTTATTGTTTGTCTATTTTTTTGTGAATTTTTGAGTAAGTATTTTCAAAAACCACCGTAAAAAATAATAGTAAATAGTTTACAAATGTTTGTAATATTTAGTTTTTTTGTTTTAGTTTGGCCTTGCCCCAGTGACGTTTTTGAACTTTGGGATATTTGTCTGTTTTTGGTACTATTTAGCGAAATAATGTTTGAATTGTTTTAATTGTAAAAATAGCGTACTATTTAGCGAACTAATGTGTCTTGATTTAACTGCAAAAGTAGCGTACTATTTAGCGAACTAATGTGTCTTGATTTAACTGTAAAAGTAGCGTACTATTTAGTGAACTAATGTGTCTTGATTTAACTGTAAAAGTAGCGTACTATTTAGCAAACTAATGTTTTTATAAATTTTCTGTGTAAAATCATGCCTTAACACTAAATGTAGCGTACTATTTTCTGAACTAATGTGTGCTCCCTTCTTTATTTTTTCACGAAAACAATTTGTTTACAATCATATTTTATTTAATGAATCTTAAACATATTTTCTACTTTTGAAATGTAGGGTGTTCTGCACATGACACGGCCCAGGCCTGTAAGCATCTTTGGATTTCTTAGAAAAGATAAGTATATTTTTCTTTACACATTTGTCTAAAACAACAACTACCTGGCTTACCATTTCAGGTTGATGTTGGTCGTATTATATTGGCCATGGTTCCAGAACCCGACCAACCTCAACTTCGTCCGAGGCGTAGGCCTCATAGGCGTGCAAGGCCCCAGATATATAGAACACATGTCACCCTTTTTGGAATGCCAGATGATGATGTATTAAGGCGATACCATCTGCCGCCACAAATCATCATAGACACTCTCTCATTAATAGAGAGTGATCTTGAACGGCAAATTGACAGTCCTACAGCAATACCACCACTTACTCAATTAATGTCGGTGTTACATTTTTGTGCCTCAGGATCCTTTCAAACCACTGTGGGAATAGTTGCGGGAATATCCCAATCCTCCTTTTAAAGGATCTTGAGGGCAGTGATGGAGGCCCTTTTTAAACACCTCCATCATTTTATTAAAATGCCATTGGATATGGGTACCCTTAATGTGGCGAAGGCGAATTTTTACCAAATAGCTGGCTTCCCACACATCATAGGGGTTGTGGATGGCACAAGGCTGGAGGCTATTTTTAGGAACCGCAAGCACTTTCATTCACTGAATGTAATGGTGGTATGTGATGCCTCCCTCCAGATCCTGTCCCTGAATGCCAAATTCCTCGGCAGTGCACATGATTCCTTCATCATCCGGCAATCAGGGATTTGGCACAAATTAAACAACCTACAAGCTGGTGATGCGTGGCTTCTGGGTAAGTTGAAACCTTCTGTTGAAACCAATGCAAAGCTTGTTACACAATGGTTCTGATGATTGTTTTTATATTTTCACAGGAGACAGTGGTTACCCTTGCACGCCCTGGCTGCTCACTTCTTATTTGGTTCCCACACCAGGGCCACAAAGTGAGTATAATTCCACACTTACAGCCACCAGGCAGGTGGTGGAGCACTGTATCGGCCTTTTAAAAGGCTGATTCAGATGCCTCCACAACTCTGGTGGCGAGCTCATGTATTTGCCGGCTATGGTTTCGAAAATTGTGGTCCTGTGTGGGATATTTCACAACATCGCCATAAGGAGTGGTGTCCCAATGCAGCCAGAGGATGCCTTGCCTGAGGATGGCCCCCCCGAGGTTGGTCGGTGGTCAGTATGTGGGGGGGCCATACGCAATGACATTGTGGACAGATTTTTTAGGTAATTATTTTCCAAAATTAAGTTAATTGACACAATGTAGACATGTAAGATTTTAATGTTCAATTTACATTTTTTTTTCTTTTATTCCATAAAATTACCATAAAAAACGATGCCTGATCCCAAAAACTGACTTCATGTGGACACATTGGATATAACTTCAGGAACAATGATTTCTTCGCCTCATTTGTGCAATCATGTTGGCATGCTACTTCTTCAAACAGTTCCTGATTGTTGTTTTACTTTTGTTGTTTTGGGTGTGTTTTGGGTTTTTGTGTGTGTTTTCATTGTGTGAATTGATTGTGACAAATCACTTGGTGTTTACTATTTGTGTGCATTAAACTTTTTTTTACCGTTAAACAAACATTTCCTGGGTAAATTACAAACAAGTGTAACCTGGTCAAAAAAAGGCAAACTTGCTTAATGTCTAATCCTCTAATGTGTTAAATTGTAATCTTTTTGACCCCGCTTTGTGGCTAAAAACAAACACCAATGGTATTTTGGTGAATCAGTCTGTTTGCCAATGTAGGCCTAAGCAGGTTTGGTTTAATTTTTACGGTACCCCCAAAAAAGAACACACTATTGTTGCTGTTAATTCTACAAACCTATTGGTATTGTTAGGTGTTTAATGTGCCAGCTTACATACTTACTTGAGCTTTCTACAATCCAATTTTCATTACTTAAAACATCATGGTAAAATAGTAGACTTATGTAAGGTTCCACAATCTAAGATTTACAGACAAGGAATGAGACTTAAATAAATAAAAATATATTTTATTTTTTTTTTACATTTTTTGGCGAAAACAAAAAAATTAGTGGCGAAGGAGCGACAACAGATGATCCAAGACCACTAGCATGCCAACTACATGGCCCCTCAAGCTCTGCAAGCCGGAATAAATTTCTTCATTCCGCCTCTGGTCCTCTGTGGGTTTAAAAAATGTGGGGATTACTAAAATGACACCTTAATTTATATGTTAACAAACAACTTAAAAATCAGACTATACCAAAAAACGAGAATAAAAACATCTACAAAACAAAAGTAATGCCAAACGCAAAGATTGTTGTAAAAAAGAATAAAAAAATTTGACATCAAAATTCAACACAAAATAGGGACAACTATGCAAAAATACTACATTTGTTGTTACCCTAAACAAGAAAGACACAAGTATGAGTGTTTGGACAGGTGTCATATGTGTAAGGGGAAAACATCCTAGACATTGTTTCACAAAGATATATATCCAAAACATCAGAACTACTTAACAATTTTGAACTGCACAGGCAAAAGGACAACATCACCCAAAAAACAAAAAATGCAAAAGCAACCATAGTTTAAAAGGGAAACATACCGGGCCTAATGCTGCCTGGGCCAGGTGCCCCAAAATCGTCCTCCTCAGAGGTGGGCCAGTGCTGCACAGAGGGAGGAGGGGTGATTTGGGAAGACGTTGAGGGTGAGGAAAAGAGAGGGGGGGTGTCGGGAGGGTGAAGTTGGAGGGATGGGAATGTGAGGAGAGGGAGGGGCCTTACGGTCTGCAAGGTCTGGGGTGGAGGGGGAATTTGGGGAAGAGTGGGGAGAGGATGTTTGGGTGGGAGTGGGGGAGAGGGGACGAGCCCGACGTCGGAGACGGTGGAGACGTCGTAGTCTGCGCTCAGCCCCTAAATGATGTTGAAAATTTTTTATTATTACATATTTAAAATTTAGAATCCAAAATTTACACACAAAAAAAAAAAACAGGGCTATACGGAAAACATGCACACGCAGGTATGTCCAAAATAAAGAAACAGGGCTATACGGGAAACATGCACACGCAGGTATGTCCAAAATAAAGAAACAGGGCTATACGGGAAACATGCACACGCAGGTATGTCCAAAATAAAGAAACGGAACTATACGGGAAACATGCACACGCAGGTATGTCCAAAATAAAGAAACAGGGCTATATACGGGAAACATGCACACGCAGGTATGTCCAAAATAAAGAAACAGGGCTATACGGGAAACATGCACACGCAGGTATGTCCAAAATAAAGAACCAGGGCTATACGGGAAACATGCACACGCAGGTATGTCCAAAATAAAGAAACAGGGCTATACGGGAAACATGCACACGCAGGTATGCTTACATTTTAAATTTTCTTTAAAAAAACACTTTCCATGATTTGCTGATGCAAATTGGCCAACAGGCGTGGGGATCGGCGCCGGAGATCGGACCACCTCCTTTCCAACTGTCCGATATTTCGGCGGAATCCGATCCTACGCAGGCGGCGTCGCACCTCCACGTAGGCAAGCCGCTTGCGGTGGTTAGTGATGGGGCCCGTGGAGTTGGTTAATCTTCGGTCCATCACATCAGTGAGGACCAGGAGTTCTCTGCGACAAAAAGCTGCGGCTCTCATGATGGCAATGATTTTTTTTACACCAAACAGTTTTAATAAAGGTCCAAGAAAAAATTTGATTGGCTAATGTACTTTGTAAATTAACAGAAAGCATTCTATTGGTTATTGTATGAGTCATGTGACCTACACCCTCACAAATATAATTTGAGTTATGATAGGCTTGATGCAGTGACATGCGTAAGCTAATTTAAATATTAATAAAAAAAATGAAAAATCTCTATATAAAAAACGCAAAACAAGAGTAGCATTCCAACAAACTTTTAATTTTGAACAACCATCCCCTTGGTCCAACCGTACGTATTCTGCGGAATCAATGACACACACTAACAATAATAAAGTTTATTGACATTGAAAAAAAAAATGGATTGCAAACATGTGAATACTAATTAAGGTATTTAATATAGTGATTGCCATTAATCGATTCAAGTATGTTTGCGGAATGAAATAGCAGGCAATCGAAAACTGACAGGGCCACTTCCGGAGTTGACTTGTGCGAGCGTTCCCTGCAACCAAAGAGGAGACGGACGGTCGCTATTTAGAACTTTCGCTAGCTAGAGGAGGGGTTGGTAGACTATGGAGCGGAAGATTAGCTGTGAGCGAACATACGAGCGAGCGCTTGATTTTACATTTTTACGCTCGTACGCCGAACGAGCGAACGGCCACTTGCGTCCGGGTCTGAATCAGGCCCTTAATGTCCGGCGGGTCTTATCAGCTGTTTATTCCTCTATTGCCTCTTCTCTACCAGGTAACAATATAATCCTTTCACTCGATGCCGAAAAGGCCTTCGATTTAGTTGAATGGAATCACTTATTTTCTGCCCTCCCACATTTTGGTTTCCCCCGATCCTTTTATTAACCTAATAAAACTACTTTATTCTAATTCACAATCACAGATATTCTGTAATGGAGTCCTTTTTGTCCCCTTCCCTATATATAAAGGAACAAGGCAAGGCTGCCCCCTTTCCCCACTCTTATTTGCTGTGGCACTGGAACCCTTAGCAATTGCTTTACGTTCATCCACTGTATTTAAGGGAATTAGGATTGGCGGTATTGAACTAAAATTTGCACTGTTTGCAGATGATATGCTGCTTTTTGTTTCGGATCCTGCTTCCTCCTTACCCGACATTCTCCAAACAATTCATACATTTGGAAAGAGAGCAGGATATCATATTAATATTGCCAAGTCCGAACTACTCACCCTAGGGAACTCCCAAAGACTAATTTCTCAATCTTCATTGATCTCTTTTTTTAACGTGGCTACTACTAAGATTAAATGTTTATGGATTCAGGTCACTGCGGATCTCTCCAGATTGTATGAGGAAAATTTCACCTCTGTAATAGCAAAGATAACTTCTCTACTGGACAATTGGAGGTTGTTGCCATTGTCCATCCTGGGTAGGGTAGTGGTTTTCCAGAGCATTGTCTTCCCGGAGTTGTTTTACCTCATGCAGATGCTGCCTATCAGTCTAATCAAACGTGACATTACATATTTGCATAAAATCATGACTAAATTCCTCTGGAAAGGGAAAAACCTTATATAGCTTTGGATAAGCTCATAGCTCCAAGGACAGCGGGTGGAGTTTGGGTTCCTGACTATGCTTCATATTCCTTATCCACGCTGTTTAGATGTGTTGCTGATTGGCTGTACGACAGAAGTGCTTTTACAGATCTCAAATTAGATGCAGCTTTATTTTTTCCATTTTTACATACTAAAGCTACTGATATTCCCTCCCACATCCTACACAATCCGTTATTTCATGATATCTATTATGCATTGCTTACTCTTAATAAAAAATTTGAAGAGAAATCCACTAACCTTCACATATTCCACTATGGGGAAACCCAGCTTTTCCTCCATCGCTTTCTAACTTCCTAACCTGGAAAAAGAAAGGGTTATCAGACTCCTCTAAAGTGTTTGACCCGGGAGGTATAATTTCTCAGTTTTGAGATCTAAAGGAAAAATATGATCTCCCTTACTCACATTTTTTCATGTACCTTCAGATGAGACATTATCTCTCTTTGGTATCTCCTTCACGATCTACCCCCCCAGGAAACAGATATCGACCGTAATCCTCTGCAATCTGTTCTAAATCTATGTGAACATAGACATTATAGAATTAGATAAATTTACTCCATTTTAACTACTGTTTCTGCAACAACAAAAAAAATGGGATAAACTAATTCTGCAATGGCAAAAATATTTTCCGTCAATTACAGATGCAATGCAGCTTAGTCAACATCATGACTCTATGATGAGAATCCCTGGTTCCACTTATTTACAAGAGGTTCACCTACGTACAGTACAAAGAGCATATATTCCCCCAACTCAATATGCCTGATTTAACCACTTGCCTGGCATTGACGTAATTTTATGTCCACACCAGAAAGTTCTTTATCTGTACTGAACGTAATATTTCATCCAGACAGATAAACATGAGGGCAGCTGCAGGAAGAAAATCTTCCAGCAGCTGCTGCTCTCAGAGGGACCTTCTGGTCCCACTGCTTGCCTGCACCCTCTCCCCCTCTGTCTGCTGTGTTGCCGATCACTGCTGATCAGTTAGCAAAGCAGGACCCCATACCCAGCTCCTGCAGAACTGAGCAGCCGCTGGGGAAAAGTAAGTTTAACCTCACCCCTAACGCCCCTGAGATACCTGGTTCCTGTATCCGGTCTCTAATTGAACATTGCGATGTTTCCAATGGTGGTTCCGATGTTCAGTTATTTTAAAAAACTTTTTTTTTTTTACAAATCCTAAAAAAATTTTTTTTTTCTTTTATGAAACCATTTTGGATAAGTTAAAATGGATGTTCCTCACCTAATTCACTGATAAAAAAAATGACAATTTTGGAGCGGCTTTTGGAAAAAAAGTTGTCAGTTAAGTGGTTAATGTATCACAATCAGGTGAATATAGTAAAATGCCGGGTTACCTCAGCCTCCTTTTACAATTGCATCTGGGATTGTGGACAAATCAGAAGATTTTGGAATAAAGTTCTAGTTTTTATTTATGGTTTATTATCGATCAGACTATCCCCCAATCCCCTAGCTTGTTTATGCGCAAATTTCTCAGAGTGGAACCTGGGACCCTCATGTAAATCAAATATCCCTTTTCTAACTGTACTAGTAACAGTATCTAGGAAAATAATCCTAACACACTGTATCTAGGAAAATAATCCTAACACACTGGATTTCTAATGCTGGGCATACACAGCCAGATAAAATGTCTGTCAGACCGACAGACATTTTATCAGACCGGCTGCCAGCCCCAGATGTCGTCGGCATACACTGTGAGAGAAATCTCACAGTGTATAGCCCGACATCCGCTCTCTGCCCCCGGGGGAGGAGACATTTCCCTGTTCCTGAACACAGGAAATGTCTGTATGTCGGCTGCGCTGGGCATACACTGCCAGATGCAGCCAACAGTTACCGGGTAAATATCGCATCGGACGGACATGCTGGACAATCCTGCATGCCCGACCGAGCAATATTTAACCCTCGGTCGCCCGCACACACGCTACAATTATCGGGGCGATCTGCCGATATCAGGGGGATCGCCCCGATAATTGTAGCGTGTATGGCCAGCATAAGTCATCTCCCTCACTCGCTGAAGTGTATGGAAAACTCTTACAAATTCTATATTTTGATAGGAAATCTGGGGGTCATTCAGACCCGCTCGCGAGGGAAGTTTGCTCGCAAGCGGGTCGATGTTTGGTGAATGCGCATGCGCACGACGGAGGGAGCTCCGTCATGCGCATGCGCGAGACCCGGCGAGCAACGAGAAATACGTCGCTCTGGGTCTCGCACCAAAGGGGGCGTGCTGTCGATGGTGACAGCACGCCCCTTTTGGTGGGCGTGCCGGGGGCGTGGCTGCCAGACGGAGGTGTTCCCATGGGAATGCCTACCATCTGAGTCCGGCCCCACTGACATCAGTAATGATGTCAGTGGGAGTGATTTTGGCTCTGATAGAGCCAAAATCACTCCTGGGCTTGTGGAAGCGAGACCCTACCGCAAGGGTCTCGTCACAAGTCTGATGGTCGCGATGGTCTTTGACCATCGTGACCATCATCATGGACGCTCGCATAAGCTGTGGGTGGTAATGGTAACCCACAGCTATTTGAGCGTCCATGAGGCTGCTCCAAAAACAGGTAGGAGGGCCCTGATTCAGAGCGAGCACTCTGGTCAGAGCGTTCAGCTCTGAATCAGGCCCTCTGCTCAAACAAATATAGAATCTGGTGTTATCAGTTTTTTTTCTCTACATTGACTCACTAGATTAACATACCCAGTCTCATATGTTTAAAGTGTTTGAGCACACGGAATGGTGTCTCCACAGACAACTCCTAACAGAATCTCATCCTCAATCTTAAATCCTAATATAAGATTTCTGTCAGAGGTTGTTCTCTATTGTTAGGCTTATGAGGTCATATCTCATTCACCCCTTCCCTTTTTTCCTACTACCCTCATGTGTTTTCCTCCCCATCTCCCTAATCCTATTGTCTCCCCCATTATTAATTGTAATTCTAAGTATATATTGCTCAGTGATATAATTATTACTCACAAATGTACAACAAAAATTATTGAATGATAATAATCATTTATACACATCATTGTATCTCTTTAATACTTCATAGTGCAACGTTATTATCATTATCTTCTTTATTACAACTTGCTATAATTGTACTCTTTATGTTTTATATCTGTTGATCTGTACATCAATGTAATTTTCGATCAGATATATACATCATGTAACTATATTTTTCTACAAATTCAATAAAATAGATTAAAAAAAAAAAACATTGAGGCACATCAAGCAGCCATCTTACCCTTGCTACAAGTCTGACCAGCCACAGACACTGCAGCTCTCCTCGAACGCTGAGAGTTCTCCTGTTGCGAATGCAGTCGCAATGGCTAATTTATGCACGCCCATGAAATTGCGTTCAAATGGTTAGAGATGCCTGCGTTTTTTTGACCAGCCCTCTTTGGCCCTCATTCAGAGCCACTCGTAAGCGGCAGCTCGTTCGCTCCGAGCGATGTTTGCCAAACTGTGCATGCGTACGGATTGTTATACGCATGCGCGAACCAGTCAGTGCGGCCAAAATTCATGTGCTTGCAAAATAGCGTATGCCTGCTAATTTGAGTGACAGGATGAGGAGTATGTGGGTGGTAACAGGGGAAGGTGCTTGAAAACGGGGAGTGGAAATCAGAACGCAGGCGTGCTTAAAGGTCAAAACGGGCGTTTTATGGGTGTGCATATTTAAAACAGCAGCGTCATTGACCATGTCACTGGGGTTTTCTTTAGCCAGAACTGCTCGCAAAATTGTGGTAGCAAAAACCAACCACAAGAATAGCGAGCAGTTCATACGCTTATCGATGTACTCGATTAATCTAATAAATAGCGGACATGACGTCGGATGCGAGTGGCCAGGGGGCGTAGTTTCCCAAAAAACGACCGCAAGTTTTGTTCGCTCGTTCAGACCTAGAGGCGTAAACAGACCGCAAACAGCGAACGGTTCATTTGAATAGCCACCCCTATTTTCTGGACGAGCGAGCGAAAATAGCGACCGGCTCTGAATCAGGGCCTTTGTTACCACCTCTAAACCCTGACTACCTATCACTCACTTTGCGAGTGGATCCTCTGTGCAAACGTAATCGCAAAGCAATCGTGGTGCGTGCTCTAGTAATGGACAACGGAAGCCCGGCATCGAATGGTTGCTGAGCTTCCGACATAAAATCCAGCAATCATTAAATAGTATAACCATCGCGAAGGTTGTACAAACAGCCGAAAGGGAGTGGAGTCTCTGTGAACGAAGCAAGAGCCTCACAGCACCCCCTTCCACATAACTGTGGGGTCATGTCCAGCATCTCTCTGAGATGCTGGACTGCCCCCAGGCTCCCCCTAAACTGAGAATAGATGCTGTGTGCATGCGCACAACATTTATTCTCCTGCTGCACACCCACTACTCTGCTCTGCTATAGTATATAATGATCCAATGGGAAATTTTTTACTTAATATTATGGAAACATTATTATGTACCTTACATCATTAGCCAGCCATTTATTTTGTCTTTATTTAATGATATACCCCTGATGAAGTCCTTATAAGGACGAAACACATGTCACATGGTTGGTTGAATTGTTTCTTATCCCTGTGGGTGAGCATTCACCAAAAGGGAAAATATCAAATGTAAGCTGATATCGTATGTTCTAAAACATTTATGTACAAATACATACTTTTAATTCTACTAATTTTGGCCTCTGGGCCTTTCTGTCTGGGTGATTTTTGGTGTGAGGCTGTGTTTTAGTAGAACCCAAAGAAAGGAATAGTCCCTTGGAAAATTAATCTACTGGCATCCTTCTTCATATTGAGGAGTCCTGGTGGTTATTCTCATGAAAGGACGATATCATCTGAATCTGTCCCATTTAAAGGAGGACTTTATTTTATCCTGAAAAAAGAACTGACTGACATTGAAAAAAAGAATCATTGTTTTCCCACAGTTGCCCATTTGGATATTTATAGGATGGTCCAATTTGTAACTAAATAATTTTTTGGAGCGTCCTTTCTATCTTTGTTTTTATACTTACTGTATTTGTCGGGCATCACACTAACGGGGTATCCATTGAGAGCTATTGCTCTTATATGATTATATACTATTGCTGATTTAACAATACTTGATTTGTAGATTTAGCGCAACATAAGAGCACTTTCCACACACACACACACACATATATATATATAATTATGCTATCATCACCCGATGAAGCGGAAACACTCTTGGTTTGTAGTTGCAATATTAATCAGTTTTATTAGGCATACCAAATTAATTTGCCGACGTTTCGGTTCTTGCTGAACCTTTATCACGGCATCAGTATTTTTAACATCAGAATTGTTAACTACTTCCAGTTGCTCTGTGCTATGGCATGCCATCCTGCTGTTGAATCCAACAAGTCTGGAGAGTGTTTCCGCGTCATTGGGTGATGATAGCATAATTATATGTATGGGAGGCTGAAAAAGCAACCCTGGAAAGCACCCCAGTAATAAACATACACTTGAATGCGAGTGCCCGACAACCATATATATATATATATATATATATATATAACAAATGCCCGGCACTCACCCCGCTGATGTAATAACTCGCTGCGGTGCCCTCCTAGGATGGTGGCACATCCAAATGTACAACGGAGAGTCAGGCGGCACTCAAGCAGACTTGTATAAAACTTGTGGACTAAAGGATCTATTATACAAGTCTGCTTGAGTGCCGCCTGATTCTCTGTTTCATATATAGAAATCACGGGGGCTCTGCACTCACCATAATAACTAACAATAATAATAATAATAATATAAAACATAATAAACAGTGGGGTTTTGGTTCATGAATTGATCAATGCATTTAAGCTTGCAGCCCCCGTCACAGGACCCCACTTTGGGGGCTGCAAGCTTAAATGCATTGATCAATTCAGAAACCAAAACCCTACTGTTTATTATTATTATTATTATTGTTAGTCATTATGGTGAGTGCAGAGCCCCTGTGATTTCTATTTAAACAATGTGGTCACATACCATGTTGCACCCCAAATCTAGGAAGGTGATTGCCGTGGATTAGTGCTATATATATATATATATATATATATATATATAAACGACAGTCTCAATCCACGGCACTCGACCATCTGGGGTGCCCTTGGTATGTGACCACACCATCTACATAAAAAATATCATACAAACTCGGCACTCACATGCTTTTCAAACTGCAACTCCTTTGAACATAGGGAATGTTGGTTCCAAAATATTGCAATAATTTGTTAAGCTGGCCACCGCTTCACGGTCATTCCCATCTAGCCAGTCCCTACACTGATTCTCAGATAAATGAACTTGATCTGCCATCTTGGCCTCAAGCTTGCATACATTTTAAACAGAAAACTGGGTCCTGCCTTAAAGAGACAGGACCACACCCAGGGCTATCAGTTAATAAGCACCTGGAAAAAGAAAAAAGTTTGTCTTACATTTGAAAAACAGGGTGCCCTAGCAAGTGTGACCACAAAATTTAAATAAACGACAGGCTCAATCCACGGCACTCGACCATCTGGGGTGCCCTTGGTATGTGACCACACCATCTACATAAAAAATATCATACAAACTCGGCACTCACATGCTTTTCAAACTGCAACTCCTTTGAACATAGGAAATGTTGGTTCCAAAATATTGCAATAATTTGTTAAGCTGGCCACTGCTTCACGGTCATTCCCATCTAGCCAGTCCCTACACTGATTCTCAGATAAATGAACTTGATCTGCCATCTTGGCCTCAGGCTTGCATACAGGTGCTTATTAACTGATAGCCCTGGGTGTGTCTCTTTAAGGCAGGACCCAGTTTTCTGTTTAAAATGTATGCAAGCTTGAGGCCAAGATGGCAGATCAAGTTCATTTATCTGAGAATCAGTGTAGGGACTGGCTAGATGGGAATGACCGTGAAGCGGTGGCCAGCTTAACAAATTATTGCAATATTTTGGAACCAACATTCCCTATGTTCAAAGGAGTTGCAGTTTGAAAAGCATGTGAGTGCCGAGTTTGTATGATATTTTTTATATATATATATATATATATATATATATTCACACAAAAAAAATGCCCTTAACCTGCACTCAATTTTAGTTAGTATACAATAAACGGCTGCAATTCTTCCAGAGACAACCCCCCTGTTGGTAGGGGCTAAAACACAATATTTTCTATAGTAGTATAGAAGAAGCGCCTCAAGGGACACCAATAACAAACTATTCACTTCAATTACATATATTATAAAAGTCCAATGTATAATTAGCTCATAATCCAATTTATAGTATTATAAATTCTTGGAAGAGATAAATCCTATGGCCAACTTGTCCACGTTCTGAATGTTAAAGACTTTGGCTTTATTCCCATATGGTTGATTTCCTTAATAGGAAGATCTTTATCTTCTTTAGGAGATATGTATCTAAAAATAGACCCTTGCACCAAGAATACACCCAAAGAAGGCCCAAAGGCCACCATTAATATAAAAATATTTATTACATATAAAATATTTTTCAACCGCAATATACAGCCAGATAAAATTCGTAGTTGTATTGATATAGAATATATATATAGATATATTAACATATACAAAGCCACTAAGAGCCGGCCCAGGTGAGGGGGCATGACCTAAATGCTCCCTTAGAAAAAGAAAGCATGCTGGGGAGGGGGCGCTGTGAGCCCCTTGGCCTAGCGCTAATCCAGGGGGAGGCACGATCAGTGTGAGGAGAGAAGACTGCTACTGCTGAGCAGAAGGGAGCCGTCTTCCACTGCAGCCCAGCTCCGTACTTGCCAACTCTCCCTCATTATCAGGAGAATCCCTGAAATAGTAGCAATCTCCCCGTCTCTCTGAAGAGTCTAGCTATCTCCCTGATTGCAGCTTACCCCCATTATGACACTGCTATATATAAAAAACAGATAAATATATTCAAATGAGATCATTAGTATCATTTCCCTGCATTGGTTATAAGGCACAATGATCCCTATGGCTACATGCTTTTTCTGAGGTGAAAAATCACCTCCTGCATGCATTTTGCCATTGCTATCTATCTATTTATAATGTATTTATAATCTATCTACATTATCACTTAGGTTATAATAAGCTTACATTACTGTACATGGGCTGTAGGCATATTAACAGATACAGTTGAAAACTGGCAGTTCTATAGCAAGCCACATGATCAGCCTATTAAGGCTATAAATCATATCCTACCTGCATTTCACCATATCTATCTATCTATCTGTCTATCATTTAGGTTAAAATAAGCTTACACTACACAGTCAGTAGGCATATTAAGAGATACAGGGCCTCAACAAGGCATAGCCCCTTTAGGACTTGCTAAAGGGGTTATATCATCCTTTCTGTATTTAATAAACAGTGGTAATCTAAGGTTATCATTGTTTGTCACTGCATCAGCTGCTGCTGCCAGGTACCCATTGCCATCCCCATTGCCGGAAATTGTTTCCCAGCAGCAGCTCTTCCAGCTTCAGCTAAGCCTTTCAGGCACTGCCGGTTCCCCGCTCGGATTAGTCAGTCATGCACATGCACAGACTGACCATCACGCATACACATGTTAGAGTAGCCCATAGGCTGCCAGCAGCTGAGTGGAAGACCCCGCCGGCAAGGAAGACATCGCTGGACCTTCACAACAAGTGTATAATACTATGATTTTAAGCATTCTGGTGTTAAAAGGATTCTAGTTGGATCCGAAAGTCCTATGACTAGGTTGCAAATGGATTTCTGTTTCAGGTTTGAACGAGTCTGAGCTGCTTTGCTTCAAAATACTAAGGTAATGTATTGCTTAATTTGTACTAAACAGTTTATAAAATGACAATGACCGGCATCATTTAAATCTATTATGATTGCATGTTTTTAGTGAGGCACACGATCAATCGTATCACGACCCATCGTATAGGGGCGAATAATCGTACGTGAGAACGTATGTACATCGTGTGTCAAAACGCACCAAATCATGCACCCGGGACTACCAGGGAGCTGCCGGGGAGTTCAATGGAAATTGCATGATGAATCGCATCTTATGCTGGTCGTACTAGTGTATGGCCAGCATATTTGGGCATGACATGCGCAAAAGAATTAAACAATTAAATATCACCCTATCTGTTTAGACCAGTCATTTTCAACTCGAGGTACACTACACAAGATTTTAAAATTGCCAAGGCACACCATCCAGTGATGCGGCGTGCGAGACCAATGAAAAACATACACATTGGCTCCCACATAAAAATATACTTACACATTGGCCTCCACAGAAATAAAACACTACATTGGCCTCCTCAGGAATAAAATACACCACAGTACAAGTGCGCTGAGCTGACCGCCGCAGCACACTTGACAACTAGTGTACTGCGGCACAGTGGTAGAAAAACACTGGTTTAGATGGATGATTGAGTGCGCAAAAACAATTCATTTCCCCCTAAGAATTCAGGTGAGAATTCTAATGAAGAGAATGTAGATGGAGGCCAACACATGGTCAAAACTTTATATATTAACGACTATGTTATTGTAGAATATGAGAAATAGTTTTATCCAGGAATAGTGAAATATAACATCCATAACCAAATTGAGTTAAGCACCATGACCATGTCAGGTCTGACTTCACCATGACCATCTCAGGCCTGAGAAAGAGGCCCAAATATGGTACAATAACATCAGTGGCAAACGCAGGACTTCTGGAGGGGGGTTTCAAAATGCTTGATTTTAGAGTGAGTGTGGCCAGTCCATGAAGAGGGTAGAATTAGCACTTAACCAGCTTTAATATGCGTCATACAAAGTATATTGTGTGTCATAAATCCAGCATATAGAGGACCAGCAATCACAGTAACCCATTAGATGCGGCAATAGGGCCATCCTGCCTGAGCTGAATGTTTTTATTTTAGATGTGGGCACCATTCCAGAGCATTGGAGCAAGTCCAGGAGTCTGGGGGAGCAGCAGAATAACCTGGCACTGCCCTGGACATATATGTACATATTGGGCTCTATAGCAGTTTCAGTGAATGTTTTCCAGATCTCCTAGTTGTTGCACATGTGTACTTATTACTGACTGATGCATGTTAAAAGATACACAGGTGGTGCTAATTATTTCATTTGTGATACTGTGAAGAACATGCAGCACTAGTAAAATTCTATTACAGTACTATTTCTATTGTGGTCATGGTGTGGGCTGAGGAGGCAGACGGAAACCCCCCCTGCGTTTGCCTATGAACATGGTGAAGGAAAAAATAATTGCTACAAATAATACCACTTTCAGACAGAAAAATCCCTAAAACCTGGGATTTTCCCATATCTTTCAACCCGGGAAGGACCCGGGAATTTGCTCCTAACCCCCTTTCACACAGCACATAATTCCCAGGAAATTCCCGGGTCGACCCTTTTCACACAGAACACAGATTATCCCTGCAATATACAGTGTGTCATAATAAATGGACTGCTTTTATGGCACACAGAGATGAGGCCATGAAAAGTGCAGCCCATGCACCGCCATCTCAGCTAATAAGCGCTGCTTACTATGCCCGGAGTAGAAAAACCCGGTTGGCACCTTTCAGACAGACGCCAACCTGTGTAAGACTCGGGAAAAACCCAGGTAAATACCTGGGTCGAAGTACTGGGAATTAGGTCCCGTGTTGACCCTTTCAGACAGAAAAAAAACCCGGGTCGACCCGGCTAGAGCCGGAAAATTACCAGGTTCTTTTCTCTGTCTGAAAGGGGTATAAGACTGATTGAATAGGTTATGGTATACAGTGTTACAGAAATACATATCAAAAAATGCTTAATAGCATTGAAACATCAAATTATCTTTTTCTTCAGTTATTATTAATCTACTTGTAGTATCTTGTACTTTTATTTAACATTTCATTGAAGTAAGTTGACATGTTGCCTTTTTATTATAGTAAATTATATGGTCTTGCATGTTCATTTGCTGCCTTAGTGCTTTTCAAGCACTGGTTATTTCTGCAAGTTCCCTATTTTTTGGTTGTAAAAATCTAAATGTTAATACAATCTTTAAACTACAATTTATTCACAAAATAGATACAATAATGTTATGGTACATATCTCAAAATGTAATTTATGTTGCATCTGCTACATACTGTACACCATTATCTTAAACAAGAAAATGTCCTTAACTGTTAATTCACTGAACATTTCACCCCACTTCGGGGGGGATTTAGGGTTGGGCACCCCCCCGGGAGGTTAGGGTTAGGCTACGGGGAGAGAGGGTTAGGGTTAGGCACCCCCCGGGGGACTTAGGTTTAGGTGGCGGGGAAGGGGGGGTTAGGTTTAGGCACTTAGAGGAGGATTAGGGTTAAGCACTGGGCGGAAGGTTATGGTTAGGCACCCCTAAGGGAGGGTTAGGGGTAGAATAGGTTAGTGAATACTTACATGGGGACGATCGGGATTTTCATCCTTGTCGGCCTGCCGCTGTCGGGATTTGAACCACCGGCCATGGGTCCTGTGGTAAATCATACTGATTCCTCAGAAATTGATTGCAGCAATCGTGCAATTTGCGATGGATTGTGTATAGAAATCTTTCCCTTTTTCAATCGATTGCAGAATTGCCAAAATCGATTAAAAAAGGGAAAGATTTTTGAGCCTAATTCAGACCCACTCGCGAGCGCTGAGCACTCGCAAGCGGGTCGATGTTGCCCAAGTGCGCATGCGCACGATGGGAGCGGCCCCATCGTGCGCATGCGCACGATGGGAGCGGCCCCATCGTGCGCATGCGTGAGACCCGAATAACGATGGCCAAGCCGTCGTTATGGGTCTCGCAGCAAAGGGGGTGTGCTGTCAATGGTGATTGACAGCACGCCCCCTTTGGTGGGCATGCCGGGGGCGTGGCTGCCCATGGGAATGCCTACCGTCTGGGGCCGGCCCCACTGACATCACTAGTGATGTCAGTGGGAGTGCTTTTGGCTCTGATAGAGCCAAAGGCACTCCAGGGCTTGCAGCAGCGAGACCCTACTGCAAGGGTCTCGACGCAAGCCTGATGGTCGCGATGGTCTTGATCATCTCGGCCATCATTTTGGCCGCTCGCTACAGCTGTGGGTGGCCAGGAGGCCGCTCCAAAAAGGAACAGGGATGGCCCTGATTCAGAGCGAGCGCTCTGTCAGAGCGTCCGGCTCTGAATCAAGGCCTTTCTACACAATGGATTGCAAATTGCATGATTGCTGCAATCAATCTCTGATGTATGGGGGGCCTTTACACTTTTATAGCCAGTCACATGATCAGCTTATTAAAGTTCTAAAGCACATCCTACCTGCATTTCAATATCTATCTATCTAATAGTTAGGTTAAAATAAGCTTTCATTACACAGTCAGTAGGCATAACAGTTACAGGGGATTAAATACAGGAGACAATGGAGGGTTGTCGCCTCTGGGCGCCAGCCCTGAAGGGGTAACACTAACCTCATACATTCCTACAGGGTCTGATTTATACGCCCCAGAGCAGGAAACAGCATTAAGCCCATGGGGCATGTGCCGTAGTCCTTCCAATCCCGGAGCTCCCACCATGGAGTCCAGGGTCTAGCAAAGAAAGTGCACCAATGTACATAAAAGGGGCAGGTAAAGGCATGTACCCACTACCTAATTGAACAGGGCGATTGAACGATAATGACATCGTTATCATTCAATCGCTCATTAATTGGGCACAAATCAGGTATGCAAATGTCGGAAACAACCAGCGATGCGCACTCCCGCTGGTCGTTTCCAACATCAATCATCGCCCGAATATGCCGGTCAAGCTGCCGATAACAGATTGGCCCAATGTTCGGGGATGATGGAGGGTGCCTACAATGAACGACTGATCATTCAGTGTAGGCACTGCAGGGGATGGGGAACGATGGTACAATTACGATGTTGTAATCGTACTGTCTTTCCCTAGTCGGCATGTGGATGTGCGCCATAAGAGCCTGGACTGCATGGCCCATCTCTACTTTGTTGGTTCTTCCCCCTCACACAGATGAGACCTGCTTCCTCTGATGTTGCTGTGGGAGAAGCAAATAGCAAGAACGGAAGACCCTAATCAGCAACAGATAGTGTTTGTGTACTGTGGTATTGGTGCTTAATTGGGGGAAAACACACAGCAAACAGTAGAAAATCTACCTAGCTCCCGACGCTAATTATTTGAAAATACAACCGGCATACAGAAACCATCAACAAGCGCACGAAGTTTAGTGCAAACTTCAAAAAGATATACAGGGGTATTCAATATGGGTGCGATAACATCGTTTTTGCGTTAATATCGGATGTATGACGTCATTATCGCAGGTTTTAGTTTTACACCATATTCAATTTCAAAGACTTATCGCAGTTTTGAAAAGTCTTTGATAAAAAACGGGGATAAGTTTTCACCATTGAATAGGTGTCGAAAAAAAGTGCAGAATTGGGGTTTAGGGGTGCAGGCTTAAAAAAAATAGCCTGCACCCCTGGGACTGACATTTAAAAATGAACTGTGTCAAAAAAAGTTTAAAAAAAAAATAGGGACACCCCAAAAAATGTATTTAAAAATTGGGGTGAAAAAAAAAAATGGGAAAAAATTGTTTAACAATAGGGAAATAGGTTCAGGGCTATTCTGCAAGTATGCGGCAGATGTTTTCTAGAATAGAATTATAGCGGCAGGTGCACAAATGCAGAATTTTTAAAAACTTACTTTAGGGACATAAAAATATGCTAATACCCATTTTCATGTACCCCAAATTTGAGGGGACCACTTAAAAAAACGAAAAAAATAACCTAAGTGCTCTTCTGCATCACTTCTTCAATGTCGGAAAAAAAACACCTGCTGCGGCTATTTAAATCCCCGACTTTCAATTAAAGGCTAAAACGGGGGTACCCATAGTGATCCCCCATGTTTTTACTACTTTAGGGGGGTCTTACAATTTTTTTAAAGAAAAATTTGTAACTTTACGCAAATCCAACTTCGGAGTTTCCCGTTTTCGTTAATTTTATATTGAATACAGGTATAAGCGGGAGCGCGCCCGATACTTTAACGCAGGTAAAAACTCCGATATGAAACGTTAACTTCAACAGTGAAGTTAACGTTTCATATTGAATACCCCTCATAGCATGAAAAGAAAGGGTAACACTGCGCTCAGTAATAGCCTAAATCAGAGTCAGAATGTATACACACGAGGCTAATTTGAGTAACAAAATAAAACATTATGAAAATAAAAACATAAATATATGATTGGTACCAGACATCTATATCTATACATAGTAACAATATAAAACACCACGATGTTGCAATATTAAAATGTAGCTATTAAGAACAAGATTCTCATGAGCCAGATGCTGTAACTAATGGTTATATATACTTATTTGGGGGAGGTGTGTATGTCTGGGTGCTGCTGGGATGTTGGATGTAAATGTAGATGGGGAGGCGGTGACAGTGTGTGTCAGGGTACTGCTGGGGTGTTGGATGTGACTGGAGGAGGAGAGTGTGTGACTGGGTGCTGCTGCAGTGTTGGAAGTGAATGCAGGGGGAGGAGAGTGCATGACTGGGTGCTGCAAATGTGCTTTAGGGGGAAGTATGTTAGAGTGCTGCTGGGACTGGGTGGTTGGTAGTGAATGCGATAAGAGGGGGGCAGCTGGTATGAACCATCACCCCTGCCAACTGTCCCAGTTTCAGCGGGACAATCACACTTTTATGGGCACTGTCTCGATGTCCCACTTGCAAGCCGCAGTGTCCCACAGATGGGGGGGAGGTTGAGGGGACACTGGGCCTGATTTAGAGCCGGACGCTATTTGCGCTCGCTCGTTCAGAAAATAGGGGTGGCTATTCAAATGAACCGTTCGCTCTTTGCGGTCTGTTCATGCCTCTATGTCTGAACGAGCGAACAAAACTTGCAGTCGTTTTTTGAAAAAATACGCCCCCTGGCCGCTCGCATCCTACGTCATGTCCGCTATTTATTAGATTAATCGAGTACATCAACCAGGGTATGAACTGCTCGCTATTCTTGGGGTTGGTTTTTGCTACCACAATTTTGCGAGCAGTTCTGGCTATAAAATAACCCAGTGACGTGGTCAATGATGCTGCTGTATTAATTATGCACACCATTAAAACGCCCGTTTTGACCTTTAAGCACGCCTGCGTTCAGATCTCCACTCCCCGTTTTCAAGCACCTTCCCGTTACCACCCACATACGCCTCATTCTGTCACTCAAAATAGCAGGCATTCGCTATTTTGCGAGCACACGATTTTCGGTCGCACTGACTGGTTCGCGCATGCGTATTACGATCCGTACGCATGCGCAGTTGGGCAAACATCGCTCGGAGCGAACGCTTATGAGCGGCTTTGAATCAGGCCCACTGTCACATGCTGTTTCAGCATATGTTCTGGTCCTTGGTAGGTAGTCACTATGCCTCCTTTTTATTTATATCACTTTAGTGGATCCCAAGTTTTTGTATCTGTCTGTCCTCAATGGAAAGCACAAGGGAGCTTGGTTGCAGTGAGCCAGGATCCAAACAGCAAACAGACAGAGGATATCTGGGAACCTGGAGCACACTCACAGTGGTAGATTTGATGACCTGCCCTGGCCAGAACATATGCTGAAACTTCAAGCAGTAAATGCCCGGCCAAAACCATCTTGTAAACACGCTGTTGTGAGGCATTTTGTCTCTAATCTATCTGGTAGGAATCCAACTTTTGCACTTTATATGCACGGATTATGATGCACTTTAATGAATTTTAAACTTTTTTTTTTATATACATGTCTGTTGTTTTGTGTCAGAAATTATATGGTTTTACACATTCCATCTCTATTTTTTTTACATGGTGGAAGTAACACTCCATAGAAAAAAGGAGGAATAGTAGAAGTGACAAAACTACAGACCTGTTCCTGTTTTGGACATTTGGAACAAAGTTTTTTGGGAGCATAAAGATATGTTTTCAAAGAAACCATCTAGGGAATCATCTATCAAGAAATAGATTTGATTACCTTACATTATGTGTTACTGTTGAAGTGTACATGGCATGTGGTACTGATCCCCAGGAAAATGCAGATGATTATGGGCCTAATCCTAAAATGTATGCATGTGCGTCGACAGTAACGATACTGCCTTTGAACCTTATAAATACCCCTGCCTATACCTTCTAATATCCTTCCTATAAACCTCTAAGGATGATGCTAATTTGCGTACGCAGTCATACAGTAAATAAAGACTCCAGACCTAGAACCTGTGGTTCCAAAGCACAAAGTATTATTCAAGTAAAAGTACAGCAGTTACACGTTATGATCCTCATATAATCTTAGCGCAAAGAGATTATACAGACCCAAGTACAATTATACATACGCAGCGCTCTCTGGTCCAGATGTAGGCATCAGCAAGAAACCCCTCGTCAATCAGCATTCAGCACGAAGACTAGGAACCCAGGGTCAGAGCACACATATTTATACCCCCTAGGAATAAACAACACAATAGAGAAGTTTGTTGCTAATACCATTGGTCCTAAAGGTGAGGGCATATGTTACAAGGCATTTAACAGGTTGGTTCAAATAGACACAATCCAGCCTCTAACAACTGGTGGTCTCTGGTTTCCCGCCTCATGCAAATCCTAACAGTTGTTCATACAATGTACATTTTGTTGCGTGAAGTCTCTGCGGTCCATAAGTTGAGAATGCATGTTGCGATCTCTCCATTGATATTACCGGAATACTGTTGAGAGTACGCATCAGTACAATACCAAACATGGCTTACTTATCACGTATAAAACCTTAGTTACGAAATAACCTTTATTTCCTAGCAATGATAATAAATGTGCATACTCGAATCTTATACCTTAAAGCTTATGGAACCTTGTATATGAATATGTAATATGTGAGTATGTGGGGTTTGATGTAAAGACGCTAGTTAACTTGGGGCAGATGCGTGTGCATGGAGCTAATATTCAGCGTTTTCATACAGGGTCTTATGCATTCGCTAATATTTTATTTATTATTTATTTATTAACAGTTTCTTATATAGCGCAGCATATTCCGTTGCACTTTACAATTGGAAACATTGATAGAACAAAACAGGGTAATAACAGACAGACATAGAGGTAAGAGGGCCCTGCTTGCAAGCTTACAATCTATAGGGAAATAGGCATTGATACACAAGGATAGGTGCTATATATTGCAATTTGGTCCGGCCAGAATGCAGTGTTTCTTGGTGGGCTGCATGATCCAGTCACACAGGAATGTCGTCAAAATGTCAGGAGTATGTGAAAGAAAGACAATATGTGAGGTTATGTGTGGACTGTGAGAGGGGATGTAATAAGACATGGAAGCTATGAAGGTTATGTGGTCGGTTCTGGAATCTGATAAGCTTGTCTGAAGAGGTGAGTTTTCAGGGAACGCTTGAAGGATTGAAGAGTAGAGGTAAGTCTTATTGTGTGTGGTAAGGCATTCCATAGAGTGGGTGCAGCCCGAAGAAAGTCCTGTAACCGTAAAAGGGAGCAAGTAATGCGCGGGGATGAGAGACGCAGATCTTGTGCTGAGCGGAGAGGTCGGGTTGGGAGATATTTTGAGATGAGTGAAGAGATGTATGTTGGTGTAATTCGGTTAATGGCCTTATGTGTAAGTAACAGTATTTTGTATTGAATACGGTAGAAAACCGGCAACCAATGGAGGGACTGACAGAGCGGGGCAGTAGACGATGAACGTTTGGCAAAGAAGATAAGCCTTGCAGCTGCATTCATAAGGGATTGTAATGGCGATAGCCTGTTTTTGGGAAGACCAGTAAGGAGACTATTGCAATAGTCAATACGGGAAATAATGAGTGCATGGATTAGAGTTTTTGCAGTGTCTTGTGTGAGATATGGTCGAATTTTGTATATGTTTTTTAGATGTATGTAACATGATTTTGAGACAGATTGAATGTTTGGAACAAAGGACAGTTCAGAATCAAGGATGACACCAAGGCAGCGAGCTTGTGGGGTGGGGTGGATTGTTGAGTTATCAACAGTGATAAAGAGATCAGATTGGTAACTGTTATTGGCCGGTGGAAATATAATTAATTCTGCTTTAGAAATATTAAGTTTCAGGTAGCGAGATTACATCCAAGATGAAATGGCAGAAATACATTCAGTGACACGGACCAATACAGGTGTGATAAATCTGGAGAGGATAGGTAGATTTGAGTATCATCCGCATACAGATGGTACTGAAATCCAAAAGAGCAGATTAGTTTGCCAAGAGAGGTGGTATAGATTGAGAATAGCAAAGGACCTAAGACAGAGCCCTGCGGTACTCCAACTGATAGAGGTAGCGAAGAGGAGGCAGAATCAGAAAAACGAACAGAAAAAGAGCGATCAGATAGGTAGGAAGAGAACCAAGAAAGAGCTGTGTCCTTAAGGCCTAGGGATTGTAATGTTTGTACGAGAAGAGAGTGGTCAACAGTGTCAAAAGCAGCAGAGAGATCTAGAAGAATTAGAAGTGAGTAATGGCCTTTAGCCTTGGCAGTGACCAAATCATTTACTACCTTAGTCAGTGCTGTCTCTGTGGAGTTCTGGGAACGGAAGCCAGACTGAAGTGGGTCCAATAAGTTGTGGGTGTTAAGAAAGTGTGTGAGGTGGGTGTAGACTAGTCTCTCCAGTAGCTTGGAGGGGCATGGGAGCTGGGAGATAGGATGGTAATTAGAGAGAGTGTTAGGGTCAGAATTTTGTTTTTTCAGAATGGGAGTAATCACTGCATGCTTGAACAGTGATGGAAAGATGCCAGTAGAAAGAGAGATTACAGATTTTAGTTAGGGTTGGGATGAGCACAGGAGACAGAGCTTTACTAATTTGTGAGGGTATAGGATCTAGAGGAGAGGTAATAGAGTAGGAGGATGAGAAGAGTGTATATACTTCATCTTCATTTGTGGGGTCAAATGAAAAGAATGTGCCAGAGGGTTCAGGTAGGGAATTGAGTAGGTCACTAGCTGAGGAAGAGAATAACATTTCTTTTCGGATATTATCAATCTTGTCCTTGAAATAGGAAGCAAGATCTTGTGCACAGATAGTAGCAGGTGGCTTGGGTGAGGGAGGTGTAAGAAGCAGTTTAATTGTATTAAAAAGTCGCTTGGGGTTAGAGGCTTGAGCAGAGATAAGAGATTGGAAATATATTTGCTTGGCAGTGTCCAGAGCAGTACGATAAGAGTTGTAGATAGACTTATATGTGAGGAAGTCACTTGGAGTGCGAGACTTTCACCACTGACATTCTACTTTACGTGAGAGTTTTTGTAGATGCCTTAAGTTAGAATGCCATGGTTGACGTCTGAGTCTACGCGGAGTGTGATGGGTAGCTGGAGCTACTTCATCGAGGGCTTTTACTAGAATCTGGTTTAGGTGTGATGCAGCAGTCTCAGGAGAAGTGAGTGCAGAAATTGGTGAGAGTTGTTGTAGAGAGGTAGATAGTTGTTGAAAGTTAATCACATTAATATTTCTGCGGGTTTTAGGAGGTTTGGTTGATTTCACTGACATTGAGGTTGATGTAATGGAGGAAAGTGTGCAGGTGATAAGATTGTGATCTGAGAGGGAAAGGAGCATTAGTGAAATCAGAAACTGAGCATAGTCTGGTAAATACAAGATCAACTAGTTAACAGCGCAATTGTGCCTATTAATGTGTGTATGAGAAATGGTGCACTTAAACTCACAGTGAATACGCAATTATAGCATGAGCCTCTACAGGCACATGAATTCATTAGAGCACAGAGATAACGCTGATCTGAAGTCTTATGAATCTGGCCCTCATTCAGAGGCGGTCGGAGGATGCAAGCGGTCGCTCAGAAACTGGGCTTGTTTCGGTCGTTAGGCTGTGGGTTTACACCCACAGCTCTAGCGACCGCTAGGGTGATGGTCGTGATGGTCAGAGACCATCGCGGCTTACGACAAGACCCTAGGGTAGGGTCTCACTTGTCGTAAGCCCCGGAGAGCTTCTGGCTCTGTCAAAGCCGGAAGCTCTCCACTGACATCACTAGTGATGTCAGTGGGGCCTCCCCCAAATGGCAGGCATTCCCATGGGAATGTCTCCATTTGGGCTGCCACCCCCCCGGCCCGCCTTCCAAACGGGGCGAGCTGTCAATCAACATTGACAGCTCGCCCCCTTTGGAAAGAGACCCGCTACGACCGGCGCTGTCGGTCGTAGCGGGTCTCACGCATGCGCACGAAGGAGCCGGCTCCCTCGTGCGCATGCGCACTGGACAAACATCGAGGCGGCCGTGCGGTCGTAGACAGTACGCCCGCCTCTGAATGAAGCCCTCTGTGTGGAGGGAGACCACCATAGACCGACATGGGGAGCACTTCTTCGCTCTCAGCTATCCCTAGAAGTGAACACCTAGCAGTGTGGAATGCTGAGCATTATAATTCCATGACTTGCTCATGCCCCAGCAGCCCCCACCCTTTTCAGGCTCCAAAATACTGATCTTTGTTCTCCCAGGGCCTGTGTAGATGCAAATTAGCACAGCTACAAGACCCAAACCTCAGATAACACTCTTGGCTTTGAAGGTATTTTATTGTAGGAACCCTGCTAATGTAAGGTGCTACAAACGACCCTCTTGCTGAATTCGAGCAGGGCCACCTGGAGTGAGAGCAGACGTTATGTCCATGAAGCTTGTCTTCACAGGCTAGTTGTCACGTGGCCATTTGCTCTGTTTAGCTAATGCAATCCAATTTTGACATCCTGTACAGCCATTTCTGAAATATATCCTTTAGGGGAATTATAATAATACACACACTTTTACCAGAGCACCCAAACTACGTAAAGTCATGAAATGGGCTTTTGATGAATCGCCGTAAGTTATGGCGATGGTCACAGATGCAATCGCATGCTGTTAATAGTATTATCGCCAAATGTACTAAAGTGTGAGATTATCTAAAATGGCGCTTAGACGGCCATTCGCAAAATGGTGTCTTGCGATCTCATTACCAAGATGGCGTCTTGTGGCCAGTCGCAAGATGGCGTCGCTGCGATCCAATTTTAAACTGACCTTGTCACAGCCAATTATCCTGCTTCAACAACAGGCAGGGTGGGGCCGGTTCCTGCCTCTGTTCTGGAAAATGTGGCAGTGTGATCCCCATTTACTCTGAGTGTTGAAGACAGGGTCTGCGTCTTCCGATGTAGACTTCATGGCCTCGGCTATGTAGCAGCAAGGGCCAATCTGAGTAACCTCAGGGTTGCTCATATGGCTAATGGTCTCACAGATGATCTGATGCTGTGTCTTAGGACACAGCATTTCGATATGCGATGCCACCAAGAGGCATCTTTTTTACTCAGATGTCTCCTGCGGCATTAGCATACCGTTCAACTCTGAATCAGGCCCTATGTTACTGTGTACGTGTATAGGACATGTGGTGGTGATCCCTGGGAGTATGCAGATGATTATGTGTCACTGTGTAAGTGTACAGGGCATGTACAGCCATGGCCAAAAGTTTTGAGAATGACACAAGTATTGGTTTTCACAAAGTTTGCTGCTTCAGTGTTTTTAGACCATTTTGTCAGATGTCAATATTTGCAGTGTTGACTCTTCTTTTTCAAGACCTCTGCAATTCGCCCTGGCATGCTGTCAATCAACTTCTGGGCCACATACTGATTGATGGCCACCCATTCTTGCCTAATCAATGCTTGGAGTTTGTCAGAATTTGTGGGTTTTTGTTTGTCCATCCGCCTCTTGAGGACTGACCACAAGTTCTCAATGGTATTAAGGTCAGGGGAGTTTCCTGGCCATGGACTCAAAATTTAGATGTTTTGTTCCCGAGCTACTTAGTTATCACTTTTGCCTTATGGCAAGGTGCTCCATCATGCTGGAAAAGACATTGTTCGTCATCAAACTGTTCTTGGATGGTTGGGAGAAGTTGCTCTTGGAGGATGTTTTGGTACCATTCTTTATTCATGGCTGTGTTCTCAGGCAAAATTGTGAGTGAGCCCACTCCCTTGGCTGAGAGGCAATCCCACATGACACAGGACTGATGGTAGCGCTCACCTTTCATTCTCCGGACAAGCATTTTTCCAGATGCCCCAAACAATCTGAAAGGGGATTCATCAGAGAAAATAACTTTACCCCAGTCCTCAGCAGTTGAATCCCTGTACCTTTTGCAGAATATCAGTCTGTCCGTAATGTTTTTCCTGGAGAGAAGTGGCTTCTTTGCTGCCCTTCTTGACACCAGGCCATCCTCCAAAAGTCTTTGTCCTGTGTCATGCCAACAGCAAAGCCTAACTATAACCCCCCCAGTGGTGCCTAACCCTAGCCCCTCCTTTCCCTACCCTAACCTCCCGAGGGGGCAGCCTAACCCTACATCCCCCCGGGGGTCCCCCCCCGCGCGGCTAGATGCTAAGACACCCGGCTTACCTTCGTTCAGTATGTCAGGTGTTGGTAGTGGGGCTAATGATAGGCGTCAGGATTTCGACACCTATCTTTAGTCCCCTGTTGGGCTGTCAGTGTCGGGATATCGGCAAGCGGGATAGCGCCCGCTGGGATCCTGACTGCATCCTGTACAGGGCATGTGGCGGTGTGCCCTTAGAATATGCAGATGAATGTGTAACTGTGAAAATGTACAGGGCATGTAGCGGTGATCCCTGGGAATATGCAGATGATTATGTGTCACAATGTAGGTGTACAGGGCATGTAGCGGTGATCCCTGGGAATATGCAGATTATGTGTCACTGTGTAAGTGTACATGGAATGTAACGGTGATCCCTGGGAATATGCATATGATTGTTATTGTGTAATTGTACAGGGCATATCCATATCGCGGTGTTCCCTGGGAGTAAGCAGATGATTACTGTATGTGGATTACAGTACAGGGCATATAGCAGTGATCCCTAGGATTGTAATGTAATGTTCTGTGTACCCTTTACTGTATGTACAGCGCTGCGGACCACTTATGGCGCTCTATTAATAAAATGTAATAATAAAAAAATAATAATATAGGCAGATGATTATGGGTCACTGTGTAAGTGTACAGGGCATGTAGCGGTGATCCCTGGGAATAGGCAGATGATTATGTGTCACTGTGTAAGTGTACAGGGCATGTAGCGGTGATCCCTGGGAATAGGCAGATGATTATGTGTCACTATGTAAGTGTACAGGGCATGTAGCGGTGATCCCTGGGAATATGCAGATGATTATGGGTCACTGTGTAAGTGTACAGGGCATGTGGCGGTGATCCCTGGGAATAGGCAGATGATTATGTGTCACTATGTAAGTGTACAGGGCATGTGGCGTGATCCCTGGGAATACACAGAGGATTATGTGTCGCTGTGTAAGTGTACAGGGCATGTGGCGGTGATCCCTGGGAATAGGCAGATGATTATGTGTCACTGTGTAAGTGTACAGGACTTGTAGCGGTGATCCCTGGGAATACACAGAGGATTATGTGTCGCTGTGTAAGTGTACAGGGCAGGTAGCGGTGATCCCTGGGAATAGGCAGATGATTATGTGTCACTGTGTAAGTGTACAGGGCATGTAGCGGTGATCCCTGGGAATATGCAGATGATTATGTGTCGCTGTGTAAGTGTACAGGGCAGGTAGCGGTGATCCCTGGGAATACGCAGAGGATTATGTGTCGCTGTGTAAGTGTACAGGGAATGTAGCGGTGATCCCTGGGAATATGCGATGATTATGTGTCACTATGTAAGTGTACAGGGCATGTAGCGGTGATCCCTGGGAATATGCAGATGATTATGTGTCACTATGTAAGTGTACAGGGCAGGTAGCGGTGATCCCTGGGAATACGCAGAGGATTATGTGTCGCTGTGTAAGTGTACAGGGAATGTAGCGGTGATCCCTGGGAATATGCCGATGATTATGTGTCACTGTGTAAGTGTACAGGGCATGTAGCAGTGATCCCTGGGAATATGCAGATGTTTGTCATTGTGTAATAGTACAGGGTATATCCATATAGCGGTGTTCCCTGGGAGTAAGCAGATGATTACTGTATGTGTCGGGCATATAGCAGTGATCGCTGTGAATAGACTGATTAGAATAGTTAGTGTGCATACTTGAGAGCATCTGCATAATGATTATGAGTGTGTGAACTGAGAATCATTTAGAAGGTGACGAATAATGGCATGAGTGATTCCCATTTCCAGACGCACGGTCACTTCCTTTCCTCCTCCTCCTGAGACTGCCTGCAGCACGTTATACTTCTTCCTGCTGTGCTGTGTAGGCTGGACGTGCTAGGCATGTGCAATAGTCATGACAATATTCTATCACACCACATAATGGAAGCCAAAAGCGAGGGAGGGAACTCCTACACCCTGGAGTACATCCTGTGTGTTACTAATGCATAATACAACATGGACAGATCTTAGTGCCAGTGTTCCCGGAACGGTCACGGCAGCCGGTTTTAGATTTACTAATTATTTGAACTACGATTCCCATAATCCCATGCAGTTCAGAACTAGTCACCAGGGCGGCTAGTGAGTGACTGACACATACAGCAGAAGGTCGGGTTGGGGTATCAGTGTAACCTAACTGAGTTCTGAAGTCATTTGTTCTGTAGATGAAGCGAGATTCGAGAAAGCAAAATTCAAGGCCGATTTCCTTATCGTCCCGGCGCCGCTCCTAGTGCTCAGCATACAGTGTAGGGTGCAGCTTGGGAAATGCAGTCCCCGGCGCTGCACACAAAGCAGCAGAGGAGGCGTGCAGGACTACAAGTCCCACAAATCTCCTGTCCGGGTCCAGCTATCCGCATGCTACTGCTCGCAGGCTGCAAAGAGGCGTGTTTGCGGCACTCAGTAGTTTAGTACTATGTAGTGCTACAGGGGCCTGTACATCGCTCATAAGAAGGACACATGAAGTTCATTCAGTGCAGTCGGCTAATGCTGGTGCATGTTACTATATGATAGTGGGTGACAGGTTAGAGGGGCTGCCATGATTCTCTGCCAGTATCTGCGGAGAGCTACCTCTAGCAGTCTCCTGTACTGTCCTCTGCTGTGTTCTGAGCGTCAAGGGTTAGTGTCTGGCAAACTGCTCTGTTTAGAAACTCTGAAACGGGGGGCACCATCTTCCACCCCGCGCATAAGAGTGCAGCCCTTCTTTACAGGCAGAGGCTTGCTGCAGATCCAGGAGCGGCAGAACAAGCGTGTGTCTGTGCAGAGCAAGGATGCAGGAGGGGAACCCCAGCTAACTACAGCACAAAGAGGTATCTTACATCTGGCACATGGAGGTTCAGCCCAGAAAGTTATGCAGTTTTCATTTGTCACATCCCACCTTTCTTTTGTTGAATAGATAATATTAAATACATGATCTTTTTGAATATGCATACGCTTAATACAAATAAAAATTAGTAAAAAGAATTAAACTGTTTCAAATATTAGGACGGTAAACTTAATGTTTACCCAAACATCTTTCAGCGATAATTCAGTGTTACCATGGTTACGCTCTAATATTCATAAGTCACTTTTCACCCAGTAAATAACTTAACTGAATTAATCTATTTCTTTTGGAGAACTACAATTTTCACAGGGGATGAAGATGTATCAAACCTTGGAGTGAGATAAAGTAAAGAAGTTGCTCGTAGCAACCAGTCAGCGTCTAGCTATCATTTTTCTAATCAAAGTCTATAAAATGACAGATGCTGATTCTTTGCTATGGTGTATTTCTCCACTTTATATCTCCAAAATTTGATACGTCTCCTCCTGAGCCTTGTCTTGTGTAGTAGGGATAGCCAATCAGCGGTCCCACATCGATCTTATGGATCGATGCAGGATCACAATGTCTGCATTTAATACAGAAAATGTTAGATAAAATAATATTGATCATCTATACAATCAATGTATTTTTTTGATACATGCGCCATTAGGGGTTTAGTTAGTATTGCACATGCGCATTTAAAACAAGACAAAAAAAAATGACGCATGTACAGTAGAGCACGAGACGCTGGGGACAGGTAAGTGTATAGCTGCTACAGCATCAGGGTTTTTGGATCAGCATGTAGTGAAAATGTCGATATCACAATGTTGACAGTTATGATGTCGACATTGACCATGGCATGTACAGAATGTCACCATGTGAAACACCGATATTCTGTACGGACCTGCAGCGGATGACTACGCTGCGGGAGGGAAGGGAGGTTAGGCATACTCCTAACTACTGCTGGAGCCCCCTGAAGTGACGTTGAACCCGAAAGACATGTTTGGAGCCACTGGACCAGGTAGGTCACCGCTAGACCACCAGGGTCTTTTTGTTGACATTCTAATGTCGACATTTCATCAGTGTTGACCTGGTCAATTTCAACATTTTGCCATGTTGACATTATAATGGTGACCTGAACATTGACAAAATATACCACACCTTTTGGATCGATTCTATTAAAACATGTCTCAAGACTTGATCCAAAAATTGTGACGCATCAGGCGACAAAACCTTTGTTAAAAATTGGAGTTCGATGCCCATCCCTAGTGTGAATTCACACTGGCATACCCATAACAGTGGGCACACACGTATGTAGTCTGGACCTGTATAGGCGGTACTCGTGAGTTCTAACATAGGTCAAGTATGGGTGTGTTTAATGGGAATAAGTAACAAATACAGCAGTATTATTTGAGAGTGATCAGGAACAGGCAGAGATAGTGGATGAAGAACATCATGGTCACATGCTCTAGCGAACCACTTGTGACACTGATTGGGGCTTTCTTCTTCACTCAGACATAGATCATTCTTTAAGCAGAATTATTTTCTTTTTCATAGTATTTTGACATGGGAACTTGTTTCAGCTGTATTAAAAATGTTTTTGTAGTTTAATTGATGCTTAATATCATTTGCATTTGTTACACATAAAATAAATGGTTTACCACATGGTTAAAAGTGGGATGGTGTAAACCAGACCCATATTCTACTGTGGCTGAATGGTATTCAACTCACTCCTGCATATGGGAGGATTTTTCTTTACTGTTTACAGGAAAAACTAGTTTTCTTCTTCAGGGTCTATAGGCTCCACAGGGCGACCTTGGAGTGTAGGTTGGATCTGGATCCCGGGCACCACGCAGTTAAAGCTTTGGAATGAGATAGATCCCCTTCCATTTGTGTACGATGATGTCATCAGCCAGTGTCCAACGTCATTCCCTACCATCCAAGTGGGTATAGAGGGGGAATATATTCTTGTCGCGAACCAAGCGACCTCGCAAAGGGCCTTATTTCTTATTTTCCTGGAAAGTGTGGGCAGAAACCTCCACTTCCGCCCTCATGTCACTTCCAGGTACAGCTACTGAAGGGGTTTTATACTCTTCTTTAAAGCTTTTGCTCCCAGGATGCACTGGTCCATCCTTCCTATACCCCGAGCCAGAGGCACCTCAGTTTGAGTTGGTGTTTGGCTGGAGTCGGGTCACTGTTAACGCAGAGGGGCTACTTAGCAGCCCCTAAAGCTATTTTAATTTTTGATTTGGTAGTTTTTTTTAACTATCTTCAGAGCGCGCAGCAACAGACTGTCCACTGGACATCTGTGCTGTTGCTCCGTTACCCGCCACAATGCCAGTACCGATCTGGGGATCACGGTGGAACCCTGGGATCCGTGCTAGCCAGGCCCCACGGACTTCCCAGACTGCGGCCGGATGTACGGGGACAAAGTAAGGCAGGTCGCAGGCCCCCCATACCCTGCGCTTCCACTAGACCACCAGGGACAGTATCGACTTGGGAAGCCAGCGTCCCAGTGTTTAATATTCAACCAGGGGAGTCAGCCTTACCTGTTGTATCGGCTCCTCAGCTCAGCGCGCCTTTCCACTGCGGTCTGGCTTTGCTGAGCTGTTTCCTCTTGTGGCCACGCCACCTCTGAAGTCTCCGGCAGCCATTTCTCTGGTGGTTAATCGCAGATCTCTCAGGCCAGCGTGTGGTCCAGTCCCCCTGCATACCTCTCCTTGGGTTGATGTATGCAGCACTATAGCCTTCCCAGACACTGAATCTGGGCAGTTGATTGTAGTGCCACGTTGCAGTATACTTTCTGCATTGTATGTGACTTATGCTAGCGCTGCCTATCTGTGTCTTTGTTTCCTAACTGTCAGCATATTTCTATACCTTTCCTCTAATTCTACCCTGATACAGGTGTAGTTAAGGTGGGTCTTTTTACTCGCATATATAAAAGTAATATTTGTGAGGTCTGACACATGCTGTTGTATGCTGCACTGTGAAATATTTAGGCAAAGGGCTCCTGCAGCTTACCAAAGTGTCAGACAGAACCAGTGTGTCGCATACTTAGGCAGTGCGCTCATGCAGCTTATCCAAGCATCAGTCAGGACCAGTGTTCTTTCTCGGACTACAGGGTTTTTTTTGTGCCTCACATTTATAGAACTAAGTATTTGTGAGGTTTTGTCACATACATTTGTTGCACTGTGTAAGTGTACAGGGCATGTAGCGGTGGTCCCTGGGAATATGCAGACCATCGGATCAATGCTCGGACAATGGTGCTCTCTGCAGAGGTGCGTCTGTCTCTATCTTGGTGGCTACAGACATCTCATCTATCCAAGGGTCGCCCCTTTTGGTTCCCGGACTAGGTAATCCTAACATCGTACACCAGTCTCCCGGGTTGGGGCGCAGTGACCGGTCCGCGCTACTTTCAGGACTGTTTGACATCAGTCGACTCAACCCAGCCAATCGGCATATTTGAACTTCGAGCTGTCTACAGGGCCCTCAACCTATCCCAGCACTTACTTCACAGAAAACCTGTACAGGTTCAGTCTGACATTGCCACAAACGTGGCTTACGTCGACCATCAAGGAGGCACTCGAAGTCTGGCAGCAACGACCGAAGTAGCACGTATTCTGACGTGGGTCGAGGGTCACCTCCCGGCCGTCTCTGCAGTGTTCCTTACGAGAGTTCTCATTTGGGAAGCAGACTTCCTCATCCGTCACAACGTGCATCCCAGGGAATGGTCGCTTCTCCAAGAGGTGTTTCAACTCCTAGTGCACATATGGGGCCTCTCAGAGGTGGACCTCATGCCCTCCCGACACAATCAAGTGTACGGGTCCAGAACATGAGCTGCCGAGGCAACCTTGTTAGCGGCACCAGTGAAGGGGACCTTCCAGTTTTCGTACCTCTTCCCTCCAGTCCCCCTTCTTCCTCGACTTCTTCAAACAAGACGAAGGCACTGTCCTGCTGGGTGACTCCAGCTTGGCCCAGACGTCACCGGTACTCAGTTCTTCGGAGTCTCTCCATCGACACTGCATTCCTGTTGTCTCAAGGTACTTGCCTTTACCCGGACCTGGGTCGTCTATCTTTGACGGCGTAGCTCTTAAGACATCCCTCCTGAGGTCAAAAGGATTCTCTAGCTCTGTAGTCAGCAATGTGCTCAGAGAGCATAAACCAGCCTCTGCTCGGATCTACCACAGAGTGTGGCGTACATATTTCCAGTGGCGTCATACCAGAAGCTACGATCCTCAAGTGTTTAGGATTTCCAGAGTCCTGGCCTTCCTTCAAGCTGAATTGGACCTTGGACTCTCCTTGCTTCACTGAAAGTGCATGTCTCTGCTCTATCCATTTGGTTCCAGTGTCCAAACCTTCCTCCATGGTGTCCTCCGATTTCAACCTCCCTTTGTCACTCCAGTGGCTCCGTGGGATTTGTCAGTAGTTCTTCGTGCCCTCCAGGGTCCTCCATTTGAACCCCTGAATTCTGTAGAACTGAAGTGGTTCACAGCGAAGACTCTTTTTCTTCTGGCTATTGCATCTGCCAGGGCTGTTGAGGGCGCTCTCCGCTCGTCCCCCCCTTTTCTGATATTTCGCCAGGACAGGGCTGTGCTTCGCAGTCGCCCTGAGTTTCTTCCTAAGGTGGTTTTTAATTTCCATATAATCAGGAAATTATAGTACCGGCCTTTCAGTCACCAGATCTCTCGACTGATGAGGCCTCATTGGATGTGGTCCGCACTCTCAGGATTTCTATGGACCGTACCAGTCCCCTTAGGAAATTGGACTCCTTGTTTGATCTATGGATTTCACAAAAACGGATGGCCAGCCAATAAACAAACATTGGCCAGATGGCTTCGTATGAATATCTCAGAGGCTTACACACAGGCAGGCCTGCCTGTTCCGGCTTCTGTTACTGCTCAGTCTGTGGGCCCCTAGTGGGCAGCTTTTGGTGACCGGTTTCCCGTCTCCTTCTATGTGAGAGTGTGATTCTTGTGTGTACCAGTCTTCCTTCTCTCCTAAAATCCTCCTCTGGCCTTTGGCTACTTACCAACTGAGATGCCTCTGTCTTGGGGGCGGGGTATAGGAAGGATGGACCAGTGCATCCTGGGAGCAAAAGCTTTAACTGCGTGGTGCCCTGGCTCCAGATCCAACCTACACCCCAAGGTCTCCCTGTGGACCCTATGGACTTCGAAGAAAGAGAGTAAAAAAGGTAAGTTCTTACCATAACTCTCATTTTGCTTGACATGCACAGAAGAGAACAACTCTGCTTTTAGTCTCTGAGTCAAACTGTGTTACACTTTCTGCTCTCTAATGCTGGGTACATACACGTTGATATATCGTTAGTACAGCTGACAAACAATATATCGTCTTGACCGTTGGCCGATGTGTCCATAAGATATATCTGTGAATCGCATTGTTCAAATATGTTGCATCGGCCGTGTTGAATGGCAGATGCAATATATCTGAAAGATATACCTTGCGCATCTGCTGGTGTGTACAGGTGACCGACCGACCAGTGACAACGTCTTCACAACTGGTTCCTGTGGCCAGACATGCCGGGGTGGCCAATTGGTATGTGTGTATGCACATATCGTTTTGCAGGACATTTACCAGATCGTTAGATTGGTCGAACTGTCGGGTGCATAAGGGTATAATGCAGAGTTGCATACAAGTCCATTTTGCAGAAAGTTCTTATGGTTACTAATTGTGCACATGCTCTGTAGTTGAGTGTGAGCAGCTCCTTCTGATTCCGAGTTGTACACATCTGGGTCACATCTCCACTTACAGGTGAATGAGCATAACTGGGTGGTAATGGGGTGTTGGTATGTAGGCTAAGTTTAGTGAGGGCATATAGATGGAATTGCAATGCTGAGTTGTGCTCATGTAGAGAACTGTCTGATTCGTACCAAGGAAAGGGCTAATGCAAGAGCGTACTGATAAGGATGATGGCCATGAAAGCAAGCGTATGGATAAGAGTGGTGCTGTTGCATAGATGCGCACAACTCAGTGTATGGGCCGCTGTCTGCATTTAGTTCTGTACAGTGTTAATTGATGCTTTTTGTAGGAATATACAATGAGCATATACAGGAGCCATGATGTAGGTGTTGGGCACAGTCCTGGTTGACTCAGCAGCCTGTGCTGAATATTTTACATAATGGGAACAGTCATTTTCCAGCCCTATGTCATTGTTAGGTGAATGCAATTTATATTTATTCCTTATCTTTACATTCAAATTTTGACCCACTGGCCTACATCTGCTGAAAATCTTTGTGAGCAAATTTGAGTGCACCTTAAGCTGGGTACACACCATGCGACAATCTTATAGTGTGTACACCCGATCTGTCATTCCCGGCCGTCCTTCATTGAATCATATCATCTGCTGTGCTGCATATCAGATGGGACGATTCATTGAACAACGCCGTGTAGCTACATGTAGCATGTAAAAATAAATTGCACCATCATACAAGTGATCATTACGGCTCGCGTAATGTATCCTTACATCACTTGCCGCAATTGCTATGGTTGCCCTGTCGTATGGTGTGTACCCATCTTTAAAAAAATTTTAGTTGAATTATATGCAAGTCCTTAAGATATCCTTGGAGAGTAGTCATACCAAAGGTTGAGCAAGTACAGGCATAGCAACTCATATTGTAACCATCTGGTATGTATTTGGTTCATTATAAATGACCTTTCAGGAACTTGCTTGTAGTGTGTTGCTAAAATGCAGGATTGTATTTTCATATGTAATTAGATGACTTTCCCTAATTAATTAAAAGTTTTAAATATGCTGAGGAACTTCTGAATAATGTGGTGTCCCCTGTACCATCTCACTTACTGCTCTTGTTTATTGCAGTGAAACAAGCTGGCCTAGATATTAGCTATTTAATTGTGGCAGTTTTGGGAGTTGCAGTTACAGGTAAAAGCCTTTTTATTTGTCATACTACTACTAATTATTTTCTGCATACCAACATAAACATGACCCTTTTTTGTTGAGCAGGGGGACTTTTTTATGTTGTTTTGAAAGAACTGTTCTCTTCTTCGAGTCCCAGTAAGATATATGGAAATGCATTTGAAAAGTGTCGAAATCATCCTGAGGTAAGCAAATTGCTAAGATAAACAAAAGTACAGTAGGTAATATCTATAGTATAGTATATTCAAAATTATATAAATATTAAAGGATTGCTGTATCTAAAATGCAAGATACAGTACATAAAAAATAGCTGATGGTAATCTTAAGTATGTTTTAGAAAATATTAAAAATATGCCTCTTATGGTGCCTACACTCATGGCGATGTGCTCACGATCAGCCGATGTGTACGATTTCCCTTGAAACTCTCCCAGGCAGCTCTGCACATGATATGCACACGATTTGGTGTCCAATCTTCAAACGATCTCTCCTGCATCCAGACTTTCACAGTGCATCGTTTCTTAGATTGTCAGATCTGCCCTACTGCACGACAGATCTGACGATGCGACGTGCGATCAGCGGGGACTCGCATCGTGATTGTGAGTGGGGACTCACGATTTGGGCATTTTTTACACGATCTGTCGTTCTGGTGCGTCGGAATCGGCCAGATCGGGTAAAAAAATCGGTATGTGTGTAGGCACCATTAGCCATCATTGTCCACAGATTTTCGTTTCCAAAAGGCTGCCTGTTTTATTCATTACTCTGATGCTAGTTTCTCACACAACAGTTTTGTCCGTCCGGAAAAAGCAAACTTTTTTTTTTTCCCGGACGGATTACTTCCTTTCACTTGCACATGATTTTATTTGGATGAATCAAGCATTGTGCCCAATAATACTGTACATCTTAGGAAATGCTGGCATGAAAATCTTGCTGGTATTAGCTTGTAACCCACAGAGGTGCGAGCATAAGCCAAGGAAGATTACTGTACCATAATAATGATAACCCTCCAGCTGCCCATCGCACATGGTTCCAATGGAGTTGAATTGGCCCCTTATTGTATAGACTACAACAGGGGTGGCCAACCAGTCAAGAGCCCAAAAATATCTGTGGTCAAGTTGAAGAGCCGATAGCATGCGCGCACCGTAGGTGCTCGTGCAAATATGGAGCGTGGCCTAGCTGTCTCAAGGCCACGCCCCACTTTTGAGCGCACTCCTTTGGTATGACATTCACAGGAGCATGACCTTGTGTCACACCCCCGTTTTTAGTCACGCTGCAGCGAGCCCAGCACATTGCAAAGACACCCCAATATAATTTTTTTCACCGTTGAAGTGAAAGAAAAAGCCAGAGCAATATAGAAAACGTTGAAAAAACCCCGTTCACATAAAATACACAAACAAGCAAGATCCACATAAAATAAATTTAAATTGCACATCCAAATAAAGTACATATTGAAATCCGTAACCACATAAATGACATTGAGAAAACCAGTGCCCATTATGTTGTGCCTCATATGCAGTGCCCTCCAATAGTTGTGCCCATTAAGCAATGCCCCCAGTAGTTGTGGCCCTTATGCAATGCCCTCAGTAGTTGTGCCCCTTCTGACATGCCCCTTGTAGTTGTGCCCATTAAGCATTGCCCCCAGAAGTTGTGGCCTTAATGCAATGCATCCTGTAGCTGTGCCCATTAAGCACTACCCCCAGTAGTTGTGGCCTTAATGCAATGCCCCCTGTAGAAGAGCCCATTATGCAATGCCTTCAGTAGTTGTGCCACTTCTCAAATGCCTGCTGTAGTTGTGCCCATTATGCAATGCCCCCAGTTGTTGTGGCCCTTATGCAATGCCACCTGTAACTGTGCCCATTATACAATGCCCCCTGTAGTTGTGGCCCTTCTGCAATGCCCCCTGTAGTTGTGCCCATTAAGCAATGCCCCCAGTTGTTGTGGCCCTTATGCAATGCCCCTGAAGCTGTGCCCATTAAGCAATGCCCCCAGTAGTTGTGGCTTTTATATAATGTCCCCTGTAGCTGTGCCCATTATGCAATGCCCTCTGTAGTTGTGGTCCTTTATGCTTCCTGTAGTTATGCCCATTAAGCAATACCCCCAGTAGTTGTGGCCCTTATGCAATACCCCATGTAGCTGTGCCCATTATGCAATATCCCCCAGAAGTTGTGCCCCTTCTGCAATGCCCCCTGTAGCTGTGCCCATTAAGCAATGCTCCCTGTAGTTGTGCCCCCTAAGGTAGTGCCCCCAGTACTATCTCCCCCTCCCCACCCACACCCCTATAAAGAAACTTACCTGTCTTCATGCTGGCACCGCTCCACGCAGTCAGGGCTCCTGAGTCCCGCCGTCGTTGCTGCTTCCGCTGCCTGCTGGATCTACCTGGATTGCATCATGACATCACCCGCGCATTGCATTACTGGGTACGCTGGCCTCTGAAGTGATCAGAGGCTTCTTTAGTCTTGAGACCAGAATTCTCAGTACTAGTGGGGATCTGTCAAGCCGCATCGGAAACTCAAAAGAGCCACCCCTGGACTACAATAAGACCATAAGAATATACTAAGACCCTGCTTGACTCACTCCTCTCCCCATTGTCTTCCTCTCCTGCCCTGACCAAGCTGTTTCCCTGTACAATGGCTCTCTTGCCTCTGCTGCTCCAGCAGTCACAACTCACCTTTGCAGATCCATGCCTCAACCTTAACATACCAAATACAACAGATAAGTGCAACAGTGTTCTCGAACCTCTGAGTAAGTGAATGAAATTGCACTCCAATGCAGACTTCCTTCATTTCAAATTTATGCTCTTGACCTCTCAACCTAGTGCCGCCCTCGTCCTCTCTAAACAGTATTATTTCCTCCCAGTCCTCTAGCCCCCTGCATCTCCTCCACTTTCAGCTCCATTCTCTGCCATTGACTTCGCCATCCACTTCACATCCAAAATTGTATCCATCGTCTAGACATTATTTCCCACCAGACCCTCGGAGACTTTTTTTTTTTTCCCCAGCTAGACTCTCTTCATCCTCACCATCCATTTTTACCAACTCTGACTTCCTTCTCCCCAGTATCTGGAGATACAATCATGGCTCTGATCTGGTCCTCACCACTTTCCACCTCCCCTCTTGACCCTATTCCCTCCTGTCTCCTCCGCTCCCGTTGCCTGTTCTCATCTTGCTCATCTCATCAATCTTTCACTTTCATCAGGCACTGTCCCCTCTGTATTCAAGCATGCCCTTGTCTCACCCATTCTTAAAAAAAACCCACCCTTGATCCTGCTATTCTCTCTAATTACCGTCCCATCTCTCTCCTCCCCTTTGCCTCCAAGGTCCTTGAGCAGATTGTCTACAACCACTTTTTTTCCTCTAACTCAGTGCTTGACCCATTTGAGTCTGGCTTTCGTCCTCTACACTTCACAGAAACTGCCCTCACTAAAGTCTGCAAGGACCTTATTGTTGCCAAATCCAAGGGCCACTATTCTCTGCTCATGGGCAACTCTCTCGTCCTGCAAATCCTTCAACCCCGCGGTCCTTTCTAACTAACTATTCTTTCTCAGGGGTCCACTTCTGCCACGCTTCCACTACTAGTAGGTGTCTCCCAAGGTTCTGTTCTTGAACCTCTTTTTTTCCTTTTATACCTCCTCTTTTGTCAGCTCTTTTGGCCTCCAATATAATCTCTATGCTGATAACTCTCAGTGCTGCCTCTCCACCCCTGACCACTCCCCGGTCTCCTCGCTCATATTTTCAGCCGTGTCTGTTATTTCTTTCTTATACTTATCATGTCTAATAGTGGGCATACACTGGCAGATAATATGCCTATCAGGCCAACAGACTTTTGAGCAGAATTAAAAAGTAGCGGCTTCTGTAAGCCGCTGCTTCCCGACGGGTTGCAGGTACATATTTAAAACTGCACCCGGAGTCAGTGTAAAGCCCGACGTGCTTTACACTGACTCCGAGTGAGGTTTAAAATATTCACCTGCAACCCGCCGGGAAGTAGCGGCTTACAATAGCCGCTGCTTCATAAATTCTGCCCTTTATGTGACAGCCTGTAATTGAGCAGATTTCAGGGCCATACATGATATATTTCACAGTGTATGGTCACATGAAAAGAATAGGTCAGCCGTGGCTGGCATACACTGCACAATGCGGCTGACTTTCAACTCCAAAACTATAGCATCGAAAGGACATGCTCGACGATTCAGCATGTCTGAACGGTCGATATTTTGTAATCTGTCATGCACATAAACAGTACAATTATCTGGGTTATCTGCTGATATCAGTCAGATCGCCCAGATCCTGCCTGGCCAACCTGTGGCTCTCCAGCTCTTGTGAAACTACAAGTCCCAGCATAACCTGGGCAGCACAGATGGTGTAATGGTAAGCATTACTGCCTCACAGCACTGAGGTTGTGGGTTCAATTCCCACCACGGCCCTAACTGTGCGGAGTTTGTATATTCTCCCTGTGCTTGCGTGGGTTTCCTCCGGGTACTCCGGTTTCCTCCCACACTCCAAAAATATACTGGTAGGTTAATTGGCTCCCAGCAAAAATTAACCCTAGCGTGTATGTGTGTGAGCATGTGATAGGGAATATAGATTGTAAGCTCCACTGGGGCAGGGACTGATGTGAATGGCCAAATATTCTCTGTAAAGCGCTGCGGAATATGTGTGTGCGCTATATATAAATAACTGGTAATAATAATAATAACCTCCCAAAAGCATTCTAGTTTCACAATAACTGGAGAGACACAGGCTGGCCAGGCCTGGCCTAGATATTTGTATAACGTATGCCCAGCATCAGACTGAAGTAATATACTTCCCACCCTCCTGAATTTCAGCACATTCCTCAATTTAATTATCTTTTTACAGCACCACAATCTCTTCTAGCCCGCAACTGTGCTGTCTTGGAGTTATCCTTGACTCCACCCTCTCCTTCAAACCACACATTCAGTACCTCTAACAGTCATGCCAGTTCCATCATCTAACCCTTTCTCTCGCTTGAGGCAACTAAGCTCCTCATTCACTCACTGGTCATTTCTAGAGACTACTGTAACCATTCTCTTATCTGGCCTCCCTGTTTCTCTCCACTCTAATCTGTTCTCACTGCTGCTGTCTGGCTTATCTGCTTCATCTCTCCTACAGGCCCTACGCTGGCTCCCCTGCAGAACCTAATTCAAACTTCTTACACTCACTTACAAAGCCCTCACCCAATCCTCTCCGACGTCTTCACACTCCCGCAAGCAAACTTCTCTCCACAAATGAATGTCACTTCTACAGTCAACTGATTACCACCTTCTAAGTCTTTTTCTTGTTTTGATCATACTGTTTATGTACTTTGTAAGGCACTGCAGAACCCTTATTTATTAAGTTTCTTATATAGCCACACAAAATGTATATAATATGTTAGTATGCACGGTTTTAACCGTTCTTCAGCCTGCATCTCTCAACTTGCCCTATACAGTACAGTTATAAAACATGTATGCCAGCATTTGCAAAGTACAAAGAGAGTTGGTTTCTAACTTTAGGCTCCATAAACACTTACAAATTCAGGACTGTGCACTTTGAAGTGGTTTCGCTCATTTGTGTACTTTTATGTGTGTATTGTATTTTAGACTTGCTCCTCTACGTAATCCTTTATAGTCTACCCAAAGAATATTTATTTTTTTCACTACTGTTTCCACATATGATATGTACTTAATGTTAAGGAATAGTTTAATGTAATAACCATCGCATATCTAGTAGTCTAATATAGCTGCCAGTTCTATCATGCAGTTTTATTTGGCTTTTTTGTAATTTTTTACATTTCTTTTAATTTATTTTCATTTAGTTACAGTATCCTAAATAGTAGTCTTCCTTTATTTGATATCCTATTTTTTTTTTAATAAGGTTATTGGAGCTTTTGGTGAGCCCATCAATGCTTATGGAGAGACCACAAGACGGGGAAGACGACAGCATGTCAGGTAAGTGAATGTGGCATTAGGTGCAATATAAAATTGTAAGAACTACAAACAATATTTGAAATTGATGTATAGAATAGCCATTACTAGAACATTCCTAAGCTAGTTGATGTAGAGAGATTTTTCAACTAAAAATCCATTTCAAAGGAAAACAAAAAATATATACATATGTTTGAGAAAAACGGCACTCCAGTAAAAAAAAAAAATATATATATATATATATATATATATATATATATATATATATATATATACATACACACACACACACGTGGCTAAACTAACCATACAGTGCAAGAAATTACAAATAAAAATATAAAAGTCAAATGTGTGTTGCACTCCCTATTTAAGGTGGCTGCTTCAGTCTTCCAAACAAATGATATATTAAAAAAATTATCAACAAAGGATTGTGAAAAAGGTGAAGGGTGAGCGCCTTCAGTGCAATAAGTGAATAAAAAATGGAAACCTTGTTGTTAAGTCCAATGTACTTTAAGGATTTCCACTTACCCTGTAGAAATCCTTAAAGAATCTGCATACGATGCTCCCGTGTTGAACATGAATATATATATATATATATATATATATATATATATATATATATATATATATATATATATAAATAAATAAATAAACTGGAGAAGAAAAAACAAAATAGAGTAATACTGATAAGCGTATATAAGAAATCTGTGCTCACATGCAAAAAAACAAAAATGAACCAGTGACCAACTAAAAAATGCTCGTACCAACATTAGTTAGATCATTCTTGGGTACAATGCTGTTCCCACAGATGTTTTCCTCATGCCAGAGGTACAAAATATGCAGGGAGATATAAAAGAAACAGCCTCCAAACATGTGGTATTAAGGTAAACACATACTTTAATAAATAACAACAATAAAGACCTGTACAATAAAGTAAAAATCAAACAGCTTATCTGTCTCAAGTATAGCAGGTGTCCACAGGAACTCCCACCGCATTTTAGTCCCGCTGTATTCTCTGGGAACTCAGAGAGAGAGTTATAGATATCTATATCTATCTGTTGAAAATTACGACAAATCTGTTTGTTTCCTCGGAAAATCAGTTTTGCATTGTTTAGATTAAGTACAGTAAGTGATTTTTTTTTTTGCGGACCATAAATCAATCAAATGTGTCACATATGTGAATTAAACTCTTCTTTATTTATCTGTGAATAAAACATTTATTTCCGTTTTGTATTTCTACAAACATATTCATATTTACTTGCCAGCAGCTATAAGCAATATAAAAGTACATGGAAGTTTTTAGGAGTGTACCGTGTTTTTTGTTGTAAGCCCTGATATGTACCTGGAATCTGCCAGGTCTGAGAGTTTTCATCTGTAGAATAGCAAAATTAGCATTTATCCATACATCGATCATTTTTGGTTATTTTTGATTGTTGTCTAACATTGTTTTGTAGATTAATGTAGGCAGTGCTTACACCATAAGGGTAACTTTCAAAAGTGATGAGCCTGCAGTACAAATTAAGCTTTGTGGTATCTATATGTGCATGAAATTGTCTGGGAAGCAGATAGTTTGCTCCAGTTCTAGAGTGGTCCTAGAGACGTGGTGGAACTCACCCCTCCGCGAACCCCCCCCCAACACCCGTCGTCTCAAAAGAAAGGGGCATGGTCACACAATAGTATCCCCAATTCAAATGACACCACGCAGTGGCACAATCTTATTCACATTGCACCGCACACAGTGCCCCTGATTCACATTACTTTATTCATGTTATGACACACAGTTGTGCCCCTTTTACACAATACCTACAGTACTAGTGCCTCTAATACACATGCCCACAGTAGTAATGCCCCTTATACAATGTCCACAGCAGTAGTGCTCCATACATATAATGCCCACAGCAGTAGTGCCCCTTATGTAATGCTCATTGTAGTGGTGCCCCTTATACATAGCCCCTTGTAGTAGTGCCCCTTACACAAAAAACAAAATACTTACCTTAAGCCCTGCTCCTGCGTCCGCTGCCATCCGACTGGCTGCTCCTCGGAACTATGGGAGAGACGTCATGACGTCTCTCCCATAGTGCCCACTGCAGAAGCCAGAGCTCAGGAGTGAACTCCAGCTGTCACTGTGGGGAAGTAGCCGGGTGCCCGCTGGTAACAAAATCTCTGTGGGTGCTGGTGGGCTGACTGATTGGGTAAGGTGAGCTGGAGGAGGCGGAACTGGTTCCATTTCCAAATAGAACTGCCAGAACGCAGTTCCACCCCTTTCTGGCCCACTTTAACCCCTGGTTTGCTCATTAGTCTGTAGTCATGAAATGTGGCTAGTTATTGTTGTGCCTGTTTTGTTACCCACATGCATGATATTTAAATGGATGGAAATAGGGAAATTATAGAGGCCATTCACTTGTTTCTTCCCACATATTTACTTTTATTTTGTTTTTTTTAAGAGGTTTCTTAACTCTTATGATATAAGACAAATGGGAGAGAGATGAAGTGCCAACTAATCCGCTCCTAACGGTCTCTTTACCAGTTTGAAAGATGACAGGAGCTGATTGGTTGGTACTTTATCGCTCTTCAAGACTTAGTACATCTACCTCGCAGTGAGGCAAAGAGTACTTTTGGAGAAAACTGTAAAAGGGTAAATTAGTACTTCTACCAAACACTTTTCCAAGCAGATCGAAAATAATGCAAGTCAAAGCTGATATTGTGGGGCATTGCAAAAACTGTAACGTAGTGGTGATTCTTCTGTCTGTGGGGGACAATTGGGTACATTTGTAGGAAATATAATGCAGTGCGTTTTCATATTTTGTTGGTCGTAAATTATATTGTAAAGAAAAAAAAACGGATGCAGCGCTCCAGTGTGATTGCTGTCCATCAACCTTCAAACATACATCAAACAACAAAACAATCATTAGAAGTACCTGCCGCTCTCACTTCTACAAACATATTTCATGTGAAAGTCATTCAGTAAGTCCTTCTCATTTTAATTCGTCCAAGATGAAAATACAATAAACGTCCATGAGCGAATGTGTTTTGAATGGTTTCTTTTCTTTCTTTCAAAAAGATGCTTTTATGACATCATCCAAATGTTTAACCTTAAAAAAAAAATATATAATTAGTGATGACTGATTGTCGTGGTATACCACCAATAGCTAAAACATTAAAAAGGTAAAATTGTGATTTACCACCTTTGTATGGATGTGTTATGTGATTATGAAGAATATACCCTGCTAGCAGTAATTGCACACTAGTGGTACATAAACATTGCTGGCGTAAACTCACAATGAGATTGTTCTATAATCATATCTTATGTATTTTATTTTATTTTTTTTATAATAGAAATTCCAAAATCATTAAAGTACAATTGGAACATGTATAAATGGGGTAAAGCGATGATGATGGACTTTATTAATCCATCCGTTGATTTTCTTCTCAGAGATGTCAAATTTTTCCAGAACTTCCTGAGGAGCTCACTCTCGGTCTCTATTGTGGAAAAATAAAAACTTACATAGGATATCAACTATACTTCCCTATGTATCCAAAGAACCAATATCTATTTCATTCACAAACATGAAAATATGCCTTTCATAAGTGAAAAGAGGATTTTTGGTACTTACCGTTGAATCCTTTTCTCTGAGTCAGGCTGGGGGACACTGGACCATGGGTTGTAGGTGGGAAGGTGTGGATTTGGCACTAAACACTGAAATCTATAACTCCTCCACTCTGCAACCCCTGACTTCAGTGCAAATTAAAAAGTGCCTGATCAGGAGAAGCAATACTCAGTGACACCGTCACATCGAAAAATAACGAAACTGACTGTCAATTAGGACCCAAATCATAACTCATACTCAATACGACTGAGCGTGAGGGAGCCGAGTGGAATGAGCCGACGCCTTGACTGGTGCCGGGTGCCCCGAATCAGAATAAGCCTTTGAGACCACTGAGCGGAGCCATCTTGCAATGGTTTGCTTCGTGGGTGGCCAGCCACGTTTGTGAGCATCGTAGAGGACCAATAGAGTGTCTGTCTAAGTAAATTTGCAGGGGCCAAACGACATCCAACAGTGACAGATCGTCCTGGTCCACTGAAGACTGCGAGGGTGAGAAAACAGGAAAAACTATTTCCTGGTTCAAGTGGAAAGATGAAACCACTTTCGGTTGAAAAGAAGGAACCGTTCTGAGAACCGCCCTGTCATCATGGAAAACAAGAAAAGGTGGTTTGCAAGACAAGGCCCCCCAACTCAGAGACCCGCTCAGCTGGGGCAATGGCCATAAGAAAAACACTTTCCACGTGACGAACCGAAGATCCACGGATTCCAAAGGCTCAATCTGAGCCTGCTTAAGAGCCGATAAAATCAGGAGAAATCCCATGGCGCTACTGGCGGCTGAAAAGGAGGCTGCACTCTCAAGACCCCCTGTAAAAAAGTCCACCTCTGGGAGGAGAGCCAGACGTTGCTGAAAATAAATAGGCAGAGCCTAAATCTGTACCTTCAAAGATTGAAGCCATAAGCCGGCTTCCAAAGCACCCTGCAGAACCGCTAAAAGCCTTGGAAGGCGGAACTGGGCAGTATACACTCCGTGCCGCTCACACCACATGATATAAGTTTTCCAAACCCTGTGGTAGTTCTGCGCAGAAACCTGCTTCTGCGCCCGGAGCATGGTCCCGATGACTGAAGGGGAAAACCCCTTATCCTTTAAGAGCTCTGTCTCAACAAACAGACCGTTAAAGCCAACTGAGGTAGGTCCTCGTGACAGAATGGCCCCTGCAGAAGAAGATCTGGTCGCAGCAGAAGATGCCAACCTGGACCTGCAGCTAGCTTGAGAACCGTGGCGAAGCACGACCGGCGTGGCCAGTTTTCAGCCACTAGGATGACTGAAACCTGCTGCTCCCTGACTCGACGGAGTACTCTTGGTAACATTGGAATTGGAGGAGAGATGTAGGCCAGATGGAAGTTCCAGGGAACTGTCATAGCATCCACTGCGAATGCCAAAGGATCTCTGGACCTTGCACAAAATCAAGGGACCTTGCAATTGTGGCACAGGGCCAGATAAATAGCCCGGAGCTCCAGCACATTTATCGAAAAACCTATCTCTGATGATGACCAGGTCCCCTGGAGACAGAGGTTCTCCGTTACCGCTCCCCAACAGCTGAGACTTGCGTCTCTGATGACAATGATCCAGTTGGGAGTAACCAGGGACCGACCCTGGAGCAGGTGATCTGTAATCAGCCACCAGCGAAGTGACTGACGAGTGCTGTGTGACAGAACCGAGCGGAGAATCTCCTACTGGAGAATCAGTGAATGGAAGTGGTCATACTGGATGGTCTCGAAGGTAGAGACCATCGTACCCAGTAACTTCATGCCCAGACGGACGGGCGAGGGGCAGACAGCACTTTCCTGACTGTCCTGAAGGGCCCGGGCTTTGGGCTCGGGCAGGAAAGCTCTTTGTAGTGCCGTATCGAAGATCACCCCCAGAAACATCAGACGTTGGCAAGGCGTGAGGTGACTCTTCTCAAGAATTCAGTATCCAACCGTGATACTGTAACACCTGAACCGTCTGGTCCAGGTGGAGCTGTAGTTGAGCAGCCTAATCTGTCTCCACTAGCAAATCGTCCAAGTAGGGCACGATCGTTATCCCCTCGGAATGCAGCAGACTCGCCATTGCTGCCATGATATTTGTGAAGACCCGCAGAGCTGTTGCTAGTCCGAAAGGCAGAGCCTGGAACTGGTATTGAGCTTTACCAGCTGTGAACCTGAGTAGAGAATGATGCCCCACCCAAATCGGTATGTGGAGATATGCGTCATTGATGTTGAGAGACGCCAGAAATTAATTTGCCAACAAACCCTGGATCACCGATCGGAGCGATTCCATGCGGAATCGATCCACCCATAGACTGGCATTCAAGGCTCGCAGATTTAAAATCGGCCGATAAGTGCCGTTGGGGTTTCGGACCAGGAACAGGTTGGAGTAAAAACCCTGTTCCTGTTAAGACTGTGGAACTGGAGCTATAACCCCCTCGGAACAGAGGGAACTGATAGCCTGGTTCAAGACCAGTCTCTGCTACGGTTCCCTGGGCAAATGCCGTGGCGAAGAAACGTTGCGGCGGTGGCCCCTTAGGTTGACCACATAACCTCATGAGACAACACCCCTTACCCAGGAATCCGCTCCCGAAGCTAACCACTGGTCTCAGAACAGGAGGAGATGGGCCCCCCACCTTCTCCAAGATTGGATGGGCTGAGATCATGTAAGGTACCTGGCTTCTCGGATGCCTGAGCGCCTGAATCTACCCCGTGGCGCAGAACCTCTGCTGGGGAAATGGCGTCCTCAGGCCGTTTGACCTCTAACTGGGCCCCCCCCCTCGAAAGGAAGAACGGAAGACCTGGAATCTAAAGCCCTTTTGCTTCTGGGGCACCACAGTCAGGAAAGTGCTCTTTCCACCTGTCGCCTGGGATATGATAGTATCAAGCTCGGCGCCGAACAGGATGCCTCCGCAAAAGGGAGAGATTCTAAAGCGCGTTTAGATTTGGCGTCCGCCTCCCAGGCGCGGAGCCAGAGTCCTCTGTGCACCACGACTGCAGTAGCTGAGATTCTAGAGGAAATCTGAGCTCCATCTTGTTAAGCCTCACACTTAGTCTGCTGCCGCACAAATCTAGTTCCAGCAACTCCTCTCTGGATGAGTCACCGGAAAGGCCTGCCACTAATTTGTCAGCCAACTTCTCCATGGCTCGAGAGACCCATGCAGAAGCCAACAATGGGCGAATAACAACCCCGGTGCCCATAAAAATACTCCTAAGTCATCCTTCTAATTTTTTGTCCAGCGGATCCTTAAAGGAGGTCGCCCCTTGGACTGGCAGAGCCGCATGCTTGGCTAAATGAGCCACGGCCGTATCCACTATCGGAGGCAGCGACCTGCTCCTGTGGAAAAGGATAAAGGGATGCAAACTTACGAGGAGTAGCATACTTCTTGTCCGGGGTCTTCCAGGCTTCTTCAACAAGATACGAGAGATCCTGAGAGGCCGGAAAACAAACTTACCCTCTTACGCCTCCACTTGAACGGCCCCTCAGCCCCTGCAGAGGCGTCGAGGTCCAGGCAGTCAAAGGACTGTCGTACCGCCATAATAAGGTCCTCCATGCCCTGACTTGACGCGACTCTGAACCTTCCTCTTTGGGCAGAACCTCCTCTACTGGGAGTTCCTCCTCGGGATCTGACCCCTCTAACAGGCCCCTGGATGGAGGAGGACGCTTATGCACAGTGCGCAGCTTAGGATCCTCAAAGAAGCATTCCATAAAATAGTACACCTTCTCGAACCCTGCAGCTGAGCGCTGCATGGTACAGACCCAAGGCGGATCAGGGCCCTGGTGACCGACCCCCGCTACTGCATGCAGCAAAGGCAAAATGAGAGGCTGGCTCCTCCCCCCGCTATACTGATCAAGCCCCAAGGCTTCTCCCTCAAGTGCTACTCCCCTCTGTGGGGAAAGCACTTGGACTGACCCGCACACACTGCGGGTGGTCTGTAATCGGCGCTCTCACCACAGGAGCCACCGACAAGAAGCCCGGCAAGATGGTGCCCGCCTTCCAGGACCATGCTGACCGCCTGCACCTCTATCAGGTACAGCAGCGCGCTATCCCCGAGCCAAGACTGTCTCACAGAGACCGGAGTGTATAAAATGGGGCTGGCGCTCAGCGCCCTCCCCCCCACCCCCCCACGATGCGGCTCTCACCGCCGTTACACTCCAGCGCACATTACCTATCCTAAAAAAATAAACATAAGATTACTAATAAAGTAAAAAATCCTAAAACTAAGGAAGGCTGAAACAAACGTGCGTCTCTCCACAGGCACTACATTTACACTGAAATCAGGGGTTGCAGAGGGGAGGAGTTATAGATTTCAGTGTTTAGTGCCAAATCCACAGCTTCCCACCTACAACCCATGGTCCAGTGTCCCCCAGCCTTGAGGAAAGAGAAACAAAGTTTTCAATGTCCAGTATCTATAATTCGTTTGAGGAGATCCAATAATCTCTATATTCCATATACTGCAAACCAAGATAATTTGCCAACAGTATTTATGTAGAAAATCATGTCCCCCAAAGCTGTTGCAAGTCTCCTGAACACTTTTTCCATGGGCTTAGTTCATACAGTAACAATCAGATGTTCAGTCTCGTGGATGAAACTGCAGGAAGCTGATAATCCGAGTGTAGAAGTGAAGCTGGGAGTCTCTTGCCCCAGAATTCACGAACGTGTACCAGCGGGAGCCCTTTTTCAAAATGGTGGTAATTCATTTGGTTGAGTTAAGAAAATACATATTTTACCATGGACTTCAATAAACCAGAAAAACATTTACTTTTTCTTTTGTAGGAGTAATAGCACCAGGTACTTGTACAGTAATCACTGTTTTGTAGTTAGATGTGCAGTATATTAATTAGGGATGTGCGCCAGACCATTTTTGCCGGATTTGGTTCTAATTCGTCGTCCGGATTTGGATTTGCCCAGCTGTGGTGACTGGATTTGGATTTTTTTTACAAAAATTGAAAAAAAAGCTAAAATCACATAAATTGGTCCTTTTTTTCTTCTTAGAGTATCATTAACCTCAATAACATTAATTTCCAGTCATTTATAGTCAATTTAGACCACCTCACAGCTTATAATATTGTTTTCAACTTTATTGGCCAAAGGTTGCAGTGAGCTGACTGGTTACTAAGCGACAAAGCAGCGGCGCAGCGGCACAGACACCACAGTTTAAAGCACATCTATGAAACATTGCCACAAAGCAGTGGCAGAAATGAAAAGTAGTGCACCCACCCAGTGGGATATGGACAGCAGAATCACAGTACTTGTTTACATAGTGGGTTATGGCCTAAGGAGTCACAGTGCACAATCTTATTCACATTCCAGTGAACCTGATTCACATTAAACCATAAAGTAGTGTCTCTTATTTATGTTACGACACACAGTAGTGCCCCTTTTACACACTGCCCACAGTAGTGACCCTTTTACACAATGCCCACAGTAGTGACCCTTTTACACAATGCCCACAGTAGTGACCCTTTTACACAATGCCCACAGTAGTAATGCCCCTTATACAATGCCCACAGTAGTAGTGCCACTTATACAATGCCCCCAGCAGTGGTGTCCCTTACACAATGGCCCCTGTAGTGGTGCCCCCTATGCAGTCCCCTTAGTAGTAGGGCCCCCTATGCAGTGCCCCCAGTAGTAGTAGTGCCCCCAGTAGTAGTGCCCCCATTGGCATGCCCCCCAGTAGCAGTGCCCCCATTAACATGTCCCCAGTAGTAGCGCCCCCAGTAGTGGTATGCCCCCCATTAGCAGGCCCCCAGTAGTAGTATGCCCCTCCTTAGCAGGCCCGCAGTAGTAGTATGCCACCCCTTAGCAGGCCCCCAGTAGTAGTATGCCCCCCATTAGCAGGCCCCCAGTAGCAGTATGCCACCCCTTAGCAGGCCCCCAGTAGTAGCAGGCCCCCAGTAGTAGTATGCCCCCACGTAGTATGCCCCCCATTAGCAGGCCCCCACGCAGTATGCCCCCCAGTAATGCCCCCTTACACACACACACACACACACATAAATAAAAAAATAAAAACTTAAATGAATCCCCGCTCCTGCCGCCGTGCGCTCTACTCTGCTGTATAATGCGCGGAGGGAGCCGGAAGACGGAGCTCATGAGTGAGCTCCAACCAGCTCCCTCCGTGCAGCAGCCAGTGAGAGTCTGTGTGACTCTTTGGCTGCTATTACAAACACACAGCTGCCGCTGGCGGCTGTGTGTTTGATCTGTGAAGGGCAGACGGTCTGCCCTACACTAGAGGAGCCCTGATGTCGGATTCAGAGAATCCGACATCAGGAGGCTGCGACTCGGCCTCGAACGGGGATCCGAGTCAGGCAGGGAACACCCGAACAGCGTTTGGGTGGACTCTGATCCCCAATGTTCGGAGCGCTTCGGATTCCACATAATCTGACCGCTCATCTCTAATATTAATACATGTTTATACCACATAAATGTATGCATTACTTCTTTTTTTTTTTTTTCTTTTATTGAAAATTTGTCTTGGAAATTCATCTTCATAGTAAATAAGCGCACCAAACTAAAATTCAAGTAAAGGTGAAAGTATTGGCCTTGGTAAAAGGAAACCAGGATTGTAATCTACTAATAGATTCTTCAGCTCCTATTTCTGCAAGTTGCAGGTTTTTGCTCAAAATAATAAATCCAGTGAGAAAATTAATTATTTTAATTTATCTATTTGATTTATAGCAACATTTTCAATATTTTTTTCTCAGACATAGGAAATAGTGGAGGAATTAAATCTGCATAAAGTGTAAAAAATGCCTACACGCTTTTGAGAACTATTTTGCGGACAGCAGTAGTTTCTAGTTAATTCATAGACTACACTACCACGGAGGCACTTTGCGCCTCTTATCCTAGTGCAGTGTGCCCAAACTTTTTTGAATCACGACGCCCTAGACCAGGGATGGGAAACCTCAGGCCCGGGGGCCGTATAAGGCCCCCTTAACCATTTGGTCTGGCCCTCTGAGCTTTTTTCTGCTAGCCTCATCTGGCTAGCAAGGTGCCTAGAATGGCACCCTGCAGCCAGAATCCATGCAGAAGTGCCACCTGGAGCACTATTATGACGCTTCAGATGGTCACACCGCTACCCTTACAGCTCCCCATAGCATTCTCAGGATGATCCGTGCACTGCTGTAATCACTGTCAATTAAGGCCTAGCCCCCATGTGACTTTCCATGGAGGGGCGTGGCCTGCACTAGGCCCGCGAATAATGTTATATATATCAAAATGGCCCTCGACAGAAAAAAGGTTCCCCACCCCTGCCCTAGACTACCAGCATTGTTTTCACGACACCCCTAATACAAAAGTTTGTTATTGAGAAATTCTGAAAAATTTAGGAAAGTAGGAAAGTGAAGTAAATTGTGCTGACCTGTCATCCTTAGGTTCATTTATGTGGTGGTGGACAGATTTGTGCTTCTTTTTGTCCTCATATTTACATTACATTGACCATAAATAATTTGGTTTGGTGCTGGACAACCAACCTGAGGCACCCCTGAAAGTGTCCTGAGGCACCCCAGTGCCACGGCGCACAGTTTGGGAACCACTGCCCCAGTGATATCACTAGTGCCAGGGTGCACGACTGAGGGGATGTACAGTCGCTGCCCTGACATTATTCTAGCTTGCTAAGGTACCCATAGGGTGCTCTGCACCCATCTTCATCTTCCCGATGCTTGTTCTGTAACATTATGATGTTGGAAAGGGCGGCGTGCGACAACCAAAGGTGCATAGTCATTTGTCCAGTGTGGTAGCAAGGTGCATAAGTGCCCTGTTGTTCATCATTTCCTTAGCGTTTATATTTAGTTCTAAATTATTTTTGCTACTTATTAAATATATTTTTATATGACTTGTTTTTTTTTTTTTTTTTAAGTTCTACAGAATACTTTAAGGGTGGTGCCAAGTGTATGCGGTTGAAGTTTTACATTTCAGGTTCTGAACCAAGAATGCAAGGTACCGTGCATGTGGATGTAAAAGAGGTAGATATTCTTTTTTTCTACATTACTATGCCACCAATACACATGTTTTTATTATAAAAAAAACTGCCTTCTCCATTTCATTTTTTAGAATCTACAAAGCGGGAAATATGAATTTCAGTACATCCTTGTTGATGCTGATACCTATCCACGGAGAACTATTGTTGTGGAAGATAATCGAAATGAAAGTTAGGAAAGAACTGCTGTAACATATTCGCAATGAGCAAGCTGCTTATTGATGTGAGAAAATGTTTCCAAAGTGGATTCCATAAGGCTTGCTTTGGCAGAGAATTCTGTCCCTAGGATGAGCAGCAAGTGAATCGTGACTACTTGTTTGTGAAAAAGAAAATCAAGTGTGACTCATATAATTGTTATATAATTGTTTCATTCAGAAGACAAACCAAGATTCCGTAACCATTTAGCAGTGGTACACTGATTTCATGTTGTATCACAAAATAAAAGATGGCACTCGTGGTGAACACATCTATTTTATACATTGCAATTCTTGTGAACATCAACAATCCAGTGTACCTCATATATTTGTTGGTTTTGCTATTAGAATTTTACTAGGGTTCTATACTTATGGAATTATATTTCTTTAAATTAAGCCATAAATATTGTACACTTATGTCATTAACATTCTTAAATTGTGTAGAAACTATGCTACAAGTTCATTGTCCAGTACCAGGTCTAAATAATGAATAAAAAACGTTTTGTCCATATATTTACTGAAAATGTTTATTTCTGTCACCCTTATTTTAACTGTAGCTATAGGGAAGCAATGAACCTTGTACTGTAAGGGAGTAAGTAAAAAAAAAAAAAAGTGATTTTTCCAGCTGGGACTGAGGAATCTAAAAATTGGGGTGAGGCTTTAGGTCTGCCACTTGTAGTGAAACAAGAAAATAGAATGGTTTCACTTCAGGGAACACTATCAAAACAAACAAGACGTAGAGTATTGAAAAAAAATTGAGTGCAAATAAATTGTTTTCTTTCTATAACAGAACAACTGGAGCACAAATATTTTTTTTATTCCCTAGAGAGTACAATCTAAGTTTAACCAGACCAGCCACACACAAAATAAAATGTCTTTGTGTATCACATGCAAGCTTTATCTAAGATTTATTTTATACAGTAGGTCAGGGCTAGATCAAAAACTACAACTGAGCAATCTAGTGATCCTGTTATGTTAGACAAGGATGGGTGCACATCGCGACCAGCAAAAGAAAAACTTGCCTGCTGTAATGGGCAAATATCTATGCAGCCAAACATTACGGTATGTACTGTGGTAGGTTCTTTTGTCAAAAAGGCTTCAACATTCATTTACAAAATGAAACAAAAAAAAAAAAAGGAGCACTTTCTCAGTGTTGCCAGCAATTTTGTCTTTTTGAAGTCTAATGCGCCCATCCACTACACAATGCGTGGATGACTGCACGATTACGACGCCGTCGTCTCCCGCTGGGTGAAGTGCATACATTGAACGTTCAGACATTGTGTATGCAGATCATTCATCCCCGAACATGGCAACCTGACAGCGGTCGTAAGGTTGACCGTCATTTTCGGGCAATGATTGATGTTAAAAACGACCAGTGGGCGCGCGCATCGCTGGTCATTTTTAACATTTTACTGCCCGATTTGCGGGTGTTTACCAAGCGATGGAGCGATAACGACCGTCATTATCGCTCCATCGCTAGGTTTAATCGCCTAGTGGATGGGCAGCATAAAAGATTACTTATACACAATGGAGACATTCATAATATGGCCTGAATCAATAATCATGAACAAGCTTCCTAATAATTTACTAGGTCCCAGTAGTGCCTAAATACTGGTAACAAATTGCTTGGTGATGGCATGGATTCCTAGTAAATTTATAGATTGCATTCTCATGAATGTTAGTTATTTGCTGTGTGTTGGTGACAACTGCACTTGAAGCTAAAGTTGAACATTAAGTGGAATTTAGTAGCCACTTAGGCACGTGTCTAGGGGCATCTACATGGACCCGCATGAAAGCTTTTTTTTATTTTTTCCTGGTTCTAAAAATTGCTTTCTGATTAACTGCAGTTTAGCGCAATACATCATATCCCACATGTTAAACTTGCAAGATAGAAATGGCATAGCAGGTTGAAGGTGTGCTGTGTATTGAGTTGACTTATGCAGGGTCATTTCACTTTGTTAGCTGAGGCTTATTACTACACAGTACAGTAGGCTATGTCCGGACTGCAGGCATTGGTAAGTCCCAATGCGAGACTGCCCAATGTTGTAAAGTAGCAGTCATTTAAAAGGCAAAACCATCCTGGTTTTTCCTTTTAAATGACTGCTACTTTGAAAAATTGGGCAAACCCGCACAGGACTCACCAATGCCTGCAGGTTATTACATACATTACATGTGTTACCTTTCAAAGCCCTGTGAATGCTAAATTTACAGCAAACCTTGCTGATAACACTGCACAACAATGAAAATGTTTCCGATGTGAAAATTGTTGCTTCTAATTGATTTCAGCATTCAAAGAATGTATATGACTTTTAAAACTCTGTTAGCTCTGGGTTCCAAGATATAGCCCATTTATGACGATGTAGGGGTATTCCTAGTGAAGTGGGCAGAATGGAGAGAATCTTACCAGTAATCTGCTTTCCGCGCCGAGGGGGCGGGGCCTAATGACCCAATTAAATGAATCAGTTATTTGTCCCCTCCCCTATTATATGCGATTCACGGGATTACCTACACAAGATAACTGGTGCACTGAGTGACAAGTATAGTGAGCGATTCCACCAAGACATTTCAGCAATGGAACATAGATATTAGGGTAGGTGTATCACTACTGTTGGACAGTGACGACAAGAGATGCCCCAGAAGAGGAGTACAAGCAACAAGCAAAGAGAAAGCACCCCCATGAATAGGCTACTATATTACATAGTACTTTTGTATGCTGTATGTTTGTTTCGTCTTGTGTTCTTATTTGTGATTGAATTAAAACAACTGTTATTTATTTTCTGTCAATCAAGAAAATATCAGATTATTTTAAAATAGCTTTTCACTATGACTATATTACTAATGTACATACAGTATAGTGCAAGTAGTGTAGCTCAAAAAATAGAGCTAGTAAAAACATTCTGAAATCATTTTAGTTTTTCTTGACCTCAAATTAGTAATGTATGACTATTTTTAGAAAGGAAACAAATTAAAAGTATTAATTTGTTGTACAGTGTAACCTGATTAAGGTTGTCAGCAAGGACAGCCTGGTCTAGCTTTGAAGATGGCCTTTCTGAAGTTAACCAAACTAGCTGAAGCACCCAGCGTTGCCCAGATGTAGTCTAAATCCATCCAGTGGAAGGCCCAGAACAGGTTCCCTGGGTCAAAGTTCTGTCCTGAGGTCTGACCGGGACCTCAACCACTCAATTAGGCAACCCAGACCAATTTCCACCCCTTGTGAAGTTTTCATCCAAATCCATCCAGTGGAAGGCCCAGAATAGACTCCCCGGGTCAAAGTTCTGGCCAGCGTACACCAACGGGAGCTCCGACCGGGACCTCAACCCCAATAAAACCGGTCCAGGATCCAACTGGACCGCCTTGTTCGTTCCATCCCAATCGGTCCAGGGGTGTCCGAATGCATAACCAGTCAAACAGACCGACCAATGAATTTTATAAGATGTTCTCTTCAGGGGCCACCAACTTGTCTTTGTTGCAGTTCTGTTTATTGCCTGCTCTGGTACACACTGATGTATGGTTTCAGAAGCAGGGTTATGGCCTGAAGAAGGTGTAGGTTGTTCAACCTCTAGAAGGAAAGGCGTACATCCATCATCCTTTGTGCTCCAGAGAACTACATTAGATAGTGCTTTAATGGTAAGTATAAAATTCTTGCTGGTTTCATTCAGTTTGTAGTGCATATTAATTAAATACATAAACAAGCATTGTTATATATAAAAATGTGTATATGATGAATTTTTATGTATAAGTTTACTAGTACAATGCCACTACAGTCTGATAACAGCATGGCTAGTCACGTGACCTATGCATCACACAATCATAAATCCCTGGTAAATCAAAATATAGTAGAATGCTCATCCAAATGCCAATTATCGGAACACCAACTGTGAGAACCAAAAATAATACTTGATATTGTATTAGCCCATAAAAACTAAATTACATCATAAACTTACCATAAAAAAGTAACTGATATACGTAGTTTAATACATGTTCAATTGTCTGAAAACTTGATTATCTGATTACCTTAAGTCCTAATCAGTTTACATAATGTTCTACTGCATAACTGCCACAATGTCATTTGCTCAGTCTGTTGCAGCCATTTGGATCCCTAATTTGATCACCTTTGCAATGACTCTGGTAAAGTGTAAACAATGGTTAAATCCTGCCACTAATGGTTAGTTCTGGTAATAATGTTTCCTCACTGGCTGACCATAACTGATTATTTCTAATTCACTTGTGCTGATACAACTTACAAAAATGTGAAACTGTAATTGTTCTTAGTAATTATGTAATTTTTTTTAATTACTTTGTTGTTGATGGATCAAGCTCCTGTCATGAGACCTTTAAATGTCTATTTATGTCCCAAAATGGTGCTTTTCACAAGTGGTACTATCATGGGGGTATGCAGTCCGGAAGCCGACGGTTGAAATGCCGACCGCCGGCTTCCCGACTGTGCAATCCCGACAGGACTAATGATAGATGTCGAAATCCCGACGCCTATCATTACCCCCTACGCCGGGAGCCCGATACCCGGCATACCAAACAAAGGTAAGCCAGGCGGTGGGTGCGGACAGCTGCGCGGGGGGAGGGAGGGTTAGGCACCCCCCCGGGAGGGTAAGGCTAGGGGAAGGGGGGGTTAGGCACCCCCCCAGGAGGGTTAGATTTAGGCACTAGGGATGGTTAGGGTCAGGGACCCCTGAGGGAGGGAGAGGGTTAGGCATAGTTACTTTACTTCCCTATCGGGATCTTCACTGCTGCTGATCTTCCGGTGTCAGGATTTGAACCACCAGACATAGGTCCGGTGGTCATTCATACCGATCCCATCATGGGCGTAACTACCATAATTGCAAGGGGTGCAGTGGTTATAGGGCCCAGAGCTGAGGGGGACCCATCTTCCTTGTCAAAGTTACATGTGTTATATACATTTTTCACCATTGGGTGGTACATAGTGGCCCTTACAAACTTTTGCTATGGGGACTTCAATTACCTAGTTATGCCTCTGGGTACTGTTGTTCAGATACATTATACTATCAATTGTCATAATTTAATATGAATATGAAGGGATTACTTCTAACATTCTACTACTTGCCAAATACCACCGACTGTTTACAACTTTTTTATATTAGACATATGCTTCTCAAAACAATCACTAATATGCTAATTACCATTTACAAACGTATAATAACAAGGCCTTTCAGCTTACGATGTGGTACACAAGTAAATTACTTTAAATGAATGTTCCCTGTTGTGACACCATTCACACTAAACAAATGCCCAACATGAAGTCATTTCTAACAAAAACCGGTGAAAGGCATGCTGGATGCTCTTAAGTATTTAAATATAATTGTCAACATTTTCAGTATTGTTTAGAATAAATAGCAAATGCTTATTTTATGAAATACAAATAATTACTTAGAAAAGGTACATTGCTCACGTGGGGCCTGCTTCAGAGGTGGATGCGGTGTCAGTTTGTGCATTTCAGTGTTTATTTGCCACTATATTTGTGATGTAAAACTGGATTCAATGTGTGTCCATTTTAGGAGTTACTATATCTCCAAGACACAGCAGTATTATATTTATTTTTAATAAAACCACTTTGTACTGTACGATGATACCTACATGGATCAGACATTCCCTTATTTACAAATTGGTCATTATTGAATAAGGAGGATTTCCCTACAAAATTATATTGTGGTTTTAAAATACCCTAGTTAGTGCCAGAGAAATAACTTATTTTCTATGTATACCTTGTATGGTGCTGCGTACACTGTGGTGTCTCAAAAATAAACACTGATAATAGTAATGAAGCATTTTGTAATGACATTCAGTCTTGTGGAGTACATATATTATTAGATGTTTCACGTATATATTGCAAATTCTCTGCGTCTCTGTAAGCTCTACCCGCCATTTTATTTTTAAAAATAGTTAATTTTTAAGATTTTGAACGTTACACCCACAAAAATACAATAAGCAGAACAGACCTATGTGTAAAATTTCAGTTATCAGCGTGGAATTCTATCAAAAATGAAGATGGGAATATAAAGGAAAACTTTAAACGTGATAAACGATACAGAAACACATTTCAGTAAACACATCACAAAAAATGAGCAGCCGGCCGTAGTCAGGGGCCAAATACCCAGTATCACTAGCAGGTACTATATCAAATGTAATGAAAGGAGAAACTGGTTTATTTACTCATCAAACAAATGTGGGCAAATACATAAAGCCTACATACACAAATCTTAAATGGCCCATGCAGAACACGACCATAATAACAGCAGGGTAAAAGGCCTGACTCAGCGATGTACCCTAATGCTACCCTAGCTGTGAACTTGTATGCAGCGGCTGTCTGGAAATATGCAATTTTTTGCACCTGTCTGGATTTGTATTGAAACTCCCACTGGCGCCTTTGCACGTCCAAGCGACTGCATACAGAGACGCAGCATCGGTTGCAGATCAATCGATTATCGAATTTGAGATTAACCCTATGGCAGCACAGAATGTCCATGGGAACTGAGACTCTGGAGCCATTTTTAATGCATATGGGATCGCAGGCTGAGATATGACCCGAAAATTTATTGCGACATGTTTTTGTTGCCACCCACAAATGGTCCAAGCCTGTTAATCATTTTGCGAATAAATCCTCACTGCAAGTGACAACGGTAATGAATCTTGACGCATGTGCAGATACCGATATTTGCTCAAATGCGTAAACATCCTCATTGCGTCCATCTCTGAATAAGGCCCGATGTTTAGCGCGCATCTGATGGTGGGAGGTCTGAGGCATGTGCAGGAGGTGTACTGCGCATGTGCAGCCCTCCATCTGCGAGTTCACTCGCAGTGTCTCCAAGCTGCAGCCGGTTTGACAGGCTGTGGCGTTTGGGAGGCGGAGCCCTGGAAGCGTTCCCAGAAATGGGGGTGTGTCACTCCAGTTTTCCGGGAGGAACGAGGCCAGGGTCTGCATGGGTGCACGCAGACTTCCTAGCCTTGCAAGCTGCCAGGACCCGGCCAGGCTGAAGCTTTAGCTCCTGCAGGCTAGCCGAAGGGACAACAATGTGATCCCAGGCTGCAACCACGCAGATGTAGCAAGGAGGTGTGTGACACCTCCTTTTGCATTTTTAATAGACGGAATTGCACAGCTGCTTGTGTGCGGCTGTGCAATTCCGTCCATCTCTGAATAAGGCTCTAAGGGGTAAATTTGCTAAAGTGAGAGTTTATAGAAGTGGAGATGTCACCCATAGCAACCAATCAGATTCTACTTAACATTTAACTAGCACCTTCTAGAATATAATAGCTAGAATCTGAGTATAAGCTCAACTTTGTAGAGAATATCATTATAATTTTCTACATCTCACCAGCTATTTTAGTTTCCGAGGTAGTCCTCGCTTTCTTTGGCTGTACCTGGTGTGTTGGTTGTATCTTTACTATCATTTTATTTTGTTTAAGCCTGTAAATGACACATCAAAAAATGATTCCGATATATTTTTTAAAGTACCTTGTAACCTGTGTCCAAAAATAGTTTTGTTTTGATGAGCTATTGAGTTAAACAGCTTGTGCTCTAGATTTAGTGACCCCTGAAGAGAACCAATGGCTTTTGTTTATTTATTAAAATAATCTCCAGTGTTTCTACTTCTGCACATGAGTTCTGGTGCTCTGGATCAGTAAATGAGCTCTGAAGTAGAGTCGTGTTCCGAAAATCTAAAGTAGAAGACACATGCACTAGCAAGAAATATACTACAGATCATACTTACCATAACTTTTGGCTAATCACTGTAATGAATGAAATGAAAGAGGAGCAGTTGATTAGACATTACGAAATTATAATGATTTATTTCTTAAACACGCTCTGAATGAAAAGAAACTGGCAGGAGGCATATTAGGAATCTGTAATCTGTGCAATTTCTAAAAACAGATAACCTTTACAAATACACAGACAGAAATAACTACTCATGTTTTAATTATTGCTTGTATTAATTACTGAGACATCGGCGCGAGTAATGAGATTAGAAGTGCAGAATCATGAAACAGTTTTTACATAAATTACACTTGACACAAACAATAACGGAAAAATGAAGGCCTCTTTCCTTTAACTCTATGTAACAAACCTTAGTCTCTACAGTGTTGTGGTAAACATTAATCATATCGTTCGTTTGGATAACATTTCAATTTTAGTGCACCTGTCACCATGGACAGAAAATGTTTTATTGTCTGTCGCGATCACTGTGCAAATCGGTGATTGTCAACCCTTAAGTTTTCCAGACAGGTCATGTTTTAAGGGTTTCTATCAGTGGAAGCAGGTGAGATAATTACTGGCCCAGCAAAATAGATTAACTCACTTGTTCATGATTACAGAAATCCACAAAACATGACCTGTTGGTGGTAAATGAGGACTGTAGTTGAGAACCACAGGTATAAATAATACTGCGCAGACCTGGGTTTTACACCTCAGCAAAAACCTGGGTTTTTGCTCGAGACACCCGTTCACACTACCACTGAGACCCAGGAAAATCCCTGGTCGACCTCTTTCAGAAGCCGGGTCTGCCTTGGTTTTCTAAAAGCCAGGGCTGCCAGGCTGCTCTCATGTCACGCTCATACACACACATGTCATACACACTCATTTTTATATGAAATCTCAGGAGTATGGAAGGAGAGGCTCTGCACATCCCTGTTGTGAGGTCTGGTGGCTGGAGAAGGGGTGTGTGATTGCGGAAGTGTGACATACCCTCACACAATCACACACCCCTTCTCCAGCTACGAGACCTCACAACAGGGACTTGCAGTCAGGGGAAGCAGAGCCTTCCCTGCCATACTCCTGAGATTTCATATTAAAATGATTAGAATAATACAAAGAAGATATTTATAACTTATAAACATCATCTTTGTTTATTGTAATAATTTTTATAGTTAACACTCACCAGTGAGAGATGAGACCGCAACAGCTCAGCCTCGCTTCTGTATATACAGCCACTGCTTGCAATGCTGGGGGTGGGGCCACACCTCGGGCGGTAAGCTGCACAAAAAGAGAGCTAATAAAGTAATGCCTCTGAGTATGGGGGCATGCCTTGAGCACTGATAGACACCTTGGATGTGTCATGTGACCAGGAAGTGCACTGCAGTGTTTAGAGATCGGAGCTCAGCCAGCAGAAGCAAGAGAAGACACAGTGATGCAGGTAGGAGAATCAATGGATACTGAAGCTTATTGTAGTAAGGGGAGAGTTACAGTGAGTAGGGAGTGAGACAGGCTCCAAGAACTCGGACCTATCTCCATGTGTGCTTCCCCAGCCAATGACCTCACTGCATGTCACTGCCTCACAACAATGGGCAGCCTCTTTAGCACCTGTGTGCCGGCTGCTTCTACACACTGCAGTACGAACCAGAGACCTCTTTTTAATCCATCAGGTACTCTGTCTTCACCTCTTCTTAGAAGGGCTGTCAGACCACTGACTTCTCTCCACAGATCCAGCACTGTTAGTTTGTTTGCTGTTGTAGGAGGATGCCCTGCCCCCTCCAGGCAGCCCCGAATGGCCAATCAGAGGCTCCTAGGTGCGACCCACCATTCAGACTTAACCCGGGTTCTTTACCCAGGACGAAAGTCCCGGGGAAAAACCTGGTCAATAGTAGAGGCGCTGACCCGAGACTGTGATCCCGGGTTGGTGCCTTTCAGACATAAACGAGTCCTGGGTAGTTTGACCAAGCCCCGGCAAAAATCTGGAATTTATATATGTCTGAAAGGGGAATAAAAGTCAGCTTTTGGTGATTTTACTTATGCAAGCATAAACCTTTGTTAATTACTGTCTTCTGAGACAAAATGAACCATATAAACTTAGAGCAAAATCAGTAGAGCTGGTACCATATATTTTATGTGGAATTTTGAGACACTTTATAATTTTGGTAAATCTTGAAGGATTGGTAATTAAGGGTGCACTATCTGTACTAGAACCATACCAGCAAATTGGACACATCCTTTCATTGTTTTGTTCTAGAAAGATAAAATATAATTAACAGATATTTCAAGTGGGTAGATGCTTGAAGTCCTCACTAGCGGTGGCTCCTTACCTGTCTGACCGGGCGGTTCTGCACATCATAGGTTGTAATCTATGCAGTCCTATCCTTCCTTGCCATCCTGGTGATTGACAACTGATGTCACCTGGAGGTAGGGCTTAAGTCTGGAGGCTGCGAGGCGGTAAAGCCTAAATAAGAGGTGTGGCTTAATCACAGGGGGAGAAAACACCTCCTCCTGGGACTGCATGTCTGGCTGTGATCAGCAGGGAGTGCTTCCAATGAAAAGTAACTACCACTGCTAACCTAGTAGGCAGTCTCTGCGGGTGGTGGATTTTACAGGGGGGACTGTAGTGCCGCAGCCCCTACGTAAAATCCTCCACCTCACTATGATGAGTGTTGCAGGTTAAATCTGCACAATTTTCACAAGGGGCACATACACCAGTTTTCAATACAAAATGGTGTGATTGTTATCCCTTTATAGTAGGGGTATTCAACAGGCGGATGTCACGCCTGCCGGATTTGGTCACATACTCCCCATTCAGTACCTGGGCCCACCGGAGCTCTCATCGGCGCTAAAGATGGATAGATGAACATTCAATTAAGCATCATCCCCTAAGTCAGGGGTATTCAACATGTGGCCTTCCAGCTGCTTTCAAGAAGCCAAATCTACAGCAGTTGATGTTTGTATAGCAAATCTGTTATTCAGTTGAGAAAATGTATGCTAATATATCACTGATGGACTGAAGGTATATGCAGATGAAATCAATAATTAAGTTATGAAATGCTTTGCACCTCATTGCCCTTCTTATTGTTAAAATACTACTTACTAATATAGTGTAATAGACTTACAGACCAGTGTTGTCTCTATGTGATCTGCAGATGGCAGTAGCTAGTCTTAAGGAGCACATAAAGCCTTATATCTGTTTTCAACATCAGGAAAGACTGTTACATAAAGGTGCCCACACTCATACCGACTTGCTCCTAATCAGCCGATGTACACGATTTCCCCTGAACTCTCCCCAGGCAGTCGTGGTCACAATTTGGAGTTAAAAATGTCCAATCTGATTTAAGATCTATCTTGCAGCCAGTGCATTGTTTCCCAGATTGGCTAATCTGCCCTACAGCACGGTAGATCTGAAGATACGAGGTACGACGAGCGGGAACGAGCATCAGCATCGTGATCAAGAGTAGAAGCTCACGATTTGGCCATTTTTTACATGATCTGTCGACACGATTCATCGAAATCGGCCAAATTGGATGAAAAGTCGGTATGTGTGTGGGCACCTAAAGACAGGTCAAGAATAAACTGGAAAGCTGGGAATCAGGGAACCTGATTTCAAGGGAAAAAGATTATTGTCCACCACTGTTGGAACCAAAGCTAAAACAATGAAATGACACTGTAAGAAGATTGGTAGTACTGTACTAATAAGTATGCCACAAGTGTTCTGCGTGTCTGTGCATAATGCCTTATCGGTCTACAGTGGAGGACAGAGGCAGTTCATGACTTTTTAACAATCGTGCAGTAAAATGCAAGGTGAACAATGAATAATTGTTTTCACAATTGTGGTTCATATCGGAAAATTAAATTGTTTGGTGTTTACTGTTATTTTAAGGATACCACCAGTGTCCAGTTACCTAATATAGCACATACCTACCCTCCAAGCCATGGTGTGTGGCAGCTTCAGCGAGATTTAGAATTGCTGGAGTATAGCAGTTGCTATAAGCTAAATATGACATGAAAATGTATATTGGCATCTCAGCGATCACTGTTTAGTCTCTATTGTGTAAGTATATATCTTGTTAATCATACATTTTATTTTGTGAAGTTTTGCATTTAATGGTCACAATAATGTTTCTCCCATAGTCTTCCCTGTGTGTTGATGCTTAAACAAAGCAGCATATTCTGTCACAGGTGATGGACCAAAACACAATGCAACTGAGGAATACAAGCATCAATCCAAGGAAATTTAATTGTAATTTAAGGTAGAGATGACCAGAGGTTAATAACCAAGAATAGGATAAAACTGGCAGATGGGTATAATGTACCATAAACTTATTAGTTAAAGGTGACCAACATATTCACATAAACATTGAGACTGCTGCAAATGGATGAGGATTGCATGACAGAAACTAAGCTATCCAGTGTATACAGTAAGCTGCTTGTACTGAGGAAATTATACCAAATGACTCATGACAAGGGAAAGGACATGCAGGAACATATAAATGGAATGCTAGAGACAGACACTGGTCTATGGATGAGGACATAAAGTGTAACCAGCCATACAGATGTGTCCTCATACACCAAGCCTCGGTACGCCATTCGGCGCAAGACACCTGGCACTACTGAGCCGCAGGATACAAAAAGATATATACATCTGCACACATATTCAAAATTAGATACAGGACCCCATATTTATGTTCACATTTGAATTATTATTCCGCTTGGGGGTACTGCTGACTGACAAGAGTAGTAGTTAGACAATAGTGCAAGAAACAAAAGGTTATGTCAGTGAATAGGCGCACATTAATTGTTACTTTTTATATAAAAACTTAACGTTTATTAGATATACATTAAAATATCCCGATATGGGACAATGGGCAGCGAAATAATGGTTAAAAGTAGTGACAAAAGTAATCGTTAGAAAATGTGTATTAAAATAAAATAAAGAATATCCCGGCTGTGTGTGTTCGTTATTGATTCATTATTAAATATATTTTAAATATTTGAGCTGAGCTCAAAGTCGTGGAGAGGGTAAGAGTTACATTATGATTAGATACAATCAAATCTTAGTAGGTAAGACTTCCAGCAATTTGTCTCAGATACTGTGTAGAAGTGATATTATTTATGCATAGGTATATGGCTTCGTCCAACAAATATAATTATATCATATTAAACATTATCCATTTGCTCTCACAGGCAGGGCAATCCTCTATGATCTCTAATATTGGCGATCTGATTTTATTATATGATATTTATATCCAATCGGATTATTCACACCTTACACATTAATTATGTTGACCACAATTGATTTGCATACTTTTAAAATGTAATACAGTCAGGTCCATAAATATTGGGACATTGACAGAATTTTCATATTTTGGCCTCTATTCACCACCACAATGGCTTTGAAATGAAACAAACAATATGTGCTTTAACTGCAGACTTTCAGATTTAATTTGAGGATAATTACATCCAAATCAGGTGAACGGTGTAGGAATTACAATGGTTTCTATATGTGCCTCCCACCGTTCACCTGATTTGGATGTAATTACCCTCAAATTAAATCTGAAAGTCTGCAGTTAAAGCACATATTGTTTGTTTCAATTCAAAGCCATTGTGGTGGTGAATAGAGGCCAAAATATGAAAATTCTGTCAATGTCCCAATATTTATGGACCTGACTGTGTGTGTATATATATATATATATATATATATATATATATACAGTCAGGTCCATAAATATTGGGACATTGACAGAATTTTCATATTTTGGCCTCTGTTCACCACCACAATGGCTTTGAAATGAAACAAACAAGATATGCTTTAACTGCAGACTTTCAGATTTAATTTGACTGTAATTACATCCAAATCAGGTGAACGGTGTAGGAATTACAATGGTTTCTATATGTGCCTCCCACTTTTTATGGGGCCAAAAGTAATGGGACAAACTAAACAATCCTAAATCTAACTTTCACTTTTTAATACTTTGTTGCAAAACCTTTGCAGGCAATCACAGCCTGAAGTCTGGAACGCATAGACATCACCAGACGCTGGGTTTCATCCCTGGTGATGCTCTGCCAGGCCTCTACTGCAAATGTCTTCAGTTCCTGCTTGTTCTTGGGGCATTTTCCCTTCAGTTTTGTCTTCATCAAGTGAAATGCATGCTCAATCGGATTCAGGTCAGTGGAATGACTTGGCCATTGCATAACATTCCACTTTTTAGCCTTAAAAAACTCTTTGGTTGCTTTTGCAGTATGCTTCGGGTCATTGTCCATCTGCACTGTGAAGCGCCTTCAAATGAGTTCTGAAGCATTTGACTGAATATGAGCATAGAATATTGCCCGAAACACTTCAGAATTCATTCTGCTGCTTTTGTCAGCAGTCACATCATCAATAAATACAAGGGAACCAGTTCCATTGGCAGCTATACATGCCCATGCCATGACACTACCACCACCATGCTTCACTGATGAGGTGGTATGTTTTGGATCATGAGCAGTTCCTTTCCTTCTCCATACTCTTCTCTTCCCATCACTCTGGTACAAGTTGATCTTTGTCTCGTTTCTCCAAAGGATGTTGTTCCAGAACTGTAATGGCTTTTTTTAGATGTTGTTTGGCAAACTCTAAACTGGTCTTCCTGTTTTTGTGGCTCACCAATGGTTTACATCTTGTGGTGAGCCCTCTATATTCACTCTTGTGAAGACTTCTTTTGATTGTTGACTTTGACACATATACACCTACCTCCTGGAGAGTGTTCTTGATTTGGCCAACTGTTGTGAAGGGGTTTTTCTTCACCAGGGAAATAATTCTTCTGTCATCCACCACAGTTGTTTTCCGTGGTCTTCCGGGTCTTTTGGTGTTGCTGAGCTCTCCGGTGCATTCTATCTTTTTGAGAATGTTCCAAACAGTTGATTTGGCCACACCTAATGTTTTTGCTATCTCTCTGATGGGTTTGTTTTGATTTTTCAGCCTAATGATGGCTTGCTTCACTGATAGTGACAGCTCTTTGGATCTCATATTGAGAGTCGACAGCAACTGATTCCAAATGCAAATGTCACATCTAGAATCAACTCCAGACCTTTTACCTGTTTAATTGATAATGAAATAATTAGGGAATAGCCCACACCTGTCCATAAAATAGCTTTTGAGTTGATCGTCCCATTACTTTTGGCCCCTTAAAAAGTGGGAGGCACATATAGAAACCGTTGTAATTCCTACACCGTTCACCTGATTTGGATGTAATTACACTCAAACTAAATCTGAAAGTCTGCAGTTAAAGCACATCTTGTTGGTTTCATTTCAAAGCTATTGTGGTGGTGAATAGAGGCCAAAATATGAATATTCTGTCAATGTCCCAATATTTATGGACCTGACTGTATGTGTGAGAATCATATTAGCCAATATTGGCCCTCATTCAGAGCCGTTCGCTCTGAGCAGAGCGCACGCTCTGAATGAGGGCCGGGCTCCATTTTCATGGAGCGTCCTCCTGGACGCTCGTATAGCTGTGGGTCACCACCCACAGCCTATACGAGCGTGCAGTTTGATGGCCGCAATGGTCGAGACCATCGCGACCATCGAAACTGCGAGCCGGAGCCTGCGGTTGAGGTTTTCAACCGCAAGCTCCGGAGTGATTTTGGCTCTATCAGAGCCAAAATCACTTCCACTGACATCACTAGTGATGTCAGTGGGCCGGCTTCTGACGGGAGGCGTTCCCGTGGGAACGCCCCCGTCAGGGAGGCACGCCCCCGGCACGCCCACCAAAGGGGGCGTGCTGTCAATCAACATTGACAGCACGCCCCCTTTGATCGGACACAACGAGCGAAGGACTTTCCTTCGCTCGTCGCGTCTGGCGCATGCGCACGACGGAGCTCCCTCCGTCGTGCGCATGCTCAGTGCATAACATCGACCCACTTGCGAGCGGACAGCCGCTCGCGAGTGGGTCTGAATCAGGCCCATAGGCCCGTATTCAATTAGAAATGAAAAGTAGAGATCCGCAAAAAAATTTCGCCAATTGCGACTTTTCGCATGTCGGAAAAGTATCAACGTATTCAATTCGCTTTTGCGTATGCGTAAACACAATGCAATGTAATAGGTGAAAAAGATTCGGCCCTGAATAGGTAGAGAAGAGAAGTGCAAAAATTTGTTTTGGGGGTGCAAAGCTCCCTCCAATGGTCAACTGCTTAAAAAAATTCTTAAAAAAACCTTAAGTACACCCCAAAAAATTACTTTGAATTTGGGGGTGAAAAAGTGCAAAGTGAGGGGACAAGTTCGCAGACTAGCAAAATAAGGTTCTGGGGGTGCACTAAAAAGGGGTCTAGTGTTTTGGGGATTGCAGGTGCATTTTTGGGGGTGCAATTTAACTTTTAAATTTCACTTTAGAGACATTAAAATATGCTTGCACCCATTTTCAGGTACCCCAAATTTGACAGGACTACTTATTTTCACCAAAAAATCCTGCTTTATGCCATTCTTCACCCCTTGTGCAAAGATGCTAATAAGTGGCAATTGTGCGAACTTAAGTACCCCAAAGTTGTATTAGGACTAATCGGGCACTACTACCAGTGCCAGATTAATGTCCACATGGGCCTGGAGCTGAAATTCATGAAGGGCCTATTGCGTGCCGCTGCCACCCCGGGAGTTTTATGGTTAGGCACTCCTAAGGGAGGGTTAGGGGGCGAGGACAGGGGAGGATAATAGTACTTACCTGCCTTAGTTGGGATCTTCATCCTGTCGGGCATCCGCAGTCGGTATTTGAACTGGCTAAACAGCTGCCGGCATTTAAATACCATTCCGGGAACGAGATAGTGTGTGCAGAACACGCTATCTGACCATTGCAGGAGCATTTGAAGATGTTTATTGGCTAGCCCTCCTGCATATACACTAATTATTGGCCCGATCAATGTTTCAGTCCTCTGGAGGGTTCTTGGTAAAAGTCCACAGAGGACTGAAATGTTGATCATAGACCTTTGATGTCTCAATCATGGCGAAAGTGAGTGCCACCGTTTCTGACTGTATACAGTGCCAATCTAGAGGTGTGCGCTGTTTGTAGCACCGTCGCCCTTGACACTGGCAAACAGGTTGCTTGGAACAGCATCCTGCTGCCAGTATCGCTGATGCAGTGCTGCTTAGACAGACACCCTGCAGCCTGTGCAGCATCCTCAGGGCACTCTCGGCAGTGCTGCACTTTACACTTCCAGGTGATGACACTCCCGCCCCCCTGTGCGATGACATGACATCATGAATTTAGGGGACAGGACCAGTAATCTGCCAGGCCGCTTACTGTGTGTGTGTGTGTGTATATATATATATAATATAGCAGTCGAACGGACAGCACTCTGAACATCTTGTATAAAGCACACTAAAATCCATTTACATTTTAAATATTTCAGAACCTGTTTTCATACTTTCGTGAGGGATTACAGAGAGAATGAGTGCAGGTTCTGCAATTTTGATACCGAATTTTAGTGTTATATATTAGCCGACCTGAGTGCAGCCCATTCGACTGCTACATGGTCCACTCCCTTCACAGGCAAAAGGTAATTAGGAGGACACCAGGCACCATACTTTGCACAGGAGTGGCAGCCTACCAATTGTGTGTGTGTGTGTATATATATATATATATATATATATAATATATTATATTCACACACAGTGCCGTAGCAGGACGGCAGTGCGCTCTGTGCTGTACTGCCGCCCCTCTCACTCCCCCCACCGCCGCCTACTTCCCATATGTGCATGCCTTTTCACCCGGCCGTCGGGTGGAGGGCAGGGATTTCTTTAGAGTTGTGCTGCTCTGTCGCTTAGCACTCCAGGAGGTCACTTCCTGCAGACCTCCGGAGCCCAGCAGGAAGAGGCCGATGACTTTGCAGGATTCTGCCCTGTGCGGAGGCACCGCCGCACCACCCTCCGTACGGTCCTATATATATATATATATATATATATATATATTTTAAAGGTAAATAACAGGCGGTACTCCTGGTCTCATAAATCACTTGTATTGAAAGTATGTCACACATAACTTCCAAAGTTTCCTGTTATTTACCTTTGTAGTCGCTTATATAGAGGAGGTCACCTGGGCACTTTACAATAGGAGGAGATTGAGTGCTGGTCCACTACTTGATTAACTAACTAGATAGATAGATAGATAGATAGATAGATAGATAGATAGATAGATAGATAGATAGATAGATAGATAGATATGGAAACATAAGTACACAGGGATCTAGAGTTACACTGACCTGCTGTGCTGAAAGTTCATCATGCTGTGCTCAGGGCTGCCTTCCCTCATGTGCTAGGCTACTGCATTCACAATGCTTTAGAGCAAGATGGCCAGGGGGTGGAGCTTCGGGTGACTAGGGGCGGAGCTTCAGCGGGTCCGAGGTGGGCGGGGCTTCAGCCGGCATGTGTGTGTGTCCACCAGCAGAGAGGAGAGGAGGACCAAGGGGGTGTGAGGGCTAAGATTCGGTCGGCCAGGAGGTGAGTGAGCTGGGCTGTTGGTTGTGACTGGGAAAAAAAAATGTTTTTTTTTCCTGTCTGCACGGCTGTCAGTTTCCTATGGGCCTATTTTCAATGGGAGGCCTGGAGCTGTAGCTCCACCCGCCCCATTGTTAATCCGGCCCTGACTACTACATAGATCCGAAATGTTTCTGTATCTTTTTTGGGGGTACAGGCTGATTTCCCTGATTCTGACACCACTTTCCCCCTGTTCTGACTTTGCGTGTCACCGTTTATACATCTTTTGGAATTGATACGGCGGAATAGCGGGGGAGCACACGATAAGTTTCCACTGCTTAAATACGTGATGTAGGCGAAAAGTCCGTCAGGCAAAACTTTATCGTGGGTGTGAAATTAATTGAATGCCGCCCATAGTATCAATTGCTGTAAGTAATATTATCTTTTGTCATATAGACATTTGCAAAAATCGGATAAAATTGCTAATCTCCATTATTTAATATATTTTATTGATTAGCCTAAAATGTATGGCTTTCTTCAACTCTTTTATTCATTTTATGACCCTTATTGATATCTGAGTCACAATTAGTAATAATGCTCCTTTCACAGTTTCCAATTAATATCATAGGATCTCTCACTGCAACCTGTGGTAATTTATTATTGTGGTTGCTATACAGATTTCAGGAGAAACACATATAAACAATATGACCACTAACCATTGAACTCAGGTTATGTGAAGGGAGCTGCTAAATTATACTCTATTCCATATTACTGTCCTGATCTGCAATTAATTTTCATTTGGTATTGCTAATATGACATTAGAAGATCTCTGTTTGCAGTTACATTCAAAGCATTCAAGGCTGAGATATAGCAACAATGTTGCCAATATCTATCCCTGTCAGACAATGTATCAAGGGCTCATAAGTAGCTCAGTGTCCATGTAACTAGGACAAGTTTCACAAAGCAATTTCATGGTATAACATTTTGAGTATGAATTACAACATCACAAGCATGTATTTGCTATTGAGCAAACAGTGCGGGCTTGCCAACGTGCGTTTCGCTAGTAAGGCTTTTTCAAGGCAAACCGATTGCCTCTACTTACCCAGAATATATTAGTCATGAAGGACCAATGAGATCATGTTTTCCCGGTCACATGATATAAGTGAGCAATCCGATGCCACCTATCATTCTCATTGAGAGCTCAGTGTCACGTGACATGTGTGGCCAATTAGAAGCTTCCTCTTATTTCTCAATGAGTACTGCATGTTTCATTCAGTAACTCAGAGGGGTGTGTTTGTTTCTTCCAATCAGATTGAAGTCACACATGTCTGCTTATTGCTATGTTGTTTATAAATAGTAAGTATAGGTTCTCAACATCATATAATTTAGGGAGATATTTATTTAATTATATCTTATTATTAGATATGGTATAATCAGGATTGTCATTAATGACAAAGATAAGAAAAGGGGAAAAGATCTCTGTGTTATAGGAGTCAGTATTATATATTTAGTTGAATATAGTGAGAATAGGAGTTCAGTATTCTATATTTAGATGGATATAGTGAGTATAATATAGGTATATAGTATATAGAGATGTTTAGAGAAAATATATCTGCATAAAATGATCATTAAGATTGTTTCATAGAAGACTATTGCCAGGTATATAATGACAAAAGGTAGATCTAATAAATATAAATCAAGAACTATCCATAATAATAATTATTACGCTATTTCATTAATCTCTTGTTCCAGAGACTTCACAACTTATTCTATTAATATAGTGTCCCATTACAATTACAATTTTATAAAGGTCATATATATATATATATATATATACACACACACATACTGTATATATACACATGTGCATATACACTCACGTATATATTTGTGCATTAGAATAATAACAAAACTAATCCAGAGCGGTGCGATACTGTTCTGTTTGGCCGTGTATAGTGTCTATCAAATGATGACAAGTGAAAAAATAAAAAAATATATGTATAAAAATTAGTGAAGTGATAAAAAACAAATAACTGTGAATTTAGGGTTCCTTCATAAAAAATATTCATTAAATATTGTAAAAGTACCTATTCGATACCTGAATTAGTATGATAGAGACATTTTTGATAAATTCATCCATTAATAATATAAGACCACTTTGTCAGTGTGCTATTACTCATTTCTCAAGGATGACATCTCCTATATTGTTAAATACCCATTATTTGTTTCAAATAATCATATTTTAAATATATTATAGAAACATAACTATGTCTGATTCACCCATAGGTTCAATCCTGAGGATCCAATATACCTCACCTATATTCATTTCCTAATTATATTGTGGAAGCATAGATATGTTTGGTTCTCCACTAAACTTGATAATATCACTCCACATAGTTTCAAAGACAGCTTTTTCCATATCAGAGAGGAGAAATGATTAATCTTGACATTATGAGGAATGAGCTTTAACTATTGTTTTCATTGAGGCCTTTAGGGTGTAAGGAAAATCATTTTTGTCTCCACTTTAAGGAGCTCTTCATCTAAATTTCCACCACGGATCCCATTTGAATGTATCTCATTCCAAAAGCTTTCAAGATATTTTATTACTGTTGTGGTATTTATAGAAATGCCTGGAAACTGATGTAATGGTTTTGAAATTTGCCATGTCTACTGACATTACGGATTGTTCCAGCATATTCTAAGATCCTTATTTTTAAGGGTCTTGAAGTTTTCCCTATATATCGTTTTCCACAGGGGCATTCCAGATGGTATATCCTGCTCACTGTGGTACAGTTTATGTAACTTTGTATGGTCCGTTTTTTATTGTATTTGTCATAAAACCATTGTTTTGGTATCAGTGTCCACAGCCCTAAGATCCCTTTTTATTATAGATTGGTTTCTTGATTGTAGCGAGATGATGCGTGATCTTCTCCAAATAGTTTGAATTCTGGGAGGTAAAATTGAGGCAAGATCAGTGTCCAGTTGAAGGATTGGCCAATGTTTCTGAAGAATGTTGTTGATACTTCTCCTATGTATAGTATATTGAAGGTCCCTCTAATCTTCTCTTCCTCATTGTGTTTCACTTTAGGTCTCAATAACAATTCTCTTGGATTTTGGTCAGTCTCCCTAATTGCTTTCTTAATTAGTCTTTGACTGTATATCCTCTATCTTGTAGTCTTTCTCTCAGTTGTTTCTGCCTGATTTTGAATGATTCTGAAGTAGAACAATTTATTTTAGTGCGTATCAATTCTCCCTTTGGTATTGCTCTGATAGTTACGGGTAAGTGGGAGCTGGTTGAATACAAGATGCTATTTGTAGCTGTACTCTTTCTGAAGATGTTTTTTAAAAGTATGAAAATCAATTGTGGTCAACATAATTAATGTGTAAGGTGTGAATAATCCGATTGGATATAAATATCATATAATAAAATATATCGCCAATATTAGAGATCATATAGGATTTCCCTGCCTGTGGGAGCAAATGGATAATGTTTAATATGATATAATTATATTTATTGGACGAATCCATATACCTATGCATAAATAATATCACTTCTCCACAGTATCTGGGACAAATTGCTGGTAGTCTTACGTACTAAGATTTAATTGTATCTAATCATAATGTAACTCTTAAGGTGGGTACACACCTGACAGATATATCTGCAGATGATGGTCGTTCATACACACTGAACGACCATCATCTGCATGCTGCAGCGGGTCCCGGCGGCTGGGGGTGGGTAGGGGACGTGGCCTTATCGCGGAAGTTGTGACCAAGTTCCCTTCGGGAAAAAAAAACATTTGCGGCACTGGGGAGGGGGGCGCTGTGTGCCCCTCAGCCCCGGCGCACAGCCAATGGGGGACGCGATCAGCGTGATCGCTCCCCCCTTTGGCATAGGAGACTGCTCGGGCTGCTGTTTTAGCAGCCTCGGACAGTCTCCCAGTGCGGCCCAGCACACAGCAGCATGTGCTGGGCTGCTGTGGATGGGGAGCTGTGCCAGACCCGTGTAAGTAGTACCTGCTCGCGGCTCCCCCCCCCTCTGCACCACTGTGTATGGGCGATCGGCTGATCGCCCGTACACACTTGCAGATGGACAGATATGTCTTCAGACATATCTGTTCATTGGCTGTGCAGCACAGCCAATGCGATATGTCTGTGAACTGCGTTGTTCACAGACATATCGTCTGTACACACTTGCCGACGGGGGCACGATATATTGGCCGATCAATTGATCGGCCAATATATCGATGTATACCTGGCATTACCCTCTCCACGATTCTGAGCTTGGCACAAATATTTAAAATATATATAATGAAGAATCAATAACGAACACACACAGGCCCTGATTCAGAGCCGTTCGTTAACAGCAGTACGCTCGTTGCGTTCCGATGTTGAGTAACCGCGCATGCATCGGTGTAACACTGCGCATGTGCGTACGGCAGATTGCGAGCTTTTTTTGTCTCGTTCGTCAAATAGCGTACAGGAAGTGACATGTCAAATGTGATTGACAGAACAGGGCGTTTTTGGGCGTTGACGGGTGGAGATGGAAAAACGCAGGCGTGGCGAGGCGTTTTTGGGGCATACATACATTATCACATGCGAGCGTCAAATGTGTTCGTACCAACTCATACGTCACTGGATGATCCTCTTTCCCTTCAAAATGCTCGCACAGCTTAGGGTCTGGATTACTCGACCACATTGGCGATGGCCTTCTCCTCCGTCCCGGCACTCCACGATGTTGCATCGATTAATCACGGCTTGTCAGAAAATCAATTAGTGTTGGATTGGAAACCGGCTTGGTATGTGTTTTGAAATCAGTTTTTTGGGTTAGCACAAAACCGTACGCAGGTGGAAATCATAGCTGCTAATGTCAGGATTACACAATCAATTTGCGTACATTTGTGGGGGTTTATTTTTGGGTTAATATTTGGTTTTAGGCCTATTGTAACAATAATGACATCATGTTTGTGCTTTTTTGGCCATTTTGCTTTTGCCTGGTGAATTTGCATCCTTAGGTAAATTTTAAAACGTTCCTTAAAGAGCTCTTTTTTTTTCTCATGTAAAATGTTGGTGGTGCGTGTTTTTGCCTTGTGGGCCAGGATTAAATGTAAACCATTTTTACAATAATGTCAGAATACAAAGTCGTACATTTTTGGCAAATTTATTGCTATAAAAATCAATTTCATGCACATTTTTTACACAAACATTTTTTGCAGTGTTAATTCCAAAAATTTTAATAATTGTGCAAACATAAAAGTTTTTGGAAACGTAAAGCTAAAAATTAAAAACAATTCACAAGAAAGGTGAGGGAAGTTTTGGCCAGAAAGGAATATGGGGCAAGCACAGAAGGAGTGTGGGAAAAGTAGCCAGTGCTGTCAACGTTTTTTCCCCCGTTTGGCAGGGGGAGGGTGGGCGCCAGACCGGGTCCGGGATGTCATCGGGCTGGCCTGTCCAGAGGCAGATGTTGTGGCCTCTGGACTAGGCACAGGGCTAGGCACATTTGGAGGATTAGCTGATGTTGTGCCATAGGTGGAGGATCCTGATGTTCCGGCAGGAAGGGAGGTCGGCTCCACCATGTGCTGGCGAATGAGCTGCTCCAGGGCATTGGCGATGCGGATGTTGGCCCTGGTATTTTCCGCCAGGGCCTGACCAATGGTCACGTTGGCCGCAGCATTTTGCTCCAGGGCCCCAGCCACCCGTACCAGACTGGCGTCCATCCTCTGCAGAATCTCCGTATGGAAATCCGATTTAAAATTGAGTTCTGTGAGGAGGGACACTGCCTGCGAGGGGGATTGCCCAGGACTGGCTTCTGCAGGGTCCTCAGCCGGATGTACTGGTTCCTCCCCTGCAGAGCCTGCAGAAATTCTGCGGCCAAGGCTCCCCTCTGGAGCAGACTCATCCGCCTGTGTCTCTGTTGGTAAAATGAGAAAATAGTCACATTAGAATCTACATATTGGCACATTAACATTTCAGAATTGGTGACATCACAATATTTACCTTGGACAACATGAGGAGCCGCAAAGTCTGGCATGTCCGTATCCATGTTGGACACGCCAAACACCTCCACAGCCTGCACACACGCCTGTGCCAGCTCTTCTAAATCATTCAACTCCAATGACACAGGGGTGGGACCCCCACCTGTCCCCCTTGTATGCCTAGCCCTGTCAGCCATTTTTTGTTTCAGGTGATATTTGAAGTCTTGCCATCTGTTGGTGAAAAAGTAGCCATTATTCATGCATTCTTTCCCCCAGTTTTTTTGGGTGGTCAAGTTTTTACTTACCACCGTTTGACATCCCGGGCTAGACGGACAAAATCACCCACCGTATTGACCGCAACGGCTACCTCCTCCCACATTCTCCACTTCTGGCTTGCACTCATATTCCTGTCTGCCTGTGGCAGGATGTCCACACACTTCTGAACCAAAACCTCCATCTCCTTTCTTGTGAATTGTGGCTGCCTTTTCTTTTTGCCAGCTTTGGCCGGAATACTGGGCCCTGTAGCCTCTTCCATGTCATCCTCCTCACCTATTTGTTTAAATGTTGAGAATTGTAAACTTCACAACTTGCACTATATTATGTTTCAAATTAATCATTGTTTCCAAATGCCTGAAATACTTACCGCCAGACTGTTGCCCATTGTTTCCCTGGTCTGTAGCCATGTCTTAGCTCAAAACAAGAAATACAGCACAATTTTTTGTTTGGCTCGTGACGTATTTATACATGCGTCCTTATTTTTCGGCCGCATCATTGATTGTGCGTTCCTATGATCCCTCCTTAATTTGTGCGGGAAACTAAACACTATTTATGGCTTGGGGCGTCTTGAGTCGAGGTGGCGTTTGTTGATTGTTGGAGGTTACGTTGGTCGGAGTTGATTGTTGGCGGGTTTTGGAGTTGGCGTTGGTGGGAGTTGTTTTTGTTTGCAAAATTTGTTTATTTTTTTTCCGTTCGCATTTTTTCTGGTGGTTTTGTTTTTGGCGTTTCTTTATTTGGTAAGTTTTTGGCAGTCTAACTTTTGTTCAATTTGTGTCTCCTTCTTTTCCTGAATTTGTTAACGTTATTTTTTCGTAATTTCATCTTTGTTAGGTTTTTTTTTGGCTCTGCCCCAACGACCATTTGATCCGGAAACTTATATATTATCTATTGGTAAGTTTATTTTTTCACTTGGTTAGTAAATGTTCATGTTTGTATTTACGCAACTTTGTTTGACCTTACACTTGTAACCTTTGTTTTTATTAGTCAGAAATGTTTCTAAAATGTTGTGTTTTTCTATCTGCGTATTTTTGTACTTGTATTTGCAAACTAATTAGCGCATTTTTAACTGTTTCTATTGTGACTGGTATTTGCAAACTAATTAGCGCATTTTTAACTGTTTCTATTGTGACTGGTATTTGCGAACTAATTAGCGCATTTTTAACTGTTTCTATTGTGACTGGTATTTGCGAACTAATTAGCGCATTTTTAACTGTTTCTATTGTGACTGGTATTTGCTAACTAATTAGCGCATTTTTAACTGTTTCTATTGTGACTGGTATTTGCTAACTAATTAGCGCATTTTTAACTGTTTCTATTGTGACTGGTATTTGCGAACTAATTAGCGCATTTTTAACTGCTTATTTAGACCCGTTAAATTGGTTGGGTTTTCCCTTTAGCATTTGTTGATTACATTTGGCCCCAATTTGAGGTAGTCTGCGCAATGTCGTTTTGCTCTTTGGGCAAATGTGTGTTTCTCCCCTTTTATGTTTTGTCTTGCACCCAATTTTGAAACAGAAATGCCCAGCATAAATTGTTGTATTTTTATATTGTGATTATTTACAGTTTGCACGTATCATGACAATACCCCGGCATGTAAGCATCAATGGATGGTATCATCAAGCTAAGTAAAAATCTATTTATTTGGGGGGTTAAAAAGCCTTACATTCAAATCTTGCCATTTCAGGTTGATCTGGGTTGGATTGTTCTGGCCATGCTCCCGGAAGCCGACCAACCTCAATCTCGTCCCAGGAATAGGCATCGTAGGCGTGCAAGGCCCCAGATATTTCGAACACGTGTCACCCTTTTTGGAATGCCCGATGATGAGGTTTTAAGACGCTGCCGTCTTCCTCCCAAAATCATCATAGACACTCTCTCATTAATAGAGAGTGATCTTGATTGGCAAATTGACAGTCCTACAGCAATACCACCACTTACGCAATTTATGGCGGTGTTACATTTCTGTACCTCAGGATCGTTTCAAACAACGGTGGGAATAGTGGCGGGCATCTCACAATCCTCCTTTTCCCGGATCCTGAGGGCAGTGATGGAGGCACTTTTCAAGCACCTCCATCATTTTATTCAAATGCCTTTGGATATGGGTGCCCTTAGTGTGGCCAAGGCCAATTTTTACCAATTAGCTGGCTTCCCACACATCATAGGGGTTGTGGATGGTACTCACATACCACTTCAGCCTCCAGCACGGCTGGAGGCCATATTTCGCAACCGTAAACACTATCACTCCCTGAATGTAATGGTGGTATGTGATGCCTCCCTCCAGATCCTGTCCCTGAATGCAAAATTACCAGGAAGTGCACATGACTCATTCGTCATCCGGCAATCAGGGATATGGCACAAATTAACCAACCTACAAGCTGGTGATGCGTGGCTTCTGGGTAAGTGGAGACCTTTAGTACATAATAATGTTAAGCTTGATACACAGTGATCCTGATGTTGTCACTTCTTTTTCACAGGAGACAGTGGCTACCCTTGCATGCCCTGGCTGCTCACTCCTTATTTGGCTCCCACACCAGGGCCACAAAGTAATTTTAATGCCGCACTTACAGCCACCAGGCAAGTGGTGGAGCGCTGTATCGGCGTTTTAAAAGTCCGATTCAGATGCCTCCACCGCTCTGGTGGCGAGCTCATGTATTTGCCGGATATGGTTTCGAAAATTGTGGTCCTGTGTGGGATATTTCACAACATCGCCATAAGGAGTGGTGTCCCAATGCAGCCAGAGGATGCCTTACCTGAGGATGGCCCCCCCGAGGTTGGTCGGAGGTCAGTATGTGGGGGGGCCATACGCGATGATGTGGTGGCCAGATATTTTAGGTAATTATTGGCAAAACAACAGTGTTTAGACACAATGTGGTACGGTTTGTTTGAGAACATCTAATTATTTTGTTTTTTTTTCTCAATCTTCTGTTTGTTTTCATAATCTTTGGGACTCCAATGATGACTACTTCCTGCTACCCTAAAAAAACCTTCATGTGGAAACTTTGGGAATATATTATGGAACCCATATTGCAACGCCACATTTGTGGAATCATGTTGGCATGGTCCTTCGTCAACCAGTTCTTGATTTTTTGTGTGATTTTTTAAAGTTTTTTGTATGTGTTGTATTTATGATTATCACTGTGTGTTTTGTTTGTGAGTGAACACTTTGTTATTTTAGTTATGTTGTGAATAAACGTCTTGAGAGTGTAATTTTGTACCTTTTTTTGCCCATTACAAGCAAGTGTAACCAGGTTCACACACGTTACATTTGCCTAAGGGGTAAGCCTGTAATGACGCAAGTTGAGCTAAAATGTAAGATGTTTTCTGGGTCCAAACCAACACCCAAAGGAATCCTGTACAATCAGTTGGCTTCGTAATATCGGCCTAAGCAGCTTGAACCCCAAATAGGAACATGTAAAATGTATTAATATATAATTTGTACAACACCAAAAAAGGGCAATCAGATTGTTACTGTTAGGTGTTTCTTGTGCCTGTTTTCCTAAAAAATACAAAACACAATCTTAGTGACAATAATTGCAAATCCTTGCTGGAAGAGTCTACTTATGTCAGTGTAAACAATCTCTGATTTGGAAACAAGGAATGAGACAGAACGTTAAGTTTAAAATATTAATTTATTTATCTTTTGTCAAAAAAAAAAACTAAAACTGGTTCCTAAGGAGGACCGACATATGGTCAAGGACCACCAGCAGCACGATGACGTGTTCCCGCATACGCCCCACACAGCCGGCTAATTCAGCCATACGCCTCTGTTCCTCTGTGGGTTAGAAAAGTGTGGGGATTAATGCATCAATAATGAAACCACATTAAAAAACAAGCCAAACCAAGCTACCCAAAAATGTAAATATTTTGGCCCAAAGCAGAATTACACCGAAAAAACCAAGCCCCCCAAAATGGTCTACTCCAAAACTACAAGTCCAAAAATCTGATTCAGACAGGTGTGATATGTGTATGGTGAAATCAGCAGTAACAGGTAAAGACAACCCGAAAACTCCCAAAAATTCGGCAGAAAAACACAAAAAAAGGGAACGACACATGATTACATCCAAACAGTTTTTGCCGAAAAATAAACAAAAAAAAAACCATACCGTTCAAAATAATGGCCGCTCCTGAAGCCACTCCCTCGTCCTCCTCGGAGGTGCCTCCATTCCCCAAAGAGCTTGGCGGGGTGATTTGGGATTCAGGGGAGGGGGTAGTTAGAAGAGGGGTGGTTGGAGGAGAGGGGGAATTGGGATGGAGGGGAAGGAGCCCCGAAATATCCTCCACAGGGTCTGGGGAGGAGGGGGAAATAGGGGAATTTGGGGGTGTGGAGGGTTGGCTTGGGGTTGGGGAGAGTGGGCGAGAGCGCCATCTTGGATGGCGATGACGCCGTAGTCTTCGCTGTGCCCCTAAAAGATGTGAAACAAATTGTGGTTAGTTTCAACCAAAACCGAGTAAAACACTAATTTATGACAACAGGACATACATGAAAACATGGCCATGCAGATATGAGTACAATGAATAAATAGGACATACATGAAAACATGGCCATGAAGATATGAGTACAATGAATAAATAGGACATACATGAAAACATGGCCATGCAGATATGAGTACAATGAATAAATAGGACATACATGAAAACATGCACACGCAGTTAGGGCCACAAAGATAAACATGAAAACCACAGTCCCAAAAACTTACATTCTGCGATCTGCATGCGAAAGCATGCCAGCAAGCGGGGCGTCCGCCGTTGCAGGTCCGACCACCTGCGCTCCAGCTGGCCGATCTGGCGGCGTGAGCTGAAGGAATGCAGGCGGCCACGTACCTCCGCATATGCGGAACGCTTCTCGCGATTTGTGATGGGTGGAGGCTGGCTGGTGATCCGCCTATCCATCACCTCGGTTAACACCAGCAGCTCGCGCCTGGTGAATGCCGAGGCTCTCATGATGGCAATGGTGTATTTGTTAAAAATCATTTTTAATAAAGCCCCGAAAATAAATTTGATTGGCTAATGTATTTGGGTAATTAACAGGACCAATTCTATTGGTTAGTGTATGAGTCATGTGTTCGACAGGGCCAGAAATCTCTTGAGAGTTATGATAGGCTTGATGCAGTGACATGCGTAAGCAAATTTAAATAAAGAAATGAACCCAGGAAAATATGCGTGGTTAAAAACAAATAAAACAATTGTTTAATTGGCTCTAACATGTATTTTGACAAATAAAAGCGAATGTTTAAGCCGTACGTATTCTGCGGGTAAACACAAACACGGACAAGATTAAAGTTTATTGCATTGTGAAAAAAAAACAAAAAACCAATGAAGCTAATTGATATATTGATTGGCATGATACGATTGAGGGAGGTAGGCAGAATAAACGAGCAGTTAATCGGAATCTGACAGTCTCACTTCCGGTTTGTACTTGTGCGTGCGTTCCCTTCAAGCCACTTCGGGGATGTACGCTCGCTATTTGGCACGCTCGTTAGTTAGAGGAGGGGTCGGTAGAGTTTGGGGAGGATGTTTGGCTGCGTTCGAAAATACGAGCGAGTGCTTGAATTTACATATTTTTTTACGTACGCCGAACGTACGAACGGCCACTTGCATCCGGGTCTGAATGAGGGCCACAGTCGGGAAAGTCTTTATTTTATTTTAATACACATTTTCTAACGCATACTTTTCTCACTACTTCTAATTTCTAACCATTATTTTGCTGCCCATAAGGATATTTTAATGTATATCTAATAAACGTTAAGTTTTTATATAAAAAGTAACAATTCACTATTCACTGACATAACCTTTTGTTTCTTGCACTATTGTCTAACTACTGAGCCGCACCAAGCAGCGTTTCTTAATTACTTTTTCTGTAAATGTCGCCTTATTCGCAATGCAGGAGCAGTGAAATACCACTCAAAGTGTACTAGAAACGTGGGGCTGTGACTTGAACTGCACGAAATTAGTTTTAAACATGTACAACGTTGCAGATGAAGCACAATGAAAATTGGCGTGAGAAAGTCGTAGCCACTGCATCGCAGAACTTTGTATACAGATTCAGACTCATTCGCACACAGATGTACAAATTTCGCATATCAAATTGATCAGTGCAGTGTAGCTAAGTAGTTTTGTCACTTCCAGTTGTTTTATGTGTGAGAATAAGATGCTCGGCGTGCCAGAGTCGCTCATACCTGTTGCTTTGAGGAGGGGTGTTTGGTGCGAATGTGGCCACAGTGTATGAGGACACACCTGTAGTTCTGTGCAGTGTACCTGACATATACCATCCACTGGAAATAAAGCCTGAAGCAGAGTTAAGGTGCGCACACACTAGACGATATTTTGTATGATTCGCCCAATTTTGGCACATCGGAATGACAAATCGTTTAAAATATGTCTAAATCTTTAGTGTCCACTTACGATGCCGATGCAAGTACCCGCGGGTCGTACATGGCATCTTCAGATCTTAAACATAAGTAGGTTGGCAGTTAAGCTGGGAGTATAGGCAGACAGAGTAGAAGAAAAATAAAATCAACATAATACAGAATAGCTTTTTCTGAAGTGATGAAACAATAGATGTTCGCGGGCAGTCAGATAAAAATTAGTGCATTTATTTAGACAAATATAAACTCACAATGAGCAATGTAAACAATTAAAATTCTATACTAATTATCTCTGAAAGGAGCAACATATACTGTATATAAAAGCAAGTGCAAATAATGAGCTCAAAGGGAGTGAGTATTAGCTCGAATGAGCAAAAACGTACCAGTCCAAGGAGGTGAGTGTCTTCCGGGTATGTAAAGGTGCGGATTATCAAGATAAAACCCACACCAGACACTCAGATCTTGGCTACAGCAAGCAACATCTGCCAATCTCATTGACGCACAGGAAATCGTTAAGGACGCACGATAGGTCGTTGGTTAGATTGGACACTTTTTAGCACCATATCGTGTTCCGGAGTGCCAGGGATAATTCAAGGGAAATCACTCATGATATCGCATCGTAAGCACATTGTCTAGTATGTACGCACCTTTAGCATTAGACTTTGTTAAAACCAGGCTTATAGATGAGCACCAGCGCAGAAAGGAACTCATACATGATAACATGGAAAGTGACTTCAGAATGGCCCTTAACCAACTAATTGCGCAGTTACAAGGGATATCACTGCAGGCAGCAGGGGTATAGTTGTCACGGTCACATCCCATGTGACCATGCAATCCATGTCCCTCCCCATGCAGTAGTTTAGCATGCTGTGTTCACCACCATCACTGCCAAATTTGTACCCCAGAATGCCAATTACACTCTGGGGCGCATGCACTTCTACCAAAAGAGCAAGAAGGGGAACTTCAGTACCCCCTTGAGAAATATAATGCTGATCTTGCTAGTGCAGAGGCTAGAGGAAAGTTTTGCTGTGCAAGGAAGTGTTGATCAGTCTTTCCTGACACACAGACAGGGTCACTTATTTGATTGAAATCAGATTTTTTTGGGATTTAAATAGGATTTTTTTTTATTACAATTTTTTTTAAGTAAACTGTTTAATTTTAGATGTTTAAACCTTCTTTTAGTAATAAATGAACAATTTTTGAAGTGAACAGTAACAAAATGAACACAGTTATAGAATAAATTCACACTAAACAGTTACATCAAGAAGTAAAATTAGGCTCTGAATTTCACTCAATCAGTTGTTTGAGTCTGAGTCAAACATGTACATGTCTTTGTCAACGTCCTCACGTTTGTCCTCAACAGAAAAGGCTCTGTAGAATGCAACCAGTTTAGCTGTTTTTTCATTTTCCAATCTGTTGCGTGTTTTGGATTGTACAAAACTGTAGGTTGAAAAAATCCTTTCAATTCCTGCACTTGATGAAACTGTGGTGAACATATGCTTCAGAAGATTTACTACAGAAGTGTCTAACTGAAGTTGAGCTGTGTAGCACATCCACCAGGCTAGAGGAGATACTTGGTGTCCACTTCAAACATGTATAGTGCAAATGGTTTCATGGATGCACGAAAGTTGATGATGACCGGCATAATTTGACGATTATTGGCATGAGCAAACTCTATAGCAGTCTCAATTTCAGCAGGACTGAGCTTTTTTCCCCTGTAACTAGGATCAAGTAGATTAACCAGCATGTGGGCATCTGTCAGTGCAATTTTAGCTATTGCCTTTGCCATCTTTACTACATTGCTGTGGTGTCCAATCTCTTCAAGATCATCTAACAGCTTCTCCCACACTTGTACGACATCACTGATTGTGCAGTTGCATCTTTGTGCACGATCCAGAGCTACAGCTACATCGTTTGATTTAAATCGTTTGATTTAAATTGTGCAACCCTTATGATTTAAGTCATGATTTAATCATTTGATTTAAACCATTCGATTTAAATCGTGCAACACTGCACACAGACTCTGCTTTGACGGGTTTAATTGCCATTGGGGGGAGGGGGGGGGGGAGAGAGAGAGAGAGAGCGAGAGAGAGAGAGAGAGAGAGAGAATCCAATAAGGAGGCACTCTGGAGACTTTGCAGCATACAGTAAAATCGTCCTTTATTTCCTACGCTTCATGAGTTACCCCGTCGTCAGGGACAAGCTTGTCCCTGATGACGGGGTAACTCCCGAAACATAGGAAATATGCTGCAAAGTCTCCAGAGTGCCTCCTTACTGGATTCTCTCCATTTGGCTGTGACTCACAACCCTGGAGGGCACCAGAGCATTTGTTTGATTTAAAAGGAGTGCCGGGTATGTGGATATATATATATATATATATATATATATATATATATATATAGTAGGGGTGAGCGGGTTCGGATTTCTGAAATCCGAACCCCCCCCGAGTCCCCCCGATCCGAGGCCGATCCGAGTCAGGCTCGACTTTTCCCGCCTGTCTCGGATCTGAAATCGAGGCAAAACGTCATCATCCCGCCTTCCGGGTCTCGCGGGTTTTGGATCCTATAAAAGGTACCCGCGTCGGCGCCATTTTCTCACTCGGCTGTGGACAGTGAAGAGGGAGGGTGGGAGTTAGGGTTGGCTGGGCTGTGTAGTGTAGTGTAGTGTAGTGCAGAGTAGTGTTGTGCTGCGCTGTGCTGCGCTGTGCTGCGCTGTGCTGCTGTTGTCCACTACTTCAAAGTCCATAGGGGCTGGCTGTGTTGTGCTGTGCTGCTGTTGTTACTAGGGGCTGTGTCCACTACTTCAAAGTCCATAGGGGCTGGCTGGACTGTGTTGTGCAGTCAGTTCTCCATAGGGGCTGTGTCCACTCCAAAGTCCTGTGCAGTGTCCCAGTCCTAAAGGGGTGCTGTAGTGTTGTCCAGGGGGTGCTCTGTCCATCAGGGGTGCTCCCCCCAAGTGCTAAAAAAATAATATTTTTTCTGTGTTTGTGAATTGTGTGCGCAGTAGCCGCACGTGCATCAACAAAGTAGTGCCAAGTGTGCGCCTGTGTCATAAGTAAAGGGCCGGCTGGCTTGACCGTTAAAGGGTGCTTTAACCCCCAAAGTACACTCCAGTCCAAACCAAAAAAATATATATTTTCTGTGTTTGTGACTTGTGTGCACTGTGGCTGCACGTGCATCAACAAAGGAGCAGCGCCAAGCGTGCGCCTGTGTCCCATAAGTAAAGAGCCGGCTGGCTCATTTCTTAAAGGGTGGTGTAACCCACAAAGTGCACTACTCTCCAGCAAAAATAAAAAAATATTTTCTGTGTTTGTGTGCGCTTTAGCCGCACGTATATATCAATATAACATAAATGGAGGACCAAACTTTCTCCGATAAAAATAAAATAGGGAAAGATCAAGAACCACTTCCTCCTAGTGCTGTTGCTGCTGCTGGGAGTTGTTCATCATCCCAGAGAGGAAGTAGGAACACCACCACTTTTACTAAACAACTGACCCTCCAACAGTCCCTAGCAATGAGGATGAAGTACGACAGCAGTCACCCTGAAGCAAAACGTATAACTGAGGCCTTGACTGCTATGTTGGTGTTAGACGTGGGTCCGGTATCCGCCATTAGTGCAGTGGGATTTAGACAATTGATGGAGGTAGTGTGTCCCCGGTTCCAAATCCCGTCTAGATTCCACCTGCATCCTCAAAGCAGCAGCGACAAGCGTGCATCTATCTGTTAAAGGGTGGTGTAACCCTCAAAGTGTGCTCCACAAACAAAAAAAATATTCTTCTTTTTTTTTCTGTCTTTGTGAAATGTGTGGGCTGTAGCCGCACCCGCATCCTTAAAGCAGCAGCGACAAGCGTGCGTCTGTCTGTTAAAGGGTGGTGTAACCCTCAAAGTGCGCTCCACAAACAATAAAAAAATTCTTATTTTTTTTTCTGTCTTTGTGAAATGTGTGGGCTGTAGCCGCACCTGCATCCTTAAAGCAGCAGTGACAAGCGTGCGTCTGTCTATTAAAGGGTGGTGTAACCCTCAAAGTGCGCTCCACAAACAATAAAAAAATTCTTATTTTTTTTTCTGTCTTTGTGAAATGTGTGGGCTGTAGCCACACCTGCATCCTTAAAGCAGCAGCGACAAGCGTGCGTCTGTCTGTTAAAGGGTGGTGTAACCCTCAAAGTGCGCTCCACAAACAATAAAAAAATTCTTATTTTTTTTTCTGTCTTTGTGAAATGTGTGGGCTGTAGCCGCACCTGCATCCTTAAAGCAGCAGCGACAAGCGTGCGTCTGTCTCTTAAAGGGTGGTGTAACCCTCAAAGTGCACTCCACAAACAATAAAAATATTCTTCTTTTTCTGTCTTTGTGAAATGTGTGGGCTGTAGCCGCACTTGCATCCTCAAAGCAGCAGCGACAAGCGTGCGTCTGTCTGTTAAAGGGTGGTGTAACCCTCAAAGTGTGCTCCACAAACAATAAAAAAATTCTTATTTTTTTTTCTGTATTTGTGAAATGTGTGGGCTGTAGCCGCACCTGCATCCTTAAAGCAGCAGCGACAAGCGTCTGTCTGTTAAAGGGTGGTGACACCCTCAAAGTGCGCTCCACAAACAATAAAAATATTCTTCTTTTTTTTTCTGTCTTTGTGAAATGTGTGGGCTGTAGCCGCACCTGCATCCTTAAAGCAGCAGCGACAAGCGTGCATCTGTCTGTTAAAGGATTACATCGGTGACAGCATCCAAGTAGGCATGTCAGACAGTCCGTACCTGTACTGGCAGGAAAAAGAAGCAATTTGGAGGTCCCTGTACAAACTGGCTCTATTTTACCTGAGTTGCCCCCCCTCCAGTGTGTACTCCGAAAGAGTGTTTAGTGCAGCCGGGAACCTTGTCAGCAAAAGGCGTAGGAGGTTGCTTCCACAAAATGTGGAGAAGATGATGTTCATAAAATGAATTATCAACTCTTCCAGGGAGACCAGCCTCCAGAACGTACAGAGGGACCTGTGGTTGTGGATTCCAGTGGGGACGAATTAATACTTTGTGAGGATGAGGATGTACACAACACTGAAGAGGGTGAGGAATCGGAGGATGAGGACGACATCTTGCCTCCGTAGAGCCAGTTTGTGCAGGGACAGATTAATTGCCAGCTTGTTTTGTGGGGTCCAAATGAACCAATCATTTCAGCCACAGTCGTGTGGCAGACCCTGGCGCTGAAATGTTTGGTTTGTTAAAGTGTGCATGTCCTATTTATACAACATAAGGGTGGGTGGGAGGACAATTCCATCTTGCACCTCTTTTTTTTCTATGAATTATTTACTGTTTGGGGCCTAGTTTTTCAAACTGCCATCCTGTCTGCCACTGCAGTGTCACTCCTAGATGGACCACATGTTTGTGCCGCCCACTCGTATCTCTTAGCATAGTCATCCAGCTACCTCGGTGCAACCTTTTGGATATAAAAACACTATTGTGCGGTGTGAGGTGTTCAGAATAGACTGGAAATGAGTGGAAATTAAGGTTATTGAGGTTAATAATAGCATAGGAGCAGAAAAACACACAAATTCTGTGATTTTAGCTGTTTTTATGCTTTTTTAAAAAAAAAATACAGATCCAAAACACAAAACCCAGAACCCAAAACACGGAAGGGTAGTTTTGGCAAAACCAATCCAGATCCAAAACACGAAGAAAGATCCAGATCCAAAACCAAAACACAAAACACGAAAAGTGGCCAGTGCACACCCCTAATATATAGTGACACATGAACCTATGGACACTAGTGGGTGGTGGTACAATGGATAAAAGAACTGGAGACCTGCACTAGGATGGGATGTAGGCCCTGATTCAGAGCCGGATGCTCTGACAGAGCGCTCGCTCTGAATCAGGGCCGTCCTTCTGAATTTTTAGAGCGGCCTCCTGGCCATTTGTATAGCTGTGGGTGACCACTCACAGCTATAGCGAGCAGCCAGGGAGATGGTCATGATGGTCAAGACCATCGCGACCATCGGGCTTGCGACGAGACCCTTGTGGTAGGGTCTCGTTGCCGCAAGCCCTGGAGTGCCTTTGGCTTTACCAGAGCCGAAAGCACTCTCACTGACATCACTTGTGATGTCAGTGGGGCCAGCCCCAGATGGTAGGCGTTCCCATGGGAACGCCTCCGTCTGGCCAGCCACGCCACCAGCACGCCCACCAAAGGGGGCGTGCTGTCACTCACCATCGACAGCACGCCCCCTTTGTATCGAGATACATAGCGACGGCTTGCCCGTCACTATCCGGGTCTCGCGCAGGCGCACGACAGAGCCGGGTCCATCGTGCGCATGCGCATTGGGCCAACATCGACCCGCTTGCGAGCGCTCAGCGCTCACGAGTGGGTCTGAATCAGGCCCGTAGTCAGGATCCTGAATGTCAGAATGCCAATGTTCAAAATACCAACAGTGGCATCAGTAGGGGTTAGGCGCTAGGGGGAGGGTTTGGCAGCAGACGGGGAGCTTTGTGCTGCAGGACGGGATGGTTAGGGTTAGGTTGCAGGAGGGGTGGATAAAGGTTAGGAGGAGAGTAAGGGTTAAAATACCCAAATTCTTTGGGATTTTGACCATCAGGATGCCACTGTCGGGATTGTGACCATCAGAATCCTGTACCCAACCCGTTAGGATATGTGCAGCAGCTCTCATAAAGACTATAATGTAAACATTGTAACAGAAAGACTACCACTAAAATGTATGTGCTACATTATGTGACAATAAAACCCTAATAACTTATAAGGGAATCGGTATGTAATGCCGATGGATGTAAAGCCGGCGGACTAATTACCGACACTGGAAGCCCAAACCATCAGGATCCCGACAGGGGCTGGGAAGTACCCCTCCCCCCCCCCCCCTAACCCTGACCCTCGCTTAGTGGTGCCTAACCCTATCCTCTCCCTCCAGTGGTGTCTAATCCTAACCTTCCCACGGAGATGCCTAAACCTAACCCCCCCTCCCCGCACCCTAAACCTAACCTTCCCAGGGTGGTGCCTTACCTCCCCCCGGTGGTGCCTAACCTCCCTCCCCACACCCTAAACCTAACCTAACCCTCCCAGGGTGGTGCCTAACCCTATGTCCCCCCCCCCCCGCGCGACTAAGCGCTAACACTGCCTGGGAAGCCGTCTGTCTAGATTCCGGCGTGGGGATCTAAATGGGCATCGGGATTTCGAAGCCTGTCTTTAGTCTCGCTTCGGGATTTAGACGCAGAGATTTAGTCAGACGGCTTCCAGGCCATCTGCATTTTGACCGCTTCCCCTTATAAGAGTTAGGCTCACCAAGCCTGCACCACCTCTTCCTGTATATACCCGGTTGCTGTTTACCCAGACTCAATCATTCATAAAAGAACTTAAACTTTGTTTCAAAGCATGTATATTTCTAACTCAAGGTTTCACATTGTTTTCTTGTCGCATCATATAGCACATACATTATAGTGCTCGTCTTTTTGTTACAGTGTTTACTAGTGGGTAGGGGCAATGCCAATAGGGATCTATTACAATTAGGGGGGGTAATGCCACTGGGAATCTATTGCCACTGTGTGGTGGTATGTACTGTTACAAATGGAGGCCTACAGACTCGAGTTGTGAGACTCCCACGGCATATTTATTTTCAATAAATTATTTAAATACATTTTTAAAAACATTCTAAAATGTAACTAAAAACATAAAAGAAACTAATAATTTCTAAAAGGTTTCTGGGGAATTAGCCAGTTAAGTGGTTAAACACACAGATTTGAAGTCCAACAATAAGGAAACAAGAGCATATTTTCGATACAAGTAACAGGGATGCCTGAAATATATTTGTCTATATTTTAAGCAGAGCAACAGCGAAAATTTGCAAATGGGTCTCTTGGGTTTGTATATAATTATAATGATATGGACACAATGTATAATCATATGGCTGTTGGGCTTCTGTGCTGTTATGAAATCACATGAGCTTTACTAGTTGATCTATAATCATGTGATTATCTGCACGATGACACATATGCATATTGGCAACTAAATAGGCTGGGGATGTAGTTACCAGACTAGCGGACAGCATGCCAATCTGCTTCCCGATGGTGGAAGTCCGGTGGACGGCATGTCGCCGGTCTGAGGCCCGACGGTGGAAGCCCGGCACAGGACTTAAGATAGGCCTCAAAATACCGAAGCCTATCTTAATCCCAATGCCGGAATACAGACAAGATGCCAGCACGAATGAGGTAAGCTGAGAGCATTTTATCTGTTACCCGCAGGAGGGGGGAGTATTAGCATAGCGAGGTTGGCATTTGGTTTTGGGGGGAGGTTAGGGTGACGCACCCCTAGAGGGGGTTAGAGCGAGGCACCACTGGAGGGGTTAAGGTTAGGCTACAAGAAGGGAGGGTTAGGGGAAGAAGGAGGCATCCCAACTGCCAGCATTACATACCGATTCCAATAGGCTGATGTATATTGTATTTTGTGAGCACCACTGGAGGTTGGAGGCTTATGGTTATGGGTTGTACAACGATTAGTGGCCCAGACTGACTGGCAAGGTGGCAAGCTGCAACCTTCCTGTTCCCCACACTCCAATGTACATTTTTTCTAAATTATTGTATTCCGCTTTTCACATCTACATCCACCTAACCGGAGAGGTGGGGGCTTGACCATCAGTAATCAGGGTCTGGGGCAGCCCAACCATCATGTCTGACAGTGGGAAAGGAGGTGGGGCCCAGCACTGGCTTGGTAATAGCAGCATCACACAGCAGTTCCTGGGTACAGGTACAGCAGATTGTCCATATTGAGAAACTCGCCAGTGAGAGTAAACTATGGGTTATTAGAGGTATGGCAAAGCAACACTTTTACTTGTGGTTTTTTCATTTAAAAGCATCTTAACATGCAGATCCAGTAGCTAAGAGTTTTTGCTGACTTATTGCCAACTAATGAAATTAGGAAATAAAACAGTTTTCCCACTTTGTAAGCATATTTCTTTATCAAAGGACCTTGTGAGTATGCACAGACCATAATTTTAGAGAAGAAAACTAATTAGAAATTTGTTTAATAAATTTTTTAGTATGCATGGGTGCCTGCACTTTATCATGTCTCTCTGTACTGTGGGCCTGATTCAGAGCCGCTCGTAAGCGGCCGCTCGTTCGTTCCGAGCGATGTTTGCACAACTGCGCATGCGTACGGATTGTAATACACATGCGCGAACCAGTCAGTGCGGCCGAAAATTGTTTGTTCGCTAAATAGCGAATGCCTGCTATTTTGAGTGACAGAAGGAGGCGTATGTGGGTGGTAACAGGGGAAGGTGCTTGAAAACGGGGATGGGAGATCACAACACAGGCGTGCTTAAAGGTCAAAACGGGCGTTTTATGGGTGTGCATAATTAAAACAGCAGCGTCATTGACCATGTCACTGGGTTATTTTATAGTCAAAACTGCTCGCAAGATTGCGGTAGGAAAAAACCAACCACAAGAATAGCGAGCAGTTCATACGCTGGTTGATGTACTCGATTAATCTAATAAATAGTGGACATGACGTAGGATGCGAGCGGCCAGGGGGCGTAGTTTTCCAAAAAACTACCGCATGTTTTGTATGCTCGTTCAGACCTAGAGGCGTGAACAGACCGCAAAGAGCGAACGGTTCATTTGAATAGCCACCCCTATTTTCTGGACGAGCGAGCGCAAATAGCGTCCGGCTCTGAATCAGGCCTAGTATACTTAATAATTCTTAGTATCTATTCTTATTCTGTATGTAGGGATCACTGCATATAGTATCGCTTCTTTTTATATTGTATCAAATTCTCAATGTATATGTTTACTCTGCATATTTACATACTTGCTCAGCACCACTACTTATTTTATATACTTATATATCTTCTTTTTTTTTTTACTAGTTTGTCATTGACCTAAATTCAACCAAAACACTGGGGAATATAGGGCCTGATTCAGATCCACTTGCGAGCGCTGAGCGCTCGCAAGCGGGTCGATGGTGCCCTAGTGCGCATGCGCATGACGGAGGCTGCTCCGTCGTGCGCATGCGTGAGACCCGGCTAGCGACGGGGATGCCGTCGCTCTGGGTCTCGCACCAAAGGGGGTGTGCTGTTGATGTTGATTGACAGCATGTCCCCTTTGGTGGGCGTGCCGGGGGCATGACTGCCAGATGGAGGCGTTCCCGTGGGAACGCCTACCGTCTGGGTCCGGCCCCACTGACATCACTAGTGATGTCAGTGGGAGTGATTTTGGCTCTGATAGAGCCAAAATCACTCCAGGGCTTGCAGTCACCAAGACCCTACCACAGGGTCTCGTCGCAAGCCATCTTTTTGGCCGCTCGCATAGCTGTGGGTGACCAGGAAGCCGCTCCAAGTTTAGGTAGGAGGGCCCTGATTCAAAGCGAGTGCTCTGGTCAGAGCATCTGGCTCTGAATCAGGCCCTTAGGCCTGATTTAGAGATGTACGCTATGGTTAGCGCACATCTCTGATGCAGGTCCTGCAATATCGTACGGAGTTCCTCCAAGCCTCTGATTGACAGGCAGAAGCGTTTGGGGGGTCAGTGTGGGTGCACGGTGGCCCCCATTTTCTGGGAGTGCTGAGGCCAGGGTCTGTGTCCATGCGTCACTAGGACCTGGTCAGGCTGCGGTAAGTTTCAGCTACAGCAGCCTGGCCAAAGGGACAACAATTGCGACGGATGATTCTGATGGTGATCCTAGACTGCGAAGTCGATCGCAGTGCTGGGATCATGTAGATGCAGCAAGTGTCTATTTCCTACGGAATCGGTATGATTTACCACCGGACGCAAGTCTGGCGGTTAGAATCCCTACAGCGGCTGCTCAACATGGGTGAAAATCCTGATCGTCCCTAAGGTAAGTTTAGACTAACCTAATTCTCTCCCCTAACCCTCCTTAGGGGTGCCTAACCCTAAACTTCCCCCCAGTGCCTAACCCTAATCCCCCCTCTAAGTGCCTTACCCAACCCCCCCTTCCCCACCGCCTAAACCTAAATCCCCCGGGGGGCTGCCTAACCCTAAGTCCCCCCCAGGGGTGCCTAACCCTCCCTCCCCCTAGCCTAACCCTAACCTCCCATGGGGGTTCCTAACCCTAAGTCCCCCCGGGAGCCCTAAACCTAACCCCCCCGTGCGGCTGTCCGCGCCCGGCATCCCTTCGATCGGGATGCCGGGCGCCGGTTTCCCGGCGTCGGTAAAATGACAAGCGTCTAGATTTAGACATCTGTCATTTAACCCTCGTCGGGAAAAAGCAGTCTCTCTGCCTCCCATGTCACAGATGGGGCTGTCCCCTTTAGGCAGGAGCTTGTTTGGTATATATTTTTTAGAATAGAATAACACAAAGTATCCCAGTATACTTACTTACTTTAATGTAATTACTAATGCGTGAAGCAACAACATGTACGGAATGTTCTTGTCTTAGGTGTTTTCTACCTGCTGAAACACCTTTATCCTTCTTACTAATACAATCTATCCAATTATAAAAAAAATAGCTATAGGGGTAAATGACAAATTGTCATCAACCTTGTAACACGTGGAGGCTGTTTTACTATGTATGATATACATATTGTACTAGAAATAAAACCAAATAGGGCTACAATCTGATTATCCACGTTGTAATAATAATTGTTACAGACAGTTACAGCACTGTCTCACTGGGCATGTGTATATTACCTATTCTGTAGAACTCAGACATTGGAAAGACATAGTAAAATAACAGTCTCTGCACTGAATGTTGACAACTGGTTCTATATAAGGGTTGATAATGCGATGTGTTCTAGATTTATTTATAAACCTTACTTGTTATAAGAAGAAATGAAATAATTCACACCAATACAAATTCTAAAATAAATGACAATGCTTTTACTTAAAGACAGCGTAATTATACATGTATTTTGCCAATGCAGAGTTACAATAAAAGATTATATTAGCAGCAGTAGGGAATATTTGTAAAATAAATTTGTGACACCCAGTGCAGCATACCAGTCAGCCAATTTCATACATATGTATGGCAACAGCACCCAGCACCCTCGTTGTGTGCTCCCTCCTCCTTCCTCTGAATGTTCCCCGACTGCCACCCCTCCCTCTTTCACTCATGAGCTTTATACTATACTTTATGGCTATATCTCCAGTTAACCCAAAAATGGCGAATATTAATTTACTTAATATTCATACGTACTAGACCCTAATTGTTTATATGTCCTAACCAAAATATTGACAATATAAAATGTTATATTCTCTTTCTGTTCTCATTTAGCCTTCAACTACTGCTTCTTGTAGACCAAGGCTATCTGATTTAACTCTTTTTATTTATAAAATCTGAGATTTGCTGCCTTCTTGTCTGTACACGCTAAATACTGACATTTCAAAGCTACAATTCTTATTGCTAACCACTAAACAAGATGGCTGCTGCATCAGACACAGGATTTGCCTACTTTAAAGGGGATAGACAAGGCCCTATCCGCTCTAGGCTGAAGCCATTCGACAAATATGGTCTTCTGCAACTCACACAACTAATTTATATATTCTCAATTATTTTTACACATTTTTAATTGCAATAAAAGCAATAGTGAAATACACAAGCATGCATATATTCGTGAATTGCTGAAGAAACATGTACATCCACATAATTTTGTGTTATCAGTGTCTATGTACTAAAACTTGGAGATAGATAAAAGTGGACAGAGATAAAGTACCGGAAATGTGTGGTTAGATCTTGTAGGGTGCACACTAGAAATATAAGGTGGGAAAGGGGTACATGACAGAACAGTGCTATAATGTAATGTTGTGGTTATATAAACCATATAGTAGAAGTGGGTATTAAATATAGTTCTGTACATCCATTTATTAAAAAACAAATACATATAAATAATGCAGGTTGTGGGTGTAATAAGCTAGTATGTTAATAAAAAATAGTACCAGATATTAAATAAAATCAATATTATAAGGATGAGTAAATCTCATGGACACCTTCAGAAACACATTTTGCACATAGAAATAATATTGATTAACAATGTCTCTGAATGTTGCTATAATTTGGCAACAGTGTCTAATACCATAAAGATGAGTCTTTTGCTGGGATTTCACCACACTCCTCAGTTATTACTCCAATCCCAAATGGATAGATAAAAATTAATAAAAATAAAATGTAGAGTCAAAAAAAATTTTTTTTATCTAAATAAAATGAGAAAAATAAAAAAAATGTAAATAAAAAAGTAAAAAACTAAAAATAAAAAAATTACAAAAAAGGAAAAAAATGTATATACGTATATATATATATATATATATATATAATGATCTCTTGAGGGAGGGAGAGAGAAAGATCAAGGTAGGGAGTAGTTCGTATAGCGTTCTTAGGTGCGCGCACCTCCTACCTCAGTCCATGTTTAGATGCCACATATGTCTCAGTGTAGCGATAGCGGGAGCATGAGCAGGCATGCAATCCATGTTGCTCACTCCTGTCTGTTAGGTTAAGCTTTCGTCTTCTGTGTAGGCACTCCAGTAGGTGAATTTTCCTGGAAGTGGCACCTCCGTCTGTATATGCTGGTCCGTCTGTGAAGTCCGGATAGCCTAGATACACTGCCTGGTCATGTGAAGCCGAGCTCTTGCCTACATGGCCAGGTTTACATGCTGTCCCGGTGTGTGCTCTGGCTTCCGGATTCTCAGGTGGATGTGCAATCTAGTAGGCATGACCAATGCGTTTCTCCCGGTCTGGGCTTCATCAGGGACAATAGTGGTTATGTCCTTAATGTGGATGATCCTCTTTAAATAGCGTTCTCAATAAACTTGATTTAATTGACAAGATTAAGGGCACCTTATACCACTTTTGTCTCAAAGTGTCCTTGTATTTCTATGACCTTCTTATGTAGGTCAGTGGTGTTGAAAAATTGAGTAAAAGCAATATGTGTTGATGAATAAATAGGCTTAAATTATCTCACTAATAAATTAAAAAAATTCATACATTTTTGTAAATTATAAGAAAAAGTGTATACATATATATTAATATATGGCTGAAGAATAGATAACTAAATGCACTACAGAGGCAATTGTATAGATAGAGTAAACTAGAATATAACAAAAGAGAAAAAGAGAATGTTAGAATGAAATGGAATTAAATGAAATAGGTGAGGATATAGAAATATAGAAATATTTAACAACTATAACTGAACATTCCTTATAATCGAATCTTCCATGTATCTATATGTTTTGTAAGTCTTATGCATATGTGTTAAGTGTATAGGCTCCTACTTCATTTTCTAAAATATTGTTAAGTACTCTTATAGTTACATACATGGTCCTAAGTTCTCTTTTAATATCCTGCTTTGTCCATATAACATTAAAGGTAACAGGTCTTGCCAAAGTTGAGTATTTCTACCTTTAATCTTTCTGTATTCTCTTACAATCAATTTGCAGGTTTAAGTTTTGGAAGAAAATAAAAAACTGGCATTCTTGGATATGTTTACCAAGCAGGTGGATTGTCACACCTTTATTCCACTAACTAGCAATCATCATAATAACTGGATTAAGAGTATACCCAAGGGGCAGTTTAAAGGAATTCGAAGAAACTGCTCCAAAATTGAATCATTTGAACAACAAGCAACAGTTCTAAAGAATAAATTCATAGAACAGAAATACGACAAAACTCTTGTGGAATCTTCTTTTCAAGAAGCGAAAAAAATAAAAAGAAGAGAACTCCTGAGGTACAAAGAGAAGAAACATCTGGATCAGCAACAACCTATTTTTATAACACAATATAGCAATCAATACAGAGATCTTGAAAGGATTATATGGAAAAACTGGCATATTCTGTTGAAAGATGATGTTCTCAGAACGTTTCTGAAAGATAAACCAACTTTTGTATACAGGAGAGCACAAAATATCAGACAAAAACTGGTCAAAAGCCATCTATCACCAACTAAAGATCAGACTATTACATCGGAAGAGACAAAAGAAACCTGGCTGAACATCAGAAAACCGGGTTTTTATTTCTGCAATCAATGCAAGTCTTGTAAAATAACGGGGAAGAAATCTACTACCCCTATCCAAGACTTCACGTCCAAAACTACTCATGAAAAGTTCAAAATTAAAGACAGACTTAGTTGTGAATCTAAAGGAATCATCTATCTGCTGACATGCCTCTGTGGATTACAATATATCGGAAGGACGATAAGAAAACTGAAGGTATGATTGGGAGAACATATAAGAAACATCACCAATGAACTGCAAACCCACAGCATCTCTGATCATTTCAGGTTACATCACAATAAGGACCCAAGCAAATTATCCTTCCAATCTATTGCACAGGTGAAACCCTCTTGGAGAGGAGGCAATTACATTATTTCCATGTCCAAAGAGGAAAGTAAATGGATTTTTGGACTGAAGACATTAACTCCAGATGGACTGAACATCGATTTCGAACTTGTGAACTTCTTGAGATGAGGGTCAATATACACTCTGGAGATACACCAATGGGCAGAGAATGTGTTACAGTCATACCACCCTGGTTACGACCAACATTACCATCCAAACTGGGAAGCTAAGGGTGGGCATGGATAGTAATGGGAAGGGAGACCCCCCATGAAACCCAGGGTACTGTAACCCAGATGAATATCTACTCTCAACCCCATTGGGAACCTCCAGAGTCATGGCCCCACAGATGTGAAATATATGGAACTTTATGGAAACCAATAAAGATAAGAAGAATAAAATGCATAGCAGATTTTGAAACCTGCAAATTGTAAGAGAATACAGAAAGATTAAAGGAAGAAATACTCAACTTTGGCAAGACCTGTTACCTTTAATGTTATATGGACAAAGCAGGATATTAAAAGAGAACTTAGGACCATGTATGTAACTATGAGAGTACTTAACAATATTTTAGAAAATGAAGTAGGAGTCTATACACTTAACACATATGCATAAGACTTACAAAACATATAGATACATGGAAGATTCGATTATAAGGAATGTTCAGTTATGGTTGTTAAATATTTCTATATTTCTTTATCCTCACCTATTTAATTTGATTCCATTTCATTTTAACATTCTCTTTTTCTCTCTTTTGTTATATTCTAGTTTACTCTATCTATACAATTTCCTCTGTAGTACATTTTGTTATCTATTCTTCAGCCATATATTAACATATATGTATATACTTTTTCTTATAATTTACAAAAATGTATATATTTTTTTAATTTATTAGTGAGATAATTTAAGCCTATTTATTCATCAACACGTATTGCTTTTACTAAATTTTTCAACACCACTGACCTGCATAAGAAGCTCTATAGAAATACAAGGACACTTTGACACAAAAGTGCTATAAGGTGCCCTTAATCCTGTCAATCAAATCAAGTTTATTGAAAACGCTATTTAAAGAGGATCATCCACATTAAGGACATAACCACTATTGTGCCTGACGAAGCCCAGACTGGGAGAAACGCGTTGGACATGCCTACTAGATTGCACATGCCTACTAGATTTCACATCCACCTGAGAATTCTGAGAATCCGGAAGCCAGAGCACACACCGGGACAGCGTGTAAACCTGGCCATGTAGGCAAGAGCTCGGCTTCACATGACCAGGCAGTGTATCTAGGCTATCCGGACTTCACAGAAGGACCAGCATACACAGACGGAGGTGCCACTTCCAGAAAAATTCACCTACTGGAGTACCTACACAGAAGACGGAAGCTTAACCTAACAGACAGGAGTGAGCAACATGGATTTCATGCCTGCTCAAGTTCCCGCTATCTCCACACCGAGACATATGCGGCATCTAAACATGGACTGAGGTAGGAGGTGCGCGCACCTAAGAACGCTATACGAACTACTCCCTACCTTGATCTTTCTCTCTCCCTCCCTCAAGAGACCATTATATATATATATATATATATATATATATATATATATATAAAATCTCCAAACAAAATGAGGGTGCACTCACCAGACTTCATAGATATCAATTAGATATCAATGAAGTCTGGTGAGTGCACCCTCATTTTGTTTGGAGATTGTCTTTGACAAGGTATTTACCTTGTTTGGGTCAGCTACCCCAGCATTGGATTCAGGCTTAAACGTGAGTGTGGACAGTTTGCATTTTTTTTTATATATATATATATATATATATATATATATATATATATATATATAATGTGTATATACATTTTTTCCTTTTGTCATTTTTTATTTTTATTTTTATCATTTTATTTATATAAAAATTTTTTGGGGATATTGATTTGATTGGAGGTGGATCGGGGGGCGGCCAGTTGGTGTCACATTAGGGGCGGAGCCGGGGGCGGGACCCCATACTTGCATCATCGTGGCTCCGCCCCCTCTTCACAATGCCATTATTTTGGGCATTGTGAAGCAGGGGGCGGGGCCACGATGACGCGAATTGCGTCACCGGCCCCCCCGTTGCGGGAGTTTCTAGTTTTTTCAGGGGTGAGGTCGGGAGGGTCAGAGACTTCCGTGAGGCTTGCCTGCCTTTCCGGGGAGCCGGGAGCGGCACCCAAAAATCGGGAGGCTCCCGGCCAAATTGGGAGGGTAGGCAAGCCTGACTTCACCACATACATATGCTGCTATTCTAGCTCCAATTACAGGCCCAGTCCCCACTAGTCAAGCACAATAGGCTTGAGGATCTAACAGAAATAACTGCAGGATGGGTAAGACAGCCAACAATTGGCAAAGAAACAGTTTAAACTTTCTGCGTAAAACAAATAATAGAAGAACTACCTCTGGGCCAGGTGGGTGTGGTAGCAGGGTAGGAATGGGCGGGGCTTTTGACAGCCGTCAGAAAAAAAAATTCCTGTGAACTTTGTCAGTCTCCAGAGGATCCTGTAAGTCTGTTTTTCATGGAGATCATGTTAATTAGATACAGTTTGTACCTAAGTAACACATTTCAGACAAGATGCGAAAGCCTGGCTTCATAATTATAATGATCTATGGGCCTGATTCAGAGGCGCACGCTGTTTGCGTGCGCTCGCTCTGAATCAGGGCATACCTTTTTCTTTTTTCCCAGCCTCCAGGCCGCTCGCACAGCTGTGGGTGACAACTCACAACTAGTGTGAGCAGCCTGGCGATGGTCACGATTATCACAACCATCGGGCTTGCGGCGAGACCCTGCGGGAGGGTCTCAGCACCCGCAAGCCCGAGTGGACTTTCGGCTCTAATAGACCAGGAAGTCCACTAAAAGAGCAGAAAGTCCACTGCTGACATCACTAGTGATGTCAGTAGGGCCGCCCACAAACAGCACCCCCCCTCCCCGCCTACAAAACGGGGTGAGCTGTCAATCAGCATCGACAGGCGCCCCATCTTGTAGTGAGCCCTTGTACCGACGGAGCTGCCGTCACTTGCCTGGGCTCGCGCATGCGCACGCTGGAGGTGGCACAAGCGCAGGGGCCAAACATCGACCCACTAAGTGAGCGCAATGCGCTCGCGAGCAGGTCTGAATCAGGCCCCATATCTCTATTCTAGTGATAACTCAGAAGGGAAGTCTCAGGGAGTTGCTATAATTTTATTGAGGTACCTTCCCTTTAATTATGTGAAAATGTATGTATTAGAGTAAGGGAAAGCTTTATTAATTAATGAGAAAATATGCAACCAGCTATTTACACTGATTAATATGCATGCCCCTAATCATGCTTTGGTAGAAAAAATTCCTATAGAAAATCTATGAGAAAAGAATATATAAGAGGGATCTTGAATTACATTTTTGAACCAACTTTCAGGGTTTCATCTTTCAGACTTTTGCCAGAGATATCCTGAAGGTAAGATGAAAGTTCCACAAATATCAACTATCCAAAATGTGGCGCCTACAAACAACAGTAACATGCCCGCTGCACTTCCATAACACGCCCATAAGGCAGACCATTTTCCTGCATCTGCATAGTCACCGCCCAGGAACGGCCAGCACATTTCCAATACATTGCTGATACCATGCATCTCAATTGCAACTGCGCCTCCGTCCATGTATACCGTGGGATGTCGGTGCCGTGGGAAAAAAATCGCTCACTCCGTGAACATGGGCATTGCGCGTGACTCATCAGGCCCTCTGTATCTAATATCTATAAATTGCTATTAGAAAATATTTTTGATTCTTTGCCTAAATTTTCGTCTGCCTGCAGCCAAGTCCAGGGAAAAACTGATACAAGGTTCACAGTGGCCAATCATTTTTATATATACCCCTGCTTCCTCATACAGTGTAATGATATTAGAAATTATACAATTCTAAATATCCTCTGTTTCCAGGACTACAAGATACCTTTTGGAGATCTAAATAAGCAGCTGGTAATTCTCTACATATCTGGGGGAATGCCCCGTGCTCTCTGCATTGCGGAAAAAGGAAATAAAGATATACAAAGAGAAAATGCTGGATACCAGCTGGCCCGGACTTGAATTGCAAATATTACTGACATGCTAATCTCGGAGTATAACGATCCCTTCTGAAGCATTTAACTAATGCAGCACAAGCTGTTATTCTGGGCAAATATAATGAACTACCAGCCATCTAGACAAGATTGGTTTAACAGACTAGATTATTACATTATGATGGAAGACATTGCATTGTCATCCCTTGACGGACCGACCAATCCGATTTGTTGTTCTGCACAAACAATCAGGGCATTCAATATATCTGGCCAGACTTCACAATTGGGCGGGCAACTGACCCGCCCAATTGTGATGTCAGTGTCGGTGGCTCATGTGGTCAGTGTACAGGTAGCCCGTACCCACAGGCAGTTGTGCTGCAAGGCTGACCTGATATGTCTGTGAACAGGGTGTAGGAACAAAAATGTTTAGGGGGGGGGCAAAAGGCCAGGGACTACTATAGGTTATGGAGCCCTTTTCTCACTTTTGGTATCTTGTTTAACAGTGACTGTACATATGCAAGGACTCCCAATCCTATGTTAATTTGTGTCAGTGTTTTTGGGGTTGGTCAATCACAGTTTCATTGTTTATTTTACTATAAAAATGTATTTATCCATGATTATATAAATATTAGAAAGATGGATAAATTCAATTGTTCATCTTAAAATTTACATTTTTCATAGTCATTAACCTAGTTTTTATTCAGATTTTGTTGTCAGCCTAATCTCATTTTATTGGGAGTATTTTTAAATCTATAGTCACTGCCTCACAGGTTATGGAATGTGCTATAATATCTGGTATGTGCTACGATCTGGTGACAATGAGACTTACACAGGCCGCAATCAATCGCTCTCTCTGTTCCATTGTCGTACAACTTACAAGCTCAGTCAATGGGAAGTGCAGCTTCCCGGTCTCGTGCGTCAGCTTATGCTTACTGCAAATTGTGATAGCAAAATGAGTGGGGCTTCTAAGAGAGAGGAAAAAAAAACACTTGCAAGAAGAAAATGTGCGCAGAACAAACATGAAGATAACTTCATTTATGGTAAACAGAAACGACAACAGTTAGTTTAAATGAAGCTATTATCACTTCATCCCCATTTTCATTTCATTCATCCCTATTCACTTTTGTGTACAAGTTCATGGGGAAGGGGGGGGGTTGGATAAAACAGTCTATGCCCACCCAACAGAAATCATGGGGGGGCCCTCAGCCCCCTGGTTCCTACGCCCTTGTCTGTGAACGACATTGCTCATAGACATAGCATCTATATACCCGCAGATGTACTATGCAATATGCTGTTCATCAGCTGTACAAATGAGATATTGCATAGTGTGCAACCACCATAAGGCAGAAGGTATGTAGATAAACAAGTGAAGGCAAGATTAGCCTCATGATCTGGTAAATGGCGCTTTGTTTCACCTGATGGAGAAAACACAGCTTGGCAACTCTCCAAATGCATACACATTTCAACACTTGCTCACGCCTAGTTTCACCACTGACAAAGTAGCAGCATGAAAAAGTTATTACCCATTGGTACATGTTTCTGATGGGAAATAGCCATATCTGCAACCAATGTCCAGGTAACATTGGTCATTTGGCATAAGACAATATATCATGTTAGATAGCAATCTGACTGCTAGTGTAAAATGACATCATCTATTGTTAATGGACTATAACGACTGCTAATTTCAGTGCAAAAAAAAAACATGAAAAAAAACAAACATTGCAAATATTTCCACAGTTATTCCACACAGTAAGGACTAATGGATTTTGCCAGAAATGTGCCAATAGGGTTGTATATATATATATATATATATATATATATATTGTGACACAGTCGGGATAGGGGTCCCTCTCCTGGGGTAGATGGACTCCCTCTTTACACACACAGCAGCCGAGGAAACAGGACATGAGTCTGGGGTTCTTGTACAAACTGGTCAGCGCTAGTCTTTATTGTACCAAACGCATAACAAAATAAAACATAAACAAAACCCTAGCTCTTCTGGGCACTAACTAAACAGCGGGTACCCTCACTACCAGAATGGTAGGGCCTACTGCCCTCACCATCAATAACAGCACAAGCATAGTACTTACAGGATAATCATACAGTGTCTCTGGACATGTTAGCCTGCATGCCTACTTCTCCAGGTGTGAGACACTCAGCCACAAACAAACCATGCTTATATTAGCAATTTCCAGCTGCAAGCCCTAATGAGCCTGTTACCAGGTTGAAAGGCCCAAGACCTGGAGTGGCCGGTGGATGGAGCCCTCCCTCTCCTCACATCCACACCCCTAGGACCCATTCCAGCTTTTCTCCAAAGCCAACATTTCTAGTCTGTTTTTATAAACAGACTTCTCCTGGGGGTCTTAAAACACGCAGGACAGGAATCTGGGACACACATAGAAGCCATTCAGCATTTTTCCAGTGCTTCTATCACATATCCCCCCCTTTGTTTCGGCCTGTGGGGCAGGACAACTGCAGCCCCCAAACAATGAATGCATTACAAAGCGTCTGCATTGGCCAGCTGGCTTCCTGGCCTGTATTCTACCAAAAACTTAAAGTTTTGCAGTGCCAAGAACCACCTCGTTATTCTTCCATTGTTCTCTTTGTTCTCTGACATCCACTTCAAAGGGGCATGGTCAGTGATCAGCCTGATTTCCTTCCCACCAAATAGTACCTGAAAGTTTCTAATGCCCATTTTATGGCCAACGCTTCCTTCTCAACTGTAGCATAGTTTCTCTCATGTACATTTAATTTCCTCACCGTCCTTGCTCTGGGACAGGACCGCTCCTATACCTACTACTGATGCATCAATTTGAAAAACAAACTCCCTGTCAAAATCAGGAGTCATCAGAACTGGTTGGGAACACAACACTATTTTTAACTTCTGAAAAGCCTTCTCTGCTTCAGGACTCCATTCCACCATGACTTTCTGTTTGCCTTTGGTAAGGTCAGTCAGTGGGACGGCAATGATGGCAAATTGGGTATAAACCTCCTATAATACCCAGTAATCCCTAAGAAGGTATTCACCTGCTTCTTATTCAGGGGTTGTGGCCAATTTGGTATTGCCTCAATTTAAATAAGCTGTGGCTTTATCAAACCTCTGCCAATGTTGTATCCAAGATACTTTACTTCTTCCATCCCTAGACAACACCTTTTTGGGTTGGCTGTCAAACCTGCCTTATAAATGGAGTCCAACACTGCTTGTACTCTGGGCAAGTGAGACGGCCAATCAGGACTATGGATGACCACATCGTCTACATAAGCAGCAGCATACTGCCTATGTGGCCTTAGAATCCTATCCATCATTCTTTGAAAGGTAGCCGGTGCCCCATGTAACCCTAAGGGCAACATCTTGTATTGAAACAACCCCTCTGGTGCAGAAAAAGCTGTCTTTTCTTTGGCGTTCTCAGTTAACAGCACTTGCTAATACCCTTTGGTTAAGTCAAGAGTGGTTAAATATCTGGATGTCCCTATCCTTTTAATTAGTTCATCCACCCTAGGCATTGGGTAGGCATCGAGCTTTGACACATTGTTCAATTTCCAGAAGACATTGCAGAAACGCACACTCCCTTTGGGCTTTGGAATAAGCACAATGGGGCTTGACCACTCACTATGCGACTCTTCAATTACACCCAATTCTAAATTTATTTTTATTTCTTTAGATACTGACTCCCTTTGGGCTTCTGGTAACCTATAGGGCTTAGGTTAACCTTAACCCCTGGGTCAGTGATTATGTCACTTCGGGAACCAAGGGCCCTGGGTTTACTGGAGGGGCTTGGACGGCTGACAGATCTGCTCTAACCTTCTAGGGTTTTATAAGATTTACATGGTATATCTGTTCTGGCTTTCTTTTCCCCGGCTGGAGAACTTTATAATTGACCTCCCCACGTTTCCTAAAATTTCAAAGGGCCCTTGCCACTTAGCCAAGAGTTTACTTTCTACTGTGGGAACCAACACCCACACTCTGTCCCCAGGAGCAAAGATGCGTAACCGAGCATTGCAGTTGTATACCCTCTGCTGTGCCTGTTGGGCCTGTTTTAAGTGCTCTCTCACTATCGGCACCACAGCAGCAATTCTTTCTTGCATTTGGGAAACGTGCTCAATAACTCTTTTATACGGACTGGACTGCCCCTCCCATGTCTCTTTGGCAATGTCAAGTAACCCCCTTGGGTGTCTCCCATATAACAAATCGAAAGGTGAAAACCCGGTGGTAGATTGGGGAACCTCTCTTATGGCCAACAATAAATAAGGCAACAAGTAATCCCAATCTCTACCATCCTTGTCGACTACTTTTCTTATCAAATGTTTTAACATCTTGTTAAACCTCTCCACTAACCCATCAGTTTGGGGGTGATAGACCGAAGTTCTTAACTGTTCATTTTTAAACAGGCAGCATAACTCTTTCATGACTTTTGACATAATGGGGTACATTGGTCAGTCAGTATTTCCTTAGGTATTCCCAACCTGCTAAAGACATGGACTAACTCTCTAGCAATGGTCTTTGTAGACGTATTGTGCAATGGTATCACTTCCGGGTACCTAGTAGCTTAATCCATTATCACCAGAATATATTGATGGCCCCAGGCAGACTTCATTAAGGGTCAAACAGATTCATAGCTATTCTTTCAAATGGCACCTCAATAATCGGTAATAGGACTAGTGGACTTTTAAAATGTGGTCTTGGAGCATGATACTGACACTCAGGGCCATGCACAATAGTCAGATACCTCTTTATGGTCCCCGGGCCAGAAAAACCTCTGCAAAATTTGCTCAGTGGTTTTCTCTACCCCTAGGTGACCTGACATTTTATGACCATGAGCCAGATCTAACACTGTTCTTCTATATGCTTTGGGAACTGCTAATTGTTCCACAATATCTTCCCCTTTCTTAGTCACCTGATACAAGAAATCCTGACATACTGCCATGTGAGGTTATGACAACGGACTATCGGGGTCTATGAGTTTACCATCAATCACTTTGACATTCTCCCTGGCTTTTACCAGAGTAGGGTCATTTAACTGCTCCACGGCAAAGACCTCTCTTCTGACCTCTAAATCAGGCAGACGATCAACTGGCACAATAACACTTCCCACCTCAGTGGGGGGCACATCACTTGGTGAGCCACCATCAAGCTCCGCATTCTCTAGTTCGCCAATTGTACTAGAAAAGGGGAAAATCTCCGACCCTGAAGAAGCTTCCTCTGCTACTACATCAGTAACTTTCTCAAATGGGTCATGGTGATTTACCTCTGTAAAGAATCCGGTTTCCCACAACTTCCAGAAGTAAGCAAAATCTCTCCCCAATATTGCATCATTCATTAAGCCATGTACCAGACCCATATGTTCACTTCTGCAGTAACATAATACCAGGTATCCCCATGTATGCAGGTCACACCAACCAGTTCAGCTTTCATAAGTGTAACTAGGCTACCAGAATCTAACAGAGCCTCTACTCGGTTGCCTTCTACAGTGAGTACACATGTACTCACCTACCAACACCCCACCACTAGTGGTGGGGTGTTGGTAGGTGAGTCATACCTGTTTCCCTGCAGAAGTCGTCAATCCCGGCCTTTCAAATAGTCTTTGACCTGCTGCTGCTCTTGGTTTCTGTAGTGGTTAGGCAGAGAGATGGGAACCCCCCAAAAACCCCTGACAAGTCACTACACGTGTGGACAGTGACAGAATGTTTTATTTTGCCTGAATGGTAGATCACTGTAATGTTAATTCAATATAAATACACAGTTTAGCAATATGACTTTGTTAACAGTAAACTCAGTTTCACACACAGTATAGTTTAACCTTTCATAATAAGTTATAGCAATTTTACAAAGAACAATACAATGATGATAAACGCTCTAATATCTCACAAATAATCTAACAATCTGGCATTACCATTAGGAAATATCAGGAAGTTCTGCAACAGATAGTTTTCCCTTAATGTAGTCTCGCTCAATAACACATATTGCACCAAAGTCTTAATGGCTACCGGCAGAAAGCAAAAGAGTTCTCTCCACACTTTGGACTGGGAATGTCAACGTAATACTATTATCCACAAGGTGGTGGCACTGAGATGATATCTTAAATGTATCCAGACTAATGGTCACGTTGCTTTCAATGACTTCCGGATGGTAGAATATATATATGTATAACTGTTCTGTCCTTGATAACTGTATGCAAAGGGAGTAACACCCTGTTCTCTTGATTGTCTGCTAACAGAATGTATATATCACAGTTCTGTTCTTGGATTGAGTTAAAAGAGGTAAAGTATTTCAATTAGGTTAACTGTGTACTATGCAGGCTGTTCTTCTGACCAGTTCATTAAACAGCATGAATCCCAAGTCACATACAATGCACACCACTGGTTACTATAGACTGGTAGTTGGTTGCTTTGCTTTCTTAAGGTAAATATCTCTTGGCAGCAAAGGGAGGGAAAATAAATCTTGGATAAAGTTCAGTTAAAGTGCTGTAAGGGTTGTTACTCACTGTGCCTTACTGAGTCTTTCATAATAGATAATGGGAGCCACAGTACACTGTAGGATATCACTGTGCCTGCGATCACTGCACCTGCTCCTTCTTTGTCTGTCTCACTGGGAGTCTCTTACTTCATATTGCCGGCTACTTGCTGCCCACTGCGTCCTCTGACCTGGCAGTGCAGCTTCTTCACTTTCCTGGTTTGGCTTCTGGTCACAGCCCTGCAAACAATCCCAGGTGCTGCACTCCTCACAGCCTACTTCTCAGTCCCCTCACACACAGGGCCGGATTAAGCCTTCGGGGGGCTCGGGGCACTTAAAAAAGTGGGCTACTTCCCCTCTTGTCAGCAACACCCCTCTGGCTGTGCCAGATGAGCGCCTCCTATGCGAGTCCCTCCCCCTGCACCTCCATGAGGCAGCCGCTAAAAGAAAATGAGGCTTTCCAGTTCTCACAGTATTTGGTTCAAATAGCTTTGGGTGCTGGGGTGCAAATTGACGGTTAATCTATTTGGGCAGTGAGGGTGGGAATGATTTGACGGATGCTGATAATGTTACGTAATAGTTTTATAGTAAATATGTCAAAATAGGCCAAGATCAGTATAGGGTTGCAAGATAGACAAAATTGAGAAACCACAGATAGATTAATTATGAAGATGAAAATAAATGAGGTACAGAGATGGTAATAGCATGAGAGGTATTAAGGGGGTATCCACTTAGCGATTTAAGCAAGCGATTGCACAATAATGGCATCGTTATCGTGCAATCACTTGCAAATCGTGCATGCATCGCTCAGGTTTAGATCGGAAACGACCAGCGATGCGCGTGCCTGCTGGTCGTTTCCGACATCTATCATCACTCGTACATGCTGGTCAACCTGACGATCCCGTCAGGTTCAGCATGTGCAGGGATGATGGATGTGCCTGGACTGAACATTCAGTGTAGGCACATCACTAGACATGGAAACGAGAGCACGACTGCAATGTCGTAATCGTGCTGTCGTTTCCATGTCTACTAGTGGATACGCGGCTTTAGTTAGCTGCTCCCAGCAGGGGTGTTGGGTCAGTGTGTGCAGACAATGTTCAGGTCTCTGTGGCTGTAGCCTTTGGTACACAGTATATAAGCTGTATAAAGGAGACTGATTCCTCCTGCTCTGATGGATTTATTAGGAGAGCTGCTCTTGCTGGGGCCAAAGGTGCAACATATCTGCCTGAGGAATCTGTTATTTCAGCTCTTTAGGACCAAGAAGAATCCTCCCTCCAGTCTCTCAACCTCTCCTCCTTGTGTGCAGTGGCTGTAAATTTCTGTTATCAAAACAGTAACAGCCCTTATCTCCCACCTTCACAGACTCTCTCTCTCCCCCACTATGCCCATTTGTTTCTCCCTGTGCTCTGCACTTCCCTGTGCTCTGCACTGTCCTGAGCTGTGTGTGCTGTCAGGCTACAGTGGGAAAGTTGCCACTTTTACTACTTTACCTTATAGCTCTCATATGCCATCAGATCGGCATCTGCAGCTGTGTTCACGCTGCGTGTATGGATGAATGACTGTGCCTGTGCGGAGCAGAGGGTGAGGGGAAGGCAGGAGAGCACAGTAGTCTCTGTTGTCTCCTCCCCTTCCCCTGTCATGTGGAGCACTCGATGGTGACAATACTGTACAGGAAGCGCTGCTGATTGGTCAGAGAGGGCATCTGCTCCCAGCAGCAGCATGTCCCTCTCAGCTGACTTTCCTGGCCTGGCTGTAACCCCTCCCCTTCATCATCACTGAAATGACAGACGGACTCCTAGATAAATAGGTAGAAGTCCGCAGCCATTTGAAATAAAACAAAAACACAGCTTCCACAGGGGGCCCCCTGAGAGAGGGGGCCCGGGGGTACTCGCCCCCTATGCCCCCCCCTTAATCCGGCTCTGCTCACACACCAGACATGTGCTTTCTCAGCCAGTTTCAGGGTCCTTCTCTCTCCTCCCCTTTTTGTTACAGTTTTTAGTCTGAGCTCACTAGTGAAGCACACTCTTCCAGATTTCCTGGGTCCTAGTGCACCTCCTCACTTCAGTTCCAGAACATTCTCCAGCTCAGGGCAACATACAAATGTCCACATATATGGGGGTCTTTACAGGGTATCACACACACATGTGCTTATCTGTCTCAGCTTGCCGGTCAGCAGTACAGGCTGCCTGTGCAAAGAAAGGCATCCTGCAGTTGACATGAGCAGTATCACATTGCATAGGTTCAGAGGTATGTGATCAATTAGCCGCAATATGGCCAAAACCACCACATCGGAAACACTGAATCACACTATTATCTACTGTAGCCTTTTACGGGGTAGGAACCTTCCTGGCCTGGCTGGTCTGTCTCCAGGTTCCACACCCCCAGTCTTGAGTACATTCCACTGCCCAGCACCCTTCTCCTCTGGAACAGTCTTACCAGTGTCAATGGGAGTTCACTGATGCGCCATCGGGGCTTGGTGGGGCACACTCATCAGCTCCTCAGCCACCATGTACCTCTCCACCAGTTCAACTAGCTGGTCTGCGGACTTAGGGTCTGAATGGCTCACCCACTTGCGCAGAGTTGCAGGTAGCAATCATAAATACCAGTCCATCACAACTCTTTCCACGATCTGTGGTCCTGTTAGCGTCTCGGGTTGTAGCCATTTTGTGGTTAGATGGACGAGGTCATGCATCTGTGAGTGTGGAGGCTTTTCCATTTGGAACTCCCAGTGGTGGACTCATTGGGCACAAACAAATGTGGTGACCCCCAAGCGAGTTAGGATCTCCCATTTTAGTTTATCATAGTCTTTTGCATCCGTCAGGCACAAGTCAAAGTATGCTTTTTGTGGTTTTCCAGACAAGACTTGCCCACTGCACTTTAGGCCACTTCTCTCTTTCGGCGGTTCTTTCAAAGGCCATAAGATACGCTTCCACATCATCATTCGCGGTCATCTTTTGCAGAAAGTGACTGGCCCATATGGTGTGAGTGTTAGAAGAGTAGGGGAAGCATCTCCAGACCAGACTATAAGCTGATGTACAACCTCTCTTAAGGCTGGCGGGTTTCCTCTATGGCGACTTGTTGTTGCCTCTGGGCGGTCTCCAAGGCCAATATTTGCACATTGGTGGATTCCTGCTGAGCTCTGGTAGCTTCCTGTTTAGATACAGTCAACCAGACTGTCATTCAGGAAATCATGCTGTCAGTGATATTCCAATAACTACTGAAGATACTGAACAAATGTATCACACACAGGATAATATATTAAGTTAATGGGATTTGAACCAAATCAATAAATTTCACTGCTCAGCAGTGATTTATAGACACTGTTGCCTTTTAGTAGCAACTAGTGCTTTATACTGTGAAATATATTATTTAACAGGGGAGTTTTGTCTTAGACTGACATGCAGTCAGCTGAATGCCAAATATGAATTATGTTGTTAATGAGACCCTAATAACTGTTGAGCATTCTGAATAATTGTATCACATACAGTATGAGCTATATATATATATAAGGTTTATGGAACATGAATCATACCAAACCATCATTCACTGCAATTAATATCATTGTCAGCAGTGATTTATGGATGCTGCTGCCATTTAGCAGCAATAGTCCAGGTGGTGATATCCATATGTAATTTATTCATATCTACGTTTAATGTATGTGAACTACAAGAAATGAATATGCAGATAACAATAATACACTTACCGTAATAATAATCGGCATCCCATTGACACAGATTTAATTTCTGTCCATTTTGTATACATAACATCTATAAGGTATTGGATTTAAAAGTACACCACGGAGATAACTATGCAATATTAGCCAGTAAAAGGGAGATTCTACCTGTACTATGTATAATTGAATGGGGAATTTTGGAAATAATATCAATTCCTCTCTCTCCATGTGATTCAATTTCCAATACTGAGGATGTGGATGTACATTAATATGCTTATGCAGTGATTTCTATATATATTATATCTATATCTAAAGTGTGTAAACTACAAGACATCAATATATAGACACAGTTTTGATTATACCTTTATTTAAGTTGTGTGAATAACATACTTCCTATAATAATTGGCATCCCGTTGACACGGATTAAATTTCTGGCTGCTACTTATATACAATAATTATAGTGGATTGGATTTATAAGTACATTATTGAGATAACCAGGCAACCTATAAATAAATATTTCCAATTCCAATAGATATATAATTACCCTATATTACTAACAATTCATTAGTGGATCTACCGTTTTATAATACATGTTTGTTTTGTCTAAATAAAAAGTTTTAATCCTTATATTTCACTGTGTATTTCCCAATAAATTGGGATATATTTTAATTTAATAATTAATAAAAGTTATATTTTACTTACTATTCATCTTCTTTGTGCGCCCACCTAACAACCCCTTTTCCTTTTCCCCAAATTGTATAATCTAATCTGATTGACTACTACTTATAAAGTATTTAGCTTTGATAATAACAGGGGCTTAACATCTTAATCACTTTCCTTTTTTCCCCTTCCGTACATTTACAAGCTTCCTGTTTAGCCCTGGTAGCTTCTTGCTGAATTTTGTTCATTTCCTGCTAAGCTCTGGAAGTTTCTTGCTGAGCTCTGGTAACTTCTTGCTGAGCTGCCGTAGTTTGGAGCAAGGCCTTAACAATGTCCTCCATGTTGTCTTTAGGTGCCGGTTGGAAGCTGAATCTGGCATCTCTAAGCATCTGGTGACACCACCTTCATGGATTTCACAACTTCGTGTCTGTCCCTTTAAATTTTAAAGGAAAACTTTTTTCCTTGCTGCAATTTCACTGTGTGATTGCCTGCATTCTCCACCAATTGTGACACAGTAGGGATAGGGGTCCCTTTCCTGGGGTAGATGGACTCCCTCTTTACACACACAGCAGCCGAGGAAACAGGACATGAGTCTGGGATTCTTGTACAAACTGGTTGGCGCCAGTCTTTATTGTACCAAACGCAGAACAAAATAAAACATAAACAAAAGCCTAGCCTGTCTGGGCACTAACTAAACAGTGGGTACCCTCACTACCAGAATGTAGGGCCTACTGCCCTCACCATCAATAACAGCATGTGCATAGTACTTACAGGGTAATCATTCAGTGTCTCTGGACATGCTAGCCTGCATGCCTACTTCCCCAGGTGTGAGACTCAGCCACAAACAAACCATGCTTATATTAGCCATTTCTAGCTGCAAGCCCTAATGAGCCTGTTACCAGGCTGAAAGACCCAGGACCTGGAGTGGCCTGTGGATGGAGCCCTCCCTCTCCTCACATCCACACCCCCAGGACCCATTCCAGCTTTTCTCCAAAGTCAACATTTCTAGTCTGTTTTTACAAACAGACTTCTCCTGGGGGTCTTAAAACACATAGGACAGGAATCTGGGACACACATAGAAGCCATTCAGCACTTCTCCAGTGCTTCTATCACTATATATATATATATATATATATATACACAGTGTCGGACTGGGGCATGAAGGGCCCACTGGGAAAATGCAGTGGTAGGGGCCCATGCTTAAGGGTTGTGGCCAGCCATCACAGACACTTGACTATCCATTAATCAACTCTTGGTGTACAGTAGTTTCTATAGAAGGGAACCAAGCCCCCATGTTGATCAGTGGTTCTGCTCCTCCAAATAATTGAGTCTAGAGTAACAATCAATAATTTGAGGTCTGAAACCTGACTCCTAGAAGAGGATGGTGGGCCCACAGGCAGTGGGTCCCATCAGGGATTTCCCCTGTACCCCTGTGGGCCAGTCCAACCCTGTGTATATATATATATATATATATATTGTGATAGAAGCACTGGACAAGTTGTGGATGGCATATATGTGTGTCCCAGATTTCTGACATTTGTGTTTTAAACCCCCAGGAAAAGTCTGTTTTTCCAAACAGATTAGAGTGTCGGCTTTTGGTAAAAGCCGGATAATGGGTCCTGGGGGTGTAGATGTGAGAAGAGAAGGGAGGGCTCCATCCACAAGCCATTCCAGGTGTTGGGCCTTTCAGTCTGAGAGCAGGCTGATTAGTAATTGCACCTAGATGTGGCTCATATAAGCTGGATCAAGGTTTGGTTCATTGCCTGATATACACCTGGGGTGAACAGACAGTGAGGTTTGTGCAGAGACACTGTTATATACTGAAAAGTGCTGTGTTTGTGGTGAGGCAGTAGGCCTTGCCACTTTGAGAGAGGGAGTAATTTGTGTAGTTAGTGCCCAGACGGGCTAGGATTTATTTTTCTGTTTTGTTTATTTTACTATTTATATTGCACAATAAAAACTGGTGCCAACCAGCTTGCACGAAACCTTGGACTGGTGTGCTGTTCCTGGCTGCTGTGTGTAAGGAGGTGTCCATCTACCCCAGGAGAGGGATCCCTACCCCGATCATATCACAATATGTATATATATAAACTAGTGACCTGCCCTGGCTTTGCAATATCATTATCATTATCATTATGCCTTAGCCCCTTGCAATATCATTATGCCTTAGCCCCTTGCATCTTATAACAAACTACACCAAGTCACCACAGTCCGCTGCATCTCACCACAATCCCCTGCTTCTCACTCCTGCACCCTGCATCTCGCCAGTGTCACCACAACCCCCAAAGCTGCTGCCCTGCAGCTGGCTGGGGCTCGGCCACTGAGATGTGCTGGGAAGGACAGGAGGATCATGGATGAGAGATTTGTATTGCAGCTACTGGAAGCATTATCAGTAGCATGTCAACAGGGTTGGGGCACCGGTGCATATTTCCGCAGCCTCTATGCCCAACCCTCCCCAGCTGGCGAACATGGCAATGTGCAATGTCGTCTTTGCACAATGTATCCTTTATTTTCTGGGTTTTCTGTTGAGCTTCCTCGCCGTGGTGCCCCTGTCCAAGAACAGTGCTGACTTCCAGGTAGCTTCTATTCACTGGGGGCATGTGGAGAGGGAGCACTTCACAGTGGAGGACTGGTGGCTGGAGTCTGCCTGAAGGTACAGCATAGGGATGGACATCAGAATCCGATGGTTACTAACCATCAATGTTTTTGTTCCGATGGTAGTGTTTTTACCATTTGATGGTGGCAGTCTGATGTTTTCTACCATCAAATGGAAATCATTTGATGGTTGTCTGTTTTTTATTAAATTCCTGATAGCTATGCCTCCCCTGGTTCCTTTCTGGCTCGTAGGAGGCTGTCTCTCACTCTATGTCTGCCTCACATGTGTCCCTGCTTAGTCCCTGACTCTGGGGGTCATTCAGACCCGCTCGCGAGCGGCAGTATGCTCGCAAGCAGGTCGATGTTCCCCACTGCGCATGCGCATGACGGAGGGAGCTCCGTCGTGCACATGCGCGAGACCCGGGGAGCGACGGGCTTCCCATCGCTCCGGGTCTCGCACCAAAGGGGGCGTGCTGTCGATGTTGATTGACAGCACGCCCCATTTGGTAGGCGTGCCAGGGGCATGCCTGCCAGACAGAGGCGTGCCCATGGGAACGCCTACCGTCTGAAGCCGGCCCCACTGACATCACTAGTCATGTCAGTGGGAGTGATTTTGGCTCTGATAGAGCCAAAATCACTCCAGGGATTGTGGCAGGGAGACCCTACCGCAGGGTCTCCGTCACAAGTCCAATGGTTGTGATGGTCAAGTCCATCGCGACCATCATCATGGTCGCTCGCTATAGCTGTGGGTGGTCACCCACAGCTATACGAGCGTCCAGGAGGCCGCTCCATTTTCATGGAGGAGGGCCCTGATTTAGAGCGAGCGCTCTGGTCAGAGCGTTCAGCTCTGAATCAGGCCCTCTCTCCCATTTCTAGGCTGCTGCTAAGCAACAGGGCACATTGCTATCTCTGATTGGCTCTTACTGTCTCAGAGAGTCAAGCAGAGTGCATCCCTCGGCCCTGCAGCAGCAGTCATTCACATAGCACATCAGTTTTTTGTGACTTGCTTCATTGTAAACCTCAATTTCAGATGCTCTTTTGCTGTTTCAGCACCCTGGCCAGCTCCTATACAGCAGCTTGGTGCAAGATTGTTTTTGTGACTTGCTTCACTAAAATCGTCACAGCTCGGCTCCCTTTTGTCACAGATGAATGGCCAATACTGTATAGAATATTGAAAAGCCCCTCAAAATCCATCCAGTGGTTTAAGAGATTAGCTGGAATGAACAGACAGACCCCTAAACCTGGGGACTTTATTTATATATTTAGAAATTTTTCAAAAAATAATCGCATATAAATCAATTAACAATGAAATAAAAACTTGTTTTTCACCCAGAATGCACTGACAGTTACATACTAAAAACAATTAAAAGAAAAATAATAACAATAATAATAAAAATAAATTACCTTGTTACAACAGTCAAGGGAAAAAGCTATTTCTAAACCTAGTTGTCTGTTTTAAGACATCTGTGCCACCTGTTTAATGGTAAAAGAGCAAAATGAATATGACTAGGATGGTCACATTCTCTAATGATACTATCCACCTTTCCCCGACTCTCTGTAAGGATGTACTGTCCACTACAGTTCTGTTTCCAAACCAATCTGTAATACAATCAGTTTGCGCTATACAGTAATTTCTAAGGGTATTGGTCACTAAATCTGCTGTCGCATTCTACTGTACACAAAAAATGCTCTGCTGTGCCTTTTTCACCAGCAAATAAATATTTAAAGACCATAATAGGTCAGCCACAATCTGAACACCCAACAACTTAATGCTGGGTACACATTAAACGATATGTCATCCGATCACGCAGATCGGAGCAACATATTGGGTACTTCGTCTAGTGCAGAGGTTCCCAACCATGGTCCTCAAGGCACATTAACAGTCCAGGTTTTAAGGATAGCCATACTTGAGCACAGGCAACTTAATTAGTACCTCAGTTATTTTGATTAAACCGTCTGTGCTTTAGCATGGATATCACCAAAACCAGGATTGTTAGTGTTCCTTGAGGACCGAGGTTGGGAATCACTGGTCTACTGTGTACCCATGATATGCGCACTCCCGTGGGTTGCTAGTGACATCGCCCATCAGCCCTACTGCAGGGGTTGCTAACAATGCCTTGCTGCAGAATGCATATCCCTCCCCCCATTGGATACGTCCCTCCACCCATTAAACCCGGCAATGGCAATTGTGTATGCGGTGATGTCGTGATGGGTACAAATCATCTAATGTGTACCCAGCTTAAGACTGCTCACCCTTTCCACCTCCATTCTATATATACAGTGGTACTTCAAAGTTTATGATCCCTTCAGAATTTTCTATATTTCTGCTGAAATTTGGCCTAAAACTACCTCAGATTTTCACACAAGTTCCAAAAGTAAATAAAGAGAACCAAATCAAACAATGGGACAAAAAATTAGACGTGAGGAAAAATATCCATTATCACATATCTGTCAGTGACAAAAGTATGTGAACCTTTAGGCTTAGCAGATATTTTGAAGGTGAAATTAGAGCCAGGTACTTTCAATCTATGGGATGACAATCTATCTTTTTAAAACAGAGATCAATCAAAGTCTGATGTTCACAACTCATGTTTGTGGAAGTGTATCATGCCACGAACAAAGGAGTTTTCTGAAGACCTTTGAAGAAAGGTCTGTTGATGCTCATCAGGCTGGAAAAGGTTACAAAACCATCTCTAAAGAGTTTGGACTCCACTAGTCAACAGTCAGACAGATGGAGGAAATTCCAGACCATTATTACCCTCCCTAGGAGTGGTCGACCAACAAAGATCATGCCAAGAGCAAGGCGTCTAATAGTTCGCAAGCACACATAGGAACCCAAGGTAACCTCTAAGCAACTAAAGGCATTTCTCACATTAGCTAATGTTAATGTTCATGAGTCCACCATCAGGAGGACACTGAACAACAATGGTGTGCATGGCAGGATTGCAAGGAGAAAGCCGCTGCTCTCCAAAAAGAACATTGATGCCCGTCTGCAATTTGCTAAAGATCATATGGAAAAGCCAGAAGACTACTGGAACAATGTTTTATGGACAGATGTGTCCAAAATAGAGCTTTTTGGTTTAAATGAGAAGCTTTATGTTTGGAGAAAGGAAAACACTGCATTCCAGCATAAAAACCTCATAAATCTGTTATCTGGTGGTATCATACCATCTGTGGTGGTGGTATCATGGTTTGGGCCTGTTTTGTGGCATCTGTCCCAGGACAACTTGCCATCATTGATGGGACAATGAATTCTGAATTATACCAGAATATTCTAAAGGAAAATGTCAGAACTGCATCTCAAGAGAACGTGGGTCATGCAGCAAGACAACGACCCAAAGCAAACAATTAATTCGAGAAAAATGAATCTAAAGTTTTGGAGTGGCCAAGTCAAAGTCCTGACCTTAATCCAATCGAAATGTTGTGGAAGGACCTGAAGCGAGCAGTTTATGGGAGGAACCCCACCAAAACAACAGAGTTGAAGTTGTTTTGTACGGAGGAATGGGGTAAAATTCCTCCAAGCCGATGTTTAGGGCTAATTGACAATTACCAGAAACGTTTACAAGCAGTTATTGCTGCACAAGGAGGTCATACCAGATACTGAAAGCAAAGGTTCACATACTTTTGCCACTGACAGATATGTGATATTGGATCATTTCTCTCAATAAAAAAATTAGCACGTCTAAGTTTTTTGTCTCATTTGTTTGATTTGTTTCTCTTTATCTACTTTTAGGACTTGTGTGAAAATCTGAGGTAGTTTTAGGCCAAATTTCAGAAGAAATATAAAAAACTCTTACGGGTTCACAAACTTTCAAGCACCACTGTACATAATGGTACAAGTCAAAACTTTTGCTCGTTCTAAAATAAATAATACATTCCTTAGTTGTTTTTAACATTGATAAGTCGATATTTTTTTTACTCCACTGACCAATCTTTCACATTCACCTCTATATGCTGGCTCATCATTGTTAATAATTAGACCTACAACAGTAGTATCATCAGCAAAAGTAATGACCCTGTGTCACCCAAAAGCAGGAACATAATCATAAGTGAACAACAAGAACAAAGTAGGACTCTGAACACATCCGTGAGGAGCATTCATTAAGATCCCTAACAATACATTGTGGTCTATCTGTCAAGAAATCGCAATCCAATTACAGATAGATGCACTAAAACCCAAAGTGAGAATCTTAGCTACTAAATTTGCCAGAGTTATCACATTTGACAATAAGCCATATCTGACTGTGAGGTGTAGTAACACAGGATGTACTGTATATGATGAATTATTGATTAACACAAGGAATCTCAGACCATATGAGCTAGTGACATAATCGTCAAGGAGTAATTTCATTCTGACAGCACCACTGACATTTACAGGATATGTATAACTTACTGTAGTCCTCAACTAAGTCAAACAATATATCAGACACAAACAATATATTTTAAGGAAACTGACAGTAGCCTATTGAATTGTCTTTTAACAGGCTATTGGTTTTATCACCATTAGATTTACTAATTTATTTGTATAATTTGAAGTTTTTAATCATACTAACAAAAGTTATATCTTGATATATTACTGTATAAGGGCTCCAATACAGAATATTTTTCCTTTTTAAGAAATAATTATACCTAGGTAGTATAGTAGGGAGCAGCACACAATATAAGGCAGGTGGTTTTAATAATTTGGCGTGTGTGTGTGTGTGTGTGTATGTATATATATATATAATATATATATATATATATATATATATATATAATATAATGAGCCTAATTTGAATTGACAATTGAGCGACAAGTTTGCTACTTAAAATCGCTGCTGCTGGCTGTAGCCAGTAAGGAGCAATGCAGTATATAGGAACCAGGGGATGGGAGGAGTAATTTTTGTTTAATGTGACAATGAGAACGTTCAAGATAATATATGACAAGGGTGAAGTGGGAAAGGCACATATCCCTTAGTTCTCCCTCTATAACATACATTTATTCACAAACATTCTGTAACACAATTGTCAGTGTGATTCCAAGGCAAACCCAACAAAAAAGCAGCGACTCAGATTAAGCACTGCATTATACACATTATTTTACACAAAACTAGATTTCATGGTACCTGGCCATAGTCAGTGCGGCAGGAGGGCTTTATTAAGCCCTGGACCAACTTCTCCACCCCCTCCCAACTTTACATATGACATCATGAAGAGGAGGCCTGGACCAGGAATCTGAGTGTTGGGCAAGTCCTTAAGTGGCACTACTTGGTTCTTCATGCTGCAGAGTAAGGCATCCTGCAAGCCAAATAGGTGCCAACAGGGTAGAAAAGGAGTCACCCCCCTCTGTGCTGTGCACCCTGAACGACGTCACCAGTTACACACCCCTAGTTTTGGCTGTGATCAATGTGCTAGATCAATAGGCTTTCAGTGACAGCCTGGTTTCACAGCAGTGTTTTATGAATGCTGGGTGTAAAACACTGGACATTACTCATGGTTATATTTTTATACAGTGGCCCAGATGGGAAGTGGTTAAAGAACATGTAAATGCTAAGCATGGCTCTGTACTAAATATAGCATGGGCTTGAACACTCCTTAGTCTGTCTTCTTTGAAGGAAATTAATAAATTAGCAATCAGTGCAGCAGAAATAAGATAGAGATTGTCTAAGATAATGTGATATTGCATTAAGATATACTCATTATTATCACAATCTGGTAATGAGCGATGTTTTTTAATGATGTGGAATATCAACCTCATCACCTCTACGCTAATCAGGATTAAGTCTCTAAATAGAACATTAAAATGGTAAACTGAATGTTAAGGGGAAGAGTGCAACCTCTGAATACTTGGAAATTGTTGTCTTTTAACAGAGATATTATGTAAAACCATATTGAGGGCTTTCGCTCCCCACACTTACAATGTCAATTTGATTTTTCAGATAAGGTAATTTGACTTTATTAACATATCATTGTGTCATATGTGGATTGCAATGTGTTATCTTTACATGAGCAAAAGTTAATACTATTGGATCAGATATTATCAGGTAAACAGTGATAATTTTCCTATATGGTGTTCCCATCTCCGTGTGGGTATTGAGGGGTAAATCTACTAAAGTGAGAGTATTTAGAAATGAGTTTCAAAAGTGATGTTGCCTATAGCAACCAATCAGATTCTAGATATTATCTTCTAGAAGGTGCTAGTTAAATGTTAAGTAGAATCTGATTGGTTTCTATTGGCTACATCTCTTCTAAAACTCACTTCTAAAACTCTCACTTTAGTAAATTTACCACTTGGAGTAGTGGGGAGATATCCTGATATGTGAGCGGAATGGATGACGGAACATGGTAAGCAGGGGTAAACAATAGGATCAACAATACTGGCAAAGGATGTACTAGCAGAGCACGATGCCAATAAGGGATTCCACAGGGCACTAGGATCTAACCAACAACCGCAGCAGGGAGCACAGTAAGAAGCAGCTTACAGGAGTAGTGACTTGTTGCACTAGCAATTCCCCTCTGGGCCAGACTGGTTTTATAGGCATAGCAGCACAATGATTGGCCCAAGAACTCCCTCCGCCTGACCATTGGATTACTGGTAGTCAGCTGATGGTCTCCAACATGGCGGCATCCACCATGCAGACACACAGGAACATCAGTCATATGGAACACACACCAAACTACCCCAGATTCCCGGCCACCATTACATCAGCCAGTGCTGCCAGCCACCATGGCCGAGATCTCTGCCATCTCACCCGCCGTCCATGAGTACCCTGCAAGCCACACCATCGCACCACCTTCCCTGAGGGAGAGAGTTTCTGGAAGTTAATCAAGTTAATCAAGGAAAGATAATTAGCCATCTCAACAGAGAGGGTGGGAGTTCCAGTTTGGGGGCAACATTCATCTATATTACATAGCTTTATATAATAGTGGCAAAATGCACTGGCAATACGATGGGTTGGAAAATGTGTAACACCTTTCTAATCTTTAATAGAGTGAATAAAAGTATAGATCTCAAGGGTCTCTAGCTAACATTCAATAAGGTTTATTTCCCCATTGATTAGAAGTAATACCTGCAACGTCACATAGACAATTTAATTTTATCAGTCGGCATTATGTAATGCTGATCTCACCTCTGCCAGTTGCAGGTAAGGATTTGTGTTCAGTTTCTAAATGTTTTATCCACAGGTGCAGGTGTCATGAGTATGTTATAGATCAATCATGAGATATTAGACCATGTGTCACTCTTTGTGTTTATTAAAGTGTATTTCTTTCTGGCTACAAGAGGTTCACATCAAAACTATTAATAGAGCATATATCTCGCAGCCTCGCAGGAGCTTTATGGTGCAAGGGGAGACGGGTGATTGCTTAAAATGTAGGCGCCCGAATGCTACATTTTATCATCATTTCATAATTTCTGGACATGCCCTAAGATCACAAAGTTCTGGGGTAAGGTAATGATCTTTATTAACTCTATTTTTCACCTAAAACTTTATAGTGCTCTGCTGGCCTTATTATGTGTTAATTTCACAAACTGGGATTTGGGCCCTGATAAATCTCGCATAGTGCCATTACTGACTGTCATTGTCACCATAGCTAAAAAAAAGTCACTTTATGTGCTTGGACCTCCCCTTCCCCTCCCTTTTTGGGAACGGTAAAGTCTATTATGCTCCAGACCCTGTATTATGATAGACAAGCAGTTTACCCTGCGCTGGAAGCAGAAGTTACATCCTTTTATAAAAAATGGGGCGCATATATTGAATCACTCGACTCCCCTACACAAGCTCAAATTTTGAAGGTGTTAGTAAATACCATGAGGTAGTCTCAAAGACAGTTATCGAATGATACGGAAATTCTTATGTATTGAATTTCCTTTTGATTAATTGTAAACCTGTATGTTCCTATATATAGTATGTATGCTCAGGGGACATGCTCTGTACATCACCCTGATATTGACCACATATCCTCTCCATTGATTCTACAGCAACGTTGCCTTTCTTTCTTTTTTCCTCCACCTCCCCTCTTTTTTTTCTAATATTTGTATTTTTTTCAGTTATCTATGTGTTTTGATCCAGAGATCCATTGTGATTTACTGTTATTGATATCTGCCTGTAACATTTTCTATTTTTTTCTGTCACTTGATTTTTGAAAATTCAAAATAAACAGATCTTTAAAAAAAAAAAGTGTATTTCTTTCAATTAATAAGCATAGTGACCTGCATGTGAATTATTATGTGTAAGGTCCAGCTGCATGGTTACTAATTTGTCTAAAAAAGTGCCATATGCAAGGAGATGCTCATGAATCAGGCCACAGATAACGGTTCATGGGAGGTCAAAGTTTTGTACGGAGACTCTTGTTACAAATATGTCAATGTTCACATGACATGTTAATCTATTCCTCAAATTTTTTGCAAATCTGTGAAACCTCAGACCCTGACTCTATACCAGGACAAAGAGGCCATAAAACCTAATTAGCCTCTTCACAAGACAGTGAGCCAGCAGAAAGGGGGAGCTATGTGATAGCCCAGGAGGCATATAATGCCATGCAAAACTCTACAGTGTGTACAATTCTTGGAAACCCATCTGGCATGCAGAATTGAACCAATCTTCTTGTGAATGCCACAAAACAGATTCATGTAAGTGACTGTTCCTTTTTTTTAACCCTTTTTGTTTATAGAAAACTATTTGCCTAAGACTGATGAAAAATATGAAACTCACAAATTTACTAAGATTCGAATTTCCAATCTCATGTGAGATTGTGGCAAACTCACTGTGAAAAAGAAGTTTTAAGCACTCACCTCCTGAGCTGCGAGTTTAGGTGAGAACATACACAAATCATTTTTTTTTACTTGTTTAAGTAGGGTTAATTATAAAAAAAAAAAATGATCTGAGGCCCCCCCCCAAAAGACTAACCATCCCCGGACTTGCCAGCCTGTCCTGGTACCTAAAATTACGGGTGCCTTGGAGAGGGGGTCCCTTTTATTGGAGGAGTCCCCAACTCCTCAGGAAAATTTTACAAGTAAACAAAATAAATTCTACCCTTGTCTAACCTATGACCATTGACCTCTGTTACCGGAAGCCATTTGAAACATGGAATCACAACACCTTATGATTTTCCACGTCACCATTACTCAAGCAGTGAAACCAGAAATGGAAAGTGGGTGGTAAAGTAGCAATCAGAATGATACAATAGGGACTACCAGATAGACAAGAACTCCATCAATTTTCTGTTGAAATTATTAGACAATGCTATAGTAGCCCTGGAATATTCTCCTTACGAAAAGTGTCCTGAGAGAAGTCAAGTATCCTCAGACTTATAGAGACTTATGGACCTTCTGCCTTCTCTCTTGGACCTGTGAACCTTCTTCCAGGAGTTGGAATCCAGCATATGATGAGGCAAATCCAGCTAACACGGGGTCCCTCGTCAACTTTTCATAGATGTAGATATTAACAGAAGGAATTGAGATAAGCCAAATTATGAAGCGAAGATACCTTTTCATTAAGCATAACTTGGAGGCTAAATAAGAAGCCCCAGCGAAATTTATTTTTTTGCTTGCTGATTTCATCTATGAGTGGTTTCAGGGCTTTTTATTGTAGTGTGTGCCAAGAGAGATCTTGAAAGATGGTGGACCTTAAGCATTATCTCCTCTTTCTGAGAGAAGTAGTGGGGCCTGTAGATAATGTCACAAGATTTATCTGTGGGGAGGACTTAGTCTTTGACAGGGCACACAGGGCCCTGGGCCCTATCATGTCACTTGGGTCATGGCCCAAAATTTTGTTAAGAATCTTTGTCAGAGCATCCACCAGCCCAGTTGGAGGGATGTTTTCTAGATGCCCTCAAAGTTGGGTGTTGTTATCCCTCCCACTGTTGTCCAGGTTGTTCATCCTGGATTTTAGGGAATAAATATCTTAATACCCCTTTTCCACTGCCCAAAAAACCTGGGTTATTGCCAGGTCTACCTGGATCAGGCTGCAGTGGAAACGGCTCCCCAAATAATAACCCGGGTCAATTTACCCAGCAATCATATCAGGTCTCAACCAGAGTTGAACACATGTAGAATCCGGGTTACATGGTAGTGGAAATGGACCCTACCCGGGTTAGGCGACCCGGGTAACATTTCTAGATGGTGGTTGGAGTTTCTGAGGCCCTTTTGTGACCTCATCTTTGTGTGCCTCAGAAAAGTACATTTTTAATGACAACTATAGGGTGTTACAGGGTTGACCCGGGAATAACCCTGGTCGAAGTGCAGTGGAAACAGTGTCTGAATCCGGGCCCAACCCTGGTTCAACTAGTGTTCAAAATCCTGGGATTTTGGTGGAAAAGGTGTATAAGTTTGCAGAAGGGCATCAGAGGTCACTTTCCCTTCTTCCAGGATTGTAAAGCAGACAGAACATTGGAAGAGGTCTCCCTGGATAGTCACCACCTCCCTTCTGACAGTGTCCGGTATATTCTGCTTGGTCAAGAGCGATTCAATGTATGTGAGAATTTCATTATGCCGCTCTTGATGTTGGAGGAATGGTGAAGAACAGGACTGTCCAGTAGGAATGAGGGGAAGATAGAGAGGGGGGATAATCTTGGGGATCAGAGTCCAGATCTTGCTGAGATAAAGCTGGTTGGAGGTGCTATATCAAGGAAGTGAGGAGAGAGGTTGTGGATTTATTACAGGCCAGCTGGAGAGTACAGAAGGTCTGCAGAATCTGGCATGGGTTAGAAGTCAAACTGTGGCAGACATCTGGGAGATACTGGTCTATAAAGCCGAAGACAATGATGACCCAGAGAAGTATATAGTCAACCGCCTAGGGTCAAGCAGTAACAGTCTGGAAGAAGACAAACCCCAGGGTAATGCAGAGATGCATGGAGGTAGCACAGCACCTATCAAATGATGGGTCAATAGCTGTGAAGGGTGCAGGGATACAACATGGGGTCCCCTGGCCATAATGTAGACCATCCCTTGTCTGTTTAGAAAGGCACTGAACTCACTAAGATAATCATGCCCATGAAGAAAAAAAAGCAGACCCAATCTCAATAAACAAAACAGCTACACGATGAAGCAATAGTGGTCAGCCTCATCCCACATACCTGGTGTGGCATAATTAGTGTGTTGAAAAATACAATGGTGGGGTGTTTTTCTGATGAACTACAAGTCACAGCAAGCCCTGTTGTGAGATGTTGGAAGGGTAATCTGTCTGTCTCTTACCAGATACATGTCCCTGCACACTGCATTCTCCCTTCTTCTCCTGCCCAGCTTCTTCTCTACTCCTTATATTGGGATGCTCATGGCGGTTATGGATTGAAAGATCTACAGTAAAGAGGTAGACAATGTCTAGATAGACACCAGATGTTAGACAGGCAATAGGTCAACAGGGACAAAAGGATGACACACTAAAGGTCAACAGGTACAAATAGTCAACAGGGTCAAAAGGTCAACATGAAAATGGTCGACACGTGTTTTCTTTTTCTAACTCTAATCTTCACCCTAACCCTCCCCTTGGTGCCTAACCCTAACCCTCCCTCCTGGTGCCTAACCCTAACTGTCGGGGTAGATGCTTGACCCTAACCATCCCTTCTAGTGCCTAACCCTCCGGTAAGTGCCTAACCCTCCTTCCTGGTGCCTAGCCCTAACTGTTGGGGTAAGTGCCTAACCCTAACCCTAAAAAACATATAAATCAGATGTCGACAATTTTCGATATAATTTTCGATGTGTGCATATGTGTGACAGGATCACCAGAGATGACGATAGTGAGCCTTGGATTCTGTGTGGGGCTGGAGGGATCCGTCCACACAGGGAAGAAAGTGAGCTCACCTAATGACTGCCCTTTGCACAGAGCCCAGGTGGAGCTGAAGCAGTCAGACAGTCCAGGTGGAACTGTATTGGAGACCAGTTTGTGCTGGGAAGCCACTGGTGTCTAGGAAGCTGGAGTTCAGACTTACAGGAGGTAGGGAGAACCCTAAACCTATAAAATACTTTGTTGAGAATGCAACTGTGAGGCTGGGGCAGCCAGACAGCTAAAGATCAGGCCTGTAACTATCCCAGTGTTACTCTGCAGGAAGCAGAGTGTGAAATTGAAAGACTTGGACTTTGTTTGCAGACTAGCTGCCCAAGACTAGTCAGGGGCAAAGAAGTGAGTTTGTTATTTTTCCTTCTATGATGACAGTAAAGCACTTAGCTTTTCAGGTCATAAATAAAAGAAATGTGTGGACCCTGATTCAAGCATCTAACACTGCACCACTGACGCATTACTAAGCTAATTAGCCCACAATATTACAATATGGTGGAGAATGTGGGCAATTCGATCTGCACAGAAAAGATGGACTACAGCAAACTAATTGGAAATATGGACGCTTACTGCACCTGCATGGTGGAATGCTCATCAAGGTGGTGTGTGAAGAGAAGTCTGTTATGAAGTGGTGTTTGAACAGAAAAGTTGCCTGCATATGGTAGATGCAAAGTTTGCCAAAAGCAAATGTTGTTGGAGTATTGTCTATCAGCAAATTGTCTGCATTTATGGAAGACAGTTATGACACATGCAAATGTTTGGGAATTGCAAGCTATGAAATATATATTGTGTCTGTCAAGAGAAAATGCACAAATGTTAAATTCCTGCAAGTCAAAAAGCAAAGCATTAAAATTGTTGCAGCATTGGAAGGGTTAAAGAAACATTTTGTGTTTTTATCCTGCTGAAATAATCAAGTCTATGACCTGCTCATTAAGTCAAGTGACTGATTAGGCATAACTGGTCTGTAACTGGGTGTTATCAAATAGCCAAGGTTTAGTAAATGCTTGTTGATGGGAGTATGGGCTAAGCAGAGTTGGCTTAATATGAGCTTGTTTTCAGATGTGTCTTTTGAACTATAATATAGGCTGGTGCAAGTGTCCCATGATGATGACAACTTGTAGCAGTTAGGGATGGATGGAACATAATAGATAGTTGCCGATAGTTCGGCTGCCCTCTCCTGGATGGGTTAGGCAGATGGGAGGTCTGGAGGGGGCATGGTATAGCCAGAAGGGAGATGTTGTGGATGAGGTGCAGCAATTGTGTCATCTTGAGCCCGCCCACTGCTATAGTGAGCAGCAGTTCCCTGCTCTGTAAAATGGGGGCGGGGCCATGAGGACACAATGCTGGCTGAATCACATCCCATCAAGCTGACCAGTCTGCCCACTTCACTCATGAAGTACGCTGGGGGACAGTAGTGATCCATGTCTAGGAGACTTGCCTATTTTTCCCGTCACCTGTAGTAGGTAAGAAAGATGTGTACAACTCTTCATAGAGGTAATATATATATTTATTTCTGTCCAGGCAAAGGGAAAGCATATACAGACTATTTGTGCTCAGCTCATCATCCCATGCAGTTTGTCACAATGTGTTATATTGATTTACTGTACTTCACTCAAATTCTACCACAAAGCTGAGACTTCTTACTTTACATGTAAGACATCTTAACACTTTTAGGAAAAGTGTGGATAATTTAATTTGCAAAGCGTATAAATGAATAAGCTGACGAAAGCTCATAAATACACCATAATGATCCTATTAGTGAAAGATCATAAACATTTCCTATTTACCCAGGTATTGGACAGTAGGATGTCTTATTATAGCACACAACAAACTACACTTGATTGCCTTCATTGCTTTTCTACTATTTAAATAAAAGCAACCCTGAATTGCAAATTGATTTGTATAATCTCAATCTCTGTACATCAACAAAAACAAATTGATTTAGTCATCTGTGAATTTAATTAGTAATTTTAATTACGTACAGAACAGGAGCTTATAGATACATCAGTGTACAGTAATCTATGAAAACATCCTTTTTAAATTCATATGATTTACTCTTCCATCTAAACCATACATTTCTCAGTGCAGTATTTCTACTTTTATTCCTGTCAGTGCGCTTCATGCAGAATCCACAAATCAGGCCTGAACAGCTTTAGGCATCTTAGATGACTGTAAAACAAATATTGACAGCTCATGCCTCTAATAGCTGTGACATACCCAGGAGAGAAGCTAAGCAACACTGGTAAATCCCCTGCAGGCGCATGCAGTGATTTGGGACATACATGGATATTATCCCCATGCCTTTAGGCTTTTATCTTTTTAGACATATTTGTACATGCACCTCTGCCAACATTTTAAAAGGCAGCAATAGGAACAAATAAATCCTGCTCATAATGCACCCAAACGATACCAAATTACATCTACTAACCAGGGCAGGTGCAAGGTTTTAAGGCGCCTAGGCAAAGGTTCCCTATGCCGTCCCTGCTTCCCCCAAACCCTCCTCCCGGCCCCTCACACATAGATCTACTCCAGCTCCCTAATACTACACTATTGCAAGTCAGACTGCATCTGTGAAAAACTATGTATGCAGACTTAAAAATTGCAAATTGCAGACAAATTGCAAAGCTGATGCATAGATAGATGCAGGGGTTAAAGTGGGATGGAATGGGGCAGAACTGCATTCTTTCACTTCTATTTGGAGATGGAACCAGTTCCGCCTCCGGCCCACCTTATCCCAGCGCCGCAGGGAGGCTCCATTTGCCGGGTGCCCACTGAGATTTTGTTAATAGCGTGCGCCCTGCATCTTCCCCTCAGCGCCAGTGGCAGCCGGAGGCTGGAGCTCACTCTTGAGTTCTGGCTTCCGGTTCCGCTCCCCCCACGGGCACTATGGGAGAGACTTCATGACATCTCTCCCATAGTTCAGAGGACTCTGAGTAGCCAGGGGGACTGGAGGCACGCAGGAGCGGGGCTTAAGGTAAGTATTGTTTGTTTGTTTTTGTGTAAGCGGCACTATAGGGGGCACTACTACTGGGTGCATTACTATAGGGGGCACTACTATAGGGGGCATTACTACTGGGGGCATTACTACAAGAGGCACCACTCCTGGCGGCACTGCATAAGAGGCACCACCACTACTGTTGGATCTGCATAAAGGGCACCACTACTGGGGGCACTGAATAAAGGGTGCTACTACTGGGGGCACTGAATAAAGGGCACCACTACTGGGGGCACTGCATAAGGGGCACTACCACTGGGTGCACTACATAAGGGGCACTACCACTACTGGGGGCACTGCATAAATGGCACTACTACTACTGGGGGCACTGTATAAGAGGCACTACCACTACTGTGGGCACTGTATAAGAGGCACCACTACTGGGGGCACCGCATAAGGGGCACCACTACAATGGTCATTGCATTTGCATAAGGGGCACTACTGCTGTGGGCATTGTATAAGGAGCACTACTACTGTGGGCATTGTGTATAAGGGACAAAAATGTGGGCATTTTGTAAAAGGGGCACTGCTGTGTGTCATACATGAATAAGGGACATTACTATGTGGTGTAATGTGTATAGTGCGAATCAAGATTGTGCTACTGTGTGGTGTAATTTGAATTGGGAATACTATTGTGTGACCACGCCCCTTTCTTTTGAGACCACACCTTTTTCTTTTTTTACAATAAGCACAGAGGGGGGAGGGAGTTCCACCACTTCTCTAGGACCACTTTAAGCAATGGATAGATGGATGGATGGATGAATGGATAGATAGATATGAGATATATAGATAGATAGATAGATGATAGATACGAGATAAATAGATGATAGATATGAGACAGATGATAGATTAGATAGATAAATAGATATAAAAATGATAGATAGATATGAGATAGATAGACTAGATAGCACTTGGTACTTATTACCAGTGTGTCACTCTTCAGTATGAAGTTGCAGCTCTCATCCCAGCACAGGCCAGCTACTCGTCTCAGTCTGTCTCTTCTAGGGGGCAGAGCTACTCTGTGCCTGCCTGGGAGGGAAGGGGAGGATACAGCAGGGGACAGTAACTGTGCTGTACGATGTCGGGTTGTATGTGTGAAGAGTGACGGGCAACACAGCCTATGTGACTAGCTAGACAGACAGAGGGCAGTGACCGCACCTGCTAACACCCGCAGTTTATGGCAACATGATATAGATGAAGAATGTCTCGATCAGAGACATCCTTCAAGTTTATGGTAGGCTGATTCAGCAGCGCCTTCTGGTGGCCCCTATACAGCTGCATAATGGTAGCGTCGACCCTGCTACTAACACTTTCACATTTGTAGGAGGCCCAATCATTTTCCCACAGGCCACAGGAATATTATGAATTACTTACAATGGGACTGATGTAGACTTGGTATCAAAATGGACGTTTACAGGGCCGGTTCTAGGGTGTTCGTTGCCCCCCTGCAAACCATAAATTTGCGCCCTCCTACAAATATTTCCTCTTGACATGTCTCTTTACAATGTTTCGTATTTTGAAATGCAACCTATAAAAATAAAGTGCACCCCTGTTTTACATTTTGCTATACACTATGTTTATATGCAATTGATATAATACCTTAGCTTACAGTTAGCTAACCGGCCCCCTCACTTCCGTCAGGGACAGGCAGCCAGCTATCTCTTTCTCTCTCACTCACAGTTCAGCGGGTCCCCCTTCTGGCGTTGTGGTGCGCAGCTGAGGCAGCTCCTCCATTGATCCTCCTCTTGGCCATAGCACACCACACACACAGAGAGAGTGGGTGCGCATGCGCAGCGTGATGTCATCGCGTACGTCGGCGGTGTAATCTGCCAGTCTGCATGTTATTGCTATGAGTGGCACTGCTTATAACAACAATGCAGGGGAATGAACTAGCTCCTCCCACTAAAGAGCAGGCAATTAAATCAGTTCTTGACTTGGTGGCCGCTGACATAAATTACATTTAAATTCCGGCGGATTGGCTGTCTGACTAATGGACCTCCGGGCCAACCATTAGTCAGATCACAAATACACATGAATTTAAATGTAATTTATGTCCACAGCCGCCTGGTCCACCCATTACTTTTGCCCTGCCAGGCCGCCCATGAAACTGCTGCACTGGCTGCCTCAGCCTTCCTGTCACAGACGCAGCAGTGCAGCTGTAGAGACCCTCAGAAAGCAGCAGAGAGAGCGCCTCTGCAGCCCTCTGCAATATTTACCCCACAGATTGCATTGGTCGTATATTACTAGTAAAAAAATAAGATGAGCGTATTATTGCCGATATGCAGAGCAGTATAATCTCAAGATAAATATGCCTCCACATTGCCATCACATTTGTCTAGTTTATGACAATTCTTCATCCTTATTGTGCAAAAGACACACCCCGGACAGGCATATATATGCATTATACCTGGTCTGAATCAGCTGCATTTGTATGAACACACACTAAGGCTGGGGACACACGTAAAGATTTTCTATCCAACCATCCAACTAGTTGATAGGTTGGAATGAAAATCTGGTAACGTATGGGAGTAACTGATGATCAGCAATTTGCTCCTAAATGACAAAAAGATGAAAAAGGTCGTCAGACAAGTTTGTTAAATGTTTGATCTAAACAATTTGTTCAAACAACAGTTTTTGTCCATTTTCCGGCATGTGGGAGCAAATTGCTAATTGTCATTTGCTTTCATACCTTACCAGATTTTCAATCCAACCAATCAACTAGTTGGATGTTTGGACAGAAAATCTTTACGTGTGCAGGGGCGCCGAGAGGGGGTGGGAGCGGGTACAGATTACCCGGGCCCGGGCTTCCTGAGGGGCCAGGCGGGGGCCCGGGTCCGGCGCCACTCCCCCCCTCACAGCAGCCCAGCACACAGCATGTGCTGAGCTGCAGTTGGAGACTGCTCATGGCTGCTGAGCAGCAGCACACAGCAGTCTCCTATGCCTGTGGGGGGGGAGCGATCACACTGATCGCGCCCCCCCTGGCTTTGCGCCGGGCTGAGGGGGCTCAGAGCGCTGCAAAGCTTTTTCTTTTTTTCTCGGCTAGGGGGCGTGGCCACGCCTTCCCGATTAGGCCACACTCCCTGTTACCAGGGCCCGCCACGGCTCTTGGCGGGCCTGTACCCAGCTTTACAGAACCATGCCTATGTGAGAAAGCCCCTTCCACCCTCATTCCTCCTTTATGGTTATAAGAAACATGCAAAACAGTTCTGCAATCGCATGTTTGGTGCATTCATGATCGGAGCATGTGTAGAGAAATATCATATACTGTAAGGTATGCTATGCACACTGGTGTAGTGCTGACTCTCCATCATGAGTCACATTGTGCTTTCAATGAGCTTTACAATGACATAATAAAAGTCCAACCTTGCCCTCTTGCCCTGTAATAAATAAAAAGCCAGAACAAAATTAGCTTTGATTATTTTTTCTACACTCAATTTGGACCAATAAATGAGTAATAGAAAAAGGAATCCTCATCAAATATCTGTATGCCTGAAAACTAACATGAATTACAGCTCATGTGTATTATTTACAATTCTAATATAGTACATACAGTATGTTGTACCCATTGCATATTTTAAAAGATTGTAAATTGTGACATATACAGCCTAGCGTTGTGGGGCATAAATGTAATTGTGTCTGAGGTTCTGAGGTTATTTACAAAATGCTAAATGTCTGATGAGCAGTGTAATGGAGCCAATGTGCGTCTTAATTTGTACAAATTTGTCTAGATTTTGGACGACATCCATGTAGTTTTGGAGCAAGATGGCAGCATTTGAGGATGGCCAGAAGTTGCACAGTCTGAGGGCATACAGGTTATCCGTAGTTTTGTGGAGTAATGCAGAAATTAGAGAGTTTTGAAGTGAGACAAAAAGGTGCGCAGGCTATTTCCATTCCGCACTTGAATTTTGAAATAGCACAAAGTCTACAGGTGGCATCCTATACTTTTAATGGTACACATTTTGCAGCTCCATGTTGCACTTTAAAGTAAAGTGCCAAATAATAAAGACAGAGGGCTAAATGTCATAGACTGCGAGCTGGCGCCTCTGCGGGAATACATGCCAGTATGCCCATATATTTAAAGCAGCAAGCATGTTAAAGGCTAAACCAAGCTGGTATAACCTTTAACATACTTGCTGCTTTAAAAATACGGGCATACTGGCATGTATTCCCGCACCGGAGCTGGCTCGCAGTCTATTACATTTAGCCCCCTATGTTCCTTCACTCTTATGGTTAATTTAAGGGATTTATGAAGTTTGGACGACAAACTAAAAAAGTTTATTTTATTGAAATGGTTGGTTCTGAGTCTCGGAGGCGGGACTTTTATGTGTTTATTTATGCTTTTACACAGAGTATTATACACCCACTCAGTACACCTACAATGCTCTTTAGCGCTCCGCTAGTCGCGTGTGATCTGAGAGATACATGACTGATAAAGTAAATGGAAAGTTTATATCTCGTTCATTTTATAGTTTATCTGAATGATTTTTTTTAATTTTGAGTCATTTTCTAAATATATGCTCTTAAAAATTAATTTGATGTTGTTTTCCACCCTTTCCAAAAATGATTAGAGATATGTGTAATAATATCTCAGTATTAGATACATGTATCTCACATATATGACGCGAGCACTGGTGTTAGCCCAAGTGAGGCGAGCAAAGGAGTGTTAATGAGGAGATCTGTACTGCAAAGTAGTTGTATTAGTACAAAACTAAGGTCATTTGTGGTTATAAATGAAATGCAATTTATAAGGGACCTGCACTTCTTGGGAATGACTAGCTCACACCTTACTTGTCTGCTCCCACATCTTGCACAATACATAGTGTAATTGGCTGGCCTGAGGGCATGATGATGTGATTCTCAGCAATAGCACCATCATAGTCCTTACAATTATAGTAAACAAATGTGGTCATAAATAATATTTGTTAGGTCTATCACTGTCACAGATACATCAATCAACTAAGGTTTAAATGAAACAATAAATATAATTCTCCCTTTCCCTGTTAACAGTCACTGCTACATACTGTATGTATGAAATATATCTGCCTGTGAAGGAATAGACAGGATTAGAACAGAATCTTGTGTATTAATTTGTGACTGACATGGTTGTTTACCAGAAGAGAGTGAGCTCCGTGATCTACTGTGTGGGTGTCTACAGAGAGAGACAGACAGACAGATCTCAGAGCAGCTTGTGTGAGTGAGAAATATAAGTTGTTATGGGAAATATGAAATCATATCCCTGACCTGCAGTTCTTAGGCCTTGTACATTACCCCAATCATGAATGTAGGGCAATCCCTCCACATGATCATCTGCATGGAGTAAATGCAAAAGCGTGGAATGTATAGTTAACAACTAAACTGGTACATCAGAGCACCTCACATGGGATTCTGGCCCTGATGCAGAGGTGGTAGCAAGTGGTGTTGGTGCTGCGTCTTCAACCATAGCTGAGCAGAGACGTTATGGTAATTATGGTGGTGTCTTTTGTAATGAGACGCCCACCTCCAGCTTTTCTGTTCCGCTGCCTGTGTCCGAAGATGCAGCATTGTATCACCATCGGCAACATCATGACAAAGATCGAACATCTGAGCAACCTAGGTTGCTCAAAATGTCCACTGCAAATAAGCTGCTGAGGCCAGTGAATCTGCGTCGGATGATGCAGTCGCTGGCTTTAGCATACCCCTAAAATGCCAGTAATACGCCTGCGTTTTAGAGGCTCCTCCCCATCGCTGCCCTGAAATGGCCATGGCTTCACAATCCGGCTGCGACTTCCCCCACACTGTGACCGGAGCCACAGTAGCATCGCAGCACATACACTCTGCAGCTCTGGCGCAGGCACAGTAATGAGACCATCGGACAACTGCGACAGAATCAGCACAATGTCCAAGGCTGAATCCTGCCCACTGTCTCAGCAGAATACAATCTTCATCATGCCATGTTTGCTGAATTTCAGTTTTTAGCATTTCCAATGCACCCAAGGCAGTGAGCGGGGGTCCAGCGGCGGGGTGCACCTACATGCAGAAAAATAATAATTTTATTGTGAAGTTCATCAATACTGAAAAAGAGGGATGTTCCTAGGAAACTAGAGACAGTTACTTTAGGGGAATGATAGTAAAATTATAGGTCTGAAATAAATGATTGTTGACATCATTATCAAAATCAAGTTCATCACAAATTGTACATACTGTAGGTATCCATGACATGTTTTTATGGAATCCATAGTCTGTATTTTTTGTACCACAGTTTAGAAAATGTAAGATATTCAGTATCCAATTGGATGCTAAGGACTACGTTATCTGTTGTGCACAGTGAGGTGTGCACACATTGGCCCTGCTTCAGAGCCGCTCGCTGCTGCCGCCCGCACACTGGGATTGTGGGCGTTTTTGTTTTTTTTTATCTCCGGCCACTCGCACAGCTGTGGGAGACCACCAACAGCTTGTGCGAGTGGCCAGGAGATCATCACGATAATCGCGACCATCGACCTTGCGACGAGACCCTACGATAGGGTCTAGGCTGCCGCAAAGCAGAGTGGACTTCCTGCTCTATTAGAGCAGGAAGTCCACTACTGACATCAGTAGTGATGTCAGTAAGACCTCCCTACAAATGCCAGGCGTTCCTAAGGGAACACCTGTGTTTATCCAACCACCCCCCCTACCTGCCCACAAAACGGGATGCGCTGTCACTAACCATTGACAGCCACCCGTCTTGTTGCGAGCCCCGTAGCAACTGAACTTCAGTCGTTTGGTGGGGCTCGCGCACGCCGCATGCGGCGCATGTGCATTGCCTTAACATCAGGCCATTTGCGAGCGCACAGCGCTTGTGAGCGGCTCTGAATTAGGGGTGAGCGGGTTCGGATTTCGGAAATCCGAACCCCCCCGAGCCCCGCCGATCCAAGGCCGATCCGAGTCAGGCTCGACTTTTCCCGCCTGACTCGGATCTGAAATTGAGGCAAAACGTCATCATCCCGCCTTCCGGGTCTCGCGGGTTTTGGATCCTATATAAGGTACCCGCGTCGGCGCCATTTTCTCACTCGGCTGTGGACAGTGAAGAGGGAGGGTTGGAGTTAGGGCTGGCTGGGCTGTGTAGTGTAGTGTAGTGTAGTGCAGAGTAGTGTTGTGCTGTGCTGTGCTGCGCTGTGCTGCTGTTGTCCACTACTTCAAAGTCCATAGGGGCTGGCTGTGTTGTGCTGTGCTGCTGTTGTTAATAGGGGCTGTGTCCACTACTTCAAAGTCCATAGGGGCTGGCTGGACGGTGTTGTGCAGTCAGTTCTCCATAGGGGCTGTGTCCACTCCAAAGTCCTGTGCAGTGTCCCAGTCCTAAAGGGGTGCTGTAGTGTTGTCCAGGGGGTGCTCTGTCCATCAGGGGTGCTCCCCCCAAGTGCTAAAAAAATTATATTTTTTCTGTGTTTGTGAATTGTGTGCGCAGTAGCCGCACGTGCATCAACAAAGTAGTGCCAAGCGTGCGTCCGTGTCATAAGTAAAGGGCCGGCTGGCTTGACCGTTAAAGGGTGCTGTAACCCCCAAAGTACACTCCAAACCAAAAAAATATATATTTTCTGTGTTTGTGAATTGTGTGCGCAGTAGCCGCACGTGCATCAACAAAGTAGTGCCAAGCGTGCGCCTGTGTCATAAGTAAAGGGCCGGCTGGCTTGACCGTTAAAGGGTGCTGTAACCCCCAAAGTACACTCCAGTCCAAACCAAAAAAAAAATTATTTTCTGTGTTTGTGAATTGTGTGCGCAGTAGCCGCACGTGCATCAACAAAGTAGTGCCAAGCGTGCGCCTGTGTCATAAGTAAAGGGCCAGCTGGCTTGACCGTTAAAGGGTGCTGTAACCCCCAAAGTACACTCCAGTCCAAACCAAAAAAATATATATTTTCTGTGTTTGTGACTTGTGTGCACTGTGGCTGCACGTGCATCAACAAAGGAGCAGCGCCAAGCGTGCGCCTGTGTCCCATAAGTAAAGAGCCGGCTGGCTCATTTCTTAAAGGGTGGTGTAACCCACAAAGTGCACTACTCTCCAGCAAAAATAAAAAAATATTTTCTGTGTTTGTGTGCGCTTTAGCCGCACGTATATATCAATATAACATAAATGGAGGACCAAACTTTCTCTGATAAAAATAAAATAGGGAAAGATCAAGAACCACTTCCTCCTAGTGCTGTTGCTGCTGCTGGGAGTTGTTCATCATCCCAGAGAGGAAGTAGGAACACCACCACTTTTACTAAACAATTGACCCTCCAACAGTCCCTAGCGATGAGGATGAAGTACGACAGCAGTCATCCTGAAGCAAAATGTATAACTGAGGCCTTGACTGCTATGTTGGTGTTAGACGTGGGTCCGGTATCCGCCATTAGTGCAGTGGGATTTAGACAACTGATGGAGGTACTGTGTCCCCGGTTCCAAATCCCGTCTAGATTCCACCTGCATCCTCAAAGCAGCAGCGACAAGCGTGCGTCTGTCTGTTAAAGGGTGGTGTAACCCTCAAAGTGCGCTCCACAAACAATTAAAAAATTCTTATTTTTTTTTCTGTCTTTGTGAAATGTGTGGGCTGTAGCCGCACCTGCATCCTTAAAGCAGCAGCGACAAGCGTGCGTCTGTCTGTTAAAGGGTGGTGTAACCCTCAAAGTGCTCCAAAAAATAAAAAATATTTTTTTTATATGTTTGTGACTTGAGTGCGATGTAGCCGCACGTGCAGCAACACAGTAGCAGCGCCAAGCGTGCGCCTGTGTCATAAGTCAAGGGCCGGTTTGGACATCTGGTCCGGACTGAAGGACGTGCCAACAATTTCTGACAAGTCTACTGTCACTGCATATGATACTGTCCTCAAAGCAGCAGCGACAAGCGTGCGTCTGTGTGTTAAAGGGTGGTGTAACCCTCAAAGTGCGCTCCACAAACAATTAAAAAATTCTTATTTTTTTTCTGTCTTTGTGAAATGTGTGGGCTGTAGCCGCACCTGCATCCTTAAAGCAGCAGCGACAAGCGTGCGTCTGTCTGTTAAAGGGTAGTGTAACCCTCAAAGTGCGCTCCACAAACAATAAAAATATTCTTCTTTTTTTTTCTGTCTTTGTGAATTGTGTGGGCTGTAGCCGCACTTGCATCCTCAAAGCAGCAGCGACAAGCGTGCGTCTGTCTGTTAAAGGGTGGTGTAACCCTCAAAGTGCTCCAAAAAATAAAAAATATTTTTTTTATGTGTTTGTGATTTGAGTGCGATGTAGCCGCACGTGCAGCAACACAGTAGCAGCGCCAAGCGTGCGCCTGTGTCATAAGTCAAGGGCCGGTTTGGACATCTGGTCCGGACTGAAGGACGTGCCAACAATTTCTGACAAGTCTACTGTCACTGCATATGATACTGTCCTCAAAGCAGCAGCGACAAGCGTGCGTCTGTCTGTTAAAGGGTGGTGTAACCCTCAAAGTGCACTCCACAAACAATTAAAAAATTCTTATTTTTTTTTCTGTCTTTGTGAAATGTGTGGGCTGTAGCCGCACCTGCATCCTTAAAGCAGCAGCGACAAGCGTGCGTCTGTCTGTTAAAGGGTAGTGTAACCCTCAAAGTGCGCTCCACAAACAATAAAAAAATTCTTCTTTTTTTTCTGTCTTTGTGAAATGTGTGGGCTGTAGCCGCACCTGCATCCTTAAAGCAGCAGCAACAAGCGTGCGTCTGTCTGTTAAAGGGTAGTGTAACCCTCAAAGTGCGCTCCACAAACAATAAAAAAATTCTTATTTTTTTTTTCTGTCTTTGTGAAATGTGTGGGCTGTAGCCGCACCTGCATCCTTAAAACAGCAGCGACAAGCGTGCGTCTGTCTGTTACATCGGTGACAACATCCAAGTAGGCATGTCAGACAGTCCGTACCTGTACTGGCAGGAAAAAGAAGCAATTTGGAGGTCCCTGTACAAACTGGCTCTATTTTACCTGAGTTGCCCCCCCTCCAGTGTGTACTCCGAAAGAGTGTTTAGTGCAGCAGGGAACCTTGTCAGCGAAAGGCGTAGGAGGTTGCTTCCACAAAATGTGGAGAAGATGATGTTCATAAAATGAATTATCAACACTTCCAGGGAGACCAGCCTCCTGAACGTACAGAGGGACCTGTGGTTGTGGATTCCAGCGGGGACGAATTAATACTCTGTGAGGATGAGGATGTACACAACACTGAAGAGGGTGAGGAATCGGTGGATGAGGAGGATGAGGACGACATCTTGCCTCCGTAGAGCCAGTGTGTGCAGGGATAGATTAATTGCCAGCTTGTTTTGTGGGGGCCCAAATGAACCAATCATTTCAGCCACAGTCATGTGACAGACCCTGGCGCTGAAATGATTGGTTTGTTAAAGTGTGCATGTCCTATTTATACAACATAAGGGTGGGTGGGAGGGCCCAAGGACAATTCCATCTTGCACCTCTTTTTTTTCTTTGCAGTATGTACTGTTTGGGGCCTAGTTTTTCAAACTGCCATCCTGTCTGCCACTGCAGTGTCACTCCTAGATGGGCCACGTGTTTGTGCCGCCCACTCGTGTCGCTTAGCATAGTCATCCAGCTACCTCGGTGCAACCTTTTGGACATAAAAACACTATTGTGAGGTGTGAGGTGTTCAGAATAGACTGGAAATTAGTGGAAATTAAGGTTATTGAGGTTAATAATTCCATAGGAGCAGAAAAACCCACAAATTCTGTGATTTAAGCTGTTTTTATGCTTTTTTAAAAAAAAATACAGATCCAAAACACAAAGCCCAGAACCCAAAACATGGAAGGGTGGTTTTGGCAAAACCAATCCAGATCCAAAACACGAAGAAAGATCCAGATCCAAAACCAAAACACGAAAAGTGGCCGGTGCACACCCCTAAATGAAACCATGCAAAACTTTTCTATTGTATAGTCTATTTCAGTAAGGGTATGTATATGTGGGTTCTGACCCCAATCTGGAGTCTTCATGCTGATGCTGTTGATGGAGGTTTCTTATGGATGCCGGTAACTGGTCCCAGTGTACGTGCGTATGTATAACTGTATCTTGGGTCTGTATAATTTCTTTGCGCTAAACTGTACTTAGATCACAGCGTGTAACTAACTGTACTTTACTTGAATAATACTTTGTGCTTTGGAAACACATGTTCAAGGTCTGAAGGCATTTATTTACTGTATGACTGCGTACGCAAATAGCATCAAAACTGAGAAGGTATAGACAGGATTTAGAAGGTATAGGCAGGTTTTAGAAGGTATAGGCAGGTTTTAGAAGGTATAGGCAGGAGCATATAGAGGTTTAATTCAGTATCCTTACTGGTGTCACTGCACAGAGTGCAGGGCACTGTGGGTGGCACCATCGCTGCCCCACGGCTTTTGCTTCTGGCTAGCAGGGTGCCTGGAATGGCACACTGCAGCCTGGATCACTGCTGCAGCGCTGCCAGAGCATCCTCTAGATGCTCCAGCCAGGCACCGTGCAGCAAGTATAGTGGGCTCTAGATCTGAACAAACTACTGTAATCTGTATGATGTGGTGGAACTACAAAAATGGAGGGAGGGGAAAATATTCCAGTGATTAATGGATTGTAACAGCAGTGAAGGCGTGCACTAAATTTCTCAATCCCTGAGCTTTGTCAGTTTAGTACAACTCCACCAACTACCGTATGTGCAAAAGTGTTAATTAGAGATGTGCGCGGACCCCCGTGTTTTGGGTTATTGAGGTTAATAATTCCATAGGAGCAGAAAAACCCACACATTCTGTGATTTTAGCTGTTTTTATGCTTTTTTAAAAAAAAATACAGATCCAAAACACAAACCCAGAACCCAAAACACGGAAGGGTGGTTTTGGCAAAACCAATCCAGATCCAAAACACGAAGAAAGATCCAGATCCAAAACCAAAACACAAAACACGAAAAGTGGCCGGTGCACACCCCTACTCTGAATCAGGGCCATTGTCCTCAGTGTCCCTCAGTAAAATGTGGTTTGTTTTGTGGTTTCTTTTCAGTGTAATCTAGTTCAATAAGTTGTTATTTTTATAAGATCTGCATTGGTTTACTGCTTCACAAATACCTTAACACCTGATTAGCTTACTTAACTTAAGTTACAAATAAATAAAGACACGGACACCAGAGCTTGGCTAAAAAAGGTCACAGCTTTTTATTTATAAATTAAATTCAATCAACCTAACCAGGGTGGCCAAGAGACGCTGCAACTCAGTTCTAGCTTTCACCTTGATCAATACTCGGAGGACGACTAAACGACCCCCCTTCAAGACGTACTAACGATGCGAGAGTCTCACTTTCCTCCTGGGCCAATCCGAGGTGATTTCGCACAAAAAACAGCACCCGGGTCCCCCCGCAAAGAGAAGGACAAATTCGCCAGGGGCAATGAGGGACAGTGCCCCCACAAAGTTGTCTTACGCCACCTAAAGCCACTGAGTTGCAGCAAACTCCCGCCATGCTGTGCCTCACCTAAATTGGAAAAAAGCAGATTAGTGAACACAACTTAAATGTGGGTGGGATGGTGGGTTCCGAAATTCCACTGCAAAAGAGGCTGAGCTGCCCTCTAACCCTTCCTTATATATCCTCCATTTAACTCCTCCTATCCCTCTGCCTATAGGATGAACTGACCACCTGACACAAACCACTCACTCAGCAAACAGGCTGTCATATACCAAAACACCTTGCAGAAACCATCAATCTTATCTATCCTCAATCCTATACAGATTTCGTCTACCATAAGATCTGCATTGGTTTACTGCTTCACAAATACCTTAACACCTGATTAGCTTACTTAACTTAAGTTACAAATAAATAAAGACACGGACACCAGAGCTTGGCTAAAAAAGGTCACAGCTTTTTATTTATAAATTAAATTCAATCAACCTAACCAGGGTGGCCAAGAGACGCTGCAACTCAGTTCTAGCTTTCACCTTGATCAATACTCGGAGGACGACTAAACGACCCCCCTTCAAGACGTACTAACGATGCGAGAGTCTCACTTCCCTCCTGGGCCAATCCGAGGTGCTTTCGCACAAAAAACAGCACCCAGGTCCCCCCGCAAAGAGAAGGACAAATTCGCCAGGGGCAATGAGGGACAGTGCCCCCACAAAGTTGTCTTACGCCACCTAAAGCCACTGAGTTGCAGCAAACTCCCGCCAAAGCCAGGCCCTAAGGAAAGACTGGCCCGCCACCCAAAACTACACCAAAAATGAGAATAAATCCTTCACAAACAAACTGGTCCCCAGAGCATTCAAATGCACACCATCATGACGAAGGAACTTCCCAATATCACCAACCAAAAAGCCATGACTCACCAAAATTCCTTCAATTTTTTCCACATGCTTGGCAATCGCAACATTGGCTTTCTTACGCGCTCTCTCCAAAGCACCATACTTGCGCACTCCCCTCCATGTCAAACGAGGCATCATTTCAGACCATACAATCCGAATAGTGGGCCACCGCAGACGGATCTCGTCCATCACCTCACGAATCCTGACAATCAACTCCACACCTTTCAACTGGCCCACATCATTCCCACCAACATGTAAAACCAATATTTTTGGAACTCCCCACTTCGCCACCGATGAAACTATCAGTGCCAAAACAGATGCCACACGCAAGCCCCTTACACCAATCCAACGCACTCTAAACCTGTGAGGCCACAAAACCTGTTTTTGGGACAACACATATTTTTCCGCCCAAAAAATATATGAGTGACCAAGAAGCCACACCTGCCCCTCTTCTTCCGCCAATGCTGTGGAAAAAGAGAGAACCTAACCGTGAGAACCACACCAAACCCAATTCCAACGGACACAACTTTAGTAACACATAGCAACTGACTAGCAGGGATGCAGAACTGGGGAAAACAGGAATCCGAGTGAAGAAGAAAAACCAAAAAACCTGCCCGTGAACCAAATGGGTCAAATCATGGCTAACGGGAGGAAAAATTAAAAATCCCTTCACACCCCCAATTGCTCAACGCTAACCGTTGACCAATTGGCAGGTAAGCAACGTTTTCGGGTTAACGCAGGGTGCGCCCCTATAACTTATCGCAACGCACGTACTTTTTATACGCAGCTGACTTCCAGCGCCCCACCTTCTGAATGTCCTGTACAGATGCCCCTGAGAGGGCCGCACAAGTAGCAGCGCCAATACGAAAAGAGTGCGTGCCATACTCTGAAGGATTCAAACCCAACTCTAACAAACCTTTCTTAAAAACTGCTGCGAATTGAAACTTGGTTAGAGGAGTGCCATCCGCGTGAATTAGCCATTGCGCACCCCCACTAGGATGCAAATCCATAAACCTTGCAGCTAACTGAACTGGACAGTTGTCTAAATCCTTATTCTTATGAATAGTAACCCATTTCCCCCTGCCTGTTTGATCAGTTTTGGAGAAACGCAGCTTGCAAAGTATCGTTGAGTCACGAAAAACAATGTCTTTTAACAAAAGACCAGAAACTGTGGAAGTTTTATTGCTAGACACTACCTCACTAACCCGAAAAGCCCCAAAAAATGCTACCGCAAAAGCAAGCCTAAAAAGAAAAGTTTCATACGAATCAACCGCTATCTTTCCCATTGAAGTCAACAAGCCAGACAAAAGCTGCAAATCAACTGGCCGGCGAGAGTCTGAACGAGCTGGCGACCCCTTAGCCCAACCCCTCAAAGCCTTCACTAACACGAAAGCCTTGGTGGGATCATGCAAACCTTTTAATTTGCAGAAAAAGGAGATACCAGCAAGCGCGGAACCTATAAACGCTCTAGATCTGCCCTGCTGATATCGAAACCAAACAAAAGATGAAATCAACTGTTCCGGAGACTTACCCTCCACGTCTGGGAGAGCACAATGCGTGCACCAATCCCGCCAAGCGGCTGAGTAAGCCCGGAAAGTCGATGGAGCAAGCGACTTTAACGCCAAACCTTCTAAGCCGGCCTGATAATCTGCCACACAAACGAGGGGCAGACCAAACCAACGTTAGAAGCCGACGGCACAAGCGCCCGGAAGCGATCAAATTGAAATCGGGACAGCGCGTCTGCAATGTCATTACACACCCCTGGCACATGCTTCGCCCTGAATCTAATATTAAACTCCAAGCAGCGCAAAACTAAATGTCGGAGCAAACGCAAAACAAAATGTGAAGACGAACGCTGGTTGTTGATGGCATGAACCACACCCAAATTGTCGCACCAAAATACTACATGACAGTTGCTCAGTCGCACGGACCAAAGTTCAACTGATACGACAATTGGAAAAAGTTCCAGCAGCAACAAGTTATCCGTCAAACCCTTCTCACGCCAAGCTATCGGCCACGGAGCCGCACACCATTCCCCATTGAAAAAGGCCCCAAAACCGGATGATCCGGCCGCATCCGTAAAAAGTTGCAACGAACTGTTCGCTAATGGAGGCGAAGGCCAAATGCGTTCACCATTAAAGTGTATCAAAAATTTATTCCACATGCGAAGATCCTCCTTTATCTCCGCGGACAGGCGAATGTAGTGATGCGGCCGAACCACGCCAGCTGTTGCCCTCTCCAATATTCTACAAAAGACCCTACCCACTGGAATAATACGGCAAGCAAAATTTAAAGAGCCGAGGAGAGACTGAACTCTACGTAACCTTACTGAATCCTCTGCTAAGCAGACCTCAATAAGACCACGCAGTTTCTCAACCTTATCAATGGTAAGTCTACAACAGCCCTCTATCGTATCTATCTCAATTCCCAAATAAGATAAACAAACAGACGGACTCTCTGTCTTCTCATTAGCAACGGGAACACCTAAAACTCTAAATAAGGACTGCGCAGAAAAAAGGAGGTCAGCACAAACGTCACTTCTTCCTGGACCAATAAAGAGAAAATCATCTAAATAGTGCGCTATGCCCGTTTGTCCGGTCCCGGCATGTAGACACCACTGAAGAAAGGAGCTGAATTTCTCAAAATAGGCACAGGAAACCGTGCAGCCCATAGGTAAACACTTATCTACAAAATAGCCCGAATCTAACCTAAAACCCAGAAATCTCATGGCCTCAGGATGCATTGGTAATAAACGAAAAGCTGATTCTATATCTAATTTAGCCAACAAAGCGCCATGTCCAAAACTACGAACTAAATTCAAGGTATCGTCAAATGATTGGTAAACGAACCTACGACAATTCTCTGGTATGGCATCATTAACAGAACCTCCCTGCGGATATGAAAGATGCTGAATCAACCGAAAGTTGCCCGGGACTTTTTTAGGAACTACGCCAACTGGAGAAATACAGAGATTATGCAAGGGAGGACAAGGAAAAGGACCCTCCATCCTCCCCAGCAAAACCTCCGCACGCACTTTAACCCTCAATTCCCCGGGAAAATCCCTGGCAGAGCGCAAATTCTGGGATGCCCTAACTATCAACTGCCTGTCAATGGGTAAATGAAAACCTACTGAAAAACCTTCGCAAAGAAAAAGTGCATCCTCTCTACATGGGTATAAATTAGGGGTGAGCGGGTTCGGATTTCTGAAATCCGAACCCCCCCGAGCCACCCCGATCCGAGTCCGATCCGAATCAGGCTCGACTTTTCCCGCCTGACTCAGATCTGAAATCGAGGCAAAACGTCATCATCCCGCCTTCCGAGTCTCGCGGGTTTTGGATCCTATATAAGGTACCCGCGTCTGCGCCATTTTCTCACTCGGCTGTGGACAGTGAAGAGGGAGGGTGGGAGTTAGGGCTGTGTAGTGTAGTGTAGTGTAGTGCTGCTGTTGTCCACTACTTCAAAGTCCATAGGGGCTGGCTGTGTTGTGCTGTGCTGCTGTTGTTAATAGGGGCTGTGTCCACTACTTCAAAGTCCATAGGGGCTGGCTGGACTGTGTTGTGCAGTCAGTTCTCCATAGGGGCTGTGTCCTCTCCAAAGTCCTTTGCAGTGTCCCAGTCCTAAAGGGGTGCTGTAGTGTTGTCCAGGGGGTGCTCTGTCCATCAGGGGTGCTCCCCCCAAGTGCTAAAAAAATAATATATTTTCTGTGTTTGTGAATTGTGTGCGCAGTAGCCGCACGTGCATCAACAAAGTAGTGCCAAGCGTGCGCCCGTGTCATAAGTAAAGGGCCGGCTGGCTTGACCGTTAAAGGGTGCTGTAACCCCCGAAAGTACACTCCAATCCAAACCAAAAAAAAATTATTTTCTGTGTTTGTGAATTGTGTGCGCAGTAGCCGCACGTGCATCAACAAAGTAGTGCCAAGCGTGCGCCTGTGTCATAAGTAAAGGGCCGGCTGGCTTGACCGTTAAGGGTGCTGTAACCCCCGAAAGTACACTCCAGTCCAAACCAAAAAAAAAATTATTTTCTGTGTTTGTGAATTGTGTGCGCAGTAGCCGCACGTGCATCAACAAAGTAGTGCCAAGCGTGCGCCTGTGTCATAAGTAAAGGGCCGGCTGGCTTGACCGTTAAAGGGTGCTGTAACCCCCAAAGTACACTCCAGTCCAAACCAAAAAAAAAATAATTTTCTGTGTTTGTGAATTGTGTGCGCAGTAGCCGCACGTGCATCAACAAAGTAGTGCCAAGCGTGCGCCTGTGTCATAAGTAAAGGGCCGGCTGGCTTGACCGTTAAAGGGTGCTGTAACCCCCGAAAGTACACTCCAATCCAAACCAAAAAAAAATTATTTTCTGTGTTTGTGAATTGTGTGCGCAGTAGCCGCACGTGCATCAACAAAGTAGTGCCAAGCGTGCGCCTGTGTCATAAGTAAAGGGCCGGCTGGCTTGACCGTTAAGGGTGCTGTAACCCCCGAAAGTACACTCCAGTCCAAACCAAAAAAAAAATTATTTTCTGTGTTTGTGAATTGTGTGCGCAGTAGCCGCACGTGCATCTACAAAGTAGTGCCAAGCGTGCGCCTGTGTCATAAGTAAAGGGCCGGCTGGCTTGACCGTTAAGGGTGCTGTAACCCCCGAAAGTACACTCCAGTCCAAACCAAAAAAAAAATTATTTTCTGTGTTTGTGAATTGTGTGCGCAGTAGCCGCACGTGCATCAACAAAGTAGTGCCAAGCGTGCGCCTGTGTCATAAGTAAAGGGCCGGCTGGCTTGACCGTTAAAGGGTGCTGTAACCCCCAAAGTACACTCCAGTCCAAACCAAAAAAACAATTATTTTCTGTGTTTGTGAATTGTGTGCGCAGTAGCCGCACGTGCATCAACAAAGTAGTGCCAAGCGTGCGCCTGTGTCATAAGTAAAGGGCCGGCTGGCTTGACCGTTAAAGGGTGCTGTAACCCCCGAAAGTACACTCCAATCCAAACCAAAAAAAAAATATTTTCTGTGTTTGTGAATTGTGTGCGCAGTAGCCGCACGTGCATCAACAAAGTAGTGCCAAGCGTGCGCCTGTGTCATAAGTAAAGGGCCGGCTGGCTTGCCCGTTAAGGGTGCTGTAACCCCCGAAAGTACACTCCAGTCCAAACCAAAAAAAAAATTATTTTCTGTGTTTGTGAATTGTGTGCGCAGTAGCCGCACGTGCATCAACAAAGTAGTGCCAAGCGTGCGCCTGTGTCATAAGTAAAGGGCCGGCTGGCTTGACCGTTAAGGGTGCTGTAACCCCCGAAAGTAAACTCCAGTCCAAACCAAAAAAAAAATTATTTTCTGTGTTTGTGAATTGTGTGCGCAGTAGCCGCACGTGCATCAACAAAGTAGTGCCAAGCGTGCGCCTGTGTCATAAGTAAAGGGCCGGCTGGCTTGACCGTTAAAGGGTGCTGTAACCCCCAAAGTACACTCCAGTCCAAACCAAAAAAAAAATAATTTCTGTGTTTGTGAATTGTGTGCGCAGTAGCCGCACGTGCATCAACAAAGTAGTGCCAAGCGTGCGCCTGTGTCATAAGTAAAGGGCCGGCTGGCTTGACCGTTAAGGGTGCTGTAACCCCCGAAAGTACACTCCAGTCCAAACCAAAAAAAAAATATTTTCTGTGTTTGTGAATTGTGTGCGCAGTAGCCGCACATGCATCAACAAAGTAGTGCCAAGCGTGCGCCTGTGTCATAAGTAAAGGGCCGGCTGGCTTGACCGTTAAAGGGTGCTGTAACCCCCAAAGTACACTCCAGTCCAAACCAAAAAAAAAATATTTTCTGTGTTTGTGAATTGTGTGCGCAGTAGCCGCACGTGCATCAACAAAGTAGTGCCAAGCGTGCGCCTGTGTCATAAGTAAAGGGCCGGCTGGCTTGACCGTTAAGGGTGCTGTAACCCCCGAAAGTACACTCCAGTCCAAACCAAAAAAAAAATATTTTCTGTGTTTGTGAATTGTGTGCGCAGTAGCCGCACATGCATCAACAAAGTAGTGCCAAGCGTGCGCCTGTGTCATAAGTAAAGGGCCGGCTGGCTTGACCGTTAAAGGGTGCTGTAACCCCCGAAAGTACACTCCAGTCCAAACCAAAAAAAAACTTATTTTCTGTGTTTGTGAATTGTGTGCGCAGTAGCCGCACGTGCATCAACAAAGTAGTGCCAAGCGTGCGCCTGTGTCATAAGTAAAGGGCCGGCTGGCTTGACCGTTAAGGGTGCTGTAACCCCCGAAAGTACACTCCAGTCCAAACCAAAAAAAAAATATTTTCTGTGTTTGTGAATTGTGTGCGCAGTAGCCGCACATGCATCAACAAAGTAGTGCCAAGCGTGCGCCTGTGTCATAAGTAAAGGGCCGGCTGGCTTGACCGTTAAAGGGTGCTGTAACCCCCGAAAGTACACTCCAGTCCAAACCAAAAAAAAACTTATTTTCTGTGTTTGTGAATTGTGTGCGCAGTAGCCGCACGTGCATCAACAAAGTAGTGCCAAGCGTGCGCCTGTGTCATAAGTAAAGGGCCGGCTGGCTTGACCGTTAAAGGGTGCTGTAACCCCCGAAAGTACACTCCAGTCCAAACCAAAAAAAAAATTATTTTCTGTGTTTAGCCGCACGTATATATCAAATCGATATAACATAAATGGAGGACCAAACTTTCTCCGATAAAAATAAAATAGAGAAAGATCAAGAACCACTTCCTCCTAGTGCTGAAGCTGCTGCCACTAGTCATGACATAGATGATAACATGCCATCACCGTCGTCTGCCAAGGCCGATGCCCAATGTCATAGTAGAGGGCACATACAATCCCAAATGGCAAAGTTCAGGAAAATGACCTTGAAAAAGACATTTAAATCAGCTGAAGAGAAACGTAAACTTGCCAATATGCCATTTACGACACGGAGTGGCAAGGAACGGCTAAGGTCGATCCCTAGTATGTTCATGACTAGTGGTTCAGCTTCACATGATGATGGAAGCCCTCCTCCCACTAAAAAAATCAAAAGAGTTAAGCTGGCAAAAGCACAGCGAAGAACTGTGCTTTCTAAGAAGATATCACAAATCCCCAAGGAGAGTCCAAGTGTGGTGGTGGTTGCGATGCCTGACCTTCCCAGCACTGGACGGGAAGAGGTGGCTCTTTCTACCATTTGCACGCCCCCTGCAAGTGCTGAAAGGAGCACCCACAGTCCAGTTGCTGATATGCAAATTGAAGATGTCACCGTTGAAGTACAACAGGATGAGGATACTGGTGTAGCTGGCGCTGAGGAGGAAGTTGGCGAGGAGGATTCTGATGGTGATGTGATTTGTTTAAATCAGGCTCCGGGGGAGACAGTTGTTGTCCGTGGGATGAAAAAGCCCATCACGATCATGCCTGGGCAGAAGACCAAACATTCCACCTCTTTGGTCTGGCAATATTTCTATCCAAATCCGGACAACAACTGTCTTGCCATATGTACCATATGTAAAGGTGAAATAAGTAGGGGTAGGGATGTCAACCACCTAGGAACATCCTCCCTTATACGGCACCTGCAGCGCATTCATAAAAAGTTACTGTCAAGTTCAGAAACTTTGGCTAAGACCGTAAGCAGTCCAGGGACACCTAAATCCCGTTGTCCTGTTGTATCCAAGCGCCTGCAAACCACACCGTCAACTCCCTCCTCGTCAATTTCCTCCTCAGTCAGGATCGGAAGTAGTCCTGCAGGCCATGTCACTGGCATGACTGACTCTCCTATCCGGGATTCCTCTGGAGGATCATGCATTGCTACGCCTACTGCTGCCGCTGCTGCTGTTGCTGCTGCTGGGAGTCGTTCATCATCCCAGAGAGGAAGTAGGAACACCACTACTTTTACTAAACAATTGACCCTCCAACAGTCCTTAGCGAGGAGGATGAAGTACGACAGCAGTCATCCTGAAGCAAAACGTATAACTGAGGCCTTGACTGCTATGTTGGTGTTAGACGTGCGTCCGGTATCCGCCATTAGTGCAGTGGGATTTAGACAATTGATGGAGGTAGTGTGTCCCCGGTTCCAAATCCCGTCTAGATTCCACTTCACTAGGCAGGCGATACCGAGACTGTACAGAAACATCAGAAAAAGTGTCCTCAGTGTCCTGAAAAATGCCATTGTACACAATGTCCACTTAACCACGGACATGTGGACAAGTGGAACAGGGCAGACTAAGGACTATATGACTGTGACAGCCCACTGGGTAGATGTATCACCTTACGCAGCAACAGCAGCAGCGTCACCAGTAGCAGCATCTCAGAAACGCCAGCTCGTTACAAGGCAGGCTACGCTGTGTATCACCGGTTTCAGTAAGAGGCACACCGCCGACAACCTCTTAGAGAAACTGAGGGAAATCATCGCCCAGTGGCTTACCCCACTTAGACTCTCCTGGGGATTTGTGATATCTGACAACGCCACCAATATTGTACGGGCATTACATCTGGGCAAATTCCAGCACGTCCCATGTTTTGCTCACACAATAAACTTGGTGGTGCAGAATTTTCTGAAAAGCGACAGGGGCGTGCAGGAGACGCTTTGGGTGGCCCGAAAAATTTCTGGCCACTTTCGCCATTCAGCGACTGCATGCCGAAGACTGGAGCGCCAGCAAACACTCTTGAACCTGCCCCGCCATCACCTGAAGCAAGAGGTTGTGACGCGGTGGAACTCAACCCTCTATATGCTTCAGAGGATGGAGGAGCAGCAAAAGGCCATACAAGCCTATACATCCACCTATGACATAGGCAAAGGAGGGGGTATGCACCTGACTCAAGCGCAGTGGAGAATGATTTCCGTGTTGTGCAAGGTTCTCCAGCCCTTCGAACTTGCCACACGTGAAGTCAGTTCAGACACAGCCAGCTTGAGTCAGGTCATTCCCCTCATCAGGCTTTTGCAGAAGCAGCTGGAGAAAGTGAAGGAGGAGCTAAGACGGAGCGATTCCGCTCGGCATGTGGGACTTGTGGATGAAGCCCTTCATTCGCTTTGCCAGGATTCCAGGGTGGTCAATCTGTTGAAATCAGACCACTACATTTTGGCCACCGTGCTTGATCCTAGGTTTAAAGCCTATGTGGTGTCTCTCTTTCCGGCCGACACAAGCCTGCAGAGGTGCAAAGACCTGCTGGTGAACACACTGTCAGCTGAAGCGGAACGTGACACGTCAACGGCTCCTTCTTCATTTTCTCCCGCAACTGGGGCTGCCAGGAAAAAACTTAGGTATCCTAAGCAACCCGCTGTCGGTGATGCAGGGCAGGCAGGACCAAGTTTGGACATCTGGTCCGGACTGAAGGACCTGGCAACAATTTCTGACATGTCTACTGTCACTGCATATGATACTGTCACCATTGACAGAATGGTGGAGGATTACATCGGTGACAGCATCCAAGTAGGCATGTCAGACAGTCCATACCTGTACTGGCAGGAAAAAGAGGCAATTTGGAGGCCCCTGTACAAGCTGGCTCTATTTTACCTGAGTTGCCCCCCCTCCAGTGTGTACTCCGAAAGAGTGTTTAGTGCAGCCGGGAACCTTGTCAGCGAAAGGCGTAGGAGGTTGCTTCCACAGAATGTGGAGAAGATGATGTTCATCAAAATGAATTATCAGCTCTTCCAGGGAGACCAGCCTCCAGAAGGTACAGAGGGACCTGTGGTGGTGGATTCAAGTGGGGACGAGTTAATACTTTGTGAGGATGAGGATGTACACACTGAAGAGGGTGAGGAATCGGTGGATGAGGAGGATGAGGATGACATCTTGCCTCCGTAGAGCCAGTTTGTGCAGGGACACATTAATTGCCAGCTTGTTTTGTGGGGGCCCAAACGAACCAATCATTTCAGCCACAGTTGTGTGGCAGACCCTGGCGCTGAAATGATTGATTTGTTAAAGTGTGCATGTCCTGTTATACAACATAAGGGTGGGTGGGAGGGCCCAAGGACAATTCCATCTTGCATTTCTTTTTTTTCTTTGCATTATGTACAGTTTGGGGCCTTGTTTTTCTAACTGCCATCCTGTCTGCCACTGCAGTGTCACTCCTAGATGGGTCACGTGTTTGTGCCGCCCACTCGTGTCGCTTAGCATAGTCATCCAGCTACCTCGGTGCAACCTTTTGGACATAAAAACACTATTGTGAGGTGTGAGGATATAGACTGGAAATGAGTGGAAATTAAGGTTATTGAGGTTAATAATAGCATAGGAGCAGAGAAACCAACAAATTCTGTGATTTTAGCTGTTTTTATGCTTTTTAAAAAAAAAATACAGATCCAAAACACAAAACCCAGAACCCAAAACACGGAAGGGTGGTTTTGGCAAAACCAATCCAGATCCAAAACACGAAGAAAGATCCAGATCCAAAACACAAAACACGAAAAGTGGCCGGTGCACACCCCTAGTATAAATGTAACCATCTAATAAGAGAATCTAAACGGACTGGAGAACAAGCCTTAACTAGCACTCTTGGGGCCCTCGGCACGGTCCTGGGAAATACCTCCTTCCCCACGTCGACAGTCCTTGGCCGGATGCTCACCTCCGCAGAGACGACAGGAGTGGCGAAAGCGACACCCCGACCCCCTAGTACATTTGGAGTCGTTGTAGGCAAAGCATTTCCCTCTCCCCACTCCTGTCGACCCCTGTCTGTTGGCAGCATAGCTTTTCCGAGGAGGCGCACCGTCCAAGGGAGGCCGACGCTGTTCAGAGACCTCTAACCAGACTTCAACATCCTTAACCCCGAAAGGAATAACTGAAGAACCGTCATGTTTTTTCCTAAATTGTGAATCATATTCACGCCATGCCAAGTTACGAGACCTGACGAACATGTCGAGCACTAAAAATAGATACCTGAGAATGTTAACGTGCTCCTGCGCCCTGGTCTCCAAATAACATGTCGCAAATATGAGCATGCCTTTCAACCACGTATTAAAGCTGCAAAAAGCATCTTCTCCCATGCCTCCCGATTTTTTAGCCTGCACCAAGCCTTTCCTCATGTCATCTGTGAGTGAAAACAGGTCTACAAATTTCCCTTTGCGAATTTTGCCTTTTACACTTTTCCGTAAGCCTCGTAGCACCGCAGTATTCGCGCAATGCAATGTATCTGCCCCTGCCTCCTGCGCTTTTGCCCCTGACTCATCAGACCTCCTAGTCTCGCTACCTGACTTTTTCGCCAGCCGCCGCGCAACCAGTCTAGCAATTTTACGGGGGCGAGCGGGGGAACCAGAAGAGTGAGATGAAGAAGAAGAAGAGTCAGAAGAAGACAAAGGAGTTTCATACTCACCGGAACCAGATGGAAGCGGACAAGCTTCAGCAGACTTCTCCCTTGACGGCGCCACAGCTTCGGATACCGGTGCCGAATCTTCCTGTCCCGAAGCAGGCAATGAAAGAACCGCGGACACCTCACCACTTGGACCATCAGATACTTCAAGGCCTGGAACTAAGGAAGACGTGTGAGCCACCGCAGAAACGGACCTGGAAACCTCCGGGGTGGGAAGGGACATGGTGACCGGCTTAGGAGGCGGAATGGCTGGCACCCGCGGAGGAGGCGACAAACTGGGCGGGGGAAAAACAGAGGCAGTTTGGCCGGAGTGTGTGCTGAAAGAGGAAACTGGGGGCAAAGGTGGTGGCGCAGCCGCTGCAGGTGGGTAAACTTGCCAAGCTGGCAGGTAAGGGTACTGAAACTGCGCATGCTGAAAAGCAGGAGGATATGCCGAAGGAGGGGCCGCGAAATGGGGAGAATAAAAGGGGGCAGGAGGAACAGCAACAGAAGATGACAAAATCGGAGGAGCTACGCCTGAGCTCCAAGAAGTCTGACCCCAAGAAGGGCCTCCCATAGAAAGGGGGGGGGGTGCATTAAAGGAGGGTGCCTGGCTGCCGGCTGGGGTGTACCATGAGGGTTGAATAGAAACCGGCACTATGTGCCCAAATGATACTCCAGCGAATGGAGTAGCGGGCAAAGTTGGGGAGCTTAAACGCTGCGCTAAACCCCCCGAAAAATGTGAAAAGGTGCCTGGGAAATAGGGAGACCCCGCACCTAAAATGGCCGCCTGAGGCAAGATGGCCGCCGGGCCCGCCGCATGGGCCAGGCCGGCTGGGCCACCGGAAATCAAAGCAGCAGAGGTCGCAGCCGCGGTGGCCACGACACCACCGGACCCAACATGAGGCCAGGACGGGGCTGAGGTCAGGTGACCTCCGCTGCTTGAATGGGGCAGACCCGCGGAAAAGGCGGCGCGCACGTCACTGACGCCGCCGAGAGCCCCCGCCGGAGCCGCAGGCAAAGCAGGTGCGCAAGGGGACCCCAGCGGCGCCAAAGGAGACGCGACGCTGACCGGAGAGAGGGTGAGCGGACAGGGATGCGCAGACCCGTCGCGCGCTGGAGAAGCAGGGACCGCGATGCTGCCAGAAGAGCTGGCGCCGGGGCGAGGTGGGGATGTAGGCGCACCAGATGCAGAAGCACGCGGGGAAAGAGTGCAGGCAGAGGAGGGAGCGGGCCCAGCAGCCGCTGGGGGGCCGATGTCAAGCGGGGCAGAGCCGCTAGGGGTGGACGTATGAAACTGGGAAGGGGAGGTTGGGGGAGATAAGCGGGCGAGAACAGAGCGCAGAGGGCACGAAAATTCAGCCAGCCGGCGGGGAGGGGGGGCATCGCGACGAGGACGAGACATGGTGAAAAAAGACAGTGGTAATAAAGTAAATAGGATAAATATGCCAGAGATACTCAGCCTTTCCGAAATTCCACTGCAAAAGAGGCTGAGCTGCCCTCTAACCCTTCCTTATATATCCTCCATTTAACTCCTCCTATCCCTCTGCCTATAGGATGAACTGACCACCTGACACAAACCACTCACTCAGCAAACAGGCTGTCATATACCAAAACACCTTGCAGAAACCGTCAATCTTATCTATCCTCAATCCTATACAGATTTCGTCTACCAAAGTCATGGCATGCAATTCTTTTTATTTTGGTTTATCCTTCAGACATTTAAGTGTTTATTTCCTCTTCATGGAAAGAGAGGTAATGGTTAACATTTCATAGTCCTATGATTCTCATTGCAGTTTTGGTGCAGTGCAGAGGCTGTTACCAAGAGAGAAACTCAGAGTTCCTTTAGTAAAGTGCTTCATCTTTCTTTCATTGAAATGAATAGGAGACAGTGGTCATAAGTTACCACTATTTATATTATAAAATTACAATTTAAACTATAGTTATCACCATTGAACTGTTTATTGTATAGATTACTGTACTGGTATAATACAATTGGATAGTTATGCCTAGATGAATTCAGCAGAGTGTGTAAATTACAATAGATGAGAAATGCGTTAGTAAGCAATATAAATGATCAGTTGTTACAAAAGAAAGTCCTAATGAGTTTTAAAATAACATGTCCCCAGTTCACATTATGCCACAGTGCCCTGAGTTCACATTGTGAAACATTTTCATCACCACAGTTTAATATGCCACATTGTAGAGCCCTAGTTCCCATTATTCAACATTGTAATGTCCCCAGTACATATTATGCCACGTCGTAGTACTCTCAGTCTATATTATTTCACATTATGGCACGATGACCCTAGTCCACATAGGGCCTGAATCAGAGGTGGTTGCAATGTCGATGTCGGATGCGATGTAGCATTTTTTTGCCACTGCACATGCAACACAGCCACACTGTGCAGGTGCAGCGATTAATTAGCTATGGCGGACACAGTGAGGACTTATTAACCACTTAACTGACGAATATTTTTTACATAAACCACTCAGAAATTGTCAGGGTTTTTTTATGACTGAATTAGGTCAAGAACATCTTTTTAAAACTTATCAAACACAATTTTATAAAAAAAAATAATTCTGTAATGGTGGCCATTGACAGCTGTACCATCGATGGCCGATGGGTACAACCATCAATAGAAACCATCGATTGTTTGAGACCATGTCCACTGTTTCATTAACATCGGTTTGCAAACCATCGATGGTTGGTGGCCATCGCTAGTATACTATATAGTATACCATCCCTAAGTGGAGGCCCCATATCGAGTCTTGATTGTACACGAGCACCATAATAAAAATAAAATAACCTAGAACATCAATGTTAAAATAAATAAAACCGGAATATTTCGGATGTGCCGTGACCTGGTGTCATGATGTCACTGTCCAATGACTGCCGGTGTGGGAGTGGCTTTGCAGCCATTCTCTCACCAGCTACTTCTCTTCCACAGCATCGTAAGCCCCTTGCGGGCGCCACTGGACCCTCCAACACCCCTGCCGGACCCTGTTTCACCCCGCCACTGTACCCCCGGTCACTGCCCTGGGTGCTTCCAAACCCCCGCAATGCAAGCTAGACCTCATGTGGACCACGCCGGACCACCACGCACCCCCGCCAGACATGTTATATAGAGAGAATCTAGATAGATAGATATATATAATGTATTCATGGGGGGGTGGGTCTTGCAAAAATGGGGGAGGGACAAGACGGAATCACTAGTTGGCCAGCGGCTGCTCCATCTACTCTTTGCAGCCGCTGGGGAGCAGTTAACAGGGTGGGAGGAGAGAGAAAAGGACAGCGCTGATAGCGCTACCTTCTATTTGCCCGGTGGCTGCTCTGTCTTGTTTGCAGCCACCAGGCTACTGCTAGCGGGGGTGGGGAGAGAGGGATGGACAGCACTGATAGTGCTACCTTCTCTGCCCGGCGGCTACTCTGCCCTGTCTGCAGCCACTGGGCTGCTGCTAGCGGGAGGGAGAAAAGGACAGCGCTGCATTCTCTGCCCTGTCAGCAGCCGGAGGGGGAGGGATAGAAGAACTGCGCCGCCAGCGCTGCCTTCTCTTTGCCCGTCGGCTTGCTGCTAGTGGGTGGGTAGCGGCTGTGTTTCTATCTTCCCAGCGGCTGCTCTGTCCTCTTGGCAGTCACCGGGGGTGGCTACGCCGGTGCTGGGCTGTTCGATCACTGCTAGCAGTGATCGGCCCATGGAGAGGGACAAAGTGTGCAATGGGACCAGGAGGTCCCTCTGTGATTGGCGGCTGCTAGAAAATGATCTTCCAGCAGCCGACCACAGAGCTTTTCTGACTGGCCGTATCAGATATGACCATGTCAGGGAAAGCCCAGTCTGGTATGGTCGTATCTGATACGACCGTGCCAGGCAAGTGGTTAACAAAGTGAGTGACAGGTAGTGACCTTTGGGGCTACAAAATGCAGAAGTCTCCTAGTCAGCCACCAAATTTGATCGCAGTTGGATGGGCTGCGGCGTCTTAGTTGAAACAGACATTCTGAGACACCATAGGGTTGCTCAGAAGTTCAGTGGTGCATCCAATGTGTGACTGATGTTCCCGATGTTGCGTCTCTTGTATGTAAGCGGCAGATCTGAGATGCTGGCAGTGGGTGAATGCAGCTGTGTCTACTTCTGAATCAGGCCCATTATGCCACATAGTGACCCAGTTCATATTATGCCACAGTGCCCCTAGTTCATATTATGCCACACCGTACAACCTGTTCAGAATAGGCCACAATGCCCCTGTTGATAATATGCCACAGTACCCCAGTTACAATTATGCCACAGCCCAACTTGTTCAAAATATGCCAGAGTGCCCCCAGTTCAAACTATGCCACAATGCCCCCTAGTTCACATTATGACACAGTGCCACCTAATCACATTATGGCACAGTGCCCCTCTTTTTTACTTTTTTCTGTGCTTCCAGGCTATTGTTTCTTTTATTCCATATATTTATTTTCCTCTTGCCCAGTGGGCTGATACTCTATGCTGACTCTTCTTCACTCACTACCGTAGGAATATATCTAGATGTTATGAAGCCTTGTTTGTTGGAAGGAAAGCAGCCAAGAAGACAGACATTAGTGCGATCTACCAGGTATCATCCTGCTTTCGACCAGTCGCAGCATATTCTGTAGCACTTTACCATCAAGGAGACAAATTTAACATATTGTAGCCACATTAATATGTGGCTTAGGTAAAATAAAACAGAATATTAGATGTAAATACATATCTTGGTATTGGGTAATACACTTGATCATTGGGATTAGCTCTCTGGCAACCCAGTGGCCATATAGTAGGGCATAATATTAAGTATTAATTCATATGTAAAGACATGTATAGTATGTGTCATGTAGTGAGTTTAGGTATATATGTGTATACGTATATATGGGAATATGCATGCATATGTGTATAGTATAATGCAGGTACAGGTTATGTATATGCATGTGTAAAGTTAGGGATAGCTATAAAGGTGTGATTAATATGTTTACACCCTGTACAGGGCAGGCAGAAGTTATGTAGGGCATTATGCACACAGGGTAGTGGCTCGAGCTACTTTTATAGCGGGAAGATAAAGGTCTTGTGGAAGCAGAGAAGGTGCTGGAAGGGGTGCGCAAGGCTTTAGGAGCTCGTGCCTTAGGCTGCAAGAGATGAGTCGCGTGCTGGGGAACGTGATAAATAGCGGCTGGCTGCAGTTGGGAGACAGACTACAGTTCCCTCCACCAGTGCCAAGTTCTCTGACTCCCCGTCACTGCTGCGCCCAGAGCTATAACAGGCGGCAGACGAGTCAGCTGGATTAGCGGCCAGTGTGGGGCTGAGTGAAGCATTGGGGAAACTGGACGGAGCCTGGGAAAATGGGATGGAGCCTCAAGGCACCCCCATTTATGTCACTGTGGGGGTGTGCTCAGCACTCTTCGAAATGCTAGGCAGCTCCCAGGCTCTCCCTACACTAGTAAATAGATGCCGTGTGCCTAAGCACGGTACCTGTTCCTCCTCTGCTTAGCGGTTTGTGCTCCCCTCATCTTCCCCCCTTTCACCACGGGACAGTGAGGCCCGCAGGTGGGACAGTCCCAGAAAAACGAGACTGTCCCACTGAATGTGGGAGGTATGCTATAACACCTAATATACTATAGTAAAACTAAAACCCACTGGAGGTTCAGGAAATATATATTTTTTAATCTGCTTCACCTCCTGCAAAAACCTTTAAACATTCAAAACAAGGATACCTGGAAAAATCAGATAGCACAGTAGAAATAGGAAACTGCCAGGGGAAGTTGTTCTAGGGGGTGGTGAATTTAAGATGTTTTTTGTATTTGTAAACATATTTTTGTTTTGATAGTTATAGCATATGTAACCTTGGTTAAGGATTAAAGACAATACTGTATTAATAACAATATATATGCGATACATTTCATATATTTACATGTGCAGGGATGTGACTAGTTGGAGTTGGTAAATGTATTTTATAATATGGTAAATGTGTACTAAGTCATTAAATTAATTGGTTGCATAAAAGAGGGGACGCGATCATGTAGGTGTGGTGATCGCGGGGGTGCGCAATCAAGGGGGTACCCTCCATCCGCGGCTGTCCGCTCGCGGCGCCCAGCATCCCTTCGATCGGGATGCCGGGCGCCGGTCTCCTGGCGTCGGAGAAATGACAGGCGTCTAGATACAGACGCCTGTCATTTAACCCTCGCCAGGATAAAGCAGTCGGGAAGCCGGCTGTCGGGTTTACGTCAGCCGGCTTCCCGATTGCATCCCGCTGGGAGCCATCTGTAGATATGTATAGCCACGTGCCAAGAAGCTCAGCTTACATAACTAAGGGCCTGATTCAGACCCGGTCGCAAGCGCTGAGCGCTCGCCGCATCGATGGTGGCCCAGAGCGCATGCACACGATGGAGCCGGCTCCGTCGTGCGCATGCGCGAGACCCGGAAAGCGACGGGCAAGCCGTCGCTCCGGGTCTCGCACCAAAGGGGGCGTGCTGTTGATGTTGAGTGACAGCACGCCCCCTTTGGTGGGCGGGTCGAGGGAGTGGCTGCCCAGACGGAGGCGTTCCCATGAGAACGCCTACCGTCTGGGGGCGGACCCACTGACATCACAAGTGATGTCAGTGGGAGAGCTTTCGGCTCTGTTTGAGCCGAAAGGTCTCTGGGGCTTGCGGCAACGAGACCCTACCACAAGGGTCTTGTCGCAAGCCCGATGGTCGCTATGGTCTTGACCATCGCGACCATCTTCCTGGCCGCTCGCTATAGCTGTCAACCACAGCTATGCGAGCGGCCAGGAGGCCGTTCTAAAAAAAAAAAAACAGCCCTGATTCAGAGCGAGCGCTCTGTCAGAGCGACCGGCTTTGAACCAGGGCCTAAGTTTACTATTAGGAATATTGTTCAGAAAGTTCAATGTAACACTGCATGTCTAATTGTACCAAACTGTCAAACTACTTATCTAATTTAAATTAGAAAAAAAACAGCAATAACAAGTGAACTGCCCACAGAGCCACATTGTGTTATCACCTGGCTGTTCATTGGCAAACGTAAACCCACCTCGAACCCCTGCGCAGTGCATATTGAGAATGTAGCTGTTGTGTAGACCAAAGTTTCCCAATTGAGGTCCTCAAGGCTCTCCAACAGTTCAGGTTTTAGAGATATCCATGGTTGAGCTACAGGTGACTTAATTAGTACCTCAGTCAATTTGATTTACCCACCAGTGTACAACCGTGGATATCTCCAGATAAAACCCAGAGCCGTAGCTAGGGTAGTGCGGCCGGTGCCATCGCACAGGGCATCACAGGGCAAGGGGTGCTGTTTGGGCCTGTCAAATTTCTGTTTATTATCATTCTCACTTGTAGCTTCCACATGAGGCCATTCCCCTTTTTTAGGTGTATTATGTCCCTTTGAAAAATGAGGGGGGTACCAATGCTCTTTCTGGCACAGGGCACAAAAAGTCTAGTTACGGCTCTGATAAAACCTAAACCAAAAAGCACAATGACCAATACATTTTAAACAGAAAAAAAATGATCAAGGCAAATCACTGCCGCAAGACAAATCTCAGCAATCAATTCACAACTACAACACTACGATAATCTCTCTTCTGCTGCTCTCTCTGCAAACACTAACCCTGAAACCTCTTTAAGCTAATTAAAGGCTGTAACCAGCCTTATGTAGTGTAGGTGAGGTAGAAATCGTGCATATTTTCAGTGGTTTGAGATAAGCCAATTTGAAATGGGAAATACTGTATTTAAAAACCCCTCGGTGGTATGGAGGTTACTGCGAGTTTGTAATCACTTTACATTACAGGCAGTCTAGATTTTAAGCCTCTAAACCACTATATAATAAATCCAGCTGTTGGAGGGCAAAATCACTGGCTATGTGTGACAGTTTCAAACCAACTGCAAAAATTTAAACCCATATGAGGTTTTCTTTTAGAGGATGTCCTTATGAACTTCAGCGGCCTTGTAGTAAGTTAGCCATTGCTGCCAAACCTAATTAACCATGGTTGAAGAATTGTTTAAAATGCCCTTTATGTGTTCTGTTTTATAAATGTGGGCTGTGACTAGGGGTGTGTGACTGGTGTCGAAGCTGGTTTAGAGACAAAATCAGTGTAAAATTAGCTTAGAGCGACGCCATCTTGCGAATGGCAACCAGACTCCATCTTAAAAATAAGAATCTGCAAGACGCCATTTTGCGACTGAGCTCCCCAGCGCCATTTTAAGTTACAACTCACGAGCTAAGTACAGATGGCAATGTTTTTGGTACTGGGGACAACCTTGCATAGAAAAAATACCAAAACAACTAGAAAAACAGCTTCCTGAGAAAAGTAATTAGAAAAGACAATACACCAGGAACTGTGGGTGTTTTTGCATGTAAATGGAGAGACCCCACATGTGGACAGGTGTAGCTGTGGCAATTGTAATATGGCCCAGACACTTGAATTTGACTGAACGAACAATGGTAAGAAATCTGCATGAAAAGAACTGTTTAAACTCACTGTCAGACAATATGGCACCACCAATTGGCTGGGGGTCTTCACCCTGTTTGAGAGTGAATCTCATTACTAATAACAAATTGCATTGCAGTTTAAAAATGTTAGTAAGGAATGATATATATATATATATATATATATGTGTGTATATATATATATGTATATATGTGTATATATATATATATATATATATATATATTAAATCCATCATAAATAGAATCACATGCATAAACACCGCACATTAAGCACAGTTGTGCTGTTAACATGTCGCACATTAGCGAATGCATAATACCCCGCATGCGTACGCATCTGCCACAAGTTAACTAGCGTCTTTTCCCAAACCCATAATACTTATGCACTGCACACTCACGTAAAAGGTTCCATAGCTTCAAAGTATAAGATTCAAGTTTTATTCATTTATTACAAATGCTGTGAAATAAAGGCTATTTGGTATCTAAGGTTTAATACGTGATAAGTAAGCCGTGTTTGGTATTGTACTGATCTGCTCTTTCTCAACAGCTTTCCGTTATCATCGGTGTGAAGATCGCAACATGCATTCTCAACTTATGGACCGTAGAGAGTTAAAACACCAAAATATACTTTGTAAAATTAACAGCCTAGATTTGCATGCAGGGGGAAAACGGAGACAAAGGCTGTTGGAGGCTGGTCTGTGTCCATTTGAATCAACCTGTTAAATATCCTGTAACAGATGCACCCGCACTGGGAACCAATGAAACTGGGGCTGAGCGGGTTCGGATTTCTGAAATCCGAACCCCCCCGAGCCCCCCGAATCCGAGGCCGATCCGAGTCAGGCTCGACTTTTCCCGCCTGACTCGGATCTGAAATCGAGGCAAAACTTCATCATCCCGCCTTCCGGGTCTCGCGGGTTTTGGATCCTATATAAGTCGGCGTCGGCGCCATTTTCTCACTCGGCTGTGGACAGTGAAGAGGGAGGGTGGGAGGTAGGGCTGGCTGGGCTGTGTAGTGTAGTGCAGTGTAGTGTTGTGCTGTGCTGCGCTGTGCTGTGCTGCTGTTGTCCATAAGGGCTGTGTCCACTCCTCCAAAGTCCATAGGGGCTGGCTGTGTTGTGCTGTGCTGCTGTTGTCCATAGGGGCTGTGTCCACTCCTCCAAAGTCCATAGGGGCTGGCTGTGTTGTGCTGTGCTGCTGTTGTCCATAGGGGCTGTGTCCACTCCTCCAAAGTCCATAGGGGCTGGCTGTGTTGTGCTGTGCTGCTGTTGTCCATAGGGGCTGTGTCCACTCCTTCAAAGTCCATAGGGGCTGGCTGTGTTGTGCTGTGCTGCTGTTGTCCATAGGGGCTGTGTCCACTCCTCAAAAGTCCATAGTGGCCGGCTGGACTGTGTTGTGCAGTCTGTTGTCCATAGGGGCTGTGTCCACTCCAAAGTCCTGTGCAGAGTCCCAGTCCTAAAGGGGTGCTGTAGTGTTGTCCAGGGGGTGCTCTATCCATCAGGGGTGCTCCCCCCAAGTGCAAAAAAAAATAAAATATTTTCTGTGTTTGTGAATTGTGTGCGCAGTAGCCGCACGTGCATCAACAAAGTAGTGCCAAGCGTGCGCCTGTGTCATAAGTAAAGGGCCGGCTGGCTTGACCATTAAAGGGTGCTGTAACCCCCAAAGTACACTCCAAACAAAATAAAAAAATATTTTCTGTGTTTGTGAATTGTGTGTGCAGTAGCCGCACGTGCATCAACAAAGTAGTGCCAAGAGTGTGGCTGTGTCATAAGCAAAGGGCCAGCTGGCTTGACCATTAAAGGGTGCTGTAACCCCCAAAGTACACTCCAAACAAAATAAAAAAATATTTTCTGTGTTTGTGAATTGTGTGCGCAGTAGCCGCACGTGCATGAACAAAGTAGTGCCAAGCGTGCGGCTGTGTCATAAGTAAAGGGCCAACTGGCTTGACCGTTAAAGGGTGCTGTAACCCCCAAAGTACACTCCAAACAAAATAAAAAAATATTTTCTGTGTTTGTGAATTGTGTGCGCAGTAGCCGCACATGCATCAACAAACTAGTGCCAAGCGTGCGCCTGTGTCCCATAAATAACGGGCCGGCTGGATTGACCGCTAAAGGGTGCTGTAACCCCCAAAAGGCACTCCAAACAAAATAAAAAAATATATTTTTTTGTGTTTGTGAATTGTGTGCGCAGTAGCCGCACGTGCATCAACAAAGTAGTGCCAAGCGTGCGCCTGTGTCCCATAAATAAAGGGCCAGCTGGATTGACCGCTAAAGGGTGCTGTAACCCCCAAAGGGCGCTCCAAACAAAATAAATTTTTTTTTTCTGTGTTTGTGAATTGTGTGCATTGTGGCTGCACGTGCATCAACGAAGGAGCAGCGCCAAGCGTGCGCCTGTGTCCCATAAGTAAAAGGCCAGCTGGCTTGTCCGTTAAAGGGTGCTGTGACCCCCAAAGGGCACTCCAAACAAAATAAAAAAATATTTTCTGTGTTTGTGAATTGTGTGGGCTGTAGCTGCACGTGCATCAACAAAGGAGCAGCGCCAAGCCTGCGCCTGTGTCCCATAAGTAAAGGGCCGGCTGGCTCATTACTTAAAGGGTGGTGTAACCCACAAAGTGCACTAGTCTCCAACAAAAATAAAAAATTATTTTCTGTGTTTGTGTGCGCCTTAGCCGCACGTATATATCAATATAACATAAATGGAGGACCAAACTTTCTCCAATAAAAATAAAATAGGGAAAGATCAAGAACCACTTACTCCTAGTGCTGAAGCTGCTGCCACTAGTCATGACATAGATGATAACATGCCATCAACATCGTCTGCCAAGGCCGATGCCCAATGTCATAGTAGAGGCCACATACAATCCCAAATGACAAAGTTCAGGAAAATGACCTTGAAAAAAACATTTAAATCATCTGAAGAGAAACGTAAACTTGCCAATATGCCATTTACGACACGGAGTGGCAAGGAACGGCTAAGGTCTTTCCCTATGTTCATGACTAGTGGTTCAGCTTCACATGACGATGGAAGCCCTGCTCCCGCTAAAAAAATCAAACGAGTTAAGCTGGCAAAAGCACAGCAAAGAACTGTGCGTTCTAAGAAGATATCACAAATCCCCAAGGTGAGTCCAAGTGTGGTGGCGGTTGCGATGCCTGACCTTCCCAGCACTGGACGGGAAGAGGTGGCTCTTTCCACCATTTGCACGCCCCCTGCAAGTGCTGAAAGGAGCACCCACAGTCCACTTGCTGATATGCAAATTGAAGATGTCACTGTTGAAGTACAACAGGATGAGGATACTGGTGTAGCTGGCACTGAGGAGGAAGTTGGCGAGGAGGATTCTGATGGTGATGTGGTTTGTTTAAATCAGGCTCCGGGGGAGTCAGTTGTTGTCCGTGGGATGAAAAAGCCCATCACGGTCATGCCTGGGCAGAAGACCAAACATTCCACCTCTTTGGTCTGGCAATATTTCTATCCAAATCCGGACAACAACTGTCTTGCCATATGTACCATATGTAAAGGTGAAATAAGTAGGGGTAGGGACGTTAACCACCTAGGAACATCCTCCCTTATACGGCACCTGCAGCGCGTTCATAAAAAGTTACTGTCAAGTTCAGAAACTTTGGCTAAGACCGTAAGCAGTCCAGGGACACCTAAATCCCTTTTTCCTGTTTTATCCAAGGAATCGGTGGATGAGGAGGATGAGGACGACATCTTGCCTCCGTAGAACCAGTTTGTGCAGGGACACATTAATTGCCAGCTTGTTTTGTGGGGGCCCAAACGAACCAATCATTTCAGCCACAGTCATGTGACAGACCCTGGCGCTGAAATGATTGGTTTGTTAAAGTGTGCATGTCCTATTTATACAACATAAGGGTGGGTGGGAGGGCCCAAGGACAATTCCATCTTGCACCTCTTTTTTTTCGTTGCAGTATGTACTGTTTGGGGCCTAGTTTTTCAAACTGCCATCCTGTCTGCCACTGCAGTGTCACTCCTAGATGGGCCACGTGTTTGTGCCGCCCACTCGTGTCGCTTAGCATAGTCATCCAGCTACCTCTGTGCAATCTTTTGGCCATAAAAACAATATTGTGAGGTGTGAGGTGTTCAGAATAGACTGGAAATGAGTGGAAATAAAGGTTATTGAGGTTAATAATTCCATAGGAGCAGAAAAACCCACAAATTCTGTGATTTAAGCTGTTTTTATGCTTTTTTTAAAAAAAATACAGATCCAAAACACAAAGCCCAGAACCCAAAACATGGAAGGGTGGTTTTGGCAAAACCAATCCAGATCCAAAACACGAAGAAAGATCCAGATCCAAAACCAAAACACGAAAAGTGGCCGGTGCACACCCCTAAATGAAACCATGCAAAACTTTTCTATTGTATAGTCTATTTCAGTAAGGGTATGTATATGTGGGTTCTGACCCCAATCTGGAGTCTTCATGCTGATGCTGTTGATGGAGGTTTCTTATGGATGCCGGTAACTGGTCCCAGTGTACGTGCGTATGTATAACTGTATCTTGGGTCTGTATAATTTCTTTGCGCTAAACTGTACTTAGATCACAGCGTGTAACTAACTGTACTTTACTTGAATAATACTTTGTGCTTTGGAAACACATGTTCAAGGTCTGAAGGCATTTATTTACTGTATGACTGCGTACGCAAATAGCATCAAAACTGAGAAGGTATAGACAGGATTTAGAAGGTATAGGCAGGTTTTAGAAGGTATAGGCAGGTTTTAGAAGGTATAGGCAGGAGCATATAGAGGTTTAATTCAGTATCCTTACTGGTGTCACTGCACAGAGTGCAGGGCACTGTGGGTGGCACCATCGCTGCCCCACGGCTTTTGCTTCTGGCTAGCAGGGTGCCTGGAATGGCACACTGCAGCCTGGATCACTGCTGCAGCGCTGCCAGAGCATCCTCTAGATGCTCCAGCCAGGCACCGTGCAGCAAGTATAGTGGGCTCTAGATCTGAACAAACTACTGTAATCTGTATGATGTGGTGGAACTACAAAAATGGAGGGAGGGGAAAATATTCCAGTGATTAATGGATTGTAACAGCAGTGAAGGCGTGCACTAAATTTCTCAATCCCTGAGCTTTGTCAGTTTAGTACAACTCCACCAACTACCGTATGTGCAAAAGTGTTAATTAGAGATGTGCGCGGACCCCCGTGTTTTGGTTTTGCCAAAACCACCCTCAATTGATGAAAACCACTACAATAATGTAACTGGGACCTGTTTTTGTTCCAATACAATTATTAACATCAATAACATTAATTTTCAGTCAGTTTTGACCACCTCACAGCACCTGAAATCATGATGGAGGGACTTAAAGGCAATCCAAAACACTCAAGATCCATTTTTTAAATTAGAGTTCCCAATTAACAGGAACGCCTGTCATTAGACCTATGCCGGGAGCCCGACACCCGGCTTAAAGATCGAAGGTAAGCCGGGCGCTGGGTGCGGACAGCCGCGAAGGGGGTTAGGTTAGGGGCTCCCGGGGGGGACTTAGGGTTAGGCACCCCCCTGGGAGGTTAGGGTTAGGCTAGGGGAAGGGGGGTTAGGGTTAGGCACCCCCGGGGGGAGGTTAAGGTTAGGCACCCCCCTGGGAGACTTAGGGTTAGGCTGTGGGGAAGGGGGGGTTAGGTTTAGGCACTTCGGGGGGAGGGTTAGGGTTAGGCACCCCTAAAGGAGGGTTAGGGAGTAAAAATAGATTAGTTAATACTTACCTTTCTAGCTTGGGGATCTTCACCCCTGCTGGGCTTCCGCTGTCGGGATTAGAACCGCCGGCCATGCGGTCGGCGGTAAATCATAATGATTCCCTGCATACTAGACTCTTGAACCCCTGTATGTTCTATTGGGAGAGATATATGCCCCTGTCATTATTGGCGCTGCTACCTACAAGATAGCAGCGCCGATAGCCTGGGCAATGTATGAATGATCAGTTTGCCTAACCGTTCCCACCGTTGCAGCTGTTACTATAGACAGCTACAACCTGGTGATGCCCTATCCCCACAGCGGTGGCTGCCAGCTAGAGGGCTGCACAAGATCCTGCGCATGCTCAATGGAGCCGGCCAGGACTGAGACACAGCGCATCAGCACTAGGCTGATGTGCTGTGGTCTCTAGCGGAGAACGCAGGAGGGAGAGTTATCACTCCCCTGCACCGGCCGATGAAATGTTCATACATCTCATCGTAAGTGCTTCCTGCTTCACCTCGGTAAAGAGGCAAAGCAGGAATCGTTATAGCGGCACGTTAAGTACCGCTATAATACATCTCCCCCCATTAGCTCTCACCATTCCTAACTGTTCTGCCAATGTGCTCTGTGACCTCCCTCACTTTCATCAGCTTGCTATTGACTACTACCTCTGATTGTGCTTGAAAAGTTTTTCCTGCTGCTGAGTTTGCTGCTTTGTACTTACAGTATCTACTGCCGCATTTACTGCTTTCCACATATGACATTACTTACTTTTATTCATTGCCTTATTTATTGCTTGCTACTTAAAGTATGTCTCCCTCACTTCCCCACCAGCTGGCCTTTGAGTACCACCTCTGATTGTGCTCAAATTGTGTTATTTATTGCTTTATTTTCTGCCTTCTACTTTACATGATTTGCATGAAAACGACAGCATCGGAATGATACATAATTTAAAAACGTTCAAATCATGCTGCTTCCAGGAGCGATAACAATCCGATGTGCGGGTCATTTGTCATATCTTCAGTTCTTACCTACTGCAGGTAACATCTGGCAATCTCCTAAATGATGCACTGGAAATCATTAAGGGCGCACGATCGGTCGTTAGTCACATTGCACACTTTAGCAAGATATCGTCTGTCCAGGAATGCCAGTGAGTTGCTCTGGGAGTTCAAGGGAAATCATTGACAACATTGCATCATTTGCAAGTCACCCAGTGTGTGGGCACCTTAAGAGAAGGAGCTAGGGTATTAGAAAAAGAAGGGAGAAGCACTGAAGAGAGAGAGGTGGAATGGCACTCCTCGTGTCTAACCTATACTGATCCAGGTGCCCACCAATGAGAAATCAATACATGGAAGGACAGTGGCAATCAGCAGACTTTTAAATTAAAAGAAACACATCCAGTTTCTCCCTAAGTTTCAGAATTTACTCTGTCATTAGGGAATCAAATAATCACAGTAAATGCTTACCCTGCATCATATTCAGATGACAACAACAACAACACCAAGAGGAAACGCCCCATCATCCTGAAATTAACAGACTTTGGCCCTCATTCAGAGCCGCTCGCTAGCGACTGTACGCTCGTTCCGAGCGATGTTCGCACATCTGCGCATGCGTACGGTTTTTAGTACGCATGCGCGAACCAGTCAGTGCGGCCGAAAATCGTTTGTACGCTATATAGCGAGAGCCTGCTATTTTGAGTGACAGAATGAGGCGTATGTGGGTGGTAACAGGGGAAGGTGTTTGAAAACGGGGGAGTGGAATTCGAACGCAGGCGTGCTTAAAGGTCAAAACGGGCGTTTTAAGGGAGTGCATAATTAATACAGCAGCGTCATTGACCACGTCACTTGGTTTTTTTTAACTCAGAACTGCTCGCAAAATAGCGGTTGAAAAAACCAACCACAAGAATAGCGAGCAGTTCATACGCTGTACGATGTACTCGATTAATCTAATAAATAGCGGACATGACGTATGGTGCGAGCGGCCAGGGGGCGTTTTTATCAAATAAACGAGCGTATGTTTTGCTCGCTCGTTCAGACTTAGAGGTGTGAACAGACTGCAATTTGCGAACGGATCATTTGAATAGCCACCCCTTGTTTTTGAACGAACGACCGCAAATAGCGAACGGCTCTGAATCAGGCCCTTTGTTTTTTTCCGAACACTTCGGTCACTAAAAACACTTATGACCGTTTTTATATTTCCTGTATATATTTTGAAGTTCTCTTTCCAATTTTTTTTTACTTTTTTTTTCTCAATGTATTACACATAGTTGTTGTATCTACCTATATATAATAATTCTTCACACTAATATATAACCCACTATGGGATTTTGCATTGTACAGGTTGAGTCTCCGATATCCAAAATGCTTGGGACCAGGGGTATTTTGGATAACGGAATATTCTGTAGTTTGGAATAATTGCATATCATAATGAAATATCTTAGGAATGGGACCCCAATATACACACAGAATACATTTGTGTGTTATATACACTTTATACACACAGCCTGCAGGTAATTTTATACAATATTTTCAATAATTTTGTGGCACAAGCAAAGTTTGTGTACAGAAATGAAATTCATTATGTTTCATATACACCTTATACACACAGCCTGAAGGTAATTTTATACAATATTTGTAATAATTTGCGCCTTAGACAATGTTTGTGTACATTGAACCATCAAAAATCAAAGGTTTTATTATCTCAGTCATGCCAAAATTATTCCGTATTTCGGAATATTTGGATATGGGAGACTCAACCTGTATATGATTCATGACTAACAGCTTGATCTAACTTCTCTCCTTTACATCTACCTCATTATACTAGTATGTTGTATATGTTTTATTTTGACTTTACCTTCTCTGAACATATATGTGGAAGTTATGCTTGTTTGTATACAATAATACTGTATGCTTACCTAAACAATAGTGGTTTCACACTTCTAGTATTAATGTGTGGTTTTTATATTGAATCGCCTTCTATATACTGATATTGACCTCTCATTATATCACCCAGTGAAATACCCTTAAAAGGATTATGCTGTAATATGCTCACTATTTACTTCATCTATGGTGTGACTATGAACACAGAGAATTATATAACAACTCATCTTAATTATGTCAGCCACATCCCGGAAATGGAGACGCTTATAGCTCAATGAGAGCACTAAGATGTCCGCTATCTATGGACATACTGTAGAGATAACCGCAATTTAATGATGGACCAAGATGGCCAAGATCCCAAAGGACGCATGGGCGGAAGTAACGTTACGGACGGAGGATATGACACGAATGGATTATGGTATGTGCGTGGCTACCGTGCCACAAACTATGGGCGAGATGGCCGGGACACATGAAGACACAGGGGCAGAAGGGACTCGCCCAGTGGAGGAGGATATGACGCAATACGCTTAGATGCATGGGCAGAAGTACCATGCCGCGAGCCACAACTAAGGACGGCTGCAGCGCAAAATAGGGGAGCCACACCAACTGCCAGTGAGTCCCAGCCAGTGATGTTTGGCAGCGTTTGAAATGACAGTTGGTGTGGCTCCCCTATTTGAATCTTGGACTGCGCTGCAGACCCACCACTGTAGCCACTGATTGTAATTTGTAATTGATGCTAGTTTGTCCCTAGTAAGGGGGTATATAAACCAGGTACCTCCGAGGAGCTTTTCATCCCTTGAAGAAGTCTGAGAAGCAGATGAAACAGGTTGGAGGGTCCTGTATATCATGAACTGGCCAGCTTTTACTCAGATAAGCTTTTAGTACTTTTTTACTTTTGTACTTTTTTACTCTGAATTCAATGTGAGGTGCTTTTATGCACGTTGCATAGTCCAAATAGGACTAAAGTTTTGATACATGCATTGTAGTTTTTATATGCACTTTTCTTTTTATATGTAGTTAATGTCTTATTAAAAATTTATTTTTATATACATTTGCTAGTCATATGAAATGTTTATTTATATTTATTTGCTGTGATTTTGCCCAAAACAAAGCACTTTCCTATATGCAATATTGCTTTTGCACCATATCTTTCCACTTTAACACCTCATTTCTCATTTCTATAATTAGCACTTTAACTAATTACCTCATGATTTTTTACTTGTTACCTTGTATATTTAATCACAGAGGGTGCTGTAATACAGTTTTACTTTTTGATTTTACACTTGCAACAGATTTTAACAAACCAATCACTTCAGCAACAGGGACTGCCAATTGTGGCTGAAGTGATTGGTTTGTTTGGGTCCCCACAAAACAAGCTACCAATGGGCAGCTGACATTGCTGGCAATGATCTCTCAATCCTCAAACTGTCATTACAGAGGCAAGATGTTGTCACCATCATCATCTGATTACTCACCCTCATCAGCAAGTACATCATCTTCACACAATATTCATTTGTCCCCACTGGAATCCACCATTACAGCCTAACGTGCCCCTGTAATTTTTGGATGTAATTGGTGGTAAAGTCTTCCTCGTGAAATTTGTAGTTTATTTTGATGAACATAATCTTTTTCACATATTGAGGAAATATCCTCCTACACTGATTGCTGACAAGGATCCAGGCTGTGCTGAATACTCTTTCTGAGTACACACTGGAGGGTGGGCAGCTCCAGTAAAGCAAAGCCAGTTTGTGCAAGGGCCTCCAAATTGCCTTTTTTTTCCTGCCAGTAGTGAAACGGACTGTCTGACATGCCTATTTGGACGCTATCATTAAACTAGTTCTCAACCATTCTTTGATTGGTGACCATATCAGATGGAGTCATGGTAGAGGTCTCATTTATTATAGGCAATTCTTTTAGAACTGACCAGATGTAAAAACTTTTTTGTGTTGACTCATCTGCATCACCAGTGGGTCTTTCTTTGGGAAAGCTTTGTTTTTTCCTGGCAGAGGCACTTGCTGGAGAAACTGAAGGAGGAGCCATTGCTGCATCACGTGCCACTTGAGCTGACAATTTGCTTACTAACAGCTCTTTGCATGTCTTCAGATCTGTGTCCATTGGGAAGAAAGACACAGCGCATGACTTAAACCTAGGATCGAGCATGCTCGCCAAAATGTATTGCTCTGATTGGAAGGTCCTGACAAGCCTTGGATCCTGGCAAAGCGAATAAAGGACTTGATCTACATACCGACATTCCAACATACTTAGCGGAATCGCTTCGTTTCAGCTCCTCTTTCAGTTTCTCAAGCTGATTTTCCAACAGTCTAATGAGGGGAATTACCTGACTCAAGCTGGCAGTGTCTGAACTCACTTCACAGGTCACTACTTCAAAGGGTTTTAACACTCTGCACAATACAGAAAGTATTTTCAACTGAGCTTGAGTAAGGTACAGTCCCCCTCCTCTTCCTATGTCATACATCTTTGTGTAGCTTTGGATGGATTTTTGCTGTTCCTCCATCTGCTCAAGCATATAAAGGGTGGAGTTCCACTTTGTAACTACCTCTTGCTTCAGCTGGTGATAGGGAAAATTCAACATTTCTTGCAGGTGCTGCAATCTTCTACATGCACCTGCTGAATGGCAAAAATGCCCAGAAATTTTGTGGGCCATGGAGAGCATCTCCTGCACGCCCTTGTCATTATTAAAAAAAATTTGCACCACCAAGTTAATAGTGTGAGCAAAAAATTGGACGTGTTGGAATTCACCCAGCTGTAATGCTCTCACAATATTGGTGGCATTGTCAGAAATCACAAATCCCAAGGAGAGTCCCAGTGGGGTAAATCATTTTGCAATGACTTCCCTGAGTTTTTCCAAGAGGTTGTCAGCAATGTTCCTCTTAGTAAAACCAGTTATACACAGAGTAGCCTGCCTCTGAATAAGCTGCTTTTTCTTAGATGCTGCTTCTGCCACTGAAGGAAATGGACCCACCCAGTGGGATGTTAGAGTCATGTAATCTTGCGTTTGCCATGTTCCACTTGTCCACATATCTGTGGTTAAGTGGACAGTGGGTACAATGGCATTTTGGAGGACACTAATTAAGTTTTTTTTAACATCCCTGTACAGGTTGGGAAATGCTTTTCTAGTGAAGTGGAACCTAGATGGGATTTGGTAGTGGGGACAGAGGACCTAAATTATCTGTCTAAAACCCACTTCCCTAAAGGTGGATATCGGATGCACATCTAATATCAGCATAGATATTATGGCGTGAGTGATCTGCTGTGCAACTGGGTGACTGCTGTCATACTTGTTCCCCCTTGCAAAGGATTGTTTAATAGTCAATTGTTTTTTAGAACTACTACTAGTAGTCTTCCTAGTCCCCTCATGGGATGAAGATACACTCCCAGCAGCACTCAAGGATTCTTCTGTGGAATCCAGGATAGGGGAGGACTGAGTTAGCCTTATCAAATTGGATGCAGGACTACTTCCGATCATGATTGAGGATATTGTTCATGAAGGTGTTGGTGGTGAAGATGCCAGTTGCTTGGATCTAGCATAGAGAAATGAGCTAGCTGATGCTGGACTGCTTGTTGTTACTTTTTTAGCCAAAGTTTCAGAATTTTGCAAACACTTTGGATGGATGTGCTGTAGATGACGTAACAGGGAAGAGGTGCCTAGATGGTTAGGGTCCCTAACGCTACTTACTTTGGCATGACAACGGGTACAGATGGCTTGACAATTGTTGTCCGGATTTGGGTAGAATGATTCCACACATAAGAAGTGGATTTTTTTGTTTTATGCCCAGGCATGACAATGGGCTTTTTTTATCATGGGCAACAACTATTTCAACTGGGGCCTGATTTACACAAATAACATCCTAATCAACAACATCCTCATCATCACCATCCTCATTATCAACAAACCTTTTTAGCGTCAGCTACACAAATATCCTCATCCTGATGCACTTCCACAGAAGCATCCTCGATTTCTATGTCAGCATGTTGACTTGTGCTGCTCATCCCCACATTTGCAGAAAATGCACAAGTGGTGGAAGGAGGCGCCTCTTTGAGTACAGTTTTGGAAAGGTCAAGCTCACACATGGCACCTGCAGACACATTTAGACTCTTCTCAGGGATTTGTGACATTTCTGAGCGCACAGTTGGTTACTGTGCCTTAACGATTTTCATTTTTTTTAAACGTCTACAGGGAGAAGGGCTTACATCATCATAAGAGGCAGAACCATCAGTCATAAATAAAGGCCAAGACCTTAGCCTTTCCTTGCCACTTTGTGTGGTGAAGGGCATATTGCCAATTTTATGTTTTTCTGCAGCTAACTTTCCCTTTGATTTTTTTCTTTACCACTGTAAAAGATTGGATGTTTGATTTTAGATGCCCTGACTTAAGCCCTGTATGCCCTTGGGCATTGGCTTTAGTATATGGATTAGTATCATCATGACTGGTGGCACTGACAGCAGCTCCAGCACTAGTATGTGGTTTCTGCTCCACTCTCAACTGATTGTTCTTCATATCAACAAACACAAATGATGTGGGGTACAGCACACATGTCAATTTGTGCCAATTTTAAATATCACACTGTGGTATCAATGACCTACAGTGTCGCAATATTTTTTTATGAATAAGAATAAGACACTGCGCTACCACTTACAGTGTCACAAGATTTTTTATGAGTAAAACACTGCACTACCACTTAGTGTCACAATATTTTTAATGAATAAGAAAATAATAACACACTACGATACCACTTACAGTGTCACAGGATCGTTTATGAGTAAAACACTGCGCTACCACTTACAGTGTCACAATATTTTTTTAGGAATAAGAAAAGAATAACACACTGCGCTACCACTTACAATGTCACAAGATTTTTTATTAATAAGAAAAGAATAACACTGCACTACCACTTACAGTGTCACAATAATTTTTATGAGTAAAACACTGTGCTACTACTTACAGTGTCACAATATTTTTTATGAATAAGAATAACACACTGTGTCACAATACATAGATGATAAACTGCAGTCTGGCTGGGAGTCTCACCGGACAATAATAGCGTAGCTAGCACACACACAAAAAACTGGAAAAAAAATGTTTTATTTTATTTTTGTGGAATGCTAATTGTTATTTAACTTTAATTTTTTTTTTACACTGGGGAAGAGCACCCCTAAATGAGGCAGCAGCCCCTTGATGAACAACACAGCACCCCTTTATGGACAACAAAGCATCCCTGCGGAGTGCCAACAGACCACCTGCAGAGTCACAAATACGTGGATAATATACTGTGGTCTGGCCAGCAGTGTCACCAAACAATAATAGCGTACCTAGCACACACACACACACACACACAAAAAAAAAAAATATTTTTTTATTTTTTGTGGAATGAAAATGATTAATTTTAACTTTTATTTTGCTTACACTGGGGAAGAGCACCCCTGGATTGACAGAGCATCCCTGGATGACACAGCACCCCTTTATGAACTGCAGCCCTATCCCCTTGATTGACAGGACAACAGTGACACAGCAGCACCCCCCATTTTATGTACTGCAGCCCCAGCCCGACAACACTGCACCCTTGAACAACTACAACACTGCACCCTTGAACAACATAGAAGAACAGAGCCCCTTGATTGACAGGACAACAGTGACACAGCACCACTCCCCACTTGATGTACTGCAGACCCAGCCCGACAACATTGCACCCTCCCTGATGGTATTGCATGATAGATAAGTACCTGCCTGTATTTCTCAGCATTGAGGACACCATTAATCCTGACCAAATCCATAACTCCATTTGCTGAAATTCAGCCCCAAACTTGCAAGGAACCTCCACCATGCTTCACTGTTGTCTGCAGACACTCGTTATTGTGGCTATTACGGAGTCATGGTGCAATAAAAATCATGACTGGGACATAGCTATATCGGGATATAATTTATTTAGGAAGGACAGAATGGGAAGAATAGGCAAAGGAGTAGCAATGTATGTCAAGGAAAGCATAAATACTACATTAACACATAGTATTGAAGAAAAAAACGAGTATCTTTGGGTGACTATAGACACAAGGGAGAAAGTGATTCTTCATATTGGGGTGATCTACAGACCACCAGGTCAGGAAGAGGAACTGGACAATAAACTATTGCAGGATATCATAAAATGGAGAGCAACAGTGCTGAGGGCGGAACACAGGCCGCCCACCTCATTCTTACTCTTTGTGCTGGCACCCAGCAATGTACACAGCTCCCGCTCCGGAGCACAGTCAGATGCAGTCTTCCCCTTGACACTATGAAAGTGTGACTCAGTCTGAGTCTCCGCCTCCCGAGTCCCGGTGCCGGCAACATAAAGACCTTGCAACACGCAGAATCGGATTAAGGGGGGGACAAAGGGGGTGAGTACCACCGAGCCCCCCTCTCTCAGGGGCCCCCCGGCAGGTGCAGCCACCGGTCCAGCTCTGATGCCAGCAGCATTACTCTGAGCAGCAGCAACTCTCCCGCGCTGCTGGAGACAAGGCTGAGCAGCACAATTGTCCCCTTGCGCTGCTGGAGTTTGCCCCCTCTGCAGGCGTGGCAGCAGGGATAGGACGGATGATGGACGCCTGTACGGAGGGTAGAATGTGTGCCCAGGCAGCGATGCTCATCTGGCAAGTAAGGCTGCTCTGCAGGCTGTGGGCCCTGCCAATGTGTGGGGCACGCTGCATATAAAGAATATCTATGCAGGGGTAGAGAGGCTGCAGCAGGAACTTCCAATCATCCTGCCACGTGCTGGGAGCCACCCAAGCACATCTCCACTCAGGAGCAGCAACTAGGAGCACTGCGTCTTCCGGCAGCCAGTGAGTACCCTGATACCCTTTGCCACCCACTGCTGTGTCCTCATACCCATCCACCCCATCACCACATAACTTCTGCTCACTAGTCCCTAGGCTTGGAAGATATCTTCTCTTCCCCACTGCAGTCAGTTACTATTACTACCAGCCAGGGTCCTGCGCAGGAAGTAGCAAGGCACTGTGTGGTCAGTGAACACTGGAAAGAACCTGCCAGGTGAGGTCACTCCCAACCCTGCACTGCTGCTACAACATGTGCAGCAGTAGAGGCAGGCTGTTTGCAACAAAGATGTGGGACTACAAGTCCCAGCAACTTACCTTAAGCCTGGGTCTACACACAACTTGACGACAATAAGCACAGTTTGGCTAGTTGGGGAGGGGAAAGGGGGGGCACACCAATGCTCTTCTCACACGGGGCACCAAAATGTCTAGTTAAGGCTCTGAACAAAGGTGTTAGATTTTAGGAAGGCTGATTTTGCAGGGATGGGAAGTTGTGTAAGCGAATCTTTGGCAGAGTGGAGGAACTTGAAAGGAGTGCAGGATAGGTGGGAAAATTTAAAAAGTGCAATATTAAAGGCAACAGACCTTTGTATCAAAAGGGTTAGGAAAACCACAAGAAAAAGGAAGCCAGTGTGGTTTGGGAAAGAGGTAACAAGTATTGTGAAAGCAAAAAAGGTGGCCTTTAGGAAATACAAGCAGACGCAAATAATGAAGACAAAGAGGTGTATCTTGTAAAACAGAAGGAGGCTAAGAAAGTAATCAGATGTGCAAAGGCAAAAGTTGAGGAGAAAATGGCACAGTCAGTGGGTAAAGGGGGCAAAACTTTTTTTAAGTATATAAGCGAAAGGAGAAAAACAAAAGGTGGAATAAAAAGACTAAAAGACAGAAAGAGGGAGTCTTGTTGAGGGAGACAATGTAATAGCTGATCATCTTAATAATTCTTTTTGTTCAGTTATCACTACTGAAAGAGAGGACAAGGGGCCACAGTTAAGTTGCAGGTGTAATCAGAAACATGAGGTACAGTAGGAACAAGCACATTTACAGAGGAGAAGATCCTAACACAACTCTCAAAACTGAAAGTGGATAAATCAATGGGGCCAGATGGGATACATCCAAGGATACTAAAACGCTTAAATAGGTGCTGGTAACACCATTGACAGAATTATTCAAAAAGTCACTAGCTACTGGAGTAATTCCAGAGGACTGGAAAAGAGCAAACGTTGTCCCACTTCACAAAAATGGAAGCAAGAAGAGGCAAGCAACTACCGACCAGTGAGCCTTATATCAGTAGTAAGGAAATTGATGGAAACACTCATAAAAGAAAGAGTCGTAGATTATCTCAAATCCAACAATTTGCTGGACCCCAAACAGCATGGATTTACTGGGGAGAGATCATGTCAAACAAATCTTATTGACTTTTTTGACTGGGTGACTAAGGAAATAGATAAAGGGGGGCCATAGATATAGCTTATCTAGACTTTAGTAAGGCTTTTTAACACTGTTCCACATCGCAGACTGTTAAATAAACTGGAAAGCATGGGATTGGATACAAAGATAGTTGACTGGATAAGATCATGGCTGCAGGATAGAAAACAGAGAGTTGTAGTAAACAGAGTGCAGTCTCAAGAGGGAAATGTTACCAGTGGAGTACCTCAGGGATCTGTACTTGGACAAGTGCTTTTTAATAATATCTTTATTTGTGACATTGCAAATGGTATTGAAGGGAAACTATGCCTTTTTGCAGATGACACAAAGGTATGCAACATGGTAGACACATACTAGGAGGGGTAAAACAAATGGTCAATGATCTAAGTAGACTAGAGGAATGGTCAAGAACGTGGCAACTACAGTTTAATGCCAAAAAATGCAAGATCATGTGCTTGGGTCTCAAAAATCCAAAGGCTAAATATAGTATTAATGGCACTATACTGAAAACTACTGAAGAGGAAAGGGATCTAGGAGTCACTATTTCAGGTGACTTAAAGCAAGCAAAAATTGTAACAAAGCAATGAGGAAGGCAAGTCAGATGCTTGGTTACATAGGGAGAGGAATCAGTAGCAGAAATAAAGAAGTGATAATACCACTGTATAGGTCATTGGTATGTTCTCATCTCGAATGCTGTGTTCAGTTCTGGAGGCTATATCTCCAGAAGGATATTAATACATTAGAGACTGTACAAAGAAGGGCAACTAAAATGGTGCAAGGTCTACATCACAAAACGTACCAGGAAAGACTAAAAGATCTTAATATGTAGAGTTTGGAGCAGAGAAGGGAAAGGGGGGACATGATAGAAACATTTACATATATAAAGGGTTTTAACAAGGTAAAGGAAGGAGACATTCTTCAAAGAAAGAGAAGTATTAGAACAAGAGGACACGTTCTGAAACTGAAGGGTGGTAGGTTCAGGGGAAATTTGAGGCAGACTAGATAGGCCAAGTGGTTCTGATCTGCCGTCAAATTCTATGTTTCTATGTTATTGTACTGCTCTCCAGCCCTTCAGTGCACAAACTGTCTTCTGTTACAGCCAAATATTTAAAATTTTGACTCGTCAGTCCAGAGCACCTGCTGCCATTTGTCTGCACCCCAGTTTCTATGTTTTCGTGCATAGTTGAGTCGCTTGGCCTTGTTTCCACGTTGAAGGTATGGATTTTTGGCTGCAATTCTTCCATGTAGACCACTTCTGGACAGACTTCTTCGAACAGTAGATGGGTGTACCTGGGTCCCACTGGTTTCTTCCAGTTCTGAGCTGATGGCCCTGCTGGACATCTTCCGATTTCGAAGGGAAGTAAGCATGATGTGTTTTTCATCTGATGCACTGTTTCCTTGGCTGATTACTGCGTCTACGGTCCTCAACATTGCCTGTTTCTTTGTGCTTCTTCAAAAGAGCTTGAACAGCACATCTTGAAACCCCAGTCTGCTTTGAAATCTTTGCCTGGGAGAGATCTTGCAGTATAACTACCTTGTGTCTTGTTGCTGTGCTCAGTCTTGCCATCGTGTATGACCTGTGACACAAAACTGTCTTCCATAACCTCCCCTTTGTAGCATAGTTTAGCTGTTCCTCACACAGTTTTAAGTCTCCTACACAGCTGTTTCTGTTTCAGTTAATGACTGTGTTTCAATCTACATATGCAAATGATGATCATTTTCACCTGTTTGGTATGATTTTTAAATATACAACTTAGTATAATCCTACAAATTCCCTGACTTTGTGCAAGTGTACCTAGAAGAATTTATGCTGTTTTGAAGGCAAAGGGTCACATCAAATATTGATTTGATTTAGTTTTCTCTTCTGTTCATTCACTTAGTTAATTGATAAAAGTAAACTATTTACACTTCTATTTTTGAAAGCATTCTTACTTTGGAGCATTTTTTCCACACCTGCCTAAATTCTAAAATTGTTGCGCAGAGAATGTGTATATATATATATATATATATATATATATATAAATAAATATATATATATATATATATATATATAAAAAGCACTAATCCACGGCACTCACCATTCCTAGATTTGGGGTGCAACATGGTATGTGACCACTTTGTTTAAATAGAAATCACAGGGGCTCTGCACTCACCATAATAACTAATAATAATAATAATAATAAACATAATAAACAGTGGGGTTTTGGTTCATGAATTGATCAATGCATTTAAGCTTGCAGCCCATCGTCACGGGACCCCACTTTACTGCAAGTCCCTACTCTATTGCTCAGAATTATAACATGGACATAGCCATCACATTAGTGTTAAACTCAGGGTATACTATCAAGGTTTAAAGCTCACAGCAACTTTGCTTTTAAATGTGAGACAGTTACCAAGCACACCTGTTGCAAAGCACCTAGGAAAACAGCTGACACAAGTTAGATAACTAGTTAAAAGGGCTGCATGAGAAAATGTGATCACAAAAATGATTATTTATAAAAATTAATCATAATAAACAAAAAGCACTAATCCACGGCACTCACCATTCCTAGATTTGGGGTGCAACATGGTATGTGACGACATTGTTTAAATAGAAATCACAGGGGCTCTGCACTCACCATAATAACTAATAATAATAATAAACATAATAAACAGTGGGGTTTTGGTTCATGAATTGATCAATGCATTTAAGCTTGCAGGCCATCGTCACGGGACCCCACTTTACTGCAAGTTCCTACTTTATTGCTCAGAATTATAACATGGACATAGCCATCACATTATGTTTATTATTATTATTATTATTATTATTATTATTAGTTATTATGCAGGTGGGGCAGATTTAAAATGTGCAGAGAGATTTAGATTTGGGAGGGAGGTGTCCAAACTGACATCTAAATTGTAGAGTAATAATAAAGCTGTGCAGTATTTGTGCGCTACATGTAAAAGCAGCCAGTATTTACCCTACATGCAAAAATGGTTTGTCCAGGTTCACAGTTAAGTGCCATCTCTCTCTCTATTCCCAACTCTGAATCAGGCCCAAAGTCCAAAGTCTCACACTCTGCTTCCTGCATAGTTAACACTGGGATAGTTAGCCTGGCCTGGCTTGGCCTCTGGCTTCTCAATTGTCAGCTGTCCTTCTTCCTGCAGGTTAACACAGGCTCCAGGCTGGTCTTTAGCTAGCTGGCTGCCACAGCCTCACAGTTGCAGTCTTAACTCAGTCTTTTTAGAGGTTAAAAACATATTTTATGAATGTACTTTTTTAAATATTAAAGAAAATGTTAAAACATGTTACAGCCTGCAACATACAAGAGTGTGCTCTGTGCAAAGTGGCTGTCTCTGGCAGAAGTTTTAAGGGGCATTAAAATTTAGGAAATGTAAATATCGCTGCTGTATATTCTGCTATAAATATTTTAATTAATGAGATCTATCACATTGGTACTGTACATGAATAATAATTGAATTGACAATATTTGGCTTTTTTAGAGTGTACTTTGCAGTATATAATAGTCATTTTGTGCAAGGGGCTCAGTGTATGCTTCATCTTTAATAGCCATTTTTGCTTTGCATGTACAACTTACATTTAGGGGCCTACTAATCAGATAATATTTGCGGGATATCCCCTTTCGGTGGGCACCTGCAATTATTACGCATCACCAGGATGTAACATGGAGGTACAGCAGCTGATATCTCCGATAGGTCTCTGCTAGGATGTTGGATTTACCAAACTCCGTAATGCGTAGGAACCCTACTAGTCACGGCGTCCACACATATGTGGTCAGCAGACCGTGCATGCCCAGTAGTGCTACAAGGTCACAATAGAGGAGACAAGTGATTGCATTAGCAATTATTTCACTTCTTACACAGTGCTGGGATGCTCTCCTTTCCTTTCACAGCCCCTGTCCCTGCATGTGTATTTTACTACATCCTGGCGAATCTTGATTTCTTATTGCCGTGAATAGCAGCCGTAAAAAAAATTAAAATATCGGGACTACGACAATAATTAATAAATATGCCTCATAATCTGCTGCACACAAGAGGTCAAGTTAAACATTGTAATATTTACCATGTTCTAGGAAAAAAATAAACACATTTTATTTGCTACAATTATCCAAAGTCATATATGTAAAATCAAAGTGCAATTTTAAGGAAACATCAATGAATATGTAAATCCACTGCTTGTATAATGTCATTCAATGCTTTTATAATCTCAGTAGTTGTGTAAGGGATCTGTTACAGAACGTGAAAAGGCATTCCAGAAAATGTTTATTTAAGTGATTACGAGGGTTGTTTTAAGTCACTACTGCTGTTATCTAATGCACTATGGAATTTGTGTAACTTCACAGCTGAGCCCTAAAATTATTAAGATTTTGTTACATAAAACATGTTATATCACACAAGAAGGATACTCATTTAGAAGTATATTTATATATATATATATATATATATATATATATATAGTGCCTTGCAGAAGTATTCACCCCCTTGGCTTTTTACCTTTTTTGTTAAATTGCAACCTGTAATTTATTTGTATTTTTTAATCTGAATTTTATGTGATGGATTCTGCACAAAATAGTCTAATTTGGTGAAGTGAAATTAGAAAAATAAATATAAAAAATAATCTTTATAAATAAAATTCTGAAAATTGGCACGTGCATATTTAATCACACCCTTTGCTATGAAGCCCCTCAAAAGTTCTGGTGCAACCAACTACCTTCAGGGGAAAAGATCAGGGGTGAAGTTAGCCTTTTTGTCACCTATGGCAAAGACTCATCAAAGAGACCCAGTGGACAGTAGTAATCCTTTACCTGCTACCTGCTACCTTTACCTGCTACCTTTACCTGCTATATAATACAGACAGCATTAGTGACCACCATATACTACTGACTGCATTAGTGACCTTCAGACAGCATTAGTGACAGTCATATACTACAGACAGCATTAGTGACTGCCATATACTAGACAGCATTAGTTACCGCATTATAATACAGATAGCATTAGTGACTGCCATGTCTACAGACTACATTGGTGACCACCATATACTACAGACAGCATTAGTGACTGCCGTGTAACACAGACAGCATTAGTGACCGAAATATGCTACATACCACATTAGTGACTGCCATATACTACACACAGCATTAGTGACTGCTATGTACTTTAGACAGCATTAGTGTCCACCACATACTAACTGCATTAGTTGCTGCCATGTTTTACAAACAGCATTAGTGACAGTCAAATACACAAATACACGTCTGGTGTCTTTGGTGGAGGGTATTTAGGTAAGTGTACTTGTATTTTGTACTTTATGTCCTGCTGAAAATTCTTTAAAAAGAATTGAAACATTGACTGGATTCACGGTGTGTCCGTGTCGTTTTTGATTTATTAACTGAGTGCCTCCCGCTGCTGCTGCGTATCTGGATATTTAATACTGGGAAGGCACCTCCAAGTAACGTATTTATTGGTGCTAGTGCCGAGTATTTTGGTTTGTTATATATGTGGACCTGTAGGTTTGCATTTTTCTAAGACACACACCAAAGCTGAAGTTAGCTTACTCATCCCCAAGGACCATTTCAGTGATTTTTTTTTTTTGTTGTTACACATGGTGTTATCTTCAAGTGGTTATGTCGCAGAGCATTGCACAAACTAGTAATTCAGGATTACAAGAGGTTGATTTGCCGTTGGGAGATACCCACACTTTTACGGATGAGGAAACCAGTAGGATCCTATTTTCTGAAAATTTTGAGGCCACTGCGGGTGATGAAACAGCCCAGCAACATTATTTCACGTTATTTAAATAAAAAAAACATGAATTGGATTATTATCTACATGGCGTAACGCTATCAGATTATTTCAAAGAGAAAAAGATACCACGTGGCTTCAGGATTCGCAATATACCGACTATTGGGAGACATAACTCCGAGTTTTGTAGGAAGTGGGCTGCTATTCTCAATAGAGCGTCCTTTGATCTAATCCTCTTGGTAATAGAGGAATCTACAAGAGAATTGAATATCATTAAAGAAAAAATTAAAGTACAGTATATGAGGATCAGCACCTAAGCATTCTTGTGGAAGATCAGACCTGTGATTGGCTGGAGAAACTTCAGGTCCAAGTTAATAAATATAAGAAAGAACTGATTCAATTTAAAAGAAATAAATTAGCTACAGTGAATCATGATTACGAGGAGAAGCAAGTATACAGCTGGGCTACTAACACATATAAAAGACCTAGAGTTTTTACAAAATTTGGAAGGCAACATCGATATCCATTTGACACGGAAAACTCAGGTGAATCATTAACCTCACAAAGTGACACAGAATGTGCTGAGTAAGGGATATGTCTGCTACCTCGCGCCCCCCTTTAGGGGTAGCTACGAGAGCTTCAAGAGACCCTGTCAGGGATCCGCTACTCAAAGGGGTGGACAGTGTGCGAGGCAAAGGAAGACAGAATTTAAGAAGGAGAAGGTGATTTACAACCTCTCCTCACGTATATTAACAGAGGATGAACTAAGGTTACTAAGAAGAGGGCTTAGCTTTGTGCCTACTAATGAGCATGACTCATTCCAAAGCAAGATTGATCTGTGTAAGGTTAATCGCCAACTGAGATTGAAAGAATACTTTGGCAATCTTGAATTGCCAAAACGTCAGATTCCTCTTGATAAAAATATTAACTCATTTAAAACTAAATCCCTTTTTGATCCTCCTTCTAGCAATATTAACATCAAGGCTTATACAAAAACCATGATTGAAACAATTGAGAAGGCTGATAAAACTACCTCTATAGATAATCTGTCCCATAAGGAGCGTGTTGCTCTTAAGAATTTGTCTGGTTATGATGATGTTGTCATATGCCCAGCCGATAAGGGTGGGGGTATTGTCGTGTGGGGCATTGAGGAATTTAAAAATGAGGCTTATCGCCAGTTGAATGACACTGAAGTATATAAATGATTGGGCAAGGATCCAATGAATACTTTGTATAAAGAGCTAGAAGAGCTTTTAACAAAAGCAGTAGCGGAGAGCTTAATATCTGATAAAACGGCAGTGGCATTACTGCAGGAATCCCCTAGGGCTCCTATTTTTTATCTACTCCCTAAATTGCATAAAAACAGTATTCGGCCCCCAGGTAGACCTATAATATCGGCAAGAGACTCTTTATATTATAATGTTTCAAAATATTTGGATTTGTATCTTCAGCCGGTGATTCAAAATGAAAAAACATTTTTGAAGGATACCACAATGTTTTTGAATGATTTAAACGATCTGACATGTTTACCTCCTATGTTCTTTATGGCGACTATTGATGTAATTAGTCTGTACACCAGCATCCCCCATGAAAGAGGAATTGAAGCTATGAAGTGGCTAATTACGAACAACAACAAATACAGTGGTCCAGATATAAATTTATTTTTGGATCTGTTGCGGTTAGTGTTGACACACAACTTCTTTATTTTTAATGGAGAATTCTTCATTCAACAACAAGGATGTGCAATGGGATCTTGCGTGGCACCGGCTTACGCAAATGCCTTTATGTTCTCTTTAGAAAAAGAGATGTTTTTCTGTGACTCTGGGACTGCAGGTAATATCGTCTATTTTAAACGATACATAGACGACATGTTTCTTTTATGGACTGGTACTGAAAAAGATTTTAGGGATTTGATGTCCCAAATCAGTCAGAAAGATCCTAATATCAAATTTACTTATGATGTTAGTAATGAATTAGTGCATTTTTTGGATGTACTGGTAACACGGAAGGAGAATAAGCTTCATACCACCATGTATAACAAACCCACTGACTGTAACTCTTTGTTGTCAGCATCCAGTTTTCACCCAGGTGCTTTAAAGAGAGGTCTGCCCTTTTCTCAATTTGTGAGGGTAAGACGAATTTGTGATAGTGATGAAGAGGAGAGGAAGCAGATGGGACTCATGTATAATCGATTTTTACAGAGGGGTTACTCAGCATCGATGCTTTTAGTAGCTAAAACTAAAGCCTTGAACATTCCAAGATCAAAATTATTACAAAAATCAAATGGACAATTGGATAAGAAACCAATGTTGTTTATCAATCAATTCTCAATTGCAAGCACAGAGATCATCAGAAAAGCTAAGAGACATTGGCCCTCATTCAGAGCCACTCGCAAACAGCAGTACGCTCGTTGCGTTCCGATGTTGAATAACCGCGCATGCGTCGGTGTAACACTGCGCATGTGCGTACGGCAGATTGCGAGCTTTTTTGGTCTCGTTCGTCAAATAGCGTACAGGAAGTGACATGTCAAATGTGATTGACAGAACAGGGCATTTTTGGGTGTTGACGGGGGTGGAGATGGAAAAACGCAGGCGTGGCGAGGCGTTTTTGGGGCGTACACACATTAGCAGATGCGAGCGTAAAATGTGTTCGGACCGACTCATACGTCACTGGATGATCCTCTTTCCCTTCAAAATGCTCGCACAGCTTAGGGTCTGGATTACTCGACCACATTGGCGATGGCCTTCTCCTCCGTCCCAGGACTCCACGATGTTGTTGCGATTAATCGCGGGAGGGCTGAAAAGCAATTAGTGTTGGATTGAAAACGGCTTGGTATGTGTTTTGAAATCAGTTTTTTGGGATAGCACAAAACCGTACGCAGGTGGAAATCAGAGCTGCTAATGTCAGGATGACACAATCAATTTGCGTACATTTGTGGGGGTTTATTTTGGCCTCAATTTGGTGGTTAGGGCCTATTGTAACAATAATGTCATCATGTTTTAATTTTCTCACCATTTTATTTTTGCCTCTTGAATTTGCCTCGTTATATGAATGTTTAAACGTTCCTTAAAGAGCCCGTTTTTTAAAAAAAAATTTTTTTTTTTTTGGCAAGTTTTTGCCTTTTGGTCCAGGATTAAATGTAACCCATTTGTACAATAATTTCACAATCCAATGTCAGATTTTTGGTGTCAATTTATTGGTCAAACAAAAAATAAATTAATAAAAAATTGGGGGACATCTTTTTTTGGCAAAGATCTGTCCCAAAATCAAACAAATTGGCCCAACATAACTGTTGACATAAACATACAACAAAAAATTAAAAACATTTCACAAGAAAGGAGAGGGAAGTTTTGACCAGAAAGGAATATGAGCCAAGCACAGAAGGATTGTGGGAAAAGTCGCCATTGCTGTCACCGTTTTTTCACCCGTTTGGATGGGGGAGGGAGGGCGCCAGACCGGGTCCGGGATGTCACCGGGCTGGCCTGTCCAGAGGCAGATGTTGTGGCCTCTGGACTAGGCACAGGGCTAGGCACATTTGGAGGATTGGCTGATGTTGTGCCAGAGGTGGAGGATCCTGATGTTCCGGCAGGAAGGGAGGTCGGCTCCACCATGTGCTGGCGAACGAGCTGCTCCAGGGCATTGGCGATGCGGATGTTGGCCCTGGTATTTTCCGCCAGGGCCTGACCAATGGTCACGTTGGCCGCAGCATTTTGCTCCAGGGCCTCAGCCACCCGTAGCAGACTGGCGTCCATCCTCTGCAGAATCTCCGTATGGAAATCCGATTTGAAATTGAGTTCTGTGAGGAGGGACACTGCCTGCGAGGGGGATTGCCCTGGACTGGCTTCTGCAGGGTCCTCAGCCAGATGTACTGGTTCCTCCCCTGCCGAGCCAGCAGAAATTTGGCGGCCAAGGCTCCCCTCTGGAGCAGACTCATCCGCCTGTGTCTCTGTTAGGAAAAAAGAGAAAAGACTCACATTATAATCTACATATTGGCACAATAACATTTCAGAGTTGGCGACATCAAAAGATTTACCTGGGACAACATGAGGAGCCGCAAAGTCTGGCATGTCCGTATGCATGTTGGACACGCCAAACACCTCCACAGGCTGCACACACCCCTGTGCCAGCTCTTCTAAATCCGTCAACTCCAATGACACAGGGGTGGGACCCCCACCTGTCCCCCTTGCATGCCTAGCCCTGTCCGCGAGTTTTTGCTTTAGGCAATATTTGAAGTCGCCCCATCTGTGGGAAAAAATGGAAGCCATTATCCTTTTGTTTAAAATGGTGTTTGTTTTTAGGGGGGGCAAGTGTTTACTTACCGCCGTTTGACATCCCGGGCTAGACGGACATAATCACCCACCCTATTGACAGCAATGGCTACCTCTTCCCACATTCTCCCCTTCTGGCTTAGACTCATATTCCTGTCTGCCTGTGGCAGGATGTCCACACACTTCTGTATTAAAACCTCCATCTCCTTTCTTGTGAAATGTGGCTGCCTTTTTTTTTTGGCAGCTTTGGCCGGAATACTGGGCCCAGCAGCCTCTTCCATGTCATCCTCCTCACCTATTTGTGTAAATATTCAGATTTCACAAATTCACAACTTGCCCAATCTTATGTTTCAAATTAATCATTGATACAAAATGCATCAAAGACTTACCGCCTGACTCTTGGGCATTGTTTCCCTGGTCTGTCGCCATGTCTGAGGTCCAAACAAGAAATACACCAGAATTTTAATGTGTTTTCGTGACGTATTTATACATGCGTTCTTATTTTGCGGCCGCATCATTGATTGTGCGTTCCTATGATCCCTCCTTAATTTGTGCGGGAAACGAAACACTATTTATGGCTTGGTGTGTCTCGAGTCGAGGTGGCGTTTTTGGATTGTTGGAGGTTACCTTGGCTGGAGTTTCTTGTTTGCGGATAAAGGAGTTGGCGTTTGGAGTTTATTTTGTTTGCTAGATTTGCGTTTTTATTTTCCGTTCTCTTTTTTGGTTTTTATTTTTTTGACCTCGTTTCTTGATTTGGTAAGTTTTGTGAAGTCAAACTTTTGATCAATTGTTGTCTCATTGTGTTTCTTCTTGTTTTTAATTTTTGGATCCATAATTTCATATATTTTAGCTTTTTATTAATTTCGGACCCAAAGACCTTTTGATTTGGACTCTTATATATTTGCTCTTAGTAAGTCCATTTTTTATCTTGTATTTGTGAACTAATTAGCGCATTTTTCTCAGTTTGTATAGTGACTTGTATTTGCGAACGAATTCGTGCATTTTTACTACTTACTATTGTGACTTGTATTTGCGAACTAATTAGCGCATTTTTACTACTTACTATTTTGACTTGTATTTGCGACCTAATTAGCGCATTTTTACTACTTACTATTTTGACTTGTATTTGCGAACTAATTAGCACATTTTTACTACTTACTATTGTGACTTGTATTTGTGAACTAATTAGCGCATTTTTAAATGCTTATTAATCCTGTAAAATTTTTTGTGGTTGCCCTTTCGCTTTTTTGGCAAACATTTCAACCCATTTTGATGTACTGTGTGCAATGTCGTTTTGCTCTTTTGCCAAATGTGTGTTTCGCATATTTTAAGTTTTGTCTAGCACAAAATTTAGAAACAAAAATGCACAGAGTGAAATTTGTCAAATTATTTTTGTGATTAATTTCAGTTTGGACGTATCATGACAATACCCCGGCATGTAAGCAGCAATGGATGGTATCATCAAGCTAAGTTGTTTTTAATTTTCTTTTGTGGTGGGTCCAAAGCCTTACATTCCAATCTTGCCATTTCAGGTTGATCTTGGGCGGATTGTTCTGGCCATGCTCCCGGAAGCCGACCAACCTCAATCTCGTCCCAGGTGTAGGCATCATAGACGTGCAAGGCCCCAGATATTTCGAACACGTGTCACCCTTTTTGGAATGCCCGATGATGAGGTTTTAAGACGCTACCGTCTTCCTCCCAAAATCATCATAGACACTCTCTCATTAATAGAGAGTGATCTTGAGCGGCAAATTGACAGTCCTACAGCAATACCACCACTTACGTAATTTATGGCGGTGTTACATTTCTGTGCCTCAGGATCGTTTCAAACAACGGTGGGAATAGTGGCGGGCATCTCACAATCCTCCTTTTCCCGGATCCTGAGGGCAGTGATGGAGGCACTTTTCAAGCACCTCCATCATTTTATTCAAATGCCTTTGGATATGGGTGCCCTTAGTGTGGCCAAGGCCAATTTTTACCAAATAGCTGGCTTCCCACACATCATAGGGGTTGTGGATGGTACTCACATACCACTTCAGCCTCCAGCATGGCTGGAGGCCATATTTCGAAACAGGAAACACTATCACTCCCTGAATGTAATGGTGGTATGTGATGCCTCCCTCCAGATCCTGTCCCTGAATGCAAAATTACCTGGAAGTGCACATGACTCCTTCGTCATCCGGAAATCAGGGATATGGCACAAATTAACAAACCTACAAGCTGGTGATGCGTGGCTTCTGGGTAAGTGGAGACCTTTAGTACATAACAATGTTAAGCTTGATACACAGTGATCCTGATGTTGTCTATTCTTTTTCACAGGAGTCAGTGGATACCCTTCCATGCCCTGGCTGCTCACTCCTTATTTGGCTCCCACACCAGGTCCACAAAGTGAGTTTAATACCGCACTTACAGCCACCAGGCAAGTGGTGGAGCGCTGTATCGGCCTTTTAAAAGGCCGATTCAGATGCCTCCACCGCTCTGGTGGCGAGCTCATGTATTTGCCGGATATGGTTTCGAAAATTGTGGTCCTGTGTGGGATCTTTCACAACATCGCCATAAGGAGTGGTGTTCCAATGCAGCCAGAGGATGCCTTACCTGAGGATGGCCCCCCCGAGGTTGGTCGGAGGTCAGTATGTGGGGGGGCCATACGCGATGATGTGGTGGCCCGATATTTTAGGTAATTATTGATCAAACAACAGTGTGTATACCCAATGTGTTACGGTTTTTTAACGTTCATCTTTTTTGATATTAATTCTTGCACCATCTTCTGTTTGTTTGCATAATCTTTGGCACTCCCACGATGACTACTTCCTGCTACCCTTCAAAAACCTTGCTGTTGAAACTTTGGGAATATATTCTGACACCAATATTGCAACGCCATATTTTTGAAATCATGTGGGCATGGACCTTCGTCAACCAGTTCTTGATTTGTTGTGTGTTTGTTTAGTGTTTTTGGTATGTGGTGTTTTTCTGATTATCACTGTGTGTTTTGTTTGTGAGTGACCACTTTGTATTTTGATTTCTGTTGTGAATAAATATTTGGAGAGTGTAATTTGTTTCCTTTTTGGGCACGTTAGAAGCAAGTGTAAACAAACTCCCAAACGTTCATTTTACCTAAGGGGTAACCCAGTAATGAAGCAAGTGGAGCTAAAATGTAATATGTTTTCGGGGTACTAACCAACACAACAAGGAATCGTGTACAATCAGTTGTCTTCGTAAGATTGTCCGAAGCAGTTTGGCCACCAAATAGGAACCTGAAAAATGGTGTAAACTATCATGTTGACCACCACAAAAAAGGAAAATGACATTGGTACTGGGAGGTGTTTCTTGTGCCTGTTTGCATTCAAAATACAACACACAATCTGTAGTGAGATTCTGTGGCAAACCTTGCTTGAAGAGTCTACTTATGTCAGTGTAAAGAATCTTGGATTTACTCCAAACGCATGAGACAGAGCTTGATTTAAAACTGATTTATTAAGAAACAATTTTAAAAAAAATTAAAAAAAAAACTAATTCCTAAGGAGGACCAACAGATGGTCAAGGGCCTGCATCAGCCCGGTGACCTGCTCCCGCATACGGCCCACACAATTCACGATCTCTTCCCGACGCCTCTGTTCCTCTGTGGGTGACAAAAGTTTGGGGATTAATAAATCGATAATGAAGCAACATTGTAAAAAAACACAAAACAAGCAAACCAAAACTTACAAGCTTGTGGGCCAAAAAAACATTACACGGATAAAACCCAGCACCCCAAAATGTCTAAGGGCAAAAATACAAGGGCCCTAAAAAAAGGCACACAGGTGTGATATGTGTATGGTGACATCAGCAGGAACAGGTAAAGACAACCCCCAAAAATACCCTAAGGCGACAAAAAGTCTAAAAAAATGGGGACGACACATGATTACATACAAACAGTTTGTGGTGTCCAAAATAAACTTTAAAAACATACCGTTCTCCAAAACGACAGAGCCAGAAGCCACTCCCTGGACCACCTCGGAGGTGGCTACATTCCCCAACCCGAGGGCAAGGTGTTTTCTGGATCCTGGGAGGGGGTATTTGGAGGAGGGACGGATGGAGGAGAGGGGGAATTGGGCTGGAGGGGAAGTAGGCCTGAAATTTCGGCCACAGGGTCTGGGGAGGAGGGGGTAATAGAGGAATTGGGGGTTGGAGAGAGGGGCCGGGACCGGCGTCTTGTGTGGCAATGCCGCCGTAGTGTTTGCTGTGCCCCTAAAAAATGACAAAAATATTGTGGTTAGTTTCAACAGGAAACCAAAAGAAAAAAGAAAAAAAAACGCAATAGGACAGACATGAAAACATGCACAGGCAGATATGACTACAATGACTCAATAGGACAGACATGAAAACATGCACATGCAGATATGACTACAATGACTCAATAGGACAGACATGAAAACATGCACATGCAGATATGACTACAATGACTCAATAGGACAGACATGAAAACATGCACATGCAGATATGACTACAATGACTCAATAGGACAGACATGAAAACATGCACATGCAGATATGACTACAATGACTCAATAGGACAGGCATGAAAACATGCACATGCAGATATGACTACAATGACTCAATAGGACAGACATGAAAACATGCACATGCAGTTAGGGCCCACAAGTTAAACTTGAAAACCACAGTCCAGAACACTTACTTTCCGCAATCTGCATGCGAAAGCATGCCAGCAAGCGGGGCGTCCGCCGGTGCAGGTCCGACCACCTGCGCTCCACCTGCGCTCCAGCTGGCCAATATGTCGGCGTGAGCCGAAGGAGCGCAGGCACCTATTGGAGATGGGTAGAGGCTGACTGGTGATCCTCCTGTCCATCACCTCCGTCAGCACCAGCAGTTCGCGCCTGGTGAATGCGGCGGATCTCATGATGGCAATGGTGTTTTTTTGACAAAATATTTTTAATAAAGCACCACAAAAAAATTTGATTGGCTAATGTATTTGGGAAATTAACAGGACAAATTCTATTGGTTAGTGTATGAGTCATGTGTTCGACAGGGCCACAAATCTCTTGAGAGTTATGATAGGCTTGATGCAGTGACATGCGTAAGCAAATTTAAATAAAGAAATGAACCACAGAAAAATTGTGGGGAGACAAACAAATAGAACAATTGTTTAATTGGGGCTAACATGTCTTTTGAACAATAAAATCGAAGGTTTCAGCCGTACGTATTCTGCGAGCAAATACAAACACGGACAAGATTAAAGTTTATTGCATTGTGTTGAAAAACAATAAACAATTAAGCTAATTGATACATTGATTGGCATGATACGATTGAGGGAGGTAGGCAGAAAAAACGAGCAGGTAATCGGAATCTGACAGTCCCACTTCCGGTTTGTACTTGTGCGTGCGTTCCCTTCAAGCCATTTCGGGGATGTACGCTCGCTATTTGGCACGCTCGTTAGTCAGAGGAGGGGTCGCCTGAGTTTGGGGCGGATTTTTAGCTGCGTACGAAAATACAAGCGAGTGCTTGAATTTAAATAATTTTTCACGTACGCCGAACGTGCGTACGCCCACTTGTGAGTGGGTCTGAATCAGGGCCATTGGCCGTTAATTAATCAGGAAGATGAACTACCTCTACTCAAAAATACTATGCTGGTTCCCTGTTATAAGAGAGCTAAAAATATTAGGGACTATGGGCCTGATTCAGACCCACTCGCGAGCGGCTGTCCGCTCGCAAGTGGGTTGATGTTCTGGACTGAGCATGCGCACGACGGTGGGAGCTCCGTCGTGCGCATGCGCCAGACGCGACGAGCGAAGGAAAGTCCTTCGCTCGTTGTGTCTGATCAAAGGGGTCGTGCTGTCGATGTTGATTGACAGCATGACCCCTTTGGTAGGCGTGCCGGGGGCATGCCTCCCTGACGGGGGCGTTCCCACGGGAACGCCTCCCGTCAGAAGCCGGCCCACTGACATCACTAGTGATGTCAGTGGGAGTGATTTTGGCTCTGATAGAGCCAAAATCACTCCGGAGCTTGCGGTTGAAAACCTCAACCACAGGCTTCGACTCGCAGTTTCGATGGTCGCGATGGTCACGACCATCGCGGCCATCAAAATGCACGCTCGTATAGCCTGTGGGTGGTGACCCACAGCTATATGAGCGTCCAGGAGGACGCTCCATTTTCATGGAGGCCGGCCCTCATTCAGAGCGTGCGCTCTGCTCAGAGTAGTTAGGACCGATATTACAGGTTGGGAGTCTAAATCTAAGAAACAAGCCCATTTTTTTACAAAAAAAATGGGTAATTATCGGTGCCTTAACTGCACAACGTGTAGTTTCTTGGAAACTAGAGACACGTTCCAACATCCATTGACTGGAAAAAAGATACGTATAAAACACATACTTACTTGTACAACTAGTTTTGTGATATATTTTATACGTTGTCCCTGTGGGCTCCTCTAAATTGGTAAGACGACTCGTCAATTCAAGCAGCGAGTGGCGCTTCATAGGAGTGCCATCCGACTAGCAATTGAGGGTAGGGCATCAGACCAACCGGTTGCCAAACACTTTAGGGATGCTAGGCACAGTCTTAGCTCTCTTAGGTATAAAATGATTGATCATATCCCTGAGCATCATAGAGGAGGTGATAGATCTAGATTGCTTCTGCAGAGAGAAGCACGCTGGATCCACAGGTTGGAAACGCTGAGTCCTATTGGACTTAATGAGCAATTCTTGTTGAATTGTTTCATTTAGCAGTAAGAACACAGAGTGATTTCTATATTATCTTTTTGCGATCCTGATTCTGATTGACTACATTCATGTTATATGTCCTATTTTGCGCTGTTACATTATGTGCCTCTTATCATTTTTTTCGTTTATTCTAATTTTACCATTACTATGTTTCTTAATGTGCTCGGTACTGGGTCCTCCTGCCTGATTACTTTATTCTGATTTTCTTTATGGTTTGGTTATCCTTTAGCATGTAGTTTGCGAGAGCCACTGCGTGGTGTTGGTGTAAATTTTGTTATTTTTTTTGTCACCTAGCAACGGGACTCTCACTGATGATGTCAGCCCCGCCGCGACTGCATGCCGGACGGCGCTGCCGAGCGTCAGTGAGCGAGGTCCATTCAGCACTTCACGTCTGGTGTCTTTGGTGGAGGGTATTTAGGTAAGTGTACTTGTATTTTGTACTTTATGTCCTGATGAAATTTCATTAAAAAGAATTGAAACGTTGACTGGATTCACGGTGTGTCCGTGTCATTTTTGATTTATTAACTGAGTGCCGCCCGCTGCTGCTGCGTATCTGGATATTTAATACTGGGAAGGCACCTCCAAATAACGTATTTATAGGTGCTAGTGCGTCGGACACAGTTTTTAACCAGTAAAACAAACACTGCATCTTCAACGTTTCGAGTTTATTTCAACTCGTCATCAGGAACAAAATATATATACACTAGGGGTGTGCACCGGCCACTTTTCGTGTTTTGTGTTTTGGTTTTGGATCTGGATCTTTCTTCGTGTTTTGGATCTGGATTGGTTTTGCCAAAACCACCCTTCTGTGTTTTGGGTTCTGGGTTTTGTGTTTTGGATCAGTATTTTTTTTTAAAAAGCATAAAAACAGCTAAAATCACAGAATTTGTGGGTTTTTATGCTCCTATGCTATTATTAACCTCAATAACCTTCATTTCCACTCATTTCCAGTCTATTCTGAACACCTCACACCTCACAATATTGTTTTTATGGCCAAAAGGTTGCACCGAGGTAGCTGGATGACTATGCTAAGCGACACGAGTGGGCGGCACAAACACGTGGCCCATCTAGGAGTGACACTGCAGTGGCAGACAGGATGGCAGTTTGAAAAACTAGGCCCCAAACAGTACATACTGCAAAGAAAAAAAAGAGGTGCAAGATGGAATTGTCCTTGGGCCCTCCCACCCACCCTTATGTTGTATAAATAGGACATGCACACTTAACAAACCAATCATTTCAGCGCCAGGGTCTGCCACATGACTGTGGCTGAAATGATTGGTTCATTTGGGCCCCCACAAAACAAGCTGGCAATTAATGTGTCCCTGCACAAACTGGTTCTACGGAGGCAAGATGTCGTCCTCATCCTCCTCATCCACCGATTCCTTGGATAAAACAGGAAAAAGGGATTTAGGTGACCCTGGACTGCTTACGGTCTGAGCCAAAGTTTCTGAACTTGACAGTAACTTTTTATGAACGCGCTGCAGGTGCTGTATAAGGGAGGATGTTCCTAGGTGGTTAACATCCCTACCCCTACTTATTTCACCTTTACATATGGTACATATGGCAAGACAGTTGTTGTCCGGATTTGGATAGAAATATTGCCAGACCAAAGAGGTGCAATGTTTGGTCTTCTGCCCAGGCATGACCGTGATGGGCTTTTTCATCCCACGGACAACAACTGTCTCCCCCGGAGCCTGATTTAAACAAACCACATCACCATCAGAATCCTCCTCACCAACTTCCTCCTCAGTGCCAGCTACACCAGTATCCTCATCCTGTTGTACTTCAACAGTGACATCTTCAATTTGCATATCAGCAAGTGGACTGTGGGTGCTCCTTTCAGCACTTGCAGGGGGCATGCAAATGGTGGAAAGAGCCACCTCTTCCCGTCCAGTGCTGGGAAGGTCAGGCATCGCAACCGCCACCACACTTGGACTCTCCTTGGGGATTTGTGATATCTTCTTAGAACGCACAGTTCTTCGCTGTGCTTTTGCCAGCTTAACTCGTTTGATTTTTTTAGCGGGAGGAGGGCTTCCATCGTCATGTGAAGCTGAACCACTAGTCATGAACATAGGGAAAGACCTTTTCCGTTCCTTGCCACTCCGTGTCGTAAATGGCTTATTGGCAAGTTTACGTTTCTCTTCAGATGATTTAAATGTTTTTTTCAAGGTCATTTTCCTGAACTTTGTCATTTGGGATTGTATGTGCCCTCTACTATGACATTGGGCATCGGCCTTGGCAGACGACGTTGATGGCATGTTATCGTCTATGTCATGACTAGTGGCAGCAGCTTCAGCACTAGGAGGAAGTGGTTCTTGATCTTTCCCTATTTTATTTTTATCGGAGAAAGTTTGGTCCTCCATTTATGTTATATTGATATATACGTGCGGCTAAGGCGCACACAAACACAGAAAATATTTTTTTATTTTTGTTGGAGACTAGTGCACTTTGTGGGTTACACCACCCTTTAAGAAATGAGCCAGCCGGCCCTTTACTTATGGGACACAGGCGCACACTTGGCACTACTTTGTTGATGCACGTGCGGCTACTGCGCACACAATTCACAAACACAGAAAAAAAATTTTTATTTGGTTTGGACTGGAGTGTACTTTGGGGGTTACAGCACCCTTTAACGGTCAAGCCAGCCGGCCCTTTACTTATGACACAGGCGCACGCTTGGCACTACTTTGTTGATGCACGTGCGGCTACTGCGCACACAATTCACAAACACAGAAAAAAATTTTTTATTTGGTTTGGAGTGTACTTTGGGGGTTACAGCACCCTTTAACGGTCAAGCCAGCCGGCCCTTTACTTATGACACAGGCGCACGCTTGGCACTACTTTGTTGATGCACGTGCGGCTACTGCGTACACAATTCACAAACACAGAAAAAAAAAATTTATTTGGTTTGGAGTGTACTTTGGGGGTTACAGCACCCTTTAACGGTCAAGCCAGCCGGCCATTTACTTATGACACAGGCGCACGCTTGGCACTACTTTGATGATGCACGTGCGGCTACTGCGCACACAATTTACAAACACAGAAAAAAATTTTTTATTTGGTTTGGAGTGTACTTTGGAGGTTACAGCACCCTTTAACGGTCAAGCCAGCCGGCCCTTTACTTATGACACAGGCACACGCTTGGCACTACTTTGATGATGCACGTGCGGCTACTGCGCACACAATTCACAAACACAGAAAAAAAATTTTTATTTGGTTTGGAGTGTACTTTGGGGGTTACAGCACCCTTTAACGGTCAAGCCAGCCGGCCCTTTACTTATGACACAGGCGCACGCTTGGCACTACTTTGTTGATGCACGTGCGGCTACTGCGCACACAATTCACAAACACAGAGAAAATTTTTTTATTTGGTTTGGAGTGTACTTTGGGGGTTACAGCACCCTTTAACGGTCAAGCCAGCCGGCCCTTTACTTATGACACAGGCGCACGCTTGGCACTACTTTGTTGATGCACGTGCGGCTACTGCACACACAATTCACAAACACAGAAAAAATATTTTTTTTTTAGCACTTGGGGGGAGCACCCCTGACGAACAGAGCACCCCCTGGACAACACTACAGCACCCCTTTAGGACTGGGACACTGCACAGGCTTTTTTTAGTGGACACAGCCCCTATGGACAACTGACTGCACAACACAGTCCAGCCAGCCCCTATGGACTTTGAAGTAGTGGACACAGCCCCTATTAACAACAGCAGCACAGCACAACACAGCCAGCCCCTATGGACTTTGAAGTAGTGGACACAGCCCCTATGGACAACAGCAGCACAGCGCAGCACAGCACAGCACAGCACAACACTACTCTGCACTACACTACACTACACTACACAGCCCAGCCAGCCCTAACTCCCACCCTCCCTCTTCACTGTCCACAGCCGAGTGAGAAAATGGCGCCGACGCGGGTACTATATAGGATCCAAAACCCGCGAGACTCGGAAGGCGGGATGATGACGTTTTGCCTCGATTTCAGAATCCGAGTCAGGCGGGAAAAGTCGAGTCTGACTCGGATCGGACTCGGATCGGGGGGGCTCGGGGGGGTTCGGATTTCAGAAATCCGAACCCGCTCACCCCTAATATACACAGATGTGTCCTCATATATCTAGCCTCAATACACCACTCAGCACGATGACTTGCCTGATGTGAGTGAGTTGCCAGGTCCTTTGCAATTCTGCTAGCGTCAGGCATCTTCTTTTTTTTTTTGCCGTAAATGCACCGGCAGACTTAGCTGATTAATTTGCTATGCGACACTTGGATTGTGTGCACCTGAGTCTGTATATGAAGCACAATGGAACCTGGAATGAAAAATGCATTGGCAGCTTGGCAGCTACATTGTAGAACTTCGTATACAGATTCATAGACTCAGTCGCATACATATATACAAGCGTCGCATATTAAATTAATCAGCATAGTCTGCTGGTGTGTAGGGCCGCTGCTTCCATTAGGCAGCTTTAGGCAGCTGCTTAGAGTGCCGGCACCTGAGGGGGCAGCACTGAGGCTGCCAGCACATTAATAAGGATGTCTCTGAAAGAGACATCCTTATTTACTCAACTATGGCAGCGGCCGTGGATCCTGTAAGCCATGGCCGCCACCCCTGCAGTTAACAGCTGCTGTCTGGCTGAGTCTGCAGTGCAGACATGTCACAGTCTGACATGTCTGTGCAGCAGAGCCAGCAGCGGCAGTGACCAGCCTTGCCCCTTTCCCTCACTGCATGGTGGTTACTCCCTCCCCCAGAACCAGCAGCCACCAATGCACTGTGTTCAGTGAGTCCCTTATCTCTCCCCTCCTGAGGCTCTGCCCCTTCCCTCCTAAGGCTCTGGTAACCAGCCAGTCCAGCTCCGTTGATGAACATGGGAATATGAAGAAGGAAACCACAGAACCTCCTGCAATTAAAAGGCAAGTATCTGGAGGGATGGGTACTTAGTATTATCATATGGGGATTAATTTTATCTTAAGGGGGTGTGGGTTGTATTGTGTATTGTATATTGTGTGGGGTGTATTACCATTATCGGCTTATTTTGTATTGAGGTATAGTTAAATTATATGGGGATGGTGTAATGTGTGTGTGTGTTTGGAGGAAGGGAATTAGTAATGGCTTGTGGAAGCTAAAGAAGGGGATGCACAGAGCACATGGGATTTCATATATATTCCAACTAGAGATGCAGTGCTCGCTGCCTGCAGTAAATGATCCACAATGCAGAGACAGAGAGAAAGATGTTGCTGCGCTTTACCAGTGTTTTACATTCATGAGAATAACAAGTCCCAGGAATAAAGTATTTGCTGTAGGCTATAGATTATGTCAGTTGTCTTACACTAGATATCCTCTGTGCTGCGTCCTTCCCGGTAGTTGCCAATGTCCACACAAATTCTGCAAAGTAAAATCAGAATAGGGGATGCCACATAGTACATTAAAAGATAAACTTATTTTATTCTAACATTCGGCAATTACCAGGTGTACCAGATCAATTCTTGGTTTAAAGCATGTCTCAATAAGTACTCTGACGAAGTCTTCATTGACGAAACCATTGGTGACGTTGGTCTCTTCGGATATTCTGAATAGCTACATGAAAAACTTGCACAGATATAATGTGTGTAATGTTTTCTATTTCATTATAATTTTCCATCAGGCGCCAGAGCAAGTAGTCCACTGTTTCCGCTCACAGCCATTATACTGCACCTCAGATCAGTCATACTATCCCAATATCAGTTGTGAGAACGGCAGGGCTGACAGAAACTCGGTCAAATATTGAAGTGCATAGTGTGATCAGATTTCTGCGTATATAGGGAACATCAGCAGCTGAAATTCATCACCAACTTGTCAAAGTGTACAGTGATAACGTCATGTAATGGAAACAGGTTTGGGTTTGGTGCATCTCCTTTGATAACTGCAGGACAGACGTTCCAGGTGAGCAGTGATCCAGACGGCCAAGCACATCCACCACAGATGACAATTTGAGCCGCATTAAAGGTCTGATTCAGGAGGACATACATATTCAAGTTATTGATTTTGCTGATGAACTGAACATCTCAGTGGGTACTGTGCACAACATTGTTCATGAGCAACTGGGGTACAGGAAAAAGTGATCACGCTGGGTACTGAAGCAACTCACAGACGTTCACAAAACCAATGGGGTGAGATTGTCTCTCATGCACTTGATGCGGTACAATGAGGAGGGAATGCAGCTCCTGCAGTGTATTGTTACAGGCGATGAACGTGGGTGCATCATGTGACACTGGAGATGAAGCAAGCATCTGTCCACGAAACAGGCGTTGTCTCCACCTTCAAAGAAATGCAAAACAACTCCATCAGCAAAGTAGGTCATGGTGACCATGTTTTGGAACCACAAGGGCATGCTTATTCCCTTACCAAGGGAGATACTGTGAATACTGTCTTCTATTGTGACACATTGAGCCGGCTGCAGAGGGCAATTAATCGAAAACAATCTGGGTTGCTGCGAACACGCGTGGTACTGCTGAACAATAACGCCAGGACACCCTCAGCCTACTGCATGCGTGAGTAGTTACGGCGCTACCATTGGGAGGTACTGGACCATCTTCCCTATAACTCTGACCTGACACCGAGTGATTTCCATCTCTTTGGACCATTGAAGAAGCACCTGGATGGAAGGCGATATGCAACCGACGGTGAAGTTCAGCAAGCCATCATGTCCTGGCATCAGGCGCTTGACACTGACTTCTTCTATGCTGGGATAGATGCCTTGGTGTACCGTGGGAACAAATGCTTAGACAAGTATGGGGACGATGCAGAAAAATAATCTGTATCAAGGCCATACTATTATTATACTTATATGTAAGAGATGAATAAATTTACGCAATGAGAGGTGTTGTTACCTGATTAATTGAACCACCCTCATATATAAAGAGCAGCGAGATGGCACTAACATCACTATTAAACTTGCAGAGACTGAAAGAGAAATTCATTGTATTAAAATGTCCTCAAACAGTGGATTTATCTTGGAGTCTCTGCGTGTTTAATAGTGTCGTGAGTGCTGCCCCACTGCTTTATATATTTGTATTTCAGCGACTGCTGTTAAAGAGAAGTTACTGGAACAATCAGATTATGTAAACAAGGAGTGCCATGTGTTACATTTTTATTTACATGTAACCCCCCCTTTTCTCTCTATTGAGGGGATACTAAGTTACCAACCCTTCCAACGTTTATTTAATACATGTAACTTCTCTTTTAGTCAGTGCCTCCACCCAAGTATTTATAACATGTATGGGCCTACCTGGGAAAACCCAATTGCTACTGCAGTGTATTGAAACAATAGATGTCTTTGTTATCTTTTCTCAATGTAATCAACTTACGTTCTTTTCGATTTCTTTTCTTTCAGGACCCGTTTTGGATACAGCTAGGCTTCAGAAATAACAGGTAAGTAATAACATACAAATCATAGGTTTTTTTTTTCTCTTTACTTTTTTATACTCTTAATGGTAGTTATTTACATGTACTATATAATAATAACATATGAAGACAGAGATATCACAAGGAATACAGTATTAACATCAACAATCCTCTTACTCCTGTATACTGTGGTACTATACAACCTAATATTCTGTACTTAAATATATCTAATTGGTAATGTACTCTTTTATGATCTGAATATAATGTTTATTATCACAGTATAATAGTGTCTGAGCAGTGCTCCAATATTGACAGTCTTTACAGGTGAAATTACGGTGGTATGCAAATATCTTACTAACCAATGTTATTTTAGAAGTCAAAATCCTTTAACCTGAACTGGATCCCTGAGTTGGGAACTGTGCTAAAAGTTTGTACTTTCCCTTGGTAGCTACAACTGGTAATCTTGAACTGATTTCACTCGCTGGGTTATGGTTTTCTGGATGTTTTAGGATTCCTGTTCCTGATGCGCCAATGCTCCTGAGCGGTATGACAGTTAGTTGTAGTCAATAGACTACCAGATAGGTATTCTCCTCAGTTATAAGAACCACCTCCAGTGCTTTTAAATAAACTGTTTTTTCTTAAAGATCACTTACATGAAGGCAATCCTCCCATATGTTGACTGCTCTGTGTTTTCTTCACTTAAACTATAGTTTTTGTTTCCCTTTGTAAATTACATCTGACCCTGTAGATTACATTTGACCCTGTAAGTCTGAGGGACATATAGCATTCATACATGAAGATACTGCATATGGGTGTGTACTGACTCAGTTTACAAATATGGGGATTATCCTGGATGTCAGTTGCTTGTTATTTCAGTTTAAACTAATACAAGTGACTTTATTGCTTTACTGCAGCATGTACTATAGTAGACCAGACTTTGGGTCTCTTATGGTGCTCCCCTGCTTGAAAGTACTTGCAGTATTAGTATAGTCTTAACTATGCAGAATCAGCAGTCCCTCCTTCAAGTAGCTGAAGTGTTATTTAGTTAGGGCCATAAGATAGGTGGTGTGTATGATTGCACTAACAGCTTTGACAGGGACACAGTGCTTCAAGCCAGCTCACCACCTCCTGCAGCTAGTGCCACTCCTCCGATTGCTGTGGAGCGAATCCTGTGACACAGCCCGCCTCCTTCCCCAGCTGATCCTCGCAGTCTCTGGGGTGTGTCACAGCAGCCTGTCCCTCTCAGCCGACTGAGGACTTCCACTGCTTATCAGGCACAGCCACGCTTCCCGACTGCCGTCCGGACCGTTGCCGGGACCACACGCAGCTACTTTACTCCTCCGCAGGTACCCTCCTCACCAGGGGTTTCCTGCCTTCCTTAGCCCTCACTGGCTCCTCTAATCCAGCCTCACAGCCGCTACTGCCACCCTACTTAGGTTACCTCAGCACAGCGCTCCAGCATTAGATCAGAGGGCTCACAAGGGGGAACTCCAGTCTGCCAACTGACACTAGCTCTCTCCTATTTATAGCCTTCCCCTCAGCCTGCCACAAGCCCCTCCCCGCTGTACCTAGTGCATGCCATTTTTAGAACCTTCCAGGATCCTTACTAACTTTGGCACCATAATTACTTATATGGCCGTGTGATGTCATGAGTAACCATATAGGAGAATTGCCTTCACTAGTCACAGATACAACAGCTTCATGTACATTCCCTTTATATTAATACCAATAAATAGCCCTCCATAACTGTACATTTCAATTCAGCATACCTGAGTTTTTTATTACCCACCCTTTACACTAGATATACTGTATATACATTGTGTGTGTCCTGTATTTGCAACGAAAAGGTTAATTATTTAACACAGGGAGTTACATACACAACATACTTTGCTAAGGCTGGCCTGGCCTGTCCTGCTCCCACTGGCCCTTGGCAGACACTGCAGCTACTCACACCTACAGTGCATCCACACACCATAGAGAGCTCCTATCCCTCATCCTAGTATTCAGTGCTTAGCCAGCAGAGAGAGACAGCTGCAGCGGCACCGACTTGGAGGGTGAAGATTGACCTCATCACCCTTAATTTGAGCCGATGACATCCGGGGCCAGATTAAGGTTTGTAGGCGCTCCAGGGCAACTAAGTTATAGGGGCCCCTACCAATGTTAGGTGATGTTATTAAAAAGTATAATGTGTAAATCAGGGGCGTCTTAAGACAAGAGGGGGCCCGTGTGCACTTCCCGTGCAGGGTACTCTCCTCTCTTCCCGGTGGCCGGCAGCTGACTGATGCGGCTGGCCAGCCACTGGAGCATTAGTAGACTCCGGGCACTAGCGTGTGCCCGGAGTCTACTGCGCATGCTCAGAACGCTGGGAAAATGGGTGCGGTGGCCATTTTCCGGTGTTCTGAGCAGCGCTGACACCCGCCGCGGGACCACGGACAGGTAAGTTTAAAATAATATGGGTGCAGAGTGTGCGGTGTGGGGCCCCCCTGGACCCGGGTCTCATGTGCACCGCACACACTGCACCCATTATAGATATGCCACTGGTGTAAATACTCCCAGCTCCACAAGTGTGTTAAACACACTGTAGTACCTCCAGTTCACATTATTCAATATGGAAACCCTTGTTCACATATGTCAAAATGCCCCCTATGCTGGTGATGTAGCTATGTGTGGGGGCCCCATGACAACAGCCCCGCCTTCCCTGTTGTTAATCCGGCACTGATGCCGCCAAGGCTCCCCAAGCTGGAGCCCCCCTCCCTCCGTCACTAAATAATGGCATCCTCATTCTTTGTTAGGACGCTCACCACAGTGGCCTAAAATGAGTCAGTCTGACTCATAATGCCACCATCTGCATAATCCTTCTTGCGGCTGCCCCAGTGCAATGCACCAGCTGCACCACTGCCAGTTCTACCCCTGGCTCAGCATTGCTGGGGTCATTTGTAATTGATTCCCTTTTTTGAATTGTGCAGCAGGTGATACTGAATCTGTTTTCCCAACCACATAAATTACACTTTGTGAAAAGGAAGGAGGCTCTGCACAGAAGGCCATCCACCAGTGAGAGCATGATCACAATGCTTAAGGATTCCTGGAAGCTGTATTATGTTTCTTCAAGCAGAGCCATGACTAGACTTTTTGGTGCCCTGTGCCAGAAAGATCATTGGTACCTCCCCTATTTTTCAAATAGGGACATAACGCACCCGAAAAAGGGGCATGGCCTCATGGGGAAGGGCCAGGGAAGAGATCGGAGAGGCCAGGAGATGCTAGGGATAAAATAAGAGGAAGCTACAAGTGAGAATGATTCTAAACAGAAAATTGACAGGCCCAAACAGCGCCCCCTGACCTGAACTGCCCTGTGCCATGACACCGGCCGCACTACCCTAGTTACAGCCCTGTCTTCATGCACATCCTAAGCTGAGGCTGTCCGACATGCACACACCCACTCCCTACCTCATATATACACAGTACCTTTGGTTTGGTAACGGACTGCAACAGCCACACTGCATTAGCAGCTGTAATAGCTTATATGAGGTGGAGAATGATAGATGAGAAGCTCTCTGTGCTGCCAAAGATCCATAGTGGTCAAGACCATCGCGACCATCGGGGATTGCGACGAGACCCTAAGGTTGGGTCTCGGCAGCCGCAATCTCCAGGGAGCTTCCTGCTCTGATCAAGCAGGAAGCTCCCCATTGACATCACATTGCTGATGTCAGTGCGGCCGCCCACAAAACGGCAGGCGTTCCTTAAGGAACACCTCCGTTTGTGAAACCACCCTCCCGCCCCGCCTACAAAACGGGCCGAGCTGTCTATCACCATCGACAGCCGGCCCTTTTGTAGTGAGCTCCGGAGCGAGAGAGTTTCTCTCTCGCTCCGGGGCTTGCGCACGCGCAGTGTGGCCGCTGCGCGTGCGCAGGGCCTAAACATTGACCCAGTTGCGAACGCTCAGTGCTTGCGACCGGGTCTGAATGAGGACCTCTGCCTGGAAACATCACAGATTTAAATGTGGATATGCATGTGCTGCTAATAATTATGTTATAGTTACCACGCTAATGAATGTTATATAGAAAAAGCTGCTTATTCTTAAATAATAGTAAATGAACAGATAAATAAAGCGCTTGTAAATCAGTAATATAAAAAATATGTGTTGCACAATACCTGCAACATAAAAACAAATTAAATAATGTTTATAGCCGCTTTTGCAAATAGTGGGACAACCAGTACAAGGTTGTGTGAGGGGTTCCGATCTTTGCCGTAGAAATGTCCGTGCAGTGGAAGGTAGCATACGTGACTAACTATCCCTAGCTCTGCTTATCTTCCAATCTTCACGGCAATAAATGCTGTCTGGTTCCCTTCCCGTGTGTGTCCGCTCCTTATTCCCGTGTGTCCCCGCTCTGCCCAGCCTCAAGCGGAAGACATTGTGATTGTACCTGTTCATCCCTGTGTTTCTTTGCCACCTTTCTACCTGATTAAATAAACTTGAAACCTGGTTAAGCTGTAAAAACCACCACTCACCTAACACCCTGTACACCCAGAACCCAGTGTACACCAAGGTAATGTTTTTAGATATATACATGTATTTACATCATATCATCTATCATGTTATGGACTCCAGTATCCTTCACTTGTCAGTCTGCCAATAGGTCACGTGTCCAGGAGCACTCTGCTAATAGAGGAAAGCAGCCATTAACATAACAGAGCTACAGCAGGGGCTGAGCAGTGGTTAGTGAACAGCTTCATCAAGTGGGTGGGGGGAGAGAGGTCTGACGCTGCACTTTTCAGGTGTGTGATGTCAGCGAACTCCCCCACTGGCTGATGTGCATGCACTCGCTCAGGTGATTATTCATTTTTAGCACACAAGGATATTATATAATATATGCATCTAATATAAGCACAAGCGAGAGAATTATATTTAAAAGCTGACAACTTGGTTTATGATAAAAAAGTGGACACTGGAAGAATGATAAAGCTGCTCAGCTAGAATTAGGGCTCCAATCACAGCTGATGCCTTCAGTTTTGCCTGCCCAAGATTTTTGGGGCACTGACCACAACCTCTGGAGTAAAAAGGTAGATGGAAATTATTAGTCCCCCAGCAGTTACTACCTGGATCATTAATCTATTCCAAGATTCTGGGCAGGAAATTAACATTAAATGATCGTTGCATAGTTCTGGTGACTCTAAACCCTTATGCCATGGAGGAGAATGGTAGTGGGTATAAACTAGTAGCCCTCAGCCTAATGATACCCACTGGTACCAAGTGCATGCACGACATACAAAAGGTCACCGAACCTCCCCCTATAAAGATGGCATGCAGTTGAAAATAAAAAGGTTTAATTATGATGATAAGGGTTCTACAACCTGCAACCAAGTATGCTGCAATACAACAACTGCTGTGGACCATGGCTTTGAAGTTTGCAAAAATAAATGATCCCCAATCTAGTCCTGGTACATGGTCCCCTTTATAATTAAAGTAAACTGTGTAATGTTAGTAAAGTTGCACTGAAAAACACCCATAATGTAGTGGTACGTTTTCCTGCATTGTATCAGCAGTGGTTATCTTTGCTGGGCACCACTCCTTAAGCTGGGTACACACCTATACAATTGTCGGGCCGTTCTTTTAATATTGAGAGAACGGCCATTGGATTGTATAGGTGTGTACGCTGTCCCAATGCAGGAGCATTAGCCGATAAACAGCTTATAACGCTCCTGCAACGGCCGGGATCAGGTGGTCGAATCTCATGTGCTGTTAACTATTTATCAGGCCGACCACAACGTGTACGCGACTCACAGGTAGCTGACGGGGGTCACACTGGATCGATCAGCCGCTGATTGTACAGGTGTGTACCCAGCTTTAGTAAGCAGGGGTATAAGCCCCCATTCTAACTTGCTGCAACATGTTCCTTCCTCCCTGTTTACCCCATCTGTGTCACACCTGTTTGTCTGCCCCTCCCCTTTAGAATGTAAGCTCTTACGAGCAGGGTCCTCTCCCCTCTTGTGCTTCTCCTTACTTTACTTCATCTACGTCTTACCCCCCCACCAGGGCACCTAACACTTGGTTGCTTACGCTCTGTTGCATATCTAGGTGTTATGGTTACTTATGTAACAATGTATATTATCCATGTCCTAGTCGTATATATTGTACTGCAAGTCGCTTGTCAAATTATTTGTTTATGTACTTTGTAAGGAGCTGCAGAACACTAAATAAAGGATAATAATAATAATAATAATCATCATCAACATCAGAGAACAGTAATAACCTCTACATCAGGGGTGGAGAACCTTTTTTCTGCCGAGCACCATTTTGATATATATAACATTATTTACGAGCCCTGTGCTGGCCATGCCCCCTCCATGTGATGTCACACAGGGGCTGGGCCACAATTGCCGGTGATTACAGCAATGACCGGAGTATCCTCAGGAAGCGGTGTGACTTTCTGAAGTGCCATAAGGACGGTCCAGGCGGCACTGCTGCATAGATTCTGGCTGCAGGGTTCCATCCTAGAGGCTAGCAGAAAAAAGCTCAGATGGCCAGACCAGATGATTCCGGGGGCCCTTATACGGCCTGAGATTCCCCATCCCTGCTCTACATGATTCAAAGCAATGTCAGCTCCTAATACAAAGATATTGCATCTCAGTTAAGCTGGGGACACACGTAAAGATTTTCTGTCCAACCATCCAACTAGTTGATTGGTTGGAATGAAAATCTGGTAACGTATAGGAGTAACTGATGATCAGCAATTTGCTCCTAAATGCCAGAAAACAGATGAAAATGGTCGTCAGACAAGTTTGTTAAATGTTTGATCTAAACAATTTGTTCAAACAACAGTTTTTGTCAATTTTCTGGCAATTGGGATGGTTGGACAGATAGTTGGATGGTTGGACAAAAAATCTTTACGTGTGTATGCAGCTTTAGGTTAATTATTTGTACATCTGACATAGTGGTGATCAACTGTCTCACAGCTTACTAAGAATGCACTAAATTGGGCACAGCTCTTCCAACAAGCTCCAATGTAACAATTTATATTATCCCAACTGAAATAATTAGCACTGCTTAACTTCATCACAACTGGCTAATTCTAAAAGTTCTGAAAAAATTTACATGAGACAAAGACCGATCAACTTCTGCCAGTATATTTATAAACGTATAATTTTTTTTACAACAAAATGGAAAAAAATGATTGCGCTTGCATGCAGATAGTAAGTAATTTACAGTAGCTGACAATGATGAGGTATCCTGCAAATAGCCTCAATAAAAGAACAGTATTTAAGGAACACCTTGACCATTTGATTGAACATTTCCTTTTGAAGAAACCTCTGTGAAAAGAGGAGAAACGCGTCAAGGTTTATTCTGTGTTTCTTTGTATGTGCATGGTGGGCTCACTACAATTTCTACTATCGGCTTCTTATATCGCTTGACTGGGACAATTGAGCACCTGCACTGGTTATTTATACCATCACGACTGCTTATTTCCATTCACTGGCATAGTGGATCTATTTGCGGCTGTGGTGTCTTTAGCGCTGCCATCATCATGAGCGGTTGGGATTCTGAGACGTAATTCCTAAGGAGGTACAGAATTATATTGTCCCTTCTGTACCAGGCAGCGATTTGATGTGAGAAACTTTGTTTTTAGCAGTTGGATCAAACTGGAATTCAAGGAGCTGTTTTTAGTATGCTGACAGTGTGTTGCTGTATAAAACATCGTACACAACAGCATGTTGGATTGAAAGTCCAGGAGCTGATTTTAATGTTCTGGTAATTGGTCTCTGTGGAGGTTATCGTGTGCTCTTTACATACAAGCATGAATACCAAGTAGTATATTACAATCTGTTATAGATCTAACAGAGGATTCATATATCAGTACTTTCCACATAGATCTTTTTACGGGGTGGGATACGGAATTCCGGAGCTCAGGATACCGATGGTCAGAATCCCAACACCGGCATCCCGACCAGGATACAATGCCGATGCCTAAAGATAAGTACTGCTAACCTAACCCCTAACCCTACCCCCCTGGTGCATATAACTAACTTCCCCCCACAGCCTAACCTTCCCCCTAACCCTAGTGCTAATCTTCGGGATTCCAGCGCCTGTATTCTAAGTGTCGGGATTCCGACTCTATTTAGTATCACCAAAATTTAACAGTTGGACATTAATGTGTCTATTCATTCATACAGTATGTTATTGTCCAGTTTTGCTAGTCATTTATACTTGTTACCTTTTAATGGGTCTGATTCAGTAAGGATCGCTATTGCGATCGCAGTAGCGATTACGTGTGCAGTCTCACTGCGAAGATATGCTAAAGATAGAAATTGCAATGCCACACGCAGCCTAACATAAGGACACCCCCTTTACCTTATACACATCCGTAAAGACTGCAAAACCATTGGTAACATCGAGTACAATCGCAGCCTCACGCACACTTGCACAAGATCTGACCTTGCTCAGAAATTGCTAACCTCATCGCAATCGCACGCAGTGAAATCCCAAGCTGCGTATGGTATTGCAGTGGCTAATTTATGCACACCCCTGTAACGGCATTCATACGCACTGGCACGTCTGCATTTCGCTGACCACCCCCGGTCACCACCCCCAAATTATACTTCTTGTCAATCACTCTGCGATGGGTCTGCGTAGTCACTGTGATCGCAGTCCCGATCACTGTGGAGTTTTCGCACACTGAGATGCATACGTATGCGCAGAACGCAACAGTCGGCCAATTGCGTGCGCAATCGCAGTTGCAATCGGTAGTGAACCAGGCTCATTGTTACTATTTATCCTTTTGGAATTCAATGTATCCATTTTGTGTATGTCTAGTAACCAATTTATGACTGCAGTGTGGGCCTGATTCACTACGGAATGCAACTGCGAATGCAATAGCGATTCCGCATGCAGTTCAATTGCGATAGTATGTTAATTCATTGTGCTGCCTCTGCACTACATAAGGACGTCCACTTTACCTTACACACATCCGTAATATTTAGCAAGACTGCGAAAACATCAGTACAGACGAGTACCATGGCAGCCTCATGCACACTTGCACAAGGTCTGACCTTACTCAGAAAGTGCTAACAACCACTCACGCTATGTGTCCTCAGGCTGTGTATGGCATCGCAGTGGCTAATTTATGCATGCCCCTGCAACGGTATTGAAGCGCATTGGCACGCCTGCGTTCGGTCGACCACCCCCATCACCACCCACAAACGGCACTTCCTGTCGATCACTCTGTGATGGGTCAACGTAGTCACTGTGATCGCAGTAGCCGGTTCACGTACATGCTCTGCGATGCAAGCGCAGTACGCAACAATCGGCCAATTGCGTGCGTATTAGCAACTGCATTCCTTGTTGAATCAGGCCCTCAAGTAGGTAATTTTTATACAATGATTATTCAGTAAGTGTGTATTTATTTGGTGGTATTTGCAGCTTCTGGGATAGTGTGATCTTTTTATAATCAATTTCATTCATTAGCGCAGACACTTTATAATATTATATTTTTTTAATGGGTACTTTATTTGAACATCAGGAATTTTTCTTGGAGCCAAATAAATCTATTAGATTCATTATATGGTCCTAACAAAAATCTCCTAGCTAGAATCATCTTCTCACTCTAAAGTCAAATTATATGTTAAATTATACTGCAGAACTGCTGCTGTACGTCTTATCTTCATTTTGTCTGACAACAAAAGAACATCTCTTATCCCTTAGAGCACAATTACTTGATTTTCTAAATCAACTATTCTGATTACAGATTAGTAGTTGGTTAGTTTGCAGAATTATTTAATCAGCTAGATATACAGAATATGCAGATTGGTGTGGATATGAAAATACATAATACTATAGCAGACACTAAAAGGTAATTTACTGTATGAACTGCAACCAAGCAAAGTATTAATATATGTTCTCTCCCATGTTTCCCAAGTGAATAGATCTGTGGAGCAGGATGGCTGCATTTGTCTGGGGTGCATTCTCTATAATTCTACTCTAGGATTTGTGGCTGAAGTCATTACTCTAAGTCCTAGATGATTCATAACCCAACTCTGGCACTCTAGGACCAGTGGTTCTTGACCCCATTCCTGTCTGCCACCTCCACTTTCCCTATCACTCTAGATACCTGCTCCCACCTCACCCACCTCTTTCCATTGGTAATGTACTGACCTCTTTTAAACATGCCCTTTTCCCTCCTATTCTAAATATACCTTCTCTAGATCCTGACTGCCCCTCAAATTACCACCTCATCTATCTTCTTCAATTTGCCTCTAAATTCTAACTCTTATAGCAATTAGTCTTTCATTGTCTCTCCGCCTTCCTTTACCTCACACTCCTTCCTCAACCCACTTCAATCTGGCTTTTGCTCACTTAATTCCACAGAAACTGCCTTCACCAAGATCACAAATGACCTTCTCACCACTAAGTCTAAAGGGTCAGTTTTTCTTTTTCTTGCTTCTTAACTACAGCATCTCTTTCTTCTCTCTTCATTTTGTGCTGTTTTACAACATTGTTTCTATACATGGTTCCAATCAATCAAACCATGGATTCAGAACTTGATGGGACTTCACTTTCCTCAGCAAGTCTAAATTAAATCTCTACATTGACATGACTTATATAGAGTTCACATGTGGCACAGACAAAAACAGGCATCTATTATTCAGTCAGGGGTTTCTCTAGAAGACTTCATTCTAAATACTGAAACTTTAATATTATTAAAAAAAAGTTCTCAATGATATTATCACAAGTCAGTAACTGTATCAGGTTATTTGCAGTCACATTAAGGAACATATCAGCATGTAGACAATTATTATAGACTGGTTCCTGAATGTGCCCATGTGTTTCCATACACAGAGTAGTAGGTGCTCCATACACAGAGAAGTAGGTGCTCCATACACAGAGAAGTAGGTGCTCCATACACAGAGTAGTAGGTGCTCAGAGAAATAGGTACTCCATACACAGAGAAGTAGGTACTTATGTGTCATTATACACACAAACTGGCGACTGGGTATCTGCATGTTATTATATAGGTATAATGCATGTTCTTATGCTCAGACATCTAGATGGAATATTCAGGCCATGATGTATCTCAAATTTCATCTTAAAATACTCTATCTTGTGCACTCTTAGGTCCAGTTATTATGACTCACACATCACCTCATCTCTGTTAACCACCTCTCACTACGCCTATAAGAACTCTTTCTTGCCTCAACCCAATTTTGGTATTTCCTACAATGCCCAATTACACTGTCTGGCAGTCTTCAAATCTTTAAATGCTCTCTGAAAACCCATATCTTTGTTAGGGCTTACTCTACTCCCACCTGTGTACCACCCATAGTAATGTACCCTCACAACTGTCCCAATCTCCACTCTGAGCCACGCTCACTTCTTGTCAGTCTCATGCTGGGAAAAAGTTGTAAACCTTATAGTCAGCGTGGATAATCAACAAGAAGAAAAGTGCAGAGCCTAATGTGCCACTGTTCCTCACCAAGGCTTCCTTAATATAGTCTGGGTCACCACTGAAGATACTGCGCGGCAGCAAGGAAGCTGGAACCCACCACAGAAGAAGTGCACAGTACCACAGCTCAGGAAATGGAGGCTATGGTACAGAAAAGACACATTAAAGGTAAGGAAATAAAGAATATTACCCCAATACTGAATTTTGATATTAAGGTGTTTTTATTTATTTAACTTTGCTTTGATTGGATTGCTAATTTGCTTTATTGATTGATTGATTTTTATCTGAACCCGATGTGATAAAAACTGTACATATTACAAAATTACAACAAATATGTATACAAGTTATTTATATATTTTCAGTTTATACAAGTTGAAATTACTATTTTTTTGTATGTACTGTATGATAAAATGCAATATAAATTTGAAGCTCAGCAGACAAATCTGTAGGTCTACTGTACATCATTAAGCTGTATATGAACCTAAAATCTAATTTATCTGAAGAAAGTTATATTACCTCATGAGGGACAATAAAGAATTCACTGGTGACATCTGCACACATCTATGGGTTCAGGGACAAATATTTATGTAGACCTTACCTAGACCACTACTGACCTGAGGGAGGAACAAATCTGGTTGTTTTGTTCTATAGTCAAAATTCCCTTTAAGTCTATTTAGTCCTTCTAAAATAATAATTTCTATTTTATAACAACTCATGGGGGTAAATTTACTAAGATGGGAGTTCTACTTAAGAAGTAATGTTGCCCATAGCAACCAATCAGATTCTACTTCTCATTTATGTAGCACCTTCTAGAACAGGGGTGGTCAAACTCGGTACTCGAGATTTACCAACAGTTCACATTTTCCAGGTCTCCTCACAGAATCATAAGTGAAATAATTAGCTCCCCCTGTGGATCTTTCAAAATGTGTGAGTGAGTAATGACTACACCTGTGCACCTGCTGGGTGACCTGGAAAACGTGAACTGTTGGTAGATCTCGAGGACCGAGTTTGGCCACCCCTGTTCTAGAAGATACTACCTGGAATCTGATTGGTTGCTATGGGCAACATCACTTCTTAATAGAACTCCCATCTTAGTAAATTTACCCCATAGTCTTTGTAATCTAACAAACAAACAAAACGACATTATTTTAGTAGTACAAATTCCACTTTACACTTGCTGTTTTCTTGCAACATTAACACGCTCTCCGTACTGCTTTATTGTTTGTTTTGAGACAGCTATTGCAAATATTTGGGTGCCAGATATTGTTCATTAGGCATAGATACATAATTTTTTGCTACATAATATCAAAGGTTGGCATTTCTACAATAATAACAGAATTCACAAGACATTCTTGACAGCTACAATTATAAACTGTAAATTTACATGACTTAGGGGTCTATTTACTAAGCAGTGTTAGGAGACAGAGTGAAAAGTGATAAGGTGCCAGCCAATCAGCTCCCAACTGTCATTTTTCAAACACACGACAAGTATGAGATGGCAGTTAGGAGCTGATTGGCTGGCACCTTATTACTTTTCACTCTGTATCCTAACACTGTTTAGTAAATAGAAGCCTTCATTTTTTTTAACAAAATATGGCTGGTATATAGTGCATGTAATACAATTAAAATAAATCTGTATCATGGGAAATCTTAGACTCAGGGCCTAATTCAGTACAAAGTGCAAGTCTACAATCGCACGCACCCGCCCGCTGCAAAAATGTGCAAATGGATGCGATCGCGATGCGATTGCAGCACTATACCAAGACGGCCCCAGCTTATAAAGCCACCCACTTCCCAATACATACATCCGCAAGTCAGCTAAAACATCGGTAATATCGGACCCATATGCAGAGTTGTGGTTGAGCTTGACATGCCTCACAGCCTGCGAAGCTTCCTGACGCCATGTAGAGCTCTGGCTGCGTATGCCGTTGCTGGGGCTTAATTATGCACGCCCCTGAAACGGCGTTCAAGCTCACAGGCACGCCTGCGTTACTTTGACCATCCTCCCTCCACCCCCAAATGGCACTTGCTGTCACTCATTTCCTTGTGTCTCTGCCTATCCGCTGCATTCGCGATCGCAGCAAATGGTTCGCACATGCGCACTGCGGTGCATACCCATGCACAGAATGCAACCATTGACCGGGTGCATGCAAACGCAGTCCTGCAACCCAAGCTGAATCAGGCCCTCAAAGCGATATGCCATCCATTGTGATGTTATCCATGGTCATATTATTGTGATGTAATCTTTGTGATGTTATCTATGATTTAATTTTGATGTAATCTATAATATCATCCATTCATATGTAAGATGTGATGTCATCCATTGTAATCTTATCCAATATAAAGTTTTCCAATGCACCCATGAAAAGGTGGCGGGTGATGCGTGTCATGATCACATTACTGTATGTGTCACAATGGGGGTGTGCCTATGTATCATGCCCCTGTTACTCCTCACACTGGGGGGTGGCTATGGCAGCGGTCGCCAACGCAACGCTCTCGGGTAGCTCGTAGGTAGCACGGCAGGGTAGCTTACCTTACGACACTAACCTCAGGGTGCACAAACCGCACTAGGATGTGCATGGCACACGATGCGGTGGCTGTCACTGCCAGCAGGCTCGCCGCTGATGGGCACTGTTTGGTGGGAGTGTGGGACCAGGCCATCCACTGTCCCACCAGCATAATACATCCAGTAGCACCCTGTTTCCCGCTGACAGCTCTCAAGAGGAATCAGAGGTACAGATTAGGCACTTTGAAAAGGGGATGTGGGACCAGGCCATCCACTGTCCCACATGCATAATATATCCAGCAGCACCCTGCCACCCCTGACAGCTTTCAACAGGCATCAGAGGTACTGTACAGATCGGGCACTTTGAAAGGGGTTGTGGGACTTGTTCATTCACTGTGTTCTGCCTGCACAAACCCTCCAGCAGCACCCTGCTCCCCACTGACTACTCTCCACGAGCATCACAGTAGAGTTCGGGCACTTTGAAGGGGGTGTGGGACCAAGCTTAGTAAATAGACCCCTTTATTACTGTATTAATAAATGCATTGTTGTTTTTCTATGGAAAATGTGGTTATTAGCCAGATTTAAGCTTTCAAAAATAAAATGTGGGTCTTCAAGACGTCTAATTTTTCTCAAGTAGCTTCCACCCCAATTAAGCTTGGAGACCACTGGTCTAGGGCTTCCCAAGTAGCTGGGCTGCCCCATCTTCTCTCTCCTCTACAGTGCTTGGAAGCCGTATCGTCTCAACATTTCCCCCCACCACATGAGACAATGTGGTTCACAAGTAGAATGGCAGGACAGTGCAGAAAAAGCGGGACTGTCCCACCAAAATCAGGATATTTGGAAGTTGTACATAGAGTATGGATATCTTCCATTGTGATATAATCTTACAGATTGTTAACTCAAGTGATGTTATACCATGTTATTAAATCTAGTTTGATGTAGTATGATCATCTGTTTTGTAATTCCTTGTGATGTCATGCATTGTGATATCATCCTTATGTCATCCATTGTGATGACATCTGTGAAGTCATCATTTGGATGCATCTACTATAATATTACATTTTGTGATGTCATCAAATTATATGCTGTCCACTGTGATGTCATCTGTGATGTCACTCACATGCATTTTAACCAATTTGATGTAACACATTGCTAAGTCATATGTGAAGTTTTGCATTGTGATATCATTTCTTGTAATATTTTTGACTGTTTTGACAACCATTATTGTTGTCTGTGATGTCATTGTTTGAATGGTCATCTGTTATGTAATTAATTGTGGTATCATCCACTGTGATGTTATCTGTATGTCAACCTTTGTGATGTCATCTGCATCATCCAATATGATTTCATTCTTTGTTATTTAATCTGTGATGTCATCTATTATGATGTCATTTGGGATGTCATCCATTTTTAGGTCATCCATTGTGATTTAATCTGCTCACTCCTGTTGGCAATTTCCAGGGTGGGGATACATTCAGACAGTTCAAACAGAACTCCTGGGCTAGTTATTTCTGTGTCGACCATTTCCATGTCGACCTTTGAACCTGTTGCTTTTTGTACCTGTCGACCGTCTGTACTGTCTAACTTTTATCATGTTAACATTTTCATGTCAACCAAATTATTGCTGACCGATTTATTGTCGACCTTTTGTATCACACCCGTTTGTATAGTGCTGCTGGTCATGTGGGCCACTCCCGCGCAGGGCCCCTAAGCAAAGCAATACAACTATAACAGGTTGTCAGAAGCAATTTCATCATGGACGAAGCCACAAGCAACAGCTAGTTGGTTGTATAAAGTAAAGTAGCCACCATCCCATATGACAGCTGCAGTGGCAAGGAATGGTCAGACCATGGCCAATTGTTTTGTAATAGTACTTACCAGAATGCCCGGTGCAAAGTGAGCCACCAAGGTCACACATCTCCTGCATCACCTTCTAGAGCTAAGAAAAGGTCTATCACCTCTGAAACAGGTATATCAAAGAATCAGAAGGAGGCTGAAGAAGATCCTTTGTATAATCCTGAGGAGATTGTAAGGACCTCATGAGTTCTATGTGTGATATTTCAAAGCCTGGCACTAGATACTGCTCCCTTCTTATAATCATTACTCCCCAATCTACCAGATATCATCATAATGCCCAACTCTGTCACTGAATTTACCTATGACCTTGTTATTCTACACGGTAGTGCTCCCAATTTATAATATGCCAAAAAGAATTGAATGGTGTAATTAGATAATATATGTACGACTCACTGCACTGCTCCCTCCTCAACTCTGTGGATTGAATAATTAGGCACGAAGTGAAGGAGAGTGCACCAATGAGCTGCTACTTTTTGTGAGTCCTTGTGTGACTCAGTCACTGACATGGTCAACAAAATGTCTGCACTTGCACTAATTCTGGTGACAAGCATGGGATAACATCCAACATTAGGGTGTGCCTGGGCAAATCCTCGACCCTATGTGTGAATGCCTATGCCACTACCTATGTGGGCCTGCTCTGCCAGGCTGCTTCATTAATATACAATGTCACCTAGAGTAGTACCCATTGGCTATGTATCTTTAATGAAATTGCCATCCAACTACCAATCTGTTTCCTTTACTTTTATTTAATACCATAACTCATCTACCATAACATATACCACAACAAAACGTAATGATAGATTGTGGCAATTGGTGAATTTCGATTGCTGCAATAAAAAATTAAAAAAAGGAATATCGCAGCATATTGATTTCAGTGTCATTCTAAAAATATAATGCAAACTATATAAATACTAATGTAGGAACAAAAATAGCTCACATTTATATGATTTGATGAGTCTTTACAATTTTTTATATTGAATTTGAATTTTTTAATAAAAAAAAAATATAATCAAAACTACAGTAACACCAAAACATGATAATGGTTTTAGAAACCAAACCAAAACTAAAGTATGGGTGGTTTGGTAATTTCTAATATTGATTTGATCACACAGAAATACAATTATTTATTCGCAAATAAAAAAAAAAGTCTAAGTCATGTGTGAGCACCTTAAATATGCAGGAAGAGAACTACAAAACTTAGAATAAAGTGTCATTTTTAAAAAAATGCTATTTGCTGTTTTTTCCAGAGAAATACACTTATATAAACAAATGACACAAGTTCATGTAAATTGCAGATTCTGAGACCATCTTACCTAAGATTACATGTTTTTCAAATACTCTTATGTTACACAAGTGTCATTGCCTGCAATAAAATTAAAAACCAACATGTATTGTGGATGTTTTATAAGGCTCATTACTAACTAAGTACAAAGTCCTATAGATAAGCTCCATATTCGTGCAGCGGACATGTTCAAGCTCATGTATAAAAGTCCTGCGTCTAGAGCCCACCAAGGAATTAAGAACTTGGAAAATATAAAGTCATCTCATCTCCGGCTTATACAGACCCGGCACAATGAAGGCATCTAACGTGTTACTGATATCCCTAATCTGTCTGTCTGTTGTGTCATATATCTGTACAGTGATTTTCAATGCCCTTTCAGCTGTGGCACAAGGTGGTAAGTACAATAGGAAATTTGCCAGTCATATACATAATTTCAGTAATTTACTGAGCTGTACAGGGAAAATACTTAATTATTGTCTGTTTATCTACTGAATTATACACAAACAACAATACAACAAGCAATTACAGAAACCAGGAAGTAAAATAGTAACATAAGGTCATGTGACATTTTACACGTTTAGAATATAATAAACTTTAGGGTAGAAGTAGGCATCCTGTGGCTTTCCATCTATTAAGGAACTACATGTCTCATCAATATCAGCCAGCTGGAAATCAGAGGCTGCCTGTATATGCTGGCACTTGTAATTCTCCACAACTAAATTGTCACTGCTTGTCCAAGCAATGAAAGTCTGTGGTTATCAATAGCACTGGCTGCTCTAAGATGTTTAGAACTTGACTCTGGGCCTGATTCAAAGCCGGACGCTCTTTAAGAGCGCTCGCTCTGATTCAGGGTGGTTTTTATTTTTGGTTGCGGCCTCCTGGCCGCTCGCTAAGCTCTGGGTGACCACCCATAGCCTTTGCGAGCATCCAGGTGATGGTCACGATGGTCGCGACCATCAGGGCTTGTGAAGAGACCCTTGTGGTAGGGTCTCGTCCGTCGCAAGCCCCAGAGAGCTTCCTGCTCTAACAGAGCAGGAAGCTCTCCACTGACATCACTGGTGATGTCAGTGGTGCCTCCCACAAACGGTGGTGCCTCCCTCCCACTGGTGATGTCAGTAGTGCCTCCCACAAACGGCAGGCGTTCCTTCGGGAACGCCTTCATTTGTGTAGCCACCCCCCCTCCCCGCCTACAAAACGGGGCGAGATGTCGATCAACATAGACAGCCGCCCCTTTTGTACTGAGTCCCGGAGTGAGAGAATTTCTCTCTCGCTCCGGGGCTTGCACATGCATGCGACGTGTGCCGCACGTGCACAGTACTCCACCATCGACCCGAGAGCGGGTCTGAATCAGGCCCTCTGTCTCTTTGTGGATAAACAGACAGTGGGCCTGATTCAGAGACGCTCGTAAGCAGCCGCTCGTTCGCTCCGAGCGATGTTCGCACAACTGCGCATGCGTATGGGTCGTAATGCGCATGCGCCAACCAGTCATTGCGGTCAGAGATCGAGCGCTCGCAAAATAGCGAGTGCCTGCTAATTTGAGTGACAGGATGAGGCGTTTGTGGGTGATAACAGGGAAAGGTGCTTGAAAACGGGGAGTGGAGATCCGAACGCAGGCGTGCCAAACGGTCAAAACGGGCGTTTTAAGGGTGTGCATAATTAACAAAGCAGCGTCATCGTCCATGTCACTTGGTTGTTTCTTAGCCTGAACTGTTCGCATGATTGCGGTAGGAGAATCCAACCACAAGCACTGCGAGCAGTTCAGATGCCTTTCGATGTACTCGATTAATCAAATAAATAGCGGAGATGACGTAGGATGCGAGCGGCCAGGGGGCGTCTTTACAAAATAGCGAGCGCATGTTTCGTTCGCTCGCTCAGACATAGAGGCGTCAACAGGCCGCAAAGAGCGAGCGCTCAATTTAAATAGCCGGCCCCTTTTTCTGAACGAGCGAGCGCAAATAGCGTCCGGCTCTGAATCAGGCCCAGTGTTCAATATATATTTTGTTTGTAGTTCTTTGATTTTTTTGTGAGCATTGTATGGGTAATGCATACTCAGTGCATCTATCTAATTAACATTTTAGGATTATTCCTCACAACCGCCAGAAACATTTCCAGCATATACCAGCTGGACGTCACCCCTGCAGGCTGGACATTTTCCATTTGGTCTGTAATTTATATCTGGAATGGTCTATGGCTTGTCTATGTGATCTCTACTCTCTTCAGAAGGTATGTTTTTTTTAAGATGAACATATGGCAAATTAAAGTATAAATATCTAGTGAGGATGAAACATGAATTTATGAAGTTAAACTTTTTAGTAATTAATGGTACAGTATCTACTAACTATATCTGCATAGAGAATTTACCCACAGTACAGTAAGTGATGTCCCCATGTAAAGCATTCAGGTGGGTTTCCCCTTATTATTAGCTTACAGGGTCTCTTCTGTCTGTGAGATATGGCCAATTGCTGATTCAGGCCAGGATGAACTTCAGATAGTGGATCTGATTCAGAGGTGGACGCAGAAGGTGCTGCAAAAGTGTTTATTGGCAATCGCCCGTCCAAAACTTTTATACAAATGCTGCTACAAAAAGTCTTTCCCTTGTGTACATCAGCGCATCCAAATGTGCAAGGACTGAGACGCCGATTGTCAGTGATCATAGACGCTGAAATATCGATTGGTGCATGTTTAGATGTACCATCGGTCGCACCATCGAGACTTTCACCACCCCTACGGCAGGTGTGGTTTTTCTGACCGTGTATGGCCTCTTATGTCAGTTTTTGAGCGTCTGTGTATGCATGCATTTTTACCGACACAACCATGACACTCCCAAAACACGCCCATCTCCAAGTGTGCCTTATGTCACCTACCAGTAACCACCCAGGAACGCCCAGACCTTTTTCAAGATATTTCTGATATTGTGCGTCTCACTCACAACAGCACCTTTGTGCATACACACTGTGCAACACATGCGCCATAGTAGTTTTTAGGGATTGTTGCACACACGCAGTAGTGGCTTCAGACACAGAACTGGCACAGGAGATGACTCAAGGAGATTGTACTCAGAAGATGTACTGAGTACACACAATGTGGATAAACACTAGGAACAAGTCACTAGAAGCAACGGATCTCTAGAACTGGAACGCTACAATAGCAAGTCGTCACTGGAAGTAATGACGTTGTACAGGCAACTTCCTGTTCTCCAGAGCCCGGTTAAATACCCTAAGGTAGCAGTCCATTGGAGGATAGTGTCAGCTGACAGCAACCAATGCTACCATTGGGTAAAGGGCTAATCAGGCTATAGACTGTCATGGCTGCGTCCATGACGGTAACCGCAGAAACCACATCACGGAGTGAGCACATGGATATCCTAGCAGACCCCAGGTATAATCCTCATCAAGTCACCCACCACCGCTCCTGGCGTCTGAGCACTCGGGAGGTCAGGGGAAGCCGATGCTGAGGTGAGTAACGGACGATCCTAGGCCACAACCTGACAAAAACATGTAATTCGTCGTTGAAATTCCACCAAATGATCCAGTATTTTGCAGTTATGAATGAGGGAACCTATTTGGAGGGATCGTCACAGGTCTGGGTACTGGGTGGCAGCACTTTTGGGTAGAAAAAATAAAACATGACAAAGTTGTTAGTTTGCTTTAGAAGACGGTAGACTAATCTATTATGTTCAGTCTTTTTGCATAGTCTTTCACTGTATATCAATAGAAAGAATAACAAATTAGATGCATGTCATACATACAGACCAACAAATATTACCATAACTTCTTTCTGTTTCAGAAATAAGCAGGGTCACATATACACAAACCCAGAAATTCACCCACCTGATTTCTTTGCTTTGTGGATACTAAACAATATCATAAATATTGGCTGGTTGTTCATGTGGGACAGAGAGTAAGTATTTCAATGTTTTATTGTTCTATTATATGGCGGTCAATGATGCTTTCTATATTATATGGCAGTCATTGATGCTCTCTGCATTATATGGTGGTCACTGTGGTACTCACTGTCATGCTCTATGTATTTTATGGGTGTAACTGTAATGTTCTTTTCATTATATGATAGATACTAATGCTCTCTACATTATATGATAACATCTGTAATGTTCTCTGCATTATATGATGGTCACTGTGATGTTCTCTGTATTATATGGCAGTCACTATGATGCTCTATGTATTTTATCGGTGTCACTGTGATGTTATCTGCATTATATAACCTCTAATGTTCTCTGCATTATATGGTGATCACTGCAATGTTCTCTGAATTATATGGCAGTTATTATGATTTTTTTTGCATTATATGGTCTTCATATACGTAGAGGGTGAGTACTATTTACTAGGGGAGGGAACCAAGCTGAATCTTTGTCACGGGGAACAGAAAACCTACTGTAGCTTCACCTCTGGTGCAAGGTGTTTTACCATTCTGATTAACCTATTTAGAAATGTCATGCAGGTTTAGGCCCAGTAGTGGTTGCTTATGGTGTATCCAGCAGTAGACTGAGTGATTAATGAAGGAGCTGCTACATTTACATTTACCAGATCTTTGTGAAGCAAGCGGACATTGTGACATCATGAACTAATGCAGAGCTAAGGTCGTAACTAGAGGTCGCTGCCCACTATCCTTGCTTTTGGCTAGCAGGGTGCCTGGAACGGCACTCTGCAGCCAGTATTGCTGCAGCAGAGCCACCCGTAGTGTATTTTGAATGCTACACACAGACACCCTGCCATGTGTACAGCTGCCTGGAGCATTTTGAAGATGCTCTGGGCACTGCTGCACTTCCGGGTGCCAGAGGTCCAGTCCCCTATACACAACGGCATGGCGTTATGTGCAAAGGGGCCGGCACTGGTGTCTATAAATGCTAAGAGTGGGTCTCTTAGAGCTTACACATTCATACACAGAGGTACTCCAGGGATGGGCTTTGTAGTGCCATTTGCATAAAGTCGTAGATGGGAGACCGTCAATAGATGCAGCCACTTCTGCGTCCACCTTTGAATCAGGCCCTTAATGCGATATACAATACTAAGGGGGAGATACAGTGCCATAACTAACTGGCACTGCGCCCTGTGCTGGCTATGAAATTAATCCCTGCACACATAGTGACTGCTGGATGGATTGTGACCATAGTACTACACCAAGTAGCAGTAATAGTCTGTCCAGCAGGGGTTGGGTATGAAACCCCGGCTGTCGGGATGCCACTGGTCAGAATACCTACAACGGCATCCCGACAGCCAGAATCCTGATACCCATAGGAACGCACGTAAATATTTTCCTAATCCCTACCCTAACCTCCCCCTCCCCGTACCCTAAACCTAAGACCCCATCCCGGGTGCCTAAACCTAACCTCCCTCCCTGGTGCCTAACCCTAACCCCGCTACCTAACCCTAACCTCCCCCTAACACCTCGATACTTACCTTCGGGATGCCAGCGGTTGGGATACTGGTGCCAGGATCCCGACCTGTTGGGATTTCGACGCCGGTATTCAGACCGTAGGCATCCCGCGTGCCATCCAGAAGTAGTATCTACTTTATAGGGAGATTTATGGTTCATAATCAGATATATTGAATATAGAATTGAAGGGTTTTTTTTAATTATTTGATTAAGCTCTCTTATGACATTACACTCAAGAGAACCTTTTTGGAAAAAGAGAAAGGCTTAGAAAACTGCTGGTAATAGCATTCAGATAAAAATACAAAATAAGGATTAGTATATAGCAGTCATATGACAAATGTCATCTTTTCAATTTAGTGGTTTTATTTTTCTATTTGTCTGATTTGAAGAAAAAAATTAACTTCTCAGTTGAATAATCTACTTTCAATTTTTTCAACAGGATCCTTATATATGCAAATGTCTTTTTAGCTTTAATTCCAATTACCTGTATCATAATGCTGCATATGTCATACAAGAATTGTTACCGCAATGCAGCCTGGATGTCACAAAATCAGCGTTTTGATCTATGGTGCATAAGAATACTGGTAAGGATTGAGAGGTCTTTTTTTTTTTTACACAAAATCATTACATACAATGAGGTTGATGCACACTGAGACCCGGTCCAGTTTGCGTAGTGTCATTTAGGAATTTACAAAAAAATTAATAAATCACTGTGCAAACCAAAGAGAAGATTTGCAGAAGGCTCACACCTACCCCAGGGCTGCAACTAGTGCTGTGTGAGCTGTGCTGATACCCAGGGTGCAATGTTGAGGAGTGGCACCATCGCTGCATTGGTGGCACTTGTATTTGCCTTGCAGGGTACCAGGATATATTTAGGTCACGACCGGCACTCAGCTTCCTGGTTCCAGCCCTCTCTTCATGATGTGGAGGTTGAAGGTTCCAGCCCAGGACACATTAGTGTCCTGCTATGGCACTGTTTATGCCCACTTGCTTCTAGAGAGGTGAGACAGATGAGAGAAGGGGCTTTCTAATGTAAGGGCATGTTCACGCAATTGCAAACAGATGCAGGCCAACACAAAGATGTATATACACCTTAGAGAGGGGATGTAGTCAAGATATCGACTATGAAAATCTAGACAAACGTAAGGTCAGCAAAATAGTGTCCCATAGAGAGAAGAGCACTGATTCTGTCATGTTAGTCGCATTGTCTGATGTGCCTAATTGCCATATCAGGATTTGTGCAGAACAGTCAATGGTCAACTATGGGCAGGTGTATATGCTTTGCTTGTCAATTTTTTATTGCAGCTATGAAGGGGATTAGCGCTATTGTGATGGTACTTAATGATGGGGTACTACTGTGATGGGGTTTAGCACATTGATCGAAGCAATTACTGTATGGTGCGGCACATAACGGGTGTGCAGTTAACCTGTGTAAAGTATTCTCGGGAATCGGTATGGGATGCCGACAGTCGGATCCCGATAGGGCTAGCATACCGACACTTGATGTTCGTTATGATAACCCTCTCCCTACCCTTCCCTCCCCGTCCCCGCACCCTAAACCTAACCATTTCTCTAGTGCCTAACATTAACCCCGCACCCTAACCCTCCCCCCACCCCGCTACTTACCTTTGCGCCATTAATATCAGTGCCGGCATCGCATCCACTGGATTATTGACTGTGTCCCTATTCTCACAGGGAAGGGGGGTGACAATGATTTATGATGGGACATTTAGGGAAATCTAACTGTATAGGTGAGCAGGGCCCTCTTACCTTTCTCTGTCTGTTATTAGCAAGTCTTGTTTTATTACTGTTTGTTCCCAATTATAAAGTGCAACAGAATATTCTTGTGCTTTATAAGTAGCTGATAATTATAATAATAGGTTCGGTGTTTGCACATGCACAGTGCTCTTCCCTCAATAGGCAACCTGTGGCACTTCAGCTGCCATGGAACTACACATGCCAGTGTGCCCTGCAGCTGCCACAGATTTGCTGTTAGGGCATGCTAAACCTGTGATAGGACATCCTGGCATGTGTAGTTCCAAAAATAGTTAAAAATGTTAGTGATGTGAGGGTTCGGTTCCCAGAGAACCGACAACAACTGAATTTAGGGGTTCAGAGTTGAACTGAGTTCAAAATTACTTTGGGGTACCAATTTGAACAGAGTCCTGGTTCGGAGCTTCCCGTGGTTTGGAACAAAGGTTTTGTATTACATATAAACCGGTCAAAATGACATCAGTTTAGCTGGTTTTTGTATTTTTTTTTTTTTTTAAATACAGATTCAAGACTAAAACCCAAACCAAACCAAAACACCAAGATGAATCCGGATCCAAATCCAAAACACAGGGGTCGGCGCACATCTCTAAAAATATACACATCTAGGTACAATATGTAGACCAAGGGCGGTATAACAGAGGAGGGGGTCCGTGTGTAAACTCTGTATGAGCCCCCTCTTCTCTTTGGTGCAATAGATTCTAGCATTGTACCAGGTTCTACTGTGCATGTACAGGTCTCTGGAACATGGTGCCCGCAATATGGTCCCGATGACCTCGCTGCTGCAAATGCGCAAATCTCCGCGAAAATGGGCACTGGGCTATTTTGCTGGTAATTTGTGCTGCTGGTGTATTGTCAATGAGGTAAATATTAATCTTGGGTGCAGGGTATATTGCCCAGGGGCCCATGTGCACTGCACACCTTTCACCCATGATGTAGGCATAGCTCTTACTGGCACCTTCTAAAGTCGAACTTCAAATCCTCAAATTAATAAACCTGCTTCATGCTTTCAATGTTAGCATGAGCAGGTCTGATTAACACAGATGCATGCATAGATCACTAAGATCCATTCATGCATCTGTGTGTAAAATGCTTGTAAAGTGTTAATTTAAATTTTTTTTTTCAATGGCATAGGGTCCCCCCCTAACAGCACAACCAGCCCCAGACTTTTCAGAGCCAGTCCTGGTTGTGAAAATACAGAGGACAAAAGACGTAGAGGTTCCCTGTATTTTGCACAACCAGCACTGGGCTCAGCGAGCTGGCCCTGGTTTTGGAAATACAGGGGACGAAATGAGTAGTGGTCCCCTGTATTTGCCATAATCAGCTCCGGACTCTTTCTAGTGGGGGTGTAATGCCACAGCCAGAGGAACCCTTTCACCGGGTCCCCCGGCCAAAGCGTTACACTTGGTCACTAATCAGCCCAGGACGGGATCCCTGGGGAGGTGGGGACCCACCCCAATAAAGAGGTCCCCCTCTCTAGGGCACCCCAGGCCTGGGCTGATAGCCCAAGGCTATCCCCAGCACCCCAGGCGGTGGGTGCCGGTTGATTATGTAAAGTGTGGTGTAAAAATAGAAATGATAATATTGTCTTTAACAATAGAACTGCAGGTCCCAGCAAGCCTCCCCCACATGCTGTTATTTGGAGTACCACAAGGGTTAGGCTAGGGGAAGGGAGGGTTAGGGTTATGCACCCCCGGGGAGGCGGTTAGGGTTAGGCACCCCCCGGGGGACTTAGGTGTAGGAGGTGGGGAAGGGGGGTTAGGTTTAGGCACTTAGAGGGGGGATTAGGGTTAGGCACTTGGGGGGAGGTTAGGGTTAGGCATCCCAAAGGGAGGTTTAGGGTAAGGGGGTAGAATAGGGTTAGGAAATACTTACCTAGGATGATCGGGATTTTCACTGCTGCCGGGATGCCGCTGTCAGGATTTGAACCGCCGGCCATACTGAACCCCTTCCGTGTGTCAATGATTCAGGCTGCTGGTGGTGGCATAATGGTGAGGGGAAGGTTTTCTTGGCACATATTAGGCCAAGGGTGGCCAACCCAGTCCTCAAGGGCCCCTGACATTAAGCCGTGTACACACTAGATGATAAGTTGGACAATTTGAATGATAACTATATCGTTATCGTTCATCACGTCCAATATTGTCCAGTGTGTACATGGTGAATGACCAACATTGCGCACTCTTCGCGGATCGTTGAAGATGTGTTTCATCTCCTGAACATGCAGGCCAACCTGACGATGTCAGGTTGTGCATGTTCAGGGATGAGGGAGGGTGCCCACACTGAACAATATCGTTAATGATATCTCTCAGTGTGTGTGCTGAATGTCGTTAACGACATTGAGCTCGGCACTGCAAGGGAAACACTAGACAATATGGCTCATGGAGCATAACGTCTAGTGAGTACGCGGCATTACACGTTTTGCAGACCACCTAGCTGGTGCACAGGTGTAGTCATTACTGTCACATTTTAAAACAAATGGTGCATTCATTTCTAATTGACACATTCTACACATTGTGGCCTGGAAAACATGAACTGTTAAGGTCCTTGAGGACCGGTTTGGCCACCCCTGCATTAGGCCCTTAATATCAACTGAGCATTGTTTAAATCACAGTTGGTGTATCTGGTACTTGGAACTCCTAACAGTTCATGTTTTCAGGACATCCTAACTGGTGCACAAGTCCTTGCTAACTGTCACAATTTAAAAAAAACTCGGGCATTCATTCCTAACAGACACATTCGACAGATCTACAGGTAGTTTGGAAAACATGAACTGTTAGAGGGTCTTTGAAGGTGTGGCCATCCCTAGTTTAAACGACATAAAATACATGAAAATAGTTGCTATGTGCATCTCTTTATGGCCACAGTCTATCTCTCTTGTACTGGCTACTTCCTGCAGGATAATGTGTCATGTCACAAAGCATATATATCATCTTAAACAGGTTTTAAGAACATGACAATGAGTTCAGTGCTCTACAATGGCCTCACAGTCACCAGATCTCAATCCAGTAGAGATTTGCAACATGAATGCGCAATTGGCAAATCTGCAACAATGTTACAGTATCATGCCAACATGGACCAGAACTTCTAAGGAATGTTTCCACCACCTTGTTATATCTATGCCACAAAGGCTAATCTGGCACCAAAGCAACCCAGTGCTAGGAGGTGTTCCTAATAAAATGGCCACTGAGTGTACATGTGCTATAAGAATGTAATATATTACTACTTGTACTAATATATTATGGATGCAGTTTCCAGTGAACAGAGATTGACCAATACCAATGCTAAATACAGGAAGTACTTTGGCAATTACAGGAAAGAAAATCAAACTATATATAGTTCAAAGAACTAGGAAAATTATTTTAAAAATATAGACTGTGGCTAGAGTTATAATTGAATGTTCAGTGGGACTGTTTCTTTTTTATAGGTACATAATGGATTAGCAACTTATGCCACATGGACATCCATTGCTACGATCATCAATTTTGGCATAATATTGAAGTATGAAGTTAAAATAGAAGAACCCAAAGTCAGCAATATGGTTCTTTGCCTTATTTTCTTTGCTGTGTTATTCTGGTAAGATTCTGTGATTTCACTTACCCAGTTGTGATGTCTGCACAGACACGTCAGCCGAACGATTGTTTGTATGCACTTACCAATCATTAGATAGGTTGGCGGGTCAGACGAACGGCCAACCCGTCGGCCACATGTGTATCCACCTTAACTTATGCCCTAAAATGTAATGTCACTGTTTTTTAAACATGTGGCTAGTATGTGATCCATCAGTCTATCCAAGAGCTGTGAAATTATTATTTTAATGTTTTGCATTTGTGTGTGTCACACACTCAGTGTGTGTTATCGAAGTGCTATTTCAGGAAGTGTCATGCTAGATAAGTGAAGAAAAAATTCACTGCAGTGTTAAAGACATAGACAAAAAGGCACAACAGCGACCTCTTGTGGTATCAAGCTAAACATGCAGCTTGAGATAGAAGTTTAATGCAATCTTACAGGCAATGCTATAATTTGAGTTATATGATTTTTTAATTTTTTTTAAAAGAAGCCAACTACCATGCGGGGTTTCTAAAATAGTTAAGCAGACTATTTTACTTGTATAGACTATAACTTTGTTGACTTTAAAGTTTACAATTGTCTTTGTGTCATAGGTTCTTGATGGAAACATTTGTTGTTGAAAAGTATGTGCGCTATACAGTTACAATTTACCCTGTAGCGATTATTGCTTCAGTTGGAATCTTTGTTGGGCGGGAGGCATCCCCAGAACTTTCTAAAAATGATATAATAAATGGTGAGTTTCTAATGAAAGTACTTTTTGTATTGATCTCAACATTTTGCTATGCTGTCAGGCCCTTCTTAATGACTAAGCCCAAAGTTATACTGTATTGCTCAAAGGAAAGAAAAGAGACCAACTCAGTCATTAATGTTACTGTACAAGAAATTAAAATGTAATTAGAAATACTTAAATATTTGTTTCGATTTCTAACCGCATACAGTAAATTTGTTCATGACTTTTTTTTTAAAATTAATGTAATATGAAAATATATATATATAACTTTTAAGATATTGGTGGACACTTGTTTGGGTTTTTTTTAAACCTGATGCATTGTAGTTACAGTTGTTTAAAATGTACAACTCTCATCTTGCTGAGTAATGCACATAATTGTGCCACAATAAGATAGCATGTATCCATGGAGCTAACAATAAAAGACACAACCAGATACTGCAAAGGGCATAGCTTTCACTTTAGGAAGAAGGGGGAATGGCGAAAATTAATTAAATAAAGAACTATTAAAAACTATTAAAACTATTAAAATATCATGTGGATCTGCACTAAAATAAACAATTTCTATAATCATTATAGGTTTAAGCTGCATAGTAACATACAAATACCACATATACTGTAAAATACAAAAATAATCGTAAATCAGTAGAATCATAAAATCATTTAGTTCAGACTTTCCAAAATGACCAGCGAGAAGAGGATATCGCCGTAATGATCTTAGCAAAATGTATAGAGATGGAGTCAATCTAATAACCACAAGTGCACTTTATGGGACCTGTATCTCCAGGCCTTGTGGTTATTACATCAGCTCCATCAATATATGATGCAGTATATACAGTATACAGTCGCGATTGACATTTGTTTCAAGGCAGTTGGAGGATCAGGCAAACTTCACGACGTCCACTCCATTGCTAAAGCCACGATGGCGATATTCTCTCCTTTCTGGTCATTTCTACATACCATGCAGAAATGGTTGTTGCATTTGGGTGGTAATATGTATGGATTACTGTCTGCGCATAGATTCTGACATATCCATTTCCTTTTTGGATGAATGATGCTCTTATGGTCTAACTGAATGAAGATTGATAAATATCGCAAATTAATTCCATCTGAGACTATTTTGAAAAACCCATCTAATTTATTTTATGGTTCCATTGATTTAGGCTTATTATTGTTTTATTTTATATGTAGTATGTATATGTTACTATACAGTTTAAACCTATTGTAAACTAATTACTCACAATCATTTTAATACATTTTTTTTTTTATCCAGATTCTTTTGCTATTCTAATAATTCCTTATTTAATTCCTTCATGCTATTTTTCCCTTATTCTTGTTGTATACATTGCTTTTTGAGCATCTTTCCAGTGTCCTATCCAATCTTTGTTCACAATAGCTATCACTTTAGGAGATGAGTACGGGATGCTGGCAATCAGGATCCCAGTGGTCAGAATCCCGACGCCGGCATGCCGACGGGTTTAGAATACCGACAGTATACGGTCAGTATTCTAACCCTCCCCCTTTTCCTACCCTAACTTCCTGGTGCCTGACCCTAACTCCCCCCCTTCGTGCCTAATCCTCCCCGCAACCCCAGGATTCTGGCGGTCGGGATGCTGGCACCGGGATTCTGACAAGTGTCGAGATTCCGGTGCCGGCATCCTGAGCACCGGAATCCCTGTGGTCGGAATATTGACCGCATACACACTTTAAATAGTGGTAGGCTGTTTTTTTTAACTACTTTCACTTGAAACAGTATTGCTGCATGAACCATTGTTAGGTGCACTCGACTTCCCCTTGACAAGCAGAACAGTGTGAAAAGCACCATACCTCCTGACTGTCCCTTCAGTTGGAACAAAGCCTTCACTACAGTCCTCCAAATTTGGGACATAAATTCACATAAATCACAACAGCTGGCAAACAATGCTGCTCTCTCCCACCTGTTTTTATTTTCACTACCTGCTGATGTTGTATTAAGTTAATTGTTGCTTCTTTGTACTATTGAATGTTAGGGCTCTCTTTGGAAAAGGGAGAAGTACTATTTACATAGTACGCTGAGGAAATCATTCCTCCTCCTGAACAGTCCACACATTGAATAAATTGCATCAACATTTAATAATTAAGCCTCCTTTCTCCTTACTTCACTAACTTTAAATTAATATTAATTCAATAAATCATCCTGTCCTCATAATCCCTTTACCCACTTGCCCTATCATTATAGCCATCCTGCTGCCCCCATTCCCCATCATCACCTTGTGCTATCACCTCCTATCATTATAATCATAATAGTTTAACGCCCTCACTATCATTAACTCTACTATACACAGTCATCATTAACCACTGTCCTCCTAACCCATCATCTTCATTAGCAGGCAATCCTACATTATCATAACCTTCTATCATCAACCTTGGTCTACCTTGGCTTCAATTGAGCAATCCCATTTGCATAGCTGGTTCTCTGACTTGGAAATGCTGCAAATGTTTGACGGCTGGAGGTTTCTCTTTCTCTCTCTCTCTCTCTCTCTCTCTCTCTCTCTCTGTGGGAAGCACTGTGATCAATTATTCAGTCAAACCCTTGAAAATGCCATTTTTGGGGGTTTAACCGTATTTTTCATAAGCGCCAGGCTACGGAAAGCATAGGATTCCGCATCTTTCGGTCGGTGGGCAATTCCATTTTCAGATGGCATTGCCCAATAAAAGCCTATGGGCTTCTCTTCGCAAAGTTCAATGAGAGAGATCCAAGAAGTGAGTACTCAAAAAAAGCAAAAATCTTTAAATCACCTCTTCTTATATATAAAATTCATTAGTCTGTTTGTTTGTCTGTCCGGTTATGCATTTGGACACCCCTGCACCTTTTGGGATGAAACCAAAGCAAGGTGGTCCAATTGGATCCTGGCCAGGTTTTAGGGGGTTAGGATCCCAGTCAGTTTGACCCAGGGAGCTTGTTCCGAGCTTTCCACTGGATGGATTTGGACAAAATTTTCACAGAGTTGTAACATCAGATCCCAGAAGACATACTAGCGGGGTTGAGAGGTCCCATTCAGACCTTCCGTTGGTGTACGCTGGGCAGAACTTTAATCTGGGGAGCCTTTTCTGGGCAGTCTACTGGATGGATTTAGATGAAAACTTCAACAGAAGGGTGGTAATTGGTCTGGGGTGCCTAATGAAGTGGTTGGGATCCAGTCTGACCTCACGGTGGAGTACACCAGGCAAAACCTTGACCCAAGGAGCCTGTTCTGGGCCTTCCACTGGATGGATTTGGACGACATCACGTAATAAAACTTAATAACATGAAGATTTACACCTGGGCAATGCCGGGTACTTCAGCTAGTAGTGAATAATGGAGCCTTTTACAAAGCCAGTAACAGCAAGCAATAGAAGAGCAGGAGAATGGTCAGGGAAAAAAAAATTATGTAGCCTGTGCAAAGTATAAAAAGTGCCTCTCTGAGACTCCATTGGCCCATAGATTACTTGGCATTAAAGGGACTCGTTTCTGATGGTAAGCAGTTGTATTTCCAAGTAGATTTCTGTAGAAAATATAAATAGAATAGGGACAAGAAAAGCTCCCCCTGGTGCTGCTAGAGAAGTATGCGCCAAAACTGTTCATTGTAATCGTAATATTACAAAAACAACACATATTTTACTTTTTTGTTTCTTATAAGGCCACAAAAGTTAACATTTTAATAAAAAAAACTTTTTAAATGCATCACTTCACACTGATCAGGTTTTATAGGAATAACGAAGATTGCTAGTTATCAAAATAGGTTGAGAACACCCTGGAATACTTATAATTATAATAAGGAGATGAATTTTGATTAGAAAGTATTCACTTCGATCATATGGACAGAAACATATCAAAGACAAAAAAAATAAATGTGTCAACTATAGAGCTTATCCGTTTCAGTCTCCATCTCTGTCACATTGTTAAAACCTAACTAAAGTCCCATATACACTGAATGATATGTTTGACAATATAAACGATAACGACATGTTTGATCGATATATCGCTCAAATCTTTCAATGTGTAAGCACGGGTCGTCAATCTGGGGATATCGTTAACGATGCCATGCTGCCGAATGCAGCATGCCCCCCCCTTGTCATTCATCGCTGCCGGCATCGGCAAGTGTGTGTGCACTTACCGATGCCGGCATACCCGCCAGGTCCAACATTGCTCAGTACACACATCGCCCAGTGTGTATGGGGCTTAAGGGCATGATTCAGATTTGGGAATAGAGTAAGCTAGAGCAAGTAGCTGTATCTAGACAACCATGTTGCAAGGGGTGAAAATACAGAAATGTGTTGCATGCGGGGTAAATACTGGCTTCTTTTGCATATAGGGCCTGATTCAAACACGCATGCGAGCGCATTGCGCTCGCAAGCGGGTCGATGGCCGGGCAGTGCGCATGCGCGGCATGCACACTGCGCGTGAGCCCCGTAGCGAGTGAATTTTCACTCGCTGCGGGAGTCACTACGAGACGGGGCGGCTGTCGATTGTGATTGACAGCTCACCCCGTTTTGTAGGCGTGTAGGGGGGTGGCTGGACAAATGGAGGCGTTCCTGAAGGAACGCCTGCCATTTGTGGGTGGCCCTACTGACATCACCAGTGATGTCAGTAGTGACTTCCTGCTCTATTAGATCAGGAAGTTCACTGGGGCTTGCGATGGACGAGACCCTACCACAAGGGTCTCGTCGCAAGCTCGATGGTCGCGATAATTGCGACCATCGCCAGGCCGCCCACTAAAGCTGTGGGTGGTAACCCACAGCTTAGCGAGTGGCCTGGAGGCCAGTGAAAAAAAAAAACGCCCCCCCTGATTAATAGCGAGCACCCCTGAATCAGGGCCATAGCCCACAAATGCTGGTCAGGCTTATTTTTACACTGCAGTTTAGATTTTCAGTTTGGACGCAGCCCTCCCAAATCTACAGTAAATCTCTGCACATTTCAAATCTGCTCCACCAGTTATTTGTTCTTTCTTACTCTATTTCCTAAATGTTAATCAAGTCCCAAATATCTTATGTCCTTAACACAGAGCCAGTTCTAGACATTGTGGAGCTCAAGGCAAATGTTCCCAGTTGCGTCCGCACCCACTCCTCAAAAAAAGATATTTTTTTTATAGATGTCGTTCCTCCTTCTTTAAAGGTGGCATGACTGATTGGTGAGGGGGCGTGTCTTTGTGAAACACACCCAATTCATAATACTTAGATATACGAATATCTAGAAACAAAAACATGTGCAAGTACAACCTACAAAAATATCAATATACATGATATATAAGTAACAAACACATTGGACACCTGTAATATATATCATCCCATCACCTAAATCATTACATATAGTATTGGAGGACCCCTTCAATATATAATACTAGGTGTCCTATGTGTTTGTTACTTATATAAAATATAGTAATTGTTTAGGTGACATGCATATGTACATGTCACCTAAATAAGTACATGTTCAAGTGCAACTTACATAAATGCTATTTTATATAATTCATTAACACATAGGACCCCTGCAGTATTTATAATACAACAGTATGCAGCTCATTGCCATAATAAAAACTAAGCTGTGTGACAGTGACACATTTAGGTGCAACTGGAAGTCGCCCCTCCTTTTTCTCTGTGGCTGAGCATGGACACCCGCCCTGGAGTTGCTGGAGTCCGGTCTTGGCTGAGGGCAGAGCAAAGGCCTATAGAAGGAGCGGCTAGGCAAGCACAGCAGCCCTTCCACACCCATTTTAGTGTTGTGAAGCCAGATCTCTGACAGCTGCCCAATCTGAGCTATGCATAGGTGGACACAAGACCGGTGACCCAAACCGCCCCGGGGAGAATGTCTTTTTTTAATATATATATATATATATATATATATATATATATGGGGACACAGCTGCGCCCTGCATGGGTCAGCTCTCCGGGTGACAGCCCTGTTAGCCCGCCCCTAGAACCATCCCCTTCACAATATGTTATTTTGTCCCCACTTTGCGAAGAATTATGACAGGGGGACCCAGGCTGTGTGTCGCCCTGCTATGGCATTATGCCCCCAGTTGGTTTAGGTTGCTGCTGGTTATTGGAAAATAGGGGGCGCTCCATGCTGTTTTTTTTTACCCTACAGTATTTTCCAATACCAGTCCAGGCTGAAAGTTCTAGGAACTGGTTATTGATTTGGGAGGGACCCCACACATTTTTTGTTTCAATTTTAATCCTTTTCTTTTTTTTACATTTAAAAGTCTGCATAGATCATAGTGAGCTGTGCAGACCTTCACCTCCGAAACAGATTCATGGTGGGTGTGCCATTGGATCTGCTGAGGTATAGGGGTTTGAAATGCAACAGGTAACGATGTTGGATTTCGAATGGCAGTCAAAATCGATGTATACTAAATTATGCTTTTTCAGACTGCAGTCCAACGTCGATGCACGTCATTGACAGTCGGTTTTGAAATAGACTCAAGACCAATTGTTAGTAAGTTTACCCCATAATGGTAAATTGATGTGAGCATAGGGTTAATATTGTATAATAAATCTGCCCCACCTGCAGTGCAACATAGTTGTACCAAGGTGCAAAGTTACTTACTCCTGTTTGCTTTGCTCCCAACTTAGAATTAGGCCCATTGTCTGACAGAAATATCCACAAAAGTCCATATTTGGAGAAGTAATCATTATGTGTTACTGTATATCCATTTGGTGACAGGATTAGTTATTCCCACTTCCCCATGATTTGTAAGATTTGCCGAAGTGTGTTGATACTTTATGGTATTTCCTATCACAACAGCCTTTGGTACATTTCAGAATACAAACATATATAGATATATATATATATATATATATATATATATATATATATACACATACATGTGTATGTACAGTATATTATATATATTCCGTTTTGAAATCTCTCACAATTTTGACAAATAATTCACTTTCTTTTAATCATAACTTACTTTCCCTAAACCACGTGTCAGTTGCTGAACATGTACACAGCATGCTGCTATTGATAAAGCATTGATGACTGTATTGTTGATCATACATATGTTTGCTGAGGTTTTTGTCATGGAGACCTATTGTACACTCTTGTTACTGGACCTTAAGAACTTCTGTATTAAAGAATTACTGCAATGTAAACCTAGTTTATAGACTTAACTTACATCATGTTTGTTTGTAGTAATACTATCAAATGCTAATTATAACGGTTATAATTAATACAAAAATAGCAGTTTCTATCAAAAAGTAAAGATTAAAACATGTTTGCGTTATGTTAATGCAGTAACATATCAAATTATATTTTTCTGCTTACAGTTGTGATCATTGTTGTGAGCGCTGTTGCTTGCCTGTTGCGGTTCACTTTGCTCTTCTGCTGTGATAAGTTAAGACTACTGCTATTTGAAAATAAGCTTGACACCTCAAAAGAAATACATGCTTCTATACCACCGATGCCACAAACCAACGGTCACACCAACCTAATGGTCATGGAAATAGATGAATCTTGAGTTCTTTCTACTGTACTCCGTAACAGGTTGACTGAATGTATTTATTTGAAATATATTTACTTTATGATAACAATTGCAGGTTACCTATTGTCCCCGATGCAAAACTGCAAATGTGCAGTAACCACTGTGTGATTGGTTATTATTCCTTATTGCTATGGTTACTGCACATTTGAACCACCTGTAAATCTTCTGAATTGCTTGATACTGTTGAAACCAGTTGTGATTTATTGTTGTGTCAATGTGGGTTTTTTTTTGCATATTTTTAAGAAAAAACAAAGAAACAAAATGCTCAAATTCTTCTTGGTTTTCATGATTATAAATTCATTTTTTGAATGACAATAAAAGTCAAATTAAGTAGCAATTTTATAAAAGGGGGTATCCGAGCAGCATAAGAAAAAACTACAATTACTTTTTGTTTCTCACTGCCCCCAGTGCAGCCTTTTCATCAACCCAATACAATAATGAATAAACAAAAAATGGTGAAAATACAGCACTCTCCAAATGCAGCAAATAAAGTAAAATTACATTTCTGTGTATGTGACCTCCTTGGTTTTTAACCATTGCAAAAAAATGAGTCACTAAAGAAACAAAAAATTACAATGAAACAGAAAAAGACCACCTCAAAGTGACAAAACAACTAAACACTTGTGCCTAGAGTTACCGATCACCAACATAACATGTGGAATTTAAATCACTCACTAATACTCCTTTCACACAGAAAAGCTAATTGCCGGGCCAAGCATTTGGATCTAGTAATTTGCGGATCAACACAGGTCCATTTCCTGTGTGAAGATCAACCCCGATCAAAATTCAACCCTAGTTTTTCAGGGACGATGTCCCGGGAATTGCGATCCAGGTTGACCCTTTCACACAGAAGTAATACCCGGGTTGTTCCACAAATTGTAGGATCAAATGCTTTTTTGTGTGAATGGGGTACAGGCTGGAACTGGAAAAAAAACCTTTGCATCAAATGTTGTATAAAAGCCGTGTTTTTGAGGTTTTTCTGTGTGAAAGTGGTATAATTAAACTGGGTTCTTACTACAGTAATTTCGGTTCTTCCACCGGGACAAACTGTAGGTGTTCTCAAAAAGGAAAAAAGAAAAAAATATTTATATATAATGTAACAATTTCAGACTGTATAAACTGTAGGCATCCTAATAACTTATATGGAAATTTTCATTTAGCCTTTGAAATTTGAGTTTGCAGTTATTAGTCAATTCTTCTAGTGTAATATGTCTGATTAATAACAAATAAAAGTGATCCCCAAATTGCACTCTTGTGAAAAACATCAGAGAAATGTCACAATCAGTGAGTACCAGGCATTACCTGGATTTCTTCTTTAAAAAAAAACTCATATTTGTATAAACAAATTTACTAAAAGCACACTGTACTGACTAAAACAATATAACAGACCCCCATGGGAAGAAGTAAGTCTTCCTACCAGAGTTGGAGTATATAGAACTAGCACCTTCAGCTAGATGTAGCAGATCTCAATCCTGGGTTTATCTGGAGACCAGGCTTGCATGCAGGGTTGGGTTTCTGAGTACCCAGAAACCCCCCTTGCCCGCAGATCAGTGGCGGCTTCAGTAAGTGTAGTGCGGACTGCAGTGAGGGCAGTCCGCACTACACAGTAACAAACACATCGCCGCTGCCGGGTACTACACTCGTACTATCCGGCGGCATTGTGTTTGTTTTAGCAGCCACTGAGAGTCAGACAAACTCATTTATGGTGGGTCTTTATCATGACTCATTTCGCACCAAAAAAAAAAAGCATATCTTGCAAAAGTTGTTATTGCCAGTTGTGTTTATTGGTAACAATAAAGTCCCTTAAGATTGTGACATTGTCATAAGATTACCCAGTAAATTGTACACACAATGGGGATTGACAGTTGTAGCAAGATGATATCCCATGGAGATGGTGCAGCATGTGAACAGGAAGGTCTGCACTCCTTATATAAATATAGTGGTTACATGCTGCCACTGGTAATAAGCGCTTCATTTGGTGCCCTTATCAGTTAAGCACTGTCCAGCCTCTAGGGATCAAGTAGACGATATTTATGTCCAAGCACTACAAAATAAAATCATGGGCAGTCCACCCCTGATGGTGGTGTCTGTATTTGCTGGTACCAGGAGCACTTGCTCCACCCATGCTATATGTATATATGTTGTATATAGATTTAAGAAAATATTTTTGGGGATTGCAGAGAGATTTTGAGAAAGATATATCTAATGCATACTAATAGATAGATTGCACACCTGTAGCATGATGCCAGGATCTCAGGACTGCATACTTGGTAACAGGCTGTCAGGTACTCGAAAGTGTATACTGGTAGCAGGAAATGAGTAGCTCAAGATTGCATTCTGGTAACAGGGTGCCAGGAAATCAAGATTCCACACTAGAAACAGGATGTCAGGAGCTCAGGATTGTACACTGCTAACAGTATGCCGTGAACTTAGAATTGCACAATGGAAACAGGATGGCAGTAACTCCAGATTGCACACTGATAGCTGGATGCCAGGAATTCAAGATTGCATTATGTAACAGGATGCCAGAAACTGAGGATGACACACACATGATGGCAAGATTCCTGGAAGTCATAATTGCATACTGGCAACAGGATGCCAGGAACTCAGGATTGCATACTTACAACAGGATGACAGGAGTTCAGGATTGCACACTGGCAACAAGATTACAGGAACTCATGACTGCACACTGGTAACAGTATGCCATGTGTTACAGTGTTTAGATTAAAATATCACTATAATGTAGAATGATTATTAAAATCAATATAAATTAATACTCATCACGTAATCCCAGAACCATATATATAAATTTTCCCAGAGCTTAGAGGTAACACAGAAACCAGCTCACAATACAATCTAATTAGCATTTGTTTACCCTAGCTAGGAGCTTTAGCAGTTCACACATATAGACAACTTCCTGCCTAAGACCCTACACAATAAGGGTTGAAATGTCCTTTTATGGGCAAGATCCCACAGGTGAGGTTGAATGATGGGAAAATAGCTTTTTCACAGAGACACAGGATAGCATTCACACTGTGGACACATGCTTGCAAGGACACACCAGACACAGATGCTAGCAGACACTTGGAGAAACACACATTCTTGCAAGGAGACACCAGAGACACAGGCAGAGCAGACTCCCCCCCCCCCCCCCCCCAAGAAGGAGGCCAAAATGCAGCTTCATTCACCAGGAGGCCTGGAGATATCTACTCATAATGGCTAAGTAAACTGTACATTAGTTAGCCTATTTGGGTATTTGTAACAAGTTTGTATTAATCTGTTTATAGCTTATATAGATAGTTTGTAGTGATTTATGTAGTAATCAATATGGTGATTAAGAGCAAGGTTACCAAGCTGTAATGCTTTGAATATGCCTTGGATAGTTAGTGTATTTATAGCAAGTTTGTCTCAATCTGTAGTAGACTGTATGTGTAACAAGTTTGTATTGTAGTCTGGTAGAGGCTGTGTTAATTCTAACAACAAGCTATATGGGTGACTCTGTAATGTAGAATATGTATCAATGCATACATTGAATACAGTAGATTTGTAGTGTATTCCTTGTCTTATTTAATGGAAGCTACAGTTTCGTAACATGGTGTAGATTTCAGGTTACAAAGGAAATTACATGTGATACTCCCCTCCCCCATTGAATCATGTGCTTGATTCAATGGAAATTGTGAATTACTAGTCTTGTGATCATAGTTATAACTCTACCCAGTTTTGGTGTTGTATAGTTCAGATAGGTTTATTATAGTTATTATAATTATGATCATTAATGGATATATGATTTACAGAAGCTACAATATTATGTGAGTTTTGTGACATTCAAAATGGAGTTTGTGTTCAGAGACCATGCGGTTTGAACAATAGGACAAGGGCCCCAACAACCCCCACACACACTCTCACTCAGCAACCATTTAACTTTCTCTCTCTCTCTCCCTCTCTCATCTTTGTATCGTCTGTATTGTATTTTAACAAGCATTGATTTTATGAAGATTGATTTGATGAATATAAAAACATTTTACTAATAACATTTTGTGTGCATCATTATCCTTATTAAAAGGAAATTATCCAAATGATTTAAAGGGTATATAAATCTGGTTAAACACTTTTGCTAGTTCATATAAATATATATATATTGCATATAACCTGATATTAATTATTTAAATAATGAATAGAATATTTGCTTCAGATATATTGGGAGTAAACAAGCTGGCAATGGCCTGTGTGTACAAAAAGAAAGAATGAAAAACACCCCCCATCACCATGAATGCATGATTAAACACTGGTAAGATGGTTATGAGGTATCTCCCAGGGCACAACCTTCTCATACAATGTTCTCAATATTTGATAAAGTAGCAATCACAGTTGTTTCTAATAATAACTTGAGTAACAAGATTTTTAGTATCATATAAAAGTCCACATTTATTAAAATCTAAAAGTTCAAGATAGGTAGTAATCACCACAATGTATACATATGAACCTAATACCGGTATACAACATTTAAATAGGTATAGAAAAATAGAAGGAAGAAAAATAATAAATAAGAAAAAATGCAAAAATGAAAAAATTTCAAAGAAAGAATCCCCTAGAAAAATATTTCTAATTAACCATCAAAAAAAGCAATCGAACGTAAATACCCTTGAGTGTATGGTCCACTATGTGAAAGAGTACTTAAATAGGAACTTTATTCCTGTTAAAAAAAACCACAATTATCGCTGCTTAAATCCAAAGTTTTTATCCATAGTAATAACAATTAACAATAACAATTGCTACACCAATTTAGGTTGTTTCACCACGGTTAAAAACTTTGGATTTGAGCAGCGATAATGTTTTTTCATTTTTTTCTTATATTTGTTATCATTTTTCTTTCTTCTATCATTCTATACCTATATTAATGTTGTATACCGGTATTAGGTTCATATATTGTGGTGATTATTACCACCTATCTTGAGCTTTTAGATTTTAATAACTGTGGACTTTTATATGATACTAACAATCTTGTTAATCAAGTTTTTATAAGAAACTGCGATTGCTATTTTATCAAATATTGAGAACATTGTATGTGAAGGTTGTGTGCTGGGAGATACCTTGCGATTGTATTCTGTTAGCAAACTAGGGTTGGAGGATTCCCCATCAACTCCCATTAGCTGCTGTACCTCCATACACATTTTGTGGGTACCTATCAGGGTAGCGCAGTCTACTGTCCCTTAATTCTATACTGGTAAGATGGTGAATAGGAATTGTATACTGGCAACATGATTCCAGGAACTCACCATTGCAGTCTGTAACAGGATGACAGGAACTCAGGAACTCATGACTGCACACTGAAAGCAGGATAGAAGGAACTCTGGATTACACACTGGTAATAGCATGGCAGGAAATCAGATCTGTATACTGGTGAAATTATGCCAATAACTCACAATTCCATACTCGTAACAGTGTGAAAGGAATTGAGGATTTCTTATTGGCAAGAAGATGGCATGGACTCAGGATTGCACACTGGTAGCAGTATACAATGATAGCAGGATCACTCATTGGTAAGAAACTGTCATTAACCCAGAATTGCATGCGGGTAACTTGATGCCAGGAACTCAGAATTACATACTGATAACAGGGTGCCAGTAAGTGAGGGTTGCAAACTTGGTAGCAACTGTGGAACAGCATTACCTCAACAATATTCTGGCTCTAATTGTAAAAATAAACAGTCTTAAAGGCCAAACATGTGCAGCCTGTAAATTGTCTTGAGGTGGGAGATATATTAGGATTGTACAATGGCAGCAGGGTGTCAGGAACTCAGGATTGCACACTGTTAATAGAATGCCAGGAACTTCAGATTGCCCACTGGCACCATAATGCCAGAGACTCACTACTGCACAATTAATAATAGGATGCTAGAATCTTAGGATTGCTTTCTGGAACAGGATGCCAGATACTCAGTATCATACACACTTGGTTGCAAGGTGGCAGAAACTTTCAACAGCAGGAACTCCAGATTGCACACTAGTAAGTACACAAATGCAGGATTTCTACAGGTAACAGGATGCCAGAACCTTAGAATTTGCTAACACCTGGTAGCAAGGTGCTAGGAACTCAGAATTGCATGCTGGCAATAGGATGGCAGGAGGGTGCCATGAATGTAGGATTGCACACTGACAAGAAGGTGCCAGGAACCCAAAATTTAATCCTGGTAGTAGGGTTCCATGAACTCTGAATTGCATACTGGTAAAAGGATGTCAAAGACTTAGAATTTCAAATTGGTAACAGAATTCTAGATGTCAGGATTGCACACTTAATAACAGGATGCCAAGAAATCAGAATAGCACAGTTGATAACAGATTGCCAGAAACTCTGATTAACTGCAACCTTGCTGGGACAGCAAAAATCCAAGATACAGCATTTTGGTTGAAGTACAGTATGATATTACAGCTACAAAGTCCGCAGTCAGTGGGAACCAAAGCTTTTATGTGCAGAGATTATTTGCAACAAAACTCAATTTTATGGATGCCTACAAATATAAAGAAAGGGAGTTCATTGATATGATTTATATACTGTATATATGTAGTTTAAATTTTCTTTTTATCTTGTACATGAAGGTAAACATTTTTATTTATTTCAACCACAGTTAATTACTTTTTAGCCTAGTATCCCAAATGAGACATTGATAAAGCCCCCATGGTGTGGAGCAAAACCGGTTAGAGGACAACATTGGATCCATTTGGGATACTTCTAACACCTACCTGCAGTATTTGGAATACTTGAGAGACGTGAGAAGGACACTATCTGGACATTTGTGGCACAGGGGTTGAGACTGGGATTGATATAAGGCTGGAAGGAATTATACCCATGCAAGGTTAGCCGCCATATACTATATCTCTACTAAAGAGATTGTGCCTTTCCCCCCTGCCACTCTGGCTCAGCTACCTAGCCCAACCATGGATTCTTTGTGGGGGATTCTGTAAGGAATTGGTAACATTCAAGTGCTGGTATGGATTTCTATGGAGCTTGTTACAATCTTTAATAAGTAAAAGTGTGACTGTGAGCTGTAACTTGGATACATTTGTATTTTGCTTATTATCACAACTACTGCAGATGTGGATGATTTGAAACTATCCCCCCTTTTTTTGTTTCTTACATTTTTTGGACTTTGAAAAATCTTTTTTGATGGTTTATGATCCACCGCCTTGAACCTATTCTTCTTTAATATAGTGCTGCTATTTAAGCTAATTGTTTTTACTAATATAAAATTTGCAGCGTTGCTTTCTCTATATATTTGTGTATGTATTATAGGTTGTTATTGTGATTTTATTTGACCGGTCAATGAAATATATTTTATTTTATTAGTTATTAAAACTGTTTATAGAGAATTTGTGAAGTGTATGAATCATTTCATGCCGCTCCTCTCTCTCTATATATTTTCAAGCACAGAGGTCTGTTTCTAAATTTGTGTAATACCTCTTTTAAACTCACAGAACCAGGGGCGTCTCTAGAGAGGAGGGGGCCCGTGTGCAGTCTCCGACACGGGCCCCCTCCTCTCCTCCCGGGAGCGCACTGAGCTGTGCGTGGCCAGCACTGGAGTTATAGACTCTGGGCACTAGAGTGTGCCCAGAGTCTATAGTGTATGCGCATATGATGGGAAAATGTCCCCCACGGCCATTTTCCAGTTATTTTACAGTGCCGGACCCCTGCGCCGACGTGAGACTGCGGAGAGGTAAATAATATTATTGATGCAGGGTGTTCCCCGCACACCCTGCACCCATTATAGATACGCCTCTGCACAGAACCCAAGGGGAATATTCCTGCAAAGGAGTACTCAGCTGAGTAATCAGCAATGTGGTCATGTGACTGGTGCAGTGCATAAACCAGTATCCCAGTCGCTATGTGATAGGCAAAAGGGATGCGGAAGTAAATGGAGAATGCTCACTACTTATGAGGAAAGGGTACAGAAAAATAAAAACGAGATGGTAGTAAGTATATCTATAGAAAACAGGGGGTGGACATAAGGGCAAAGAATGCATATATAAAGTTAGTAAATGTGCTATATTTGCGGTACTGCTAGACTTCAAACAGTATCACCCAAACCATATACATACACAAATCAAACAATCAATACATTCAGACATTTTGAACAAGCAGATAACCTCATCTCACCCCGCACGACTTTTGGTTGTAAGTTGTTTTTTTTTAAATCAGGAGTTAGATCTGAAAGACAGCATTAGACATAATGTGCTGGCTATTCCACTTGACATGTTATGTTCTGCTATAGAGTATTCTGTTATTCGAATGGAAACTGTTGTTGACCAAAATGGAGGATACATTGAACAAATAATGCTAATTAATACCTCTTCTACATCAACATGAAAATCCTGGGTTGATGCACGTAAACGCTCACCAACCCGGGATTTTTGCAGTGTAAATGGATACACCAGGGATCCAACTCGGGTAGCTTTCAGGGTTGGCTATGGGTCATTCCTGTGTCACCCTGCAGTGTAAACAGCGCAATCCGGGTCACAATGACACAGATTGCGTCACATGCTGCCCGATTGGCCGGCTTCAGTGGCGATTGGAGATCATCTCCAAGCATCCACTGCAACCAGCACCAGCCCGAGGCAACACTGCAGAGTGAGGTGAGAGGGAGCAGGAGGGGGGCGATCTGAGTGCCGATTACCTATGCCAGAAAAGCCGGGTCACTGCAGACCCAGGTGTGAACGGTGCCGCGGTGTAAAAGGGGTCTGTGTGGGCAGACCCGCCAAGGTCCGTGGCGGGCCCCGGTAATAGGGGGCGTGGCCTAATAGCGGGAGGTGTGGCCATGCCCCCTTGCCGATATTAAAAAAATAAAAGATTTGCAGTTCCGGGAAGGGGGGGGCGCTCTGAGCCCCCGCAGCCCGACGCAAAGCCAGGGGGGGCACGATCAGTATGATCGCTCCCCCGCACAGGCATAGGAGACTGCTGTGGCTGCTGCTCAGCAGCCACGAGCAGTCTCCAACTGCAGCTCAGCACACGCTGTGTGCTGGGCTACTGTGAGGGGGGAGCGGTGCCGGACCCGGGCCCCCGCTGGGCCCCTCAGAAAGCCCGGGCCCGGGTAATCTGTACCCGCTCCCCCCCCTCTCAGCGCCTCTGTGTGTGGGTCTGATCTGGGTTGGAAACATGTTCCAAATCCCAGGTCAGACCCGGGACTTTGGTGTAAAAGGGGTAAGTGATTTGTGTTGCAACAGCACCATTTTGTGACAAAATTTTTAATTAATATTTTCTTTAATAAATGGCTAGCAAATCTTCTAAAGTACCTGTTGTTTAAATTTCTCTACATTACAAGCATTAGATCTTGCTCCAGAGTGGTCTTAAAAGTATATTTACTTAAGGTCGAATTTAATTGATTTAGATTGATAAAAACTGATCAACATCGATGTGTTTCTGTGACTAAATCACACATTTACTAATTCTTAAAAAAACAAATAATAGTCTGTTAGTAAATGTGTGATTTAGCCCCAGAAACACAACATCGATGTTGATCGATTTTGAGCAATTCTAAATTGATTAAAAATCAACCTTTAGTAAACATACCCCTTAATAGGGATATTTTACTTTTAATGGTCCTGTAATTGAATCCAGAGATGATGCAATGAACGACCAGGTGCTGTTACATGCAGCATGTAACAACACATTGCTCCGTCACACACCAAATCATGCATTGTGCACGGTGCTTGTAATATATCGTTACATCGCATCGTCGCTGGGTACCCACATCATATAATGTGTACCTAGCATAAGGTCATTTAACAAGATATTACAATAAATCGAAGTACCCTAAAATAGTTTAGAGCAGGGGTTCCCAAATGCGGTCCTCAAGGCTCCCCAACAGTTGAGGGTTTAGAGTTTTTCATGGCTGAGCACAGGTGACTTTAATTAGTATATTATAAGGCTTTCAACAGAGCGCTCCTGAATCACTGCTGCTGCTCCTGACACCTGCACCAGTCAGCCAGGTGCTTAAATTGGAAAAACAAAAAGTGTATGTACACTGTGTCAGTCATGCAGCGCTGAGATCATAATGTCCAAAATAGTCTTAAGTAGTATTAAATGTATACGGGATAATATTTCTCCTGAGCAGATAAAACTGTAGAGAATTATGGCACCAATATGTCTAAATATCCAATAACTGTATAAGCAAAAACCAGAAAACTTCAAAGTGATATTATTTTTTATTGAAAAGTCTTTAATAAAACAAACAAAAAAATGCAATCTTCTTAAAAACAATTCTTCTATTATATCCAAAAGAATGAGAATCTTTGCGTGAAAGGAAAAGGCTTACCGGACCTGTGGGGACCCGACATTTATGGCACAGTCAATTTCGTCTGGTGATATAAGTGCTTATTCCAAGAGAAATCCTATGATACCCGGTGGTGACCAGGATGGTATTTCGCCTGGACAGTGGATGTTCTATTGGTCTCAGCTCTCACCTGGGACCTGCCTGTCACAGCTAGCACTCACCCAGACGCGCACTCAGCTCTCACCCACGGTTGACGTTTTCTGGAGCTCCTGCTCCATGTGCAACAATTCATATGAAGGTCCTTAGCGCTCCGACTCTCCCCAGACAGTGCCACCTGTCAGTTCTGCCCTTCCTTCCACTTATCTCAGATGGTAATCATGCGGTGTAATGCGGTATAAAAAGAAATTGTATACAGTCACCGTTCAAGTCAGCTGCAGCCGACGTGTTTCCACCCTCCACGGGTCTTTGTCAAGGCACAGCTGACTTGAAAACTGCCCCTTCCTTTTATGTTCCCTGCAGATCCGGTATGCCTATTCCTGGTATCATTTCAAAATACATATTATTACAGGGCAATCCTTCATATCAAACACCCTCTAATTCTGGTGGAAGGAACATTTCCTGTATACTGCACAAAACATATGTGCAAGTAATAGATAACATATGATAAAAATTCTAGCCTAAACATCTCGTTTGTACTGCTAAACAAACGACCAGCTTGGTGTATAGATAACATTATACAGTACGTATCTTAATTATAGCAAAACATACCTCAGCCTACTATCCAATATTTTTACCAACAATAATAGATGTAATTGGTAACTCAGGCAATTTAATTTAACCACATGTGTTCAACCATGGATATCTCTAAAACGTGAACTGTTGGGGAGCCTTGAGGACCGCGTTTGGGAACCTCTGGTTTAGAGAGAGTGAGGAAGTGCAACAAAAACTACATGAGGATCAAATAGCTTTAAAGGTACAAAAAAGGAGAAGATGCACTAATTAACACCTAAATGATTAAACATAACTTTTATTAATTTTCTTTCAATTGTAAATCTGTAATATAGCTAAATATAAAACCATACAGAAAGAGTACAAAAATAGGAGATACGCAATAACAAATACTTATGTATTCAGAGATCCTATGTGCAGCTAATATCTAGGGTGACATCTATAAGCATACATTCAGATGGATAACCAATATTTAATAAATACACTTACAGGTTCTGTATACCAGACTCACCAAACAATAAAAGGTAGCAAAAAAGCACACCAAATAGAGCATTGTATTCTAACTAATCATTAACTTAATTTGTGTAATCTAAAGAGTCTTATTACAGATCATTTTATTAATAAATGCAAAGATAAAAACATATGATGCAATAAATACATTTTATTTCTTTGAGCATCTACTGTATAAGCTTTCATAAAATGATCTATGATTATGACCGCATGTGAGATTGCAATGGTAACACAGCAAAACAAATCTCAATAAAAAAATTAGATATGTTGTAACACCATCTGAATCCACATGAAAGGGATAGTGCAAATACAAACAATAAGAGCAGTAACATCTGTACAGAAAGATCCCTATCTCACTTGCAAAATAACCTAACGCTTTTCATCATGATCACAAACCATTTTCCTCAGAAGATTGGTTCATGATTTCCTGAGGACAACCATGGAGATGGAAGATATCTTTACTGGAAGTTGTAGCTAATACAGAGGCTACAGGTAGATCCTTGAAGGGCATGGAATGTAACATTTTAGTAAAGTGGTCAACTACAACCCAGATGGTGTTTCTACCTTTAGAGTGGAAGATCTCGGATAAAAACTCATTGATATACATGTCCAAAGCGGACCTGCAACTGAAGATTTGTTTTCCATGCACACTGAGCAGGCTGACAAATTATACCTAGCGAGGTAAAGTAGGTCATTAGTAACCGTCTACAGATGCCTGAAGGACCTGTGAAGTGTCTTTATTTTATGATTAAGACCACTGAGTGCCACTTATTTTAATGTATATATATATATATATATATATATATATATATATATATATACTTATTTTGTGTTTCCTAAGGAGTTTCAAAACCGGAAGACTTGAAGAAATATGAAAGAGCATTTGATATTGTAAAATTCATGGCAATAGGTGATTATCAAATTGAACAATGAGAAGAAAAGGTGCCCTCATCTGGAGTGAATTCAGACAGTGGGTAGTTTGTAGGTAAAGCAAAGTTTTGTGGTCTATATAGTACTAGGGAAATATGCTCCTTCTCAGAGATGCCTCCATTTCTCCAAGGCAAGTTTTATTTCCAACAACTCCTCTCCAAGACCATCGTTTTCTGCTGCGGAAAGCTTTTTGGAGACATTCTAGAGACGAGATTGAGATAACATAGCCCCTACACCAAACAATGAAGTATACACTTCCATAAAAAAAGCTTGCACAGAGTTTGGTTGGTCGAGAATGGGTACTGACAAAAATACCTTTTTAAGATGATTAAATGTCTCATTTGCCTCTGGAACCACTTAGGATCTCCAGACCTGCAAGTGAGAGACGTCATTGTTTGCTACTAAGGTGAATTAACCCATAATAAATGGCCTGTAATAATCTGTTGAAACATATATTTTTCAAACTTGCAAAACCAATGATTCTCTCAAAAATTAGAAAGCACTTTTTTTTATATGATTCCTCTTGTGGTGCCTTAGAAATAATTCCAATTAAGGGACTGTGAAAAGATAAACATATCATCTATATAGATCATTTTAAATTTGTACAGGATGTATCTGAAAACTTAACCAAAGAGATGAGCTACTGCTGAAGCATTACTCATCCTGAACAGTATCCCAATGGTCTCATCATGCCCAGCCCATCCCATGTATTAATGATTTTCTTCCATTCATTTCTGGCTTAAATACGTATAAGGTTTGTCTAATCATAACTTTTACCAGGTGTTTCATTGTTGCATAAAAGTAATAGATTCCAATCCAGTATACTTAGGAATTTGTCATTTTATTAATTAATTAAATAAATAGATCTAGCCCTTAACTGGGAGCACATATCCCCCAGGGTTATAATGCAAGAATAACAACGATTGATTACATTACCAAGGTTTTATACCTTATTACAGTCTTCACGTAATACGCCCCCTGTACACCCACTGACATCATCAGATAGACAAAGTTTGTTTTTATGGTCTCTTTCCTTGCTTAGCAGTCAAATAGAAAAAGATTCCTTTATGAGATGCTCATCGTTCTGCATCACTATATTTGGTTGCGTGAATTTCTCTTGCCCAAAATGATACATAAATGGTCAAGTTATTGTACCGTTCTTCAGATAAACATTTTCATAGGGAGCAGTCCTTAAAGTAATCTGTACAACTGTGTACAAAGCAAAATGGCTGTGCAAAGGCCATATTGAATTTCATGAACTGTATTCATTATAAAGCACATGTAAATATGGAAT